>JALPQD010000433.1:0-1200000 GCA_023101885.1 Typhlomys cinereus | reverse complement strand
TAAGTCCTGTACAGGCCGGTAATCATTGGTGCCAGGCTTCCTGACTGGTAGTAGAGGTGTGTTCCATGCTGACCGGCATGGGCGGAGGACCCCTGCTTCCAACAACCTAGCTATATGGGGTTTAATTCCCTCTCTGGCTTCAGCAGTCATTGGGTATTGGCGGACGGCTATTGGCAGTGCTTGAGATTTTAATTCTATATGGACAGGTGGCTGATTAACAGCTTCCCCTAGACCACCAGTCTCTGCCCATGCCTTTGGGTATCTCCGTAACCATGGAGCCATCTCTGTGGTCTCTTCTAGTGGAAACTCGAAAAGTCTATATTCATCTTGTAGTTTGAGGGTTAAAATCTGAAGGGGCTGTCCTTGTTCATTGGTTACAGTAGTCCCTTCTGTTGAGAAATGGATTTGGGCTCCCACCTTTGTTAATAAGTCTCGTCCCAAGAGTGGGTATGGGCAGTCAGGGATGACTAAGAACAAGTGGGATACCCGGCCCACGCCGAGGTCCACCTTTCTTCGGGTAGTCCATGAATATTGCTTGTTCCCTGTTGCCCCCTGTACCCAAGAAGTCTTTCCAGATCGTTTTCCTGGATCTTGTGTGAGGACCGAATGTTGGGCCCCTGTGTCTACCAAGAACTCTGTTTTCTTCCCCTCCACCATTAAGGTTACCATGGGTTCAGGGAGGGGTGCTGAACCCCGTCCCCCCTATTCCGAGTCTTCTCCCAGGGTTAATATTTTTGAGGGGTTACTTACAGGTCACCTTTGGAATTTGGGTTTCTGTGGACAGTCCCTGGCCCAGTGTCCTTTTTCTCCACATCGAAAACATTGGTTCCGGTCGGTCTTCTGAGGATGTTCCTTGTTGCCCAGGTGTCCCTGCCTGCCTCCCTGTCTTGGCGGTCTATCCTGTACTACCGCAGTCAGGATTTGAGTGAGCTTCCTCTCATGTCTCTTATGTCTTAAGTCCTTTTCCTTTTCTTTCTTTTCTTCCTCAACATCTCTATTATAATATACTTTCTCAGCTACCTGCACTATGTCCCTCAGTGACTTATCCTGTAATCCTTCTATTCTTTGCAATTTCTTTTTAATATCCTTAGCTGACTGGTCAATAAAAGCCATCATTACTGTCGCTTTATGTTCATCACTAGTGGGGTCAAAGGGGGTAAACCTGCGAAAAGCTTCCATAAGCCATTCTAAGAAAATAGCAGGAGCTTCCCCCGGACCTTGTAATATCTCTCTTACCTTAGTCAGATTGGTGGGTCGTTTGGCCGCACCTCGGAGACCTGCCATTAGAGTCTGGCGATACACATTGAGATGCTCCCTACCTTCAGGGGTCCAGTAGTCCCAGTTAGGTCTTGTTAAGGGTGAAGCCGCATCTATGAGGGTGGGAATTATGGTAGGTCTTCCATCCTCCCCAGGCACATTCTTGCGAGCTTCCAGCAGAACTCTTTGTTTTTCCTCTGTGGTGAGAAGGGCCCCCAGCATTTGCTGGAAGTCCTCCCATGTTGGCTGGTGGGAATAAAGCACTGAATCTATGAGAGAAATTAAAGCATCTGGGTTCTCAGAAAAAGAGGGATTCTGATTCCTCCAATTATAAAGATCAGAGGAGGAGAAAGGCCAGTACTGAAGGGGCTGATTTCCCTGATCATCAGGAAGGCCATACTCCCATAGAGGCAACGTAGGGATAGCCTCTTTATCCAGCTGGACCTTTCGTCTTGTCCCTGCCGCAGGTCCCTGCAGGAAGGGATCTAGGGATGGGTAAAGAGTAGAGAGTGAAAAAGGAGGAGGAGCAGAAGGTGGTGTGGAGGGGATAGAAGGGGTGGTAGGAGGAAGTCCAGGCAGCTCTTCTGGACCTCTTCGTTGTTCTGGGTAGGGTGGCGGTTGATCCAGCAGTTCTTTCTGGGTCTCATCCTCAGAAATCACCTGTGGTCTGAACTTAGAGTCTGAAGCGGGAGTAGAGAGAGTTAAAACAGGGAGAGGTTGGGGAATAAAAGATTTCATCCAAGAGGGAGGGTCTCGGACTAGATCTTCCCAGGTGACGATGTATGGGACCTGGTCGGGGTGTCCGTGGGATCCGTCCTGGAAAACCTGCTTCTTGACTAGAGAGATTAATTCCTTCTGAAAGGAGCCGCCAGCCAGCCACTCCATTTTGAAGGTGGGCCATTCATTTCTGCAATAGATTTGCCACCTTCCTTTTCGTAAGTCGAAAGATAGGTTATGTCCTCTTTCCCTAACGTCCTTCCAGTGCCCCAGCGTCAACTCCAAAGGAGTAGTCTGAACCTGTCCCATGATACGTATCTCTTGATAACAAAAATATACCAGAAACACACTAAAAGACACCAACACAAAACTGACAACAAGATGAGATCTCCAATCAACAAGTGTCCGCCAGAGCGCTCCTGTTCCGGGCGGAGAATCCAAAGCAAAAGATGCCGGCAGTAACCTGGCTCGGGGGTCCCAGAGGTCCTTGATATGGCCTCCTTCCCCGAATAGTCTCACCATGAGTCTAATTTAACTCATGGCCTGCTGTCCCCGAGCAAGGGGCGTCCCCCTCGTTCTACAGGGTACCCTGGAGCACGTCTGCTCACCCCTTAAAAGGACACAGCGCTCACGCCGAGTCCACAGCGTTCCTTTTAAAATGAAAGGAAAATCTTAGAGGAACACAAAGACAAAGACAAAAATACGCTTACCTTCAACCCTGGGTCGTCGTTGTTCTTTCTGGGGCTGGGGGCATCCCGGACGAGCCCCCAATATGTTGGAACCGAAGTCCCTGCTTATCACCCACGCAGACCCCGAGAAGAACCACGAGGACCGAGCGGTTGCTGCAAGAGGCATAAGGCAAGCTTTAATCTGGCTCGCCAGGACTGTCCTTCTCGCAAGCAAGGAAGGAGCGGCCCCGACTGAGATCGGGGTAGGGTTTTTATAATGAAAGCAGTCACAGCAAACTCTATGGGAACACAGCACACAATAAAGTTAACACCAAATGTTCTTTTGTTGATAGCGGAGTCTCTGGGCAGTTCCCGTACCGCCCAGAGTGGAGGGCGGAATGGCACGTCCCGCCCGAGATCGCGTAAACACGGTTGGCGCCTTTGGACTGGCGCCAGCGGGAAGTTTTAGGATGCGCGCGGGCGGAGAACTAGGTGCTGGGGGAAGGGAAGCCTATCTTAAAGTCCCACATTTGGCATTCTCAGCGGGAAGTTTTAGAATGCGCTCGGGCGGAGAGCTAGGTGCTGGGGGAAGGGAATACGCGCAGGCGGAGAGCTAGGTGCTGGGGGAAGGGAAGCCTATCTTAAAGTCCCACATTATAGCCTATCCAATGATATCATAGACTCCTATGACATCTTATCACTGACATTCCAGCCTTATTATGACATCACACTTTCACCCAGGCCATCACAGCCTCATTTTGACATCAGCCACACCACTAACATCACAGCCACACTGTACCATCAAAAACTCTCCAGTGAAATTACATCACTGTGTCATCAAAGCCTGTCTGACATCATAATCATACTGTATCCTCCCAGCTGAGACATCACAAACTCACTGTGACATCAGTCTTTCCACTGACATAACAGTTCACTGTGACTTCACAGCCTCCACTGTGACATCACCAACACCCTGTGACATCATAGTGACACCACAGCCATATGGTGACATCAAATCCTTATAGTCAGATCACATCCTCACCAGTGACATGCCAGCCTCACTGTGATATCATTCCCTTAACACTCACACCCACCACATTCCAATATTACAGCCTAACCACTTAAGTCACATCTGCACTGTGATGTCATAGTGTGCTCCACTGAAATCACAGACTCACGGCGATATCATAGCATCACTGGTCACAACCCAGACTCACTGTGAAATCACAACCTTACCTTTGAGGTTGTAGCCTCAGTGTGACATGACAGCCTCACTGTGGCATCACAGCCTCACCAGTTATATCACATGGCCAATGGGAAATCTCTGCCTCATCTCTCACATCAGTCTCACTTCTGAAATCACAGCCTATCCACTGACCTCACAGGTGCACTGTGACATCACAGCCTCACTGTGACATCACAGCCTCATGGTGACATCACAGACACACTTTGACATCACAGCCTCACCACTGGTATCCTACCTAGCTTTACTATGACACCACATCCTCACTACCGATAGCACAGGCTTACAGTGATGTGACAGCCTCAGCAGTGACATCATAGTTCTTAACATCATAAACAGTAACATTACAGCCTCACATGTTACATCACTACCTCAATCTTCCCACAGATATCACAGCCTCACAGTGAACTCACAGTATCACTCTGACCTCACAGTCTAACCTGTTACATCATAGACTCACCTATTACATCAAGACTCATGGTGAAATCAGCCTTGCCACTCATATCACATCTTCCACAGTGACCTCACATTCTCACTGTGACATCATAACCTCTGTGATATCACAGCTTAACTGTGGCATTATAGCCTCATTTCTGACATCACAGCTTCAATGTGACATGCCAGCCTCACTGAGACATAACAGGCTAACCTCTGAAATCATAACATCAGTGACACCACGGACATCCATCCTAGCCTCGCTATGACACCAGTCTCATCACTGACATCTCACTCTCATGGTCCCATGATAGTCTCAAAAATGACACCACAGCCTTGCTGTGGCATCACAGCATCACCAGTAACATCCCAGTCTGACTGTGACATCTCATTCACATTACCTTCACTTCTGACATCACAGCCTAACCACAGAAATCTCAGCCAAACTTTGTTGTCATACTCTATCACCACTGATATCACACCCTCACTGTGATATCACAAACTCATGATGACATCACCACCTCATAGTGACATGACAACTTCTCCTCTGACATCACAGCTTCAGTGTGACTGCATAGCCTCACACTGATGTCCTAATCCCATTGTGAAATCTAAGCATCACCCCTGACATCACAGCCTCATTGACATTACAGCCTCACTTCAAAATCACAGTCTCACAGTCTCACAACCTGGCCACTGACAACAGAGGCTCACCTGTTACATCATAGACTCATTACAACATCATTCTTGGCACTGACATCACAGCCTCACTGTGACATCACAGATTACAGAGTGACATGACAGACCATAGTAACATACAACCTTCACAGTGACATCACAATCTCAGTGTGACATCACATCCACAAAAGTGACAACACGGCCTCTCCACTGATAGAACAGGACCACTGTGATATCACAGCCTCACCAGAAGCACCACAGGCTCATGGTGACATCATAACTTTAGTGTGGGATCACAGCCTCACCAGTTATATCACATCATCAATGCGACATCTCAGCCTCTTCTCTCACATCAGTCTCACTTCTGAAATCACAGCCTCAGCAGTGACATCATAGACTCTGACATCATAAACAGTGACACCATAGCCTCACATGTTACATCATTTCTTCACTGTGACATCAATCTTCCCGTAGATATAACAGCCTCACTGTGATCTCAGAGCCTAACTGTGACCTCACAGTCTAACTTATTACATCATACACTCATTCCATCACAGCCTCATGGTGAAATCAGGCTTGCCACTGACATCATATCTTCTACAGTGACCTCACAACCTCACTGTGACATCACAACCTCTCTGTGATGTCACAGCCTCATAGTTACATTACAGATACAGTGATAACAAAGCCTTACCGTGGCATTATAGCACCATTTCTGACATCACAGCCTCACTATAACATCACAACCTCACCTCCAAAATTACAGCCTCACTGTTACATAACAGCCTAACCTTTGAAATGATAGCATCAGTGACACCACCGACATCCTGCCTTGCCTCACTATGACACCAGAGCTTCATTATTGACATCTCAGGCTCACGGTCACATGACAGGCTCAGCTTCATAGCCACAATGTTTCCTTACAGCCTCACTGTGACATTACAACCTGACAATTATATCACTACCTCACTGTGACATCACAAAATCACTGTAACATCAGCCTTGCCACTGACATAATAGCCTCATGATGAAATTGCATACACACTTCTGACATAGCCTCACTGTGACATCACAGCCTACATGTGATATTGCAGCATCAACACTAACATCATAACCTCACTCTGACAAAAGCCTTGCCACTAACATAACAGTTTCACTGTGACCTCACTGCCTCCACTGTGACATCATCATCTCCCTGAGACATGAAAGGTTCACAGTATCACCACAGCGACACAGTGATATCAAAGCCTCACAGTGGCATCACAGCCTCACCATTGACATGGCAGCCTCACTGTGACATCATAATCTCATCACTCACACCAGCCTCATTCTAACATCACAACCTAACTACTGAAATCACATCCTCACTGTGATGTCATAGTCATGCTCCACTGACATCTCAGCTTCACTGTGATATTACGGCATCACCAGTGACAACACAACTTCAGCCTCACGGTGACATCACAGTCTCACATCTGTGGTTATAGCCTCACAGTGACATGACAGTCTCACTATGACATCACAGGATCACCTCTGTAATCATTGCCCAACAGTGACTTCACAGCATCGACTCGCATTTTATAGCCTCACTATTTCACTACAGCCTCACTATGATATCACAGACTCACCTCTGAAATCAAAATCTCAATGCGACATCACACCCTCATCACTGACATCCTACCTAGCCTCACTATGGCACCACAGCCTCAACACTGGCAGTATAGGCTTACTGAAATATGACAGCCTCCCTGTGACACTGCATTGTTGCTATTGACAACACAACCTCACTGCAACATCACAACTTCCACAGTGACATCACAACCTCACAGTGACATCACAACCTCATTGTGACATCACAGTCATACTGTGCCATCCAAAGCATCACTGTGACATAAAGCTTCACTTCTGACATCATAGCCTCACTGTGACATCACAGCCTCACTTTGACACAATAAACTCACTGTGACAGTTCCCCAGTGACAATACAGCCTCACCAATGACATAGTCTCCCGTGAATGCACAGTCACAACCAACATCAGAAGCTCACTGTGACATCATAATTTCCCAGTGGCATTACAACATCACAGTGACATCACAGCCTCATTGTGACATCACAGGCACACTGTGACATCACAGCCCCACCACTAGCATCCTACCTAACCTTACCAGGAAACCACAGCCCTATAGCACAGGGTCACAGTGATGTGACAGCCTCAGCAGTGACAACCTTTGCCATCATAAATAGTGACACCACAGCCTGACATGTTACATCACTGCCTCATTGTGACATCAAACTTCCCACAGATATCACAGTCTCACAATAACCTCACAGCCTCACCGTGATCTCACAGTTTAACCTGTTAGATCATAGACTCTTCTGTTAAATCATAGCCTTATGGTGAAATCAGCCTTTCCTCTGACATCACAATTTCCACAGTGAGCTCACAGCCTCACTTGACATCACAACTTCTCTGTGATATCACAGCCACAGTGATATCACAGCTACATTGAAATATAACAGCCTCATTGTGGCACTACAGCCATATTTCAGACATCAAAGTCTTGCTGTGGCATTAGAGCCTTATTTCTGATATCACAGCTGTGATATCACATCTGCACCACTGAAATCACAGCCTCATTGTGATATAATAAGCTATCCTCTGAAATCATAGCATCAGTGACACACTGACATCCTGTCTTGTCTCCCTGTAATACCACAGCCTCATCGCTGATATCTCAGGCTCATGGTCACATAACAGCCTCAACAGTTACACCCCAGCCTCACTGTGGTATCACAGCCTCACCAGTAACATCCCACTCTCACTGTGACATCTTAGCCCTCATCAATGACATCAGCCTCACTTCTGACATCACAGCCTAATCACTGAAATTTCAGCCAAACTCTAATGTCCTAGTCTGTCACCAATGATATTACAGCCTCAATGTGATATTACAACCTCACAGTAACATCACCATTTAACAGTGACATAATGGCCTCTCTGACATCACAGCTTCAGTGTGACTGCATAGCCTCACCACTGACGTCCTAAATTCACTGTGAAATGCAAGCATCAACTCTGATGTCACAGCCTAACTGACATCTAATAGAATCAGCCCTGACTTCAGAGCCTCTCTGTGACATCACAGACTCATAGTGACCAACTGCCTTCTCACTGACATCACAGGTTCACCTGTTGTAGTCTTGCTACTGACATCACAGTCTCACTGTGACATTACATCCTCATAGTGACATCACAGTCACACTGTGACATCACAGCCTCATGGTGACATCACAACCACACTGTAATATCACAGCCTCATTACTGATGTCCTACCGAGCCTTCCTAAGACACCAGAGCCTCATCACAGATAGCACAGGCTTACAGTGATGTGAAAGCTTCAGCAGTGAGATCATACCTTTGACATCATAAACAGTGACACCACACATCACATGGTACATAACTGCCTCAGTGTGACATCAATTTTCCCACAGACATCACAGCCCCACAGTGATCTCACAGCCTCATTGTGACCTTACAGACTAATCTGTTAGATCATAGAGTCACCTGTTACATCATAGCCTCTTGGTGAAATCAACCTTGGCACTGGCATCACATCTTTCACAATGACCTCACAGCCTCACTGTGACATCACAATCTCTCTGTGATGTCACACCTCACAGTGACATCACAACTTCACAGTGATATCACAACCTCACTGTGGGATATAGCCTCATTTGTGACATCACAGCCTCACCTCTGACATCACACCCTCACTGTGACATCAAAGCCTCGCCTCTGACAACACAGCCTCACTGTGACATGACAGGTTAATCTCTGAAATCATAGCATCAGTGACACCATTGACATCCTGCCTAGCCTTGCTATGACACCACAGTCTTGTCACTGACATCTGAGGCTCATGGTCACATGACAGCCTCAACAGTGACACGACAGCCTCATTCTGACATCACAACCTCAACCATAACATCCTAGCCTCACTGTCACATCTCAGCCTAATTACTGACATCACAGCCTAACCACTGAAATTGCAGCCAAACTGTTTTGTACAACTTCACAGTAACTTCATAGCCTCACTCTGACATTACACCCTCAGTGTGACATAGCAGGCTAACCTCTGACATCACAGCCTCACTAGTGACATGCTAGCCTTACTGTGACATCGCAGCCATACTGTGTCATCAAGGCATCAATGTGACTTAAAGCTTCATCTCTGACATCATAGGCTTATATGAAATCGCAGCCTCAGTTTGACACAATAAACTCACTGTGGCATTAGAGCCTCACCGGTGACAATAAAGCCTCACCAATGATAGAGCCTCACCTGTGAAAGAACAGTCGCTGCTCAAATAACAACCTCACTGTGACATCACAACCACACTGTGCTAGCACAGCCTCACTGAGACATTACCACTTCAACATTGATATGACAGACTCACCATGATATCACCGCCTCACCTGAGATGCCACAGCCTTGTGGTGACATCATAACCTCACTGTGGCATCACAGTCTCACTATTCATATCACAGAATCAATGCAACGTCTCAGGCTCACCTCTGACATCAGTCTCACTTCTGAAATCACAACCTAACCACTGATCTCACAGATGCACAGTAACATCACAGCCTCACGGTGACATCACAGCCTCACTGTGACATTAGAGCAACACTGTGATATCAGAGCCTCAATACTAGTATCCTAACTAGGCTTACTATGACACCACAGCCTCACTGCAGACAAGACAGACTCACAGTAATGTGGCAACCTCAGCAGTGATATCATACCCTTTGACATCATAAGCAATGACACCACAGCCTCACATGTTAAATCACTGCCTCACTGTGACATCAATCTTTCCACAGATATCACAGCCTTGCAATGAAGTCAGAGCCTCATTGTAACCTCACAGACTAAATTGTTACATCGTACAATCACCTGTCATATCACAGCACCATGGTTAAATCAGCCTTGCCACTGACATCACATGTTCGACAATTACCTCACAGCCTACCTGTGACATCACAACCTCTCTGTGATGTCACAGCCTCACAGTGACAACATAGATTCACAGTGATATCACAGCCTCACTGTGGCATTATAGCTTCATTTCTGACATCAGAGCCTCACTGTGACATCACAGCCTCACCACTGGCATCCTAACCTCACTGTGAAATCCAAGCATTACCCTTTCCGTCACAGTCTCACTGACATCTCATAGGATCGACCCTGATATCAGAGTCTCACTGCGACATAACAGACTCAAAGTTATCTCACAACCTGCCCACTTACACCATAAGCTCACGTGCTACATCATGGCCTATGGCGACATCAGACTTGCCACTGACATCACAACCTCACTGTGACATCACCATTTAAGAATGATATCACCTCACGGTGACATGACATCCTGCAGTTATGTACAATATTTACAGTGACATCACAGCCCCAGTGTGCTATCATGTCTTCACCAGTAACAGCACATCCTCTTCTGTGACATCAGCATCACCACAGAAATTAGTCAGAACACTGACATCCCTGCCATTTCAGTAAGATCACAGCCTTTCATGTTATAGCCTAATCAGTGTCACTGTCCAGTAATAGGTTCACCACTGACATCATAGCATCCCCAGAGAAATCATAGACTCACTATGGCATCTTTCTCACCACCCACCTTTACTAGTGACATCACAGCCTAAATATGACATCACAGGCTCACTGGGGAATCACACGCTCATTGTGAAACCACAGCCTCATCGCTGACATCAGCCTCACTTCTGACATTACAGCCTAACCACTAAAATCTCAGCCAAACTGTGATGGCATAATCTATGAACACTGATATCACAGCCTCACTCTGATATCACAACTTCCCCAGAGACATCTCAACCTCACAGTGACATCATAGCCACACTGAGACATCACAGCCTCAATACTGGTATCCTACCTAGCCTTCCTATGAGACCACAGTCTCACCACAGTTAGCTCAATGTCCCAGTGACATCACAGCCTCAGCAGTGGCATTATAGCCTTTGACATCATAAATAGTGACACCACATCCTCTTATGTTACAACAGAGCCTCATTTTGACATAAATTTGTCCACAGACATCACAGCCTCACAGTGACCTCACAGCCTCAAAGTGACATCACATCCTCTCTGTGATGTCACAGACTGAGTGAAATCACAGCTCCACAGTAATATCACAGACTCACTGTGACATTGTAGCCTCACTTCTGACATCACACCCTCACCATGACATCAAAGCATCACTGTGACATAAAGCTTCACTTCTGATATCCTAGCCTCATTGTGACATCACAGCCTCAGTTTGACACAATAATCTCACTGTGACATTATAGCTTCACCAGTGACAATACAGCCTTAACAAAGACATAGACTCCCTGTGAAAGCACAGTCACTACCAACATCACAATCTCTCTATGACATCACAACCTCACTGTGACATCACACCACAGGACCACCTGATATATCATTGCTTCTTTATGACATCAGTCTCACTGTGACTTCACAGACAGATATCACGTCATGGTGATATGTCAGCCCACAGTGACATCTCACCTTCACAGTGACATCATAACTTCAGAGTGACATCACGGTCTCACCAATGACAGCACAGCCTCATCTGTGACATCAGTGTCACCAGTGACATTAGTGAGAACACTGACATCACTACCATACCAGTGACAATACAGCCTTTCACATCACAGCTTCAAAAGAGTTACTGTCATATAATAGGTTAACCACTGACATCATAGCCTCACCAGTGACATGATAGACTCATTATGACATCTTTCTCACCACTGACATTCCAGCTATATGGTGACATCATACCTTTACCAGTGACATCACAGCCTCATTGTGACTTCAGCCACACTACTAATAGCACAGCCTCACTGTGCTATGAAATCCTCTCCAGTGACATTGCAACATCTGTGTCATCATAACCTCACTGTGATATCATAGCAACACTGTGTCCTCACAGCCTCACTGTGAAATTACAACCTGACAGTGCCATCACAGTCTCACTGTGATATCACAGCCTCCACCATGACATCCCCAACTCCCAGTGACATCACAGGCTCATGGTGACATTACAGCCACACAGTCACATCAAAGTATCGGTAACATCACAGCCTCATCAGTGACATGCCAGCCTCACTATGACATCATACCTTTACCACTCACATCAGCCTCATTCTGATATCACAGCCTAACCATTGATATCACATCCTCACTGTGATGTCACAGTCTTGCTCCACTTACATCACAGCCTCACTGTAATATCACGGAATCACTGGCCACAACACAACTTCGCTGTGACATTACAGCCTCACCTCTGACGTTATAGCCTCACTGTGACATGACAACCTCACCATAACATCACAGGCTCACCTCTAAAATCATTGGCCAAATGTGACAAACACAGCATCAACTCTGATGTTATCCCTCATTGTTTCATCACAAGCTGACTATGACATCACAGGCTCACCTCTGAAATCATTGCCCAAATATGATGTTACAGCATCGACTCTGAAGTTATAGCCTCACTCTTTCATAGCACACTCACTATGACATCACAGGCCCATCTCATCATATCCTCAATATAACACACACCCTTATCACTGATATCCTACTTAGCCTCATATGACCCCACAGTTAACCTCAGGCTCACTGAAACATGACAGCTTCCTTGTGATACCACAGTGTCACTATTGACATCACAACCTCACTGTGACATTATAGCCTTATTCACACAACACAGCCATATTGTGCCATTAAAACATCACTGTGGCATAAAGCTTCAGCTCTGACATCATAGACTCACTGTGACATCACAGCCTCAGTTTGACCTGATAATCTCACTGTGATTTTGGATCATCATCAGTGACAATACAGCTTCAAAAATGAGATAATACAGCCTCACCAATGACATAGTCTCCCTGTGAAAGCATAGTCACTACTGACATCACAACCTTACTGTGACATCACAGCATCCCCAGTGACATCACAGCCTCACAGTGACCTCACAGCCTCAATGTAACCTTGTTACATCATAGACTCACCTGTTACATCACTGACTCATGGTGAAATCAGCCTTGACACTGACATCACATCTTCCACAGTGACCTCACACACTCACTGTGACACGACAGCTACACCCAGAAATCAAAGCATCACTGTCTTGTAAATATTTACCACTGATATGACAGATTCGCCATGATATTACAACCTGATCAGTGACATCACAGCCTCATGGTGACATCATAACCTCACTGCCACAGCAGTGACATCAAAGCCTTTGTCATCACAACCTCACCATTGTCACTGTCATGTAATAAGTTCACCACTGACATCATAGCCTCACTAGTGACATCGTAGTCTCACTATATCCTCTTTCTCACCACTGACATTCCAGCCTTATTTTGACATCACACCTTCACAAGTGACATCATAGCCTCATTGTGACATCAGCCTCACCACTAACATCACAGCTTCACTGAGTTAACAAAACCTCTACAGTGACATCACTATCTCGCCAGAGCCTTACTGTGACATCATAGCCACATTATGCCCTCAGCCTCACTGACATTACAACCCAATATTGCCATAACAGCCTCACTTGACATCTCAAACTCTCTGTGACATCAGCCTAGCTACTGACATAATAGCCTCATGATGACATCATAAATATACCTCTGACATATCATCACTGTGACATCACAGCCTCAATGTGACATCAGAGTATCACCACTGATATCACAGCCTCACTGTTACATCAGCCTTGCAACTGACATCATAGTCTCACTGTGACCTCCCAGTCTCTAGAGTGACATCACCAACTCCCTGTGACATCATGGGCTCATCGTGTCACCACAGCCACACAGTGACATCAAAGCCTCAAGGTGGCATCACAGCCTCACTAGTGATATGCCAGCCTCATTGTGACATCATACTCTCATCACTCACATCAGCCTCATTCTGATATCACAGCCTAACCACTGAAATCACATTCTCACGGTGATGTCATAGTCTCACTCAACTGACATCACAGCCTCACTGGGACATCACAGCATTGCTGGTGAATACACAGCATCACTGTGACATCATAGCCTCACCTTTGAGGCTATAGCCTTACTGTGACATGACAGCCTCACTATGTCATCACAGGCCCACCTCTGCAATCTTTGCCCAACTGTGACAGCACAGCAAAGATTCTGATATTTTAGCCTCACTGTTTCATCACAGCCTCATTATGACATCACAGGCTCACCTCTGAAATCATACCCTCAATACAGCATTGCACGGCGATCACTGACATCGCAACCTCACTGTGACATCACACTCTCTCCATTGACATCGCAATCTCACAGTGACCTCACAGCCTCCACCATGTCATGACTGACTCCCTGTAATGTCACAGGCTCATGGTGACACCACAGCCACACGGTGACATCAAAGTTTCATGGTGGCATCACAGCCTCACCAGTAACATGCCAGCCTCCCTGTGACAGCATACTTTCATGACTCTCATAAGCCTCATTCTGATATCACAGTTTAACCCCTGAAATCACATTATCACTGTGATGTCATAATCTCACTTCACTGACATCATAGACTCACTGTGATATCACAGCATCGCTGGTGACAACAGACCCTCACTGTGACATCACAGCCTCTCTGTAGCATCATAGCCTTACCAGTAACATCCCAGCCACTCTATGACATCTCAGCCTCATCTCTGACATCAGCCTCACTTCTGACATCACGGCATAACCACTGAAATCTCAGCCGAATTGTGATGTTATAGTTTATCACCACTTATATCACAGCCTCACTGGTGAAAACACCACCTCACTATGACATCACAGACTCACCTTTGAAATCATTCTCCAACTGAGATATTGTAGCATCGACTCTGACATTATAGTCAGAGTCTGTTTCATCACAGCCTCACTATTACCTCACAGGCTCACTTCTGACATCATTTCCTCAATGCTACATCATACCTTCATCACTGACATCCTATTTAGCCTCACTATGACACTATAGCCCTCTCACTGACCTCAGGCTCACTGAAACATGACAGCCTCCCTGTGACACCACAGTGTTGCTATTGACATAACAACCTCACATCACAACCTCTGACATCACAACATCCCCAGTGTCATCGCAGCCTCACAGTGACCTCACAGTCTAACTTGTTACATCATAGACTCACCTGTTACATCACCACCTTATGGTGAAATCACCCTTGCCACTAATATCACGTCTTCCACAGTAACCTCACATACTCACTGTGACATTACAAGTCTGTGACATCACAATTTTCCCAGTGACATCACAGCCTCATTGTGACATCCCAGTCATACCATGTCATCAAGCATCACTGTGGCATAAAGCGTCACCTCTGACATCATATCCTCACTGTGATATCACCCCTCAGTTTGACACAATAAACTCACTGTGACATTAGAGCCTCACCAGTGACAATGCAGCCTCACTAATATTATAGTCTCCCTGTGAAAGCACAGTCACTACTGGCATCACAACCTCACTGTGACTTCACAAACTCACTGTGACATCACTGCCTCACTTGTGACATCAACCTCACCAGTGACATTAGTCAGTGATAGTAGCCAGTGACATCACTGCCACACCAGTGGCAACACAGCCTTTGACATCACAGCCTCAACAATGCTACTGTATCATTATAGATTAACCACTGACATCATAGCCTCACCAGTGACATCATAGACTCAGTAAGACATCTTTCTCACCTCTGACATTCCAGCCTTATTGTGACATCACAGCTTCACCAGGGACATCACAGCCTTATTATGACATCAATATCACTACTCGCAGCACAGCCTCACTGTAGCATCTCAGCTTCATCACTGACAGCAACTTCACTTCTGACATCACAGTCTAACCACTGAAATCTCAGCCAAATTTTTATGTCATAGTCTATCACAACTGATAGGGCAGCCTTACTGTGATATCACAACCTCATTGCTGCACAGTGACTTTACAGCCTCTCCTCTGACATCACAGCCTCAGTGTGACTGCACAGCCTCACCACTGATGTGACAGTCCCCAGTGACATGACAGCCCAAAGTGAAACAAAAACTTCAGAGTAACTTCACATTCTCACCACTGACATCTTAACCTCACTGTAAAATCCAAGCATCACCCCTGACATTCCAGCCTCACTGAAGTCTCATAGAATCATCCCTGACAACAAAGCCTCACTGCAACATTACAGATTCACAGTGACCTCAAAGCCTGCCCACTGACACTACAGGCTCACCTGTTACATCAGAGCCTCAATGTGACATCGGTCATGACACTGAAATCACAGCCTCACTGTGATGTCACAGCTTCCAGGGTGATATCACCTCAGGGTGACATGATAGTTCACAGTGAGATACAACCTTCACAGTGACATCACAGCCTCAGTGTGACACCACGGCCTTACCAATGAGAGCACAGCCACACCTGTGACATTAGCATTTCCTCTGACATTAGTCATAACACTGACATCACTGCCAAACCAGTGAAAACACAGCCTTTGATATCACAGCTTCACCAATGTCGCTGTTATGTAATAAGTTCACCAGTGACATCAAAGCCTCAACCGTGACAGCACAGCCTCACCTGTGACATCAGTGTTGCCACTGACATGAGTGAGAACACTGATATCACTGCTATACCAGTGACAACACAGCCTTTCACATCACAAACTCACCAGTGTTACTGTCATGTAATAGGTTCACCACTAATGTTAAAACCTCAACAGTGACATCATAGACTCACTATGACATCTTTCTCACCACATCCATTCCAGCTTCATTGTTACATCACACATTCACCAGTGACATCACAGCCTCATTTTGACATCAACCTAACCACTAACATCACAGCCACATTGTGCCATCAAAACCTCTACAGTGATGTCACAACATCACTGTCATCAGTTTTACTGTCCCTTCATAGCCCCACTGTGTCCTCACAGCCTCATTGTGACATTACAATCTTACAGTGACATCAGAGCCTTACTGTGACATCAGCCTTTCCACTGACATCACAGTCTTACTGTGACCTCACAGCCTCCACCATGATATTACAAACTCCCTGTGACTTCACTCTAAAGATGTCATCACTGCCACATGGTGATATCAAAGCCTCACCAGTGACATGCCAGCCTCACTGTGACATTGTGCCTGCATTCCTCACATCAGACTCATTCTGATATCATACTGTCATAGTTAAGCACAGGTGTCAACTTGACTCTTGAGGGTTTGAGCTCTGGGCACAGTTGTAGAGAGTTGATGGTTGAGTTAAGCCCAGAGCAAACCTGAAGGAGATTGTCTAGCTGCTGGGGAAGACCCAGCCCATGGTGGGTGGGATTAGGCCCTGGATAAATCAGAGAGAGCTGGTTGAGAGAGTTGGCATCCTTCTGTATACTTGGCCAGACATGCCGGTCTGGCAAGTAAGGATTGTCCATCTCTAAGCCGTTATGGTGGCCAGTTCCCTCGGTCCTGGTGTTGGTGTGTGTTCTCCCGTCAAGCTGGACTATGAACTGTAACCGGACTATCGTAAGAAAGTAAACTCCTTGTTCCCTTAAGCCGTGTGATGGTCATTTATCAGCAACTATGCAGGCGGACTGCAACACATACCCTAACTACCGAAATCACATCCTCACTGTGATGTCATATTCAATCTCCACTGACATCATGACTCATTGTGACATCACAGCATCACCTCTGAGGTTATAGCCTCACTGTGACATGACATCCTTACTATAACATTACAGGCTCACTTCTAAAAATCATCATCCTATTGTGACATCACAGCATCGACTCTGACATTAGAGACTCACTGATTCATCACAGCCTCACTCTGACATCACAGGCTCACCTCTGAAATCATAGACTCAATGGGACATCGCACCCTCATCACCCACATCCTACCTAGCCTCACTATGGCACCACAGCCTCACCACTGACCTCATAGGCTCACTGAAACATGACAGCCTCCTGTGACACCACAGTGTCGCTATTGACATCACAACCTCACTGTGACATCACAACTTCTGCAGTGACATCACAACCTCTCAGTGATATCACAGCTCATTGAGACATCACAGCCATTCTGTGCCATCAAAGTATCACTCTGATATAAAGCTTTACCTTTGACACCATATCCTCACTGTGACATCACAGCCACACTTTGTCAACAAAGCATCATGGTGATATCACAGCCTCAACACACATATGATAGGCTTACTGTGATATTACAGTCTCATAAGTAACAGCAAAGACTCATAGTGACATCATAACACACTGTGGCATCACAGCCAAATTGATTGTATCACATCATCAATGCGACATCTCAGCCTCATCTCCACACATCAGTCTCACTTCTGAAATCACGGCCTGAACACTGCACTCACAGCTGTGCTGTGACATCACAGCCTCACTAATATATTATAAATTTATCTGTTACATCATAGCCTCATGGTGAAATCAGCCGTGCCTCTGACATCACATCTTCCTCAGTTACTTCACAGCCTCACTGTGACATCACAACCTCCCCAGTGACATCACAACTTCACAGTGACATTACAGCCTCATTATGACATCACAGCCATACCATGCCATCAAAGTATCACTGTGACATAAAGCTTCACCTCTGATATCATAGACTCTCTGTGCCATAGCAGCATCAGTTTGACACAATAAACTCAATGTGATATTAGAGCCTCACCAGTGACAATACAGCCTTAACAATTACCTAGACTCCCTATGAAAGCGCAGTCACTACTGATATCACAACCTCATTGGGCCTACACAGCCTCATGTGATATCACAGCCTTACCACTGATAGGACTGGCTCACCATGATATTACAACCTACCAGTTGATATAGTCTCCCTGTGAAAGCACAGTCACTACTGATATCACAATCTCAGTGTGACATCACAACCTCACTGAAATCACAGCCTCATCACAGATAGCACAGGCTCACAGTGATGTGCCAGCCTCAGCAGTGACATCATAGCCTTTGACACCACAGCCATGCTGGGTGATTTTCCCAGGCACGCACTGTGATGACTCCAGGCAGTTGGGGCAGAGAAAGGCAAATGTGCTGCAGGCCCTTTACCCCCTTACTCAAATCCAGGGGACTCCGGACACAGCAGGGAGTCTGTCAAGGAGAGACTCATTCACTCATTCACTCACTCAGTTACACAGCTGCTGGCTGTGATGATGAAGATAAGTAAAGTCTGACCGCCCACACCTCCACCTCAGCACTCCAGAGACTTGGCCATGGACGGGGAGTTTGTCAGAGCAAGATCTCAGTTTATTGGGAGTAACAAAGGAGCTTATATAGACAAGGAATCAAAACACGCGAAACAGGCAGCCAATTACCTTAATGGTCAGCACAGCACATACTCTGTATAGGTCAGACTAAACATAAATCTATGTTGGCTCCTATGAGCCAATTAGGACTCTCTGTAATGTGATCAGGGTTACGCCTTGGACACTAGCTCCCAGTGCCATCTTTGGCCCCATGTGCTAAGCCATGTCCTGCTCACTCCCTCCCAGACTGTTATGCCTGGGCAGGCCCAACACAGCCACATATGTTACATCATTGCCTCAGTGTGACATCGATCTTCCAACTGATATCACAGCTTCACAGTGACCTCACAGCCTCACTGTGACCTCACAGTCTAACCTGTTGCATCATAAACTCACATAGCTTCATGGTGAAATCAGCCTTGCCACTTATATCACGTCTTTCACAGTGACCTCACAGCCTCACTGTGACATCACAGCCACACCTCTGACATCACAGCCTCACTGTGACATCTCAGCCAAGCCACTGATATGACAGGCTTACAGTGATATTACAGCCTTACCAGTTAAAACATAGCCTTATGGTGACATCATAACCTCACTGTGGTGTCACAGCCTCCCCAGTTATATCACATCATCAGTGCAACATCTCAGCCCCATCTCCACACATCAGTTTCACTTCTGAAATCACAGTCTAAACATTGACCTCACAGCTGTGCTGTGATATCACCACCTCTCTGTGACATCATCACCACACTGAGACATCATCGCCACACTGACATCACAGCCTCACTTTGACATCACAACCTCACTGAGACATCACAGTCTCACTGTGACATTACAGACTCACTGAGACATCACAGCCAAACTGTCACATCACAGGGCTGGAGAGGTGGCTCAGAGGTTAAGCCTCTGTCTTGTAGGCAGAAAGTCCTGAGTTCAGATCCCAGATCCCACGTATAGATGCCGGGCGGAAATGGGGGCGGCCTGCATTTCTGGTCCTGGTAGGGCAGAGCCTGTGAATCCCAGGGCAGAGTAAACAAAGAGGAGGTGGAGGTGGCCCATGGTGGTTCCTGAATTCATCCATGGTTCGACACACACACACATACACACACACACACACAATTGAATAAAAATTTAAAAAATAAATAAAAAAAATTTTAAAACTGTCACATCACAGCCTCACAACTGGTATCTGACCTACCCTTACTAGGACACAACAAGCTCTCCACAGATAGCACAGGTTCACAGTGACATGACAGCCTCTGCAGTTACCTCATAGCCTTTGACATCATAAATAATGACATCATAACCTCACATGTTACATCACTGCTTCATTGTGACATCAATTGTCTCACAGATATCACAGAGTCATCGTTATCTCACAGCATAATTCTGATGTCACAGTCTAACTTGTTACATCATAGCCTCATGGCGAAATCAGCCTTGCCACTGACATCACATCTTCCAGAGTGACCTCAAAACCTCACTGTGACATGACAAACTCCCTGTGTTATCACAGCCTCACTGTGATATCACAACCTCATGGTAACTTCACCTCATCACAGTGACATCACAGTCTCTCCTCTGATATCACAGCCTCAGTGTGACTGCACACCCTCACCACTGACATCCTACCCTCACTGTGAAATCCAACATAACAGCCTCACTGACATCTCATAGAATCAGCCCTGATATCAGAGCCTCGCTGTGACATCACAGCTTAGCTGTGACATCACAACTTCTCCAGTAACATCACAGCCTCACAGTGATATAACTGCCCTGTTGTGATATCACAGACATACCATGCCATCAAAGCATTACTGTGACATAAAGCTTTATCTTTTTCAAATTTTATTTGCACTGTGACATTACAGCCTCAGTTTGACACAATAAACTTGCTGTGAGTTTAGAGCCTCACCAGTGAAAATACAGTCCTTTGTGCCAGTGGCATAGTGTCACTGAAAGAAGTCAGTAATGACATCACAGACTCACTGTGACCTCACAGTCTAACATGTTACATTAGACTCACCTGTTACATCATAGCCTCATAGTGAAATCAGCCTTGCCACTGACATCACATTTTCCACAGTGACCTCACAGCCTCACAGTGACATCACATCTTTACAGTGATATCACAGAACACACTGTAGCATTATAGTCTCATTTCTGATACCACAGCCTCATTGTCATATCACAGCTTCACCTCTGACATCACAGCCTCACTGTGACATAACTTGGAAATCATAGCAGGAGTGACAACCCATCCTGCCTAGCCTCGCTATGACACCACAGCCTCATCACTGACATAGGCTCACAGTCACTTGACAGCCTCAACAGTCACACCACAGCCTCACTGTGGTATCACAGCCTCACCAGTAACATCCCAGCCTCACTATGACATCTCAGCCTCATCACTGACATCACTTTCACTTATGACATCTCAGCCTAACCATTAAAATGTCAGCCGATCTGTGATGTCATAGTTATCACCAATGACATCACAACCTCACTGTGACATCACAAACTAAATGTGACATTACAGCCACACTGTGCCCGCACAGCCTTACTGTCCCTACTGATATGACAGGCTCACTGTGATATTACAGCCTCACCAGTGACACCACGGCCTCATGGTAACATCATAATCTCACTCTGGCATCAGAGCCTCACCAGTAATATCACATCCTCAATACGACATCTCAGCCTCATCTCTCATGTCAGTCTCACTTCTGAAATAACAGCCTAACCACTGACCTCACAGCTGCACTGTGACATCACAACCTCACTGTGACATCATTGTCACACTGTGTCCTCACATCCTCACTTTATCATTACAAACTGAGAGTGTCAACACAGACTCATTGTGAAAGTACAACATCATCACTGTTATCATAGCCTCACTGTGACATTTACCTTGCCACTGACATCACAGTCTCACTGTGATCTCACAGCCTCCACCATGACATCACCAATTCCTTCTGACATCATGGGCTCACAGTGAAACCCGAGGCACATGGTGATATCAATGCTTCACCATGATATCAAAGACTAACCATGACCTCATAGCCTGCCCACTGACACCACAAGCTCATCTGTTACATCAGAGCCTCATAGTAGCATCAGTCTTATCACTGACATCACAGCCTAACTGTGACATCACAGCCTCACCAGTGACAACACAGATTCACATGTGACATCAGCATCGTCACTGAAATTAGTCAGAACATTGACATCACTGCCACACAGTGACAACACAGCCTTTGACATCACAACTTCACCAGTATTACTGTCATATAATAGGTTCACACTGACATTATTGACACACAAGTTATAATATGGCCTCACCACTGAGCTCATAGGCTCACTGAAACATGACAGCCTCCCTGTGACATCACAGTGTTGCTATTGACATCACAACCTCACTGTGACATCACAGACTCATTGTGACATCACAGCCATACCATGCCATCAAAGCATCACTGTCACGTAAAGATTCACATCTGACATAATAGCCTCACTATGACATCACAGCCTCACTGTAACATCACTGCCTTACTGTAACATTACAGCCTCATAGTGACATCACGGCCACGCTGTGGCATCACAGCCTTACCACTAGTATCATATTTAGCCTTAACACATATAGTACAGACTCAAAGAGATGTGAAAGACTCAGCAGTGACAGTCTTGATAACATAAACAGTGACACCATAGCTTCACAGGTAACATCACTGACTCACTGTGACATCAATCTTCCCAAAGATATCATAAACTCACAATGACCTCACAGCCTCACTGTGACATAACAGGCTAATCTCCGAAATCATAGCATCAGTGACACCATGGACATCCTGCCTAGCCTTGCTGTGACACCACAGCCTCATCACTGACACCTCAGTCTCACAATCACATGACAGCCTCAACACTGACAAAACAGCCTCATGTGGCATCACAGCCTCACCAGTAATATCCCACCCTCACTGTGACATCTCAGCCTCATCACTGACATCAACCTCACTTCTAACATCACAGCCTAACCACTGAAATCTCACCCCAATTGTGATGTCATATTCTATCACCACTGATATCACAGCTTCACTGTGATAGCGCATCAACATCAAAGTCTCACAGTGACATTATAGCCTCTCCTCTGACATCACAGCCTCAGTGTGACTGCACAGCCTCACTACTGACATCCTAACCTCACTGTGAAATCCAAGCATCACCCCTGACATCATAGCTTCACTGTGACACAACAGGTTAACCTGTTGCAATCCAAGCTTCAACCTCGAATCCAGGCCTCCCCTTGATAAGGTGAGCAAGGCTTCAGTGAATGGAGGACAGACAGTCAGCTCTCTGGGCTGAGTGAATCTGAACTCTTTATTGAAGATTTTAGCAGAATTTATATACTTTAGAAAATCCAGATTAAAGGCCAGGGGATGTGTCACCATGCCCATGGGGAAAACATCAAAAAAACCAGGACCAAATTCTTTACAGTATTATGTAAAACATATTCATTCTGGGTATCAAAGGAAGAGCAGAGATGACATATATTTTTTGTGTTGGAACACACATGATGTCTCCAGGTACAGTTAAAGCAGGCATGATACACAGTTGCTAAAAGCAAAGGGACAATGAATGTTGCAAAGTAGATTTTCCCTGGTTTATGTATAAACATCAAATGTGGGGGGAACTGCAAACTAGCTAATCCTGAGAAAAACAACAACACAACAAAAAAGATCTAAAAACATACAAGAGGTAGACTCAAATTCCAGAAGGAAGAATCCTGCCAGAGGCAAGACTTAATTTACACAGGGAGAACTCCAAGCACCTAGCAATTGCCCATTTATATGTTAATGTGTCACACCCCAGCCAGCAGGCCTTAGGCCAGAACCAGAGAGTAACATTAAAGCAGTCAGTAGAACTAAGGCCTGACTATCCCTTTATTTTCCTTATTTCTCTTATTTATATCAAATAATGTCATGTCCTTTATCCATAAATTGTTTCCTTGAAACAATATTCTGTCATGCTGGACATTGTCAAACAGCATGGTTGGATGAGGATTTGGCATTTTCCTCTCTTTTATCTTTTTTAAAAGATGAGATTAATCTGAAGATGACTGGTAAGAGAATTATAGCAATGACTATGAAAAGAATTATCATACCAATGTGAATTAACATAGTGAACCAGGTTGTAGGAAAACATTAAAACTCATATGAGTATCTACATAAGTGTGTAGAGCCTTAAGTTGTGTAAAAAGGCTTTGAATGCCTCTTAAAAAAGAAAGATTGTAGTAGCAGTTGGAAATTTGTATAAACTTAAACATAGAGTAGTCTTAATGAAAGACCCCCGTCTTTCAGTCAGGAACGAGGCCACTGAGAGAAAGACCAAGACCCTTCTCGCTGCAATAGCATGAGGTTTTTATTTAACGACGCGCCGGACGGCTCCAGCAACCTCTCACTCAGGAGAGACTGAAGCGGCCCGAGCAGCTCGGGCAAGGGGTTTTTAAGGGGTCTTGGGGTAGGGGGGTTGCTTAGCTGAGGAATTTTCTATGACCTTTACAGTCATTGGTCGGCAAGAGCTCGGGTGGAGTTGGCTCTTGGTGATCGTTCCAGTCCACCTGCTCTGCTTAACCGCAGGCTGTTCATTCTGGGTGACATTCATAGATGGAATTCCCCTTTCTGCAAACTTGCTTTTCCAGAACTGAAGGGCTGGAGGTCTTAAGGGGTGGGGAAATACCTGTAAAAAGCTCAAGGCTGTACATAGTTTTAAGCAATGACTAACAATAGATGCTTGGATGGCTATAAACAATGGATGCCTCAATGACTACAAGCAAGGGCTATACTGTGGGCCTGAACCGGCCTGCTTTGTGAATTTTAGGGTGAGGGTCTCAGGGTCCAACATTAATATGCACTGGGGTCGCCCCATACAGGAGAGGGAGAGACGACCCCGAGCAGAAAAGGCACAGACTTTTTTTTGTTTTTTATTCAATTGTGCATGTATGTGTGTATGTATGTGTGTGTGTGTAGAACCACAGACGAATTCGGGAACCACCATGGACCGCCTCCACCTCCTCCTTGTTTACTCTGCCCCGGGATTCACAGGCTCTGCCCTACCAGGACCGGAAACACAGGCCGCCCCCCCCCCCCCCCCCCCCCCCCCCCCGCTTCCGTCTGGCGTCTATACATGGGGTCTAGGATCCGAACTCAGGAAACTCAGGACCTTCTGCCTGCAAGGCAGAGGCTTAACCCCTGAGCCACCTCTCCAGCCCCAAAGCACAGACTTTTTATACACTCTTTGCAGAGAGGTTTTGCATTGTTACAAAATGATTGGCTTAGACACTTAACTTTTAAACTTATTGACTCAAGTTTAGGCGCGAAGGGAAGGGCGTGGGGGTCGGCGGCAACGAGCATAGCAGCACATATTCGCGTCTTTACCCGGAAACCTGGGGATGAGTGTGGTCCCTGGAATTCTGAGGTTGTAGGGTTATCTGGTCTAGCTGCACATCCTTTGCCTTTTTTGGGAATCCTTCGGTTGGTGTTAGGAAACTTGATCCTGAGACTAGCTCATCACATTCTTGCCTGCCCAGGAAATTTCTTTTCTTCCACACTAACATCCCATAAGCCTTTATAACATACTTTAACATTCTTTTTTTTGTTTGTTTGTTTGTTTGTTTTTGTTTTGTTTTCATTTCCACCTGGCATTTTATTTCAGCTCATACAAACTTATTAGGTACACCAGTTCCCTCCCTCCCTCCTCCTCCCCCCATACCCCCTGCTCCCCCTCCCCACCCCTCTCCCTCCCCATCCCCCAGTGCCTCCCACCCCAATTCCCAGAGAGTCCTTTCTTGTGCATGTCTGATTTTCCTCTGGGCCCTCCTCTCTGATGACGTACAAGGACCCAGTGGCCTTTCCCTGAACCCTTCCCATGTTCCCCTTAGGTATAGGAACACTGCTGTGGCTGCCAATCCTTTGCCTCCAAGGATCTTGGTGCCTTTAGCAGATGCTAGACTTTGTGAGGTCAACAGTGTGTTGGACAATGCGCAGGGCATGCAAAGTCCAATTATGATTGCTTCAGCCCTAACTAGTATAGAGTATCTTACATATCATTGCTCCTCCCATCCTTTTACTCTTACACTCTTACCGCCCCCTCTTCCGCAAATTTCCCTGAGCTTCAAGATGGAGAGAGACTAAGCTGGCCTAGTTCTATGTGGTTGATATAGAGTCTCTGAAGTTCTGGATTGTGGTTTGTTGATTTTCTTTTGCAGTTTTGCTGCTCCTGCAATGCCCTTCACTCCATCCTGGTGGGCATTGTATGTTACCCCCTGGCCAGAGACAAAAAGCTGTTAGAGTCTTGTGACAAAAGCACATTCAAAGGTAGATGTAATAAAAGTGGGAAACCATACTAACGGAGGGGTCTATCACCCATTTGCAAAATGGTTATTTTTATCTGCCAGACTATATGCCCTCCTCTTCTGGTGAGATCACACCCCCTCAGTAGTAAATGATCAGGAACAAAAGTCTGTGAACCTAATCAGATGTCTCATTACTTATTTGGGTCCTTGGTGGAGGCCTATTTTCCCTGCTGTAACATGGTCCCTTCTCTCCTTGTTTCTGGTGTGGCCCTCCTACCCCATCCCTCCTGTTCATAATCCTTGGAATTACTGTCTCTAGGTGGGCTGGGTGAGTTTGGTACTAGGAGCCACCTATTAGGGAGTACATACGGCACTTAATTTTCTGGGTCTGGGATACTTCGCTTAATATAATTGTTTCTAATGACATCCATTTCCCAGCAAATTCCAGTAATTCATCATTTTTGATGGCTGAGTAGTACTCCATTGCATAGATGTACCACAGTTTCCTTATCCACTCGTCAACTGTTGGACATTTGGGCTGATTCCATGACTTTGCTATTGTAAACAGTGCTGCTATGAACATGATCATGCTTGTGCTATCGAGGTGAACCTCTGCTGTATAGGGGGTTATTCTCAAAAGTGGAATAGCAGGGTCATATGGCATTTCAATCTTTAATTTCTTTAAGAATCTCCAGATGGCTCGCCAGAGTGGCTGTATGAGCCTGCATTCCCACCAGCAATGTAGGAGAGTTCCCCTCTCTCCACATCCTCTCCAACATTTGTTGTTGTTTGTATTGTGGATTTTTGCCATCCTGACCGCGGTGAGATGATATCTCAGGGAAGTTTTGATTTGCATTTCCCTGATGGCTAAGGAAGTGGAGCATTTTTTCAGATATTTGTTAGACATTTTAATTTCATCCCTGGTAAAGTGTCTTTTAAGTTCCAGGGCTCGTTTTTTAATTGGGCCATTGGTTTCCTTGGTGTTTAGTCTTCTAAGTTCTTTGTGCACTCTGGACAGCAGAGTTCTATCAGATGTGTGGTTAGTGAAGATTTTCTCCCATTCTGTGGGTTGCCTTTGAGCTCGTGTTATAATCTCTTTATGTGAACAGAAGCTCTTTAATTTCACAAGATCCCATGTGTTGAGAGTTGGTAGCAGTGACTGTGCCATTGGATGTCTGTTTAGGAACTGTTGGCCTAGCCCAATCAGCTTGAGGGAGTTCCCTATCCTTTCAACTATGGTTTTTATAGTCTCTGGCCTGATATCAAGGTCCTTGATCCATTTGGAATTAAGTCTTGTACATGGTGACAAGTACGGGTCCAGCTTTAATCTTCTGCATGTGGAGATCCAGTTTTGCCAGCACCATTTGTTGAAGATGCTGTTCTTTTTCCATTGGATTCTTTGGGCCCCTTTGTCAAAGACCAAATGGCTGTAACTTTGTGGGCTTATATCTGGGTCTTCAATCCTTATCCATTGATCTGTGTGTCTATTTTGGAGCCAGTACCAGGCTGTCTTTACAACTATGGATTTGTAGTATAGACTAAGGTTTGGTATGGCAATACCTCCAGCTGTGTTTTTGTTACTCAGGATTGTTTTTGCTATCCTGGGTCTTTTGTGCCTCCATATGAACTTTGAGATTGGTTGGTCAACTTCTTTGAAGAATTGCTTTGGGATTTTGATTGGTATAGCATTGAATCTGTATATTGCCTTTAGTAGGATGGTCATTTTTACGATGTTGATTCTGCCAATCCAGGAACAAGGGAGGTCTTTCCACCTTCTGGTGTCTTCTGATATTTCTTTCTTTAGCGTTTTAAAGTTTTCACTGTAAAGGTCTTTTACCTCCTTAGTTAGGTTTATACCAAGGTATTTCATTTTTTTAGGGGCTATAGTAAATGGGATTGTTTCTCTCAAGGCTTTTTCACTTCTTTCATTCTGGGCATATAGGAAGGCCTCTGATTTTTGCATATTTATTTTGTATCCTGCCACCCTGCTGAACTTCTCAATTAGTTCCAGGAGCTTCCTGGTGGAGTTTTTGGGATCACTCAGGTATAAGATCATGTCATCTGCAAATAGGGATAGCTTGACTTCTTCCTTGCCGATTTGAATCCCTCTTATGTCCCTTTCTTGTCTTATGACTTCAGCTAAGACTTCAAGTACAATATTGAATAGAAGTGGTGAGAGTGGACAGCCTTGTCTAGTTCCTGATCGAAGTGGGAATGCTTCCAATTGTTCCCCATTGAGCATAATCCTTGCTGTGGGCTTGTTGTATATAGCTTTTATTATATTGATTGAGGTTCCTTCCATTCCTACTGTCTCTAGCGTTTTGATCATAAAAGGCTGTTGGATCTTGTCAAAAGCTTTTTCTGCATCTATCATGTGGTCTTGGACTTTGGACTGGTTTACATGATGAATTACATTTATTGATTTGCGTATGTTGAACCAACCTTGTGTGCCGGGGATGAAGCCTACTTGGTCCCCGTGAATGATCTTTTTAATATGTTTTTGAATCCGATTTGCTAAGACTTTGTTGAGAATCTTTGCGTCTGTGTTCATCAGGGAGATCGGCCTATAGTTTTCTTTTTTAAGTGAATCTTTATTAGGTTTTGGGATTAAGACGATATTAGCTTCATAGAAGGAATTGGGTAGTGTTCCTTCCTTTGCTATTTGATGGAACAGTTTAAGGAGTATTGGTGTTATTAAGTCCTTAAATGTCTGGTAGAACTCTGTGCTGAATCCATCTGGTCCAGGACATTTTTTGGTGGGAAGATTTGAGATTACTTCCTCAATTTCCTTATATGTTATAGGACTATTTAAATAATTCACAACTTCCTGATTCAATTTAGGTAAGTTGTGTTTACTTAGAAATTCATCCATCTCTTTTGTGTTGTCAAACTTCACAGAGTATAAGTTTTTGAAATATGATGTTATAATTCTCTGGATTTCTTGGGTATCCGTAGTGATAACTCCATGTTCATTTCTAATTTTGTTAATTTGGGTTTTCTCTCTCTTGCTTTTGGTTAATTTAGCTAGGGGTGTATCAATCTTATTGATTTTTTCAAAGAACCAGCTTTTTGACTGGTTGATTTTTTCCATCATTTTCTTAATCTCGATTTCAGATATTTCTCCCCTTATTTTGCTAATCTCCTCTCTTCTACTACTTTTGGGATCAGATTGCTCTAGTTTCTCTAAAGCTTTAAGCTGCATTGTTAAGTTGTTTATTTCCGATGTTTCCATTTTTTTGATGTAGGCATTAAGAGCTATGAACTCTTAGGACAGCTTTCATTGTGTCCCAGAGATTTTGGTAAGTTGTATTTTCGTTATCATTCACTTTCAGGAAATCTTGAATTTCCTTTTTAATTTCTTCCTGAATCCAGTTCTCATTCAGCATCATAGTGTTAAGTTTCCAGGAGTTAGTGTATTTTCTCTTGTTTGATGTGTTGTGGATGTCCAGCTTTAGGCCGTGGTGGTCTGATAGGGCACAGGTTAGAATTTCAACTTTCTTGTATATGTGCAGATTCATTTTGTGGCCCAATATGTGATCTATTTTGGAGAAAGTTCCGTGTGCTGCTGAGAAAAATGTGTATTCTTTGGTGCGTGGGTGAAAAGTTCAATAGAGATCTGTAAGGTCCATTTCTTTCAGGGTTTGATTAAGTTCCAAAGTGTCTCTGTTAAGCTTTTGACCTGTTGATCTATCCCATGTTGAGAGGGCGGTGTTGAAGTCCCCAAGAATTATCGTTTGGGGGTTGATTTCTTGCTTTAGACGCTGTAGGGTTTTCTTAATGAATGTGGAGGGGCCCCTATTGGGTGCATATATGTTCAGTATTGTGAAGTCTTCCTAGTGAATTGTACCTGTGACTAAAATGTAGTATCCATCCGTGTCTCTTATAATTTTCTTTGGTTTGAAGTCCACTTTTTCTGATAGCGTAATGGCTATCCCTGCCTGTTTTCTGCTTCCATTTGCTTGTAGAATTGTTGACCAGCCTTTTATTTTTAGAGCGTGCCTATCTTTTGTGGTGAGATGGGTTTCCTGCAGGCAGCAGATTGATGGATTGTGATTTTTAATCCAAGTTTGTAATCTGTGTCTCTTGATCGGTGAATTAAGTCCATTAACATTTAGTGTTATAATGGAGAAACTATTGATAATTCCAGACATTTATTATGTTTAGTACCTTTTATAAGTATATTGCTTCGTTTTTAATGGTGTTATATTTGCCTTCTGTTCTCCTGGATATGCCTGTTTTTTTCTTCACGCTTGAGTATCATTTCTAGCATTTTTTGAAGGCCTGGTTTGGTGGACATGTATCCCTTAAAGTTGTCTTTGTGCTGGAAGATTTTTCTTTCTCCCTCGATCATGACTGATAGTTTTGCAGGGTAAATCAGCCTGGGTTGACATTTTTGCTCATTCAATACTTGAAGTATGTCTCTCCAAGCTCTTCTTGCTTTTACTCTTTCGACTGAGAAGTCATTTGTTATTTTAATAGGTTTACCTTTAAAAGTGACTTGTTTTTTCTCCCTTGAAGCTCTCAGCACCAGTTCTTTATCTTGAATGTGGAGTGTTTTAACTATTATTTGCCGCGGCGTGCTTCTATTTTGGTCGTATCTGTTTGGGGTGCGGAATGCCTCTTGTATATGGATGGGCCTCTCTTTTTTTAGATGAGGAAAGTTTTCCTTGATGATCGTTTGAAAAATTTCCTCAGGGGTGGTATTTTGAGATTCTTGCTCTGGTATTCCATGAATACGCATGTTAGGCTTCTTCAGGGTGTCCCATATCTCTTGGATATTTCTCTCAAGTATCTTTTTGGCTTTAACCACCTCTTCCATTGAGCTGGTTAGTACTCCCACTTTATCTTCAAGGTCTGAAATTCTGTTTTCTGCTTCGTTAGTTCTGTTGATAAGACTCTCTGTGGCATTCTGGGTTGAAGATAACTTGTCTTTTAGCTCAGCGTTAAACTCTGCTTTGTTTTAACTGCTCTATGCCACTTTTTGTTTCTTGCACTGTTTTTCTCAACTCCTCCAGATGTCTGTTGTGTTCCTCTTCAAAGCGATTGATTCGATTATGTAATTCCCCCCAGATTTCCTCTTTCATAGTATTGAACATGGTAATGATCATATTTTGAAAGTCTTTATCCTGGGTGAGGCTTTCTTGGCCTTTTTCCGCGGGTTTGTTCTGGTTGGAGTCTAACATTATGGGATTAATTTCTTCAGTGGGAAATTTGTTTACTTGAGTGTTGCTTCTCATGGATTTGCACTTTGACTTTGGCATTGTCATTTTAACTCTTAAGATCTCTCAATTTCACTAAACTGAGTTATTTGGCCTGGGGTCCTGGTAGGCGGGCACGGGCAGAGACTTACCTAGGTTGCGGGGTGAGGCCTGGCTGGACCGCGCGCGCGTCCCGACTGGCAGAGCGGGGTGGGGTATAAAGGGAGGATGGAGGCGTCGGCATGGAGCTATTTAACCCGAGGGCAGCTGGGGTGGGGCCCAGGCGCAGGGGGAGGTCCTCCTCGTCCCTCGGCCCCGCGCGGGCAGCTCCGGCTAGATGGTGGGAGTCGGAGCCAGGTCCCTGTGGGCTCACCTGGGGTCCTGGTGGGCGGTGCATGGGGCAGAGACTTACCACCACCTAGGGCGCGGGGTGAGGCCCGGCTGGACCAAGTGCGCGCATCCCGACTGGCGGAGCGGGGTGGGGTGTAAAGGGCACTTTAACATTCTTTTAAGTAACCAATTCATAAACCTTCTGTACACAGTTTAAATTTTAAGCAACAGGTCCATCCCACAAAACTTTTATCAAACCTTTTGTACATCTAAGTACTATACATAGTTTTATATATGTACTTTTTACTTGATGGTTTCCTGCTGTTTTTACATTATCCCTCAAGAAATGTCTTTTAAAGGAGGTGATAATAGATAACAGACCTCATCTTTAAAAGAAATTAAGAGTCTGATATGGCAATTATGAAAACAATATACATTTACATATAATATATACTTTGAAATCTAAGACATTATACCGCTCAATTAATTTATTTACTTTAGCATTAAGTAGCCATAAATTTTGTATGTTTAAACTACATGAAACTTATACACATAAGAGAAAACTTTTGATTAAGGTAACAGCCTTAAATCTTATTTTGAAATGAAAATGTTAAATAGCTTGTAGTATTTTGATATCTTTTGGAGTCAAATTAATTATAACACAAGTCAATAAAAGTTCTTTACATTTTGTAGAGACTGAGACATTAAATATGGAATTAACAAGCAGCACATGGTTACAAGAGAGTACCTGTATGTCTCTGTTTAGATAAGCATTTTTTTCTGGCATTAGAAACATTTAGATATTACATCTTACCATAAGGAGAATGAAGAAACTTCATTGCATTTTTTAGAAGACATTTGTATTACTTGGTTGCTAGATTTGATGGGATAAAATATTATAAAAAATGTTGAGAGGAATGAGGAAGTTTAATTGATCAGTGTCTTGGTTTGAAATGTGTCCCCCATGGTCTCATGTGTTTGCCAAGGTCATGTCACCTTGAGAGGTGGAGCCTTGCTGGAGGAATGCAGTCACAAGGGGTGGGCCTTGAGGTGGATTAGTCCCACCATACCTTCAGGAGAAGTCTGCCTTTGCAGCAAGCAGCCTGCAGCTCTCGGCTTCCAAGATGTCTGCGGTGACTTAGCCTCCTCCAGCCAGCCATGCCGCCTCTGCTTTGAGAGACTGTACCTTCCCTCTGGAACCGTAAGCTGAATAAACCTCCCTTTCTCCCTTAAGTTGCTTGACTTTGGGTGCTCTCTCACAGCAATAGTTAAGAGTAACTGCTACAATCAGTATTATAATGGCTTTGTTATTTTGAAAATATAGGGAAAAACCTTTAAGAACACAATGGCATTTTCATTTGTAATCTTGTTAAAGATTAAAACCAAGCAATAACTTTTTATGAAAAAAACTTACAATCTATCAGAAAAACAGTTGTGATCCATTAAAAATGTAAGTAGTTAAGGCTTTATATGTTATTAAAATTATTTGTTCTTATTTTAAGTATGCATACATGTATTTAAAAATGGCATGCCAAAAGCTTAATATTAGTACACCACATGAATAAAAAAGATAGAAGTGGCCATAGATTTTTATATTGAATCACAAGACACACAACATATAAACACAGAATACATAAACATACAAACAAATTAATAACATACAATTCACTGACAACAGCCTTAAAATTACCTTTAGAAATATCATCAAAAGCAGATAAACATTTATGAAAGCCTTACCAATGAAAACAAAATCTCATATTAAGTCCAGCAATTTAGTTTAATTATGACAAACATTAAAAGCAGTATAAACATTAAAATTTAGTACCAAAAGCAAATTATTATTTAAGAAATTTTATATTTAAAAGATGTATATATTTGTCTAATTTTTTCTTTTTTTGAAAGGCCAAATTTTGAAAGACCAAATATTTATATTATTGTTTCCCAAGCTGAGATCCTCTTGCCACAGCCTATAAACGTGGCAGTTTTTGCAAGTTTTTTTATGGATCTCTGTTAGAAGCCAGAGTCACTAAAGGGCCAAAAGGAACTCATAAAACTTGTTTGACATGTGCCCCCGGGACCCAGCGTACCAAGACATTCCAGAAGAGCCATAAAAACGCCCCGGATCCAGATAACAGATATCGCAACTGCGCGACCACCAGGCGCCTCGACCACCAGGCGCCTCCACCGATGCTTATCTCTTTTCCCTTGCCCCTCTTCCCCCTCCTGCCTGAGCATATAAGCTGTACCCTAACCCTAAATAAAGGAGACCTTGACAACTCTTTGCTTGGTCTCCCTCTTTCTTTCTCGCCCATTGTTCCCTGCAGGCTCGATCCTCCTCGGACCCACAAATAACTGGTCCTGCTGGACAGAACAAGTGGCGCCCAAACGTGGGGCTCGAGGCACGGACCCCGAGTCAGACGAAGACCCAGCCGCGCGGATCAGAGGCTCATAGAGGAGATCGCCCTTGTCACGCACGAGGGAAAGTCATCTCCAGTACAACTCGTAGAGGAGACCGCCCTTGCTGCTCATAAGGGAAAGCTGTCTCCAGTGCAACTCGTAGAGGAGACCGCGCTTACCGCTCACAAGGGAAAGCTGTCTCCAGTGCAACTCGTAGAGGAGACCGCGCTTACCGCTCACAAGGGAAAGCTGTCTCCAGTGCAACTCATAGAAGAGATCGCCCTTGCCGCTCACAAGGGAAAGTTATCTCCGGTAAGTGATTAGTCTTCGTCTCATTATTTTCAGCGATGGGCCAAAATGTTTCTAAAGAGGCTGTCTTTATTAAGGACATTAAGTCCTCTCTCAGAGAAAGGGGAGTTAGAGTTAAAAAAGAGTTAAAAGAAAAGATTTAGTAGGATTTTTTTCTTTCTTTCATTTCTGAAGCTTGTCCTTGGATTGTTATTACGGGTCCGGAGATTCACCCCCGGACTTGGACTAAAGTAGGTCATGATTTAAATCGGCTCCTTTTGGAACAAGGGTCTGAGGCGGTTCCCATTCAAACTTTTAGTTACTGGAACTTAATCAATGATATAATTCAGGAATTTAATAGCGGCGCACCGCGGTGGCGCCGGCTGTAGTGCACATGCGGAAAACAAAATGTTTGGGGTCAAAGCGGTCCACTCGTCCCAGCATGGAAAAAAGTTTGTGGGCAGAGTTGCTGGCTTTGAAGCCTGGGGAGAGGTCCCGGTGTGTGGAAAAATGGCTGCTGGGAGAGAAAATGCCTCATGGTTCCCTTCATAGAGGAGAAGGAGGATGGAAACGGTTAACAAAAAAAAAAAAAAAAAAAAAAAAAAAAAAAACGCTTCCTATGCATCTTCACAGAAACCTGTCCGGGGGCAGGCTAGAGTGGGGAGCTCAGGGGGGGCTGACATACAAAGTTACTTTTAAAAGGTTCTAACTTGTTAGAATTTGAATTCCCTATGAATATGTGTATTTTATGTCTCATAATAAAAAAAGGTGGCCACTTTAGGTTATTGGGTGCTTGTAATCACATTTTTGGTTTTGACTTTTGTTCATTATTTGGCATGCCCAATTTAAATGCACGTGCACACTTAAAAATTACCATCAAAAGGCCTGAGTATGTACTGATTAAAATATCTTTTTATGAAGCTTCACAAAGAAATAATGTGTTTTTACCTAGGAAAGTTTGTTTTCACATGTGTAATGTTAACGTATTTAACAGCCAAAAAATAAAACTGGTTTCTGAGAAATTATGAGCTCCCTTCCTTGGGAAAAAACCTGGTTCCTAATTCCAAGTATACTCCTATGTTCTGTTATAATCTTACAAATTTAATTCAAGTACAGTGATTTTTAAGACGGGGTCTGCTGTTAATGCCTTTATTAAAGAACTTTTCTTACAGGATATCTAATATTAAAACAACAAAAAAAATCAAAAAAGATAAAAAAGGTATAAATAAACAAGGTATGGTACTTAAATGTATAAAAGGTTTTAAATAAGGTTTATAAGATAAAAAATCTCACTTAAAAAATTAAATGTGTACAGGAGTTTTGAGTTGTTTCATTAAAAAGATGCTAAAGTGTGCTATAAAGGTTTATGAAATTTGGGGTTTATAAACAGATTAAGAACTAGAGATGGTAAAAAAAAAAAAAGTTATGCATTGTGCTTCTTTTCTGCTATAGAGAACATTGAGGTTAAAGATTAAGATTAAGCTTCACATATTTAAATGTATTTTAATTGTCTGTTTTGATTAAGCAGGAATTTGGTTACTCATAAAATCCCAACTTCTCAAGGGCAGCAGGAAGCTTATTCTGGGGTCATGAGTAAAAACTAGAGAGGTCTGAGAACGTTGGCTTAGAGTTGGAAATTGTTTACAGGATTACTATAGGACCTTTGCCCCTGAAAAGGTTCCGGTCCAAACCTTTGCGTATTAAAATCTTATTAATGATATTATACAGGTTTATACTAGATCTCCTGATATTCAAAAGGTTATTTTAGAGGGAGAAAAAGTTTTACAACGTTGCTCCAGGCCCCCTTCGGCTTGCGAGTCAGTTGCTATTGATATGCCCGCTCCTCCTTCAGATCCCCCTCCCTTGGACAATTCCCCTCACTTAGAGTCCCCTCCCAGCCATCTCTACCCCTCGTTAAACATTCCAGAGATCCTTAACCCAGTCTCTGATGATAATGCCCTACCCCCTGATGAGAAAACTACCTCAGACACTGAGGCTACCAACTGTAAAACACCCAACTGCCATCCTCAAAAAACCTTCCATTCTTACCCACCCCCCTATGCTTCAGCTCCTCTCTTTTGCGCCCCTGTTCTTCCTTCAGACAACTCCTTAGATCTTATCACTCAAGCCAAAGCTGAGCTCTCTCAGCAATCAGCCTCCTTAAAACAACTCCTCCAACAAAAGAGGGAACATCTCACTCTGATAAAAGAGCTTTGTGCCCTAGATTAGAATTAATTCAAACTTCTCAGTCTCCCCCTATAAGTTCAAACCCTAAAAAACGCCAGACAGCCTCTAAAAGCCTTCAACTTTTCCCAGTCACCTGGAACAAAGCTTCCACAAATTCCCAAGACCCTTCCTCTTTCCAAGGGGAAGAAATCACTGAGACTGGGGATGAATCTGATAATCAGAGAGATGGAGAAAGTCCCTCAGAGGAATCAGACTCCGAGGACACCCCACAGGTGGTCCAGAATCAACAACACCGCCACCTAAGTTTAAAACATTTAAAAGACTCGAAAGTGGTAATTTCTAATTACAGCCCTACAGCGCCATTTAAGGTAACTTTACTAGAAAACCTGAGTGAGCACTGGCTTGTCCCAAATGACTGGCATCATCTGGCCCATGCCTGTCTAGCTGGCGGTGATTTTGTTCTTTGAAGAACTGAGTTTGCAGAAAATTGCAGAGAGATTGCCCAGCATAATTCTCAAATGCCTAAGACTAAAAACTGGACCAGAGATAGACTTATGGGGCGCCCTCCATATGAAACTAACGAAATTCAAACATGTTTCCCTCCTGGCCTCCTGTCTCAGATTCAAAATGCAGGTCTCAAGGCATGGAAACGGCTTCCCCCTAAAGAGTCTGCTACCACCTCCTTGGCTAAACTTCATCAGGGACACGATAAGCCTTATAGTAATTTCATCAGACGCCTCACAGACGCGGCTGAGTGGCTATTCGGTGGGGGCGAAAGCAAGAGTGCTTTTGTAAAACACTTAGCATTTGAAAACGCCAATCCTGCTTGTCAGGATGCTATCCACCCTCACTGGTCCTGTGACATCTCTGACTATATAAAACTGTGTTCAGGCATTGGCTCGGCTCATGCTATGGGCATCGCCATAGGAGTTGCCTTAAAAGATTTTACCACAGACAAAAATTCCTTTAATTGTAAACAACCTGGCCATTTTTTCAAAAACTGTATGGCACCTAAGGCCTCCTGCCTACTGCCTACAACACCCTGCCCTCGATGCAAAAGAGGAAAACACTGGGCCTCTGATTGTCGCTCAAAAGCTGATGCCCAGGGAAACCCATTACCGAAAAAAAAAAAAAAAAAACTTCCAGAGGGGCCAGCCCCTTGCCCCAGCTCAGACAACTCAGGGACTCAACCCCGGAGCTATCAGGTTCGTCCCTCAAACCAAAACATCCCAGCCAATAAAATTTCCACTTTCCACAGAACAACGTCAAACAACACAGGATTGGACCTCAGTCCCTCCACCGACTCAATATTAACCCCTGATATTGGAGTTCAAGTCCTACTCACGGGCATATATGGCCCTTTACCCATTCTACCCTAAAAGGCCTCCATGTTTATCCAGGTATTATAGATTCTAATTATACAGGTTAAATAAAAATTCTTGCCTACTCCAACAATGGACCCCTATGTCAGGGAAATAACCTTGTCAACCAGGCCACACAACAACCTTCCTTGACTTCCTCCCTAACAGCGCTTGCCTTTAAACAACAAACATTTACTACAGCGCTCACCCCTCTTCAACAGGCACAACAGGCTCATAACCTCCATCATCTCAATTCCCGCACCCTTCGCTTAAGATACAAAATATCTAAAGAACACGCCAGAGAAATTGTCCGTAATTACAAAGCCTTCCTGTCCTTTCTCCCTGAACCCCATATGGGAGTTAATCCTAGGGGACTTGTGCCAGGCGAACTTTGGCAAATGGATGTTACCCATTTCAAAACATTCGGAAAAAATAAATATATTCATGTCACCATTGATACCTTTAGTGGTTTTATTTATGGAACTTCCCAAACAGGGGAAGCCACAAAACATGTTATTAACCACCTTATAGTCTGTTTTTCAGTCATAAATTGTCCTAAAGTCATCAAAACTGACAATGGCCCAGGATACTCTAGTACTCAATTTAGAGCCTTCTGTGCTCAATTTAACATTAAACACATCACGGGCATCCCATACAACCCCCAAGGCCAAGGCATAGTTGAAAGAGCCAATCAGACTTTAAAAAATATGCTCCAACAATTACTGTCTAATGGGGGAATTCTTTACTCCCCCCTAAACCACAGAACCCTGCTAAATCATGCATTATTTGTTTTAAACTTCCTTACCCTTGATGAACAACAACAATCTGCAGCTGACAGGCTCTGGCATCCTTCTACGGCTGATGACTATGCTCAGGCAATATGAAAAGACCCCATTGACAACAAATGGCACGGGCCTGATCCTGTGCTCATATGGGGAAAAGGCCACGCCTGTATATATAACAGACAGGCCAATAGCCCTCGATGGCTTCCAGAACGCTTTATCAAACCTTATACCCTTAACAAGCCCCCTCAATCTTCCAAAATCATCACAACGCCTATTAATCAATCCCAGGGTGGCGCCTGAAAAGACTCTCTTCTTTTGTCTCCACAGAAAAAATGAATACCTATCTTCAGCCACCTTGGACCCTGTTCGCCGTTCTGCTTATCCTACCTGTCGGAGAATCTGGCCCCTATCAACTATGGAACTATACATGGGTAATAACCAACCAAGCAGGTGACGTAGCTAACTCCTATTCTCAGATTGCATCCTCCCCACCTTGGCCCAATCTTGAAGTAGATCTTTGCAATTTAGCTTTAGGAGTTGACCCCTCCTGGGGGACTCCAGACCACTACCTACCTCAACCAAAGCTCGTTAATACTCAAGCCCGCTACAGTTCAGTTCCTGGGTGTTATAACCTCTGGGCTCGGTCTTTTCTAACCATGGCCCCCATCTATGTCTGCCCAGGCACCCACCGAGATCGCTCCTGGAATACACGGTGCGGTTATTCCACTGATTATTACTGTGCTTCCTGGTCCTGTGAAACCACTGGAGATACTTATTGGAAGCCTAGTTCCTCTTGGGACTATATAACTGTTAAAAGAAAAAACCCTTCTCCATACAAATTAAATTCCGGACCAGTTCCCGTTAACTTTGCTTGTCAACAATGCTGTAACACCCTCCTCATTACCTTCACCCCCTCTGGCAAAAAACAATTATGGACTGATAGAGGACTCGAATGGGGCCTCCATCAGTATATTTCTGGCAGAAACCTTGGCCTAACCTTTAGAATCAAACTATTACAAGAGCTCCCTAATCAACACAAGGCATCCATTGGACCAAATGCCCAACTACACCAACACCCCCCACGAACTCCACCCAATAGATACACCCCTTCCCTTGCGCATTCCTACTTCCAATCTACCATTCCTAATGGTCCTATGTCCTCCACAAACCTCATCCTGTCTGTTCTTAATGCTTCGGCCGTTACCTTAATGCACCACAATGATCCCACCTATAAAGAATGTTGGATGTGCCTCTCAGCAAACCCTCCTTTTTATGAAGGAATAGCCTTTTTTGGCGATCTCACTTATACAAATGACAGCAACCAATTATCCTGGGACATTGTCGAGCTCACTGTCACTGATATCTCTGGAATAGGAACCTGTCTCCTGGGCAAAAATATGATTCCCCCCGTTCAGTTGACAGATATATGTAATGACACCTTGGTTGTCAATTCTCAGTTCCTGTACTTACAAGCCCCTGCTCATAGTTACTTGGCCTGCTCTACAGGCTTAACCACTTATATTGAGACTTCCAAGTTTCTACAGGTACGTGACTATTGTGTGTTGGTGCGACTGTTTCTCAAACTCACCATTTATGACCCTAATCAGTTCCTTACATTCTGGCAAAGGGGTACAAACCCCCATTCTCGCCATAAGAGAGAGCCTATATCTGCTGTAACTCTAGCTGTCCTTATCGGTCTTGGCCTTACTGGAGCAGGCACTGGTATAGCATCCCTCGCTACCTCCCAACATCAATATAACCAGCTTAGCATGGCCATTGATAATGACATTAGAGAGATAAGAGACAGCCTCCGAAATCTCAAAGACTCACTGGCATCCCTCTCTGAAGTAGTTTTACAAAATCGAAGAGGATTAGATCTAGTATTCCTTCAACAAGGAGGCCTCTGTGCAGCCTTAAAAGAACAATGCTGTGTCTATATAGACAAAACCGGTCTTGTAGAAGATAGTTTACAAAAAATCACTGAGAGCCTAGAAAAAAGAAAAAGAGAAAGAGAAAAACAAGAATCTCGGTATCAAACTTGGTTTTCCACCTCCCCTTGGCTATCTACCCTCCTCCCTAGTATTTTAGGACCTCTTATTGGATTACTTTTGCTTCTTTCTTTCAGCACATGGGCTTTTCAAAAATTAACTCATTTTATAAAATCTCAAGTTGACTCTGCCCTCTCTCCACCCTCCATTACGGTCCAATATCACCGGGTCTGTACAGAAAATACTGACGACAATGAAACATCCCTAGATTTAACTTCTCTGCCCTTACTACTGATAAAACCTCATTGTGGAAATGTTATTAACCACTCTTCTCTTGAGATTACTTCATGATATAGGTCCTGCCCGCCGCCTCTTCAACACGCTGGTCCCGTCGACAGTCATCAGCAGCTTCAACCCCACATGTGACCTCTGAGACCTTGTCCAGCTACAGCTATATCACCATTGGGCCTTTAAGAGGAGGTTTTTGAGCCCAGGTGGCCGCTCCAAAGACGGACAACTTCCTCAGCTCCTAGACCAACCTAAGACAGGGACTCTGAGGGTGACAGAGCCACCCCATGATGGGTGAGGCTAGGAGCAGTGAGGTCGGACCTAAGACAGGAACGGCCACAAAAACGGCTCCGGGACACACAGACAATATTCTTCCCAAGCTTGCCTCAGCCCAATAGCTGTCTAGCTGCCCCCCACCTTTACTACATAGAAAAGGGGGATATGTTAGAAGCCAGAGTCACTAAAGGGCCAAAAGGAACTCATAAAACTTGTTTGACATGTGCCCCCGGGATCCAGCTACCAGGACATTCCAGAAGAGCCATAAAAACGCCCCGGATCCAGATAACAGATATCGCAACTGCGCGACCACCAGGCGCCTCGACCACCAGGCGCCTCCACCGATGCTTATCTCTTTTCTCTTGCCCCTCTTCCCTCTCCCGCCTGAGCATATAAGCTGTACCCTAACCCTAAATAAAGGAGACCTTGACAACTCTTTGCTTGGTCTCCCTCTTTCTTTCTCGCCCATTGTTCCCTGCAGGCTCGATCCTCCTCGGACCCACAAATAACTGGTCCTGCTGGACAGGACAGATCTCAAAAACATTTGAGTTAATTTTAGGATATTAGGTTTTATATTAATTTTTTATAATTTAAAAATATTAAGAAGAACATGTTTTTGTCCTCTTCTTTTTATTTTTTATTTATTCAAATTTTTAAATACATATGAAACCAAATTCTGGGATTTACACTCCCTTCAATAAAAGAAAGATGTAAATTTACAACTTAATCTATAAAGCCAGCCAATTGTTTTTCACTTCTCCTAATCTTTTGGTTTTAACACTATGTTTTCTGTAATGATTCTGTATGCCTTAATTTCAACTCATCTTGTACCAATTGTTCTATAGCCTTTATTTTTTTTTCCATTATTAGAGGCCACTGTTCAACCCATACAGACTTTTTTGATTTCCATTGTATTTTATCAGCATAAGTAGCAGTGGCCCCAATTAAAAATTTTTGTTCCGATTCTACAAGATCAGGAACTACTAAAGCCATTTCCATTGAGGATAAAAGATCTCTTCCCTATAACAGAAAAGGAAGAGAAGGAATGACATAAAGCTAAAACTTTTTGATTTAATATCACCTGCCCATTTTAATATTTGTACTCCCTGTATATAGGCTGGTGAGGCATCCATACATACTTTGATGTAATGTCTCATAGACTCTTGTTTCTAATTGATCTTAATAAAGCCTGGCACATTGTATTTGTATTATCAAATGCCAATTGTTTTATAACTATTTCTTTAGTTTCTAGATTTGGGATCTTCATTTTCCTTTCTTCTATCCTGTTGTACTGTTTCAAGAAAGTCTATCTCTGTGGGATTCTTCCTAGGACTCTCAAGGGGAAATGGCATTGAAGCCTCTAGAAATACCTCATCATCTCACTATGGTGAGGTGCTGCTTTTTCCTCTAAATCAGTCTCCTCAGAGGGAGACAGGACATCACTGTTCGCGTCTTCTCCTAAACCAGTTTCCTCAGAGGGAGACAGGACATTATCATCTGCTTCCTCCTCTAAACTTACTGTTATGACACATTGAGGCTTAATTAAGCTTTCATAATTTTTATCTTTATTTTCCTTTGGAGTCAGAGGGATCCTATCCTTGCCTGAAAGACTGAAAAAGAAAAAAGAGAAAAGAAAAGACTTACTTAGTCGAGTGTCCTAGGTTCGGTGCCAGATGTTGCAGTACAAGCTGCAACCTCTAATCCAGGTCTATTCTCAACAAGGTGGGCAAGGCTTTGGTGAATGGAGGACAAACAGACAGCTCTCTGGGCTGAGTGAATCTGAACTCTTTATTGAAGATTTTAGCAGAGTTTGTATACTTTAGAAAATCCAGAGTAAAGGCCAGGTGATATGTCACCACTCCTATAGGGAAAACAGCAAAGAAAACCAGGACCAAATTCTTTACAGCATTATGTAAAAGATATTCATTTTGGGTAACAAAGGAAAAGCAGAGGTGACATATATTTTCTGTGTGACAGCCTTTGACATCACAGACTCACCAGGATCACTATCACATAATAGTTTCTCCTCTGACAGCATAGCCTCACCAGTGACATCATAGACTTACTATGACATCTTTCTCACCATCGTAACATCACATCTTCACGAATGACATGACAGCCTCATTGTGGCATCAACCATACCACTAACATCACAGCCTCACTGTGCCATCAAAAATTCTCCAGTAGCATCACAACATCACTGTGTCATCGGAGCCTCACTGTGATGTCATAGTTATACTGTGTCCTCACAGCCTCATTGTGACATTACAACCTAACAGTACCATCACACCCTCACTGATCTCACAAACTCACTGTGAAATCAGGCTTGCCACTAACATAAGAACCTCATGACAACATCACATACACACCTATAACATAGCCTCATTGTGACATCACAGCTTTAATGTGACATCACAGCATCATGACTGACATCATAGCCTCACGGTGACACCAACATTGCCAATGACATCACATTCTCACTGTGACCTCACAGCCTCCACTATGACATCACCAACTCCCTGTGACATCATGGGCTCACAGACATACCACAGCCTCATGGTGATATCATAACCTCACAGTAGCATCACAGCCTCATGAAGATATCACAGACATTCTGCGACATCACAGCTTCACCACTGGTATCCTACCTAGACTTACTGGGAAACCACGTATCCTTATCACTCAAGCCAGCTTCATTATGATATCACAGCCTAACCACTGAAATCACATCATCACTGTGATGTCATAATGTCACTCCGATGATATCTCAGACTCACTGTGATATTAGGGCATCACTGATGACAACACAACCTCACTGTGATATCATAGCCTCACTTCTGAGGTTAGAGCCTCACTGTGACTTGTCACCCTATGATATCACAGGCTCACCTCTGAAATCATTGCCCAACTGTGACATCACAGGATCAACTCTAACATTATAGTCTCACTGTTTCATCACAGTCTCACTATGACATCACACACTTATCTCTGAAATCATAGCGTGAATGTGACATTACACACTCATCACTGACATCCTACCTAGCCTCGCTATGGCACCACAGCCTCACCATTGACCTCGCAGGCTCAGTGAAACTTGACAGCCTCCTCGTGACATCACAATGTCACTGTGACATCACAACCTCACTGTGTCATCACAGCCTCACCACTGATAGGAGAGGCTCATCATGATATCACAGCCTCACCAATAACACCATAGCCTCGTGGTTATATCATAACCTCACTGTGGCATCACAGCCTCATGGTGACATCACAGCCTCAGTACTGTTATCCTGCCTAGCCTTATTAGGGCACACTCACCACAGTTAGCATAGGCTCACAGTGTCATGATAGCTTCTGCAGTGACATCACAGCCTTTAACATCATAAACAGTGACATCACAGCATCACATGTATTATCACTGAGTCACTGCGACATCAATTTTCCAACAGATATCACAGCCTCACAGTGATCTCAAAGCATCACTGAGACCTCACAGTCTAACCTGGTACATCACAGACCTGGTACATCAGCCTTTCCACTGACATCACATCTTCCACAGTGACCTCACAGACTCACTGTGACATCACAACCTCTCTATGATGTCACAGACTTTATAGTGACATCACAGCTTCACAGTGATATCACATCCTCACTGTTGCATTATTGCCTCATTTCTGACATCACAGTGTAATCACTGAAATGTCAGCTGTACTATGATACCATACTCTAATCCCCACTGATATCATAGCTTCACTGTGATATCACAACCTCACGGTAACTTCACTGCCTCTCAGTGACATCATAGCCTCTCTTTCAAAATCACATCCTCGTTGTGACTACACAGCCTCACCAATGACGACCTAACTTTACTGTGAAATCCAAGCATCATCACAGACTTCACAGCCTCTCACAGATTCAGCCCTGACATCAGAGCCTCACTGCGACATTACAGCCTCACAGTGACCTCACAGCCTGCCCAATGACACAACAGGCTCACCGTTATATCACAGCCTCATTGTGACCTCAGTCTTGCTACTAACATCACAGCCTCACAGTGACATCACAGACTACACTGACATCCACCTTCTCCAGTGACATCACAACCTCACTTTGATTGCCATACTGTGCAATCAAAGCATAACCATCATGTAAATATTCACCTCTGACATCATAGACTCACACTAACATCACAACCTCACCACTGAGAGGAGAGGCTCACTGTGATATTACAACCTTACCAGTGACATCACAGCCTTATGGTGATATCATAACCTCACTGTGGCATCACAACCTTACCAATTATATTACATTGTCAATGCAACTTCTCAGCCTCATTTCTCACATCAGTCTCACTTCTGTAATCACAGCCTAACCACTGACCTCACAGCTGCACTGTGACATCACAGCCTCACTGTGACATCACAGCTTCACTGAAATCTCATAGAATAGTCCTGACATCAGAGCCTCACTGCGACATTACAGCCTCACAGTGACATCACAACCTGCCCACTGACACCACAGGCTCACCTGTTACATCATAGCCTCATTGTGACATCAGTCTTGCTACTGACATCACAACATCACTGTGACATAACAGCTTCCAGAGTGCTATCACCTTACACTGTCATGAAAGTCCACAGTGAAATACTGTGGCATCAAAGTGACATCATAGCCTTACTGTGACATCAAAACCTCTCCAGTGATATCACAACATCACTATGTCATCAGAACTTCCCTGTGAAATCATAGCTACACTGTGTCCTCACAGCCTCACTGTGATATGACAACCTGACAGTGACTTCACAACATCACTGTGACATCACAATCTCACTGTGACATCAGCCTAGCCATTGACATTATAACCTCATGGTTACATCACATACAAACTTCTGACATAGTTTCACTATGACAACACAGCCTGACTGTGACATGCCAGCCTCACTATGACATCATAGGCTCACCTCTGAAATCATTCCCCAACTGTGACATCACAACATCAACTCTGACGTTGTAGCATCACTATTCATCACAGCCTCACTATGACATCACAGGCTCCTCTGAATCATAGCCTCAATGCAACATCACACCCTCATTACTGACATCCTACCTATTCTCACTATGACACTACAGCTTCATGCCTGAATTCACAGGCTCACTGACACTTGAAAGCCTCTCTGTGATATCACAGTGTCTCTATTGTTATCACAACCACACTGTGACATTACAACTTCCCCAGCAATATGAAAACCTTACAGTGATATCACAGCTACATCGTGAAATCAAAGAATCACTGTCATGTAAACATTCACCTCTGACATTATAGCCTTACCATGACATCACCCCTCAGTTTGACACCATAAACTCACTGTGACATTAGAGCCTCACCAGTGAAAATACAGCCTCACCAATGACATAGTCTTTCTATGAAAGCACAGTCACTAATGACATCATAACCTCACTGTGACATCACAAGTTCATTGTGACATCACAGCCACACCGTGCCAACACAGACTCACTGTGAGATAACAACCTCACCACTAATATGATATACTCACCATGATATTACAATCTCACCAGTGACACCACAACCTCCGGTGACTTCATAACCTCACTGTAACATTACAGCTAACATCACAGCCTCACTGTGACATTACAGCCTCACCACTGGTATCCTACCTAGCATTGCCCTGACACCACAGCCTCATCACAGATAGCACAGGCTCACAGTGATTTGACAGCCACAACAATGATTTCATCGCTTTTAACATCATAAACAGTGACAACACAGCCTTAATGGTACATCACTGAGTCATTGTGACATCAATCTTACCACAGATATCACAGCCTCACAGTAACCTCACAGCCTCACTGTGACCTGTTACATCATAGACTTACCTGTGACATCATAGCCTCATTGGGAAATCAGCCTTGCTACTGACATTACAACTTCCACAGTGACCTCACAGCCTCACTTGACATGACAACCTCTCTGTAATGTCACAGACTCATAGTGACATTAAAGTTTAACAGTGATATCACAGACTCACTGTGGCATTATAGCCTCATTTCTGCAATCACAGCCTCACTAAGACATCACAGTCTCACCCCTGACATCACAGCCTCACTGTGACATTACAGGATATCCTCTGAAATCATAGCATCAGTGACACCATGGACATCCTGCCTTGCCTGGCTGACACCACAGCCTCATCACTGACATCTCAGGCTCACGGTCACATGACAGCCTCAACAGTGACACTTCGCTGTGGCATCACAGCCTCACCAGTAACATACAAGCCTCACTGTGAAATCTCAGCCTCATCACTGACATTCTAAACTCTCTGTGAAATCCAAGCATGACACCCAATGTTGCAGCCTTCTGGTCCTTAAGAGGGAAATCCAGGAAGGCCTCAATGCAACATCACACCCTCATTACTGACATCCTACCTATTCTCACTATGACACTACAGCTTCATGCCTGAATTCACAGTTGCCACTAACATCACAGCCTCACAGTGACATCACAAACTACACTGACATATGCCTCCCACCCTCTTGTTCCCATCCTCCTCAGCATCATAGCAAGTTTTAAAGTATCCTCCACTGAGGAAGTGACTAATTGCTAGATGATGGAAAATGTTAGCAAAGCAGAAACTTCCTGACATGGGTCAGGGCCCCTCCTGGGAGTAGTGTGCAGCAGCAGCAGTGGCAGAAATGATGGAAGAATTGCATAGCCTAGACCCACAATGGCAGTATTTGTTAGAGGCCAGGTTTATTGGAGTTCGTGCTAGTAAGGGACGACTCAATAGTGAATATTCAGCAAACTCATCCTCTGCCTGCTCCTTCTTGCACGACCCCCGGGGTCTGGGTGGTGACCCTGCATCTTCTCCCCCTCTCCTTGAGCCTATGAGGCCCCTGCTGAAATCCCCCTCCTTTTCCCGGTTGTCCTGGTGGGGATTTGGCAAAAACCAATGACATCATAGACTCATTATGACATCTTTCTCACCACTGACATTACAGCCTCACTGTGCCATACAAACCTCTCCAGTGACATCACTACATCACTGTGTCGTCATTGCCTCACTGTGCCATCATAGCCACCCTGGGTCTTCAAAGCCTCAGTATGACATTACAACCTGACAGTGATATCGCAGCCTCACTGTGACTTCACAAACTCACCACATCCACCTGTCCACTGATATCACAGTGTGACTGTGACCTCACAGCCTCCACTGTGATATCACCAACTCCCTGTGAAATCATGAGCTCACAGTCATACCACAGCCACATGGTGACATTAAAGCCTCATGGTGGCATCACAACATCACAGTGATCTCCAGCATGCCTACAGACACCACAGGTTATGCCATCGAAACTGCTTCAGTGACAACACTACATCACTGTGTCATCAGAGCCTCATTTTGACATCACAAACTCACTGTGATATCTGGCTTGCCATTGCCATAATAGCCTCATGGTGACTTCACATACACAACTCTGACATAGCCTCACTGTGACATGACATCCACACTATGACAACACATGCTCACCTCTGAAATCATTGTCCAACTGTGACATCACAGCATCGATTCTGATGTAATAGCATCACTGTTTCATCACAGCCTCACTATGACATCACAGGTTTACCTCTGAAATCATTGCCTCAATGCAGGATCACACCATCATCCCTGCCATTCTACTTCACCTCACTATGACACAACAACCTCACAACTGACCTCACATGTTCACTGAATCATGAGAGCCTCCCTGTGACACTTCAGTGTCGCTATTGACATCACAACCTCACTGTGACATCACAACTTCCCCAGTGACATCACAACTTCACAAGGACAGCCCAGTCTCATTGTGATATCACAGCCATACCCTGCCATCAAAGCACCACTGTGACATAAAGCTTTACCACTGAGAGCATAGCCTCACTGTGACATCAGACTCTCAGTTTGATACAATAAACTCACTATGACATTAGAGTCTCACCAGTGACAATACAGCCTCACCAATGGCATAGTCTCCTGTGAAAGCACAGTCACTACTGACATAACAAACTCACTGTGACATCACAGACACACTGTGCCAGCACAGCCTCACTGTGACATCAGAGCCTCACCTGAGACAAACAGCCTCACCTCTGAAATCAGAGCCTCACTGCAACATCACAACCTCACAGTGACCTCATAGACTACCCCATAACACAACAGGCTCACCTGTTACATCATAGACTCATTCTGACATCAGTCTTCCACTGACATCACAGTCTCACAGTGACATCACAGCCATACTGTACAAAGCATCAATGTCACGTAAATATTCACCTCTGACATCATAGCCTCAAAGTGACATCACAGCCTTAGTTTGACACAATAATCTAACTGTAACAATTGGTTTTACTAGTGACAATATAGCCTCACCAACGACATAGTGAAAGCACAGTCACTACCGACATCACAGCCTCACTGTGTCATCACAGCCACACTGTGCTAACAAAGCCTCACTGTAACATCACAGTCCCACCATTGCTAGAATGGGTGCACCATGATATCACAGCCTCTCCATTGACACCACAGCCTCATGGGGACATCATAACCTCCCTGTGGCATCACAGCCTCACCAGATATATCACATCATCAAGGCGATATCTCAGCCTCATCTCTCATCAGTCTCACTTCAGAAATCACAGCCTAACCACTGACCTCACAGCTGCACTGACATCACAGCCTCACTGTGACATCACAACCTCACTGTGACATCACAGCCTCACTTTGACATCCTAGCCTCATGGTGACATCACAGCCACACTGTGATATCACAGCATCAACACTGGTATCTTACCTAGCCCCATAGTGACATCACAGCCTTATCACTGACATCTCAGGCTCAGGGTCACTTCACAGCCTCAAGAGTGATACCACAGCTATGCTGTGGCATCACAATCTCACCAGTAACATCCCAGCCTCACTGTGACAGCTCAGCCTCATCACTAACATCAGCCTCATTTCTGAAAACACAGGCTAAACACAGAAATCTCAGCCAAACTGTGATGTCATAATCTATCACCACTTATATCACAGCCTCACTGTGATATCACTATCTCACATTAACATCACCATCTCACAGTGTTTCCACTAACATTAGTCAGAACACTTACATCCCAGCCTCACTGTGACGTCACAGCCTTACAGTGATATCACAGCCTCACCACTGGTATCCTACTTAGCCTTACCATGACACCAGCGCCTCACCACACATATCACAGGCTCCATTGACATGACAGTCTCAGCAGTGACATCACAGCCTGTGACATCATAAACAATTAAACTACAGTCTCACATGTTATATCACTGCCTCACTGTGACATCAATCTTCCCACAGATATCACAGCCTCTCAGTGAACTCACAGCCTCACTGTGACCTCACAACCTCACCTCTTAGTTTACAGCCTCACTATGACATGACAGCCTCACTATGACATCAGTCTCACCTCTGAAATCATTGCCCAGTGGTGACATCACAGCATCAATTCTGACATTATATCCTCACTGTTTCATCACAGTCTCACTATAACACCACAACCTCACCACTAACATCACAGACTCACTGAAATATGACAGATTCACTGTGACACTGCAGTGTTGCTATTGACACTGTGACATCACAGCCACACTGTGTCAGCACAGCCTCACAGTGACAACACTGCGTCAACACTGATGTGATAGCATCACAGTGACATGACATCCCCTCCTCTTTCATTACTGCCTCAGTGTGACTGCACAGCCTCATCACTGACGTACTAACCTCAGTGTGAAATTCAATCATTACCCCTGATGTTACAGCCTCACTGACTTCTCATAGAAATCAGTCCTGACATCAGAGCCTCACTGTGAGATCACAGCCTTACAGTCAAATCACAGCCTGCCCACTGACGCCACAGGAATAATCTGTTACATCATAGCCTCATTGTGACATCAGTCATGCCTCAGATATGACAGCCTCACTGTGACATCATAGCCTCACCACTGATAGGGCAGGCTCACTGTGATACTACAGCCTGACCAGTGACCCCACAGGATCATGGTGACATCATAACCTCACTGTGGCATCACAGTCTCACTGTGACAGCACAACCACACTATGATATCACAGCCTCACCAGTTATATCACATTGTCAATCTTAGCTTTATCTCTCACATCAGTTTCACTTCTGAAACCACAGACTAACCACTGGCCTCACAGCTGAACTCTGACATCACAGCCTCACTGTGACATCACAGCCTCACCAGTGACAGCACAGCCTCAGCTGACACATCAGCATCACAATTGGCATTAGTCAGAACACTGACATCACTGTCACACCAGTGACAACACAGCCATTGATATCACACTACCCTCACCAGTGTCACTATCACATAATAAGTTAACCACTGACATCATAGCCTCACGAGTGATATCATAGACTCACTATGACATCATTCTCACCACTGATATTCTAGCCTTATTGTGACATCACAACTTTACTGGAGTGGGTGTCTTGTCTACACCAAAGGCGGCACCACCTCACGTTGGAGTGCCAGAGTCTCATTGTTATCAGAATTAACCAGACAAATTGCTCCACCAACTAAAAACAGCCATGTACCACCACCCATAGAATGAAGAAAGAGTAATCCATCTATCAATCCTGACCTGGGAGCATATGGCCCAGGGGAATAATGAATTCTTGAAGTCTCTCACTAAGCACAGGATACTTCGATCCAAAACACCTCTGCATATGTCCTAAACTAGGTCTCTCCTTGGACATTGGTTACCCTTTTAGGAGTTGTTTTCACTTCCACCTTGGTTCTAGTCATAGTTTTTTATATTCTGCACACTTTTGCCTTTTCTGCTTGCCTCCTAGTCATTTCTGCTCCATTAGGGAACCTTTCTCTCCATAATGGGTAATTTACTGCCCCATCAGAAGGCACTCCAGTGGACTTCTCTTAAGGCTCTACTAGACTTAAGTAGCATCAAAATGAAACCAAAGGACTTAGAAGATTTTTGGAAGGAAGCTTTAATCTAAGCTATTTGGATTTACCCAGAAAAAGTCTGGAACACACAGATTTGGATGGGAGTGCTCTTCCTGGCCCGTAAGAGGGAAGTACAGGAAGGCCATATGCCTCCTGCCCCATTTGTTCCCATCCTCTTTGGCATCATAGCAAGCCTTAAATGATCCACCACTGAGGAAGTAACTAATTGCTTTCCAAAACCTTATCAAGCAACAGGAAAGGATAAATTCACAGAGAAAAGAGATAGAAAGACAAGGGAAAATGTTAACAAAGGGAAACCTCCTGCCATGGGTTGGGGCCCCTCACAGTTGGAGTGTGGAGCAGCAACAGGGGCAGAAATGATGGAAGAATTGCATAGCTTGGACCCACAAGGCCAAGTTTTACTAGAGTTTTACTAGAGTTGGTGTTAGTGAGGAGCCACTCAATAATGAGTCTGCAGCAAACATGCCCTCTGCCTGCTGTTTCTCACCTGACTCCCAAGGTCTGGGTGGTGAACCCAAGCCTGCTCACATCCTCACCTCAAGCCCATGGTACCCCTGCCAAATTCCCCCTTTTCCCCCAGCTGTCCTGGTGGGGATTCTGCAATAACCAGTGACATCATAGACTCACTATGACATATTTCTCACCCCTGATGTTCCAGCCTTAATGTGACATCACACCATCACCACTGACATCACAGCCTCATTGTAACATCAGAATCACGAATAACACCACAGTCTCACTGAGCCATCCAAAGCTCTCCAGCAACATCATGACATCCTGTCATCAGAGCCTCACTGAGACATCATAGCCACATGGTGTCCTCACAGTCTCCACTGTGACATCACCAACTCCCTGTGACATCATGGACTCACAGGGACAACATAGACATACAGAAACATCAACTCCTCATGGTAGCATCACGGCTTCAACAGTAACATGCCAGACTCACTATGACATCATACACTCATGACTCACATAAGCATCATTCTGATATCAAAGCCTAATCACTGAACTCACATCCTCACTGTGGTGTCATAGTCTCGCTCCACTGATATCAGAGCCTCACAGTGATATCATGCACCACTGGTGACAACACAGCCTCACTGTGACATGACAGCCTCACCTCTGAGGTTATAGCCTCACTATGACATGACAGCCTCACTATGACATCAGAGGCTCACCTTTGAAATCATAGCCTCAATGAGACATCACATCTCATCACCGACATCCTACCTAGCCTCACTATGACAAAACAACCTCACCACTGACCACACAGGCTAACTGAAAAATGACAGCCTCCCTGTGTCACGTGTCACTATTGACATCACAACTTCCCCAGTGACATCACAACCTCACAGTGACATCATAGCCTTATTGTGACATCACAACCAAACCATGCCATCAAAGCATTACTGTGACATCACAGCCTCAGTTTGACACAATAAACTCACTGTGACACTAGAGCCTCACCAATGACATAGTCTCCCTGTGAAAGCACAGTCACTACTGACACCACAACCTCAGTGTGATATCACAACCTCACAGCGACATCACAGTATCATTATGACATCACAGCCATACTGTGCCATCAAAGCATCACTGTGGTACAAAGCTTCACCTCTGACATCATGGTCTCACTGTGACATCACAGCCTCACAGTGACCTCACAGCCTACCCACTGAAATCACAGCCTCACCTGTTATACCATAGCCTTGTGTCATCCATCTTACGTCTGATATCACAGCCTCATTGTGAAATCACAGCATCACCAGTAATAACACAGACTCATCTATGACATCAGCTTTGCCACTGACTTTTGTCAGAATACTGACATCATTGCAACACAATTGACAACATGGCGTCACCATTGACCTCATAGGCTCACTGAAACTTGACAGCCTCCCTGTGACAACACAGTGTTGCTATTGACATCAAAACCACACTGTGACATCATTGCCTCATTGTGGCATCACAGCCTAAGTTTGACAGAATAAACTCACTGTGACATTAAACCTCACCAGTCACAATACAACCTCACCAGTGACATAGTCTCTCTGTGAAAACACAGTCACTACTGACATCACAACCTCACTGTGACATCATAAGCTCACTGTGACATCACAACCACACTATGCTAGCACAGCCTCATTGTAACATCTCAGCCTCACACTGATAGCAGAGGCTCATTGTGATATTAGAGCCTCACCAGTGACACTGAAGCCTCATGGTGACATCATAAACTCACTGTGGCATCACAGCCTCACCAATTATATCACGTTGTCAATGCAACATCTCAGCCTCATCTATCAAATCAGTCTCACTTCAGAAATCACAGCCTAACCACTGACCTCAAAACTGCACTGTGACTTCACAGCCTCAGTGTGACATCACAGCCTCATGGTAACATCATAGCCACACTGTTACTTCACACCCTCACGACTGGTATCATATTGAGCCTTACTATGACACCACAGCCTCATCACAGATAGCACAGTTTCACATGACGCGATAGCTTTGCTAGTGACATCATAGCCTTTGACATCATAAACAGTAACACCACAGCCTCACATATTACATCACTCCCTCACTGGGACATCAACCTTCCCACAGATATCACAGACTCACAGTGGCCTCACAGCCTAATATCACTGTGAAATCCAAGCATCACCCCTGATGTCACACCCTCACTAACATCTTATAGAAATAGCCCTGACTTCAGAGACTCACTGGGACACCACAGCCTCACAGCAATCTCATAACCTGCTCACTGACACCACAGGCTTACCTGTTACATCATAGCTTCATTGTGACATCAGTCTTGTGACTGAAACCAGTCTAACTGGGACATCACAGCTTCCAGAGTGATATCACCTCATGGTGACATGACAGCCCACAGGGACATACAACCTTCAGTGTCACCACTGACATCAGCGCTGCCACTGACATTAGTCCGAACACTGACATCACTGCTACACCAGTGACAACACGGCCTTTGACCTCACACCTTCACCAGTAACATCATAGCCACATTATGACATCAGCCTCACCACTAACAGCCTCACACTACCATCCAAACCTCTCCAGTGACATCACAACATCACTGTATCATCAGAGGCTCACTGAGATATTACAACCAGAAAGTGACAACACAGCCACACTGTGACATCACAAACACTCTATGACATCAGTCTTGCCACTGACATAATAGCATGATGATGACATCACATACACAGCCTCATTATGACATCACAGCCTATCTCTGAAATCATAACCTTAATGAGACATCACATCCTCATAACTGACATCCTATCTAGCCTCACTATGGTACCACAGCCTCACCACTAACCTCACAGCCTCACTAAAACATGACAGGGCTCCCTGAGACACCACAGTGTCGCTATTGACATCACAACCTCACTGTGGCATCACAACTTTCCAAGTGACATCACCACTTCACAGTGACATCACAGCCTCGTTATGACATCACAGACATACTTGCCATCAAAGCATCACTGTGATATAAAGCTTCAACTCTGACATCATGTTGGACCCTGAGACCCTCACCCTAAAATTCACAGAATGGGCCAGTCCAGGCCCACAGTGTAGATATTTGCTCATAGCTGATCAGGCACAGCTATAGTTAGCTATTGCTCATAGCTATTAAAACTATGCACCTTGCTACTTTCCTGCCTGCCCTGAAACCCCTGGTGATAGGAAAAGGAGCTGTAACCCTTAGTGATGGGAAAACAGGCTGTAACCTCAAGATGACTAGCCCTAGGGAAAACAAGACTTGCAAGAAAATTCTGTTAATAGCATAATTGCCATCTGGAGCAAACTTCCTGCAGTTAAGCAGGTAGACTGCATCTATCATGGAGGCTTGGACTCTTGCTGACCAACGAGACCCCCCCCACCCAAAACCCCTTTATAAACCCTTTGCTTCAGTCACTAGGGGCCGCTTCAGTCTCTCCTGCGTGAGAGGTTGCTGGAGCTGCCCGGCGCGTCGTTAAATAAAACCTCATGCGGTCCCCTTTCGCTCCACCCCCCCCCCACCCACCCCCTCCCCCCCCCCACCCCCCACCCCCACCCCCCCACCCCCCCCCCACCCCCCCCCCCCCCCCACCCCTCACAACCCCCACCCCCCCACCCCTCCCCCCCCCACCCCCACACCCCCCACCCCCCCCCCCCCCCCCCCCCACCCCCCACCCCACCCCCCCACCTCCCCAACCCCACCCCCCACCCCCACCGCCCCCCCCCACCCCCCGGACTCCGCCGGTAGGGACGCGTACGCGAGACCCCAGCCGGGCTCTCACCACGAGCTCTAGGAACCCCAGGTCAAGCCCACCGGACCCGGCTCCGACTCCCGCCATCCAGCCCCGAGCTGCCCGGGGGCCGAGGACGAGGAGGACCTCCCCCTGCGCCCGGGCCCCGCCCCAGCTGCCCTCGGGTTAAATAACTCCACGCCAACGCGCCCATCGTCCCCTTTTGCCCCACCCCCCGCTCAGCCGGTCGGGAACGCCTACTCGAGATCCAGCCGGGCTCTCACCGCGCGCTCTAGGAACCCCAGGTCAGCCCACAGGGACCCGGCTCCGACTCCCGCCATCCAGCCGGAGCCGACCGGGGGCCAAGGGACGAGGAGGACCTCCCCCTGCGCCCGGGCCCCGCCCCAGCTGCCCTCGGGTTAAATAGCTCCACACCGACCCGCCCGTCGTCCCCTTTCGCCCCACCCCCCGCTCCGCCGGTCGGGACGCGTACGCGAGATCCAGCCGGGCTCTCACCGCCCGCTCTAGGAACCCCAGGTCAGCCCACAGGGACCCAGCTCCGACTCCCGCCATCCAGCCAGAGTCGCGCGGGGGCCGAGGGACGAGGAGGACCTCCCCCTGCACCCGGGCCCCGCCCCAGCTGCCCTCGGGTTAAATAGCTCCACGCTGACGCGCCCATCGTCCCCTTTCGCCCCACCCCGCTCCACCGGTCAGGACACGCGCGCGGTCCACCCGGGCCTCACCCCACGCCCTAGGTGAGTCCCCGTTCGGGCCCCGCCCACCAGTTCCCCAGGCCAAATAATTCAGTTTAGTGAAATTGAGAGATCTTAAGAGTTAAAATGACAATGCCAAAGTCAAAGTGCAAATCCATGAGAAGCAACACTCAAGTAAACAAATTTCCCACTGAAGAAATTAATCCCATAATGTTAGATTCCAACAAGAACAAACCTGCAGAAAAAGGCCAAGAAAGCCTGACCCAGGATAACGACTTTCAAAATATGATCATTACCATGTTCAATACTATGAAAGAGGAAATCCGGGAGGAATTACATAATCGAATCAATCGCTTTGAAGAGGAACACAACAGACATCTGGAGGAGTTGAGAAAAACAGTGCAAGAAACAAAAAGTGGCATAGAGCAGTTAAAACAAACTCAAGCAGAGTTTAAAACTGAGCTAAAAGACAAGTTATCTTCAACCCAGAGCGCCACAGAGAGTCTTATCAACAGAACTAATGAAGCAGAAAACAGAATTTCAGACCTTGAAGATAAAGTGGGAGTACTAACCAGCTCAATGGAAGAGGTGGTTAAAGCCAAAAAGATACTTGAGAGAAATATCCAAGAGATATGGGACACCCTGAAGAAGCCTAACATGCGTATTCATGGAATACCGGAGCAAGAATCTCAAAATACCACCCCTGAGGAAATTTTTCAAACGATCATCAAGGAAAACTTTCCTCATCTAAAAAAGAGAGGCCCATTCATATACAAGAGGCATTCCGCACCCCAAACAGATACGACCAAAATAGAAGCACACCGCAGCAAATAATAGTTAAAACACTCCACATTCAAGATAAAGAACTGGTGCTGAGAGCTTCAAGGGAGAAAAAACAAGTCACTTTTAAAGGCAAACCTATTAAAATAACTAATGACTTCTCAGTCGAAACAGTAAAAGCAAGAAGAGCTTGGAGAGACATACTTCAAGTATTGAATGAGCAAAAATGTCAACCCAGGCTGATTTACCCTGCAAAACTATCAGTCATGATCGAGGGAGAAAGAAAAATTTTCCAGCACAAAGACAACTTTAAGGGATACATGGCCACCAAACCAGGCCTTCAAAAACTGCTAGAAATGATACTCAAGCGTGAAGAAAAAAACAGGCATATCCAGGAGAACAGAAGGCAAATATAACACCATTAAAAGCGAAGCAATATACTTATAAAAGCTACTAAACATAATAAATGTCTGGAATTAACAATAGTTTTTCCATTATAACACTAAATGTTAATGGACTTAATTCACCGATCAAGAGACACAGATTACAAACTTGGATTAAAAATCACAATCCATCAATCTGTTGCCTGCAGGAAACCCATCTCACCACAAAAGATAGGCACGCTCTAAAAATAAAAGGCTGGTCAACAATTCTACAAGCAAATGGAAGCAGAAAACAGGCAGGGGTAGCCATTATGCTATCAGACAAAGTGGATTTCAAACCAAAAAAAATTATAAGAGACACGGATGGATACTACATTTTAGTCAGAGGTACAATTCACCAGGAAGATTTCACAATACTGAACATATATGCACCCAATACGGGCCCCCCCACATTCATTAAGAAAACCCTACAGCGTCTAAAGCAAGAAATCAACCCCCAAACGATAATTCTTGGGGACTTCAACACCGCCCTCTCTACATGGGATAGATCAACAGGTCAAAAGCTTAACAGAGACACTTTGGAACTTAATCAAACCCTGAAAGAAATGGACCTCACAGATCTCTATCGAACTTTTCACCCACGCACCAAAGAATACACATTTTTCTCAGCAGCACACGGAACTTTCTCCAAAATAGATCACATATTGGGCCACAAAATGAATCTACACATATACAAGAAAGTTGAAATTCTAACCTGTGCCCTATCAGACCACCACGGCCTAAAGCTGGACATCCACAACACATCAAACAAGAGAAAATGCACTAACTCCTGGAAACTTAACACTATGATGCTGAATGAGAACTGGATTCAGGAAGAAATTAAAAAGGAAATTCAAGATTTCCTGAAAGTGAATGATAACGAAAATACAACTTACCAAAATCTCTGGGACACAATGAAAGCTGTTCTAAGAGGTAAGTTCATAGCTCTTAATGCCCACGTCAAAAAAATGGAAACATCAGAAATAAACAACTTAACAATGCAGCTTAAAGCTTTAGAGAAACTAGAGCAATCTGATCCTAAAAGCAGTAGAAGAGAAGAGATTAGCAAAATAAGGGGAGAAATATCTGAAATCGAGACTAAGAAAACGATAGAAAAAATCAACCAATCAAAAAGCTGGTTCTTTGAAAAAATCAACAAGATTGATACACCCCTAGCTAAACTAACCAAAAGCAAGAGAGAGAAAACCCAAATTAACAAAATTAGAAATGAACATGGAGTTATCACTACGGATACCCAAGAAATCCAGAGAATTATAACATCATATTTCAAAAACTTATACTCTGTGAAGTTTGACAACACAAAAGAGATGGATGAATTTCTAAGTAAACACAACTTACCTAAATTGAATCAGGAAGTTGTGAATTATTTAAATAGTCCTATAACATATAAGGAAATTGAGGAAGTAATCTCGAATCTTCCCACCAAAAAATGTCCTGGACCAGATGGATTCAGCACAGAGTTCTACCAGACATTTAAGGAGTTAATAACACCAATACTCCTTAAACTGTTCCATCAAATAGCAAAGGAAGGAACACTACCAAATTCCTTCTATGAAGCTAATATCGTTTTAATCCCAAAACCTAATAAAGATTCACTTAAAAAAGAAAACTATAGGCCGATCTCCCTGATGAACACAGACGCAAAGATTCTCAACAAAGTCTTAGCAAATCGGATTCAAAAACATATTAAAAAGATCATTCACGGGGACCAAGTAGGCTTCATCCCCGGCACACAAGGTTGGTTCAACATACGCAAATCAATAAATGTAATTCATCATGTAAACCAGTCCAAAGTCCAAGACCACATGATACTCTCGATAGATGCAGAAAAAGCTTTTGACAAGATCCAACAGCCTTTTATGATCAAAACGCTAGAGACAGTAGGAATGGAAGGAACCTTTATCAATATAATAAAAGCTGTATACAACAAGCCCACAGCAAGGATTATGCTCAATGGGGAACAATTGGAAGCATTCCCACTTCGATCAGGAACAAGACAAGGCTGTCCACTCTCACCACTTCTATTCAATATTGTACTTGAAGTCTTAGCTGAAGCCATAAGACAAGAAAGGGACATAAGAGGGATTCAAATTGGCAAGGAAGAAGTCAAGCTATCTCTATTTGCAGATGACATGATCTTATACCTGAGTGATCCCAAAAACTCCACCAGGAAGCTCCTGGAACTAATTGAGAAGTTCAGCAGGGTGGCAGGATACAAAATAAATGTGCAAAAATCAGAGGCCTTCCTATATGCCCAGAATGAAAGAAGTGAAAAAGCCTTGAGAGAAACCATGCCATTTACTATAACCCCTAAAAAAATGAAATACCTTGGTATAAACCTAACTAAGGAGGTAAAAGACCTTTACAATGAAAACTTTAAAACCCTAAAGAAAGAAATTGCAGAAGACACCAGAAGGTGGAAAGACCTCCCTTGTTCCTGGATTGGCAGAATCAACATTGTAAAAATGACCATCCTACCAAAGGCAATATACAGATTCAATGCTATACCAATCAAAATCCCAAAGCAATTCTTCAAAGAAGTTGACCAAACAATCTCAAAGTTCATTTGGAGGCACAAAAGACCCAGGATAGCCAAAACAATCCTGAGTAACAAAAACACAGCTGGAGGTATTACCATACCAAACCTAAGTCTATACTACAAATCCATAGTTATAAAGACAGCCTGGTACTGGCTCCAAAATAGACACACAGATCAATGGATAAGGATTGAAGACCCAGATATAAGCCCACAAAGTTACAGCCATTTGGTCTTTGACAAAGGGGCCCAAAGAATCCAATGGAAAAAGAACAGCATCTTCAACAAATGGTGCTGGCAAAACTGGATCTCCACATGCAGAAGATTAAAGCTGGACCCGTACTTGTCACCATGTACAAGACTTAATTCCAAATGGATCAAGGACCTTGATATCAGGCCAGAGACTTTAAAAACCATAGTTGAAAAGATAGGGAACTCCCTCGAGCTGATTGGGCTAGGCCAACAGTTCCTAAACAGACATCCAATGGCACAGTCACTGCTACCAACTCTCAACAGTTGGGATCTTGTGAAATTAAAGAGCTTCTGTTCAGATAAAGAGATTGTCACACGAGCTCAAAGGCAACCCACAGAATGGGAGAAAATCTTCACTAACCACATATCTGACAGAGCTCTACTGTCCAGAGTGCACAAAGAACTTAGAAAATTAAACTCCAAGGAAAACACTGGCCCAATTAAAAAATGGGCCCTGGAACTTCAAAGAAACTTTACCAGGGATGAAATTAAAATGTCTAACAATTATCTTAAAAAATGCTCCACTTCCTTCGCCATCAGGGAAATGCAAATCAAAACTTCCCTGAGATATCATCTCACCCCGGTCAGGATGGCAAAAATCCACAATACAAACAACGACAAATGCTGGAGAGGATGTGGAGAGAGGGGAACTCTCCTACATTGTTGGTGGGAATGCAGGCTCATACAGCCACTCTGGCGAGCCGTCTGGAGATTCTTAAAGAAATTAAAGATTGAAATGCCATATGACCCTGCTATCCCACTTTTGGGAATAACCCCCCAATGCAGCAAGAGGTTCGCCTCGATAGCACAAGCTCGACCATGTTCATAGCAGCACTGTTTACAATAGCAAAGTCATGGAATCAACCTAAATGTCCAACAGTTGACGAGTGGATAAGGAAACTGTGGTACATCTATACAATGGAGTACTACTCAGCCATCAAAAATGATGAATTACTGGAATTTGCTGGGAAATGGATGTCATTAGAAAGAATTATATTAAGTGAAGTATCCCAAACCCAGAAAATTAAGCGCCGTATGTACTCCCTAATAGGTGGCTCCTAGTACCAAACTCACCCAGCCCACATTGGGACACTCAAAAGTAAACCTATGTAACACAGTAATTGCAAGGATTATGAACAAGAGAGATGGGTTAGGAGGGCCACACCAGAAACAAGGAGAGAGGAGACCATGTTACAGCAGAGAAAATAGGCCTCCATCAAGGTCTGCAAGTAAGTAATGAGAAACCTGGTTAAGTTCACAGACGTTCTTTCCTGATCTCACCAGAAGGGGAGGGCATATAGTCTAGCAGATAAAAAGTAATCATTTTGCAAATGGGTGATGGACCCCTCCTCAGTGAGGTTTCCTACTCTTATTACATCTACCCTTGAATGTGCTATTACAACAAGACTCTAGTTTAACAGCTTTTTGTCTCTGGCCAGGGGGTGACATACAGTGCCCAGCAGAATGGAGTGAAGGGAATTGCAGGAGCAGCAAAACTGCAAAAGAAAATCAACAAACCACAATCCAGAACTTCAGAGACTCTATATCAATCACATAGAACTAGGACAGCCTAATCTCTCCCCATCCTGGAGCTCAGGGACATTTGCGGAAGAGGGGGCGGTAAGATTGTAAGAGCAAAAGGATGGGAGGAGCAACGATTTGCAAGATTCTCAACAATAGTTGGGGCCAAAGCAATCATAATGGACTTTGCATGCCCTGCGCAATGTCCAGCGCACTGTTGCCCTCATAAAGTCTAGCATCTGATTAAGGGCACCGAGACCCCTGGAGGCAAGGGATTGACAGCCATAGTAGTGATCTTATGCTTAAGGGGAACAAGAGAAAGGGCTTATGGAAATGCCACTGGGTCCTTATATGTCATCGGAGAGGAGGACCCAGTGGAGAGTTAGGCGTACACACAATAAAGGAACTATCTGGGAATTGGGGGGGAGGCACTGGGGGAAGGGGAGGGGGAAGAGGGGGGAGGGAGGGAACTGGTAAAAAATTTTTAAAATGTATAATTAAATTTTTAATAAAAAAAAAAAAAAAAAAACAATTCACCAGGAAGATTTCACAATACTGAACATATATGCACCCAATACGGGCCCCTCCACATTCATTAAGAAAACCCTACAGCGTCTAAAGCATGAAATCAACCCCCAAACGATAATTCTTGGGGACTTCAACACCGCCCTCTCTACATGGGATAGATCAACAGGTCAAAAGCTTAACAGAGACACTTTGGAACTTAATCAAACCCTGAAAGAAATGGACCTCACAGATCTCTATCGAACTTTTCACCCACGCACCAAAGAATACACATTTTTCTCAGCAGCACACGGAACTTTCTCCAAAATAGATCACATACTGGGCCACAAAATGAATCTACACATATACAAGAAAGTTGAAATTCTAACCTGTGCCCTATCAGACCACCACGGCCTAAAGCTGGACATCCACAACACATCAAACAAGAGAAAATACACTAACTCCTGGAAACTTAACACTATGATGCTGAATGAGAACTGGATTCAGGAAGAAATTAAAAAGGAAATTCAAGATTTCCTGAAAGTGAATGATAACGAAAATACAACTTACCAAAATCTCTGGGACACAATGAAAGCTGTTCTAAGAGGTAAGTTCATAGCTCTTAATGCCTACGTCAAAAAAATGGAAACATCAGAAATAAACAACTTAACAATGCAGCTTAAAGCTTTAGAGAAACTAGAGCAATCTGATCCCAAAAGCAGTAGAAGAGAAGAGATTAGCAAAATAAGGGGAGAAATATCTGAAATCGAGACTAAGAAAACGATAGAAAAAATCAACCAATCAAAAAGCTGGTTCTTTGAAAAAATCAACAAGATTGATACACCCCTAGCTAAACTAACCAAAAGCAAGAGAGAGAAAACCCAAATTAACAAAATTAGAAATGAACATGGAGTTATCACTACGGATACCCAAGAAATCCAGAGAATTATAACATCATATTTCAAAAACTTATACTCTGTGAAGTTTGACAACACAAAAGAGATGGATGAATTTCTAAGTAAACACAACTTACCTAAATTGAATCAGGAAGTTGTGAATTATTTAAATAGTCCTAACTTCAAAGAAACTTTACCAGGGATGAAATTAAAATGTCTAACAATTATCTTAAAAAATGCTCCACTTCCTTCGCCATCAGGGAAATGCAAATCAAAACTTCCCTGAGATATCATCTCACCCCGGTCAGGATGGCAAAAATCCACAATACAAACAACGACAAATGCTGGAGAGGATGTGGAGAGAGGGGAACTCTCCTACATTGTTGGTGGGAATGCAGGCTCATACAGCCACTCTGGCGAGCCGTCTGGAGATTCTTAAAGAAATTAAAGATTGAAATGCCATATGACCCTGCTATCCCACTTTTGGGAATAACCCCCCATGCAGCAGAGGTTCGCCTCGATAGCACAAGCTCGACCATGTTCATAGCAGCACTGTTTACAATAGCAAAGTCATGGAATCAACCTAAATGTCCAACAGTTGACGAGTGGATAAGGAAACTGTGGTACATCTATACAATGGAGTACTACTCAGCCATCAAAAATGATGAATTACTGGAATTTGCTGGGAAATGGATGTCATTAGAAAGAATTATATTAAGTGAAGTATCCCAAACCCAGAAAATTAAGCGCCGTATGTACTCCCTAATAGGTGGCTCCTAGTACCAAACTCACCCAGCCCACATTGAGACACTCAAAAGTAAACCTATGAAACACAGTAATTGCAAGGATTATGAACAAGAGAGATGGGTTAGGAGGGCCACACCAGAAACAAGGAGAGAGGAGACCATGTTACAGCAGAGAAAATAGGCCTCCATCAAGGTCTGCAAGTAAGTAATGAGAAACCTGGTTAAGTTCACAGACGTTCTTTCCTGATCTCACCAGAAGGGGAGGGCATATAGTCTAGCAGATAAAAAGTAATCATTTTGCAAATGGGTGATGGACCCCTCCCTCAGTGAGGTTTCCTACTCTTATTACATCTACCCTTGAATGTGCTATTACAACAAGACTCCAGTTTAACAGCTTTTTGTCTCTGGCCAGGGGGTGACATACAGTGCCCAGCAGAATGGAGTGAAGGGAATTGCAGGAGCAGCAAAACTGCAAAAGAAAATCAACAAACCACAATCCAGAACTTCAGAGACTCTATATCAATCACATAGAACTAGGACAGCCTAATCTCTCCCTATCCTGGAGCTCAGGGACATTTGCGGAAGAGGGGGCGGTAAGATCGTAAGAGCAAAAGGATGGGAGGAGCAACGATTTGCAAGATTCTCAACAATAGTTGGGGCCAAAGCAATCATAATGGAACTTTGCATGCCCTGCGCAATGTCCAGCGCACTGTTGCCCTCGTTAAGTCTAGCATCTGTTAAGGGCACCGAGACCCCTGGAGGCAAGGGATTGACAGCCATAGTAGTGATCTTATACTTAAGGGGAACAAGAGAAAGGGCTTATGGAAATGCCACTGGGTCCTTATATGTCATCGGAGAGGAGGACACAGTGGAGAGTTAGGTGCACACAATAAAGGACTCTCTGGGAATTGGGGGGGAGGCACTGGGGGAAGGGGAGGGGGAAGAGGGGGGAGGGAGGGAACTGGTAAAAAATTTTAAAATGTATAATTAAATTTTTAATAAAAAAATAAATAAATAAATAAATAGTCCTATAACATATAAGGAAATTGAGGAAGTAATCTCGAATCTTCCCACCAAAAAATGTCCTGGACCAGATGGATTCAGCACAGAGTTCTACCAGACATTTAAGGAGTTAATAACACCAATACTCCTTAAACTGTTCCATCAAATAGCAAAGGAAGGAACACTACCAAATTCCTTCTATGAAGCTAATATCGTTTTAATCCCAAAACCTAATAAAGATTCACTTAAAAAAGAAAACTATAGGCCGATCTCCCTGATGAACACAGACGCAAAGATTCTCAACAAAGTCTTAGCAAATCGGATTCAAAAACATATTAAAAAGATCATTCATGGGGACCAAGTAGGCTTCATCCCCGGCACACAAGGTTGGTTCAACATACGCAAATCAATAAATGTAATTCATCATGTAAACCAGTCCAAAGTCCAAGACCACATGATACTCTTGATAGATGCAGAAAAAGCTTTTGACAAGATCCAACAGCCTTTTATGATCAAAACGCTAGAGACAGTAGGAATGGAAGGAACCTTTATCAATATAATAAAAGCTGTATACAACAAGCCCACAGCAAGGATTATGCTCAATGGGGAACAATTGGAAGCATTCCCACTTCGATCAGGAACTAGACAAGGCTGTCCACTCTCACCACTTCTATTCAATATTGTACTTGAAGTCTTAGCTGAAGCCATAAGACAAGAAAGGGACATAAGAGGGATTCAAATCGGCAAGGAAGAAGTCAAGCTATCCCTATTTGCAGATGACATGATCTTATACCTGAGTGATCCCAAAAACTCCACCAGGAAGCTCCTGGAACTAATTGAGAAGTTCAGCAGGGTGGCAGGATACAAAATAAATGTGCAAAAATCAGAGGCCTTCCTATATGCCCAGAATGAAAGAAGTGAAAAAGCCTTGAGAGAAACAATAGCATTTACTATAGCCCCTAAAAAAATGAAATACCTTGGTATAAACCTAACTAAGGAGGTAAAAGACCTTTACAATGAAAACTTTAAAACCCTAAAGAAAGAAATTGCAGAAGACACCAGAAGGTGGAAAGACCTCCCTTGTTCCTGGATTGGCAGAATCAACATTGTAAAAATGACCATCCTACCAAAGGCAATATACAGATTCAATGCTATACCAATCAAAATCCCAAAGCAATTCTTCAAAGAAGTTGACCAAATAATCTCAAAGTTCATATGGAGACACAAAAGACCCAGGATAGCAAAAACAATCCTGAGTAACAAAAACACAGCTGGAGGTATTACCATACCAAACCTAAGTCTATACTACAAATCCATAGTTATAAAGACAGCCAGGTACTGGCTCCAAAATAAACACACAGATCAATGGATAAGGATTGAAGACCCAGATATAAGCCCACAAAGTTACAGCCATTTGGTCTTTGACAAAGGGGCCCAAAGAATCCAATGGAAAAAGAACAGCATCTTCAACAAATGGTGCTGGCAAAACTGGATCTCCACATGCAGAAGATTAAAGCTGGACCCGTACTTGTCACCATGTACAAGACTTAATTCCAAATGGATCAAGGACCTTGATATCAGGCCAGAGACTTTAAAAACCATAGTTGAAAGGATAGGGAACTCCCTCGAGCTGATTGGGCTAGGCCAACACTTCCTAAACAGACATCCAATGGCACAATCACTGCTACCAACTCTCAACAGTTGGGATCTTGTGAAATTAAAGAGCTTCTGTTCAGATAAAGAGATTGTCACACGAGCTCAAAGGCAACCCACAGAATGGGAGAAAATCTTCACTAACCACATATCTGACAGAGCTCTACTGTCCAGAGTGCACAAAGAACTTAGAAAATTAAACTCCAAGGAAAACACTGGCCCAATTAAAAAATGGGCCCTGGAACTTCAAAGAAACTTTACCAGGGATGAAATTAAAATGTCTAACAATTATCTTAAAAATGCTCCACTTCCTTCGCCATCAGGGAAATGCAAATCAAAACTTCCCTGAGATATCATCTCACCCCGGTCAGGATGGCAAAAATCCACAGTACAAACAACGACAAATGCTGGAGAGGATGTGGAGAGAGGGGAACTCTCCTACATTGTTGGTGGGAATGCAGGCTCATACAGCCACTCTGGCGAGCCGTCTGGAGATTCTTAAAGAAATTAAAGATTGAAATGCCATATGACCCTGCTATCCCACTTTTGGGAATAACCCCCCATGCAGCAGAGGTTCGCCTCGATAGCACAAGCTCGACCATGTTCATAGCAGCACTGTTTACAATAGCAAAGTCATGGAATCAACCTAAATGTCCAACAGTTGACGAGTGGATAAGGAAACTGTGGTACATCTATACAATGGAGTACTACTCAGCCATCAAAAATGATGAATTACTGGAATTTGCTGGGAAATGGATGTCATTAGAAAGAATTATATTAAGTGAAGTATCCCAAACCCAGAAAATTAAGCGCCGTATGTACTCCCTAATAGGTGGCTCCTAGTACCAAACTCACCCAGCCCACATTGAGACACTCAAAAGTAAACCTATGAAACACAGTAATTGCAAGGATTATGAACAAGAGAGATGGGTTAGGAGGGCCACACCAGAAACAAGGAGAGAGGAGACCATGTTACAGCAGAGAAAATAGGCCTCCATCAAGGTCTGCAAGTAAGTAATGAGAAACCTGGTTAAGTTCACAGACGTTCTTTCCTGATCTCACCAGAAGGGGAGGGCATATAGTCTAGCAGATAAAAAGTAATCATTTTGCAAATGGGTGATGGACCCCTCCCTCAGTGAGGTTTCCTACTCTTATTACATCTACCCTTGAATGTGCTATTACAACAAGACTCCAGTTTAACAGCTTTTTGTCTCTGGCCAGGGGGTGACATACAGTGCCCAGCAGAATGGAGTGAAGGGAATTGCAGGAGCAGCAAAACTGCAAAAGAAAATCAACAAACCACAATCCAGAACTTCAGAGACTCTATATCAATCACATAGAACTAGGACAGCCTAATCTCTCCCCATCCTGGAGCTCAGGGACATTTGCGGAAGAGGGGGCGGTAAGATCGTAAGAGCAAAAGGATGGGAGGAGCAACGATTTGCAAGATTCTCAACAATAGTTGGGGCCAAAGCAATCATAATGGAACTTTGCATGCCCTGCGCAATGTCCAGCGCACTGTTGCCCTCGTTAAGTCTAGCATCTGTTAAGGGCACCGAGACCCCTGGAGGCAAGGGATTGACAGCCATAGTAGTGATCTTATACTTAAGGGGAACAAGAGAAAGGGCTTATGGAAATGCCACTGGGTCCTTATATGTCATCGGAGAGGAGGACACAGTGGAGAGTTAGGTGCACACAATAAAGGACTCTCTGGGAATTGGGGGGGAGGCACTGGGGGAAGGGGAGGGGGAAGAGGGGGGAGGGAGGGAACTGGTAAAAAATTTTAAAATGTATAATTAAATTTTTAATAAAAAAATAAATAAATAAATAAATAGTCCTATAACATATAAGGAAATTGAGGAAGTAATCTCGAATCTTCCCACCAAAAAATGTCCTGGACCAGATGGATTCAGCACAGAGTTCTACCAGACATTTAAGGAGTTAATAACACCAATACTCCTTAAACTGTTCCATCAAATAGCAAAGGAAGGAACACTACCAAATTCCTTCTATGAAGCTAATATCGTTTTAATCCCAAAACCTAATAAAGATTCACTTAAAAAAGAAAACTATAGGCCGATCTCCCTGATGAACACAGACGCAAAGATTCTCAACAAAGTCTTAGCAAATCGGATTCAAAAACATATTAAAAAGATCATTCATGGGGACCAAGTAGGCTTCATCCCCGGCACACAAGGTTGGTTCAACATACGCAAATCAATAAATGTAATTCATCATGTAAACCAGTCCAAAGTCCAAGACCACATGATACTCTTGATAGATGCAGAAAAAGCTTTTGACAAGATCCAACAGCCTTTTATGATCAAAACGCTAGAGACAGTAGGAATGGAAGGAACCTTTATCAATATAATAAAAGCTGTATACAACAAGCCCACAGCAAGGATTATGCTCAATGGGGAACAATTGGAAGCATTCCCACTTCGATCAGGAACTAGACAAGGCTGTCCACTCTCACCACTTCTATTCAATATTGTACTTGAAGTCTTAGCTGAAGCCATAAGACAAGAAAGGGACATAAGAGGGATTCAAATCGGCAAGGAAGAAGTCAAGCTATCCCTATTTGCAGATGACATGATCTTATACCTGAGTGATCCCAAAAACTCCACCAGGAAGCTCCTGGAACTAATTGAGAAGTTCAGCAGGGTGGCAGGATACAAAATAAATGTGCAAAAATCAGAGGCCTTCCTATATGCCCAGAATGAAAGAAGTGAAAAAGCCTTGAGAGAAACAATAGCATTTACTATAGCCCCTAAAAAAATGAAATACCTTGGTATAAACCTAACTAAGGAGGTAAAAGACCTTTACAATGAAAACTTTAAAACCCTAAAGAAAGAAATTGCAGAAGACACCAGAAGGTGGAAAGACCTCCCTTGTTCCTGGATTGGCAGAATCAACATTGTAAAAATGACCATCCTACCAAAGGCAATATACAGATTCAATGCTATACCAATCAAAATCCCAAAGCAATTCTTCAAAGAAGTTGACCAAATAATCTCAAAGTTCATATGGAGACACAAAAGACCCAGGATAGCAAAAACAATCCTGAGTAACAAAAACACAGCTGGAGGTATTACCATACCAAACCTAAGTCTATACTACAAATCCATAGTTATAAAGACAGCCAGGTACTGGCTCCAAAATAAACACACAGATCAATGGATAAGGATTGAAGACCCAGATATAAGCCCACAAAGTTACAGCCATTTGGTCTTTGACAAAGGGGCCCAAAGAATCCAATGGAAAAAGAACAGCATCTTCAACAAATGGTGCTGGCAAAACTGGATCTCCACATGCAGAAGATTAAAGCTGGACCCGTACTTGTCACCATGTACAAGACTTAATTCCAAATGGATCAAGGACCTTGATATCAGGCCAGAGACTTTAAAAACCATAGTTGAAAGGATAGGGAACTCCCTCGAGCTGATTGGGCTAGGCCAACACTTCCTAAACAGACATCCAATGGCACAATCACTGCTACCAACTCTCAACAGTTGGGATCTTGTGAAATTAAAGAGCTTCTGTTCAGATAAAGAGATTGTCACACGAGCTCAAAGGCAACCCACAGAATGGGAGAAAATCTTCACTAACCACATATCTGACAGAGCTCTACTGTCCAGAGTGCACAAAGAACTTAGAAAATTAAACTCCAAGGAAAACACTGGCCCAATTAAAAAATGGGCCCTGGAACTTCAAAGAAACTTTACCAGGGATGAAATTAAAATGTCTAACAATTATCTTAAAAATGCTCCACTTCCTTCGCCATCAGGGAAATGCAAATCAAAACTTCCCTGAGATATCATCTCACCCCGGTCAGGATGGCAAAAATCCACAGTACAAACAACGACAAATGCTGGAGAGGATGTGGAGAGAGGGGAACTCTCCTACATTGTTGGTGGGAATGCAGGCTCATACAGCCACTCTGGCGAGCCGTCTGGAGATTCTTAAAGAAATTAAAGATTGAAATGCCATATGACCCTGCTATCCCACTTTTGGGAATAACCCCCCATGCAGCAGAGGTTCGCCTCGATAGCACAAGCTCGACCATGTTCATAGCAGCACTGTTTACAATAGCAAAGTCATGGAATCAACCTAAATGTCCAACAGTTGACGAGTGGATAAGGAAACTGTGGTACATCTATACAATGGAGTACTACTCAGCCATCAAAAATGATGAATTACTGGAATTTGCTGGGAAATGGATGTCATTAGAAAGAATTATATTAAGTGAAGTATCCCAAACCCAGAAAATTAAGCGCCGTATGTACTCCCTAATAGGTGGCTCCTAGTACCAAACTCACCCAGCCCACATTGAGACACTCAAAAGTAAACCTATGAAACACAGTAATTGCAAGGATTATGAACAAGAGAGATGGGTTAGGAGGGCCACACCAGAAACAAGGAGAGAGGAGACCATGTTACAGCAGAGAAAATAGGCCTCCATCAAGGTCTGCAAGTAAGTAATGAGAAACCTGGTTAAGTTCACAGACGTTCTTTCCTGATCTCACCAGAAGGGGAGGGCATATAGTCTAGCAGATAAAAAGTAATCATTTTGCAAATGGGTGATGGACCCCTCCCTCAGTGAGGTTTCCTACTCTTATTACATCTACCCTTGAATGTGCTATTACAACAAGACTCCAGTTTAACAGCTTTTTGTCTCTGGCCAGGGGGTGACATACAGTGCCCAGCAGAATGGAGTGAAGGGAATTGCAGGAGCAGCAAAACTGCAAAAGAAAACCAACAAACCACAATCCAGAACTTCAGAGACTCTATATCAATCACATAAAACTAGGACAGCCTAATCTCTCCCCATCCTGGAGCTCAGGGACATTTGCGGAAGAGGGGGCGGTAAGATTGTAAGAGCAAAAGGATGGGAGGAGCAACGATTTGCAAGATTCTCAACAATAGTTGGGGCCAAAGCAATCGTAATGGGACTTTGCATGCCCTGCGCAATGTCCAGCGCACTGTTGCCCTCATAAAGTCTAGCATCTGTTAAGGGCACCGAGACCCCTGGAGGCAAGGGATTGACAGCCATAGTAGTGATCTTATGCTTAAGGGGAACAAGAGAAAGGGCTTATGGAAATGCCACTGGGTCCTTATATGTCATCGGAGAGGAGGACCCAATGGAGAGTTAGGCGTACACAATAAAGGACTCTCTGGGAATTGGGGGGGAGGCACTGGGGGAAGGGGAGGGGGAGGAGAGGGGAGGGAGGGAACTGGTAAAAAATTTTAAAATGTATAATTAAATTTTTAATAAAAAAAAACTCATGCTATTGCAGCGAGAAGGGTCTTGGTCTTTCTCTCGGTGGCCTCGTTCCTGACTGAAAGACGGGGTCTTTCATTTTGGGGGCTGATCCGAGATTTGAGACCCCCGAGAGATTGCCCCAACACTGGCCTTGGAGGTATGTGAGCGCTCCTGTCTGTATTTACTTGTGCTTTGTTTAAGTCTGTTGTCTGTTTGTGTTTGATACTGTGTCTGTTTGTTTCCTCTTACGAGTATTGGGTTTGGGGTGGTCAGAAATTGCGAGACAGACGTGTCATATCGCAGAGACCACGAGGGTCCCGGAGGACGCTCTGGACTCTCAGTGGGAGGACCGAGGGTGTCCTCAATCTGTAGGGGAAATGACAGAAGTGTCCGCTCCCCACCTGAGTTTGTCTAATCTGCTATCTGTAGTTTGTCTGATCTGCAGTCTGCAGTATTTGTGTCTTGTCTATCTTGTCTTGAATCACTAAAAGGATATTAGGAAAAGAACCCAAAATCTGAGTGTTGAGGTAGAAAATTTTGCCTGTGATGATAAAGAGTTACTTAAAATGTTCTGACTTGATTGGTTACTTGGATTTCTTATAATATGTGGGTTTTATGTTTCAAAATAACAAGCTGTGGCCACTATAAATTTCATTGCGTGCTTATGATCACATTTTGGTTTTTGACTCTGTTTACTATTTGGCATGCCCAATTTAAATGCACGTGCACACTTAGGAATAAATCATTTTGATAATGTTAAAAGGCCTGAATACATACTGACCAAAATATCTTGTTTTATCTTGAAGCTTCACAAAAGGTGGCATTGTGTTTTTACCTAGGATCTGGTAACATCACTTTTGTAGTTCCTTTAAAAGTTTGTTTTCCCATGAGTAATATCTAGCAGCTAGAAAGGAAAACTGATTTCTGAAAAATTCATTGGAATTTCTTCATTCTCCTGGTATGTACGTTCCCTTTCTTGGGGACAAATCTGCTTTCTAATTCCCTGTTCCCAGGTGTACTCCTGTGTTCTGCTATATAATGATTTTTAAAATGAGGTCTACTGCCTCTTTTAAAGGATATTTCTTACAGGATAACTAATGTGAAAACAGCAGGAAACCATCAAATATAAAAAAAAATATATGTATAGTACGTAGAGGTAAAGAAGGTTTTGGGATGAGACGTCGTTAAATAAAACCTCATGCTATTGCAGCGAGAAGGGTCTTGGTCTTTCTCTCGGTGGCCTCGTTCCTGACTGAAAGACGGGGGTCTTTCAATCATAGCATCACTATAACATCATAGCCTCAGTTTGACACAATGAACTCGCTGTGACATTAGAGCCTCACCAGGGACAATACAACCTCACTAATGACTGTGAAAGCACAGTCACTACTGACATCATAACCTCACCGTGACATCAAAACCACACTGTGACATCACATGCTCACCACTGTCCAGGCCCATGAACCAGCATGAACCCAAATCTACAAACGTGGAAATCTGAAGTGGGAGCGGTAGGAATTAAAAGTTTCAGGCTTTGGGTCAGAGGGGGTCTGGGATCTCCTTTATCATCCAAGCCAACTTTATTGTAATATACAGGGTTTTTATAATCAAGAAGCAGGGCCAAATTCTTTACAGGACTATGTAAAACACATACATTTTGGTTAACAAAGAGAAGTCAGGAGTGACATCCAATTGCCATGGGGCAGACATATCGCCAGGTATGCTAAACATGCATGTCACCTTATTGCTAGAAGGGAATGGACAATGTATGCCTCAAAACAGTTACCTGGTCCTTGCATTAACATCTCTTTAGATAGGCAGGAAAGAACTGATAGGGAGGGAGGAACAGCCCAGCCAGTTTCTTAGAGAAACAAAAGTGTTCTAAATGATCTGGGAGTTTTCTCAACTTCCAAGGAGGGAGTTCAGCCTATCATTGTCTTGCAGACAAGAGGGAAACTCAACCACCCAAGGGAGGAGTCACTCAATGGACCATTCAGTTGCTAATGTATCATCCAGAGTGCAGACTTCTGGGCCTAGCAACCCCCACACACCACTGATATGATAGTCTCACAGTGACATCACAGTTTCTTTTCTGATTTCACAGCCTCAGTGTCACTGCACTGCCTCACTACTGACATCCTAACCTGATTGTGAAATCCAAGCCTCATGCTGATGTCATAGCCTCACTAACATTTCACAGAATCATACACATTACAGCCTCACTACAACATCACAGACTCTCAGTGACCTCATAGCCTTCCCACCTGTACCATCACAGTCTCATTGTGACATCAGTTTTGCCACTGACATCACAGCCTCACTGTGCCATCACAGCTTCCTAAAGTAATATCACCTCATGGTGACATGACAGCCCACAGTAATATGCAACCCTCATAGTGATACCACAGCCTCACTATGACATCATGACCTCACCAATGACAACACAGCCTCACCTGTGACATCAGCATCACCATTAACATTAGTCAGAACACTTACATCACTGCCACACCAGTGACAACACAGCCTTTGACATCACAGACTCACCAGTGTCACTGTCAAGTAGCAGGTTCACCACTGACATCATAGCCTCACCAGTGACATCACAGACTCACTAGGACATCTTTCTCACTACTGATATTACTAGCTTATTATGATATCACAACTTCATCAGTGACATCATGGCCTCATTGTGACATCACGGCATCACCACTGACATCACAGCCTCACTGTGACATCAGCCTTGCCACTGATATCAAAGTCTCACTGTGACTTCACAGCTTCCACAATGACATCACCAACTCCATGTGACATCACGGGCTCACGGTGACACCAAAAACACACTGTAATATCAAACCTCATGGTAGCATCACAGCTTCACAGTGACCTCACAGCTTACCCACTGCTCACATGTTGCATCATATCCTCATTGTGGCATCACTATTGCCACAGACATCACAGACTCACTGTGACATCACAGCCTCACAAGTGACAGTAAAGTCTCCCTAGTGTCACCACTGACATTAGTCAGAACACCCGGGACAACACAGATGTTGACCTCAAGGCCTCACCAGAGTCACTATCATATAATAGGTTCACCATTAACATCATAGCCTCACCACTGACATCACAGCCTCTCTGTGCTATCCAAACCTCTCCAGTGACATCACAACATCACTGTGTCATTAAAGCCTCATTGTGACATCTGTCTTGCCACTGACATAATAGCCTCATGGTGACATCACATACAGAGCTCTGTCATAACCTCACTGTGACATCACTTCCTCACCAGTGGCAAGTAAGTCTCACAAATGACATAGTCTCCCTGTGAAAGTACAGTCACTACTGACATCACAACCTCACTATAACATCAAAACCTCATTGTGACACCCCAGCCACACTATGCTGGCACAGACTCATTGTAACATCAGAGCCTCACATTGATAGCAGAGGCTCATTGTGATATTAGAGCCTCACCAGTGACACTGCAGCCTCATGGTGACATCATAACCTCACTGTGGCATCACAGCCTCACCAGTTATATCACGTTGTCAATGCGACATCTCAGCCTCATCTCTCACATCAGTCTCACTTCTGAAATCACAGTCTAACCACTGACCTCACAGCTGTACTGTCATATTACAACATCACTGTGTCAGCAGATCCTCACTGTGACATCATAGCCATACTGTGTCTTCATAGCCTCACTGTGACATTACAACCTGAGAGTGAAATCACAGCCTCACAATGACATCACAGCCTCACCACTGGCATCCTATCTAGCCTTACTATGCCACCACAGCCTCACCACAGATAACATAGCTTCACGGTTACGTGACAGCCTCAGCAGTGACATCATTGACTTTGACATCATAAACAGTGACACCACAGACTCACATGTTATATCACTACCTCATTGTGACATCAATCTTCTCACAGATATCACAGCCTCACAGTGACCTCACTGCCTCACAGTGGCCTTAATGCCTCACAGTGACCTCACAGTCTAACCTGTTACATCATACACTCACCTGTTACATCATAGCCTCATGATGAAGTCAGCCTTGACATCAAATCTTCCACAGTAAAGTCACAGTCTCACTGTGACATGACAATCTCTCTGTGATGTCACAGCCTCACAGTGACATCAAAACTTCACAGAGATGTCACAACCTCACTGTGGTATTATAGCTTTATTTCTGACATCCCACCCTCACTGTGACATAACAGTCTAAACTCTAAAATCATAGCATCAGTGACACCACGGATATCCTGCCTAGACTTGCAATGATACCCTAGCCTCATCACTGACATCTCAGGCTCACAGTCACATGATACCCTCACTCATAACATCCCAGACTCACTGAACATCTAAGCCTCATCATTGACATCAGCCTCACTTCAGACATCATGGCCTAACCATTGAAATCTCAGCCTAACTGTGATGTCAAAACCTCAAAGTAACATCAGCACCTCAATGACATCACACTGTCTCCTCTTACATCACAGGCTCAGTGTAACTGAACAGCCTCACACTAACCTCCTAACCTCATTGTGAAATCCAAGTATCAGTGCCGCACTGTGACATCACAACGTCACATTGACCTTACAACCTGCCTTCTGATAACAGAGGCTCACCTGTTACATCATCGCCTCATTGTGACATCAGTCTTGCCACTGACATCACAGCCTCACCGTGACATCACAGCTTTCAGAGTGATATCACCTTATGGTGATGTGATAGCTCAAAGTGACATAAAACACTCACAGTGACATCACAGCCTCAGTGTGACATCACGGCCTCACCAGTGACAGCACAGCCTCACCTGTGACATCAGCATCACCACTGACACTAGTCAGAACACTGAGAAAACTGCCACATCAGTGACAACACAGCATTCGACATCGCATCCTCATCAGTATCACTGAACCATAATAGGTTTACCATTGACAACATAGCCTCACCAGTGACATGCCAGCTTCACTGTGACATCATACCCTTACCACACACATCAGCCTCATTCTGATATCAAAGCCTAATCACTGAAATCACATCCTCACTGTGGTGTCATAGTCTTGTTCCACTGATATCACAACTCACTGTGACATCACAGTCTCACCTCTGAAGTTATAGCCTCACATGACATGATGGCCTCACTATGACATCACTAGCTCACCACTGAAATCATTGCCCAATTGTGACATCAAATCATCGACTCTGACATTATAGCCTTATGGTTTTATCACAGCTTCACTATGACATTACAGGCTCACCTCTGAAATCATAGCCTCTATGCAACATCACCCCCTCATCACTGACTTCCTACCTAGCCTCACTATGGCACCACAGCCTCACTACTGACCTCACAAGCTCATTGAACCATGACAGCCTCCCTGTGACACCACAGTGCTGCTAGTGACAACACAACATCACTGTGATATCACAACTTCCCCAGTGACATCACAACCTCATAATGATATCGCAGGCTCAGTTTGACACAATAAACTCACTGTGACATTAGAACCTCACCAGTAACAATACAGCATCGCCAATGACAGTTTCCCTGTGAAAGCACAGTCACTACTGATATCACAACCTCACTCTGACATCACAACCTCACTATGACATCACAGTCACAGTGTGCCAACACAGCCTCACTGAGACATCCCAGCCTCACACTGTAGGACAGGTTCACCAATGACACCACAGCCTCGTGGTTTTATCATAACCTCACTGTGGCCATAACAGCCTCACCAGTGTTATCACATCATCAATGTGACATCTCTTGTCACAGTGAGGTTGTGATGTCACTAGCAACATCACAGGGAGTCTGTAATGGTTCAATGAGCCTGTGAGGTCAGTGGTGAGGTTGTGATAGTGAGGTTAGGTAGAAAGTCAGTGATGACGGGGTGGTGTTGCATAGAGGCTATGATTTCAGAGATGAGCCTGTAATGTCATAGTGACACTTTTGAAATTACAGCCTGATTACTGACCTTAGAGCTGCAATGTGACATCACATGTGGCCTCACCACTTGTATCCTACTTAGCTTTACTATGACACCACAGCCTCAACACAGATAACACAAGCTCACTGTGGTGTGACATCATAGCCTGGGTGTCAACTTGACACATCTGGTATTAACTAAGATGGACTGAGACCACCATTGGAAAGGATCAACTGAGACCACTTGATAGGATTATTCCCTCCCTAGATCCTATCAGGACCTCCAAAGCTCTCATAGGATCCTCCCAGTTCTGCCACCATATAAAAAGGTGCCACCAAAGTGAATAGATGCCTTCTTGCAGTTGTGCTAGGAATCATTCTTCCTTCTGCCCACCCAGTTTCTTTGACCTTCCAGTCTTTGACTAGTCTAAGACTCTAGGAGTTCTCCAGCCTTCAGCCATCACACACTTTGTGGGAACACTCACACACTCATTCACTCACTCACACACACACAGCTGCTGGCTGTGATGAAAGCACGTTCCAGTCGTCCCCACCTCTGCCTCTACCCCCAGAGACTCAGCACGGGACAGGGAGATTGTCAGAAGCAGATCTCTCTTTATTGGGGGAGAAAGGGAACTTTTATAGACAAAGGCCACCAAGGCGTGAAACAGGCATCCAATTGTATCACAAAGTCAAGACATCCTACAGGTGCTAATGGTCAAGTTCAATGCCGCTCAGCACAGGGGGCAGGTAGATACCTGAAAGCCAATTAGGGCTCTCTGTGAAGTGATCAGGTTATGCCCAAGACCCTTGCCCTCAGCGCCATCTTTAGTCTCATGTGCTCAGCCATGCCCTGGGGCAAATCCTGGGTGGGCCCAACACACTTGACTACCAAACTGAGCAGCTAGCTATTGACAGACATCGTTGGAACTACCTCGGCTACTGGCAGCCATTGTTGGGAACTTTGGCTACTGGCAGCTATCACTGGATTACTTCAGCCATATCTGTAAGCCAACTCAATAAATTTCATATGTATATATATATATATATATATATACATTTTCATTCTATGAATTCCATGACTCTAAAGAACCCTAACTAATACAGAAATTGGTATCAGAAGTTGTTCTAGAGAAACAGAATTATAAGAATGAATTTTGCTGGCAAGCTTTGTGATATCTCAAGCTGGCTTTTTGACCCAGTGGAACCTCCAGCAACTAAAGACTCCCCTAGTGGCATGGAAAACACTGCAACTTTTTGGAATGAACTGTTTTTAAAACTGGTAAAAGTAGGTGTGTTAGACAGTGTTGATAGACCTCTTGCAAGGATTGAGAAGCTTAGTGATTCGGTATATGAAACATTAGATAAAATGAGTAAGAATAAGGAAAACGATGATGCTGGCTGGTTGTTTCGCATCTCTTATTGAACTACAAATGGAAAAGGAAAATCTCAGGGAGGAAAATATCCAACTCAGAAAGTGCATAAACAATTTAGATGTTTCCAAGTGTACCCTAGAAGACAATTCTCTCCAGTAGCAATAGGGCTCAATTCACAGAAAATCAAACCCAAACTCTGATTATTAGAGTGGCTGAGTTTCAACGTAAATTAAAATCCCAACCTCGAAAGGTGTCAGCGGTTAAAGTAAAAGCACTGATTGGCAAAGAGTGAGATCTTAAAAAGTGAGATGCTGATGTGTGGGAAGATCAAACTGATGATGAGGATGAGGACATTGAATCCTCAAATTCTGATGTGTTTATTCCACCTGAGGAAATGGTCTCCCCCCCCCCACTTAACAGAGAAAGAATCCCCACCTCCAACCTCTACAGAATTGCTATCTCCATCTTTGCCTGAGGGAATTACTCATGATTTTTCTGAAAAAAGAGCAAAGACTTTGCCTCAAGAAAATGATATTATGGCATGGCCACCTGTGATTGCTTCCAGGCATATAACTAAGCTTAAGGCTAAACAGGCTCCTAAAGGTGAAATAGAAAGTGTGGTCCATGAGGAGGTATGCTATACCCCTAAAGAACACCATGACTTTTCTAACATGTTTAAGCAGTGGTCTGGGGAATATTTATGGGAATGGATTGTAAGGCTATGGGATATTGGTGGAAGAAGTATAAAACTGGATAAAAGTGAGTTCACAGAAATGGGCCCGTTGAGTAGAGATTCTAGATTTAACACTGCTACTCATAGAGTTAAAAATGGTGCCAAGAGTTTATTTGAGTGGATAGCTGAAGTATTTATTAAAGTTTGGCCTTCTGAGAAAGAACTAGAGACTCCAGATATTCCTTGGTTTAGTGTTGATGATGGGATTAAGAGGCTCAGGGAAATTGATATGCTTGACTAGATTCATTCTTTAAAGTTCAATTCTCAATGGCAGAAACCAGATGACATGCCTTTCACCAGAAATGTACTTAATAAATTGGTGAGAGGGGCAGCACCAAATATGAAGGCTCCTATCATTTTTCTTCTTCTTGTGCCAGAACTAACAATGGGAGATGCTGCCACCCATTTGGTTATTAGGTCAGTGTCAAAGCTGATGTCACAGTGAGTTTGTGTTGTCACAAATTGGATTCAATGAGTCTAGGTAGAGTGAGGAGTAGTAGGGGCCAAGTGGCAGCATTGAATTGCCAATGGCAAAGTAAGCATACTAACCATAATGTGCAGCATAGACAGAACAATACTTATGAAGGTCTTACTTGCTTAGACCTTTGGCATTGGCTAACCAACCATGGTGTCCCCAAAAGTAAAATAGATTAGAAGCCTACAAAGTTCTTATTTGACCTGTACAAGCAGGAAAATTCTAACAGAAATGAAGGAAAAACTGCCTTTACTTGTAGCAGCAGAGAATCTCGACCTTCAACCAATTTCCAGACTTGAGCCAGTTTACAGATCCAGAACCCCTTGAATGAAGGGGAGGCTGCATCCCATTAAGGAAGGATCTTGGCACCATATCAAAAAGCTTTAATATTAGTCTTTCTCCTGTCCTTCCACAAAGGGACCTAAGGCCTTTCACTAGAGTAACTGTGCATTCAGGGAAGGAAATAATCAGACATTTCGGGGTCTACTAGATAAGATGCTAGTGATGAGGGTGTCATGTGGCATTTAGGCTATGATTTCAGGGGTAAGCCTGTGATATCATAGTGAGGCTGTGATGAAACAGTGAGGCTAAAACATCAGAGTCATTGCTGTGATGTCACAGTTGGGGAATGATTTCAGAGGTGAACCTGTGATGTCATAGTGAGGCCATCATGTCACAGTGAACCTATAACCACAGAAGTGAGACTGTGATGTCACAAAATGAAGCTGATGTGAGAGATGAGGGTATAATGTCACAGTGAGACTGGCATATCACAAGTGAGGCTGTGATGTTTCTGTGTGTCTATGATGTCACCGTGAGTCCATGATGTCACAGAGAGTTGGTGATGTCAAGGTGGAGGCATGAGATCACAGTGAGACTGTGATGTCATTGGCAAAGCTGATGTCACAGTGACTCTATAACAGTGGTGATGCTGTGATATCACAGTGAGGCTGTCAGAGGTGTGTATGTGATCTCACCACCAGGTTATTAGGTCAATGTCAAAGCTGATGTCACAGTGAGTTTGTGTTGTCACAGTGAGGTTTTGATGGCACCATCAGGTTGTTATGTCACAGTGAGGCTGTGAGGACAAAGTGTGGCTCTGATGTCACAATGAGGCTCTGGTGAAACAGTGATGTTGTGATGTCACTGGAGAGGTTTGGATGGCATACTGAGGGTGTGATTTTACTGTTGAGGCTTACATCACAATAAGGCTTTGATGTCACTGGTGAAGGTGTGATGTTGCAATAAAGTTGGAATGTCAGTATGTCATAGTGAGTCTATGATGTCACTGATAAGGCTATGATGTCAGTAGTGAGCCTATTACATGATAATGACACTGGTGAGGCTGTGATTTCAAAGGCTGTGTTGTCACTGGTGTGGCAGTGATATTAGTGTTCTGACTAATGTCAGTGGTGATCCTTGTTGTCATATCCCCACTGCACCAGCCGGGGGGAAGAGGGTAAATGGCAATGGCCTCGTGGGCTTGAGGCAAATGGGCAAGCCGTTGACAGGGTCATCACCCAGACCCCAGCAGTCAGATGAAAAGCAGCAGGCAGAGGAAAAGTTGGCTGCAGACTCAGCTTTATTTGGGAAGTGCTTGGGCTTATATAGAGTTGGGGTTCAATCAGGTGTTGCCATCCCTCTACTAGGGGGACAGCCTCCAATCATTTGACTGTTTACCAGGTGTCCATTGTAGGGGAAAGTTAGATGGCTGCTTCCCATTGGTTGTTCATCTTCTTATTGGGACATGTCTGGGCATGGATGTCACAATGAGGCTATGATGTAACAGGTGATACTCTGGTGTCAATGGGCAGGTTGTGAGCTCACTGTGAATGTGTGATATCACAGTGAGGCTTTGATGTCATGGCTGATTCTATGAGATGTCATTGAGGCTGCAACGTCATGGGTGATGCTTGGATTTCACAGTGAGGTTATGATGTCAGTGGTGAGGTGGTGCAGTCACACTGAGACTGTGATGTCAGAGGAGGGGCTGTAATGTCAGAGGAGGAGCTGTGATGTCAGAGGAGGGGCTGTGATGTCAGAGGAGGGGCTGTGATGTCAGAGGAGGGGCTGTGATGTTAATGTGAGGCCGTGATGTTACCGTAAGTTTTTGATATCACAGTGAGGCTGTGATATCAGTGGTGATAGATGTCATAGTTAAGCACAGGTGTCAACTTGACTGTGAGGGTTTGAGCTCTAGGCACAGTTGTAGAGAGTTGATGGTTGAGTTAAACCCAGAACAAACCTGAAGGAGATTGTCTAGCTGATGGGGAAGACCTAGCCCATGGTGGGTGGGATTAGGCCCTGGATAAGTCAGAGAGCAGGTTGAGAGAGTGGGCATCTTTCTGTATACTTGGCCAGACATGCTTGTCTGGCAAGTAAGGATTGTCCATTTCTCAGCCATTATGCAGTGATGGTGTGGCCAGTTCCTTCAGCTCTAGTGTTGGTGCATGCTCTCCCATCAAACTGGACTCAGAACTGTAACTAGACTGACAAAAAAAAATAAACCTCTTGTTCCCGTAAGCTTTTGATGGTCATTTATCAGGAACCATGGAAGCTGACTGCAACAATAGACTATGACATCACAGTTCGGCTGAGATTCAGTAATTATGCTGTGATGTCAGAATGAGGCTGTGATGTCAGAGTGAGGCTGTGATGTCAGAGTGAAGCTGTGAGTTAAGTGGTTAGGCTGTGATTTCAGAAGTGAGACTGATGTGAGAAATGAGGCTGAGATGTCGCATTGATGATGTGATATAACTGGTGAGGCTGTGATGTCACAGTGGGGCTGTGATGTCACAGTAAGGCTGTGATTACACAGTGAGGTTATTATGTCACAATGAGGCCATGGCTTTCCTGGTGAAGCTGTGATATCATGATGATCCTGTCATATAAGTGTTGAGGTTATGATGTCACAGAGTCTGTGTTAGCACAGAGTGGCTATTATGTCACAGTAAAGTTGTGAGGCTGATGTCAGTGATGAGGCTGAGATGTCACAGTGAGGCTGGCATGTTACTGGTGTAGCTGTGATGTCACAGAGAGGATGCTGGGACATCACAGAGAGGTTGTGATGTTACTGTGAGGCTGTTTGATCACTGTGAGGCTGTGAGGTCATTGTGTTTTATGTGATGTCTGTGGCAAGGCTTATTTCACCATGAAGCTATGATGTAAGAGGTTAGAATGTGAGTCACAGTGAGGCTGTGTTATATGTGGGAAGATTGATGTCAGAGTGAGGCAGTGATGTAAGGTGAAGTTGTGTTGGCTCTGTTTATGATGTCAAAGGCTATGATGTCACTGCTAAGCCTGTGCTATCTGTGCTGAGTCTGTGGTGTCCCAGTAAGGCTAGGTATGATATCAGTGGTGAGGCTTTTATGTCAGTGTGGCTGTGATGTCATCATGAGTTTGTGATGTCACAGTGAAGCGTGATATCACTGTCACATTGTAATGTTACAATGAGGCTGTGAGGACACAGTGTGGCTGTGATGTCACAGTGAGGTTGTGATGTCACTTTAAGCAGTGATGTCACTATTAGGCTGTGACATCACAGAGAGGTTGTGATGTCACCGTGAGGCTGTGAAGTCACTGTGGAAGTTGTGGTGTCAATGGTAAGTCTGATTTCACTGTGAGGTGATGATGTAGCAGATGAGTCTATGATGTAACAAGTTAGACTGTGAGATCACAGTGAGTCTGTGAGCTTACTGTGAAGCTGTGATATCCGTGGAAGATTTACTTTACGTTGAGGCTGTCACTGCTGAGGCTGTCATGTCACTGTGAGCCTGTGTTATCTCTGATGAGCCTGTGGTATCATGGTAAGGATAGGTAGAATATCAGTGGTAAGGTTGCAATGTCACAGTGAGGTCGTTGTCAGATTGTAAAGTCACAGTGAACCTGTGAGGACACAGTGTGGCTATGATGTCACAGTGATGCTCTGACAACACAGTGATGTTGTTTTGTCACTGGAAAGGATTGGAAGGCACAGTGAGACTGATGTCATAATGAGGCTGTGATGTCATTGGGAGGCTATAATGTCAGTGATGAACCTATTATGTGACAGTGACACAGGTAAGGCTGTGATGTCAAATGCTGTGTTGCACTCATGTGGCATTGATGTCCGTGTTCTCACTAATGTCAATGGCCACGCTGATGTCACAGGTGAGGCTGTACTATCACTGATGAGGACGTTATGTCACACTGAGGCTGTGAAGGTTGTATGTCACTATGGGCTGTCATGTCACCGTAAGGTGATATCACTCTGGAAGCTGTGATGTCACAGTGAGCCTCTGATGTCAATGGCAAGACTGATGTCATAATGATGCTATGATATAACAGGTGAGCCTGTGGTGTCAGTGGGTAGATTGTGGGGTCATTGTGAGTCTGTGATATCGCAGTAAGGCTCTGATATCAGGGCTCATTCTATGAGATGTCAATGAGACTGTGACTCAGGAGTGAAGCTTGGATTTTAGAGTAAGGTTAGTATGTCAGTGGTATGACTGTGCAGTCACACTGAGTCTGTGATGTCAGAGGAGGGTCTGTGATGTCACTATGAGGCAGCGATGTTACCTTGAGGTTTGTGATATCACAGTGATGCTGTGATATCAGTGGTGATAAAGAATGACATCACAGTTTGGATGAGGTTTCGATGGTTAGGCTGTGATGTCAGAAGTGAGGCTGAAGTAAGTGATGAGGCTAAGATGTCACAGTGAGGGTGGGATGTCAGAGGTGAAGCTGTGATATCACAATGAGGCTATGATGTCAAATGTCACAGTGATGCTTTGATTGCATGGTATAGCTGTGATGCCACAATGAGGCTGTGATGTCATGGTGAGGCTATGATGTCAGCGGTGATACTGTGATATTATACTGAGGCTATGATATCACAGTGAGGCTATATCAGAGGTATGCATGTGATATTACCATTAGGCTATTATGCCAATGGTAGGGCTGATGTCACAGTGAGTTTATGATGTCACAGAGAGGCTGTGATGGCATTGTCAGGATGTAAGGTGACAGTGAGGCTGTGAGGACACAGTGTGGCTATAATGTCATAGTGAGGCTCTAATGACACAGTGATGTATGTGATGTGAGTGGAGAGGTTTGGATGACACAGTGAGGTTGTGATGTTACTGGTGAGTCTGATGTCACAATAAGGCTGTGATGTAACTGGTGAAGGTATGATGTCACTATAAAGATTTAATGTCAGTTATGAGAAGGATGTCATAGTGAGTCTATGATGTCCTTGGTGAGGCTATGATGTCAGTGGTGAAACTATTACATGACAGTGACACTCATGAGGCTGTGATGCCAAAGGCTGTGTTGTCACTGGTGTGGCAGTGATCTCAGTGTTCTCACTAATGTCTGTGGCGATGCTGATGTCACAGGTGAGGCTGTGTTGTCACTGATAAGGCTGTCATGTCACACTGAGGCTGTGATGTCACTGTGAAGGTTGTATGTCACTGTGGGCTGTCATGTCACCATGAGATGATATCACTCTGGAAGCTTGAGGTCACAGTGACGCTGTAATATTAATGGCAAGACTGATGTCATAATGAGATTATGATGTAAGAATTGAGCCAGTGGTGTCAGTGGGCAGGCTGTGAGGTCACGGTGATTCTGTGACATTGCAGTGAGGCTGTGATGTCAAGGCTGATTTTATAACATCAGGGGTGATGCTTAGATTTCACAGTGAATTTAGGATGTCAGTGCATTGGCTGTGTATTCACACTGGATTTGTGAAGTCAGAGAAGAGACTGTGATGTCACTCTGGGTCTGTCATATCAGTGTTGATGATGTCACCATGAGTCTGTGTTAGTGCAGTGTGGCCGTGATGTCACAGTGAGTTTGTGATGTCACAGTGAGTTTGTGATGTCAGTAGTGATTGTACTTTCAAAGGGAGATAATGTCATTGGTGAGACTTTATTGTCTCTGGTGAGGCTCTAATGTCACAATTACTTTATTTTGTCAAACTGAGGCTTTGATGTCATAGTGTGGCTATGATGTCAGAGTTGAAGCTTACATGACAGTGATGCTTTGATAGTACTGTATGGCTGTGATGTCACTATGTGCCTGTCATGTCACTGTGGGGTTGTTATGTAAGGGGGGAAGTTGTGATGTCCATAGCGACACTGTGGTGTCACAGGGAGGCTGTCATGTTTCAGTGAGCCTGTTAGGTCAGTGGAGAGGCTGTGGTGCCATAGTGAAGCTAGGTAGGATGTCAGTTATGAAGGTGTGATGTGGCATTGAGGCTAGGAATTCATAGGTGACCCTGTAATGTCACAGTGAGGCTTTGATGGCACAGTGATGTTGAGAAGTCACTAGAGAGGTTTTGGTAGCACGCTGAGGCTGTGATGTCAATGGTGAGGCTGGTGTCACCATGACGCTGTGATGTCACTGGTGCAGTTATGATGTCAGTGGTGAGCCTGTTATGTGACAGTAACACTGTTGAGGCTGTGATGCCAAAGGCTGTGATGTCACTTTTGTGGCAGTGATGTCAGTGTTCTGACTAATGTCAGTGCCTCTGCTGATATTGGGAGTGTGGCTGTGCTGTCACTGGTGAGGCTGTGATGTCACAGTAAGACTGTGATGTCAGTTGTAAGACTGATGCCACAATGAGGCTCTGATGTAACAAGTGAGCCTGTGGTGTCAGTGGGCCATCTGTGAAGTCACTGTAAGGCTGTGATGTCGCTGTGAGGCTCTAATATCAAGGTTGATTCTATGAAATGACAGTGAGGGTGTGATATCAGAAGTAATGCTTGGACTTCACAGTGAGTTTAGGATGTCAGTGGTGGGGCTGTGCAGTCACACTGATGCTCTGATATTAGAGGAGAGACTATGATGTCACATTGAGGCTATGATGTCAGAGTGAGGCTATATCAGAGGTGTGTATGTGATATCACCATGAGTCTATTATGTCAGTGGTAATGTCAGGTTGTAATGTCACAATGAGGCTGTAGGGACACAGTCTGACTATGATGTCACAGTGAGGCTCTGATGACACAGTGATGTTGTGATGTCACTGGAGAGATTTGGATGGCACAGTGAGGCTGTTAAGTTACTTGTGAGGCTAATGTCACAATGAGGCTGTCATGTCAGTGGTGAAGGTGTGATGTCACAATCAGGCTGCAATGTCAGTAGTGATGCCACAATGAGGCTCTGATGTAACAAGTGAAAAATATTTCTTAGTGAGTCTGATGATGTCAATTTTTGTTGCCAAATCCCTGCTGGGACTGCCAGGGATACAGGGGGAATTTGGCTGGTGCATCGTGGGCTTGAGGTGAGGGGGCGAGTAGGCTTGGGATCACCATCCAGACCCCAGGAGTCAGGCAATAAAGACCTAGTAGAGGATGAGTTTGCTGCAGACTTACTATTGAGTGGCCCCTTACTAACACCAACAAACCTGGCTTCTAACAATTCCTGCCATCATGGGTCCAGTCTATGCAATTCTTCCATCATTTTGGCCACTGCCGCTGTTCCACCTCCTCCCAGGAGGGGCTCCAACCGAAGGCAGGAGGTTTCCATTTTGCTAAAATTTCCTATAGTTTTTCCATCTCTTCTCTCTGTGAATTTATCCTTTCCTGTTACTTGATAAGGATTTGGAAACCAATTAGTCACTTCTTCAGTGGAGGATCTTTTTTTTTTTTTTTTTTTAAGGGGAGAGCGCGAACGCAGTCCCCCACTACCACAAATTATGCAGTCGAGTTTCCCACATTTGGGGAAATCGCAGGGGTCAGCACATCCGGAGTGCAATGGATAAGCCTCGCCCTGGGAAAACCACCTTCGTGATCATGGTATCTTCAGTGGAGGATCTTTAAGGCTTGCTATGATGCCAAAGAGGATGGGAACAAAGGAGGTGAGAGGCATATGGCCTCCTTGGACTTCCTTCTTATGGATCAGGAAGAGCACTTCCTTCCAAATCTGTGTGTCCCAGACATTTTATGGGGGAAATACAAGGAGCTAAGATTAAAGATTCTTCCCAAAAAGCTTCTAAGTTCTTTGGTAGAGCCTTAAAGGCAGTCAGCTGTGATGCCTTCTGATGGGGTAGTAAATTACCCATTATGGAGAGAATGGTTCTCTAATAGAGCAGGGATGACTAGGAGGAGAGTAGAGAAGGCAAAAGAGTGCAGAAAATAAAAAGCAATGAATAGAACCAAGGTGAAAGTGAAAACAATTCCTAAAAGGGTAAGCATCATCCAAGGAGAGACCTAGTGCAGGACATATGCAGAGGTGTTTTGGATCTAAGCATCCTGTGCTTAGTGAGGCACTTCAGGAGTTCATTATTCCCCTGGGCCACATGCCCCCGGGTCAGGATTAACAGATTGATAGTTCTTTCTCCATCCCATGGGTGATGGTGCATGGCCTTTCTTAGTTGGTGGAGTGATCTGTCTATTTAATTCAGATAATGAATGAGACACTGGCACTCCAAGGTGGGGTGGTGCCACCTTTGGTGTAGATGAGACACCCACATCGGTAAAGTTCAGTGAATGTCACCTTTGGTTTTGTGTTCCTGTGCTTATAGTGCCTGAAGGTGAGTAGCAGGCCCCTTCCTCTTCCCCTTTACCTGTTTGTCCATCATTGTGCTCTTAAGGTTAGGAACACATAAACACAATAACGCATAATGCATCACCACTATGATGTAAGTGGTGAACCTATAACCTACGAGGTAAAGCCATGATGTCACAGTGAGGCTGTGTTGTCACCAGTGATTCATGACATCATAGTGAGGCTGAGATGTCAATGGAGTGTGACTATGACATCACAATGAGGATGTGATTTCAGTGGTTAGGCTGTGATATCAGAATGAGTATGGTGTGTGTGATGAGCGTGTGATGTTACAGTGAGGCTGGGATGTTACTGGTGAGGCTGTGTTGGCACTGTAAGGCTTTGATGTCACCGTGTGGCTGTGGTGACACAGTGAGCCTGTGATGTCACAGGATATGGAGATGTCACAGTTGAGGCTGTGAAGTCACAATGAGATTGTGATGTCAGTGACAAAGCTGACATCACAGTATGGCTGTGATGTCAGAGGTGAAGCTTTATATCACAGTGATGCTTTGATGACACAGTGTGGCTGTAATGTCACAATGATAGTGTGATATAACTGTGAGGTTGTGTTGTCAATAGCGATACTGTGGTGTCACCGGAAGGCTCTCAGGTTTCAGTGAGCCTGTGAGGTCAGTGGTGTGGCTGTCATGTCATAGTGAGGCTGGGTAGGATGTCAGTGACGAGGGTGTGATATTGCATTGAGGCTATGATTGCAGAGTCGATATTGTGATGTTACAGTTGAGCAATGATTTCAGAGGTGAGTCTGTCATGTTGTAGTGAGGCCATCATGTCATAGTGAGGCTAACCTCAGAGGTGAGGCGGTGATGTCACAGTGAGGTTATGTTGTCACTAGTGAGCCGTGATGTCAAAATGAGGCTTTGATTGTCAGTGGAGCAAGCCAATCCAATGACAGTACAGTGAGGATGTGATTTCAGTGGTTAGGCTGTGATATCAGAATGAGTCTGATGTGATTGATGAGGGTATGATGTCACAGTGAGGCTGGCATGTCAGCTGTGATGCCACTGTGAGACTTTGATGTCCCATGTGGTACTGTTGTCACCATGAGCCCATTATGTCACAGGGAGTTGGTGGTGTCACAATGAAGGCTGTGAGGTCACAGTGAGACTGTGATGTCAGTGGCCAGGCTGATGTTACAGTGAGGTTATGATGTCAGTGGTGATGCTCTGAAGTAACATTGAGGCTGTGATGCCAAAGTGAGGCTATGTCAGAAGTGTATTGTGATGTCACCATGAGGCTATTATGAAAGTGACAGGTCTGATGTCACAGAGAGTTTGTGATGTCACAATGAGGCTGTGCTGTCATTGTCAGGATGAAAATTCACAGTGAGGCGGAGGATACAGTGTAGATATAATGACACAGTTAGGCTCTGATGACAAAGTGATGTTGTGAAGTCACTGGAGAAGTTCAGATGTCACAGAGAGGCTATAATGTTAATGGTGAGGCTGTTGTCACAATGAGGCTGTGATGTCACTGGTGAAGGTGTGAAGTCACAATAAGTGGTGAGAAAGATGTAATAGTGAGTCTATGATGTCACTGGTGAGGCTATCTTGTCAGTGGTGAACCTATTACATGACAGTGACACTGGTGAGGCTGTGATATCAAAGGCTGTGTTGTCACTGATATGGCAGTGATATCAGTATTCTGATTAGTGTCAGTGGCAACATTGATATCACAGGTGAAGCTGTGCTGTCACTGATGAAGCCGTGATGTCACACTGAGTCTTTGATGTCACTGGGAAGGTTGGATGTCACTGTGGGCTGTTATGTCTCCATGAGTTGATATCAATCTGGAATCTGTGATGTTACAGTGAGGCTGTGATGTCACTGACAGGTTGTAATGTCGCAGTGAGGCTGTGAGGCCATAGTGTGGCTATGATGTCACAGTGAGTTTCTGACAATACAGTGATGTTGGATTGTCACTGAAGAGTTTTTTGATGGCACAGTGATTCTGTGATGTTAGTGCTATGGCTGATGTTACAATAAGTCTGTGATGTCAGTGGCAAAGGTGTCATGTCACAATAAGGCTGGAATGTCAGTGGTGAGAAAGATGTCCTAGTGAGTCTATGATGTCACTGGTTAGGCTATGATATCATTGGTGAACCTATTACATGACAGTGACACGTGAGGCTATGATGACAAAAACTGTGTTGTCATTGGTGTGGCAGTGATGTCAGTGTTTTGACTAATGTCAGTGGTGTCATTGATGTCACATATGAGGCTGTGCTGTCTCTGGTGAGACTGTGATGTCACAGTGAGGCGATATGTGACTGTGAGGGTTATATGTCACTATGGGCTGTCATGTCACCATGAGGTACTATCACTCTGGAAACTGTGATGTCACATTGAGGGTGTGATGTCAATGTCAAGACTGATGTCACAATGAGGCTATGATGTAACAGGTGAGCCTGTGTTGTCAACAGGCATTCTGTGAGGTCACTGTGAGTCTGTGATGTTACAGTGAGACTCTGATGTCTGGGTTGATTCTATGAGATATCAGTGAAGCTGTGACATCAGGGATGATGCTTGGATTTCACAGTGATGTTAGGAAGACAGTGGTGAGGCTGTGCTGTCTGTGCTGTTGCACTGATGCTATGATGTCAGAGGAGATGCTGTGATGTCACTGTGAGGTGGTGATATTACTGTGAAGTTGTAATATCACCGTGATGCTGTTATATCAGTGGTGATAGATTATGACATCACAGTTCAGCTGTGATTTCAGTTGTTAGGCTGTGATGTCAAAAGTGAGGCTGATGTCAGTAGTGAGGCTAAGAAGTACAGTGAGGCTGGGATGTTAATGGTGAGGCTGTGATGCCACAGTGAGGCTGTGGTGACACTGTTGAGGTTGTGGTGACACTGTTGAAACTGTCATATGACCGTGAGGCTGAGGTGTCAGTGATGAGTCTGTGGTGTCATAGTGAGGCTAGGCAGCATGTCCATGGTGTTGCTGATGCTATTTCTCAGGTTACCCTGTTATGTCACAGTGAGGCTGTGAAATAAGAGGTGAAACTGTGATATCACATTGAGGCTGTGATGTCAGAAATGAGGCTCTGATGCCATGATGAGGTTGTGATATAATTTTGAAACTTTGATGTCACTATTAGTCTGTGACATCACAGAGACTTTGTGATGTCAAGTGTGTCTGTGAGGTCACTATGGAAGTTGGGATTTCAGTGGCAAGGCTGATTTCACCATGAGGCTATGATGTATCTGGTAAGTGTATGATGTAACAGGTTGGAGTGTGAGATCACAGTAAGGCTGTAAGGTCACTGTGAGGTTGTGATGTCAGTGGAGCAAACCAATGACAGCACAGTGAGAATGTAATTTCAGTTGTTAGGCTGTGATATCAGAATAAGTATTATGTGAGTGATGAGGATATGATGTCACAGTGAGGCTGGCATGACACTGGTGGGGCTATGATACCACTGTCCATCTTTGATGTCACCATGTAGTTCTGGTGTCACCATGAGGCTGTGATGTCACAGGGAGTTTGTGATGTCACAGTGAAGGCTGTGAGGTCACAATGAGATTGTGATGTCAGTGGCAAGTCTGATGTTACAGTGAGGCTATGATGTCAGTTGTGATGCTCTGAAGTGACATTAAGGCTGTGATGCCAAAGTGAGGCTATGTCAGAAGTGTGTATGCGATGTCACCATGAGGCTATTATGAAAGTGGCAGGGCTGATGTCACAGAGTTTGTGATGTCACAGTGAGGCTGTGCTGTCATTCTCAGGATGCTAATTCACAGTGAGGCTGTGAGGACACAGTGTGGCTATGATGAAACAGTTAGGCTATGATGACACAGTGATTTTGTTTAGTCACTGGAGAGGTTGGGATAGCACAAAGAGGCTGGGATGTTAATAGTGACGCTGTTGTCATAATGAGGCTTTGATGGTACTGGGAAGGTATAATGTCACAATAAGGCTGTAATGTCAGTGTTGAGAAAAATGTCAAAGTGAGTCTATGATGTCACTGGTGGGGCCATCATGTGAGTGGTGAGCAACATTGATATCACAGGTGAAGCTGTGCTGTCACTGATGAAGCCGTGATGTCACACTGAGTCTTTGATGTCACTGGGAAGGTTGGATGTCACTGTGGGCTGTGATATTTCCATGAGATGATATCAATCTGGAAGCTTTGATGTAACAGTGAGGCTGTTACGTCAGTGGCAAGACTGATTAACAATGAGGCTATGATATATGAAATGAGCCTGTGTTGTCAGTGCACAGATTATGAGGTCACTATGAGGCTGTGATTTCAGAGGCAATAGTGATATAATGAGGCTATGATGTAATAGGTGAGCCTGTGTGTCAGTGGGAAGACTCTGATGTCACTGTGAGGCTGTGATGTCGCAGAGGGGCTGTGATGTCAGAGCTGATTCTATGAGGTGTCAGTGTGGCTGTGACTTCAGCAGTGATGGCAATAGTGACACTATGGTGTCACAGGGAGGCTTTCATGTTTCAGTGAGTGGTGAAGTCAAAGGTGAGGCTGTGGTGTCATAGTGAGACTAGATAATATATCAGTGTTGACTTTGTGATGCTGCATTGAAGCTATGACTTCAGAGGTGGGGCAGTGATGTAACGTGAGGCTGTGGTGTCACTGTTTATGATGTCAAAGGTTATGATGTCACTGCTGAGGCTGTCATGTAACTGCAAGCGTGTGGTATCTATTGTGAGGCTGTAGTGTCATAGTAAGGCTAGGTAGGATGCCAGTGGTGAGGCTGTGTTGTCACAGTGTGACTGTGATGTTACTGTGAGGCTGTGATGTCACAGTGAGGCTGTGATGTCACAGTGAGGCTGCAATGTCAAAGTGCAGGTATGAGTTCAGTGTTTATTCTGTGATTTCAGAAGTGAGACTGATGTGAGAGATGAAGCTGAGATTTCACAACGATGATGTGATGTCAATAGTGACACTGTGGTGTTTCAGGGAGGCTGTCATAGTTCAGTGAGCCTGTGAGGTCAGTGGTGAGGCTGTCATGTCATAGTGAGGCTAGTTAGGATGTCATTGATGAGGATGTGATGTCGCATTGAAGCTATGATTTCAGAGGTGAGCCTGACATGAAATAGTGTGATGAAACAATAAGGCTATAATGTGAGATGCTGTGATTTCACAGTTGGGGAATGATTTCAGAGGTGAGTCTGTGATGTCATAGTGAGGATGTCATGGCACAGTGAGGCTATAACTTCAGAGGTGAGGCTGTGATGTCACAGTGAGGCTCTGATGACACAGGGATGTTATGATGTCACTGGAGATATTTTGATAGCACAGTGAGGCTGTGATGTTTGTGGTGAAGCTGTTGTCACAATGAGGCTGTGATGTCACTGTTGAAAGTGTGATATCCCAATAAGGCTGGAATGTCAGTGGTGAGAAAGATGTCATAGTTTGTCTATGATGTCTCTGGTGAAGCTATGATGTCAGTCATGAACCTGTTATGTGACAATGAGCCTGGTAAGGCAGTGATTTCAATGGCTATATTGTCACTTATGTGGCAGTGATGTCAGTGTTCTGACTAATGTCAGTGGTGACGCTTATGTCACAGGTGAGGCTGTGCTGTCACTGGTGAGGCTGTAATGTCACACTGAGGCTGTGATGTCATTGTGAAGGCTGTATGTCACTATGGGCTGTCATGTTACTGTGAGGTGATATCACTCTGGAAGCTGTGATGTCACAGTGAGGCTGTGAGGTCTCTCTGGAATATGATGTCAGTGGCGAGGCTGATTTCACCATGTGGCTATGAGGTAACAGGTTAGATTGTGAGGTACAGTAGGCTGTGAGGTAACTTTGAGGCTGCAATATCTGTGGAAAGTTTGATGTCACAATGAGGCAGTGATGTACTACATAAGGCTGTGTTGTCACTGTTTATAATGTCAAAGACTATGATGACACTGCTGAGACTTCCCATTATTGTGAGCCTGTGCTAACTCTGATGAGGCTGTGGTGTCCTAGTAAGTCTGGGTAGGAAACCAGTGGTGAGGCTGTGATGTCATAGTGCAGCTGTGAGGTCAATGGTTACTCTGTGATCTCAGAAATGAGACTGATGTGAGAGATGAGGCTGAGATGTCACATTGATGATGTGATATAACTGGTGAGGCTGTGATGCTACAGTGATGTTATGCTGTCATCATGTAAGCCTGTGATGTCATATTTAGGCTATGATGTGACTGGTGAAGGTGGGATGTTGCAATAATGTTGGAATGTCAGTGGTGAGAAAGATGTCATCTTAAGTCTGATGTCTATGGTGAGACTATGGTGTCAGTGATAAACCTATTAGGGGACAGTGACACTGATTATGCTGTGACATTAAAGGCTGTGTTCTCATGGGTGTGGCAGGGATGTCAGTGTTTTGACTAATGTCTGTGGCAATGCTGATGTTACAGAAGAGGCTGTGATGTCACTGGTGAGGACATGATGTCACACTGGGGCTGTGATATCCCTGTGAAGGTTGTACGTAATGTGGGCTGTCATGTCACCGTGAGGTGATATCACTCAGTGATGTCACAATGAGGCTGTGATGTCAGTGGCAAGTCTGATGTCACAATGAGGCTATGATGTAGCACATGAGCCTGTGGTGTAATTGGGCAGGTTGTGAGGTAACTGTGAGTCTGTTATGTCGCAGTGAGGCTCTGATGTCAGGGCTGATCCTATGAGATGTCAGTGAGGCTGTAACAGCAAGGGTAATGCTTGGATTTCACAGTGAGATTAGGACATCATTGGTGAGGCTGTGATATCTCAGTGAGGCTGTGATGTCAGAAGAGATGCTGTGATGTCACGGTGAGGCATTGATGTCATAAATGAGTCTATAATGCTACAGTGAGGCTGTGAGGTCACTATGAGGCTGTGACATCACAGACTGTGAGGTAATTGTGGAACGTGTGATGTCAGTGGCAAGCCTGATTTCACCATGAGGCTATGATGTAACAGGTTAAACTGTGAGGTCACAGTGAGGCTGTGACTTCACTGTGAGGCTGTGAGTTCACTGTGAGGCTGTGATATCTGTGGGAAGATTGATGTCACAGTGAGGCAGTGATTTAACTTGTGAAGTTGTGGTGTCACTGCTTATGATGTCAAAGGCTACAATGTCACTGCTGAGGCTGTAACATCACTGTGAGCCTGTTTTATCTGAAGTGAGGCTGTGGTGTCAGAGTAAGCCTAGGTAGGATACTAGTCTTGAGGCTCTGATATCACAGTATGGCTTTGATGTCACCGTGAGGCTGTGATGTCACGGCAAGGCTGGGTTGTCACCAGTGATGCTCTGATATTAAGGTGAGCCTATGATGTCACAGTGCAGCTGTGAAGTCAGTGGTTAGGCTGTGATTTCAGAAGTGAGATTGATGTCAGAGATGAGGCTGAGATGTGGCATTGATGATGTGATATAACTAGTGAGGCTGTGATGCCACAGTAAGTTTATGATGTCTCCATGAAGTTGTGGTGATACTGATGAGGCTATAATATCACAATAAGCCTGAGATATCAGTGGTGAAGCTGTGATGTCACAGTGAGGCTGTGTTTGCATAGTGTGGCTGTGATGTCATGTTGAGATTGTGATGTCACAGTGAAGTTGTGATGTCAGTGGTGATAGACTATTACATCAGAATTTGGCTTAGATTTCAGTGGTTAGGCTGTGATTTCAGAAGTGAGGCTGATGTCAGTAATGAGGTTGTGATGTCACAGTGAGGCTATGAGGTCATTGTGGCAGATGTGATGTCGGTGGCAAGGCTGATTTCACCATCAGGCTTTGATTTAACAGGTGAGTCTATGAAGTAACAGGTAAGACTGTGACATCATAGTGATGCTTTGATTGCACAGTATAGCTGTGATGTCACTGTGAGGTTGTGATGTCACTGGGGATGTGATGTCACAGTGAGGTTGTGATGTTAATATCAACCCTTTGGGGTCACAGAGAGTCTGTCATGTTTCAGTCAGCCTGTGAGGTCATTGGTGAGGCTGTGATGCCATAGTTAGTCTAGGTTAGATATCAGTGATGACAGGGTATGTCACACTGAGGATGTGATTTCAGAGTTTTGCCTGTGATGTCACAATTAGGCTGTGATATCACAGTGCAGCTGTGAGGTCAGTATTTAAGTTGTGATTTCAGAAGTGAGAGTGATGTGAGATATGAGGCTGAGATGTTGCATTGATGATGTGATATAGCTGGTGAGGCTATTATGCCACAGTGAGGTGAAGATGTCAACATGTGGCTGTGGTGTCACTGAAGAGGCTGTAATATCACAGTGAGCCTGTCATATCGTTGGTGAGGATGTGAAGTCACAGTGAGGCTGTGAGGTCATGGTGAGGCTGTGATATCTGTGGGAAGATTGATGTCACAATGAGGCAGTGATGTAACATGTGAGGCTGTGGTGTCAATGTTTATGATGGCAAAGGCTATGATGTCACTGATGAGGCTGTCATGTCACTGCAAGCCTGTGCTATCTGTGGTGAAGCTGTATGCCATAGTAAGGCTAAGTAGGATACCAGGGGTGAGGCTGTAATGTCACAGTGTAGCTGTGATGTCATCATGAGGCTATGATGCCCCAATGAGGCTGTGGTGTCACAATGACACTGTGATGTCATTATATGGCTGTGAGGTCAGTGGTCAAGCTGTAATTTCAAAAGTGAGACTGATGTGAGAAATGAGGCTGAGATGTCATATTGATAATGTGATATAACTGGTGAGGCTTTAAGGCCACAGTTTGGCTGTAATGCTACCGTGAGGCTGCAGTGTCACTGGTAAGGGTTTAATGTCACTGTAAGTCTGTCCTATCAGAATGAGGCTATGCTGGCACAGTGTGGCTGTGATGTCTTAGTGAGGTTGTGATGTCAGTAATGATGTACTATTACAGGGAGACTATGTCACTGGTGAGGCTGTATTGTCACTGGTGAGATTCTAATATCACAGTGAATTTATTGTATCAAACTAAGGCTGTGCTGACACAGTGAGGCTATTATGTCAGAGATGAAGCTTTATTTCACAGTGATGCATTGATGGCATGGTATAGCTGTGTTGTCTCAATGTGGCTGTGATGATACTGTGAGGTTGTGATGTCACTGGGGAAGTTGTGATGTCACCGTGAGGTTGTGAAATCAATAGAAACACTGTGGTGTCACTGGGAGGTTGTCATGTTTCAGTGAGCCTGTGACGTCAGAGGTGAGGCTGTGATGCCATAATGAGGCCATGTAGGATGTCAGTGATGATGGTGTGATGTCGCATTGAGACTATGATTTCAGAGGTGAGCATGGGATGTCATTGTGAGGCTGTGATGAAACAGTGAAGCTATAATGTCACAGTCGATGCTGTGATATCACAGTTGAAGAATGATTTCCAGAGGTGAGCATGTGATGTGAGAGTGAAGCTGTCTTGTCAGAGTGAGGCCGTCATGTCACAGTGAGGCTATAACATCAGAGTGAGGCCATCATGTCATAGCGAATCTGTGCTGTCACCAGTGATGTTGTGATATCACGGTGAGGCTCTGATGTCAGTGGAGCAAGAATATGACATCACAGTGAGGATGTGAGTTCAGTGGTTAGGCTGTGATATCAGAATGAGTCTGATGTGAGTGATGAGGGTATAATCTCACAGTGAGGCTGCCATATCACTGGTGAGTCTGTAATGTTGCCATGGAGGTGTGATGTTATCTTGTGGTGGTGATGTCAGTGAGATAATTTGATATCACAGAGTTGGTGATAGCACGGAGAAGCAGTGAGGACACAGTGAGATTGCAATGTCGTTGGCAAGGCTCAGGTCACAGTGAGGCTATGATGCCACATTGAGACTGTGACATCACAGAGAGGCTATGTCAGCCGTATTCATGTGGTGTCACCATGAGGCCATTATGTCAGCGGCAAGGCTTTTGGTACAGTGAGTTTGCGATGTGATGGCAATGTCAGGTTGTCACGATTTCACCATGAGGCTATGATGTAATGGGTGAGTCTGTGATGTAACAAGTTAGACTGTGAGGTCACAGTGAGACAGTGAGATCACTGTGAGGCTGTGAGGTCATGGTGAAGCTGTGATATCTGTGGGAAGATTGATGTCACAATGAGGCAGTTTTGTAACATATGAGACTGCGGTGTCACTGTTTATGATGTCAAAGGCTATAATATCATGGCTAAAGTCTTCAAGTCACTCTGAGCCTGTGCTATCTGTGGCGAGGCTGTGTTGTGATAGTAAGGCTAGGTAGGATACCAGTAATGAGGCCAGTGATGTCACAGTTTTTCTGTGATGTCACCATGAGGCTGGATGACAAACTGAAGCTGTTATGTTACAGTGCTGCTGTGACGTCAATGGTTAGGCTATAATTTCAGAAGTGAGACTGAGATGTTGCATTGATGACAAGGTGAAAAAGCGAAGAAAATAAAAAGCAATGACTAGAACCAAGATGAAAGTGAAAACAACTCCTAAAAGGGTAACCAACGCCTAAGGAGAGACCTATTGCAGGACATATGCACTTGGGATCCAAGCTTCCTGTGCTTAGTGAGAGACTTCAGGGGTTCTTTACCCCCCTGGGCCATATGCCCCCTGGTCGGGATTGTCAGATTGATAGTACTTTCTCGATAGCACTTTTGCATTCTTGTGCTTACGGTGCCCAATGGTGAGCAGATGGGCCCCTCCGCTTCCTCTTTCCATGTTTATCCATTGTTGTGCTCTTAAGATTGGGAATGCATAACCATCATAATGCATAATGCATAATCACTATGATGTCAGTGGTGAAACTATTACATGACAGTGACACTTGTGAGACTGTGATGTCTAAGGCTGTGTTGTCACTGGTGTGGCAGTGTTCTGACCAATGTCAGAAGTGACACTGATGTCACAGGTGAGGAGGCTATGATGTCACACTTAGGCTGTGATGTCACTGTGAGGTTGTATGTCACTGTGGACTGTCATGTCACCATGAGATGATATCACTCTTGAAGCTGTGATGTCACTGCCAAGACTGATGTCACAATGAGGCTATGATGTAACAGGTGAGCCTGTGCTGTCAGTGGTCAGGCTGTGAGGACACTGTGAGACTGATGTCTCAGTGAGGCTCTGATGTCAGGGTTGATTCTATGAGATGTCAGTGAGACCGTGACTTCAAGGGGGATGCTTGGATTTCACAATCAGTTTACATCAGTAGTGAGGCTGTGCAGTCACACTGAGGCTGTGATATCAGAGGAGAGGCTGTGAGGTAACTGAGGATCTAATAGCTGTGGAAAGATTGATGTCACAGTGAGGCAGTGATGTAACATGTGAGACTGCAGTGTCACTCTTAATGATGTCAAAGACTGTCATTTCTGAGGCTGTCACATCACTGTGAGCCTTTGCTGTTTGTGGTGAGGCTGTGTTGTGATGGTAAGGGTAGGTAGTGATGTCATAGTGAGACAGTGATGTCACAGTGAAGCTGTGATGTCCCAGTGAGGCTGTGAAGTCACAGTGAGACTGTGATGTCACTGTGAGTCTGCAATGTCACAGTGCAGCTGTGAGGTCAGTAGTTAGGATGTGATTTCAGCATTGACAACTGATGTCAGTGATGAGGCTGAGATGTTACAGAGAGTCTGGGATATTACTGGTGAAGCTCTGATGCCACAGCCTGGCTGTGGTGTCACTGTTGGGGCTGTTATGTGACTGTGAGCCTGCAATATCGGTGATGAGGCTGTGCTGTCATAGTGAGGCTAGGCATAGTGTCACTGATGGTATGATTTCAGAGGTTAGCCTGTTATGTCTCAGTGAGGCTGTGATGTAAGAAATGAGACTATAGTGCCAAAGTGTGGCTGAGATATCACTGTGAAGTTGTGTTGTCACTGTGAGGCTGTGAGGTAACTGTGGAAAATGTGATGTCAGTAGCAAGGCTGATTTCACCATGAGGCTTTGATGTAACATGTTAGACTCTGAGGTTACAGTGTAGCTGTGATATATGTGGGAACATTGATGTCATAATGAGGCAGTAATGTAACATCACTGTGAGGTCACGTGAAACTGTGGTGTCACTGTTTATGATGTCACTGTTGATGCTGTCATGTCACTGTGAGCCTGTGCTACCTGTGGTGAGGCTCTGGTGACATAGTAAGGCTAGGTAGGATACCAGTCATGAGGCTGTGATGTCACAGTGTGGTTTTGATGTCATATTGAGATTGTGATGTCAGTAGTGACTGTCACAGGGAGACTATGTCATTGGTTAGGCTGTAATGTCATGGTGAGTTAATTGTATCAGACTGATGCTGTGAAGTCACAGTGAGGCTGTGATATCAGAAAAGAGGCTGCAATAGCACATTGAGAGTCTGATATCAATGTGATGCTTTGATGTGACTATGAGTCTGTGACATCACAGAGAGGTTGTTATGTCACAGGGAGGCTGTGAGGTCACTGTGGAAGATGTGATGTCAGTGCAAGCCTGATTTCACCATGAGGCTATGATGTAACAGGTGAGTTATGATGCAACATGTTAGAATGTGTGGTCACAGAGAAGCTGTGAGATCACTGTGATGCTGTGTTATCAGTGGAAATATTGGTGTCACAGTGAAGCAGTGATGTAACATGTGAGAGTGTGGTGAAGCCGTTTATGATATCAAAGGCTATGATGTCATTGCTGAAGTTGTCACATCACTGTGAGCCTGTGGTAACTGTGGTGAGGCTGTGGTGTCATTGTAAGCCTACATTCAATAACAGTGGTAAGGCTGTGATGTCAGAGTGTGGCTGTGATGTCAGAATGTGGCTGTGATGTCACAGTGAGTTTGTGATGCCACAGTGCATCTGTGAAACTGAAGTGAGAAATGAGGCTGAGACGTCGCATTGATGATGTGATATAACTGGTGAGGCTGATACCACAGTGAGGTTATGATATAAAATGAGGCTGTGGTGTCACTGGTGTGGCTGTAATATCACAGTGAGCCTGTCCAATCAGTAGTGAGTCTGTGATGTCACAGTGAGGCTCTGTTGACACACTGCACCTGAGGATGTGATTTCAGTGGTTAGGCAGTGATATCAGAATGAGGCTGATGTGAGTTATGAGGGTACAATGTCACAGTGAGTCTGGCATGCCACTGGTAAGGCTGTGATCCCATCATGAGGCTTTGATATCACCGTGTGGCTGTGATTTCACCATGAGCCTGTGATGTCACAGGGAGTTGGTACTGTCACAGTGAGACTGTTACATTAGTGGCAAAGGTGATGTCACAGTAAGGCTATGATATCACTGGTGATGCTGTGATGTCACATTGAGGCTGTGATGTCACTGTGAAGGTTCTATGTCACTGTGGGCTGTCATGTAACCATGGGGTGATATCACACTGGAACTTGTGATGTTACAGTGAGTCCGTGATGTCAGTGGCAAGACTCTTGTCACAATGAGGCTATGATTTAATGGGTGAGTCTGTGGTATTAGTGGGCAAGTTGTGAGGTCACTGTGAGGCTGTGATGTCACAGTGAGGCTCTGATGTCATGGCTGATTCTGTGAGATGTCAGTGAGGTTGTGACATCAGAGGTGATGCTTGGATTTTGCAGTGAGTTTAGGATGTCAGTGGTGTGGCTGTGCAGTCACACTGAGTCTGTGATGTCAGAGGAGAGGCTGTGATGTCCCTGTGAGTCTGTGATGTTACTGTGAATTTGTGATATGACAGTGAAGCTGTGACATCAGTGATGATAGACTATGACATCACAGTTCAGCTATGATTTCAGTGGTTAGGCTGTGATGTAAGAAGTGAGGCTGATGTCAGCAATGAGGCTGAGATGTCATAGTGAGGCTGATGCCACAATGAAGCTATGATGTAACAGGTGAGCCTGTTGTGTCATGGGCAGGTTGTGAGGTCACTGTTAGTCTGTAATTCCACCATGAGGCTTGATGTCACCATGTGGCTGTGGTGCCAGCATAAAGTCAATGTCAGAAACTCTGGAAGTCAGGTGAGAAACAAAGCAGGCTCTCAGACATGCAGGCTCATTTATTATAAATATCAGGCTGCTTATATACTGAACCCAACATCCCATAAGTCCCAGTGTGAGATTTTTTGCTGTGTTATCCTGTCTTGGTTAGTCCTCTCAACCATGCAGTTTGACGTCAGCACCATGCAAGGCAGCAGGTTCTAACTTGGGTAAGTTGCATTCACACATGTGGCCCATACAAATAATACAGGCCTGCCTGGTCCATTCCTCCTACATATCCATCCTTTTTATTTATTTTGACAGCCAGCGGGAGCCAGAGTTCTTTGCTTGGACCTTGTTGACCCCGCCTCAGAGGGTGTCCAGCATTCTGGACTGTGCCTTTCTTAAGTCGTCCTGTCTCACAGGATCTTACTTGTCATTGACTACCAGCCCTTGAAAGACCTCACTTCTAGAAGGCATGTCAGGATATGTGGATAGTAGATTAGACCAAGGTCTCATGAAACTCTGCAATCCAAGCTCAAACCACATCTCTGGGGAGGGCATGGCTTGGATGTTCAAGGGCCATAAGCACCTGCAGTATGGTCTTGTTGATGGAGTGCTGCTGCAAGTTGTGCTGAAGGAAACACTTAAGCAATATAATTAATAAAAGAACAATTCCTCCTATGATAGCATAAGTTACAATCCAAGAGGGATCAAACAGCCTTTTAAAGTTGTTCTAGATTCTGGTTACAAACCCAGTATCTATAAGCAGGGGAGCCACATGTGTCATGTTAGTATGTACTATCTGTTTGCTCAAAGTCAATGAGTAATTAAGAGGGCCTGAGACCAAGGCCCCTTGATGTGCTGAGAATGTTGTTCATGAGCCTTGGAAATGTTGGAGACTTCATAAGGTGTTAAGCACATGAGGCAAGAGTTAGCCTTTAGGGCCTTGAAGGCCAGGTCAGACACTTGTTGAAAATATGTAGCCAATGAGGCTGGAGAGGTGGCTCAGGAGATAAGCCTTTGCCTTTCAGGAAGAAGGTCCTGAGTTTGGATTAGACCCCATGTATAGGTGCTGGGTGGAAGCAAGAGCAGCCTGCATTTCTGGTCCTGATAGGGTGGAGCATGTGAATCCAGGGGCAGATAAACAAGGAGGAGGTAGACGCAGTCCATGATGGTTCCCAAATTCGCCTGTGGTTCTACACACACACACACACACAAACACAAACACACGTGCACACATACACACACAGACAAATGCACAATTGAATAAATGAAAAAAGAATGAGTCTGATAGGAGTGACGAAAGTATGATGTCACAGTGAAGCTGGCATGTAACTGGTGAGGCTGGGTTACCACTGTGAGGCTCTCTTACACACACATGCACAATTAAATAAATAAATAAAATATGTACCCAAACCTGTGCTGGATTGTGATACGGGATTAATATATTGTCCATAATCTGTGATCATATCCAATGTTATGTTAAGACCATACTGAAGGTGGAGACAGGCTTGTGCTTTTGCCCGACCATCATATGCAGAAGGCCAATTCAGGAAAATGGCCAGCTCTGAGACTACCTTAAGGAGATGATACCAATCATAATGGGTTTAGAGCTGCCATAATGGGTTTGGTACAAAGCCTGTTCAAAATAAGGGGAGTAAGAACATGATTCATTGGCCACCTTATGAATCAGGGAAAGATCAGCAAACAGGGTAAACACTCAAGGCTGTCATCTTGTCAGGGAGACTTTCTATGATTTTCCACTGAGGAGAATAAACATTTGGGAATCCACAAGGGTGAGCCTACTGATAGAGAAACACAAAGACACCTGCTATTCCAGCAGAGCCTTGGGTCTAGGTAAGACAGGTGTATGTCAAAGTCATTCTGTCACTGTAAAGCCATTAAAGTGTATAAAATGGAGGATAGAATTAAATGAGGTATATCTAAGGAAGTCTTAAATGTAGTTGGAAGATAGTATTACAAAGATCTTCCTGGGGGGGGTCCATTTCTTATCTAAGATGTATAGAGGCCATGTCTGAGAAAATATTATAAGTTGATTCTTTTATATTGAAATTTAAGATGTAGTTTTTATCTAGGCCCATTACCAAAATTTTTTAAAGTATATGGCCCTTATAATATAAATATAATAGCTAGATTCTATAAGATCTTAAGCAGTTATGCCCTTTAGGGATTAGGATTTAATGAGTGACCAAATCTGTTTAATTAAGATGGAGATAATTGAAAAACACTTGAATACATGAAGCTTAATTCTTAATTTCTAATTTCTGAGGCTCAATGTCTTTTCTTTTATAGCATGGAAGTATAACGCATAATATTTCTTTAACCAACATCTCTAATTTTCAATCTTCTCATAAACCTAACATTCCACACACCTTCAAAACACACTTTAACATTCTTTTAAGTAACAAACTCATAAACCTCCTGTACCTAAACCTTCTCTCAAATCTTATGTAAATACTTAACTTTCTAAGTAACATATTTATTTCCTTCGTGTCTCCTTTTTTTTCACTTGATGGTTCCCTGCTGTTTTCACATTAACTATCCCTTAAGAAATGTCTAGGGGCTGGAGAGGTGGCTCAGGGGTTAAGCCTCCGCCTTGCAGGCGGAAGGTCCTGAGTTCGGATCCCAGATCCCACGTATAGATGCCAGGCAGAAGCGGGGGTGGCCTGCGCTTCTGGTCCTGGTAGGGCGGAGCCTGTGAATCCCAGGGCAGAAGGAGGTGGAGGCGTCCATGGTGGTTCACGAATTCCTCCGTGGTTCTACACATACACAGACACACACAGATACACGCGCACACATACACACGCATATTCACACAGTTGAATAAATAATAATAATAATAATAAAAATTAAAAAAAAAAAAAGAAATGTCTTTTAAAGGCAGTGATAAAAATAGACCTCATCTTTAAAGGAAATTAAGAGTTGAGTCTGATTTGGTAATTGTGTAGACAATATACATTTATATATAATCATTTATAAATGTATACTTGAAATCTAAGATATTGTAGCTCTCAATTTACTTATCTACTTTGGTATTAAGCAACCACAAAATTTGTATTTTTAAGATACATAAAACTTAAAAACATAAAAGAAAACTTTTGATTTAGATAAACAGCCTTAAATCTCATTTTGAAGTAAAAATGTTAAATAATTTTAAAAATTTCAGTTAATTATAGTACTTTAAATTCTTTTACAGCCAAATATATAGACTAATTATAATACAAGTTAGTAAAAGTTCTTTAAATCTTGTAGAGACATAAGACATTCAATATGGACTAAACAAGTAGCACATGCTCATAGAATACCTGTATGTGTGTTTAGATAAGCAATCTTTAAAAAAATAAAACCTCTGCAGTTACCAATACTGAGTAGAGGCTTACTAGTCCATTAATATATTTTTTAACACGTGTAGAGAATTAAGGTACAGTTTATTAGAGAGAAAGGTTGGCACTCATGGACTCCAGACGTGGAGTGCCACGGGGGGGGGGGGGGCTGGGACGCTGGAGAACTAATGAACCCTTGGCATGGAATCCAAGGAGCTAGAAAGAACTCAGGGCACAAGTGTCATGAGGGGCTACGGCGCTTCCATGAGAAGCAGGCAAGAAACAGACTCATGGCACTAATGCTGTGAGGAGCTAGGGTGCGGGAAAACTCATAAGAAGTGGGCAGTTGGAAAAGAACTCATGGCACCTTGAGTACCATGAGGGGCTGGGGTGCCAGAGAACTCATGGACCCTAGACACTGACTCCATGAGGAGCAAGGAACAAGAAACAGACTCATGGCACCAGAGGGGATAGGGCCCCCTAGTCCATTAATATTTTTAACCTTCTAAATTCTGTTGCAAGAAAGTCCTCAATTTCTGTAGGTTATCCTCAAAAATTTGTCTTTTAAGAATTTTTGAACTACCTCAAAAAATTATTAACTAACTTATGAGAAGTGGGCAGCTAGAAAAAATTTAGGGAATCCATGAGAAACAGTCATGGAACTAAAAATGGACTCATATCACTAAAGGGCCATGAGGGGCTAGGGCATCAAAGATGGCTGTCAGGGCAAGGTATATCTGTATACCTAAGCAAGCCCAGGGAAACTGGCTTTTTTCTCTTTGGTTAACTTCCATTGGACCCAACCTACTTGCCCTTAGGCCCAGGTAGGATTAGAGATCAAGTAGTTTGTTGGATATGGAGAGCTCATCTCCATAATCCCTACATAGGGAAGTTGGTTATCTTATCTCTGGGAGGATTCAAGTCATTTCCTCAGCAAGTGTTCCTTCAGGGTGATTCCAGCAATAGGGGAAGACTTTTGGGAACTCCAAAGACCTTGAGAGACCCATCCCAGCATGGCTTCTTCTTTAATTCTTCTTTATTCCCCCATAAACCTATTTGAAAATTCAGACTGCTCTGGGGATAAAGGGCAATGACTGCTCTGGCTGCTTCCTACTGAGTTGGGGGCAAAGGAATTAAGAGCAGTCTGATGTCCTCATCTATGAAATGCTGGGATAGTCTAGAGGTCTTACATAGATGGTTTTATTACTTCAAGGTCTGTCTAAAAGAGACAAAATGGATAAATTAAGTCTAAATATCTACCTGTTATCTTGCCTGAAATAGGCAATACTTTTTTAATACATTTTTTATTGTTTCCGCTCATACAAACTTAATAGGTAGACCAGTTCCCTCCCTCCCTCCTCCTCTCCCCGAACCCCCTGCTCCCGCTCCCCTCCCTCCCCATCCCCCAGTGCCTCTCCCCCAATTCCCAGAGAGTCCTTTATTGTGTATGTCTAACTCTCCTCTGGGTCCTCCTCTCCAATGACGTACAAGGACCCAGTGGCATTTCCCTGAACCCTTTCTCGTGTTCCTCTTAAGCATAGGAACACTACTGTGGCTGTCAATCCCTTGCCTCCAAGGATCTTGGTGCCTTTAGCTGATGCTAGACTTTGTGAGGTCAATAATGTGTTGGACATTGCGCAGGGCATGCAAAGTCCTATTATGATTGCTTCGGGCCTAACTAGTGTGGAGAATCTTGCAAATCATATAGGCAATACTTTTGTCTGATGTAAAAGCCAAGAGCTGTAGATAAATAATTTACATATTGGAGACCTTTTTTCTCTGACTAATGTAAATCTCCAAGATCACCTTTTTAAAAAACTGTCCAAAAAAAATGAACTGTCTGATTCTTTGTACTGAACGATTTAAATCAGTCCCTTTTTTGGGTTCTGAAAAGCAAAGTGACACAAGTCTTTTTAAGATAACACATGTGGGCTGGAGAGGTGGCTCAGTGGTTAAGCCTCTGCCTTGCAGGCAGAAGGTCCTGAGTTCGGATCCTAGACCCCACGTATAGACGCCAGGGCAGAAGCGGGGGTGGCCTGCGTTTCTTGTCCTGGTGGGGTGGAGCCTGTGAATCCCGGGGCAGAATAAACAAGGAGAGGTAGAGGCATCCATGGTGGTTCCCGAATTCATCTGTGGTTCTATACACACACACACACACACACACACACACACACACACACATAATACATACACACATGTACACACACACATGCACAATTGAATAAATAATAATAAAAAATTTTAAAAAAGATAACACATGTAAGGGGACATTATTTCCTCATATGGAAAGTTCTATAGGTCTCTAAGCATTATCTCATCTTTAGGGTAGGACTACTCCTCAGATTTAAATGAAAAGCCAGCATTGATTTGCTAATGGAGCCACTACTCTGTTCCCTTTTTTGTTTGTTTGTTTGAAAAATAAATTTATCTAGATCTTCAGAGAAACTCCTTAAGTAACAGGCCAAATTCCTGCAAGGAAAAGGGAAACATGAACCTGAGTTGACCCAAATACAGTTAGAATCTCCTGAAAACAGACTACTCTGGGTCCAAATTACATTGATGCTGTTGGGGTCTGGCTAAGGTGGAGGCTTGAAATTCCTGTTCCACCTTAGTAGGGGTACACATGTGAACATGAAATCAAAAAGCAGATTTGTCCCCAAGAAAGAGTGCTCATACATACCAGAAGAAAGGAGAAATTGCAATTAATTTTTTAGAAGACAATTATGTTTTCTCGGTCACTAGATTTGATAGGATAAAATTCTATAAAAGAAGTCAGAGGAATGAGCAAGTTTGATTAAGCAATATCATTGTGGTTTTGCTATCTTGGGAACACATGGAAAAACCTTTAAGAATACAATGGCATTTTCATTTGTAGTTCTATTAAGGATAAAAGTCACGTGAGGAAACAATGAAAGAAAACTTACAATCTATTAAAAAATTGTAATTGATATAAAATTTAAGTAGTTAAGGCCTTAGATGTTACCAAAATTATTTGTTCTCATTTTTAAGTATGCATACATGTAATTAAAAATGTCATGTCAAAATTTTTATATCAGCATGCAACAGAAATGAAAAAAATTGAAATGGCCACAGACAAAAGACACTCAACATGTAAACACAGAACTCATAAATATACAAGGACATGAACAACATTTTACCACCAATTGTACAATTTAACAACTGTCTTAAAATTACCCTTGAAAGCTTTATCAAAGGCAGATTAACAGTTAGGAAAACCCTATTTAAAACAAGACCTCATATTAGTTAAGTCCGGCAGCTTAGCTTAATTATGAAAAACATCTAGCAAGGAAAACATTCTTATCCATAGTCTGGTTCCCACATATTCTCTGGGAGGATCCAAGGTGCTAAAACTGAAGCTTCTTCTCAAATTCCTCCAGGCCAGCAATCTTAACCTTGAAGCCTGTAGTCTCTAGGAGAAATTTTAAGACATGTATCTAGGGTTCCTTACAGTGTGAGGGGAGGTTGCCTATTTTTCTAAAGAACAGAGAGGCAAAACTAAAGAGAAACAGATGAGACAAGGAATGTATCAGACCCAAATGTCTTGGGGTTTGTGGGGAACTTCCATGATTCTTAGGCCACAGCCATATGCCCACACCATGTATCCAGAGGAGGGTCGATCGTGAGAACATTCCTGAGTTACATCTCCTGGGGGTTCAACCCTTATGTGGAGATGCTGGGCAAACCACAACCAAAGTGTGTACCTTCCTATTGGTGGACAGGCAAACATAGAGAAAGGGAAAGGGACCTTCACGCTCACCTGTCAAGAAGGTAAAGAACATTAAACACAAAGGGACCAACTTACCTAAAAACTGTTGAAGGGGGCACAGTACACAACACTCACTGCTGGGAGGGGAAAAGGGCTGCCATGGAAGCCCCACATTGGGGGGCCAAATGTAGCAGTCTCCGAGACCCTTGGGGATGGGGAAAAGCAGGAGCAAAGTCAATAACACAGACTCTAGAAGTCAGGTGAGTAGCAAAGCAGGATCTCAGGATTGCAGGCTTGTTTATTGTAAAAATCGGGCTGCTTATTACCCCACCCAACATCCCATAAGTACCAGAGTGAGATTTTTTGCTGTGTTGTCCTGTCTGGGTTGACATCAGCACCAGGAAAGGCAGCAGGTTCTAGCTTGGGTAAGTTGCATTTGTAAATGTGGGCCATACAGATAATACAGGCCTGTCTGGTTCATTCCTTCTACCAACAGTGAGACTGTGATGTCAGTGGCAAGACTATGTCACAGTGAGGCTATGATGTCAGTGGTGATGCTGTGATGTCATATTGAGGATGTGATGTCATAGAGGCTACAACAGAGATATGAATGTGATGTCACCATGAGGCTATTATGTCAGTGGCAAACCTGATGGCACAGAGTTTGTGATGTCACAGTGAGGTTGTGATGTCACTGGAGAGGATTTTATGGCACGGTGAGGCTGTGATGTCACTGCTGAAGGTGTGATGTCACATAAGGATGAAATATCAGTGGTGAGAAGGATGTCATAGTGAGTCTATGATGTCACTGGTGAAGCTATGATGAGAGTGATGAACCTGTTACATGACAGTGACCTTGGTGAGACTGTGAGGTCAAAGGCTGTGTTGTCAGTGGTGTGACGGTGATGTCAGTGTTCTGACTAATGGCAGAGGTGATGCTGATGTCATACATGAGGCTGATGTCACACTGAGAGTATGATGTCACTGTGAAGGTGACAGTGAGGTTAAGATGTGACCAGGAGGCTGTGGTGTCACTGGTGTGGCTATAAAATCACAGTGAGCCTGTCCAATCAGTAGTGAGGCTGTGATGTCACAGTGAGGCTATGTTGGCACACTGTGGCTGAGGGTGATTTCAGTGATTAGACAGTAATATCAGAATGAGGCTAATCAGAATGAGGCTATGTGATTTATGATGGTACAATGGCACAGTGAGTCTGTCATGTCACTGTAGAGGCTGTGATGCCACTGTGAGGTTTGATGTCACCATGTGGCTGTGGGTTCACCATGAGCCTGTGATGTCACAGGGAGTTGGTGTTGTCCCAGTGAGACTGTTATGTTAGTGGCAAAGGTGATGTCACCGTGAGGCTTTGATGTCAGTGGTGATGCTGTGATGTCACATTGAGGCTGTTATATCACTGTCTGGTTGTAATGTCAGAGTGAGGCAGTGAGGACACAGTATGGCTATGATGTCACAGTGAGGCTTTGATGATATAGTGATGTCATGATGTCACCAGAGAGGTTTGGATGTCACAGTGAGGATGTGATGTTAGTTATGAGGCTGATGTCACAATGAGATTGTGATGTCACTGGTGAAGGTGTGATGTCACAATAAAGCTGCAATGTCAGTGGTGGGAAAGATGTCATAGTGTGTCTATCATGTCACTGGTGAGGCTATCATGTCAATGGTGAACATATTATGTGAAAGTGGCACTGTTGAGACTGTGATGACAAAGGCTCTGTTGTCACTGGTATGGCAGTGATGTCAGTGTTCTGACTAATGGCATAGGCGACACTGATGTCACATGTGAGGCTGTGCTGTCATTGGAAAGGCCATGATATCACACTGAAGCTGTGATGCCACTGTGAAGATTGTATGTCACTGTGGACGGTCATGTCACCCGGAGGTGTTATCACACTGGAAGCTGTAATGTCACAGTGAGGCTGTATTGTCAGTGGCAAGACTGATGTCACAATTAGGCTATGAGATAATTGTGCGGATGTGATGTCTCAGTCAGGCTTTGAGGTCAGGACTGATTTAGTGAGATATCAGTGAGGCTATGACATCAGGGGTGATGCTTGGATTTCACAGTGAGTTTAGGACGTCGGTGGTGAGGCTGTGCAGTCATACTGAGGCTGTGATGTCACAGGAGAGGCTGTGATGTCACTGTGAGGTGGTGATGTTACTGTGAGAGTGTGATATCACAGTGAAGCTGTGATACCAATGGTGATATAATACGACATCACAGTTCGGCTGAGATATCAATTGTTAGGCTGTGATGTAAGAAGAGAGGCTGATGTCAGGGATAAGGCTGAGATATCATGGTGAGGCTGTGGTGCCACTGTTGAGCCGATCATGTGACTGTGAGCCTGAGATGTCAGTGATGAGGCTGTGGTGTCATAATGAGGCTAGGCAGGATATCCATGGTGTCACTGATGCTATGATTTGAGAGGTTAGCCTATTGTATCACAGTGAGTCTATGATATCAGAGGTGAAGCTGTAATGTCACAGTGAGGCTGTGATGTCAGAAATGAAGCTATAATGCCATTGTATGTGATGTCACCATGAGGCTATGATAACACAGAGAGGTTTGGAAGTCACTGTGAGGCTGTGAGGTCACTGTGGAAGATGTGATGTCAGTGCCAAGGCTGATTTCACTATGAGACTATGATGTAACAGGTGAGTCTATGATGTAACAGTGTAGACTGTGAGGTCACAGTGTAGCTGTGATGTCCCTGGGAAGATTGATGTCACAGTTAGGCAGTGATGTAACATGTGAGGCAGTGGTGTCACTGCTTGTGATGTCAAAGACTATGACATAACTGCTGAGACTGTCATGTGCTATCTGTTGTGAGGCTGTGGTATGATAGTAAGGCTTGGTAGGATACCAGTGGAGAGGCTGTGATGTCACTGGGTGGCTATGATGTCACCATTAGGCTGTGATGTCACAGTGATGTGATGTCACAGTGAGTCTGTGATGTCACTGTGCAGCTGTGAGGTCAGTGGTAAGGCTGTAATTTAGGATGTGACACTGCTGTGAGAGATGAGGCTGAGATGTCGCATTGATAATGTGATACAACTGGTGATACAGTGAAGTTATGATGTCCCCATGAGGCTGTGATGTTTCTGGTGAGGCTGTAATATCATGGTAAGCCTGTCATATTAGTGGTGAGGCTGTGATGTCACAGTGAGGTTGTGATGTCAGTAGTGAATGTGCTTTCACAAAGAGACCTTGTCATTGGTGAGGCAGTATTGTCATTGGTAAGGCTCTAAAGTCACAGTAAGTTTATAGTGTCAAACAGAGGCAGTGATGTCACAGTGAGGGTATGATGTCAGAGGTGTTTTATGTCATAGTGATGTGTTGATGGCAATGTATGGCTGTGATGTCACAATGAAGCTGTAATGTCATTGTGAGGTAGTGATGTCACTGGGGAAGTTTTGATGTCACAGTGAGATTGTGATGTCAATAGCAACACTGTGGTGTCACAGGAAGGCTATCATTTTTCAGTGAAACAGAGGTCAGTGGTGAGGCCGTGGTGCCATAATGAGGCTAGGTAGGATGTCAGTGATGATGCTGTGATGTATCACTTGGGCAATGATTTCAGAGGTGAGCCTGTGATATCATAGTGAGGCTGTCATGTCATACTGAAGCTATAACCTCAGAGTTAAGGCTGTGATATCACAGTGAGGCTGTGTTGTTACGAGTGATGCCATGATGTCACAGTGAGGCTGTGATATCAGTAGAGCCAGACTATGACATCACAATGAGGATGTGATTTCAGTGGTTAGTCTGTTATATCAGAATGAGTCTGACTTGAGTGATAAGGGTATGATGTCACTTGCATGTCACTGTTGAGGCTGTGATGCCACCATGAGGCTTCGATATCACCATGTCTCTGTAGTTTCACCATGAGCCCGTGATGTCAATAGGACTGGGTGTTGTCAAGACAGAGGCTGTGAAGTCACAGTGAGACTGTGATATCAGTGGAAAGGCTGTTTTCACCATGAGGTTTTGATGTAACAAGTTAGACTATGAGTTCACAGTGAGGTTGAGATATCACAGTGAGGCTATGAGTCACAGGTGAAGGTTTATGTCACAGTGATGGTTTGATGTCATGGTATGGCTGTGATAACACAATGATACTGTGATGTCATTGTGAGGGTGTGTTGTCATTGAGGAAGTTGTGATGTCACAGTGAGGCTGTGATGCCAATAGCTATACTGAGGTGTCACAGGGAGGCTGTCATATTTCAGTGAGCCTATGAGGTCAGTGGTGAGGCTATGGTGTCACACTGAGGCTAGGTAGGATGTCAGTGATAAGGGTGTAATGTCACATTGAGGCTATGATTTCAGAAGTGAGCCTGTAATGTCATAGTGAGACTGTGATGTCACAATGAGACTATAACTTCAGAGGTAAGGCTGTGATATCACAGTGAGTCTGATGCAGTGCAGAGAGACGATGACATCAGAGTGAGGATGTGATTTCAGTGGTTAGGCTGTGATATCAGAATGATGGTGATGTGAGCAATGAGGCTGTCATGTCCTTGGTGAGGCTGTGATGCCACTGTGAGGTTTCAATGTCACCATATGGCTGTGGTGTCACTGTGAGTCAGTGATGTTACTGTGAGGTGGAGATTTTACCGTGAGGTTGTGATATTATAGTGAGGCTGTGATATTAGTGGTGATAGACTATGACATCACAGTTAACCTGACATTTCATTGGTTAGGCTGTGATGTCATTGGTGAAGCTGTATTGTCACTGGTGAGGCTCTAATATCCCAGTGATGCTCTGATGTAAATGGTGTGTATGATATAAAATGTTAGGCTGTGAATTTTCAGTGAGACTGTCTGGTTTATGATGTCAAAGGCTATGATGTCACTGGTGAGGCTGTCACGTCACTGTGAGCCTGTGCTATCAGTGATGAGGCTGTGGTATTTTAGTCAGATACCAGTGGTGAGGCTGTAAGGCCACCACTGATTTGAGAAGCAAGACTGATGTGGAGATGAGGCTCAGATATTGTGTTGATGATGTGATATAACTGATGAGCCTGTGATGCCACAGTGAAGTTATGATGTCACCATAGGATTGTGGTGCCCCTGGTGAGGCTGTGATATCATGGTGAGCCCATCATATCAATTGTGAGGCTATGATGTCACATTGAGATTGTGATGTCACAGTGAGGTAATGTGAGAGATATGTATGTGATGTCACCATGAGGCTATTGTGTCAGTGGCAAGGCTGATGTCACAGTGAGTTTGTGATGTCACAGAGATGTCACAGACCTAAGCTGTGGCCTTGAATCCAGGGCTCCCATGGACCAGGTGATGCAAGGCTTCAGCTGATGGGGAACAGCTCTCTAGGTTGAGTGAATCTGGACCCACTTTATTGAAACTTTGTGACAGCTTTTTTTTTAAATTTTATTATTATTATTTATTCAATTGTGCGTGTGTGCATATGTATGTGCGCGCGTATCCAGAACCATGGACGAATTGGGAACCACCATGGACGCCTCCACCTCCTTCTGCCCCGGGATTCACAGGCTCCACCCTACCAGTACCAGAAGAGCAGGCCGCCCCCGCTTCCGCCTGGTGTCTATACGTGGGATCTGGGATCCGAACTCAGGACCTTCTGCCTGCAAGGCAGAGGCTTAACCCCTGAGCCACCTCTCCAGCCCTGTGACAGCTTTTGTACAGAAAATTTTGGGGTAAAGAATTTGCACTTGCAAAGAGACTCGTTTTCTTCAGTAAAGAGAAATCACCTTCAGCATGGACATTTTTTCAAGAACCTAACCCATTGCTTGAGTATTTCCAAATCTAGCTAATCTATAATGCTCCACCAAATAGCCATAGTGCTGAGCCCACATAGTTGTCATTACTTTAACAGAGACTGCATTTTTAAAATACACAGAGGAGGACTGACCTCCTTTTGATTTCAATAAGGAACATGTTTTTCATTACATTAACTATATGTGTACCCAACATCCCAAAAATCCCAGCGTGAGCATTTGCTATTGTCCTGTCTGGGTTGTTCATCTCAGTCAGGCCGGTTGACATAAGCACCAGGCCTGGCAGCAAGTTCTAGCTTAGGAAGTTGCATGCAGTCCATATAGACAATACAGGCCTGCCTTGTCCATTCCTCCTACATATCCATTCTTTTTGACAGCCAGCGAGAGCCAGAGTTCTTTGCTCTGACCTTGTTAACCCCGCCTCAGAGGCGGTCCAGCATAATGGACCTGTGCCTGTCTTATGTTGTCCTGTCTCACAGGATCTTACCCGTCAGACTACTGGCCCTCTAAAGACCTGTCCTTTGGAAGGAATGTCAGAATATGTGATAGTAGATTAGAACAAGGCCTCACAAATCTTTGCAATCCAAGTTCAAACCGCGTTTCTAGGGGGGGCCATGGCTTGGATGTTCAAGGCCCATAAGCACTTATAGTGTGGTCTTGTTGATGGAGCACTGCTGAGAGATGTGCTAAAGGAAACACTTAAGCAATATAATTATTAAAAGAACAATTCTTCCTATGATAGCATAAATTACAATCCAAGAGGCATCAAACAGCCTTTTAAAGTTCTAATGAACAGATGGCATAGTCCCATACTTACAAAATTTCTGAGTTAGTTCATAGTTGGGAATTTTACCCACCTATGTTTTAAGAATCTTGAAGTTTCTCTCTAATTTCTTTAAAATCAGTGTATACATTCTGGCTAACAAGTCTACTTACTGTGTTTGACTAGACGTAAAAAATCTCTAGTTGCAATTTGATTTAAAGTTAAAGCAAGCTTTTTCTCTAGATCAGAGAACAGGAAGCTAGTCCCAAAAAATCTAAGAACAGGTAGAAGTTACACCCAATTCCCAGAAGAATTCCTCCAGCCAGAGGCAAAATTTAAATTACCTAGGGAGGAATTCCAATCACCTGCCCATGGGCATTACTTGTGACATTTCCCAGAGAGCAGGCTTTAGGTGCCAAATGGACAGAAACACCAAGGCCTGACAATTCCCATCCTTTCTTATTTTTCTTAATTATTTCAAATAATGTCATATCCTTTTTCAAAAGATGTTTCTTTGAATCCATTTTTTCAAAGTGAGACCTTGTCCACCAGATTGGTCAGATAAGGATGCAGCACAGTGAGGCTGTGATGGCATTGTCAGGTTGTAATGTCACAGTGAGGCTGTGAGGGCAGTGAGGTTATGATGTCACAGTGAGGCTCTGACCACACAGTGATGTTGTGATGTCACTGGAGAGGTTTGGATGGCACAGTGAAGCTGTGATGTTAATGGTGATGTTGATGTCACAATGAGGCTATGATGTCAGTTGTGAAGGTGTGATGTCACAATAAGGCTAGAATGTCAGTGGTGAGAAAGATGTCATAGTGGGTCTATAATGTCACTGGCGATGCTAGGATGTCAGTGGGGAACCTATTACATGTCAGCGACACTGGTGAGGATATGATGTCTGAGTCTGTGTTGTCACTGGTATGGCAGTGATGTCCATGTTCTGACTAATGTCAGTGGTGACGCTGATGTCACAGGTGAGGCTGTGCTATCACTGGTGAGGTTGTGATGTCACAGTGAGGCCATGATGTAAAAATTCAGCCTGTGGTGTCAGTGGAGAGACTGAGGTCACTGTGAGGCTGTGACATCGCAGTGAGGCTTTGATGTCAGGACTGATTCTATGAGATGTCAGCGAGGCTGTGACATCGGGAGTGATGCTAAGTTTCACAGTAGGTTAGGATGTCAGTGGTGAGGTTGTTTAGTCACACTGAGGCTGTGATGTCAGAGGAGAGGCTATGAAGTCACTGTGAGGCTGTAAGGTTACCATCAGATTGTGATATAACAGTGTGGCTGTGATATCAGTGGTGATAGACTATCACATCACAGTTCGGCTGAGATTTCAGTGGTTAAGCTGTGATGTCAGAAGTGAGGCTGATATCAGTGATAAGGCTGTGAAGCCACAGTGAGGCTGTAGTGTCACTGTTGAGACTGTCATGTGACCATGAGACTGACTTTTCAGTGATGAGGCTGTGGTGTCATAGAGAGGCTAGGCAGGGTGTCCATGGTGTCACTGATGCTATGATTTCAGAGGTGAGCCTGTTATGTGATAGTGAGGCTTTGATGTCACTGGAGAGGCTGTGATGTCACAGTGAGGCTGTGATATCAATGTGAAACTGAAATGTCACTATGAGGCAGTGACATCACAGAGGGTTGTGATATCACAGTGAGGCTGTGAGGTCATTGTGGAAGAGGTGATGTCAGTAGCAAGGCTGATTTCACCATAAGCTTATGATGTAACAGGTGAGTCTATGATATAACAGGTTAAAATGTGAGGTCACAGAGATGCTGTGAGGTCACGGTGAGTCTGTGATATCTGTGGGAAGATTGATGTCACAATGAGGCAGTGATGTAACATATGAGGCTGTGGTGTCACTGTTTATGATGTCAAAGGCTATGGTGTCACTGCTGATGCTGTCACATCACTGTGAGCTTGTGTGGTCTGTGGTGAGGCTGTGTTGTCATGTTAAGGCTAGGTAGGATACCAGTGGTGAGGCTATGATATCAGAGCTTGGCTGTGATGTCACAGTGAGGCTGTGATTTCTCAGTTTTGCTGTGAGGTCAGTGGTTAAGCTGTGATTTCAGAAGTGAGAATGATGTGAGATATGAGGCTGAGATGTCTCATTGACGATATGATATAACTGGTGAGGCTGTGATGCCACAATAAGTCTGGAATATCAGTGGTGAAAAAGGTGTCATAGTGAGTCTATGATGTTACAGGTGAGGCTATGATGTCAGTAGTGAACCTATTACATGACAGTGACACTGGTGAGGCTGTGATGTCAAAGGCAGTGTTTTCACTGGTGTGGCAGTGATGTCAGTGTTTTCTGACTAATGTCATTGGCAGAGCTGATGTCATAGGTGAGGTTGTGCTGTCAGTGATGAGGTCATGATGTCACTGTTAAGGTTGTATATCACTGTGGGATGTCATGTCACCATGAGGTGATATTACTCTGGAAGCTCTGATGTCACAGTGAGGCTGTGTTGTTAGTGGCAAGACTGATGTCACAATGAGGCTATGATGTAACTGGGGAGCCTGTGGTGTCAGTGGGTAGGCAGTGAGGTCACTGTGAGTCTCTGATGTCACACTGAGGCTCTGTGAGATGTCAGTGAGGCTATGATATCAGGGGTGATGCTTGGATTTCACAGTGAGGTTAGGACATCCATGGTGAGGCTGTGTAGTCACACCGAGGCTATGATGTCAGAGGAGAGGCTGTGATATCACTGTAATGTGGTGATGAGGTTGTGATATCACAGTGAGGCTGTCATGTAAGTGGTGGTAGACTATGACATCACAGTTCGACTGAGATTTTAGTGGTTAGGCTGTGATGTCAGAACTAAGGCTGATAACAGAGATGATGCTGAGATGTTATGGTGAGACTGGCATGTTTCTGTTGAGGATGTGATGCCACAGTAAGGATGTGGTGTCCCTACTGAGTCTGTAATGTGACTGTGAGCCTGAGAGTTCAGTGATGAGGCTGGGGTGTCATAGGAGGCTAGCCATGATGTTCGTGGTGTCACTGATAGTATAATTTCAGAGGTTAGCCTGTTATGTCACAGTGAGGCTTTGATGTCAGAGGTGATATCAGAGGCGAGGCTGTGATGCACAGTGAGCTTGTGATGTCAGTAATGAGGCTATCATGCCAGAGTGAGGCTATGATATCACTGTGAGCTTGTGTATTCACAGAGAGTCTTTGAAGAGACTGTGGAAGATGTGGCAAAACTGATTTCATCATGAGGCTATGATTTAACATGGGAGTCTATGATGTAACAGGTTAGACTGTATGGTCACACTATGGCTGTGAGGTAACTGTAAAGCTATGATATCTGTGGGAAAATTGATGTGACAATGAGGCAGTTATATAATATGTGAGGCTCTGGTGTCACTGTTTATGATGTCAAAGGCTATGATGTCCTTTCTGAGGATGCCACATCACTGTTAGCATGTGCTATCTGTGTTGAGTCTATGGTGTCATAGTAAGCCTAGGTAAGATACCAGTGGTGAGGCTGTCATACCACAGTGAGGTTATGATATCACCATGAGGCCCTGGTGTCATTGGTGAGGCTGTAATGTCATGGTGAGCCTGTTCTATAAGTGGTGAGGCTGTACTTTCACAGAGAGGCTGTGCTGTGAAGTCAGAGGAGAGGCTGTGATGTCACTGTGAGCCTGTCATGTCAGTGGTGAGGCTGTGATGTTACAGTGAGGCTGTGATATCACAGTGAGGTTGTGATGTCAGTAGTGACTGTGCTTTCACAGGGAGACCTTGTCATTGGTGAGACAGTATTGTCACTGGTGAAGCTCCAAAGTCACAGTGAGATTTTTTTATGTCAAACTTAGCCTTTGATGTCACAGTGAGGCTATGATATTAGAGGTGAAGCTTTATGTTACAGTGATGCTTTGTTGGCACAGTATGGCTATGATGTCTCAATGAGGTTGTGATGTCACTGTGAGGCTGTGATGTCACTGGGGAAGTTGTGATGTCACAGTGAGTTTGTGATGACAATAACGACACTGTGGTGTCACAGGGAGGCTGTCATGTTTCAATGAGCCTGTAAGGTCAGTGGTGAGGCTGTGGTGTCATAGGAAGGCATGGTAGAATGTCAGTGATAAGGGTGTGATATCACATTGAGGCTATAATTTCAGAGGTGAGCCTGTGATGTCATAGTGAGGCTGTGATGTCAGTGGAATGAGACTATGACATCAGAGTGAGGATGTAATATCAGGGTTTAGGCTGCGATATAAGAATGTGTCTGGGGGCTGGAGAGGTGGCTCAGGGGTTAAGCCTCCGCCTTGCAGGCGGAAGGTCCTGAGTTCGGATCCCAGATCCCACGTATAGATGCCAGGCAGAAGCGGGGTCGGCCTGCACTTCTGGTCGAGGTAGGGCGGAGCCTGTGAATCCCGGGGCAGAAGGAGGTGGAGGCGTCCATGGTGGTTCGCGAATTCGTCCGTGGTTCTACCCATACACAGACATACACAGACACACACACACACAGAGACACACACACATGTGCGCGCACATACACATGCACATGCACACAGTTGAATAAATAATAATAATAAAAAAAAGAATGTGTCTGGTGTCAGTGATGAGGGTATGATGTCACAGTGAGGCTGGCATGTCACTGGTGAGGCTATGATGCCACCATGGCTGTGGTGTCACTGTGAACCTGTGATGTCACAGAGAGTTGGAGATGTCACTGTGGTGGCTGTGAGGTCACAGTGAGACCGTGATGTAAGTGGCAAATCTGATGTTACAATGAGGCTATGATATCAGTGGTGATGCTGTGAAGTCATATTGAAGCTGTGATATCTGTGGGAAGATTGATGTCACAGTGAGGCAGTGATGTAACAAGTGAGGCTGTTTTGTCACAGTTTAAGATGTTATTGGCTATGGTGTCACTGTTGATGCTGTCACGTCCATGTGAGCCTGTGCTATCTGTGGTGAGGCTGTGTTGTCATAGTAAGGCTATGAAGGATACCAATGATGAGGCTGTGATGTCATAATGTGGCTGTGATGTCACAGTGCAGAAGTGCGGTCAGTGTTTAGGCTCTGATTTCAGAAATGTGACTGATGTGATAAAAGATGCTGACATGTCACATTGATGATGTGATATAACTGGTGAGGCTGTGATGCCACAGTGAGGTTATGATGGCACCATGAAGCTGTGGTGTCCCTGGCAAGACTGTGATATCAAGTTGAGCCTGTCATATCTATGGTGAAGCTGTGATGTCACAGAGAGGCTGTGCTAGCACAGTGTAGCTGTGATGTCACTGTGATATTGTGAAGTCACCATGAGGTTGTGATGTCAGTAGTGGCTGTTCTTTCCCAGGGAGACTATGGCATTGGTGAGGCTGTGTTGTCAGTAGTGAGACTTTAATGTCACAGTGAGTTTATTGTATCAAACTGAGGTTGTGATGTCACGGTGAGGCTATGATGTCAGAGGTGAATATTTACATGACATGATACTTTGATTTCACAGTATGGCTGTGATGTCACTGTGAGGTTGTGATGTCACTGGGGAAGTTGTTATATCACAGTGAGTTTGTGATGTCACAGTGAGGCTGTGATGTCAGTGGCAAGACTGATGTCACAATGAGGCTATGATGTAACCAGTGAGCTTGTTGTGCCATTGAGGATGCTGTGAGATCACTGTGAGATTCTGATGTTGAGGTGAGGCTCTGATTTCAGAGTTGAGACTCTGATAACATATAATAAGGCTGTCCTATCACAGTGAGACTCTAACCTCAGAGATGAGGCTGTGATATCAAAATGAGACTGTATTGTGAATGGTGTTGCAGTGATGTCAGTGCTCTGTCTAGTGTCAGTGGCATCCCTGATGTCACAGCTAAGTCTGTGCTGTTACTGGTGAGGCTGTGATGTCACATTGAATCTGCGATGTCAGTGGTTAAGACTGATGCCACATTGAGGCTATGATGTGACAGGGGAGCCTGTGTTGTCTGTAGGCAGGCTGTGAGGTCAGTGTGAGGCTGTGTTGTCCCAGGGAAACTGTGATGTCACAGAGAGTCTGTGATGTCACAGTACAGCTGTGATGTCACAGTGAAGCTACAATGTCAGAGGTAAAGCTTCATATCACAGTGATGCTTTGATGGTACGATATGGCTGTGATGTCACAATGAGGCTGTGATGTCACTGTGAGGTTGTTATGTAACTGGGGAAGTTGTGGTGTCACAGTGAGGTTGTGATGTCAATAAAGACACTGTGTTGTCACAGAGAGGCTGTCATATTTCAGTGAGCCTGTGAGGAAAGTGGTGGGGATGTAGTGTCATAGTGAGTCTAGGTAGAGTGTCAGTGATGAGGGTGTGATGTCACCTTGAGGCTATGATTTCAGAGGTGAACCTGTGATGTCATAGTGAGGCTGTGATGAAACAGTGAGACTATAACGTCAGAGTGATATCACAGCAGTGATATCACAGTTAAACAATGATTTCAGAGGTGAGCCTGTGATGTCATGTCAAGTGAGACTGGGATGTTACTGGTGAGGTTGTGATGCCACAATGAGGCTGTGGTATCACTGTTGAGGCTGGCATGTGACTGTGAGCCTGAGATGTCAATGATGAGGTTGTGGTGTTATAGTGAAACTAGGCAGGATGTTCGTGGTTTCACTGATGCTGATTTCAGAGGTCAGCCTGTTAAGTTGCAATGAGGCTGTAATTTCACAGTGAGACTGTGAGGTTACTGTGGAAGATGTGATGTCAGTGGCAAGTCTGATTTCACCATGAGGCTATGATGTAACATGTGAGTCTGTGATGTAACAGTTTAGATTGTGAGGTCACAGTGCGCCTGTGAGATCACTCTGAGACTGTGATATCTGTGGAAAGATTGATGTCACAATAAAGCAGTGATGTAACATGTGAGGTTGTGGTGTCACTGCTTATGATGTCAAAGGATATTATGACACTGCTGAGGCTGTCATATCACTGTGAGCCTGTGCTAACTAAGGTGAGGCTATGGTGTCATAGTAAGGCTAGGTAGAATTCCAGCGGTGAGGCTGTGATGTTACCACGAGGCTGTGATGTCCCAGTAAGGCTGTGAGGTCATAGTAAGGCAGTGATGTCACAGTGCAGCTGTGAGGTCAGCGGTTAGGCTGTTATTTCAGAAGAAAGACAGATTGTGAGATTAGGCTGAGATGTCACATTGACAATGTTATGCAATGGTTGAGGCTATGATGCAATAGTGAGGTTATAACGTCATCACGAGCCTGTGGTGTCACTGGTGAGGATGTAATATCACAGTGAGCCTGTCCTATCTGTGGTGAGGCTGTGATGTCTCAGTGAGGCTGTGCTGACACAGTGTGGCTGTGACATCACATGAACGTTTTGATGTCACATTGAGGTTGTGATGTCAATAGGGACACTGTTATGATAGGGAGGTTACCATGTTTCAATGAGTCTGTGAGGTCAGTGGTGAGGCTGTAATGTCATAGTGATGCTAGGTAGGCCTTTAGTGATGAGGGTGTGATGTCACGTTGAAATTAAGATTTCAGAGGTGAGCTTATGATGTCATAGTGAGGCTGTGATGAAACAGTGAGACTATAACGTCAGAGTCATTGCTATGATGTCACAGTTGGGCAATGATTTCAGAGATGAACCTGTGATGTCATAGTGAGGCCATCATGTCACAGCAAGCCTATAACCACAGAAGTGAGGCTGTGATGTCACAGTGAGGCTATGTTGTCAGTGGAGCAACACTATGAGGAGCAATCACAGTGAGGATGTGATTTCAGTGTTTAGGCTGTAATATCAGAATGAGGCTAATGTGAGTATTGAAGATATGATGCCACAGTGAGGCTTTTATTTCACCATGTGTCTGTGGTGTCACCATGAGCCCGGATGTCACATGGATTTGGTGATGTCACAGTGAGACTGTGATGTCAGTGGCCAGGCTGATGTCACAGTGATGCTATGATGTCAATGGTGATGCTGTGATGTTACATTGAGGCTCTGATGTCACAGGAAGGCTATGTCCAAAGTGTAAATGTAATGTCACCATACGCCTATTATGTCAGTGGCAAGGCTGAAGTCACAGTGAATTTGTGATGTCATAGTGAGGCTGTGAGGACACAGTGTCAATATGATGTCAGAGTTAGGCTCAGATGAAACAATGATATTGTGATGTCACTGGAGAGGTTTGAATGGCACAGTGAAATTATGATGTTTCTGGTGAGGCAGATGTCACAATGAGGTTGTGATGTCACTGGTGAAGGTATGATGTCACAATAAGGCTGTAATGTCAAAGGCTGTGTTGTCACTGGTGTGGCAGTGATGTCAGTGTTCTGACCAATATCAGTGGTGATGCTGATGTCACTGGTGAGGCTGTTCTGTCACTGTTGCATCCGTGATGTCACAGTCAGGTTATGATGTCATTTGTGAAACTGATACCATAATGAGGCTATGATGTAAAAGGTGAGCCTGTGATTGCAGTGGGCAGGCTATGAGGTCACTATTAGGCTGTAATGGCACTGGGAGATTTTAATGTCACTGTGTGGTTGTGGTGTCACCATGAGCCCGTGATGTCACTGGGAGTTTTTGATTTCATGGTGGAGGCTATGAGGTCACAATGAGACTGTGATGTCAATTGCAAGGCTGAGGTCACAGTGAAGCTATCACAGTGATGATGCTGTGAGGCCACATTAAGGCTGTGATGTCAGGGACTGGAGAGGTGGCTCAGGGGTTAAGCCTTGGCCTTGCAGGCAGAAGGTCCTGAGTTGGGATCCTAGACCCCATGTATAGACACCAGGCAGAAGCAGGGGTGGCCTGTGTTCTGTTCCTGGTAGGGATGAGCCTTTGAATCCCTGAGTAAAGTAAGCAAGGAGGAGGTGGAGGCAGTCCATGGTGGTTCCCGAATTCACTGAGTAAGGATATGTCTTCAGTGGTGAACTCATTACATGACAATGACACTGGTGAGACTGTGATATCAGTGGCTGTGTTGTCACTGGTGTGGAAGTGATGTCAGTATTCTGACTAATGTCTGTGATGACACTGATATCACAGGTGAGGCTGTGCTGTCACTGCTGAGGCCCTGATGTTACACTGAGGCTGTGATGTCCCTGTGAAGGCTGTATATCACTGTGTACTGTCATGTCAGTGTAGATGATATGACTCTGGAAGCTGTGATGTCACAGTGAGGCTGTGATGTCAGTGGCAAGACTGATGTCACAATGAGACTATGAAATAACAGGTGAGCTTGTGGTGTCAGTGGGCAGGCTGTGAGGTCACTGTTAGGCTGTGATGTCGCAGTGAGGCTCTGATGTCAGGGCTGATTCTTTTTTTTAATTTATTCAATTGTGTGTGTATGCATGTGTGTGTGTGTGTGTGTGTGTGTGTGTGTGTGTGTGTGTGTGTGTGTAGAACCATGGACGAATTCGGGAACCACCATGGACACCTCCACCTCCTCCTTGTTTACTCTGCCCAGGGATTCACAAGTTCTGCCCTACCAGGACCGGAAATGCAGGCTGCCCCCACTTCTGCCTGGCATCTATACGTGGGGTCTGCCTGACGTCTATATGTGGGGTCTAGGATCCGAACTCAGGACCTTCTGTCTACAAGGCAGAGGCTTAAACCCTGAGCCACCTCTCCAGCCCCATCAGGGCTGATTCTATGAGATATCAATGAGGCTGTGATGTCAGGTGTGATGCTTGTATTTCACAGAAAGTTTTGGTAGTCAGTTGTGAATCTGTGTAGTCACACTGTGGCTTTACGTCAGAGGAGAGTCTATGATGTCACTGTGATCCAGTCATATCAGTGGTGAGGCTGTGATGTCACCCAAGTCTGTGCTGACACAGTGTGACTGTGATGTCACAGTGAGATTGTGATGAAATACTGAGGTAGTGATGTCAGTAGTGACAGTGCTTTCCCTGGGAGACTGTCATTGGTGAGGCTGTATTGTTACTGGTGAGGCTCTATGTTACAGTGAGTTTATTGTGCTAAACAGGCTGTGATGTCACAGTGTGGCTTAGATGTCAGAGTTAAAGCTTTATGTCACAGTTATTCTTTGATGGCACAGAATGGCTGTGATGTCACAATGAGGCTATGATATCACTGTGAGGCTTTGATGTCACTGGGGAAGTTGTGATGTCACAGCGAGGATGTGATGTTAACAGTGACATTGTGGTGTCACAGGAAGGTTGTTATGTTTCAGTGAGGCCGTAAGGACAGTGGTGATGCTTTGGTGTCATAGTGAGGCTAGGTAGGATGTCAGTGATGAAGGTGTGATGTTGCATTGAGGCTATGATTTCAGAGATTAGCCTGTGATGTCATAATGAGACTGTGATGTCAGTTAGGCAATGATTCAGAAGTGTGCCTGTGATGTCACATTGAGGCTATGTGTCACAGTGACGCTATGTCAGAGGCGTGTATGTGATGTCATCATGAGCCTATTATGTCAGTGGCAAGGCTGATATCACAGTGAATTTGTGAGGTCACAGTAGGGCTGTAATGTCACTGTCAGGTTGTAATGTCATAGTGAGGCTGTGATGAAACAGCGAGGCTATAACTTCAGAGTCAATACTGTGATGTCTCAATTGGGCAATGATTGCTATGGCGAGTCTGATTTCATAGTGAGGTTGTGTTGTCACCAGTGAGGCCGTGATATCAGTGGTGATAGGCTATGACATAATAGTTCAGCTGAGATTTCAGTAGTTATGCTGTCATGTGAGAAGTAAGGCTGATGTCAGTGATGAGGCTGAGATGTCACAGTGTGGCTTGGATATTACTGGTGAGGCTCTGACACCACAGTGAAGCTGTGTTGTCACCAGAGATGCTGTGATACCACAGTGAGACTGAGATGTCAGTGGAGCAAGACAATGACATTACACTGAGGGTGTGATTTCGAAGGTTAGGCTGTGATATCAGAATGAGGCTGATGTGAGTGATGAGGTATGATTTCACAGTGAGGCTGGCATGTCAATGGTGTGGCTGTGATGCCACTGTGAGGCTTTGATTTCATCTTGTGGCTGTGGTGTCACCGTGAGCCCGAGATGTCACTGGGAGTTGGTAATGTCAGTGAAGGCTGTGAGATCACAGTGAGACTGTGATGTCAGTGGCAAGGATGAGGTCACAGTGAGGCTATACTGTCAGTGGTGATGCTGTGATGTCACATTGAGGCTCTGATGTCATAGGGAGGCTTTGTCAGAGGTGTGTATGTGATGTCAACATGAGCCTATTATGTCAGTGGCAAGGCTGATTTCACAGTGAGTTTGTGATGTCATAGTGAAACTGTGATGTCACTGTCAGGTTGTCATGTCACAGTAAGGCTGTGAGGACACAGTGTGGCTATGATGTCATAGGGAGTCTCTGATGACACAGTTATATTGTGATGTCATTGGAGAAGTTTGGATGGCACGGTGAGGCTCTAACATAAATGGTAGCGCTGATGTCACAGTGAGGCTGTGATGTCACTTTTGAAGGTTTCATATCACAATAAGCTTGGAATGTCAGTAGTGAGAAAGATGTTATAGTCTATGATTTCACTGGTAAGGCTATGGTGTCAGTGGTGAACCTATTACATGATAGTGACACTGGTGAGGCTGTGATATCAAAGGTTGTGTTGTCACTGGTGTAGCAGTGATGTCAGTGTTTTGACTAATGTCAGTGGGGATGTTGATGTCACAGGTGAAGCTGTGCTCTCATTGGTGATGTCACCGTGAAGATTGTATGTCACTGTGGGCTATCATGTCACCTTAAGGTGATATCACTCTGGAAGCTGTGAGGTCACAGTGAGGCTGTGTTATCAGTGGAAAGGTTGATATCACAGGTGATATCAGTAAATGTAAAATGTAACAGGTGAACCTGTAGTGTGAGTGGGCAGACGGTAGGTCACTGTGAGGCTGTGATGTCACAGTGAGGCTTTGATATCAGGGCTGATTCTGTGAGGTGTCAGTATGATGTCAGGAGTGAAGCTTGGATTTCACAGCTAGGTTAGGATGTCAGTGATAAAGCTGTGCAGTCACACTGAGGCTGTGATGTCAGAGGAGGGATTGTGATGTCACTCTGAGGCAGTGTTGTTAACGTAAGATTGTGACATCAGAGTTCGGCTGTGATTTCAGTGGTTAGACTGTGATGTTAGAAGTGAGGCTGATGTCAGTGATGAGGCTGAGATGTCACAGTGAGGCTGGGATGTTACTGATGAGGGTGCAATGCCACAGAGAAGCTGTGGTGTCACTGTTGAGGCTGTCATGTACCCGTGAGCCTGGAATGTCAGTGATGAGGCTATGGTGTCATAGCAAGGCTAGGCAGCATGTCCATGGTGTCACTGATGCGATGATTTCAGAGGTTAGCCTGTTAAGTCACAGTGAGGCTGTGATGTCAGAAATGAGGATGTGATGTCACAGTGAGCCTGTGATGTCAGAAATTAGGCTATAATGCCACAGTGAGGCTCTATTATCACTGTGAAGCTGTAATGTCACTATAATGCTGTGACATCACAGAAAGGTTGTTATGTCACAGTGAGGCTGTGAGGTCATTGTGGAAGATGTGGTGTCAGTGGCAAGGCTGATTTCACTATGAGGCTATAATGTAACAGGTGAGTCTATGATATAACAGGTTAGATTGTGAGGTCACAATGAGGTTCTGAGGTCAGTGTGTAGCTGTGATATCTGTGGGAAGATTGTTTTTACAATGAGGCAGTGATGTATCATGTGATGCTGTGGTGTTACTGTAAGTGATGTCAAAGGGATGATGTCACTGCTGAGGCTCTCTCATCACTGGGAGATTGCACTGTCTGTGATGAAGCTGTGATGTCACCACTAGGTAGGATACTAGTAGTGTAGGTGGGCAGGCTGTGAGGTCACTGTAAGTCTGATGTTGCAGTGAGGCTCTGATGTCAGGGATGATTCTATGACATGTGTTTGAGGCTGTGACATCAGGAGTGATGTTTGAATTTCAAAGTGAGGTTAGGACATCAATGGTGGGGTTTTTCAGTCACAATGAGGCTGTAATGTCAGAGGAGAAATTGTGATGTCACTTTGAATCAGTCATATCAGTGATGAGGCTGTGATGTTATAGTGAGACTGTGTTGGCACAGTGTGGCTGTGATGTCACAGTGAGGTTTCAATATCACAGTTAGGTTGTGATGTCTGTAGTGACTGTGCTTTCACGTGGAGACTATGTCATTGGTGAGGCTTTCTTGTCACTGGTGAGACTCTAGTGACACAGTGAGTTTATTGTATCAAACCAAGGCTGTGATGTCACAGTGTGTCTATGATGGCAGAGTTGAAGCTTTATATCACAGTGATGCTTTAAAGGCATGGTATTGCTGTGATGTCTCAAAGAGGTTGTGATGTCACTGTGAGGTTTTGATGTCACTGGGGAAATTGTGATGTCTCAGTGAATTTGTGATGTCAATAGTGACAGTGTGGTGTCACAGGGAGGTTGTCATGTTTCAGTGAGCCTGTGAGGTTAGTAGTGAGGCTGTGGTGTCATAGTCAGACTAGGTAGGATGTCAGAGATGAGGGTGTGATGTTGCATTGAGGCTATGATTTCAGAGGTGAGCCTGTGATGTCATAATTAGGCTGTGATGAAACGGTATGGCTATAATGTCAGAGGCTATGCTGTGATGTCACTATTGGGCAATGATTTCATGGTGTCATAGTGAGGCTGTGATGAAACAGTGAGGTTCTAACCTCAGAGGTAAGGCTGTGGTGTCACAGTGAGCCTGTGTTGTCACCAGTAATGCCATGATGTCACAGTGAGGCTGTGATGTCTTTGGAGCCAGACTATGACATCAGAGTGAGGATGTGATTTCATTGGCTAAGGTGTGACACCAGAATGTGACTGATATGAATGATGAGGGTAGGATGTCACAGTGAGCCTGGAATGTCACTAGTGAGGCTGTGATGCCACCTTGAACTTGATGTCACTGTGTAGCTGTGGTGACACCATGAGCCCATGATATCACAGTTAGATGGTGACATCATGGTGGAGTGATGGTGAGGTCACAGTGAGACTGTGATGTCGGTGGAAAGGCTGATGTTACAGTAAGGCTGAAATGTCAGTGCTGATGCTGTGATGTCACATTGAGGCTGTGATTTCACAGTGAGGCTATGTCAGAGGTGTGTATGTGATGCTACCATGAGGCTATTATGTCAGTGGCAAGGCTTATATGTCACAGAGATTTTGTTATGTCACAATGAGGTTGTGATGTCAATAGGGACACTGTGGTGTCACAGGGAGGCTGTCATATTTTAGTGAGCTATGAGGTCAGTAGTGAGGCTCTGGTACCATAGTAAGGCTAGGTAGGATGTCAGTGATGAGGGTGTGATGTTGCATTGAGGCTATGATTTCAGAGATGAACCTGTGATGTCATAGCGAGGCTGTGATGAAACAGTGAGGCTATACCATCAGAGTCGATGCTGTGATGTTACAGTTGGGCAATAATTTCAGAGGTGAGCCTCTGATGTCACAGTGAGGCTGTGTTGTCACCAGTGATGTTGTAGTATCACAGGGAGGCTGTGATGTCAGTAGTGATAGACTAAGATATATTTCAGCTGTGATTTCAGTGGTTAGGCTGTAATATCAGAATGAGACATGTGTGGGATAGGATATGAGGTCACAGTGAGGCTGGCATGTTACTAGTGAGGCTGTGATGCCACCATGAGGATTTGATGTCACCGTGTTGCTGTGGTGACACTGTGAACCCATAATATTACAGGGAGATGGTGACATCATGGTGGAGTCGGTAAGATCACAGTAAGACCCTGGTGTCAGTGGCAAGGCTGATGTCACAGTGAGGCTGTGATGTCAGTGGTGATGCTGTGATGTCACAGTGAGGCTATGTCAGAGGTTTGTATGTGATATCACTATGAGGCTATTACGTTAGTGGCAAGGCTGATGTCACAGAGTGTTTGTGATGTCACAGTGAAACTGTGATGGCACTGTAAGGTGGTAATAACACAGTGAGGGTGTGAGCACAAAGTGTGTCTATGATGTCACAGTGAGCCTCTGATGACACAGTGATGTGAAGTCACTGGAGAGGTTTTGATGGCCCAGTGAGGCTCTGATGTCACTGAAGAGGTTTTTATGGGATAGTGAGGCTATGATGTTACTGGTAAAGGTATGATTTCACAATAAGGGTGGAGTGTCAGTAGTGAGAAAGATGTCATAGTAATTCTATGATATCAGGGGTGAGACTCTCTTGTCAGTTGTGACCCTTTTAAATGACAGTGACACTGGTGAGGCTGTGACATCAAAGGCTGTTTTGTCACTGGTGTGGCAGTGATATCAGTGTTCTGAATAATGTCAGTGGCAGTAATATCAGTGTTCTGAATAATGTCAGTGAAAACGCTGATGTCACAGGTGAGTCTGTGTTGTCATTGGTGAGTCTGTGCTGTCACTGTTAGGCTGTGATGTCACTGTGAGGGTTGTATGTCACTGTGGGCTATCATGACAACGTGAGATAATGTCACTCTCAAGAGTGAGACTGTGATGTCAGTGGCAAGACTGATGTCACAATGAGGCTATGATGTTACAAGTTAACTATGGTGTTAATGCACAGGCGGTGAGGTCACTGTGAGGCTGTGATGTCTCAGTGGGGCTCTGATTTCAGGGCTGATTCTTTGAGATGTCACTGAGGAGGTGACATCAGGAGAGATGGTTGGATTTCACAGTAAGGTTAGGGCATCAGTGGTGATGCTATGCAGTCACACTGTGGCTGTGATGTCAGAGGAGAGGTTGTGATGTCAGAGGACAGACTGTGATGTCATGTGAGGTAGTAATGTTACCATGATGTTGTGATATCACAGTGAGGCTGTGTATTGGTGGTGATACAGTATGACATTGCAATTCTGCTGAGATTTTAGTGTTTAGGCTGTGATGTCAGAAGTGAGGGTAATGTCAGTGATGATGTCACAACTGGGCAATGATTTCAGAGGTGAGCCTGTGATATCATAGTTAGTCTGTGATGTTACAGTGAGGCTATAGCATCGGAAGTGAGACTGTGATGTTTCAGTGAGGCTTTGTTGTCACCAGTGATGCTGTGATATCTCAGTGAGGCTGTATTTTCAGTAGACCAAGACTATGACACCGCAGTGAGAACATGATTTCAGTGGTTAGGCTATGATATCAGAATGAGGCTGAAGTGAGTGATGAGGGTATGATGTCAGAGTGAGGCTGGCATATCACTGGTGAGGCTGTGATGCCACAATGAGGCTTTGATGTCACCGTGTAGCTGTGGTGTCACTGTTAGCCCATGATGTCACAGGAGTTGATGTTGTCAAGGTGGAGGCTGTAAGGTCACAGTGAGACAGTGATGTCAGTGGCAAGTCTGATGTCACAGTGAGGCTATGTCAGAGGTGTGTTTGTGATTTCACAATGAAGCTATTATGTCAGTGGCAGGGCTGATGTCACACAGAGTTTTTGATGTCATAGTGAGGCTGTAATGTAAGAGTGAGGCTGAGGATACAGTGTTGCAATGATGTCTCAGTGAGACTGATGACACAGTGATGTTGTGAGGTGACTTTGGATGGCACAGTGAATATGTGATAATTATGGTGAAGCTCATGTCACAGTGGGGCTGTGATGTCACCAGTGGTGAGGCTGTGATGTCACAGTGTGACTGTGATATTATCATAAGGCTGTGATGTCACAATGAGGCTGTGATATCACTTGTGAAGATGTGATGTCACAGTTAGGCTGTGATGTCAGTGGTGAGAAAGATGTCATAGTGTGTTTATGATGTCAGTGGTGATTCTATTATGTTACTAGTGAACCTATTATGTGACAGTAACACTGATGAGGCCATGATGTCAAAGGCTGTGTTGTCACTGGTGTGGCAGTGATGTCAGTTTTCTGACTTATGTCAGTGGTGATGTCACAGGTGCAGCTGTGCTGTTAATGGTAAGGCTGTGATATTAATTGTAAGACTTATGCCACAATGAGGGTATGATGTAAAAGGTGAGCCTGTGGTGTCAATGGGAAGGCACTGAGTTCCCTGTGAGACTGTGTTGTCACAGTGAAGCTTTGATGTCAGGACTGATTCTATGAGATGTCAGTGAGGCTGTGATGTCAGGGGTGATGCTTGGATTTCACAGTGAGTTTAGGATGTCAGTGGTTAGGCCGTTTAGTCACACTGAGTCTATGATGTCAGAGGAGAGACTGTGATGTCACAATGAATCTGTGATATCACTGTGAGGTTGTGATGTCATTGGTGAGACCATGATGTCACACTGAGGTTTTAATTTCACTGTGATGATTGTATGTTATTGTGGGCTGTCATGTCATCATGAGGAGATATTACTCAGGCAGCTGTGATGTCACAGTGAGACTTTGATGTCAGTGGCAAGATTGATGTCACAATGAGGCTAAAAGGTAACAGGTGAGCCAGTGGTGTCAGTGGGCAGGCTGTGAGTTCACGGTGAGGCTGTGATATCACAGTGAGGCTCTGATGTCCGGGATGATTCTATGAGATGTTGGTATGACACTGATCCCAGGAATGATGCTTTGATTTCATAGTGAGATTAGGACATCAGTGGTGAGGCTGTGAAGACACACTGAGGCTCTGATATAAGAGGAGAGACTGTGATATCACCATGATGTGGTGATGTTACCATGAGGTGTGATATGACAATGAGGCTGTGATATCAGTGGTGATAGACTATGACATCACAGTTCTGCTGAGATTTCAGAGGTTAGGCTGTGATGTCAGAAGTGAGGCTGATGTCAGTGATGAGGTTGAGATGGCACAGTGAAGCTGAGATGTTACTGGTGAGGCTGTGATGCCACAGAGAGGCTTTGGTGTCACTATTGAGGCTGTCCTGTGACTGTGAGCCTGAGATATTAGTGATGAGGCAAGGCTAGGCAGGATGTCTGTGGTATCACTGAAGCTATGATTTCAGAGTTAGCCTGTTATGTCACATTGAGACTGTGATGTAAGAGGTGAGGCTGTGATGTCAAAGTGAGTCTGTGATGTAAGAAATGAGGCTATAATGCCATAGTGAAGCTGTTATATCACAGTGAAGCTGTCGTTTTACTGTGAGGTTGTGACATCACAGAGATGCCGTGATGTCACAGTGAGCCCGTGAGGTCATTGTGGAAGATGTGGTGTCAGTGGCAAGGCTGATTTCACTATGAGGCTATAATGTAACAGATGAGTCTATGATGTAACAGTTTAGACTGTGAGGTCACAATGAGGTTATGAGGTCAGTGTGTAGCTGTGATATCTGTGGGAAGATTGTTTTCACAATGAGGCAGTGGTGTAACATGTGAGAGTGTGTTTTAATGATTATGATGTCAAAGGCTATGATGTCATTGCTGAAGCTGTCACATCACTGTGAGCCTTTTCTACCAATGATGAGGGTGTGGTGTCATGGCAAACCCAGGTAGGATTCCAGTGGTGAGGCTGTGATGTCACCATGAGGTTGTAATTTCACATTGAGATTGTTATGTCACAGTCAGGCTCTGTTGGCACAGTGTTGCTCTGATATCACAGTAAGGTTATGTCACAGTGAGGTTGTGATATCAGTAGTGACTCTGTTTTCACAGGGAGACTGTATCATTGGTGGGTCTGTATTGTCACTGGTGAGGCTCTAGTGTTACAGTTACTTTATTGTGTCAAACTGAGGCTGTGATGTGACAGTGAGGCTATGATGTCAGAGTTGAAGCTTTATGTCACAATGATGCTTTGATGGCACGGTATGGTTGTGATGTGACAATGAGGCTGTGATGTCACTTTGAAGTTGTGATGACACTGGGGAAGTTGTGATTTCATAGTGAGGTTGTGATGTCAATAGTAACACCGTGGTGTCACAGGAAGACTGTCATGTTTCAGTGAGCCTGTGAGGTCATTGATTAGGCTGTGGTGCCATTGTGGGACTAGATAAGATGTCAGTGATGAGAGGGTTATGTTGCATTGAGGGGATGATTTCAGAGGTGAGCCTGTGATGTCATAGTGAGGCTGTCATGTCACACTGATACTATAATCTCAAAGGTGAGGCTGTGATGTAACAGTGATGCTGTGTTGTCACTAGTGATGTCATGATATCACAGTGAGGCTGTGATGTCAGTGGAGTGAAACTCTAACATTACAATGAGGATGTGATTTCAGTGGTTAGGCTGTGACATTAGAATGAGGCTGATGTGAATGATGAGGGTAGAATGTCACAGTGAGACTGGCATGTTAATGGTAAGCCTGTGATATCACCATGAGGATTTGATGTCATCATGTGTCTTGGTGTCACCATGTGCCTATGACATCACAGGGAGTTGGTGATGTTATGTAGGAGGCTGAGGTCACTTGAGACTATGATATCATTGGCAAGGCTGATGACACACTGAGGCTATGATGTCAGTGGTGATGCTGTGAAGTCACATTGAGCCTGTGATGTCAGACTGAGGGTATGTCAGAGGTGTATATGTAATGTCACCATTAGGCTATTATGTCAGTGGCAAGGCTAATGTCACAGTGAGGCTGTGAGGACCCAGTGTCGCTATGATGTCACAGTCAGGTTCTGACAACACAGTGGTATTGTGATGTCACTGGAGAGGTTTTGATGGCACAGTTAGGCTGTGATGTTAGTGGTGAGGCTAATGTCACAATGAGGCTGTGATGTCAGTGGTGAATGTGTGATGTCACAATAATGCTGGAATGCCAATGATGAGATATATGTCTTAGTGAGTCTATAATGTCACATGTTGTTGCTGAATCCCCACCATGACTACTAGGGATATAGGGGGAATTTGGCAGGGGCATTGTGGGCTCAAGGCAAGGGGGCAAACAGGTGTGGGGTCACCACCCAGAACCCAGGAGTCAGGCGAGAAGGAGCAGATAGAGGATGAGTCTTCTGCAGACTCACTATTGAGTGGCCTTTACTAACACAAACTCCAGTAAACCTGGCCTCTAACAATTCGTGCCATCGTGGGTCCAGGCTCTGCAATTCTTCCATCATTTCTGCCACTGCCACTGTTCCACACTCCCCGGGAGGGGCCACATTCCACAGTAGGAGGTTTCCACTTTGCTAACATTTCCCATTGTCTTTCTATCTCTTCTTTCTGTGAATTTATCCTTTCCTGTTGCTTGATAAGGTTTTAGAAACCAATTAGTCACTTCCTCAGTGGAGGATCTTTTAAGGCTTGCTATGATGCCAAGTAGGATGGGGCAGGAGGCATATGCCTTCCTGGACTTCCCTCTTATGGGTCAGGAAGAGCACTCCCATTCAAATCTGTGGGCCCCAAACATTTTCTAGAAAAATCTAAGGAGCTAAGATTAAAGCTTCCTCCCAAAAATCTTCTAAGTCCTTTGGTTTCACTTTGATCCTATGTAAGTCTAGTAGAGCCTTAAGGACAGTCAGCTGGGGTGCCTTCTGATGGAGGGGTAAATTACCCATTATGGAGAGGAAAGGCTCCCTAATAGAGCAGAGATGACTAGGATGATAGAGGACAAGGCGAAAGAGTGCAGAAAATAAAAAGCAACAACTAGACTAAGGTGAAAGTGAAAACAATTCATAAAAGAGTAACCAATGTCCAAAGAGAGACCTAGTGCATGACATATGCAGAGCTGTTCTGAATTTAAGCTTCCTGTGCTTAGTGAGGGACTTCAGGGTTTTTTACTCCCCTAGGCCATATGCCCCTGGGTCAGGATTGACAGATTGATAGCTCTTTCTTGATTTTGTGGGTGGTGATGCATGGCCGTTCTTACTTGGTGGAGTGATTTATCTGGTTAATTCCCATAACGAACAAGACTCTGGTGTTCCAATGTGGGGTGGTGCTGCTTTTGGTTTAGATGAGATACCCACTCTGGTAAAGTTTGGTGAGTGGCCCCTTTTTTGTGTTCCTTTGCTTATGGTTCCTGAAGGTGAGCAGATAACCCCTCCCTCTTCCCCTTTTCCTGTTTGTCCATAGTTGTGCTCTTAAGGTTAGGAACACATAACCACCATAATGCATAATGCATCACCACTATGATGAGGCCATGATGGATCAGTAAGGCTGTGTTGTCACAAGTGATGCACGATATCACAGTGAGGCTGAGATGTCAGTGGAGCATGACCATGACATCAGAGTGAGTATGTGATTTCAGTGGTTGGGCTGTTATATCAGAATGAGGCTGGTGTAAGTGAAGAGGGTATGAGGTCACAGTGAGGTATGCATGTCACTGGTGAGGCTGTGATGCCAACATGAGGTTTTCATGTCACCGTGTGGCTGAGGTGACACCGTGAGCCTATGATATCACAGGATATGGTAATGTCACCATTGACACTGTGAGGTCACTCTGAGATTGTGATGCCAGTGGCAAAGCTAATGTCATAGTGAGACAATGATGGCAGTGATGATGTCACATTGAGGCTGTGATGTTACAGTGAGGTTATGTTAGAGGTGTGTTTGGGATGTCACCATGAGGCTATTATGTCAGAGGGAAGGCTGATGTCACAGTGAGTTTGTGATGTTACAGCGAGGTTATGTTAGAGGTGTATTTGGGATGTCACCATGAGGCTATTATGTCAGAGGGAAGGCTGATGTCACAGTGAGTTTGTGATGTTACAGCGAGGTTATGTTAGAGGTGTGTTTGGGATGTCACCATGAGGCTATTATGTCAGATGGAAGGCTGATGTCACAGTGAGTTTGTGATGTTACAGCGAGGTTATGTTAGAGGTGTGTTTGGGATGTCACCATGAGGCTAGTATGTCAGAGGGAAGACTGATGTCACAGTGAGTTTATGATGTCACAGTAAGGCTGTGATGGCACTGTCAGGTTGTAATGTCACAGTGAGTCTGAGAGTACAGAGTATGGATGATGTCTCAGTGAGGCTTTGACAACACAGTGATGTTGTGATATCATTACTGGTCAGGTTTTGTTGGCACAGTGAGACTGTGATATTACTGTGAGGTTGTGATATCACAGTGATATCAGTGATAGTAGACTATTACATCACAGTTCGGCTGAGATTTCAAAGTTGTAATGTCAGAAGTGAGGCTGATGTCACTGGTGAGGCTGTGATATCACAGCAAAGCTGCCACAGCAACGCTATGGTGTCACTGATGAGACTGTCATGTGACTGTGAGCCTGAGATGTCAGTGATGAGGCTGTGGTATCATAGTGAGGCTATACAGGATGTCCGTGGTGTCACTGATGCTATAATTTCAGAGGACAGCCTATTATGTCACAGTGATTCTGTGATGTCAGAGGTGAGGCTGTGATGTCAGAAATGAGGCTATAATGCCACAGTGAGGCTGTGATATCACTGTGAAGTTGTGATGTCACTATGATGCTGTCAAATCACAAAGAGTTTGTGAGGCTGTGAGATTAGTGTGGAAGATGTGATGTCAGTGGCAAGGCTGATTTCATCATGAGGCTATGATGTAACAGGTGAGTCTATGATGTAACAGGTTAAACTATGAGGTGATAGTGAGGCTGTGAGGTCACTGTGAGGCTCTGATATCTGTGGGAATATCGATGTCACAGTGAGGCAGTTATGTAACATGTGAGGCTGTAGTGTCACTGTTTACAATGACAAAGGCTGTGATGTCACTGCTGAGGCTCTCAGGTCACTGAAAGCCTATGCTCTCTGTGGTGAGAATGTGGTGTCCTAGTAAGGCTAGGTAGGATAGCAATGCAAAGGCTGTGATATCACCATGAGGCTGTGATGTCTCAGAGTGGCTGTGATTTCACAGTGCAGCTGTGAGACTGATGAGAGAGATGAAGTTGAGATGTTGCATTGACAATATTTATGTAACTGGTGAGGCTGTGATGCCACAGTGAGTTTATGATGTAACAGTGAGGCTGTGGTGATACTGTTGAGGCTGTAATATCATGGTGAGCTTGTCCTATCAGTGGTGAGGCTGTGATTTCACAGTGAGAATGTGTTGGAACAGTGTGGCTGTGATGTCACAGTGAAGTTGTGATAACAGTAGTTACTATGTTTTCACAGGAAGACTATGTCATTGGTGAGGCTGTATTGTCACTGGTGAGGCTTCAATGTCACAGTGAGTTTATTGTGTCTAACTCAGACTGCAATGTCACAGAAAGGCTATGATAGTCAGAAGTGATGCTTTATGTTACAGTGATGTTTGGATGGCATGGTATTGCTGTGATGTTACAATGAGGTTGTGTTGTCATTGTGAGGTTGTGATGTCACTATGGAATTTTTAATGTCTAAGTAGGTTGTGATGTCTATAGCAACACTGTGGTGTCACAGGGAGGTTGTCATGATCCAGTGAGCCTATGAGGTCAGGGTTGAGGCTGTAGTGTTATAGTGAGTCTAAAGTAGGATATCAGTGATGAGGTTATGATGTTGCATTGAGGCTAGGGTTTCAATGGTCAGCCTGTGATGTCATAGTGAGACTGTGATGAACAAGTGAGGCCATAACATCAGAATTGATGCTGTGATGTCACAACTGGGCAATGATTTCAGAGATGAGCCTGTGATATCATAGTTAGTCTGTGATGTCACAGTGAGGCTATAGCATCGGAGGTGAGACTGTGATGTCACAGTGAGGCTGTGTTGTCAACAGTGATGCTGTGATATCTCAGTGAGGCTGTGATTTCAGTAGAGCAAGACTATGACATTGCAGTGAGGATGTGATTTCAGTGGTTAGGCTCAGTGGTTAGGTTATGATGTAACCATGAGACTGTGTTATCACTGGTGCAGCTGTAATATCATGATGAGCTTGTCCTATCAGTAGTGAGGCTGTGATTTCACAGTGAGAATGTGTTGAAACAGTGTGGCTGCCTCAGCAAAGCTGCCACAACAAGGCTGTGGTGTCACTAATGAGACTGTCATGTGACCGTGAGCCTGAGATGTCAGTGATGAGGCTGTGGTATCATAGTGAGGCTATTAAGGATGTCCATGGTGTCAGTGATGCTATAATTTCAGGATGAGGCTAAAGTGAGTGATGAGTGTATGATGTGATAGTAAGGCTGGCATGTCACTAGTGAGGCTGTGATGCCACAATGAGGCTTTGATGTCACTGTGTAGCTGTGGTGTCACCAAGAGCCTATAATGTCACAGGGAGATGGTGACGTCATGGTGGAGGCTGTGAGGTTACAATGAGACTGTTCTGTCAGTGGCAAGGCTGATGTCTCAGTGAGGCTATGATGCCAGTGGTGATTCTGTGATGTCACATTGAGGCTGTGATGTTACAGTGAGGCTATGTCAAAGATGTGTATGTGATATCACAATGAGGCTATTGTGTCAGTGGCAATGCTGATGTCACAGAGAGTTTGAGATATCACAGGGAGGCTGCGATGTCACTGTCAAGTTGTAATGTCATAGTGAGTCTGTGCTATGATATCACAGTAAGGCTCTGACAACACAGTGATGTGATATCACTGGAGAGGTTTGACGGCACAATGAGGCTGTGATGTTAGTGGTGAGGCTGATGTCACGTTGACATATGTTTTCACTGGTAAAGTTGTGATGTCACAATAAGGCTGGAATGTCAGTGGTGAGAAAGATATCAGTGTTAGTTGAGGTAAGTGGTGATGCTATGATGTCAGCATAGAACCTACTTCATGACAGTGACCCTGTTGAGGCTGTGATGTCAAAGTCTGTGTTGTCAATGGTGTGGCAGTGATGTCAGTATTCTGACTAATGTCCGTGATGATGCTGATGTCACAGGTGAGGCTGTGATGTCAGTGACAAGACTGATGTCACAATATGTTGTGATGTAACAGGTTTTCCTGTGGTGTCAGTGGGCAGGTTGTGAGATCACTGTGAGGCTGTGATGTCATGGCAAGACTGATGTCACAATGAATCTATACTGTAACAGGTAAGCATGTGCTGTCAGTGGGCATTTTGTGAGGTCACTGTGAGTCTGTGATGTCCCAGTGAGTCTCTGATGTGGTGTCACTGTGAGCCTGAAATGTCACAGGAATTTGGTGTTTTCACTGTGGAGGTCATAGTGAGACTGAGATGTCAGTGGCAAGGCTGATGTGGTGGGATTGTGCAGTCTCACTGAGGCTGTGATGGAAGAGGAGAGGCTGTGATGTCATTGTGAGTCTGTCATATCAGTGATGTGGCTGTGTTGTCACCATGAGACTGTGCTGGCACAGTGTGGCTGTGATGTCACAGTGAGGTTCTAATGTCAAAGTTAGATTGTGATGTCAAAGTGAGGTTGTGATATCCATAAAAACTGTGCTTTCACAGGGAGACTATGTCATTGTTGAGGCTATATTGTCACTGGAGAGTCTCCAGTGTAACAGTGAGTTTATTGTGTGAAACTGAGGCTGTGATTTCACAGTGAGGCTATGATATCAGAGGTGAAGCTTTAAGTCACAGTGATGCTTTGATGGCACAATAAGGCTGTGATGTCACACTGAGGCTGTGATGTCATTGTGAAGTTGTGATGTCACTGGGGAGTTTGTGATGTCACAGTGAGGTTGTGATGTCAACAGCAACACTGAGGTGTCACAGCAAAGCTTTGATGTTTCAGTGAGATTGTGAGGTCAGTGGTGAGGTTAACATCACAATGAGATTGTGATGTCACTGGTGAAGGTGTGATGTTGCAATAAGACTGGAATGTCAGTGGTGAGAAAGATGTCATAGTGAGTCTATGATGTTATTGATGAGGCTATGATGTAAGTGGTGATGCTGTGATGTCACATTCAGGCTGTGATGTCACAGTGAGAACAAGTCAAAAGTGTGTATGTGATGTTACTATGAGGCTATTATGTCAGTGGCCAGGCTGATGTCACAGTGAGGCTATGATGTCATTGTCAGGTTGTAATGTCTCAGTGAGGCTGTGAGGACAAAGTGTGGCTATGACATCACAGTGAGGTTCTGAGGACACAGTGATGTGATGTCACTGGAGAAGTTTGATTGGCACAGTATAGCTGTGATGTTAGTGGTAAGGCTGATGTCACAATGAGGCAGTGATGTCACTGATTGAAGGTGTGATTTCACTAAAAGTTTGGAATGTCAGTGGTGAGAAAGATGTCATAGTGAGTCTATGATGTCAGTGGTGAGGCTCTGATGTCAGCGGTGAACCTATTAAATAACAGTAACACTGGTGAAGCTATGATATTAAAGGCTGTGTTGTCACTTTTGTGACAGTGATGCCAGTGTTCTTACTAATGTCAGTGACAACACAGATGTTACAGGTGAGGCTGTATTGTCACTGTTGAGGCTGTGATATCACAATAAGGCTGTGATGTCACTATGAAATTGGATGTCACTGCAGGCTGTCATGTCTCCATGAGGTGATATCACTCTGGAAGTTGTGATGTCACAGTGAAGCTGTGATGTCAGTGCAAGACTGATTTCACAATGAGGCTATGATGTAACAGGTGAACCTGTAGTGTCAGTGGGTGTGTTGTGAGATCACTATAACAGTTACTCTTAAGTATTTCTGTGGGAGAACACTCAAAGTTAATCAACGGGTAATCAACTTAAGGGAGAATGGAAGCTTTATTCAGTTTACGGTTCCAGAGGGAAGGTACAGTTTCTCAAAGCAGAGGTGACATGGCTGACTGGCCAAAGGTGGAAGAGGCTAAATCACTGCAAACATCTTGGAAGCCAAGAGCTGCAGACTGCTTTCTGCAAAGGCAGACTTCTCCTAGAGTTAGGGTAGGACTAATCCACCTCAAGGCCCACCCATTGTGGCTGTCCTCCTCCAGGAAGGCCCGACATCTCAACCTGCCATGACCTTGCTAAACACATGAGACTGTGGGGGACACATTTCAAAACATGACAGTCATGGTGAAGCTGCGATATCGCAGTGAGGCTCTGATGTCAGGGCTGATTCTATGAGATGTTGGTGAGACACTGATGCCAGGAATGATGTTTTGATTTCATAGTGAGATTAGGACATCAGTAGTGAAGCTGTGAAGACACACTGAGGCTCTGATATCAGAGGAAAGGCTGTGATATCACTGTGAGGCGGTGATGTAACCGTGAGGTGTGATATGACAATGAGGCTGTGATATCAGTGGTGATAGACTATGACATCACAATTCGGCTGAGATCTCTGTGGTTGGCTGTGATGTCAGAAGTGAGGCTGATGGCAGTGATGAGGCTGAGCTGTCACAGTGAGGCTGGGATATTACTGGTAAGGTTACGATGCCACATCGAGGCTATGGCATCATTGATGAGGCTCTCATACGATCATGAGCCTGAGATGTCAGTGATGAAGCTATGGTGTGATAGCGAGGCTAGGCAGGATGTCCATGGTGTCACTGATGCTATGATTTCAGAGGTTAGCCTATTATGTCACAGTGAGGCTGTAATATCAGAGGTGAGGCTGTGATATCACAGTGAGGGTGTGATGTGAGAAATGAGAAAATAACCCCACAGTGAGACTGTGATATCACTGTGAAGCTGTGATGTCACTGTGAGGCTGTGACATCACAGAGAAATTGTGATATCACAGTGAGGCTATGAGGTCACTGTGGAAGATGTGATGCCAGTGGCAAGGCTGATTTCACCATGAGGCTATGATATAACAGGTGAGTGTATGATGTAATATGTTAGACTGTGAAGTCACAGTGAGGCTGTGAGGTCACTGTGAGTCTGTGATGTTGGTGCAAAGATTGATGTCTTTTTATGATGTCAATGGATATGATGTCACTGTTGGTCTGTCACGTCACTGTGAGCCTGTGCTTTCTGTGGTGAGGCTGTGATGACATAGTAAGGCTATCTGTGATTCCAGTGGTGAGGTTGTGATGTCACAGTGAGGCTGTGATGTCACAGTGAGGTAGTGATGTAACATGTGAAGCTCTGGTGTCACTGTTTATGATGTCAAAGGTTATGATGTCACTTTTGGAGCTGTCACGTCACTGAGCCTGTGATTTCTGTGGTGAGGCTGTGGTGACTTTGTAAGAGTAGCTGGGATACCAGTGGTGAGGCTGTGATGTCACAGTGTGGCTCTGATGTCACCATAAGATCATGATGTCACAGTGATGCCTTGATATCACAGTGAGGCTCTGAAGTCAGAGGTGAGACTGTGAGGTTAGTGGTTAGGCTGTAATTTAAGTAGTGAAACTGATGTGAGAGATGAGGCTGAGATGTTGCATTGATGATGTAATATAACTGGTGAGGCAGTGACATCACTTTGAGGTTATGATGTCACCATGAGTCTGTGGTGTCACTGGTGAGACTGTGATATCACAGTCAGCCTGTCCTATCAGTCATGAATCTGTGATGTCACAGTGAGGCCGTGTTGGCACAGTGTAACTGTGATATCACAGTGAGATTTTGATGTCACACTAAAGTTGTGATGTCAGTAGTGATTATGCTTTCTCTGGAGACTATGTCATTGTTGAGACTGTATTGTCACTGGTGAGGCTCTAATGTCACAGTGAGTTCATTGTGTCAAACTGGTGTCACAGTGAGTCTATGATGTGAGAGGTGAAGCTTTATGTCACAATGATGTTTTGATTTTACAGTATGACTGTGATGTCACAATGAGGCTATAATGTCACTGTGAGGTTGTGATGTCACAGTGAGGTTGTGATGTCAGTAGTGACACTGTTGTGTCATAGAGAGGCTGTCATGTTTCAATGAACCTGTGAGGTCCCTTGTGTGACTGTGGTATCACAGTGAGGCAAGGTAGGATGTCAGTGATGAAGATGTGATGTCGTGAGGCTGTGATTTCAGAGGTGAGTCTGTGATGTCATAGTGAGACTCTGATGAAACAGTGAGTCTATAACATCAATGTCGATGCTGTGATGTCACATTGGGCAATGATATCATAGGTGAGCCTGTGATTTCATAGTGAGGCCATCACATCACAGTGAGGGTGTAACCACAGAGGTGAGGCTGTAATGTCACAGTGAGGCTATGTGTCACCAGTTGTAACGGTTACTCTTAACTATTGCTGTGAGAGAGCACCCAAAGTCAATCAACTTAAGGGAGAAAGGGAGGTTTATTCGGCTTACAGTTCCAGAGGGAAAGTACAGTCTCTCAAAGCAGAGGCAACATGGCTGGCTGCTCAAAACTGGAGGAGGCTAAGTCACCGCAGACATCGTGGAAGCTGAGAGCTGTAGACTGCTTGCAGCAAAGGCTGACTTCTCCTGGAAATAGGATGGGACTAATCCACCTCAAGGCCCACCCCTTGTGATTGCCTTCCTCCAGCAAGGATCCACCTCTCAAGGTGCCATGACCTTGCCAAACACATGAAACTGTGGGGGACACATTTCAAACCATGACACTCCACCCCTGGCCCCCACAGTCTCATTGCCATCTCATTATGCAAACCATACTCAGTTCAATTTTAAAAGTCTTCATAGACTACAATGGTAGTCCCAACAGTCTAAAAGTCCAAAGTCCAAAGCCTCCTGTAAAATCAAAATACAAGTTACATACTTCTAACATACAATGGCACAGAATAAACATTTCCATTCCAAAAGGAAGGAATGGGGGCATATCCAGGAAATATCGGTTCATAACAAGACTGAAACTAGCAGGACAAACTCCAAATCTTGTATCTCCAAGTCCAACAGGTGAGCCTCTTGTTGAAATCATCTCAGTTCCAAAGGGCTTTGAATCCACCCCTCCAATGCAGATGCCCATAGAATACGTTGGTCTCTTGAGCTGATAGCTCTCCTTGGCAGGTGTCCCACGTTGTGTCTGGAATCTCTAATATCTTTACTTCTCAATGGCAAACCAGGCTTTAACTCCACAGCACAAAGTGCCTTTCTTGGGCCTCTAAACTGCAGGCTTTTTGCCTCATGATGCCTGGATTTTGCCAATTTTTGAAATCTTGGAGGAGGACTCCATGATCTCCTCCCTCTTGCATCACTGATGCCTCTAAAATCAGAACCATGTGGACGACTTTGCCATGACTGGCCCCCTTGAATCACAGCTGATTCTGCTTCTCTATGTTGACCATCTCTTTCACTCCTGGGTAGTTGCTTGGTAAGAGAAACCAACTCTTGCTTTGGAACTCCACCCTTTAGCTCTAGTCTTCTGAAAGGATTTGCATTCTTATGAGTGAGAGCTTTCCCTGAGGATCTTGCCCTCAAGCTAAGACCTCTCCTATTATTCAAATTAAGAGCAGGCTTTGATTTACAAATGGAGCTAATCTCTTCAACAGCCATTTTGTTCTCTGCTTCTTCTTTAAGTTTGCCATTGTATTTTTCATCATTGGATCTTACAGTTTTTGCTTCTTCCAGTGTGATTCTTTGCTCTTTTTCATAACTCTGAAGACAACTAAAACGTAGCCATATCACATTGTCAAGACTACATTGCTTTGAAATTTTCTCCGCCAAGCACTCCAGCTTAATTTCAGGCAAACTTTCAGGACGAGGGCAAAACTTCACTAAACTCTTGGCCAACACATGGCTCCACGTGTCACTTGTCCAGTTGCAAACAGTCTCTGTTACCCTCTGGACCATCACAAGCTGGGCTTCCACTGTCTGCATTTCTCACAGCATTGCTCTCCTATGAGCTCTCACAAGAAAGGTCCCTTTGGCCCAACCGCCAAGACGCAAAGACTTTCCCAGCACAAAGTCCCAAAGTTCTCCGTATTTCTCCCAACAAACAGTTCCAAAGGCACACTAGCCACATCACAGCATTGGCCATGCTTCTGGGTACCAACTTTTCTCAGCTTCACAAACAACTTCACTTTGTGGTACCAGCTGTTCCTAATCTCACAGCAATACCCCACTCCTGGTACCAATTTCTGTAATGGTTACTCTTAACTATTGCTGTGAGAGAGAACCCAAAGTCAAGCAACTTAAGGGAGAAAGGGAGGTTTATTCAGCTTATGGTTCCAGAGGGAAAGTACAGTCTCCCAAAGCAGAAGTGGCATGGCTGGCTGGCCAAAGCTGGAGGAGACTAAGTAACCGCAGACATCTTGGAACCTGAGAGCTGTAGACTGCTTGCAGTAAAGGCTGATTTCTCCTGGAGGTAGGGTGGGACTAATTCACCTCAAGACCCACCCCTTGTGACTGCCTTCCTCCAGCAAGGCTCCATCTCTCAAGGTGCCATGACCTTGCCAAACACATGAGACTGTGGGGGACACATTTCAAACAATGACACCAGTGATGCCCTGATATCACAGTGAGGCTGGGTCGTCAGTGGAGTGATACTATATCACAGTAAGGATGTGATTTCAGTGGTTAGCCTGTGATACAAGAATAAGGCTGGTGTGAGTGATGAGGGTATGATATCATAGTGAGGCTGGCATGTCACTGGTGAGGCTTTGATGTCACCATGAAATTTTGATATCATCATGTGTCTGTGTGTAACCACGAGCCCATGATGTCATAGGCAGTTTGTGATGTAAGGTGGAGGTTGTGAAGTCACTTAAGGCTGTGATGTCAGTGGCAAGTCTGATGTCACAGTAAGGCTCTGATATCAGTGATGAGGCTGTGATGCCACATTGAGGCTGTGATGTCACAGTGAGGCTATGTCAGTGTTGTGTATGTGATATCACCATGAAGCTATTTATGCAAGTGGCAAGGCTGATGTCACAGTGAGGCTGTGTTGTCACTGTCAAGTTGTAAGTCACAGTGAGGCTGTGAGGACACAGTGTGGCTATGACTTCACAGTAAGTCTATGATGACATAGTAATGTTGTGATGTTACTGGAAAGGTTTTGATGGAAGAGCGAGGCTGGGATGTTAGTGCTCAGGCTGATATCACAATGTGGATACGATGTCAGTGGTGAAGGTGTGATGTCAAAATAAAGCTGGAATGTCAGTGGTGATAAAACTGTCATAGTGAGTGTATGATGTCACTAGTGAGGCTATGGTATCAGTGGTGAATCTATTACATGACAGTGAAACCAATGAGGCTGTGATGTCAAAGGCTGTGATGTCACTGGTGTGGTAATGATGTCAGTGTCCTGACTAGTCAGTGGCAACATTGAGGTCACAGGTGAGGCTGTGTATCACTGGTGAGGCTGTGATGTCAACACTGAGGTGTGATGTCACTCTGAATGTTGTATGTCACTATGGGCTGTTATGTTACCGTGAAGTGATATCACTCTGGAAGCTGTGATGTCATAGTGAGGCTAGGATGTTACTGGTTATGGAGTGATGTCAAAATAAGTCTGGAATGTCAATGATGAGAAATATGTCATAGTGAGTCTATGACATCACTGGTGAGGCTGTGATGTCAGTGGTGAACCTGTTATGTGACAGTGACCCTGGTGAGGCTGTGACATAAAAGGCTGTATTGTCACTGGAGTGGCTTTGATGTCAGTGTTCTGACTTTCAGTTCTGATGCTGATGTCAAAGGTGAGGCTGTGTTGTCACTGTGAGGCAGTGATGTCACTGTGAGGCTCTGATGTCATTGTAAAGGTTGTATGTCCCTGAGGGCTGTCATGTCACCATGACATGATATCATTCTGGAAGCTGTGATATCACAGTGAGGCTATAGGGACAAGGAGGAAGATGTGATGTCAGTGGCAATGCTGATTTCACCATGAGGCAATGATATAACAGTTTTGTCTATGATGTATCATGTCAGACTGTGAGGTCACAGTGAGGCTGTGCAGTCTCTGTGATATCTGTGGGAATATTGATGTCACAATGAGTCATTGATGTAACATGTGAGGCTGTGGCATAACTGTTTATGATGTCAAAAGCTCTGACGTCCTGCACATCAGGTCACATCATGTCACAGTGAGGCTGTGATGTCACAGTGCAGCTGTGAGATCAGTGGATAGGCTGTGATTTCAAAAATGAGACTGATGGGAGAGATGAGGCTGAGATATTACATTGATGATGTCATATAACTGGTGAGGCTGAGATGCAACAGTGTAGTTATGATTTCACCATAAGGCTGAAGTATCACTGGTGAGACTATAATATCATGGTAAGCATGTCCAACCAGTGGTGAGGCTGTGATGTCACAATGAGGCTGTGTTGGCACAGTGTAGCTATGATGTCACAGTGAGGTTGTGATATCAGTAGTGACTGTGCTTTCAGAGGGAGAATATGTCATTGGTGAGCTTGTATTTTCACTGATGAGTCTCCAGTGTCACAGTGAGTTTCTTGAGTCAAACAGGCTGTGATGTCACAGTGAGGCTATAATATGTCACATTGATGTTTTGATGGCACAGTATAGCTGTAATGTCACAATGAGTCTGTGATGTCATAGTTAGGTTGTGATGCCAATAGCGACACTGTGGTGTCACAGGGAATCTGTCGTGTTTCAGTGAGCTGGTGATGTCAGTGGTGAGGATGTGGTTTCATAGTGAGGGAAGGTAGGATGTCAGTGATGAGGGTGTGATGTCACGTTGAGGCTATGATTTCACAGGTGAGCCTGTGATATCATAATGAGGCTGTGATGAAATAGTGAGACTCTAATGTCAGAGTCAATGCTGTGATGTCACAATTGGGCAATGATTTCAGAGGTGAGCTTGTGATGTCACTGCTGAAGTTGTCACATTACTGTGAGCCTGTGACATTTGTGGTGTCCTAGAATGGCTAGGAAGATTCCAGTGGTGAGGCTGGGATGTCACAGTGTAGATGTGATGTCACCATGAGGCCCTGATGTCACAGTGAGGCTATGATGTCACAGCGAGGCTGTGATGTTGCAATGTAGCTGTGAAGTCAGTGGTTACATTGTAATTTCAGAAATGAGACTGATGTGAGAAATGAGGCTCAGAAGTGGCATTGATGGGCTGGAGACGTGGCTCAGGGGTTAAGCCTCTGCCTTGCAGGCAGGAGGTCCAGAGTTCAGATCCTAGACCCCACGTATAGACAGACACCAGGCAGAAGTGGGGGCGGCCTGCCTTTCTGGTCCTGGTAGGGAGGAGCCTGTGAATCCTGGGACAGAGTAAACAAGGAGGAGGTGGAGGCGATCCATAGTGGTTCCCAATTCGTCCATGGTTCTACACACACACATACACACACACATACATACATACACATACATATATGCACACACACGCATACATGCACAATTGAATAAATAATAATAAAAAAGAATTCTAAAAAAAAAGAAGTGGCATTGATGATGTAATATAATTGGTGAGGCTGTGATGCCACAATAAGGTTAGGATGTCACCATGAGGCTGTGGTGTCACTGTTAAGGTTGTAATATCACAGTGAGCCTCTCCTATCAGTGGTGAGGCTGTGATGTCACAGTGATTCTACAATGTCAGAGGTGCATGTTTATGTGACAGTGATGCTTTGATTGCATGGTATGGCTATGATGTCACTGTGATGTTGTGATTTCATTGGGGAAGGTGTGATGTCTCAGCGAGTTTGTGATGTCACAGTGAATCTGTGATGTTAATGGCAAGACTGAGGTCACAATGAGGCTATGATATAACAGGTGAGCCTGTTGTGTCATTGGGCAGGCTGTGAGGTCACTGTAAGACTGTGATGTCGCGGTGAGGTTCTGATGTCAGGGCTGATTCTGTGAGATGTCAGTGAGGCTGTGACGTCGGGGTGATGCTTAAATTTCACACTGAGGTTAGGTCGTCATTGGTGAAGCTGTGCAGTCACAATGAGGATGTCATATTAGAGGAGAGGCTGTGATGTCACTGAGAAGTGGTGATGTTACTGTGAGGTTGTGATATCACAGTAAGGCTGTAATATCAGTGGTGATATACTATGACATCACAGTTTGGCTGAGATTTCAGTGGTTATGCTGTGATGTCAGAAGTGAGGCTGATGTCAGTAATGAGGCTGAGATGTCACAGTAAGGCTGTGATGTCATGTCATGGCTGTGTTGTCACTGTTGGGGCTGTCACATGACCATGAGCCTGAGATGTCAGTGATGAGGCTGTGGTGTCATATCAAGGTTAGGTAGGATATCCATGTTGTCACTGATACTATGATTTCAGAGCTTAGCCTGTTATGTCAAATGAGTCTGTGATGTCAGAGTTGAGGCTAGGAAGTCAGAGGTGAGGCTGTGATGTCACAGTGAGGCTGTGATGTCAGAGGCTCAGCTGTGCTGTCACTGTTGAGTCTGTCATGTAATCATGAGCCTGAAGTGTCTGTGGTGTCTTAGCAAAGCTAGGCTGGACATACATGGTGTCACTGATGCTATGATTTCAGAGGTTAGCCTGTTATGTCACAGTGAAGTTATGATGTCAGAAGTGATGCTGTCATGTCATAGTGAGGCTGTGATATCAGAAATGAGGCTATAATGCAACAGTGAGGATGTGGTATCACTGTGAAGCTGTGATGTCACTATGAGTCTGTGACATCACAGAGAGGTTTTGATGTCACAGTGAGGCTGTGAGGTCACTGTGGAAGATGTGATTCCAGTGGAAAGACTGATTTTACCATGAGACTATGATGTAATAATTGAGTCTATGATGTAACAGGTTAGACTGTGAGGTCACTATGAGGCTGTGATATCTGAAGGAAAATTGATGTCACAGTGACTCAGTGATAATACATGTGATGTTGTGGTGTCACTGTTTATGATGTCAAAGACTGTGATGTCACTGAGTAAGCTGTCATGTCACTGTGAGCCTATGCTAACTGTGGTTAGTTTGTGTGTCCTAGTAAGGCTAGGTAGGATAACAGTACTGACGTGTGATGTCACCATGAGGCTGAGATGCCACAGTGAGGTTATGATGTAACCATGAGGCTATGGTGTCACTGGTGAGGCTGTGATATCACGGTGAGCCTTTCCTATCAGTGGTGAGGCTGTGATGACACAGTGAGGCTGTGCTGGCACAATGTGGCTGTGATGTCACAGTGAGGTTGTGATGTCACTGGGGAAGTTGTGATGTTAATAGCATCACAACAGTGTCACAAAGAGGCTATCAAGTTTCAGTGAGCCTGTCAGGACAGTGGTGTGACTGTGGTTCCATAGTGAGGCTAGGTAGGATGTCAGTGATGAGGGTGTGATGTTGCATTCAGGCTATGATTTCAAAGGTTAGCCTGTGATGCCATAGTGAGACTGTGATGAAACAGTGAGACTATAATGTCAGAATCGATTCTGTGATGTCACATTTGGACAATGATTTCGGAGGTGATCCTGTGATGTCATAGCGAGACTGTCCTGTCACAATGAGGCTATAACTTCAGAGGTGAGGCTGTGGTGTCACCGTGAGCCCATGATGTTGAGTTGAGGATATCACAGTGGAGGCTGTGAGTTCACAGTGAGACTGTGATGTCAGTGGCAAGGCTGGTGTAACAGTGAGACTATGATGTCAGTGGTGATGCTGTGATGTCACATTCAGCCTGTGATAGCACAGTGAGGCTATGTCAGAGGTGTGAACATGATGTCACATGAGGCTATTATGTCATTGGCAAGGCATTTATCACAGTGAGTTTGTGATGTCACAGTGAGCCTGTGATGGCACTGTCAAGTTTAATTTCACAGTGAGGATGTGAACACACAGTGTCACTATGATGTCACAGTGAGGTTATGATGACACAAAGATGTTGTAATGTCACTGGAGAGGTTTTCATGGCACAATTATGCTGTGATGTTAGTGATGAGAGTGAAGTCACAATGAGGATGTGATGTCACTGGTGAAGATGTGATGTTGCCATATAGCTGGAATGTCAGTGAGATAGATATAATAATGAGTCTATGATATCACTGGTGAGGCTATGATATCAGTGGTTAACCTACTATATGACAGTGATACTGTTGAGGCCCTGATGTGAAACGTTGTGATGTCATTGGTGTGGCAGTGATGTTAGTGTTCTCACTAATGTCACTGGTGATACTGATGTCACAGGTGAGGCTGTGCTGTTAATGGTGAGGCAATGATGTCTCCCTGAAACTATGATGTCACAGTGAAGGTTAGATGTCACTGTGGGCTGACATGTCACCCATGAGGTGATATCTCTCTGAAAGCTGTGAAGCCACAGTGAGACTGTGATGAAAGTGGCAAGACTGATGTCATAATGAAGCAATGATGTATCAGATAAGCCTATGGTGTGATGTCACAGTGAGGTTGTGATGTCACTGTGAGGCTTTGATGTCACTGGGGAAATTGTGATGTCACAGACAGGTTGTGATGTCACAGTGAGTCTGTGAGGTCACTGTGGAAAACGCGATGTCAGTGGCAAGGCTGATTTCACCATGAGGCAGTGATGTAACATGTAAGTCTATGATGTAACAAGTTAGACTGTGAGGTCACTTTGAGTCTGTGAGGTCATTGTGAGGCTGCATTGTCACTGGTGAGGCTATGATGTCAGTAGTAACCTGTTTTGTGACAGTGACACTGTTGAGGTTGTGTTGTTAAAGGCTGTATGTTCTGACTAATGTCAGCGAAAATGTTGAAGTCATAGATGAGGCTGTGCTGTTACTGGTGAGGCCATGATGTCACCATGAAGATGAATTCACTGTGAAGTTTGTACATAACTGTGGGCTGTCATGTCACCGTGAGATGATATCACTCTAGAAGCTGTGATGTCATAGTGAGTCTGTCATGTCAGTGGCAAGAGTGATGTCACTTTGAGACCATGATATAATAGGTGAACATGTGGTGTTAGTGGGCAGATTGTGAGGTCAATGTGAGGTTGTGATGTCAGTGGTGTAGATTATGACATCACTAGCCCAGCCCCGCCACCCACCCCGGAGCCGCCCGGCCAACAGCACCGCGCTGCGCGGGGAACCGGCTTTGCCCACGGGGTCCCACCCCCCCTCCACACCAACCTCCCCAGGTGAGCCAGCAAGCAAGAGAGCCCAGCCCAGCCCCGCCCACCACCCCGGAGCCGCCTGGCCAGCAGCACCGCGCCTGGCGGCCACCGGCCTAAACCACCGGCTTAAACCACATGGCCCCACCCCGGACCTTAGCCCCTCACACCCTCCCGCCCCCGCGCGTCTCCGCCCCCCCCCACAGGTCGCAGGTGAAGAATTCTGCCATCAACATCAGACCCTCTGCCTCTCTGGCCCACCGGGGACCAACGCACGTGGTCCACGGAAGACACACTGCTACTCAGAATTCAATAGAGTCCAAAGGAAACTCAAGCAAAATTCTAAGGAACAAAGGGAACACAGGCCATACATCCGGACTCCACTACAATCAATATATCACGTGGGCGAGATTCTTCTCATCCAGCCCAAAGATAAGTAAACTTTTTTTTTTCACCTTATGATCCTTTAAAGTATCAATGCTGTAGATCAACTTTCTCATACAGCCACCCCAAAACATACAACTCCAGGGAGTACACCACTCACCCCAACATTTCACCAAGATACTAAATCGTAAAAGTGCACTACCAAACTAATATTCACCCCCTGGTAACATAACCTGACTTAACTGATGTACTAACAGCCTAGTAGCCTCATCTAGGATATAACAATAGCAATACACAAACATACTCAATCCAAAGCAAGCACTAGTAATAACTGGCAAGTGTAACAATACCAACTATGTCGATTCAGTGAAAAACACACAGAAACTGAAAGGTCCTAAAAAACAAAACAATGTACAAGTCAAAGTGCAGATCCACGAGAAACAAAACCGAAGAAGACCAATCTCCCACCAAAGGAATCAATCCCATAATGAGGGATTCCGACCAGAACAAATCCACAGAAAATAGCCATGAAAGCCAGACCCAATATAACGACTTTCAGAGTATGATCATTACCATGATTAATACTATGAAAGAGGAAATCCGAGAAGAGTTAAACAACCGTATCAACCACGTTGAACAGGAACACAACAGGCACTTGGAGGAGTTGAGAAAAACAGTTCAAGAAACAAAAATAGGTATAGAGCAGTGAAAACAGTGTCAGGCAGAGTTTAAAATTGAACTAAAAGACAAATTATCTTCAACCCAAAGCTCAACAGAGAGTCTTATCAGCAGAACAAATGAGGCAGAAAATAGAATTTCAGATCTTGAAGACAAAGTGGGAGAATTAACCAGCTCAATGGAAGAGATTGTTAAAGCCAAAAAGATACTGGAGAGGAACATTCAAGAAATATGGGACACCCTGAAGAAGCCTAACATGCGCATTCATGGAATACCAGAACAAGAATCCCAAAATACCATACCTGAGGAAATATTTCAATTCATCATAAATGAAAACTTCCCACAGCTAAAGAATGAGAGGCCTATCCAAATACAAGAGGCATTTCGCACTCCAAACAGATATGACCAAAATAGAAAATTGCCACGGCAAATAATAGCCAAAACACTCCACATTCAAGACAAAGAAAAGGTGCTGAGAGCTTCAAGAGAAAAAAAACAACTCACTTTTAAAGGTAAACCTATTAGAACAACAAATGACTACTCGATGGAAAGAGTAAAAGCAAGAAGAGCTTGGAGAGACATACTTCAAGTATTAAATGAGCAAAAATGCCAACCCAAACTGATATACCTGGCAAAACTATCTGTCATGATTGAGGGAGAAAGAAAAGTTTTCCAGCACAAAGACAACTTGAAGGGATACATGTCTACCAAACCAGGCCTTCAAAAAATGCTAGAAATGATATGCAAACTTGAAGAAAACAACAAGCGTATCCAGGAGGAAAGAAGGGAAGTATAATACCACCAAAACATAAATATCAAACATCATGCTTATGAAATCTACTAAACATAAAAAAGTCCAGAATTAAAAATAATTTCTCCATTATAACATTAAATGTCAATGGTATTAACTCACCGATTAAGAGACACAGATTACAAACTTGGATTAAAAACCACAATCCAACAATCTGCTGCCTTCAGGAAACTCATCTCACCACAAAAGATAGGCACGTCCTAAGAATGAAAGGCTGGTCCAAAATCTTGCAAGCTAATGGAACCAGGAAACAGGCAGGGGTAGCAATTATGCTTTCAGACAAAGTGGACTTCAAACCAAAGAAAATCATAAGAGATACAGATGGATACTACATTTTAGTCACAGGTACAATTCACCAGGAAAACTTCACAATACTGAACATTTATGCACCCAATATGGGCCCCTCCACATTCATTAAGAAAACCCTACAGCATCTAAAGCAAGAAATCAACCCCCAAACAATAATTCTTGGGGACTTCAACACCGCCCTCTCAACATGGGATAGATCAACAGGTCAAAAGCTTAACAGAGACACTTTGGAGCTTAACCAAACCCTTACTGAAATGGACCTTACAGATCTCTATCGAACTTTTCACCCACGCACCAAAGAATACACATTTTTCTCAGCAGCACACGGAACTTTCTCCAAAATAGATCACATATTGGGCCACAAAATGAATCTACACAAATACAAAAAAGTCGAAATTCTAGCCTGTGCCCTATCAGACCACCACGGCCTAAAGCTGGACATCGACAACACAACAAACAAGAGAAAATACACTAACTCCTGGAAACTTAACAATATGATGCTAAATGAGAACTGGATTCAGGAAGAAATTAAAAAGGAAATTCAATATTTCCTGAAAGTGAACGATAATGAAAATACAACTTACCAAAATCTCTGGGACACAATGAAAGCTGTCCTAAGAGGTAAGTTCATGGCCCTTAATGCCTACATCAAAAAAATGGAAACATCGGAAATAAACAACTTAACAATGCAGCTTAAAGCTTTAGAGAAACTAGAGCAATCTGATCCCAAAAGTAGTAGAAGAGAGGAGATTAGCAAAATAAGGGGAGAAATATCTGAAATCGAGACTAAGAAAACGATAGAAAAAATCAACCAATCAAAAAGCTGGTTCTTTGAAAAAATCAACAAGATTGATACACCCCTAGCTAAACTAACCAAAAGCAAGAGAGAGAAAACCCAAATTAACAAAATTAGAAATGAACATGGAGTTATCACTACTGATACCCAAGAAATCCAGAGAATTATAACATCATATTTCAAAAACTTATACTCTGTGAAGTTTGACAACACAAAAGAGATGGATGAATTTCTTTTTTTTTTTATTTCAGCTCATACAAACTTATTAGGTACACCAGTTCCCTCCCTCCCTCCTCCTCCCCCCATACCCCCTGCTCCCCCTCCCCACCCCTCTCCCTCCCCATCCCCCAGTGCCTCCCACCCCAATTCCCAGAGAGTCCTTTCTTGTGCATGCCTGACTCTCCTCTGGGCCCTCCTCTCCGATGACGTACAAGGACCCAGTGGCCTTTCCCGAACTCTTTCCCGTGTTCCCCTTAGGTATAGGAACACTGCTGTGGCTGCCAATCCTTTGCCTCCAAGGATCTTGGTGCCTTTAGCAGATGCTAGACTTTGTGAGGTCAACAGTGTGTTGGACAATGCGCAGGGCATGCAAAGTCCAATTATGATTGCTTCAGCCCTAACTTGTGTGGAGTATCTTACATATCATTGCTCCTCCCATCCTTCTGCTCTTACACTCTTACCGCCCCCTCTTCCGCAAATTTCCCTGAGCTTCAAGATGGGGAGAGACTAAGCTGGCCTAGTTCTAGGTGGTTGATATAGAGTCTCTGAAGTTCTGGATTGTGGTTTGTTGGTTTTCTTTTGCAGTTTTGCTGCTCCTGCAATGTCCTTCACTCCATCCTGGTGGGCATTGTATGTTACCCCCTGGCCAGAGACAAAAAGCTGTTAAACTGGAGTCTTGTGATAAAAGCACATTCAAAGGTAGATGTAATAAAAGTGGGAAACCACAGTGAGGGAGGGGTCAATCACCCATTTGCAAAATTGTTACTTTTTATCTGCCAGACTATATGCCCTCCCCTTCTGGTGAGATCACTCCCCCTCAGTAGTAAATGATCAGGAACGAACGTCTGTGAACTTAATCAGATGTCTCATTACTTATTTGGGTCCTTGGTGGAGGCCTATTTTCCCTGCTGTAACATGGTCCCTTCTCTCCTTGTTTCTGGTGTGGCCCTCCAATCCCATCCCTCCTGTTCATAATCCTTGGAATTACTGTCTCTAGGTGGGCTGGGTGGGTTTGGTACTAGGAGCCACCTATTAGGGAGTACATACGGCGCTTAACTTTCTGGGTCTGGGATACTTCACTTAATATAATTGTTTCTAATGACATCCATTTCCCGGCAAATTCCAGTAATTCATCATTTTTGATGGCTGAGTAGTACTCCATTGTATAGATGTACCACAGTTTCCTTATCCACTCGTCAACTGTTGGACATTTGGGCTGATTCCATGACTTTGCTATTGTAAACAGTGCTGCTATGAACATGGTCGAGCTTGTGCTATCGAGGTGAACCTCTGCTGTATGGGGGGTTATCCCCAAAAGTGGAATAGCAGGGTCATATGGCATTTCAATCTTTAATTTCTTTAAGAATCTCCAGACGGCTCGCCAGAGTGGCTGTATGAGCCTGCATTCCCACCAGCAATGTAGGAGACTTCCGCTCTCTCCACATCCTCTCCAGCATTTGTCGTTGTTTGTATTGTGGATTTTTGCCATCCTGACCGGGGTGAGATGATATCTCAGGGAAGTTTTGATTTGCATTTCCCTGATGGCTAAGGAAGTGGAGCATTTTTTAAGATATTTGTTAGACATTTTAATTTCATCCCTGGTAAAGTTTCTTTGAAGTTCCAGGGCCCTTTTTTAATTGGGCCATCGGTTTCCTTGGTGTTTAGTTTTCTAAGTTCTTTGTGCACTCTGGACAGCAGAGCTCTATCAGATATGTGGTTAGTGAAGATTTTCTCCCATTCCGTGGGTTGCCTTTGAGCTCACGTTACAATCTCTTTATCTGAACAGAAGCTCTTTAATTTCACAAGATCCCAAGTGTTGAGAGTTGGTAGCAGTGACTGTGCCATTGGATGTCTGTTTAGGAACTGTTGGCCTAGCCCAATCAGCTTGAGGGAGTTCCCTATCCTTTCAACTATGGTTTTTATAGTCTGTGGCCTGATATCAAGGTCCTTGATCCATTTGGAATTAAGTCTTGTACATGGTGACAAGTACAGGTCCAGCTTTAATCTTCTGCATGTGGAGATCCAGTTTTGCCAGCACCATTTGTTGAAGATGCTGTTCTTTTTCCATTGGATTCTTTGGGCCCCTTTGTCAAAGACCAAATGGCTGTAACTTTGTGGGCTTATATCTGGGTCTTCAATCCTTATCCATTGATCTGTGTGTCTATTTTGGAGCCAGTACCAGGCTGTCTTTACAACTATGGATTCGTAGTATAGACTAAGGTTCGGTATGGTTATACCTCCAGCTGTGTTTTTGTTACTCAGGATTGTTTTTGCTATCCTGGGTCTTTTGTGCGGCCATATGAACTTTGAGATTGTTTGGTCAACTTCTTTGAAGAATTGCTTGGGGATTTTGATTGGTATAGCATTGAATCTGTATATTGCCTTTGGTAGGATGGTCATTTTCACGATGTTGATTCTGCCAATCCAGGAACAAGGGAGGTCTTTCCACCTTCTGGTGTCTTCTGCTATTTCTTTCTTTAGGGTTTTAAAGTTTTCATTGTAAAGGTCTTTTACCTCCTTGGTTCGGTTTATACCAAGGTATCTCATTTTTTTAGGGGCTATAGTGAATGGGATGGTTTCTCTCAAGGCTTTTTCACTTCTTTCATTCTGGGCATATAGGAAGGCCTCTGATTTTTGCACATTTATTTTGTATCCTGCCACCCTGCTGAATTTCTCAATTAGTTCCAGGAGCTTCCTGGTGGAGTTTTTGGGATCACTCAGGTATAAGATCATGTCATCTGCAAATAGGGATAGCTTGACTTCTTCCTTGCCGATTTGAATCCCTCTTATGTCCCTTTCTTGTCTGATGGCTTCAGCTAACACTTCAATTACAATATTGAATAGAAGTGGTGAGAGTGGACAGCCTTGTCTAGTTCCTGATCAAAGTGGGAATGCTTCCAATTGTTCCCCATTGAGCATAATCCTTGCTGTGGGCTTGTTGTATATAGCTTTTATTATATTGATAAAGGTTCCTTCCATTCCTACTGTCTCTAGCGTTTTGATCATAAAAGGCTGTTGGATCTTGTCAAAAGCTTTTTCTGCATCTATCGAGAGTATCATGTGGTCTTGGACTTTGGACTGGTTTACATGATGAATTACATTTATTGATTTGCGTATGTTGAACCAACCTTGTGTGCCGGGGATGAAGCCTACTTGGTCCCCATGAATGATCTTTTTAATATGTTTTTGAATCCGATTTGCTAAGACTTTGTTGAGAATCTTTGCGTCTGTGTTCATCAGGGAGATCGGCCTATAGTTTTCTTTTTTAAGCGAATCTTTATTAGGTTTTGGGATTAAGGCGATATTAGCTTCATAGAAGGAATTTGGTAGTGTTCCTTCCTTTGCTATTTGATGGAACAGTTTAAGGAGTATTGGTGTTATTAACTCCTTAAATGTCTGGTAGAACTCTGTGCTGAATCCATCTGGTCCAGGACATTTTTTGGTGGGAAGATTCGAGATTACTTCCTCAATTTCCTTATATGTTATAGGACTATTTAAATAATTCACAACTTTCTGATTCAATTAGGTAAGTTGTGTTTACTTAGAAATTCTAAGTAGTCCTATAACATATAAGGAAACTGAAGAAGTAATCTCGAATCTTCCCACCAAAAAATGTCCTGGACCAGATGGATTCAGCACAGAGTTCTACCAGATATTTAAGGAGTTAATAACACCAATACTCCTTAAACTGTTCCATCAAATAGCAAAGGAAGGAACACTACCAAATTCCTTCTATGAAGCTAATATCGCCTTAATCCCAAAACCTAATAAAGATTCGCTTAAAAAAGAAAACTATAGGCCGATCTCCCTGATGAACACAGACGCAAAGATTCTCAACAAAGTCTTAGCAAATCGGATTCAAAAACATATTAAAAAGATCATTCATGGGGACCAAGTAGGCTTCATCCCCGGCACACAAGGTTGGTTCAACATACGCAAATCAATAAATGTAATTCATCATGTAAACCAGTCCAAAGTCCAAGACCACATGATACTCTCGATAGATGCAGAAAAAGCTTTTGACAAGATCCAACAGCCTTTTATGATCAAAACGCTAGAGACAGTAGGAATGGAAGGAACCTTTATCAATATAATAAAAGCTATATACAACAAGCCCACAGCAAGGATTATGCTCAATGGGGAACAATTGGAAGCATTCCCACTTTGATCAGGAACTAGACAAGGCTGTCCACTCTCACCACTTCTATTCAATATTGTAATTGAAGTGTTAGCTGAAGCCATCAGACAAGAAAGGGACATAAGAGGGATTCAAATCGGCAAGGAAGAAGTCAAGCTATCCCTATTTGCAGATGACATGATCTTATACCTGAGTGATCCCAAAAACTCCACCAGGAAGCTCCTGGAACTAATTGAGAAATTCAGCAGGGTGGCAGGATACAAAATAAATGTGCAAAAATCAGAGGCCTTCCTATATGCCCAGAATGAAAGAAGTGAAAAAGCCTTGAGAGAAACCATCCCATTCACTATAGCCCCTAAAAAAATGAGATACCTTGGTATAAACCGAACCAAGGAGGTAAAAGACCTTTACAATGAAAACTTTAAAACCCTAAAGAAAGAAATAGCAGAAGACACCAGAAGGTGGAAAGACCTCCCTTGTTCCTGGATTGGCAGAATCAACATCGTGAAAATGACCATCCTACCAAAGGCAATATACAGATTCAATGCTATACCAATCAAAATCCCAAGCAATTCTTCAAAGAAGTTGACCAAACAATCTCAAAGTTCATATGGCCGCACAAAAGACCCAGGATAGCAAAAACAATCCTGAGTAACAAAAACACAGCTGGAGGTATAACCATACCGAACCTTAGTCTATACTACGAATCCATAGTTGTAAAGACAGCCTGGTACTGGCTCCAAAATAGACACACAGATCAATGGATAAGGATTGAAGACCCAGATATAAGCCCACAAAGTTACAGCCATTTGGTCTTTGACAAAGGGGCCCAAAGAATCCAATGGAAAAAGAACAGCATCTTCAACAAATGGTGCTGGCAAAACTGGATCTCCACATGCAGAAGATTAAAGCTGGACCTGTACTTGTCACCATGTACAAGACTTAATTCCAAATGGATCAAGGACCTTGATATCAGGCCACAGACTATAAAAACCATAGTTGAAAGGATAGGGAACTCCCTCGAGCTGATTGGGCTAGGCCAACAGTTCCTAAACAGACATCCAATGGCACAGTCACTGCTACCAACTCTCAACACTTGGGATCTTGTGAAATTAAAGAGCTTCTGTTCAGATAAAGAGATTGTAACGTGAGCTCAAAGGCAACCCACGGAATGGGAGAAAATCTTCACTAACCACATATCTGATAGAGCTCTGCTGTCCAGAGTGCACAAAGAACTTAGAAAACTAAACACCAAGGAAACCGATGGCCCAATTAAAAAAAGGGCCCTGGAACTTCAAAGAAACTTTACCAGGGATGAAATTAAAATGTCTAACAAATATCTTAAAAAATGCTCCACTTCCTTAGCCATCAGGGAAATGCAAATCAAAACTTCCCTGAGATATCATCTCACCCCGGTCAGGATGGCAAAAATCCACAATACAAACAACGACAAATGCTGGAGAGGATGTGGAGAGAGCGGAAGTCTCCTACATTGCTGGTGGGAATGCAGGCTCATACAGCCACTCTGGCGAGCCGTCTGGAGATTCTTAAAGAAATTAAAGATTGAAATGCCATATGACCCTGCTATTCCACTTTTGGGGATAACCCCCCATACAGCAGAGGTTCACCTCGATAGCACAAGCACGACCATGTTCATAGCAGCACTGTTTACAATAGCAAAGTCATGGAATCAGCCCAAATGTCCAACAGTTGACGAGTGGATAAGGAAACTGTGGTACATCTATACAATGGAGTACTACTCAGCCATCAAAAATGATGAATTACTGGAATTTGCCGGGAAATGGATGTCATTAGAAACAATTATATTAAGTGAAGTATCCCAGACCCAGAAAGTTAAGCGCCGTATGTACTCCCTAATAGGTGGCTCCTAGTACCAAACCCACCTGGCCCATCTTGAGACACTCATAGGTAAATCTATGTATTATCTACAGTAATTGCAAGGATTATGAACAGGAGGGATGGGATTGGAGGGCCACACCTGAAACAAGGGGAGAAGTGACCATGTTACAGTAGAGAAAATAGGCCTCCATCAAGGACTGCAAGTAAGTAATGTGAACCTGGTTAAGTTCACAGACGTTCGTTCCTGATCATTTACAACTAAGGGGGTATGATCTCAACAGAAGGGGAGGGCACATAGACTGGCAGATAAAAAGTAACTATTTTGCAAATGGGTGATTGACCCCTCCCTCACTGTGGTTTCCCACTTTTATTACATCTACCTTTGAATGTGCTCTTATAATAAGACTCCAGTTTAACAGCTTTTTGTCTCTGGCTAGGGGGTAACATACAATGCCCACCAGGATGGAGTGAAGGACATTGCAGGAGCAGCAAAACTGCAAAAGAAAACCAACAAACCACAATCCAGAACTTCAGAGACTCTATATCAACCACCTAGAACTAGGCCAGCTTAGTCTCTCCCCATCTTGAAGCTCAGGGAAATTTGCAGAAGAGGGGGCGGTAAGAGTGTAAGAGCAGAAGGATGGGAGGAGCAATGATATGTAAGATACTCTATACTAGTTAGGGCTGAAGCAATCATAATTGGACTTTGCATGCCCTGCGCATTGTCCAACACACTGTTGACATCACAAAGTCTAGCATCTGCTAAAGGCACCAAGATCCTTGGAGGCAAAGGATTGGCAGCCACAGCAGTGTTCCTATACCTAAGGGGAACACGGGAAAGGGTTCGGGAAAGGCCACTGGGTCCTTGTACGTCATCGGAGAGGAGGGCCCAGAGGAAAATCAGACATGCACAAGAAAGGACTCTCTGGGAATTGGGGTGGGAGGCACTGGGGGATGGGGAGGGAGAAGGGTGGGGAGGGGGAGCAGGGGGTATGGAGGGAGGAGGATGGAGGGAGGGAATTGGTGTACCTATTAAATTTGTATGAGCTGAAATAATAATAAAAAATGTATTAAATTAAAAAAAAAGAATCTTTCTCTGGGTGCATGCCAGTCCAGGTACTTGTCTCCTAGAAGATATTTCACACAGCTCAGACAATTCCTCAGAAAACCTTGTAGGACCATTGGGTGGGCTACACCTGAAGTAGACCTTCTGGAGGGGGAATGCATATCTCCTGTTTTCTATTTAAACTTTATTCCCCTGCTTGGACTTCCAAAGAGAGATCTTTTTTTAACATTTTTTATTATTATTTCTGCTCATACAAACTTTTTTTAAAGGAAAAAGGGAGATTTATTCAGCTTATGGTTCCAGAGGGAGGGTACAGTCTCTCAAAGCAGAAGCGGCATAGCTGGCTGTCCAAAGCTGGAGGAGGCTGTCACCGCAGACATCTTGGAAGCTGAGAGCTGCAGACTGCTTGCAGCAAAGGCAGACTTCTCCTGGATGTAGCATGGGACTAATCCACCTCAAGGCCCACCCCTTGTGACTGCCTTCCTCCAGCAAGGCTCCACCTCTCAAGGTACCATGACCTTGCCAAACATATGAGACTGTGGGAGACACATTTCAAACCATGACACTCCACCCCCACAGGCTCATCGCCATCCCATTATGCAAACCATACTCAGTCCAACTTTAAAAGTCTTCATAGACTACATTAGTAGTGCCAACACAGTCCAAAAGTCCAAAGTCCAAAGGCTCCCGTAAAATCAAAATACAAGTTACATACTTCCAACATACAATAGCACAGAACAAATATTCCCATACCAAAAGGAAGGAATGGGGGCATATCCCGGAAAGATCGGTCCATAACAAGAATGAAAACCAGCAGGACAAACTCCAAATTTTGTAGCTCCAAGTCCAACAGGTAAGCCTCCAAAGAGAATCTTTGAAACAATTAAGATCAATCTCTTCCTAATATGAGCATATTGGATAATTTTTTTATTTCTGCTTTTTGCTGTTGTTGCAATTTACCTGTATAGTTGCTGATAAATGACCATTATATGGCTTACGGCAACAACAGGTTTATTTTCTTTCTTATAGTCTGGTTACAGTCTGTAGTCCAGCCTGACAGGAGAGCACACACCAACACCAGGGCCGAGGGAACTGGCCACACCATCTCTACATAATGGCTGAGAGAAGGATGATCCTTACTTGCCAGACCAGCAAGTAGTCCCACCCACCAAAGGCTGGACATTTCCCAGCAGCTAGGCAATCCCCTTCAGGTTTTCTCTGGGCTCAACTCATCTACTAATTCTCCACCAATGTGCCCAGAGCACAAACCCTCAACTGTCAATTGACACCTATGCCTAACCATGGCAGCTCTAAATTCAATGCTTATTAATTTAACATGGGCAGGTAGAAGAACCTCAGGCAGAGACTCAGCTCCAGAGTCCAGTGATGTCATGGGAGAGTCTGAGTGGAAGATGGCCAACTTATCTCTCAAAGGGGCACTTGGTCTAATACCAAAACTCACAGCCGTGGCATACCTTATATTCCCAGCATGTGGGAGGCAGATGGCTTGCAAGTGAGTGTAAGGTCAGCCTACACAGACAGACAGACTTTGTCCTCCAAAAGAAATGAGAAGCTAGGGACTACAGAGATAGCATTGCAGGAAAAGTGCTTTCTGCACAGGCATCGGTACCTGATTTTGTGCTTCAACTTGGCAGGGAGTCATCTGAAGTTCATCCCAGAGCCAGAGGTGGATTCCAGGTGTTCACTAGCCATATAGACTGGACCCAGGTTTAGTGAGAGGCCCTGACTCAAAGAATAAGATGGAGAGCATTAGGGGAAGGAAGATGCCCACAGTGGAGCTGTGATCTCTACACATGCATACACAGACAAAATCTTCTTTCTCCAAACATGCATTCACGCGCATATCACATATATGCATTCATACGCATGCCATGCAAACCACACCCACACACATCTATACTGGTCATTCCACATATATACATGTGCATGACACACATATACTCACAGATACACACACATAGACACACAGCACATTACATATACACACATGTATACTATACACAAAGCACATGCACACATAGCACACCACATACACTTGTGTACCATACACATATATACAAAACATATACTGCACACATATACCTCACATGTACACACACATGCACATCACACACATGTACAACACACACTCACATTGCCATCCCTATCCAGGGCTTTTTGTCTGTAGCTTCGGCCTAGCGCACACTGAGTGCTTCTGTCCTGAGTGCGCTGTGGCATTTGTCTGCATCATCTTTATGGAGCCAACATAATGGAATAATGATTGAATTGTACTTCTATCCAATGAGTGCTACAAGTCATCTAGGGATGATAAAGTGTCTGTGAGAGTATGCAGTACATGCAAGTGTGAAATATGGCACTATTTGTAGCACGGACTTGTGCACCCAAGAATTGTAGCTGTGGGGGAAAGACCTGGAGCTGTGGTTCACTGTGAGGGGAAAACATTCAGAGCAGGAGATTCTGGGGAATGTAGTTCACTCAGCCGGCAAAGCTTGTCTTTTCAGAGCTTATTCTGCAGGTTCTAAGCCCCCTCCACCCCCACAGATGGTGCCATACCCAGCAGGGGCCACACACCATACAAAGAGGTGCCTGGCTCCACAGGATGGTATCTGAACCTCCCATTCAAAGGCCCTTCCTGTGGAGCTCTGTGCTGACATTGCTGAGAATACCTCTGCAGGGTTTGAAAGCCAAAGCCTCCGTGAAGTTGGTCTTGGGGCAAGGCAGAAACAAAGAGAGACTGAGCCCTCGGCATGTGGCATTGGGGTTCCCAGAGATGACCAACATGTGTCTTGAGGGTACCTTTTGTGAGCCTAGGCAGTCGTACTATCACAGGCACTATGCTATCCATGACACTGTCTATCAGAGTGTTAGCAGAAAGAAGGAACTTCACACAGGGAAAGACAGGGAAACAGCATCGTGCTGGTGGCCCAGGGCTCTAAGGGTAGTGATTGCAGGAAGAGGAGCCAGGAAACTCTTGGAGATAACATGTGAAAAAGAAACCAGTGGGCAGAAAGAAGAGTTGGACACTTTCATCAGGGTTTCATGGAATACAACAGAGCATAGGAGAGGGAATCCTGGGAGTGTGCAAGGTGAATGTCTGATCAGTGACCCCCAGAGGTTCAGCAGGACTCTCAGGATTTGTGACAAGAGGACTCTGAGCCTCAGACCCTCCCTAGCTCTCTGGCTAACTTCTAGTCGGTCTCAGGACTGCTTCTTTCAAATTGTTTGTTCTTCTGCCATTAGCCACATGCCCCTGGTCTGAGTCTTCATTCCAGGACATAAAATCCTGGATGTCTCAGCGGGTGATCTCTGGACTCTGATCTCACCCTGAAAAAGCCTAGGACACCCTGATGGTTGATCTTCATTGCCAGTGGGATGGGATTTAGAATCATCCAGGAGACTGACAGGGTGCCCTTTGGGTGTCTGTGAGGTGCTCCCAGAGAGAATTAACTCCATTCAAAAGACCCACCCAGCGTGTGGGCAGCACCACCCCACACGGTGGGGACCCAAAGGAACAGAATGAACAGGAGGAAGCCATCTGAGCTCTGTATCCAATTGGCTCCCATGATGCAAGCTGAGCAGCTGCACTGTACTTTCCCCACCATGAGTGACTGGAGCTCTGTAACATGAGCTCACATAAATCCGTCCCTCTATATGATGTGTCTGGAGGGACAACACAAAAATGGGAGAAATCTGCCAGCCACACCTCAGAAAAGAGATTAACAGTTGGGATAGGCCAAGCATTGCACCAACCAAACTAAACTCTCAATCAACTAATGAGACCACAAAGTGAACAAGCAGTTCACCAAAGAAAAAACTGAAATATTCAATAAACATATATTTTTAAAAAGTGTTCAACCTCCTTAGCCATCAGGGAAGTGCAAATTGAAACTGCTTAGATTCTACCTCAGAATGCTCTTCAACTAGAAAATAAAGGAAAATGAATATTGGTGAGACCCTGGAAAGAGAAACTGTTACTTCATGCTGGGCGAGCATAAGCAGGTGCACATACTATGGAAACCGGAGTGTGTGTTTCTCAAAAACAAAGCAAAAGAAAGTTACAGCTACCATGGGACCCAGTTATGCTTCTCCCATCGCTTGCCCAAATGACTCCATATCCTACCACAAGGGTGCTGCACATGTGAGAGACAGAATAGGAGGACACAGGAGAGACAGGGTAGAAGGATATGGGAGAGGCAGGGCTGGAGGGCACGGGTGAGACCAGGCAGGAGGACGCGGGAGAGATATGGCAGGAGGACATGGTTGAGACAGGGCAGGAGGATGAGGGAGAGACAGGTCAGGAGGACAAGGGAGAGACAAGGCAGAAGGAAACTAGAGAGATGGGGCAGGAGGGCATGCAAGAGACAGGACAGGTGGGCATGGGAGAGACAGGGTAGGAGACCACAGGAGACACAGAGCAGGAAGGCGTGGGAGAGACACGGAAGGAGGGCACAAAGAGAAACAGGTGAGGAAAGCACAGGAACGACAGGTCGAGGACAATGGAGAAAGAGGGAAGTAGTATACAGCAGAGACGGAGCAAGAGAATATGGGAGAGACGGGGGTAGAGGGCACGGGAAAGCCAAGTCAGGAGGGCACTGGAGAGACAGAGCTGAAGGACACGGGAGACTCAGAGATGGAGGGCACCAGAGACAGGGCAGGCGGGCAGGGAAGAGACATGGCAGGAAGGCACATGAGAGAAAGGTCAAGAGTACATGTGAGAGACAGAATAGAATGACATGGCAGAGACAGGACAGGAAGGCCCAGGAGAGACAGGGCAGAGGGCACGGCAGAGTCAGGACTGAAGGGCATGGGAAAGACACATCAGAAGGACACAGGAGAGAGAGGTCAGGAAGACATAGGAGAGACAGAGCAGAAGACATGGGAGAGACAGGGCAGGAGCACCATATAATCATAAATTGGGTGCACACATAGTATGAGACCATATACACATACAACAATGTCACACACATTTGCTCACATACAACGTTATACATACACACTACATAATGCCATACATATATTCACACACACATACCACACACGTACAATATCACAATATGCACATACGATAGAAGAAAGTGCGTGCGTGCACACACACACACACCTCGCAGGAAAGTATTTTCGCAAATCCAGATGTCCTTAGACTCAGGCCCAAATCCTTAGGGTGAGACAGACTCACCTAAGCAAAGGCTCTGCTGTAACTACTGTTCGGTGACAGTGACAGTTTCTTTCCTTGGTGTCTCACAGGAGGATACAAGGATGTCCTCTTCCTATGAGCTACGGAAATGAGCTTGAGCTCTGGTTGGCATAGGCAGGCAATTAGGGATCGTAACATTTCCTGACTACCACCATGGGCAGAGGGAGTTCAGCTGGGAAATCCTATAGAAACCCACAGGTTTTCCCATCAGTTGTAGACTTTAGAGAGGGAAGAGACTTGAGCTTAGAGGATGAGTCTCTGAGTTTATAGGGAAGGTTGTAGTGGGACACACAAAGAAGCTAATCCTATGGTCCTACTATGCTCTGGGGCTGCTACAGGCTGGTAGCCGAGCAGCTGAGAGAAAGCACTAGACAGACTCTAAGGTGTGGCTGACCCCCTCTATTGGGGCAGCTTCTGGAGTAGCAGCTGTGTGAGCTGCAAATATGTGCTTGTAATGCAGTGTGCACAGTGCCTGTCTCCTACCACATCATCCAAGTGGAATGTTGGGGTGACTCTTCCTCATACAAATGTGTGGGTTGGAGGGCATTGAGGAGCATGGTGGGAAGTGAAGAGTGCACAGTGCCACCTAAGGACTCCTGCTGTCATGGTGGAAAGCCCTTTATGGAAGATGGTTTTGGAGCCCAGGCATCCACTTGACTTCTCCCAGGCTGTATGTGTGGCTTGCAGAGAATCAACCCCCCTCTCTCCTAACTTGTTCTGGTCCTGTTTCTGTCACAACCATGGGACTGGGAGGTTAAGACGGGATTGTAACATATTCAAATCTCAGTACCACCTTCTGAGGAAAACTTTGGAAGAACCAATCTGCTTGAACGGATTGGGTCTGTTTTCTTCTGCTCTTCACTCTTCCCTCTTTCATCTGATGCTTTAAGTAGTTCTGCCTGAACCCAGGATTGAAAAAAAGGCCAATCAAGGTCAAATTCTTATAATATTATCTTTTGACACCTGGAAATTATTCATTCCCTAGGATATAATCAAGCTGTGATATGAACTTGTGCCTGCGTGCTGCCGATAAATTCACAACCAAAAAACTTAGGGGAACAAGGAGTTTTTATTCTTTCTTGTGATTCTCAGTTACAGTTCTTAATTCATCTTGACAGGGGAGCTCATACAAACACCATGAATGGAGGGAACTGACCACACATATCCACAGGAATCTTGGAGAAAGGAACAAACCTCACTCGCTGCACGTACGCCAAAGTATGCTGAAGAATGCCAGCTTATTGAACCAGCTCCTTCTATCTTATCCATCCACCCAAAGGCTGGGTCTTCTTCATCGAGTAGAGAATATTTGGCAGGCTTGCTAAGGATTAAGACAGCTACTAATTCTTTACACATGTTCCTAAGGCCATGGCTGTTCAATAAACTGTCTTATTTGCTGTGGGTCAAAAGCTTTGCTTAGGTTGGACAGACCAGAATGATGGAGAGGAATAGCTGACTCGTGGGTGTGCCGAAACTGAGGCAAGGACAGACATGGAGTCATCCATCTTGAAGCTTCCTGCTAATAAAATGAAGGTACCGCTAAAGGGAGTGAAGATGGGCTGGGGAGATGGTTCAGGGGTTAAGTCTTTGCTTTGCAAGCAAAGGACCTGAGTTCAAATCCCCAAAACCCATGTAAAAATGTCAGGCATAACAGTGGCCCATAATTCTGACCACAAAGGCAGAGTCTGGGAAACCACAGAGCAAAGCAATAAGCAGGAAGAAAAATCTGGAATGATTCCTGATGTCACCCTTAGGCTTCCACAGGCACACATACTCAAGCATCCTCTGATTCACATTCCCTAACATGAACACAGGCATACATGCAACACACACATAAAGACAAAGAGAAAACATCACCACAATAGTGACAATGCTTCCTAGCCTCCTGCACAGCCACTGCCCCCTTCCTCTCTCCCCCATCTGTCATACTGAGCACAAAAGCTTCAGTGTTGAAGAATGTCAGTCATGAATATCTTGCAATCCAGTTTACCCATTAACTCAGTCATTACACCAGACAAAGCAGTTAATTAGGCAGTAATAACAAATGAATGAGTAGGCTCTCCATGTGAACTCACAGAAGAGATTATATCCATGAGCATCCAGGATGGGGCTGTGCATGAACTATCATGATGAATAAGGTTAGCAAGACTTTGATTTTCATAATTTAGTAGTGTGGGAGCCAGTGGTCTCCAGCCAGAGAGGAAAATCTGATGACTGTTAGACTCTATCACATAAAGACTCAAAGTCTAGCATGGATCACAGGCACTAGGATCCTTGGAGGCAAGGGATTAACAGCCACAATAGCGTTCCCATACTAAAGGGGAACACAAGAAAGAGCTCTAGGTAATGCTGCTGAGTCCTTACACCTCATCAGAGAAGAAGACCCAGAGGAAAGTTTGACATGCACAGTAAAGGATGCTTCAGGAATGGGGGGGGCACTGGGAGAAAGGGAGGGAGGGGGGAAGAAAGGGTAAAAGGGAGGAGGGAGCAAGGGGATCCAGGGAGGGGTGGAGGGAGGGAGAGGAATGGGGTACCTATCAAGTTTGTGTGAATGGAAAAAAAACTATAAATAAAAAAAGAAAGAAAGAAAAGGAACAAGGAAAGGGAAGGAGGAGGAAGGAATGTTAGAGAGGAAGAAAGAAGGGAAAAAAAGAACAAGGCAGGAAGAGACGGAAATAGAATGCTGGGCCTGAGGGGCAGGCCTGTTCCACAGCACACAGGAGGCTGAGGCTGAAGGGTCACCATGAGTCTGAGCATACAGTGAGACCTCGCTCAAAATTAGCAAGAATGTGACTGTGATGTGTCTTAGTAGTGGATCACCAGACCATCATCCCCCAGTGAGGGGCTGGGGGCTTGGCTCAGGGTTACAGCACCTGCCTAGAATCCCCAGTGAGGGGCTGGGCCATGGCTCTTTGATAGAAAAACCTGCCTAAGCATATGCAAAGTCCTGTTTTCAATCTGAATATTGCAGCAAAACGAAATGAAAACTAAACTAAAGACAAAAAGCAAGGACGGACTTGTTATCTCACACCTGCTCCAGAGTTCCTGTGCTGCACCCTCCTTTGAGCCCCCTGGAAGGGTCATACTGTGTGTGCCTGTCTCCATTTCCTGCCCTTGGAAGCAAAGCAAAGAAGTGAATACAAACTTTTCAAATGACTACCAACTTTTCTATCCAGTCAATAAACAAGATGTTTTGTTTTCCAATGAATATTAACACAAACGGTCAGAAATTTAACACTGCAAACGTGTTAATACTAGAAAGAAAATTCACCATGGCTCAGGGACAGCAGGAAACCAAGAATAAAAGGTTGACAAGAACTCCAGGCACTACACATAAAAGCCCACAAGCTGTGGAAGACCGAACGCAAGGAAAACATGTGGCACTAACTCCTTTGCTATTAAACAAGATGAAAGAGAGAGAAATGTGCTTTGTTTTCAATCAGAAAGATCAGGAAGGCAGCAAGCAAGTCAGAAGGAGGAGAGAACAAACCATGTTGTAGAATTCAAGTGTGGGGAAGAAGTGCAATGAATAAATAAGGGGTTCCTAGTAAAGATTTACAAGTTGAATGCTATTTTAAAATGAGGGGAGGGGCTGGAGAGGTGGCTCAGGGGTTAAGCCTCTGCCTTGCAGGTGGAAGTTCCTGAGTTCGGATCCTAGACCCCACGTATAGACGCTGGGCAGAAGCGGGGGCGGCCTGCGTTTCTGGTCCTGGTGGGACGGAGCCTGTGAATCCCCGGGCAGAGTAAACAAGGAGGTGGAGGCGTCTATGATGTTTCCCGAATTCGCCTGTGGTTCTACACACACACACACACACACACGCGCGCGCGCGCGCGCGCGCGCGCGTGCACAATTGAATAAATAATAAAAAATAATAAAAAAATAAAATATTTAAAATGAGGGGAAGCTGGGGAGATGGCACATTGGGCAAAAGCTCTGTGCAAGCCTGAGGGCCTGATTTTGGATTCCCAGCATCCCTAAGAGAAGTTTGGTGTCTCTGTGCTGGCAGGAACAGCACTGAGTGCATCCCTGGGACTCACTGCAAGCCAGTGGTCACTCACCAAGAAAGCTAGACTGGCTGGCCTGCAAGCCCCAGGGATCTGCTTGTTTCTGCTTCCTCAGGGCTGGGATTACAAGTGTCACAGTTAGATATTGGTTTTGTGGATATGGTGTGACTTCTTTCCTCAGTCATTTATGTTGCTTTGGTCTCTTTTGCAAAGCTGGACATGAAACTGTAATAGAACTATAATAAGAGAAAATAAAGCCTGCTGTTCCCTTAAGCTATTTGGTTGTGAATTTATCAGCAACAGTGCAGGCTAACTGCGACAAGTGCACACCACCATGCCTAGCTTTCTCTTTTCTTTTTTTTTTAATTTTTAATTTAATTTAATTTTTTATTTTTTAATTAATTTATTTTTTCCCACTCATACAAACTTAATAGGTACTTCCATCCTTCCATAGTCCCCCTTGCTTCCTCCCCCCTTTTCCCCTTCCTTTCACCCTCCTCCCTCCCTTTCTCCCAGTGTCCCCCTTTTCTCCCCCCCAATCCCTGGAATATCCTTTAGTGTGAACGTCAAATTTGCTTCTGTGTCTTTCACTCTAATAAGGAGTATGGACTCAGTAGCATTGCCCAGAGCCCTTTCTTGTGTTCCCCTTTAGTATGGGAACACTATTGTGACTGTTAATCCCTTGCCTCTTAGGGTCCTAGTGCCTGTGATCCATGCTAGATTTTGGAGGGTCATTGATATGTCAGTCATTGCGCAGGTCGTGCAAAGTCCTATTATGGTTACTTCGGCCCTAATTTATGTGAAGTGCCTTGTATATCGTTGCTCCTCCCCATCTTTAGGCTTTTACAATCTTATTGCTCCCTCTTCAGCAAATTTCCCTGAGCTTTAGGATGAGGAGAGATTTGGCTGGTCTGGTTCCAGGTGATTAATGTAGGGACTGTGATGTTTTGAGTTATGGTTTGTTGTTATTTTTAGTTTTGCTGTTCCTGCACCACCCTTGGCTCCATCCTGATGGATATTGGAGGTCACCTTCTAGGCAGAGATAAAAGGCTGTTAAAATGGAGTCTCACTGTAAGAGTAGATTCAAAGGCAGATGGACTAAGAGTAGGAGACCATGGTGAGGGGAGTCAGTCTCCCATTTGCAGGATGGTTACCACCTCTCTGCCAGACTCTATGCCCTCCCTGACTGGTGAGATCAAACCCCCTCATTTGCAAGTGACCAGGAAGGAAAGTGAGTGAACTTAACTAGATATCTCACTACTTACTTGCAGTACTTGATGATGACCTATTTTCTCTGCTATAGCATGATCCCCTCTCTCCTTATTTCTGGGGGAGCTCTCCTTCCCCTTCCCTCCTGTTTAGAATCTTTGCAATTACTGTAGGTATTACGGAGATTTATCTCTGAATACGTCATTAAGTGGTTTTGGTACTAAGATCCACCTATTAGGGAGTACATACAGCGCTTAATTTTCTGTCTGGGATGCTTCACTCAATATAATTTTTTTCTAATTCCATCCATTTCCCAAAAAATTTCATTAATTCATCTTTTTTGATGGCTGAGTAGTATTCCATTGTATAAATGTACCACATTTTCCTTATCCACTCGTGAACTGTTGGGCATTTGGGTTAATTCCATGACTTTGCTATTGTAAACAGTGCTGCTATGAACATGGTCATGCTTGTGCTATCGAGGTGAATTTTTGCTGTATGGGGGATTATTCCCAGAAGTGGAATAGCAGGGTCATATGGCATTTCAATTTTTAACTTTCTTAAAAATTGCCACGCTGATCACCAGAGTGGTTGTATAAACCTGCATTCCCATCAGCAATGTAGCAGAGTTCCCTTCTCTCCACATCCTCTCCAGCATTTGGTGTTGTTTGTATTGTGCATTTTTGCCATCCTGACCGGGGTGAGGTGATATCTCAGAGAGGTTTTGATTTGTATTTCCCTGATGGCTAAGAATGTGGAGCATTTTTAAAGATATTTTAATCTTTAAATCTAGCATGGATCACAGGCACTAGGTTCCTAAGAGGCAAGGGGTTAAATTTTCAATTTTGTCCCTGGTAAAGTTTCTTTTGAATTCCCAGGTCCATATTTTAATTGGGCCATTTATTTCCTTGGTGTTTAGTTTTCTACTTTTCATGTGGGTGCTGGAAATTGAACTTGGGTCCTCAAGGCTTGCAGGGAAACTGCTTTTACCAACTGGGCTTTGAGGCTCTGATAGTTACTTTAAAAAAAATTAGACACTAGCAATTAACCTCAAATATAAATACCAGTGTATCATAGATAATCTATTAATATGATTCAAAATGTTAATAAAGAGAATAAATATGCAACTACTTGAATAAAGAGCCCATCCTGCAAAGACATTAGATTTGTGTTCCCAAAAAGAATGCTTAGTAAATTAGAAAGATTGCCCTAACCTGATGTCTACGTAAGACAAACAGCCAGTTCTGGTGATAATGGGGCAACTCTCACACATTTCCTTGTGCCAAGAAAGAGATAAAGCTTTTCACTTGCCATTAAGAGCCATCCTACACTGTAGATGGCAGTTACTGTAAAACATTACCCATAATGACAGGAAGGAAAGAGGCACAATTATACTTATTTCTCTAAAGTGTGGTTATGTACCTGAAAAAAAATGGAAACAAGAAAATCAACGAGAATGATCAAAACTAATGACAGGCTCTGGAAGAACAGCTAGTTGTTATTTTTAAAAACTATCTGTGTGTGTATATATATATATGTATGTACATGTGTATGTGAGTGTACATGTGACTCTATGCACATATATGTACACAGATGCATATGCATACCTAAATGTATATGTGTGCATACATCTCTATAGGTGCATATGTGCACATGTATATGCATGTATACAAATGTGCACATGTGTGCATGCATATGTATAAGTGTACATGTGAGTGTGCATGTGCATTTGTACATACATCTGTATATATGAGCTTGCATACATGTACATGTGTGTATATGCAAGTATATATTTGTAAGTGTGTATGCGTATGTTTATGTGCGTGTGTGTATGTATATGTACATCTGAACTTGTATGTTTCCCTGTATATATGCACATTGTACACATGCTCACAATAACAAGACATTTAAAGAAAACAAGGCAGTGATTCCAGAGGGCATGTGGAGCTATGTAAAACATACATTTTTATTTTCAAACACGTACTCATGAAACTTTTAAAAAGCAAAAAAGTAAACTATGCAAGATCTCATAAAATATTCATGGTACTTATAGAGCTGCATGATAAGAAGTGATCACCTAACACTTCGCTGTATTTTTAATTTGTACAGTAAATATGTTCACAATGAATGTGCTATAAATTTTACAACAATACAATGCTGAAAGGAATTTCCACAACACAATCCTGAAGGTCCCTAGGCGCTGAGTCTGGACCCTTGTTTCCCTCAACCAGACTGAAAGGCAGCACTGGAGTTAGAAATAGGCAGGAAGGAAAAAACTCATGCTCTTGACCTCTATCCTGCAAGATGAACAGGGAGCTCCATTCTCCTGGCCTCTCCTCCTCCTCTTGTTTCTCTGGGTTTGATGTCTCTGCAAGTTTAGGATTCTTTAAACAAATATTCCTGCTTATCAGTGGTGCCTCTTTTTTATTTAAAAAAAGAATGTTAACTTTATTTATGAACATGTGATTTGTGTTATACACAGGCTAATAAACAAAAAGGAAATAATTGTTTTCAAGAAATAAAACTTCATCTGAATTAGTTTAAATACTATATAAAGTTGTACTTTATATAAAATGTGTTACATTTACTACTACAGTCACCAGGATAGTTAATCTACTTTGTGCTGGCATTTGGATACATAAAAATCAGTTTTAAACCAATTACCAGCAAAACAGAAACTTGGACAATTTTTACAGCATTGTGCTTAAACAGTGGTGACTCTTGTGTGAGGTCTGTCAGGAAAAGATGGTGTCCCAGCTACGTGAACCTTCGCAATCAGTCTCACTTTACTTGGGCCTCTTTGTAGGTTCTTGGTCTCATTGATAATAGAATTTAGAAAAAAGAAGGAAAGAAGCTGGGATGAATAGTCAACATGATTGTAAAAGTAGAAAAATTAACAATACAAAAAGGACTCAAAATGGAACTGAGGGACAACATTAATATAAAAGAACCAGGGTGCTGAGCTAAGGTGCTGGGGGAAGGAGATGGAAGAGGGAGAGAGGGGTCACACTTTTCTCTGAGACCTGGTCTCATGTAGCCCAAGCTGGTCTCAAATTCCCTAGGCATCAGATAAACTTGAGCTTCTGATGCTCCTGCCTCTCCTTCCCGAGTGCCAGGATCACAGGCCTGCCTTACCATTTCTGGCTTATGCAAGTCTGGAGATTAGAATCTACTATTTCATGTGTGCTAGACAAATGTTGTACCCACCCATGAGTCACAAGTTCTTCTATGTCCCTAAAGAAATAATTAAGGGAAAAGACATTCAGATATCACTTGCTTTCAATATCAAACATTTTGGAAATATATTGCAGAGCTGTATATTTTTAATTTTTATTTTTCATAAGGTAAAAACAAATTCCAAGGAGGTCTTATAGTCCATTTCTCCACCATAAGTGAGATACTCATGGAAAACACGGTCTAAGAAGACATTGGGCCTGGTTGGTGTCCCATAATAGGAGGGCTCTTCTTTACTGAGCATGCCATTGTGATCTTTATCAAGATTCAAATACTGATCATAAACTCTTAGGGCAGAAGAGGCAAAAAACCAATTTGCTTCTTGACTCTTTGGACAGTTTTTCATCCCTCGGCTCCAGCAAATGATGTAGAAAAGTGCATTCTAAAATATTTTGAATTTTTGTCTTCTCTCTTCTTAGAGGGTCCAGAAAGAACAGCTTCCTAACTGCTGCACAAACTAAAAAGTAAAAGGATTTTTCCAGTCCATCTAATTGTGGCAAAGTAGGGATAAGTTCCAACATGTAGTTTTCTAAGTCAGAGTCTCACATGTATCCTTGTCCATCAACATCATGTAAACTGAGTCCTAATCTTGTTTGATCAAACCAAACTTTCTTCATGGCATAGTTAAAGAACTGCATGATGGAATTCTACTATATGAATCTGTATGAAGGACTTTGGCAAAGAGTTTTGCAGTGGAAAATTGTTTGCACTTGGGTTCAGCCTTTTCACCAACCTTAAAAAAATTTCATAATTTACTATTGCTTCTTCTCCAGTCATATCGAAGAGTTCTGAAGTTAGACTTCATCTTCACCTGGCAACTTATATTGAAACCTGGGCATGGTCTTATACAATTCATTTGTGTTTTTTTCTACCTCCTTTCCATTTTGAGTAATACATGGTAAATAGATTCATTTCTTCATCTTTTAATTTTTGTTCACTTTTTTTTTTACTTTGCATCCGTGTGGAGCTTCACTAACCTGTGGCAAAGCACTTCTTTCCAATCCATGGCTGACTTCTTATATTTCCTATTTTTTACAGAAGTTTTTGTGTAGCCACAAATTTGCTTATTATCACAGCTTTTGTTGTGTTTTATAACTTTGTTTATGCTTTGTTTTCATTTTTTAAAACATATCCCAATATTTCTGTAATTTTTTTCCTGTGATGTACTAAAAATGTTTTGTTTAATTTGTTTAATTAAAATGATTTGTACATTTTCCAGTTTTCCTTTGGTTGTTAAATCAATGACCTTATCCTGTTGTGATTGGAGGAGGAGATACTTTGCATGGTAGCTACCTTGTAAAAATCTATCGGGACTTAATCTGTGATCTGTTTCAGAAAACGGTACATATGTCTTTGAGAATATGCTTGCTATTTGAGGGAGTGTTCTACAGGTCTGTTAGCCTGTTTGTCATACTTAAGTCCTCTTTCCCCTTACTTATCCTGTTCCTTCTCTTCATTATTGTGAGTGTAGAATTATAGGACTGTCTTTTACATTTTGTCCATTTTTAATCTCTTTATGTCTCAGTGCTGTGTTTTAGGTACATAAAACTGCTACATCTTTTTTCAGTATTGAACCTTTGTTAATTTACATTCTTTGTCTCGCAGCATTTTTTAGTTTTTTTTTTCATTTTCTTCTTTAGTGTTTCATACATGAATATAGTGAATTTGTGATTTTTTATCTCTTAATACCCAATCCCATCCGCCACTCTTTTCCCCTTTTACCCCTTCATCTTCCCTTCCATATTCCCTCTTCTTTTCCAGTCATCTCACTTGTGTGTCCCACTGGTTTTCATAGATCAGTGGGTTTACCATTGAGGACAGCATCTTCCTTTTTCTTCCCTATCAACTTTAGTCCTCATCAATTTCTCAGAGGGTGCACTGGCCCGCTGGACACTCTGAGAACAGGGTAACCTAGGAGGGGGAGGACAAATGAAAGACAGGAGACACAAAGAACGAGAGCAAGTGCAGAGTTCCGATCAAGCTCTAACTTTATTGAACGAGGGAAGGGTTTATATAGTTCTTGGGGGGAAGGGTCTTCCCAGGGCAGGGGTTTTGGCAGGAAAACCATTTGGCCAGGCAGAAAATGTTGCTAGGAGACTCAGGTATTGATGGCAGATAAGATAAACCGCAGATGGTCGTTTGCTTCTCTGACAAAGGGCTCAGCTATGGGGGAAACAGAGACAGGCAGGCGCCCAAGAAGGTCATTTGGGCAAAAGGTCATTTTTTATGGCTCCCGGCAAGAGGGGTGTGGGACTTCTTGAGATCTTTTCCATTTGTGGCGAGATGTTGGTAGGACAGTTCCCATGCAGTTCTTGTGAAAGTATCTTGTAGCATTTTAATGGCATTGTTCATAAATTATTTACTTATTTAAGAAGTCAGAGGTTGGTTTTCAGAAGTTAGTTTTCTCCTGTCACTTAGGCATAGGAGATTGAACTCAGGTCACTGACTTGGTGCATAGACACCTTTACCCACTGAACCATCTCGCCAGCCTTCTTGTAAAATTTTGTACTTAAATATGTGCAAGTGCACTTGTGTACTCACTCCTACTCTCTTTTGGTGACAAGTTAATGGAACATGTTCTTCCATCCTTTCAGTTTCAGTGGTTTTATTTCTTTGGATATGAAGAGTCTCTTACGGAGAGCTAAATTACTACTAATTACTAAATTGAGGTAATTTTTTATCCATTCTCCCAGTCATTGCTTTTTTTCCTCCAGGTTTTTCTGTGGGAGTGTTTCTGTGGATGAGTGTGAGTATAAGTGTGCTAGCGCATGGGGACTGAGTGTGTACAGCGTCCAGAAGAGGGCATCGGATGTCCTCTGATCTCTCTGTGCTCACTCTTCTGAGGCAAGAGTTTCTTCTTATGAATTTGTGAGGTTTTATCCTCATAATACCCTCTCCCTTCACCCGCTCTTTTCCCCTTAGCTTTTGCTAGGCTTTGTTTCCTTGGAACTGGGGTTACTGGACACTGGCTTATAATATAGGTGCTGGGATCTGAACTCTGGTCCTCACTATTTTAGAATAAGTGCTCTTAACAACTCTCCCTCCCCATTGCCTTTTGTTTAGAAATTTTAATCTATTTTGATTCAAGGTAGTTAGTGAAAACGAGGGGCTTCTAGCTTATATAATATATGATAATGTAATAAAACTGTTATAATGCCATAAATTTTGTAATACATCCTCTATTTCTGCATCTTATCCTTTTGGGTTGTTTGTTGTATTTTTCATCAGGTAGGTGTGCTTGACAAATTATCTTTTGCCCTTTCATTCTCAGCCTGTGGATTCTTTACCAGAAGGTGAGTTGCTTGGCGAGACAGCAGAAAGTTGGACTAGTTTTAATCCAGTCAACTATAAGTAGGACGACTCTTGGTGTTACCATGTCCTGTGATTAAAGTTAACGGTAAATTACAAATGCAGGCAGGATGGTGGACTGCCCGGATCCTTCAGAAATGAAAGTATGGGTGACACCCCCAGGAAAAGAACCAAGACCTGCTAAAGTACTTGCTGAGTACAGGAAATACGGAATGGGTAGTAGAAGAGAGTAGTTCTAAATACCAACTAAGACCATGTGACCATTTACAGAAACTTATGACTTATAACTTCCCAGAGCATTTCTATTGTACTACTAAGGTACAAATGGAAATGTCTAGAATTCTTTGATTGGTCCTGAATATATAATGAGTGACAGTGAACTATAGAATGTGATGTATATATTTTTAGATGATGCTTTTTAATTTTGAATTTATATTGATTTATTATTATATAATATTTCTATTTTATTTATTTATTCTGTGCTAAATTATTTAGCTTGTGCTGATGTTGATATTATATTTATATTTTATGTATTGTATTATATATTTTATATTTTATAAAATATATTGTAATTTTTATATTATATTTTATAATACCTACTATAATATTTTATATTACATAATGAAGAGATTCCAAATTTTTTATATTTCAGAATTTGAGAACTTTTGATATTAAATTGAATGTCTTTATGAATATAATATCTATGGGAATAAGGGTTTGGAAGGTCATAGTGTAATAGTTATGTGTTTGTGTCAAGTTGACAAGTGGTGGAATGTTATGGATGCATTTTGGTGGCAACTTGACAGTTGCAGACTGTTTGGGGTGCAGGTGTGGAGAGTTAATGGTTGGAATGACCCCTAAACAAGTCTGCAGGTATTTGATTGATTGCTGTGGAAAATCTAGCCCATAGTGAGTGATACTTAATAGTGTGGACCACATAATAGGAGGTACAAGGAAGAGGATTTGCTTTTCCATTATCTTGTTTCGACTTCCTGTGGAGTTCATTCTGTGAGCATCCTTCACTTCTAGAGCATCTTGGTTTTCTTTGTTGTTGCTGCTGCTTCTGTCCTTGGCTGACTCAGCACTTCACCTTTTCCACCATGGAGCCTGGTCTCTAGGCCTTGCTGCTTGCTGTTCACTGTTCATCCCTGATGTCAGAGCCCAGCTGTTCTTCACCTACTTTGGAACCCAGTGTCTTCTACCCTCCAGAGCAATAAAGGCTTGAGACCTTCTTGGGATTTTTTGGCTTTGTGGAACATTCTGGTCAAGAGCAAGGTGGCTGCAGGTGGCTACTTTGAAGACACTATTATTTATTGTGAGTTATTTTGATAAACTTATTCATATATATCACATTGTATAGATTCTGTTTCTTCAGAAAACCCTGACTAATGCAAATGGTCACTTTTATAATGTTGATTCTGCTAATCCAGGAGTATCCGAGGTCTTTCCACCTTCTGATGTCTTTTGTAATTTTTCTTTGAAGGTCTGATTTGGTAGTCATGTAAGCCGTCAAGTTGTCCTTATGGTGGGAAATTTTTCTTTCACCTTCAATCATTATTGATATTTTTGCTGGTTATATCAAACTGGGTTGACATTTGTGCTCATTCAATACTTGAAGTACATCTCTCCAAGCTCTTCTGGCTTTTACTGTTTCAATTGAAAAATCATTTGTTATTTTAATAGGTTTACCTTTAAGATGACTTTTTTTTCTCTTGAAGCTCTCAGCACATTGTCTTGTATGTGTAGTGTTTTGACTATTATAAGCAGTAAGAATTTCTATTTTGGTCTTATCTGTTTGGTATGTTGAATGACTATTGTATTTGGATGAGCCTTTCTTTCTTTAGATGTAGAATGTTTTCCATTACGATAATTCAAAAAATTTCCTCAGGTATGGTATTTGGGGATTCTTGTTCTGGTATTCCATGAATGCACGTTAAGCTTCTTCAAGGTGTCCCATAACTCTTGAATGTTCCTCTCAAGTATCTTTTTGGCTTTAACAACCTCTTCAATTGAACTGGTTAGTTCTTCCACTTCGTTCTTCAAGGTCTGATATTCTATTTTCTGCTTCATTAGTTCTATTATTAAGACTCTGTTGAGTTCTGGATTGAAGATAGCTTGTCTTTTAGCTTAAACTCTGCTTGAGATTGTTTTAACAGCTAAGTTTGCCTATTTTTGTTTTTCAATTGCTTTCCTTTTCAACTGCTTTTCTCATCTCCAAATGCCTGTTATGTTCCTTTTCCAAATAGTTGATGCAGTTATTTAACTCCTCCTGCATTTCCTCTGTCATTGTTTTGATCATAGTAAATAAAATCATTATTTTGGGTATGGATTTCTTGTCTATTTTCTGTGAGTTCTGGATTCCATCATTAAGGGTCCCATTCTTTTTGTAGGATATTTTAAGACAGGCTTTTGTTTCTCATGGATTTGCATTGCGACCTGGAGATGACCTGGGGCCTGGGGCATGGCCTAGAGGCCTTCCCCAGGACCAGAAAGTCAGACAGGCTACTAATGGGGTGTCCAGATGATCTGGGACATGATCTATGGGGCTTACCTGAGGAACAGGTAGTCTGCCCTGGTCTGGGTCCAGGGCAGAAAGTCCGATAATAGCATATTCTTGAGGAGTGATTCTATAGCCACACTCCAGACTTGCTGGCCACCTGTAACTGGTAGATGTTCAGAAACAATTTTAATCAATCATAAAAAATATTTGAGTACACTCTTAAGCTTGTCATCATTTCCCAAGCACTCAAAAGTTTCAGGAGACAAAATGAAAATATCAAGTTTGTTGATTTTTGTTTGCCAATGATAGATATTTCAGGAAGAGTTTCAGATGCAGACAGTTTGAATGCACTGTAGGCATTAGTGAACACTATGAAGCCAAAAAAATAGATATCTAGAGTCTAGTGCAAGAAATGCTGCTTGCAATGACCAAAGGGCTCCTTCTATTCAAAGATAAACCTTTCTGAGGAGAACAGGTGCATGAAAATACCCGATACCTTATCTGTCAGTGCAGGTAAACAACATTATAAATTAATTATTACCATTTGAACTATACAGTGTAGAGGAAATCATGAAGCACCCATATGAGAAAAATGTGAGAAAGTATTATAAAGCATACCTGCCAAACCTTATCATGTAGCCGTGGCTCTGAAACTTTAGCCTGATACGTATGACTATAGGTCTCCTTCTCAACCGTACTCCATTCCTGCAGAAGAGAAAGCAAGTGGACGGAATGGAGGTGTTCCTGACCTGAGAGTAGTGCTGCTGAGTGCACCAGCTCAGCAAAGCCCATATACCTGGCAGCACTGCTTTCCCACCTGACAAACCCCCCACACTGGCTCTTCCCCAGAAATGATGAACCAGAGACCTTGTTGCTGACCCCTTCCCCACCTCACAAGGCCGCATAAGAGCTGTACCTGGTTAGCACACACCATCAGCTTCATTCTGCAGTACTTTCCTGTTGCGTCCCCAGAGCAAAGTGAGTATCTGGACCCAGAGGCATCTTTCCTCATACAATGTTTACAGGGTTCCTCTCTTTAAAGAAATCATGGTTACAGAGCCACAGCAGCAGAGATCGGCAGCAGAAGGCTGACTTTCCATGAGAGCTCAGACATGCAACATAACTTTCCCACGAGTGGGAAACTTCATCACACAGTGACTGTCCACAGCAGGCAGAGGTCCACATTTGAGAAGACATTGGAACCCTGAGTCTTAAAGGGATTATAAATGCTCATCAAGTTGTTGATCACAAAAGAGAAAACCAGAGGATGCCATGGACATATAGCTTATATCAGAACAACAGACATTCCAAAGTACCAGACCAGACTAGGAAATCTGATGCATCTCTAGGTTGCACTTTGATCATCCTCTGTAGAACTACCTGCTTCTTTCTTTCTTAAAGAAGAGCTAGTTAACTTGTTCTCTTCTTCAGTTTCTTCCAGCAAGTCTCCACCTCTCAAAAGTGCCTTCCCAAACACATAAGACTGGTGAGGGAAACATTTTAAATCATGACAAAAGCAGAGCATATAGTGGAGTTTGTATGTGTGGATGAACCTCCATTCATGGCATAGCTGGAAGTTCCTGGGGGAAGTGGAGAAAAGAAAGTGAGCTAGTAAACAGAGAAAGAGAGACAGAGACAGAGAAAACTTACATGCAGAAGTGAGTTACCCAAATGCTGTCATGAACCACTACAAGTCACTAAATTCAGGAAGCTTAAGAGCTGTGGGAGAGGCAGAGAGATGCCAGGGAGTCCCATTGTTGCTGCAGCTACATGCCCTTGATACCAGAGGTCCAGTTAATAGAGCAGAGCCTTGCTGATGCCTAAGATGAAGGTTGGGAACTGAGAACACCAACCCCCTCTAGGTGCTGGTTGGCTCTGCCCATAAATCCACACCCTGTGAAGGGTGAGTCATGCATACTCAGAACATTCAGTGGTCTGTATCAGCTAGCTTTTCCTGAGTGACGCCTCAGACTGCAGTAGCTTAGAAGAGAAACAATATATGTTGCTGGCAATGGCTGGGAAGGTCGCATGGGGCCTTCAGCACCTGTAGTGACATTAGGCAGCAGGATGCATCTGCTCTTGAAGGTCATCCCCCACGGCATGGGTAGGAGCTGACAACCAAGTTACAGACCTCTCTCCTTACTGTTTGAAGTTAAGTGGATTTCTCCCTGTAGTCATGCTGTGTTCCAGCAATGACCAAGTCAAGGTACCCCTTAAGGAATTATTCTATAAAAGTACACTTCAATTCTGCCACATTCTGTTGATCAATGCAAGACCTAGAATTGGAAGAGACTGACGTCAGTGATTCAGCATGAGCCATTCAGTGGGAAGAGCCTCCAAGGCAGAGCATGGGCAATTGGACATGAACATGTACAAACAATGCTGTTTGTGTATCAACAAACTTTTTGAGGGGACAGTGAGAAAACAGAGCATAAGATTATGGGCAAGGTGGGGGTCACAGACCGCAGGCCATCAGTCCAAGCTATGTCTGCTACAGGGAGGGGCCAACTCTCATACATAGCCACAGGTTGCAGGGGTGAGTTTGGTCCTTCCTTTGATATTTACAGGACTCTGGGACATGTTGTGACTCAGTGCTCAAGCGTCAGGCCCACTTTGGCATCATTCTCTGAAATAATCTTCCCCAACATTCTAGGGATAAGTATGACTGAAGTGGATATAATGAAGATGGTGAATGATCTTCACATATGTGTGCTCCATGTCGCAAAGAGAGAAGCTTGTATATCACTGCAGATCAGTGCTCTCAATACATGGAAGAACCACAAGTTTGATGGACCTCTCCCCGCCCCCGTGGACTCAAAGAATCTTTCTTCAAACCACTATCTCTCATTCTCTCCTGACTGCCTGGATGTCAGGAAATATATGGCATCAACATCAACATCAACATTAAGAAAGTACATGAACTTAGATCTACTCAAAGTACACCAGTAGGAATGCATTACACCAGGAAGAGGATTGGCATGTGTATCCAACAATCTCTGACAAAAAAAAAAGAACTATTGCAATGAAAAAATAGACATATATCTCATTTTAGATCTCTACTGTCCTCTATTGTCCATGAATAGGACTCCTATTCATAAGCCATGTGCCACAGTGTGGAGCTGTGACTGCCTCCCACATGACCAACAACATGGGGACTCACCTGCACAGCTGGCATGTTGGGAGCATCTCAGCCACCTACATCTCTTTTTGCCATGTGATATCTTGGTGCCTGGCAGTGGGGAGCATCTTCCTCAGCTCCCATCTTTCCTGCTCTGCTTTCACTTAGTGCCCTGTTACATTTCATATGAACAGTTTTAAGGAACTTGAGCTCTATTCCTTGTGTTCCACCCTCAGACTCCTCCAAGTGTATCTTTGTTGCCCTTCATCCTGTACAAGACCCAGGATAAGGGCAGGGTCAACTCTTGCATTTTCAGTGCCCTTCCAGTTAGGAAAGTGTCCACATCTCCTCTTCCCTGGCTGCCCCATCTTTGGTGCCAGACTGCCACTTCACAGTGTGACCAGGGAACAGGGTCACCACTTTTTCTCCTATGGTTTTTGTTTAGTCCATGTATAGCAAGTGTTTGCTGCAGTTAGACTCTGTTCCCATGTGGCCTCTGCAATGGGGAATAAGAACCTGAACTCCAAGTAGTCAGGGTCTTCTGGAGCTGTGCTAAGATCTAGAGTAGTATTGAGGGTCTGAAACAGCACACAGAAGACCTCACAGCAGCTTGACAGAAAGTCAGAGTGCAGGGGCAGGATGGAAAGTGGCCCTAACAAAAGAGAATAAAGTCATCAAGCACAAGTTCAAGGCCTGCTTTGACCCTGAAAGTGAGGCAGTGCTTGAATCTGTGAGAAGGTGAGAGACGTCCCATTAATATTCAAACTAGTGTAATCATAATCATGAATCTCCTTTTCTTACCCTTGATAAAGTACTTTCCACGTTGTGTCTCCTGTGTCTGAGGTAAGACTTACCCATGCTAATATCATTAGCCATTTTAAGCAAATCCAACCTGGAAAGTAGTAGCTCTTGAAGCAAAAATACTCTGTCACCCCAGTGTGGAATCAAACCTTCCATGTCTCACAGACACAATGAAGGCAGAGATGAGGCAGGAGGGAGCACATTATTCACCTCATTTCCCAGGTAATGGGAAAAGGCTACTGCTCTGTGTGACCTCCTGCTAGCAGGGTGAACAGTGGTCATCAGCAAGGTTGAACCCATGGGTGGGAGATCTGGAAAGTCAATATTGTGTATGTGCACATGTCTGGTGTGTGTGTGTGTGTGTGTGTGTGTGTGTGTGTGTGTGTGTGTGTGTTTGTATGTATACGAGTCTATAATCAACATACCAACATCATACATGACATTGAACTACCTTGTCAAGCTCACCTTTCTCAGGAAACTGATCATTAAACTGCCCATGTAGTTACCCAGGTGTTTTCACCCCAGTCCGTTCAGCAAGGAAGGGCAAAACCAAGCACAACAAGGATGCCAGCAACATAATACTACAGTGGAAGATTCAGAAGAAACTGGTTTCTTCCTGACCCCGGAAGGCCTGACTGAAACTGTTGTGAAAAGTTACTTTCAGAAAAATGATTTGGAGTTAGTAGCTACATGGATTCTTCCTCTAGATTTTCCCTCTGCGATTTACCTCCTGTGAAGGGACAGAAAGCACATCATAGTGCAGGCCAGTCTCACCTCATGTTTCAAGTATTGCTCTCTTGATCCTCCCTGGGATGGACAGGTCACTACCTGAAACAACCCAAAGGGACAAAAGTGAGTGTCCTGTTATCATCTCAGCTTTCTGCACTGTAACAATCTGGGAATCCAGATATCTAAAGTGCCTAGAGGTTGTGAGAATTAGTGCCAGGAATTGCTGGCAGCCCGCCTGGCTCCTTTAGCTTTCCCTTCTCTGTCAGTTACTTTTTCTGTCATCTGCAAATGCAGTCAAGTGGGTGCACATGCAGGGTGTTAGCTCTGCACTCTTTAGTCACTTAGGTCATGTCAAGGTTGATGTCCCATCCTAATGCCATCCTGGCCCAGTGGTGGATGCCTGTAGACTCAGCTTCCAAGAATGTCAAGGAAGAAGTGTTAGTTGGGCTGGAGAGATGGCTCAGGGATTAAGACTGTATCTCAAGGAGTGGGTCTTATGTTCAGATCCCAATTACCACCTAAAAATGCCAGGCATAAATGGAGGAGTGGTGGGTGGAGCCTGAAGCAAGAAGGAGGTAGAAGCAATCCATGATAATTCTCAAAGTCATCCTTGGTCCTCCACAGGTTTGGGTAATGTACAGAGACCCTGCCTCAACAGGGAAAAGGTATTCATTTCCAACTATTCTAATAGGAAATAAGCAGATCCTGCTTTCTTTCCTCCACTACTACTCTGATTCCACATTCCACACTCAAAACAGAAAGATGACTTGTGTGTTCTAGGATAGAGGATGGACATTTTGTAAAAGGAGTTTATTCTGTAGTTTGCCCCCACAAGGGTCCAACCAGGGGCTGTTTTGTGGGAAGAATGACTGGCAGTCCTGATGGTTATTCTCCTTGGTGTATCCAGGTCCCCAAAGAGTATAGTGTCAAGGGCAGAGGATAAAGATGAGAAGGTGAGGCTGAGGAGGGATCTGGCCTTTTAAGAGAGAGGGATGTTGGGTGGAACTTTGGGAGACTGGCAGGTCTTAACTGCCATGAGCAAGGTTTCAACTGCCATGGCTGGTGCCTAACTCTGGAAGATGTGGCACTGGAGCCTGAGGTAGGAGGCCTTCATGTCCGTGTTGAGATTTTCCACAGTTGATCTCCTAGACATGAAGAGACCAATGATCATTCTCATAGGCCAGGACAGGGGACGGGCAATAGAAGGAAGGCAGGCCTTTCTTGTCAGAAGGAACAAAGTTTCAGACACTAGGAAAGATAAGATTAGAAACTTCCTACACAGCAGGGAGACTGTCCCCAAAGAAAATATGAGACTTTCAGATCAAATGCTAGTCCCCTTCAAATGTCTCCATGAGTTGTAGGGTGTAAGCATGGAGACCCCCAAACTAGGCTCTCAAGTTCATTGATTGTGATGTCTCCCAGTTACAGGTGGTGTCCAGATAAGAGATCTACATCATTGGTTCCCCGCCCCAAGTTCACGGCCTCATTCACATTACTTGGGAAGAGGATGACACCTGCTACCCCAGAAATACTTTGTCCAGGACATTTGTTCTCTGTTCCCTGGTCTTCTGGCTAGAACTACAGGTAAGTGACACTGGGTTGGCTGACACTAAACATTTGCTTCCAACTTTGACATGATCTTATGTAGCATAAGCAGAGCTAACATCCTGCACATGTAACCTGAGGGAAAGTGGCAATAAAGGAAGGATAGAGTACCCAAGCTGCTGCTCAGGAGTCTCACACTTGGCCCAGGCTATGTCAGAAGCCTGGATTCCCTCAGGGTCTCAGAAGAGGGAGCTGACTCAGTAGGCACCTTACTTTCTTTTGAATGGCACTAACAAATTAGTTCAAAGTCCCCCACCATTTTGAGATATTTGGGCATCCAAAGAGAAACAGATTCCTCCACAAAAGCTTTAAACTGTGTGCTCACCCATAGATGGCACATCTGAGCAAGTGGCCACGGTTTACGCACAGTACCACAGGGCCACTCTCCATGCTCAGTATTCCCTACTGTCCTACCTATGCCCCTTGTGTTTATCAAATACAGAGTTGATGTGATTACAGATTTTGGTGGTTTGAGACCTTTGGCATGGAGAGCCACTGCATCTAAATTTGCCTTTATTTTAAATGTTTTCAATATTTAGTATGGGTAAGTCTTCCCTTCAATTAAAAGCTTTACCATCCACTGTGAACATCTGCTGCTCTGGCTTGCTTCTGGAAATGTGTTTCCTTGATGTGTCCTAAATCCAGATGTCCACTTTGGATCCACTGTTTATTTCCTTCTATCAGAATTTAGGGACAACATGGAAAATGCTGCATAATGTACCCTGATTCTTGTGCAGTCAACAGGCACAGGCCTTAATGAGGTGCAGGTGATAGAAGGGCCATGAATATGAGCACAGGCTTTTCATTTTGAGAGGAGAGTAAACATGGAGGAATCTGCAGGTGTGGAATAGGTCTACTACTTGGGTCTATGGTATTTCAGGGATAGTGCACTAAGCAGAACTGGTGAGTCTGTCCCTATCCCATCAAGAACATGCCCATGCCTTCTTCATGTTGTCCTCTTCTGCAGGAAATGACAAATCCTAGCATGGTTTTATTTCACATTAGAAATCATGATTTGATTGTACGGTTTGTGCAGGTCTCATTTAGTATACATTGTGAGCGTTGCTCACAGGTTCTGGTCCATAGGTGCTCCCTAACTGCTTTGATGCTTTCTGGACTCACTACTAAGCATTGCTTTAGGATATCTTCCTGCACTGACAGATAACCCCAAACAATATATGCTCCCCTACGGACCTTCTCCTATAGTTTTGGAAAGAGAGGAGAGGGTGTTCTTGTCATTGCAAGTAACAGCATTCTTGCCTACCCCACACATCACATTTCTCTCTAGCATAGCCTTCACAAAGAAAGAGTTCTTGGGCATTACCTGCATGATCATTCAACTGCTTAAGATTTGCTAAAATATTTTCTCATTTTCCTTCTTGTGTGGGTCTGTCTGACAGGTTTCTTCCTGCCTCTTCCCTTCACCTGGTGTTTTTATATGGGTTCTCGGATCTGAACTCAGGAACTTCTACTTGTGAGGTAAGAAGTTTCACACATGAGCCATCTCTCCAGCTGCAAATATACATTTAAAAAAGCAAAGTAACAATAGAAATGTTTGTATGGCTGCATAATTATGAAAACTAAACTCTCTGTGAGAGGAAAATCATACTTGTCATGGTGATACACTATTATAATTCCAAATCTCAGGACTCTGAGGTAGAATGATCACATTCAAGGCCAGTCTGGGTTACTTAGTAAGTCCTTATTTGAAAAAGGAAGCCCAGTCATGATACTCTGACACACATATACACATACACACTAAAGAAAATTAAATGAGCTGAAATAGACAACAAAATTTTATCTGAGAAACCTAAAATCTAAAACACTAGGAGGATGAAATGGAACTCAATGCATGTCAAAGCTAATCTTAGTGGGCTTTTCAAGTATCGTATATATTGTGTTAACTTAAAAAAAAAGTGTTAGAGAATGCTAAAGCAGAAAATAAGGAGAGGCCAATCTCAGCAACAAAGACCAAACCTTTATTTCATACCAAGGGAGAAGAACACCTCTTACTCACATGACCCACAAGTTATTCAGGGGAGTATACTGGTGGAAGTTTTGGCCAATATTATATATCTTAGAGTTAGGGAAAAGGGATGGGAAAACATGTCACTCACATTAGAAGCTGCATATTAGATAGGCACATTCTATCCCTATGTCCTGGCCTGGTAAACTTTCTGGAGTCATCTACTGCCTTCTATGACAACTTCTGCTACTTGGATTTCTCATTGTATCTCACAGGAATCCTTTAAGGTAGGTCCTCCTCTTTGTAATATTTTTAAACTTAGATAATTTCATATATATATATATATATATATATACATATATATGCACACACACAATATGCTATGATTGGAATATGAGTTGTGCCCCACAGGCTCATGTGTTTTCATCCTTAGCTGCTGTTAATAATGTTTGAGAAAGTCATGACTCCTTTACAAGGAAAGGACACTTCAGAGGGCAGACCTGAGGTTTTTGGTGACCCAGGCAAGCTTCCTCTTGCTGAGTGGTCTTCTTCTCTCTGCATCCATGATGATGACTTTGACCTGTGTCAGCCATGCTATGAGATTCCCACCTCAGGGGACTATATCTCCCCTCTGGTACCTTATACCAAATAAATCTCCCTTTCTCCCTTCAGTTGTATCTGAGTTTTATTTCACAGAAATAAAATAGTAATAATGTTTCTTGATAATAGAAAACCAGCTTTTCCCATAATGACTCCTAACGCCTCCCCCCAAGCACATTTTGTAACCTGTCTTTCATGTGTTCATGCATGTTGGGTTATACACGGGAGTGCATTGGCAACCAGTCAGTGGCCATAGCTACAAAGAAAATGGACTCTCCCATCCTCAGCAGCCATCAATAACCTTCTCAGTTAGGGTTGAGGCTCCATGACTTCCCCCCCTCCACATTAGATCCCAACAGGCAGTTTTGTGCAGGTAGCAGAGCTGCTCTGAGGTCATGAGCACAATACCCATTTCATATCCAAGAACAGTGCTGCATCACACTCACCCCCAACCTCAAGCTCTTACATCCTTTCTGCCCTCTTTTCTGCTATGTCCCCTGAGTCTTAAAAGGGGAACAGATGAAGATAATCCAGTTTCAGATTGAGGACTCAACAACAATTTCTAGTCATTTTCACCACTTGTAGGTGATCACTATGCACAACAAAAAATGCTTCTCTTCCCAATGTTGGGTGCAACACTAATTTTTAAACATAAATATTTAGAGGACAGTTTGACAACACATTCTTTCAGCACAATAATTACAGTAGATTTCTCCCAAGGCTTCTGACTTCCACTGCAGTGGACTTTTGACCAAGTGTGAATGGCTTTGTGGGAACATTCTTCAGGGCCAATCAGAAAGGGGCTGCTAACCCCCCATAACATCAGGAACAGGCACCAGAATATTACTGAGGTCCAGATATGCTACAATCACCAGGATAGAGTTTCTTCCTTCAGAGTTTTAGTAATGATTGCCATCTCATTAAATCCAGCAACTTCCAGCTCCTCATGTACTAATGTGAGAGGATGAACCACTCTTACACCTCTTGGGAAAGTAGAGGGAGGAAAGGAACAAGCCCAGATGTGAGTCAGGATTTCTAATCAAGTACTGTGAAGGTGAATTCTACTATTTCCCTAAAGCCACAGAAAGAGGTTAATAGCCACAGAAAATGGAGCTTGACTCTCACACCTAGTAACACAGTTTCCATCTTCAAAATCCTTAAAAAGATGGCAGGACAGAACTTACAATTCTGACACCTACCTCCTCCATGGCATTTCTACCCCACCACAAGGCACACACACACAGACATCCATTTTCTTAATGCTCACAAAGACATTTAAAGGTGAAGTGAAGAGGATCAGCTTACTGTGCCTCACTCCTCAGTGCTGAGCTTTTCTGAAAGTGTCACAGAAACCAAGATGATCAAATCACCTCAAACTCAGAGTCAGTTTCCTTTTACACTATGCAACTTTCTTCTAGCAAGAACATGTACTTTACGATGAACACACTGCAAGAAACCCTGCAGCTTTGCTGCTGTCACATCCAGTACCTGAAGTATTGATGAAATATCTGCAAGTTGAACTAATGACTACACAGAAAACCTCCTTAAGGTTTGCTCTTGAGCTCATACTTTGTAATTTAATCTTCTCCAGAATAGTTCCATTTATAAGAGATATCCTGTAAACCCCAAAATACAAACATTTTCACAAATCTAACAGCTGTCAGGCTGTGGACTGGGTTTATGTACAAAGTCCCAGAGAACACACACAGAAGCCTCTGCCAATCCAGTTTATCTGGTATCAGGAGGCTTTGCCCTGAACTGCGCGTGCCTGGGAAGGGGAGCATGGCCAGACATAGTCATGTCCTCTGAGCCAGAGTTCCCTTTGTGGTGCCTTGATTCAGAGTCTCAGGAGTCCTCCTTCATTCCTGGAGGCTGTGCTGTGGAGGGTGAGTGCAGTGCTATTGGTGACTGAGCTGATTACATAGTCTGAGAACAGGAGGGCAGAACCTAGAACCAGGGAGGCCTTGAAGGGAGTAGAGCCTGGGTATGGAAGAAGCAGGGTGAGCTGGCCTGGGACTTGGGGAAGTGGGTGGGAAGCAGTGTGTGACCTACCAGCAAACAAGCCAGGCTGAAGGCCCTGAAGGGCTTGTGGTCCCTAAGCTCTACAGGTTGTGTGGGCTGAAGAGAAGAGTCGAGGTGTTTGGCTTGGAGAAGCTGTGCTGACCGGTTTCCAGGACTCAAGTTTTATGGTGGATGCCAACTGGACAGTGCCCATCTCCTCTTTCACTAGTGAAATGGCAGGTTTGTTGATGTAAAATGAGTTTCCGTGGGGATCCCAGCCATGCATCTGGGGCCTGCAGTGTGCTGGGCTCTGAGGGGCTGCAATAAATATACTGAGCACAGAAGGTAGTTGTAAGTACTGTGAGGGTAGTTGTAGACCATGAAAGAACTGGCCCTTTGATAAACAGGATCCCTCTAGCCCTGTCTTTATCATTTTTCATTAAATTCTTCTTTTATTATTTCATGCATGAATAGAGTTAATTTGTTGGTTTTTTTTTTTTTTTTTTTGACAGCACAGAGCTTTATTGGGGGGCTGGGGGACTGTCCTTCTTGGCGGCGGCCTTGCACCTGGCAGCCAGCACGCTGCTCAGCTCCTCGAGCTCCCTCTTGGCGCGGATGTGCGTGCCCGCCCGCTTCTTGATGAACTTGAGCGCCTGCTTGCCCTTGGAGACCTTGAGCAGCTCCATGGTGCGGCGTTCATAGGGCGCGAAGCCGCACACCTCGCGGATCATGTCGCACACGAACTTGGTGTGCTTGGTGAGGCGCCCACGCGCCGGCTGTGCCTCGGCTGGCTCATATTGCGCGCACCTTGTGGCCCTTGCTCAGGCCCACGGCCATGGGGTAGCACAGGGCCATGGCTGCAGCGTCGGTGGCGGCCGGAGCAGGAAGAAGCGGCCCTGCTAGGGACGCTGAGATATCACCGCTGAGGCTAATTTGTTAGTTTTACCCCTCACTCCCCTGGTCCATCTCTCTCCCCTCCCACTACACCCCTTTCTTCCCATCCGCTATCCCTCCTTTGTCTTTTTTTGTTTTGTTTTTTTTTGCTTTTTATTGGGTGTATTGCAGTTTGCCTGCATGATTGCTGATAAAATCACCATCAAATGGCTTAAATGAACAAGGTGTTTATTTCTTACTGAAAGTCAGGTTCTAGTCTGTAGTCCAGATTGACAGGAGAACATGCACCAACACTAGGGCCAAGGGAACTGGCTACACCATCACCACATAATGACTGAGAGGAACAATCCTTACTTGCCAGACCAGCGTGTCTGGCCAAGTGTACACAAATGCTAACTTCCTCAACCAGTTCTCTCTATTTTATCCACCTGTTCAGGGCCTAGTTCCACCCACCATAGGCTGGGTCTGCCCCATCAACTAGACAATGTCCTTCAGGTTTGCTCTGGGCTTAACTACTAATTCTCTACAAATGTGCCCAGAGCTCAAACCCTCAATTCAAGTTGACACCTGTACATAACCCTGATAGGGTGGAACAATGGGTCTCCTTTGGTAGCCTTTGATACCATGTTCCTGAACACATGATGGATCGTGACTCATGTATTAGTGGGTAGGATACTGAGGAAGCATGAACTCTCTCTCCAATAATGGTTGACCTTTATCAGTCTTTTGGTGGTGTGGAGCCTCTGTAGTTCTCTGTTCTTTCATGGTAACCTGTTTATAGGACAAATCTCATGGAAGTCTTTTGGAAATACATATAACCTGATTGTTTGTTCATGAATGTGGCAGCCCTTTCATATCTAGAAGATAATGTCAGCCTCACTTTCCCACCCTTTAGACTCTTACTGTTCCCTTTTCCACATATTCCCTCAACCTGGGGGTGTGTGTTGGTTTGGATGTACTTTTTATGTACAAGCAGTCTACCCTTCTGTAGTTTTTTGCAATTTTGCTAGCTCTGATTTTTTTAATTAAACACCTGTTGCAGAAGGAAGTTTCTAGGTTAAGTGCTGAGTGTTCCTCCAATCTAAAGGCATAATGTAAATACAGTGTTTTCATAGCTTAACCTTTAATAATTTGCCCATCTCAGGGCCTTTTTCTCCCCTCTCATAAGTTCTTCTGGTTTACAATATCAGGAATGTGATCCCAGTTGAATTGCGGGGTTTAAATCTAGTCAGAAAGCTGCTGGTTGCTACCCCCTTGACTTTCATGCCACTATTACACGGAGGTCACCCCTTACCTAGGTGATTGTTTTTGCGGCTTGCAACTCTCACGGGTTAAAGATACTATTCGTTGCTATTCTCTCCCAGAAGTTTACATGGTACTTTCTGGTACTTCAAAAGTTGTCCACCAAGGAGAAAATTTTCAGACCAGTACCATCTGTTGTTTGTCATGTAATGAACATGTGTTGAGTCTTCAGAAATAGGACCTTCCTATCAGTTTCTGAAGGAAAACAAAGAGCAATGAGCTATATCCCCAAAGAGCAGAAATCTCAGCTTCCAACCCTTTGTCCTTCTGACACTAGTTCATTCATCAGGATAACAGGAAATGCCTGGGAAGTAAGGTGGCTTCTAGATGAGTCTAGGACAGACACAGCTCCACTTTTGCCGATACTTCGGTAAGGGTCAGTAATGTGAGTTCAGACAGTGCTGAGAAGCATGAAGACAATCAAGACAGGCGAGTCAGCAATGATTTCATGTCTGTCAGCTTCAGCATCTGATGGTTGTGTCCTGTGCTGCTGGTAAGATCTGATAAGCAAAAGGGCTTGTCGAGTGTTTGACACATGGAAGATAGTTAGGTACCTTTCTTCTCCTCCTTTTCCTTAGTGAGAGGGTTTTCAAATACATCTGTCACTCTCCTTAATGATTTTGCTGCATTGTTACATGCCTTTTGTTTTTCTTATTTTGTCAGTAACCTTCCCACCTGGGGAGATAACTTTACTACCCCTTAACAATAAAGATTTTGGCAACTCTTGTAAACAGATTGACACTTGACTTTCATTGATTGCAGTGTAGAAAGATGTGGTTTTTATTTATTTGCAAAGTGGGTTTAGGCTGATTGTGCTTGGACNNNGTGATTTCAAGAGAGGTTGGGATAAAGTGTTTTCCTATAGAAGTAGGAGCCAGTATGTAAACAACTCTGACACAGACGAAGAAAATGAAATGAGCTTGTACTATACGTTGGCCTAGATGGTGGCGATGCAAGCCAGGAGGTCAGTGACATTCATTTCGTTTTTTCACTGTACACCCTATGTCCATCTAGTAGGAGTTCATGGTAGAGCAGTACCAGTTTGGAGGCTGGCAAGATGGAATAGTTCGAGAGTCCCAAATGAGATACTACTTGGAATCTGCCTGCCTTGCCCTTGACGGGGCACCTGTGCATTAATTTTTTATTCTGTAAGTAAATTTGGACAGAAAAGTCTTTCAGATTCTCTGTCTACAATGCAATCATTTCAACAGATGTTAATGGTGGTCATGCCAACCATAGCATGGTTTTCAGGTATCTCTGGCACACAATGGGTTGAGACTGAGCTTTGAGTTTTTCACAGATTAAACCGGGTGTGATGCCTAGGTTTCCAAATGCTGTAGGGAGCCAAGCATGGGTCTTCCTCTATTTTCCTTTCTACTTGAGAATGAGAGAAGTATAAATTAAAAGAGGGCTATTGAAAGTTCATAGAATATGGCAAAAGCAACCAGTTTCTCTTCTATATTTGATTTTTTTTCATATCATGTAACATGTAATGGTGAATTGTGTGTTTTTTGTGAAGATCTTCAAACAGGCTTCTGCCTCCTGCACGTTACGGCCTCTTCATACCAGGCATCCAGTAGAACTTGGCAAGGTTGGCTCAAGACTGTGTTTATGTATGTACTAAATGAAAAGAAAATGACATATTCACATGCTGGCTAAAATAAGGATTCCTCCAGAGCTGATCCTTGGGTCTCCTGTCAGGAAAGATGTTCTCTGAGGTACTATGTTGTCCAGTTTTGTTCTTTTGTTTCAGCAAGTGGGCTAATGCAAGTGTTTCCATCAGGCACTGTGCATGGTTTCCTTGACAAGGTTCTGTTAGCATTCTTACCTTCACAGTACCATGGAACTCCTCATACAAACCCACCTCAGTATTTGGGGTTTCCTAATTATGTGTTTTCCTCTTTTTAGTACTTATTTACACATTTGATATTGTTAAACATGTATCTTTGCTTCACGTACTTTACAAATTTCATGAAACAGTCATGCTATTTAAAGAGTGGACTGTATCATGTTGAGCATAGTGGCCCAGGGCTACTACAAGCCCAGTGTTCTAGAGGCTAAGACAAGAGGATTACCATGATTGCAAGTGCAGCTTGTGCTGCATAATGAATGAAGAAAGTTAGCAGTTTTAGCACTTTTATTTCTTTTAATATTTGAAGAAATAGCCTTTTGTACTTATTTCTGGGTTATGAGCTTAAGCTGATGTCTTCATTTATGTCTTCTGCTCTCTGGTGCCTCCCGCTTGTAATAGATAGAATGCTCATAACTGCCCCTTTTCCTCTTGTCTGAATCCTTTAAAGATAGTAACCTCTTCAGTCTATGTGTCAGGTAATACACAAAGGTAATTATGTTTTCTTGTGACTGATTATCTTTCTATAGTTAATAATTATCTTTAGAAAGGTTGTTCGATTTCTAATATACTTGTGCATATTCTTCTTAGACTGCCCACTGGCCTCTCAGGAAGTGAATCTGTCACCCTGCTTAGTCTGCATGACAAAATGTCATCTTCTGGTAATATAGCAACAGAAATAATTTTTTAGCACTTCAGAAACCTGCAAAGGTAAAATCACTTTTCTGTCAGGCTTTGAATTCTGGCTGTATGAGTTCCATCTTGTGGGTTTATGTGGTGGAGAGGGATAGAGATCTCTCCTGTCTCTTCCCATTTATGAAGATCTGTTAGTGGAGTCAGAGCTCTACACATCAGATGTGTTTGAACTTTATGCACTATTTCAGATCACTGTCTCTCTGCTACAGTCCTAGGATGTGTGCATGTTAGGACTTCATCCTCTGAATCCTGGTTCACCTACTTCCATGTTCACCTTCAGATTTTCTTTTCCTCTTATCTGGAGCTCTGGCTCCTTGAGCTTTACAATCCCCTAAGAAAGCCTAGGTTTCACTTTGTGTTTATATAAAGGCTCTTATGCTAAAATGTAGCACATTAAAGTCCAGCTGTGGATTTGGTCTCATGCAAACACACATAACTATGATCACAGAGTTCCCAGCGATCACAATTCCTTTCTGCTGCTCTTGCTGTCTCCTCCTTCCCATTCTCTACTATCTCTCATATCCTCTTTCTGTGTTTCTGGTTGTGGCAAACAATCCCATTTTCTAGTTTTAGCTCTCTTGAGTTTCATAAAATGTAATTGTGAATACTGTCTGTACTTTCACATGTCTGTCTTTTGTTCAACCAGAATAATGATTTGAGAGATTATTTTATGTTGCTATATATGTGCTTTTCTTACTTTTCCTGAACTAAAATCTTAGCTTCCTGCATCCCATTTGGTGTTTGTTTTTCAATGGTGGGGATTGAAACCAGGACCTTTGTCAGTGCAAGGCAAGCACACTCCCAACTGAGCTATATTCCCAGCTTCAGATTCAATATCTTCTTAGCTGAATTCTTTGTTTTAGTAGGGTACATCCTCACAGGTCATACAGGATACGTTTGAGGATTCTCTAGTCTGAAATATTTTTATTTTACATTTTCACTGTGCTTATGTTGATTATTTGGGTATCTATTTCTAACTTGGAAATATTTTTGCTTACAATGGCATTCTTAGTTTCTACTAGAAAATCCACAGACAGTTGAAGTCCCATTTTCTTGTTGCCTGGTCCTGTTCTCACCCACAAACTTCTCATAACCTTTTTTCTGTGCCACTAGAGATCGAACTGAAGTCTCCACACTTGTTAGCAGGAACATAACACACAAAACTATTTTGGTAGCCCTTTTGCCTTCTCTTAAATGGAGATTCTGTAGCAGTTCTTTTACTTCAGGTATGTACCCGGGCCATTTTTAAACGATATCTTTCCTGTGGTGTCCATTTCTAAAGGCAATGGTTTCTCATCCACAGCCAGCAGAGGACCATTATCCTTAGATTCTTCTGGGAGCACTGCCTAGATTTCTTCCCCATTCTATTTAATGACCATTAGAGACTGAGAGACATGGTGAACATGAGGCTTTCCTGAAGACTTTCACAAGTGTGATCCTGCCACAGTCCTTTCATTGTATAAACAAAAGATGACAGATTCCACTTCACAGGTTGGCATGGTTTGAATATGACTTGTTCCCCACAGGCTATTAAGGGAAGTGTTGCTGTGAAGCTGAGAAAACTTAGTACCAAGAAGTATGGCCATTGCTGTGATATGGGTGATGTGCCTTTGAGCTGTTTTTTGGGGAAATTATGAGAAACTTTGGAATTTGGGATTGGGAAACCTTTTTATCTTAGAAACAGAACTTAAAAGGCCACTCTAATTAGAGTTTTGCTAGACGGAATCTTAACCCCTGAGCCTCCTCTCCAGCCTTAATTAGACCTTTAATGACATTAACAGATGAAGGCCTTTTCATGATGATGCAGAGGCAAATGGAGACTGTTTTGAGAATTGGTCTAAGGGCAATTGGAGTGATTCTTTGACCAAGATTTTGGCCTCAATTTTGCTCTTCCTAAAATCTTGTCTGAAGTTGAATTAAAATATTTGGCAGAGGAGTTCCAAGATAATATAATCTTGAGAGTGGGATGTGTATACTTTTTAATGTAGTTATTCCAATTTATGACAAAAAAGAAGGAATCAAGCAGAAAAAAGCCCAAGTCTGATATGAAAAGTTGTGAATTCAAAATTAAAGTTGAAGTAGTAGAATGCAGATGGCAGAATTGTGGCTATTGTTAAAGAGATTAGCCCCATTAATTAATTGAAGTATGCTCTTCAGCTAGAACATCTTAGGCGTAGCAACCTGGGAACTCCACAGTCTCCTCGCTAGAAATGTGCTTAGTTCCTCAGATTCCATGGCAGAGTACCATAAACTGGGGTACAGATTCTTCATAACTCTTCAGGCTCAGGTCGGGATTCAGTATGTCAGCAGGTTGTTTCATTCTTGTGACCTGTACTGGAAGGTACTGAAAGGTTCTGTCATGTGCCTGTCTTGTGTCTCATCACTATCCAGGCCCATGAACCAGTGTAAACCCAGACTTATGTGCAGGAAACAGAAGTGGGAGTGGTAGGAATTGATCAGGCATCAGGTCAGAGGGCACCTAGGATGTCCATCATCCGAGCCAACTTTATTGTAGCATACATAGATTTTATAGGAAAACAATCAAGGAGCAGGGCCAAATTCTTTACAGGATTATGTAAAATATATACATTCCAGTTAACAAAGAAAAGGCAGGAGTGACATCTACTTGCTTTGGGATCAGACATGATGTTGCCAGATAGAATAAAACAGGCATGGCATGTTGTTGCTAGAAGGAAATGGACGATGTATGCCTCAAAACAGTTACTTGGTCTGGGCATAAGCATAGCTCAGATAAGCAGGAAGGAACTGTCTGGGGAGGACAGCCAGTTTCTAAGAGAAACAAAAGCATCCAAGAACAGAGCTGGAGGTGATCTCTACTCCCAAGGGGAGGAGTTAGGCCTGCCATTGTCTTGCAGACAAACTCAAGCCCCCAGGGACTAGAGACAGCCAGTTTCAGATGCTAATGTATCATTCTCCAGAGAACAGGCTTTGGGCCTGACAACTCCCACAATCACACTGCTTTTCTTCCATATGAATCTGAGTCAAAATTTTCCTTTTCCATAAGGATCCCAGAGTATGCTCAATTTTCCTTATGCTACTAGCTCATCGGAATTACAATGATTTTTTTCCCAAATGAACTGTTAATTGCTGGAGTTAATAATTCACCATGGGAAACATCTCTACCTTTAACAAGGACCCACAGACTTTCTGACTATGTCACAAACAGTGTTGTAGGGTTTGAAGAGATAGCTCAAGCTCAAGAGATAGTCAATTCCCAAGCCTGGCATTTTGACCAAATGGTAAAGGAAGAGAACTGACTTCTGAAAGTTGTCCTCTAACTTCCTACCCCCAACACTCATGTGCCATGGTTGTATGTCTCTCTCCCTTTTTCAAATAAATAAATGACACATTTTTCACATTTACTTTTAATTAGAGTAACAATGAATTTATGTAATTTTATCATCTATTACCTACTCCCTCCCCTATCCCATCCCTTCCAACCTGTTCTCCCCTTTATCCCATTTACTCCCTCTCATGTCTGACTGGATGTGAAATCCAGTGTGTCCCATTTAGGATGCATTAGTTAGTGCCTGGGCAGTATCTGCGAAGCAGCCCACACATGATGACTTTCAGGTGGTGGCAAAAGTAAAAACCCCCACTCCTATTCAAATGAAGGGAGCCCTTATGCGTTAGAGTAATTCATCTTAAGAGATTATAAAAGTGAAGAGGGAATAAAATAGAAAAATATAAACTGTTACATGGTTGCTAGGCAAGAGTTGAGCATGAGTTAGGAAATTACTTCTAAGCATGGGTTGAAGGAAAAAATTTCTGAGTCCCAGAGCTGTAGTCCCAGCCCCACTGCTGTAGTCTACACTTAAGTTGCTTAGTAACCAGTAAGAGTCACATAAAGTTCTGTGATGTATGTGGTCAATCTGCCCTGACTGTTGCTAAGTAATCATTGCATCTTCTATAAGTTCTGATTGGCTTGCCCCTCCTCCTTTTACTGTACAATGGAAATGAAAACTAAACTGACTGCTAGAGCTCTTTGGAGGGAGATCTCAGCTCCAGAGATTGAGTATAGTTAAAGGCTTCTCTTTCCACCCCAACTGGTGTCCGAAAAATGATTACAGATTTACTCCTACAACTGGACAGGGAGGGTTTGTGTGTGTGTGTGTGTGTGTGTGTGTGTGTGTGTGTGTGTGTGTGTGTGAGAGAGAGAGAGAGAGAGAGAGAGAGAGACAGAGAGACAGAGAGAGACAGAGAGACAGAGAGCACTGTGTATCCCTGTGGAGGACCAAGGGACCTCCTTTTTCTACACTCTTGGATTTCCCAGGCTCTACCAGTAGAGCCAGCAATGCAGGTTACTGCAGATTCAGCCTGGTGTTTTTACATGGGCCCTAGTGTGACTACAGGAGGGGTCATGGGCTGGCTATGTAGTCAAGAATATGCACTCTTTTTCAGTACATGGATTCCAGCTGCTCTGTGGAATGTCAGTATGAGGATGAGGGAAAAGTATTGTCTTCTGAGAGGGAGATGTCAATGACCTCAGATTGCTCTGTGAGTCCAGCTAGGGTGCTTCTCTCTCCCACTCTAAGAACTACCTTTTGTGACACACTTACCCCAAGTCTATCCCTGACTCGGTGTCTACCAGCTTTGGGTAGGCTACCAGCTAAAGCACCTAGAATATTGATAGGAGCCAGGAGCAAGGATCACCAGGATCCATGGAGTAAGACAGATACAAACAAAAACACCAGTACTAGACATCACTACCCCAGGAACAGGAAATAATGTGCTGTGAAACTATGTCTTGTTTGCTTACACTTTTAATGTTGAACCACAGGAGGATTTTCTTCTCTTTTTTTAACATTTTTTAATATTATTTCCGCTCATACAAACTTAGTAGGTACACCGTTTCCCTCCCTCCCTCCTCCTCCCCCCGCCCCCCTTGCTCCCCCTCCCTTCATCCCTCACCCCTCCGTCCCCATCCCCCAGTGCCTCCCCCCCAATCCCCGGAGAATCCTTTATTTATTTATTTATTTAACATTTTTTATTATTATTTCCTCTCATACAAACTTAGTAGGTACACCAGTTCCCTCCCTCCCTCCTCCTCCCCCCCGCCCCCCTGCTCCCCCTCCCCTCACCCCTCCCTCCCCATCCCCCAGTGCCTCCCCCCAGAATCCCCGGAGATCCTTTAATGTGCATGCCAGACTCTCCTCTGGGCCCTCCTCTCCGATGACGTACAAGGACCCAATGGCATTTCCCTGAACCCTTTCCTGTGTTCCCCTTAAGTATAGGAACACTACTATGGTTGTCAATCCCTTGCCTTTAGCAAACGCTAGACTTTGTGGGGTCAATAGTGTGCTGGACATTGTGTGGGGCATGCAAAGTACAATTATGATTGCTTCGGCTCTAACTTGTGTGGAGTATCTTGCATATCATTGCTCCTCCCATCCTTGTGCTCTTACAATCTTACCGCCCCCTCTTCCACAAATTTCCCTGAGCTTCAGGATGGGGAGAGATTAGGCTGGCCTTGTTCTATGTGGTTGATATAGAGTCTCTGAAGTTCTGGATTGTGGTTTGTTGATTTTCTTTTGCAGTTTTGCTGCTCCTGCAATGCCCTTCACTCCATCCGATGGGCATTGTATGTCACCCCCTGGCCAGAGACAAAAAGCTGTTAAACTGGAGTCTTGTTATGAGAGCACATTCAAAGGTAGATGTAATAAAAGTAGGAAACCACAGTGAGGGAGGGGTCAATCACCTATTTGCAAAATGGTTACTTTTTATCTGCCAGACTATATGCCCTCCCCTTCTGGTGAGATCATACCCCCTCAGTTGTAAATGATCAGGAACAAAAGTCTGTGAACTTAACCAGATGTCTCATTACTTACTTGCAAGTCCTTGATGGAGGCCTATTTTCTCTGCTGTAACATGGTCCCCTCTCTCCTTGTTTCTGGTGTGGCCCTCACAGGAGGATTTTCCTAAGCAAAGCACAGGAATTGCAACCTCTCTAATAATACAACTGCTTAGATAAAACCTTGACTTCAAATGTCTGTACATTCATAAAAGTGAAAAATTAAAGACTGAGTGATTAAGCTTTTGGACTTACTACTAGAAGAAATATAACCTCATAAGATACCACACATAATGTGCTATTTCAATGTAATGAGGCAGCAAATGTTCCCCAACAGCAATATATCTGAATATTTGTCCCCATCAATAAGGACATGTTCCTTAACACAGTGTGTTGTAACAACTAAGATCAAATGCACTCAGAACAGGATGTGGTACATACACTTACCATCTCATTGCTGGAGAGGCCCAGTTAACTGGATTCCTTGGGTATACTGGCCACCTCCAGATCAAGTGAGAGACCTTAGATGAATAACCAGGATGAATGGCACCTGACGATAACACTGGTAACCAACCCTAAGTAATGTTGGTAAGTAGAGTTGGTTGTATTAATCACAGAGTATAGAGAACAGACAACGTAACCTGGAACAATAATATAAGGAGCTAACCAAAGAGGGTGGTTATACATGCTCAATGTAACATTAACAACTGGCACACAGCACAGCGCAATAGGGTAAAATCTGTTCTCACAAGAATATGCAGAGAGAAAAAGCAAGTTATAAAAACATAAACCTATCTTTTTTTATATAATACATTTTTATTATTATTTCAGCTCATACAAACTTAATAGGTACACCAGTTCCCTCCCTCCCTCCTCCCCCCCCAAACCCCTTGCTCCCCCTCCCCTCACTCCTCCCGCCCCATCCCCTTGTGCCTCCCGCCCCGACCCAGAGTCCTTTCTTGTGCATGCCTGTCTCTCCTCTGGGCCCTCCTCTCTGATGACATAACAAGGACCCAGTGGCATTTCCCTGAACCCCTTCCTGTGTTCCCCTTAAGCATAGGAACATTACTGTAGCTGTCAATCCCTTGCCTCCAAGGATCTTGGTGCCTTTAGCAGATGCTAGACTTTGTGAGGTCAATAGTGTGTTGGACATTGGGCCGGGCATGCAATGTCCAATTATGATTGCTTCGGCCCTAACTTGTGTGGAGTATCTTGCAAATCATTGCTCCTCCCATCCTTTTGCTCTTACACTCTTACCGCCCCCTCTTCCGCAAATGTCCCTGAGCTTCAAGATGGGGAGAGATTAGTCTGGCCTAGTTCTAGGTGGATGATATAGAGTCTCTGAAGTTCTGGATAGTGGTTCGTTGATTTTCTTTTGCAGTATTGTTGCTCCTGTAATGCCCTTCACTCTATCATGATGGGCACTGTATGTCATCCCCTGGCCAGAGACAGAAAGCTGTTAAACTGGAGTCTTATTATAAGAGCACATTCAAGGGTAGATGTAATACTTATACCCATGGCGTTAGGCAATGGGAGGGATCAATCACCCATTTGCAAAATGGTTACTTTTTAATCTGCTGGACTATATGCCCTCCCCTTCTGGTGAGTTCATATCCCCTTAGTTGTAAATGATCAGGAACGAATTGTGAACTTAACTAGCTGTCACATTACTTTCTTGCAGTCCTTGATGGAAACCTATTTTCTCTACTGTAACATGGTCACTTCTCTCCCTGTTTCTGGTGTGGCCCTCCAACCCCATCCCTCCAGTTCATAATCCTTGCAATTACTGTAGGTAATACATAGATTTACCTATGAGTGTCTCAAGATGGCATGGGTGGGTTTGGTATTAGGAGCCACCTATTAGGGAGTACATATGGCGCTTAAATTTCTGGGTCTGGGATACTTCACTTAATATAATTGTTTCTAATGACATCCATTTCCCGGCAAATTCCAGTAATTCATCATTTTTGATGGCTGAGTAGTACTCCATTGTATAGATGTACCACAGTTTCCTTATCCACTCGTCAACTGTTGGACATTTGGGTTGATTACATGTCTTTGCTGTTGTAAACAGTGCTGCTATGAACATCGTCGTGCTTGTGCCATTGAGGTGAAACTCTGCTGTATGGGGGGTTATACCCAAAAGTGGAATCGCAGGGTCATGTGGCATTTCAATCTTTAATTTCTTTAAGAATCTCCAGATGGCTCACCAGAGTGGCTGTATGAGCCTGCACTCCCACCAGCAATGTAGGAGAGTTCCCCTCCCTCCACATCCTCTCCAGCATTTGTTGTTGTTTGTGTTGTGGATTTTTGCCATCCTGACCAGGGTGAGATGATATCTCAGGGAAGTTTTGATTTGCATTTCCCTGATGGCTAAAGAAGTGGAGCATTTTTTAAGATATTTGTTAGACATTTTAATTTCATCCCTGGTAAAATTTCTTTTAAGTTCCAGGCCCCATTTTTTAATTGGGCCATTGGTTTCCTTGGTGTTTAGTTTTCTAAGTTCTTTGTGCACTCTGGATAGTAGAGCTCTATCAGATATGTGGTTAGTGAAGATTATCTCCCATTCTGTGGGTTGCCTTTGAGCTCGTGTTACAAACTCTTTATCTGAACAGAAGCTCTTTAATTTCACAAGATCCCAACTGTTGAGAGTTGGTAGCAGTGACTGTGCCATTGGATGTCTGTTTAGGAAATGTTGACCTAGCCCAATCAACTCGAGGGAGTTCCCTATCCTTTCAACTATGGTTTTTATAGTCTCTGGCCTTATATCAAGGTCCTTGATCCATTTGGAATTAAGTCTTGTACATGGTGACAAGTATGGGTCCAGCTTTAATCTTCTGCATGTGGAGATCCAGTTTTGCCAGCACCATTTGTTGAAGATGCTGTTCTTTTTCCATTGGATTCTTTGGGCCCCTTTGTCAAAGACCAAATGGCTGTAATTTTGTGGGCTTATATCTGGGTCTTCAATCCTTATCCATTGATCTGTGTGTCTATTTTGGAGCCAGTACCAGGCTGTTTTTATAACTATGGATTTGTAATATAGACTAAGGTTCGGTATGGTAATACCTCTAGCAGTGTTTTTGTTACTCAGGATTGTCTTTGCTATCCTGGGTCTTTTGTGCCTCCATATGAATTTTGAGATTGTTTGATCAACTTCTTTAAAGAATTGCTTTGGGATTTTAATTGGTATAGCATTAAATTTGTATATTGCCTTTAGTAGGATGGTCATTTTTATGATATTGATTCTGCCAATCCAGGAACATGGGAGGTCTTTCCACCTTCTGGTGTCTTCTGCAATTTCTTTCTTTAGGGTTTTAAAGTTTTCATTGTAAAGATCTTTTACCTCCTTGGTTAGGTTTATACCAAGGTATTTCATTTTTTTTAGGGACTATAGTGAATGGGATGGTTTCTCTCAAGGCTTTTTCACTTCTTTCATTCTGGGCATATAGGAAGGCCTCTGATTTTTGCACATTTATTTTGTATCCTGCCACCGTGATGAACTTCTCAATTAGTTCCAGGAGCTTCCTGGTGGAGTTTTTGGGATCACTCAGGTATAAGATCATGTCATCTGCAAATAGGGATAGTTTGACTTCTTCCTTGCCGAATTGAATCCCTCTTATGTCCCTTTCATGTCTTATGGCTTCAGCTAAGACTTCAAGTACAATATTGAATAGAAGTGAGAGTGGACAGCCTTGTCTAGTTCCTGATCGGAGTGGGAATGCTTCCAATTGTTCCTCATTGAGCGTAATCCTTGCTGTGGTCTTGTTGTATACGGCTTTTATTATATTGATAAAGGTTCCTTCCATTCCTACTGTCTCTAGCGTTTTGATCATAAAAGGCTGTTGGATCTTGTCAAAAGCTTTTTCTGCATCTATCGAGAGTATCATGTGGTCTTGGACTTTGGACTGGTTTACATGATGAATTACATTTATTGATTTGCGTATGTTGAACCAACCTTGTGTGCCAGGGATGAAGCCTACTTGGTCCCCGTGAATGATCTTTTTAATATGTTTTGGAATCCGATTTGCTAAAACTTTTTTGAGAATCTTTGGGTCTGTGTTCATCAGAGAGATCGGCCTATAGTTTTCTTTTTTAAGTGAGTCTTTATTAGGTTTTGGGATTAAACAATATTAGCTTCATAGAAGGAATTTGGTAGTGTTCCTTCCTTTGCTATTTGATGGAACAGTTTAAGGAGTATTGGTATTATTAACTCCTTAAATGTCTGGTAGAACTCTGTGCTGAATCCATCTGGTCCAGGACATTTTTTGGTGGGAAGATTCAAGATTACTTCCTCAATTTCCTTATATGTTAAAGGACTATTTAAATAATTCACAACTTCCTGATTCAATTTAAGTAAGTTGTGTTTACTTAGAAATTCATCCATCTCTTTTGTGTTGTCAAACTTGACAGAGTATAAGTTTTTGAAATATGATGTTATAATTCTCTGGATTTCTTGGGTATCAGTAGTGATAACTCCATGTTCATTTCTGATTTTGTTAATTTGGGTTTTCTCTCACCTGCTTTTGGTTAATTTAGCTAGGGGTGTATCAATCTTATTGATTTTTTCAAAGACCCAGCTTTTTGAATGCTTGATTTTCTCTATCATTTTCTTAATCTCGATTTCAGATATTTCTCCCCTTATTTTGCTAATCTCCTCTCTTCTACTACTTTTGGGATCAGATTGCTCTAATTTCTCTAAAGCTTTAAGATGCATTGTTAAGTTGTTTATTTCTGATGTTTCCATTTTTTGATGTAGGCATTAAGAGCTATGAACTTACCTCTTAGAACAGCTTTCATTGTGTCTCAGAGATTTTGGTAAGTTGTATTTTCGTTATCATTAACTTTCAGGAAATCTTGAATTTCCTTTTTAATTTCTTCCTGAATCCAGTTCTCAATTGGCATCATATTGTTAAGTTTCCAGGAGTTAGTGTATTTTCTCTTGTTTGATGTGTTGTGGATGTCCAGCTTTAGGCCGTGGTGGTCTGATAGGGCACAGGTTAGAATTTCAACTTTTTCGTATATGTGTAGATTCGTTTTGTGGCCCAATATGTGATCTATTTTGGAAAAAGTTCCGTGTGCTGCTGAGAAAAATGTGTATTCTTTGGTGCGTGGGTGAAAAGTTCGATAGAGATCTGTAAGGTCCATTTCTTTCAGGGTTTGATTAAGTTCCAAAATGTCTCTGTTAAGCTTTTGACCTGTTGATCTATCCCATGTTGAGAGGGCGGTGTTGAAGTCCCCAAGAATTATCGTTTGGGGGTTGATTTCTTGCTTTAGACGCTGTAGGGATTTCTTAATGAATGTGGAGGGGCCCGTATTGGGTACATATATGTTCAGTATTGTGAAGTCTTCCTGGTGAATTGTACCTGTGACTAAAATGTAGTATCCATCTGTGTCTCTTAAAATTTTCTTTGGTTTGAAGTCCACTTTGTCTGATAGCATAATGGCTACCCCTGCCTGTTTTCTGCTTCCATTTGCTTGTAGAATTGTTGACCAGCCTTTTATTTTTAGAGGGTGCCTATCTTTTTTGGTGAGATGGGTTTCCTGCAGGCAGCAGATTGATGGATTGTGATTTTTAATCCAAGTTTGTAATCTGTGTCTCTTGATCGGTGAATTAATTCCATTAACATTTAGTGTTATAATGGAGAAACTATTTTTAATTCCAGACATTTATTATGTTTAGTAGTTTCTATAAGTATATTGCTTCGCTTTAATGGTGTTATATTTGCCTTCTGTTCTCCATGATATGCCTGTTTTTTTCTTCACGCTTGAGTATCATTTCTAGCATTTTTTGAAGGCCTGGTTTGGTGGACATGTATCCCTTCAAGTTGTCTTTGTGCTGGAAAATTTTTCTTTCTCCCTCGATCATGACAGATAGTTTTGCAGGGTAAATCAGCCTGGGTTGACATTTTTGTTCATTCAATACTTGAAGTATGTCTCTCCAAGCTCTTCTTGCTTTTACTGTTTTGACTGAGAAGGCATTTGTTATTTTAATAGGTTTACCTTTAAAAGTGACTTGTTTTTTCTCCCTTGAAGCTCTCAGCACCAGTTCTTTATCTTGAATGTGGAGTGTTTTAACTATTATTTGCCGTGGCGTGCTTCTGTTTTGGTCGTATCTGTTTGGGGTGGGGAATGCCTCTTGTATATGGATGGGCCTGTCTTTTTTTAGATGAGGAAAGTTTTCCTTGATGATCGTTTGAAAAATTTCCTCAGGGGTGGTATTTTGAGATTCTTGCTCTGGTATTCCATGAATACGCATGTTAGGCTTCTTCAGGGTGTCCCATATCTCTTGGATATTTCTCTCAAGTATCTTTTTGGCTTTAACAACCTCTTCCATTGAGCTGGTTAGTACTCCCACTTTATCTTCAAGGTCTGAAATTCTGTTTTCTGCTTCGTTAGTTCTGTTGATAAGACTCTCTGTGGAGTTCTGGGCTGAAGATAACTTGTCTTGTAGCTCAGTTTTAAACTCTGCTTGAGTCTGTTTTAACTGCTCTATGCCAGTTTTTGTTTCTTGCACAGTTTTTCTCAACTCCTCCAAATGTCTGTTGTGTTCCTCTTCAAAGCGATTGATTCAATTATGTAATTCCTCCCTGATTTCCTCTTTCATAGTATTGAACATGGTAATGATCATATTTTGAAAGTCGTTATCCTGGGTCAGGCTTTCTTGGCCTTTTTCCGCGGGTTTGTTCTGGTTGGAGTCTAACACTATGGGATTAATTTCTTCAGTGGGAAATTTGTTTACTTGAGTGTTGCTTCTCATGGACTTGCACTTTGACTTTGGCATTGTCGTTTTAACTCTTAAGATCTTTCAATTTCACTAAACTGAATTATTTGGCCTGGGGTTCTGGGGGTGGGCAGGGACAGAGCTTACCTAGGTCGCTGGTGAGGCCCGGCTGGACCGAGCGCGCATCCCGACCAGCGGAGCAGGGTGGGGAATGGGAGGATAGGGGCGTCGGCGTGAAGCTATTTAACCCGAGGGCAGCTGGGGCGGGGCCCGGGCACAGGAGGTGGTCCTCCTCATCCTTCAGCCCTGCCGCGCGCTCCGGCTGGATGGTGGGAGTCGGAGCCGGGTCCCTTTGGGCTGACCTGGGGTTCTGGTGGGCAGGCGCGGCCGGAGCTTACCTAGGTCGTGGGGTGAGGCCCGGCTGGACCGCGGGCGCGCGTCCCCAGCGGCGGAGCGGGGTGGGGTAAAGGGAAACCTATCGTTTTTATCATTTAATGTAATTTTACGTTTTTCCTTTGTAGGCCTTGCCCATGAAGCAACTTGCAGCTATGGCATCAGAAAAATGGTGCATGACAAGATCTGGTTCCTCAAGTTCAATACAAGGCCATGAGGTGGCTCCATAAGCTGATGAATGGGCCTGGACTGCTAGTGGGTGGTACAGAGATGACAGTGAGTTCGTCGTAAACATTGCCAGCCTGGAAACAGAAAACCAGAACCTTCAGGAAAACCAGAACCTGTAGTGCAGGATCTTCAGTAGGCAATTTCCAGGCTGGAGGTCTGGCTGAGCTCCCTGGAGCCACAGCTCCACACAGCTCTGAAACCAAGAAGGCAGCCACACTAACAGAAGAAGACAAGAACAATGACATTGACCTATTTGGCAGCAATTTGAAGGAGGAGGACAAGGAGACAGCCTGACTACCTGAGGGCTACAGAATCCAGATGCTGTAGATCCAGTGTGTGGAGGAAGATGATAAAGTAGGTTCTGACCTGCCTGAAGAAGATATCAAATTAGAGGAGCATGAGCAGTGTCAATATCGTGGCTTTCAACAAATGTGAAACACAAGCATGAAACACAAGAGTCTGCATCCTTAAAAAAATTAGAAATTGTTTTGTATGTGCAAGGGCACACCCATGAGCATGTGCTAGTTGGGGCACTCATTTGAGAAGCAGCCAATTCTCCCAGTCCATCATGTGGATTCCATATAGTCCCCAAAGTATCTTTTGTTCCTGAAATTATGACCTACTTGCTCATTCCTGAGCTCTTCAAAGCAAGTAAGAAAAAAGGTTAGAAGGTTCCTCTTATGGAATTTCTGCTCCTGGGGCTGTATAAGACAACAGCCACAGTTTCCCACCATTCCAGCATAAAGACCTGGATAATAAAAATCAGACTAACTTCTTTCTCATCCACCATTCTCTTTTCAGTACACCTAGGGTGTAGGCACCTCGCTAGGAAGTGGCTGTGAGAGAGGAGAGCACCAGTGAAAAAGACAAACTGCACTCACTGGCCTCTAGCAGCTCTCACCTCCACCAGGCCACCACCCCACACTGTGGAGTGAGGACACAGAGGAGCCAGGGCAGCAAGAGAAAGTAGGCAGGATCCACAGGCTACCTGTGGGCCTTCTTCCAGCTTCCTTAAACTTACGAAACTGGCTTTGGAGCAGCTAGCTTCTACTCACAGGCAGCTCCTGCTCTATGTTAACTTCTCTTTCATGAAGGACATCCTTAAATACTGGGCTGTTCTCACAGGGCCACATAAAGTGAGAGCAAGTGAATAAGGGCTCTAAACTTTCTAGTGTGGTAATAACCTCACAACACGTTATATGCTTATGCAGTGAATCACTCCAAGAACACCAGGTGGGATCTGGCCAAGCAAATGTAGGTCCCATGAGGGCAAAGAACTTGGACGTAAAAATCCAAATGATCTGAAGCCAGATGTGTCACTAAGCTGGCTCTCTGACCCAGACACAAAAGTCCAGTTGTCGTGATTGGCATCTAAGGAAAAGGATAAGGACACTTGTAGGCCAGAGTGAGCCTGGGGACAGAGATTCTGCTATCCAGAGCATTGCCAAATTCCCCAGCAAATGTTTCCATTGTGTTCTTGGCCTGCAAATGATTCCTCAAAAGTAAGCAAGAAAGATGAGGGTGGTAGGGTATGTCCAGAAGTTTGCCTCCCCCTTTCCCCTAGGTATCACTCTGGGCCAGGAGCTACATGCGCTCCCAAAAGGCTGACCAAGACCTACAGTTCCCCCACCCAAGATCATCTGTCCCAAGCAACCTACAAGTAATAAGAACATACCAGAATGGATTCAGGGCTTGACACCAAGTTGGCCCTCTGTGTTGAGTACAGGGCTTTAATAGGAACAGCATTATATTGTCTCTAAATCTTATTTCTTCCCCTTCAAATGGAGAAGCATCACATCTACCTCATTCTGTATCATATCTGCTCATTCTGGATGTGAGCCTGGCCAGCTGAAGACAGATCCAAAGACAGGTTTAGAGGCAGCCTACTGGCAAGCTCCCAAGGGCCATGGATCCAATGCTGCCTGTCCAAGGTAAAGGGACCCATGCACATCCAAGATACACCACCTGGCATATTCAGCTATTGCTCAAATTTCCTCAGATACTCCCCTTTACCTTGTGCCTTACTGCAAAACACAGAATGTCTTGTACACCATATCATCATAGCACATTCATATTGGGGTAACAAAAAGGATCCCCAGATCTCACAGGATCTCATGGTAACACTGCATTTTTCCGTATGTTCTCCTAGCAGGTTTCTTACAGGTCGGGATGGTGCAACATGCTCACCTGGGAATATTGACCTACCCTTGTCTTCTTGCTATGGATGCTCACCGATGTGGAATCGAAGCTCATTCCAAGTTGTATGTAGAAGATCCAATTCTTCATCCTGGAGCTTGGGTGGAGTACAAGATTGTGAGCCAATTTTGCTAATTAGAGGGTTCTACAAGGACTTTTTTTACTTTCCTCCCTCAAAAGATAAATCAGCAGGGAAAATAGTCCTCCCTAGCTGCTGTCTTGAGCAGCAACCCTGGAGAGACTGTAGCGACTCTGGAATCGCCTTCATTGAGGCCAGATGGGATTGACACCAACTCTCATGGGTAGGGAAGGAGTGAAGGGTGACACCTGGACCACAGTAACTGTGTTGGACCTCTGGGCCTCCCCCCAACTCATTGTTCTTTTACACTCGGTGACTTTAGAATGCAATATGAAAGACGTAGGAGTCTCTGGTACATTTGGACAGTATGTTCTGAGTGTTTCAGCATTTGCATCTCACAAATATGTGACCATAACTGACCTCATGTCAGAAGTGGACTCTGTTCTTTCATACCCCTGCCTCACATAGAAGCAGATCACACTACTACTACTACTGTTGCTGCTACTACTACACACACATACACACAAGTACACACATTGAGATCTGGACAGTGGGCCTTCTTAGCATGCTCAAGATTCACCACAGTCCTGATGTGGACTGGAACTTGTACCATCCAGAGCTTGTGACCTCACAAGACAATGGTGACAGAGCTGCCTGTTATCAGCTAGAAAAAGAGGCTCACAATTGTTCTCCACTCTTGGGATGTTGAATCTGGAGGATACTTGTGAATTCCAGCCCCTCAGACTCCACTGTGAGAATGCTAATTCCATATTCCTTGAACACAGCTCCTGCCACACTGAGTACAGTTGTCAATCATCCCCACCTGTGGACACCTAGAGAGCTGCCTGGCAGAAAACCCAACACAATTGCCGAGTCCAGTTTCAGTGGAAAGGCCAGAGCTGGACAGAGTCTCTTCTCTACTTTGCTCTCTCTGTGTTCCAGAACAGGCCTCTGTGGGTCCCAAAAGGAGGAGAGATCATAAGTAACTAAAAATTTGATGAATGAACTGAAGGACAGAGGATAAGGGTCTCATGAGAAACCAACTTACCATACTCCCAATTGGGGTTGAGGGCTTGTGGGGTTCAGGCCCCTGTGAGCATCCATTCATTTGGTTAATGTTTAGTCCTGGGTCTGGCTCATGTTTATGTTTGGCACAGTGGTAGCACTGTTCAACCTATGGATGGTTGGTTACATCTTTTATCTTTCACCTCCTATCTGGATCTGTCATTTCCATTTGGTTGATGATGTTTTCCAGTGCCTCAGACAGATGCGTATATGACACCCTCAGAATCTTCTTAAACTCATGAAGTGGTGACCCTCTGAAGAGTACATGTCCTATTACCATTGTGTTCAGTATTGTACCAAGCCCCTAAACATCTACCTTCTCTTCTACCTAGGAACAGTTCAGGGGCACAGAAGTTAACTGTACCACAACACCTATGCAACTTCTTCCCTTACACATATTGTTTCACTTGGCTAAAATTGCATAACACTGCATGTACTTGTTAGTCTGGGAGTATGTTTTGAGAATTTAGGTCACAGCAAGTAATGCTCTTGCTGTGACAATACTCCAGGGCAGCTAAGATCTGTCCAAAAATTGTTAAGCTTCTTCCTTCTAAGATAAAAGTTATTAAATGTTACAATAACCTGAAATTAACCAATGATGTGGGGGTGGTTGATGTCCTCCATAATACTCACTTCAAATACTTCACCAGTTCTTCTCTTCATTTTTCAAATTTTTTTATGGCAACATGATCCCTGTGAGGTGATGGATAGCTAATTTCACAGAGCAAAGGCACCATGGCCAATAGTTTGCAAGGTCATACACTGCTAAGAACCTCTGCATGAGGACAGCTCGCCTTGATGCTGGGCTGTAATGACATCATCCTACTGTAATTACAGGTCTCAGGCAAGCCACAAATCTTACAAACCAAGAAGCTGTGGAGCTAGGAATCCCACAGGGCACCCAAACAGTTGACTGATGTGTAGGGACAAAACTCAAGCCCAGCCCACTTTCTTTTATCCATGCTATTGTTTTGCCCTCAAATTGTTTCCTTGTAAGGTCTGCAAGAAATGGACCAATCACAGCTGGGCATAACCACAGCTGTTGGCTTTCCTTTGGCCTCAAAGGCCTTTCCCCTCTTGTACTACTAATGATAGACACTTCAGAAATCATGGAGACTGATATTTATTTAGTTAGAAAATAAAACTGACAGGACATTTCAATGGCCTTTCCAGTTGGAGATTGAAAATCTCATTTAATTACTGGCTGGTTACCTGGGCTTATTCAACAAACACCCTGTTAAGACTTTGCTCTGTGAATTGCCAGCTTGGCTCTGAACGGGTAGTGATCTGAAGCAGGCTGTCGGTGATTACATTTGTTCTAAGACATAGGTCAACTACACAGATGTAGAGGGTGCACTTGGAGATCCACCAATAAATAGCATGCTACCCATGCCTGTGATTATGGTTAAGTTACACAACAGGAAGTCCTGGCAAACTTTCTTATTGAAGTGGTATGTCCAGGACCATGATTTAACCAAGACAGTGTATAGGTGTATCTGAACATCGCATCCTATCCCATGCATGTGCAGCATTGCAGTCTGTCTATAAATGGGCTATAGGAAGAGCACAGTGCACATAAAATGCAAAGCTGAATCCGACCTCCCCCACCTATTTGCTTTCTGGTCTGGCTCTATTTTCTGAATGTTTCATGGGTGCCACTTTGCTGGCAGAAGGGCACCGTGAGTTTCGTAGGGTTCAAGTGTCTAACTGTAAAGGAGCAAGAGCAGAATTTCAGAAGATATCTCAGCCTCATCCACCCCCAACTCCTATCAGGAGGGGAGGCTCCTTCTACTTGCAAGTGTTCTTCTTTTACTATATAAAAGTGCCTTTACTAATGGTTTCCTGCTTTGTGTAGAGGTTAGAGTCCCATCCTGGGAGTTGTGACTAATATTGGCAGGCCCCTCCTGGGGTCAGTACCAGGAGACAGAAAACAGAGAGGTACTTCTATTTTTCCCCATTGTTCTGCCTTCATTGGGCTGGCATTGTTTTGAGATCCCTGTGGCGGGGCGTCCAGAGTCAGGATGTCTTGATCCACACTTGAAGAGAAGCTTAAAGTTTGATGATTCAGCCAGGAATGGAACAAGTATGATCTGAGTATACAATGTTTTCTGGAGTGGCCCAGTAAAGCCCAAGCCCATGACTTACCGTAGTCTCTCAGAGGAGATACACCCCCATTTCCTAGTTGTACTTCTTTCCTTGCAATGATTGTGAAATATAGTTAACATCAAAAACCATCTCACAAATTAGGACTGAAATATTGGGTCCTAGGTCTATCTCACTTTTTATTTTGGAACAGTGATTGCACTGTTTAACCCAAGGATGATTAGTTATATTTTTGACTTTTAGCCTCTTATCTGGGTCTGTTGTTTGCATTGGTGGGCAAGGTTTTCCAGTGCACCAAAGACAGAGTTCCCTCCATCCTGAGCTTGCTCTGTGTTCCAGACCTGGTCTCTGTGGATCACAGAGAGGGAGATGTTCCCTTGATCATAAGGGACAGGAAAATTGGATGACTGCACTGAAGTGCAGGGAATGAGGGTCCCAGGAAAAACCATTTGACAATAGTCCTTGTTGGGCTGTGGGCCTTTTGGTGTTCAGGCTGCCATTAGCATCCTTTCAGCTCCTGTGGCTATATGTTCTGAAGGCCACTGAGGTGCCCATAAGCTGGGGATGAGATGGCCTATGGGAAAAGTCCCACGGCACTGCCAGGTACTTCTCTGGGGAACTGTTTGGACCCTCTTGGCGCAGTCAATGAGACCCCTGCAACATGGATGTGCTGCCAGGCCTCATATAAGGTCATCAGTACCTGGGGGTTCAGTGTGCCCTGTAACTGCGGGAGATATGGAAGAGGACCCGTATTGCTTTGACTAGCAACACATTGCTGAGTCCCTCTGTGTGGATCTTGGCTCATTCGTGACCAACATCTATACTCCCACTTCACCCCAGGTTTCTACTCCCCTGCTTTATACTGTCTGATTCCACTAAACCTCATTAATTTTCACATCAGGAAGTCCTGTCAAGTGTTCTTCCTGAAGTGGTATTCCCGGGAGCATGATTTGCCAAGCAGGTGTACAGATGCATCTGAACATCACAGCCAAGCCATTATGGTATCACTTTGAACTGTCCATTGAAGGAAGTTAGGAAGAGCAACAGCACGTACAATGCAAACCGCAGCCTGACCTCCCAACCTGCTTGCTTTCTGAGTATTGTCTGTTTTCTTCCTCCTTCATGGGTGCCAGCTTGTTGGCACCTGAGCACTGTGTGTTTCCCAGGTTTCAGGTGTGTCTAATTGTCAGGCGACAGCACCAGAATTTCAAGACACATTGTTGCAATTCTCTTCAGCCTCTTCCAGTGCAGGCTCCTCTGAGGAGTGTAGGCTGCTTCCACTTTCTGGGCTCCTTCTTTTACTATTAAAGGGTGTCTCTGCTAATGTCTTCCTCCTTTGGCTGGAAAGGAAAGCTGCCGTATCATACTGGGATTGTGACTGCAACTAGCAGGCCCCTCCTGGGAGCAGCACCATAGGACAGAGGCAGAAAGGTACTTCCTCATATCTTTTTCCTGTTGTTCTGTCTTCATTGGACTAGTGCTTTTTAGAGGTCCCTGGCATGCTCCCCAGGGGCAAGATGGCTTGTTCTGAGCTTGAAGAGAAGCGGGAATATTGATGACTCAGTCAGGGAATGGAACATTGTATGAACAAGTTATAAAATCATTTTGGGAGTGGCCAAATTAAGCCCAATTCCATATTCCCTAAGAGGAGACCCACAATCTCTAAGAGGAGGTTCACCCCCATTTACTAGTGAATATTTCATTGCAATGAGTTGATTGAAAAACATTATTAGCATCACAGCCTAACTCATTAAGGCTAAAATATTGGGTCCTGGGTCTGTCTCATTTTTAAACTAGAAGTTATTGCACTGGTGAACTCTTAGGGTTTAGTTGTATCTTTCATTTTTGGCTGCTTCTCTGGATCTATAATTAACATTTGGTGGATGAGATTTTCCCATGCCCCATAGACAGAGTCCCTTCCCTCCTGGGCTTGCTCTGTGTTCCAGAACTGGCCTCTGTGGGCCACAGAGACAGATGAACCCTGGCTCATAAGGGACAAGAAAATTGGATGAAAGTTCTGAAGGGCAGGGGATGAAGGTTCCAAGAAAAATGATCTGACTGTAATCCTGGCTTGGCTGCAATCGTGAGAAGATCAGGCTGCCATGAGCATCCTTTCAGCCCTTACTGACCTGATGTTCTGAAGGTCTGGACTTTTCTCAGGCAATGTTGGTTGGATCCTACAGGACCAGCCAAGTGGGGGCCACAGCAGCCTGGATGTGCTGCCAGGCCATGGAAAAAGCCATCAGCATCTGGGGGGGGGGATTGCTCAATGTACTCTGCCATGCCCTGGAACTTTGGGGAGATATGGAGGAGGATGCTTATTTGCTGCTCAACACTGAGTTCTCCTGTGTGGACCTTGGCTCCTCTGTGACCAACATCTCCACTCCCACCCCCGGTCTCTTCTCACATGCCTTATGCTGCCTGTTTCTACCAAGCCTCAGTAATTTTCACATCAGGAAGCCCTGGCAAGGGTTCTTCCTGAAGTGGTATGCCCAGGAGCATGATTACCAAGTATAACCAAGCATGCGTAGCACAGTGTTCCATTCATTGCAGAATGTTATGAACAGACATATCACAAAAATTTCAAAGCACACAGACTGACCTCACCAACTACTTGCTTTCTGGGTGTTCTCTATTTTCTGAATCCTTCATGGGTGACACTTTGTTGGCAGATGAGTGCCGTGTGCTTCCTGGGTTTTGAGTGTGTCTAATTGACAGGCAACAGGAACAGAATTTGAGGAGACATTCTTGCGATTTTCTTTAGCCTTTTCCATTGCAGGCTTCTCCTAGGCTGGGAGGCTTCTTCCACTTGTGGATGTTCTTCTTTATTACTACAGGGCAGCCCTCCTGATGATTTCCTACTTGTCTGGAATGGGCAGCTGTGGATAGCATATGGCGAGTTGTGACTTAATTGCTTAGCCCTCCTGGAGACAGCAAGCAGGGACAGAAGGCAGAGGTGTACTTCTACATACTTTTTCCTGTTGTTCTGCCTTCTATTGGCAGGTTCTGTTTAGAGATCCCTATGGCATAGAATTCCAGGGCAAAATGGCTTGCTCTGCACTTGAAAGTGAAGTTTTAAGATTGATGATTCAACTAGCAAGGAAAAGGTGTATGACCAGAGTATACAGGCTTTTTTCGAGTGGCCCACTCAAGCCCAAATCACTGGTGAACCATAGTCTCTAAAAAGAGGTAGGTATATCCCCATCTCCTCAGTGACATTCTTTCATTGCAATTAGTGCAGAACATTGTTAGCATCACAGCGTAACTCACATATTAGGGCTAAAATTTAGGGTCTTGGCTGTTTCACTTTTAACTTCGGAACAGTTGATCCCAAGAGTGGTTAGTTATGTCTTTGATTATTGGCCTCTTATCCGTTGTTAGCATTTGATAGACATTTTCCAGTGCCCCCTTCCTTCTGGGTTTGCTCTCGCTTCCAGAACTGGACTCTGTGATCCAAAGAGAGACATGTTCCTTTGGTCATAATGGACAGGAAAATTGGATGAATGCACGAACGACAGGAGAGGAGGTTCCCGGGAGAAACCATCTGACCTTAGTCTTGGTTGGGCTTTGGGCTTTGTGGTGTTCAGGCTGCCATGAGCATGCTTTGAGCCCTTATTGCCCTGAGGTTCTGAAGACCAGTGAGGTGCCTATGAGCACATAACTGGACTCCCCGTGGAGACAGACCCATGGTACTGCTGGGTACTTTTGTTCTGCGCTGGTTGGGACCCATTGGAGCTGCCATGTGGGACCAACAGGATATGCTGCCAGGCCTCAAACAAGGCTAGTAGGATCTGGGGTGCTTAGTGTGCTCTGACTGTGCCCTGGAATTCCTTGAAGATAGGAGGATGACCCTTACTGTTTTGACAATTAACACCCTGCTGAGTCCTGTCTGAACATTGGCTCCCATGTGATCAACACTCCACCCCCACTCTAGTCTCTTCTCACCTTCCATATATTGTGTGTTTCTACTAAGCCTCAGTAATTTTCACATCAGGAAGTCCTGGCAAGAGTTCTTCCTGAAATAATAGGCTCAGGAGCATGATTAACCAAATTGTGTAGTTTTATCTGAATATCATATCCCACCCCATACATGTGTAGCACTCTAGTCTGTCCATTGAAGAAAGTTAGGAAGAGCACAGAGCACAGACATTGGAAAGCACAGTCTGACTTCCCAACTTACTTGCTTTCTGGGCATTCTCTTGTTTTCTGCCTCCTTCATGGGTGCCGCTTTGTTGCCAGATGGGCTCCGTGTGTTTGCAGGGTGAGTGTGCCTGTTTGGAAGGCAAGCAGCAGGAATTCAGGATACATTTCCCATTCTCTTCAACATCTTCCGGCACCAGCTCCTCTCAGGAGGAGAGGCTGCTTCCACTTTCAGGTGTTCTTCTTTTACAGCCAATGGGTGGGTCTGCTGATGGTTTCCTACTTTGTCAGGAAGGGGCAGCTGGGATGCAGTTCTGGGACTTGTGACTGCTAATTTATGGCCCCTCCTGGGGACAGCATCCAGAGACAGACGGCAGAGATTTACTTCTACATACCCTTTTCTCATTGTTGTACTTGTATTGGGGAGGCGCTGCTTAGAGGTCCCTATGGTATGGGGTCCAGGAGCCACATGGCTTACTCTGTGCTTCAGAGGGAAATGTGAAGGTTGACAATTCAACCAGGGAATGGAACAGTTTATGACCAGGTTATGCAGTCTTTTCTGGAGTGGCTGAGTTAATCCCAAGGCACTAGGAACCAAAGTCTCTAGGGCTGGGTTTGTCCCCATCCCCTCATTAAACTTCTTTAGTTGTTCTGAGTCTAAAACATTATTAGCATCACAATCTAACTCACACATGAGGGCAAAAAGGTTGGGTCCTGGGTCTGTCTCACTTTTAAATTCAGAGCGGTGATTGCAGTTTAACTCATGGGTGGTTGGTTATGTCTTTCATTTTTGGCCTCTTATCTGGGTCTATGGGTTAGCATTTGGTGATCAAGGTTTTTCTGTACCTCATGGACAGAGTCCCTTCCCTCCTGGGCTTGCTCTGTGTTCCAGAACTGGCCTCTGTGGGTGAGCAAACGAGGGGGGGGGATGTTCCCTTGATCACAAGGGACAGGAAAATTGGATAACTGCAGTGAAGTGTGGGGATGAGGATCCCAGGAAAAACCATTTGCCCATACTCCTGGTTGGGCTGTGGACCTTTTGGTGTTTGTGGCCAGATGTTCTGAAGGCCAGTGAGTTGCCCATGATTTGGGAGTGAGATGGCCTATGGGGAGAGTCCCATGGCACTGCTGGGTTACTTCACTTGAGCACTGTTTGGACCCTGTTGGAGTAGTCAATGGGGCCCCCGCTGCCAGGCCCCACATAAGGCTGTTAGGATCTAGGGTGCTCAGTGTGCTCTACCTATGTCCTGTAACTGTAGGGAGATATGGAGAAGGACCCTTATTGCTTTGACTATCAGCCCTCCTGTATGGACCTCGGCTCCCCTGTGACCAACATCTGCACTCCCCTCCTCTCCAGTCCCTTCTCCCCTGCCTTATACTGTGTGTTTCTACCAAGCCTCAGTAATTTTCACATCAGGAAGCCCTGGAAAGAGTTTTTACTGAAGTGGTGTGCCCAGGAGCATGATTTACCAAGCAGGTAAATGTTTTGATAGGTGTATCTGAACATCACACCCAAACCCATGCATGTATAGCACTTTGATCTGTCCTTGAAGGACTGGGATTATGACTGCAACTGGCAGGTCCCTTCTGGGGCAGCATCATGGGACAGAGACAGAGAAGTACTTCTACATACCATTTTCCTGTTATTCTGCCTTCATTGGACTGGCGCTGTTTTGAGGTTCCTGTAGTGGTGTGTCCTGAGGCAGGATGGCTTGTTCCAAACTTTTTGGAAGTATGGAGATTGATGATTCTGCCAGGGATGGGAACGGTGTGTGACCAGGATATACAGGATTTTTTTTGGAGTGTCCCAGTTAAGCACAAGTCCCTGGTAAACCAAAGTCTCTAATAGGAGGAATAGTGACGTCTCCTTGTACTTCTCTCCTTGCAATGATCTCAAAATATTTTTTGTATCACAGCCTAACTCACCCATCAGGGCTAAAATGTTGGGTCCTCGGTCTGTCTCTTAAGTTAGGAGCAGTTATTGCACTGTTGAATCCATGGGTGGTTGGTTATGTCTTTCATTTTTGCCTCTTATCTGAGTCTGTTAGCATTTGGTGGACGAAGTTTTCCTGTGCCCCATGGACTGAGTATTTCCCCTCCTGAGCTTGCTCTGTGTCCCAGAACTGACCTCTGTGGGCCACAGAGAAAGACATTTCTCTTGATCATTAGGGACAGTAAAATTGGATGAATGTACTGAAAAGTCCTGGTTGTGCTTTGGGCCTTTTGGTGTTCAGGCTGCTGTGTCTTTTGAGCCCTTATTGCCCTGATATTTTGAATGCTAGTGAGGCACCTATGAGCAGGCAACTGGACTCCCCTTGGGGACAGACCCATGACATTGTCGGGTCCTTTTCTCTTGTGCTGATTGGAACCCACTGGAGTGGCCAAGTGGGGCTCATAGCAGCCCTGATGTACTGCCAGGCCCCATACAAGGCTGTCAGGATATGTGGTGCTCAGTGTGCTCTACCCATGCCCTGTCACTACAGAAAGACATGCAGGACCCTTATTGCCTTAGCTATCAGCATCCTGCTGAATCCTCCTGTGTGGACCTTGGCTTCTATGTGACCAATGTCTCCACTCTGAGTCCACTTTGGTCTCTTCTCCCCTCCCTTATACTGTCTGATTCTACTAAGCCCCAGTAATTTTCACATCAGGAAGTTCTATCAAGGGTTCTTCCTGAAGTGGTATGCCCAGGAGCATGATTAACTAAGCTGGTGTATATAAGGAAGCATGTGTTCCACTGTCCTCTGTTCACTGAAGGACATTAAGAAGAACACAGATCACATAAATTTCAAAGCACAGCCTGACCTCCCCAGCTACTTGCTTTCTGGGCGTTCTCTGTTTTCTGAATAGGTCATGGGTGCTATTTTGTTGGCAGTCCTGTGGTTCCCAGCATTTGAGTGTGTCTAAGTGGCAGCAGCAGCAGACTTTCAGGACACATTGTTGCAATTCTCTTCAGCCTCTTCAACCATTGGCTTCTCTCAAGAGGGGAGGTGCTTCAACTTGTGGGTGTTCTTCTTTTGCTATGAAAGGGTGGCTCTGCTGATGGTTTCCTCTTTTGTCTGTAAGGGGAAAGTGGGGTACCATACTGGGTGTTGTGACTTCTACTGGCAGGCCCCTTCTTTGGGCAGGATGGGACAGAAAGCAGGGAGGTGCTTCTACATATCTTTTTCACATTGTTCTGCCTTCATTGGATTGACACTGTTTTGAGGTTCCTGTGGTGCTGTGCCCAGGGGCAGGATGGCTTGCTCCAAGCTTTTTCAAAGGGCGAAGACTGACGATTCAACCAGGGATGGTAAGGGTGTATGTCCAGGGTATGGAGGATTTTCTGGAATGGCCCAGTCAAACACAAGTCCCTGATGAAACATAGTCTCTAACAAGAGGTATAGATCCATCCACCTCCTCGTTGTACTTCTCCCCTTGTAATGATTGCACAACATTGTTAGTATTATGGCCTCGCATACACATTAAGGCTAAAATGTTGGGTCGTGGTTCTGTCTCACTTTTAAGTTTGGAGTAGTGATTGCACCATTGAATTCATAGGTGGTTGGTTATATCTTTGTTTTTTGGCCTCTTATCTGGGTCTGTGGTTAGCATTTGATGGAGGAAATTTTCCTGTGCCTCCTTCTCTCCTGGGCTTATTCCATGATCCAGAATAGGTTTCTCTATGCCACAGTAAGACATGTTCCCTTGATCATAATGGACAGGAAAAATCAATGAATGTTCTGAAGGGCAGGAGATGAGGGTCCCAGAAGAAACCATTTCACCTTAGTCCAGGTTGGGCTGTGGGCCTTTCGGTGTTCAGGCTGCTGTGAGCATCCTTTGAGTTCTTACTGTCCTGATGTTCTAAAGGCTGGTGACGTGCCTATGAGATGGTGACTGGGCTCCCCATGACACTGCCAGGTTCTTTTCTCCTGTGCTGGTTGGAACCCACTGGAACTGCCATATGGGGCCATAACAGCCTGGATGTGCTTCCAGGCCCTAGTCAAGGCTGACAGGATCTGGGGTGCTCAATGTACACTGACCATGCCCTGGAACTGCTGGAAGACATGTAGGAGGAACCTTATTGGTTTGACTATCAGCACCCTGCTAAGTCCACCTGTGTGGACCCAGGCTACACTGTGACTAACATCTCCATTCCCATTTCTCCCAGGTCCCTTCTCCCCTGCTTTGTACCCTCAGTAAGTTTAACATCAGGAAGTCCTGGCAAGAGTGCTTCCTGAAATGATTAAACAAGCTTGATTAACCAAGCTGGAATATTGGTGCATCTGAACATAACTTTTATGTATGAAATTCTAAAATAATAAAAAATAAATTTTAAAAAAGCATGAAAATACATAGGTAAGTATGTAAACATTACACATTTCTTTTTTTATTATTTATTCAATTGTGCATGTGTGTGTGTGTGTGTGTGTGTGTGTGTGTGTGTGTGTGTGTGTGTACGTGTGTATGTAGAACCACGGATGAATTCGGGAACCACCATGGATGCCTCCACCTCCTCCTTTACTCTGCCTTGGGATTCACAGGCTCCACCCTACCAGGACCAGAAATGCAGGCCGCCCCCGCTTCCGCCAGGCATCTATATGTGGGGTCTAGAATCCAAACTGAGGACCTTCTGCCTGCAAGGCAGAGGCTTTACCCCTGAGCCACCTCTCCAGCCCCAACATTACACATTTCTGTTGATGAAATTTTAGTGTTTTTCCATTTTGCTTTTCCTTGGTTTCTATAATGGAAATATAATTCTCCTACAAAAATACAAAATGCATATGTATAAGAGCAGGTAGTACCTCACAAGTAGGTTGTAGCAAGGTGGTAGCAGTGGGATTACAGAAGGATTTTCTCTGAGACAAGCCTGTGTCAGAGGCTATAAGAAGACAAGAGGCACAGTGTCCTATCACACCAGCCTGAATGAAAGGACAGCAAGACAGTAGGGCAGCAGCAGATGGTGAGTCCTGCAGGGACTGCATAGGCTACCCTATTACTGTTCTGGGACCCAGGAGATAAGATGTGGGAGCAGAGGCTGTACTAGCTGCATGGTGCCTTCTGCAATGACTATGGCCCATCATTCCTTCATATCTTAGTCAGTGTGCAGGAATGTGAGACTGCTCTGGCCAAGACAATTCCATCCACCCATGGAGGAAGCCCTCAAACTACAACTTTCTCTTTAAGGCAAGCCCAATTTCCTGTCTAGAACAACTCTTTGAGGCAGAAAATACTATAGTTTGTCCTATGTGTGTGAGGAGAGGAAACCTACATGCACAGACAGATTGGTGCAGGTAGATAGAACCAAAGCCCATGACCTATTCCACCTAACACCAACACTCAGCAAGAGAGCTCTGCAGTGATACTGCCCTAGACAATTCAGCACTTGTACCTTCTGGTCAGGAAGCTCCATGCTGGCCCCAGGCCTAGGAGGCGTGAGGTGCAGTGAGGTTCAGGTGGTGGAAAGTCTTTTCAGTATGGGCTTCCTTGCCATAAGGTAGACACGGAAGCCGTTGATTACCTTGGCAGCTCAGAATGACCCTGCCATCTTGATTGGCAGTGGTGAGACCTGCAATGAAGGCTTCAATGAGCATCCATGGGTATGCAGGCTGCAGAGACCTTGCCTGGCTTTCCTCCATGGAGTCTGCAGATCCTGGAGAGAACAGTAAGGGCGAAAAGGCATTCCTGTGATCAGGATCATAGTCTAGCCCAAGGCTTGTGACTAGCTCTTCCCTCTCATCCTCCTGACTCAATCCTAGTAGTCAAACCAGACTGCAGGCTCTGCAGGAAGTACTAAAATCTATCTAGGTTCTCCTGGGAGGCTGGAAAGCCTGGAAGGACAACTCCATAGTGTTCAGTGAAACTGAAGAGCTGGGTATGGAGAAAAGCAGGACAGACAGAAATGATCAACAGCTCTGACTGTGACATTGACACCCTTGCAGCCCACTGTCTCCCTGCCCACAGTCCACTCCACACTGTACACATAGAGGAGCCTGGGTTCTCTGACTCCCTGATGGAACCATGCTAAGGTTACCTTCCTACTGATCATGCCCTTCTCCAGTATTGCTGCACCTGCAGAATCAAGGCCAATGCAGGGCTCTGTGAGAAGCAAGCAATTCTTTCTTCAACCTTAGACAGGCAGCCATTCAGCTTACTATTCGCTGGAAAAACCTAATGCCTCACTGCTGGAAACCTTGTCAGCTTCCTTTCTGTAGTCACTGCTCCTCTGCCCTTAAAATCAGGGTGTGCACCACATGAGACCTCACAACAGAACCTCAGATATGTCCACTGACTCTGTTCTCTATAAGGGGGTCACAACAAAGTGAGCATCCTTGCATTTCTCCCAAGTTTAGAAGAGCGAAAAATAATCTCAGAAGGGTTTATCTTTGAATAAAAGGAGCCCTTTGGGAAAAAAAAGAGCCCTTTGGTCATTGCAAGCAACATTTCTTGCACTAGACTAGATATCTACTTTTTTGGCTTCATAGTGTTCACTAATGCCTACAGTGCATTCAAACTGTCTGCATCTGAAACTCTTCCTGAAATATCTATCATTGGCAAACAAAAATCAACAAACTTGACATTTTCATTTTGTCTCCTGAAACTTTTGAGTGCTTGGGAAATGATGACAAGCTTAAGGGTGTACTCAAATATTTTTTATGATTGACTAAAATTGTTTCTGAACATCCACCAGTTACAGGTGGCCAGCAAGTCTGGAGTGTGGCTATAGAATCACTCCTCAAGAATATGCTGTTATCAGACTTTCTGCCCTGGACTCAGACCAGGGCAGACTACCTGTTCCTCCAGGAATGAAGGAGGACTCCTGAGACTCTGAATCAAGGCACCACAAGGGGAACTCTGGCTCAGAGGACATGACTATATCTGGCCATGCCTCCCTTCCCAGGCACGCGCAGTTCAGGGCAAAGCCGCCTGATACCAGATAATCTGGATTGGTAGAGGCTTCTGTGTGTGTGTTCTCTGGGACATTGTACACAAGCCCAGTCCACAGCCTGACAGTTGTTAGATTTTTGAAAATGTTTATATTTTGGGTTTACAGGATATCTCTTATAAATGGAACTATTCTGAAGAAGATTAAATTACAAAGTATGAGCTCAACAGCAAACCTTGAGGTTTTCTGTGTAGTCATTAGTTCAACTTGCAGATGTTTCATCAATACTTTAGATACTGGATGTGACAGCAGCAAAGCTGCAGGGTTTCTTGCAGTGTGTTCATCGTAAAGTACATGTTCTTGCTACAAGAAAGCTGGGTAGTGTAAAAGGAAAAAATCTTGACTTCAACTATCTGTACATTCATCTAAGTGAAAAATTAAAGGCAGAGAAGTTAGGTCACTGTGAACTTATTACTGGAAGGAATATAACCTCATAGGATACCACACATTATTTTCAGTGTAATGAAGCGGCAAATGTGCCCCAATGGCAACATTTCTGAATATTTGTCCTCATCAATAAGGACATGTTTCTCAACACATGTAGCAGTAGACTAAGGTCAAATGGATTTGAAGCAGAGTGTGACATACATGCTTGCTATCAGTGCTGGGGAGACCCTGCTAGCTGGATTCCTTGGGCTTGCTAGCCACGTGGTCTTAAGTGCCCACCTCCAGGCCAAATGAGAGGTCCTAGATGAATAACAAAGATGAATGGCATCTGAGGACAACACTGGTAACTAACCCTATGTAATCTGTGCACAGGTAGAGTTGGTCATATTCATTACAGTACAGAGAACAGACAATGCAGCCATGAATAATAATCTTTGGAGCTAGCCAAAGAGGGTGGATATGCAGAGTGACAGGGTAAAGTCAGTTCCACAAGAATATGTAAAGAGAGAAAAGGCAAGTTATAACAACATAAACCTTTAATTTTTATCATTTAATAAAAATTTCAGAAACTATTTTGTTTGTGCAAGGGCACAGCCATGAACATGTGGAAGTCAGGGCATTCATTTGAGCCTTAAGAGGAAATTTGGGGACAATCAATTGTCCCACATCATCACATGAGTTTCTGGAATTGCTCTTTACCTGTGTAGTTCCAACAGTGTCACTTTTCATGTATGAAAATGAATCTTCTGATGCCAAAATTATGACTTAATTGTTCATCCTTGCATTCTATAAGGCAAGTAACAAAAAGTTGGTACAGGAAAGACATAGTAGGGATTACAGATAAAGCTTTCTCTAAGAAATTTCTGCTCTGGGGCAACAAGAGCCACAGTTCTCCATGACACCAATGTAAAGATCTCAACTGAAAGACACAGTACAGCTACTCCTGCTGGGCCCTGCAGGATCTGTGTGCTGGTACATTTGTCTTTGGGAGGATGATGGGAAAAGAAAGGGGCTCAATGGTGTGTCCTTCCCTAGTTCCATTCCATTACTTGTGCAAAGGAGGCTGGGACATAGTCAATCCTGCTGCATAAGGCTTCAATCATGATGTTTTCATCACCATGCAAAGTACACAGCCAGATTCTGATCCTTCTGGCTGCTCTGGCAATGGCTGCCTGAAGGAAACAGAGGCATGGGAGGCATGGGATTTGCCATACTGAGAACAGAGAGTTGCAGGAGGTACGTGGAGAAGATGTCCCTTTAAGACAACCACATTTGGCCTCCAGGAAGAATATGATCTGTCTGCTTTTTCCCCCGAGGAAGCAGGTGCAGTGACTAGTGCTAGTCACATAGCACTAGAGCCAAGACTCAAACCCAAGTCCACCAACTACAACATTAGTTTTCTACTTGCCCAGGCGTGGAGTTCTCCAGTGCTCAAGGAGGGGCAGGACAGGTATCTTACACCTATGATTTGCCAGCCCTGAACTAACTCCTGACTATGCAAGCAGCTGATTACTATGGCAATGCAGGATGAGACGCAGTGGTAAGAACAACAAAAGTTTCCACGTGCATCAGTGGGGGCTACATGTCAAGCTACCCTGCCTGACCCTCCTCCATGGGGTCCACAGAACCTGGACCAGAGGTATTGGGAGTACCCTTTGGAGGTCTCATCCATATTCCTGTCCAGGACCCATGACAGCCTCTTTCTTCTCATCTACCAGTTTCTTCTTAGTGAACTTGAGCTGCAAGCACCATGAGAAGTGTCTGTGTAGAGAGAGAGAGAGAAAGAGAGAGAGAGCATCAGCTCAGCCACCTCTACCAGGCCACCACCCCACACTGTGGAGCAAAGAGATAGAGGAGCCAGGGGAGAAGGGAGAAGCAAGTGGGATCCACAGACTCCCTGTGGACGCAAAAGAAGAGAGAGCCTTCCTGGTAAGCACCCCCTTCTCCCCTTTGGGATGCAATCCAGAAGAGGTAAGAGTTTTTGGTACTTTTTGACAGAAACTCTGAGTGGTTCAGTGTGTGAGCTCACTCACAAATTTTGTGACTTTACCCCATCTCTGTCAGACATGGGTTCTGTTCGCTGCCCCCAACATTGCCTCACATGGAGGCAGAACACACACACATACACACACACACACACACACACACACACACACACACACACACACACACACATCTATGTACACATTTGGACAGTGGGCCTTCGTGGTATATCCAAGACTCCACAATCCCAATGTGGATAGGAGCACCTGCCATCCAGAGCCTGTGACTCCATCAGTCACTGGAGAAAACAATGAGTCCTATCAGCAGAGCTGTCTGTGTCAGTCAGAAGAGGACACTTGCGGTTGTTCTCCCATCAGTATTTGGATGTTGTATCTGGAGCATTCCTGTGAGTTCCAGCCCCCAGACTACACTGTGAGAATGCCGATTCTGCATTCCTTGTACACAGCTCCTGGCCTACTGAGTAGCTGTTCTCAGTCATCCCCTCCTGTGGGACCCTAAAGAGTTGCCTGGCAGAGCAGCTAGCACACCTGCTGGCCTTAGTTTCAGTGGAAATGCTGGATAAAGTCCCTTCCCTACTGGACTTGCCCTGTATTCCAGATCAGGCCACTGTGGGCTCCAGAAGAAGGAGATGTCCCTTAAATTAAAGGTGTAGGAAAATTAGATGAATGTACTGAAAAGCAGGGGATGAGGGTCCCAAGAGACACCATCTGACCATACTCCTTGTTGGGCTACGGGGCTTCTGGTGTCCAGACTGCAGTGAGCATTCTTTCAGCTCTTGGGCCCTGATGTTCTGAAGGCCAGTGAGGTGCCCATGCACTGGGGACTTGATTCCCCTTGGGTAGAGTCCATAGAACTGCTGGGTACCTCTCTCCTGTGCTGCTTGGACACACCATTGGAGCTGGTATGTGGGGTCCACAGCAGCCTGGATGTGTTGCTAAGCCCCACCCATGGCTGTCAGGATCTGTGGAACTCGGCATGCTCTGCTCATGCCCTGGAACTGTGAAGAGATATTGAGAAGAACCCCTGATGTTTTGATTATCAATACCCTGTTAAATCCTCCTATTTGGACCTTAGTTCCTCTGTGACCAACATCTCCACTCCCATTCCATCTAGTCTCTTCTCACCTACTTATACTGCCTGTTCCTACTAAGCCTTAATAACTTGTACATCAGGAAGTCCTGATAAGATTTCTTCCTGAGATGGTGTACCCAGGAGCAGGATTTAACCAAGACAGTGTATAAGTGTATATGAACATCACACCCTACCCCATACATATCTAGCTGTGTTCTCTCCATTGAAGGACTTCACATTCCCACTTACTTGCTTTCTGGTTGAGCTCTGTTTTCTGCCTCCTTCATGGGTGCCACTTTGTTGAGAGATCATGGCCATGTGTTTCCTAGGTTTAGATTGTGTCTAATTAACAGGCAGCAGCAGCAAAATTCCAGAAGACATTTGCCAATTCTCTTCAGCCTCTTCCATCACTGGCTCCTCTTAGGAGGGGAGGCTGCTTCTGCTTCCAGGTATTCTTTCACTACAGGTGGCTCTGTTGATGGTGTCATGCTTTGTCTGGAAGGGGCAGCTGGGATGCCATATTGTGAGATATGACTGATACTGGTAGGCCCCTGTTGGGGGCAGCACACAGGGACATAAAGCAGAGAGGTAATTTTGCATACCTTCTGCCCAATAGTTGAGCCTTCCTTGGGCAGGTGCTGTTTTGTAGTCCCTATGACAGGGAGACAAAAGGCAGGGTGGCTTGCTCAGTGCCTGAAAGGTAGTGTGGCTGTTGATGGCTTAGCCAAGGAAGGGAACGGTGTATGTCCAGGGAATACAGGCTTTTCTGCAGTAGTCTAGTCAAGCCCAAGCCCCTGGTGAACCATGCTTTCTAAGAGTAAGTACAACCCCATCTCTTCATTGTATTTATTTTGTCATAGTGACCAAAGAATATTGTTTGCATTATAGCCTAACTTGGACATTACGGCTAAGATGTTGGGTCCTGGGTCTGGCTCACATTTAAGTTTGCCACAGTGGTTGCACTGTTCAACCCATGGATGGTTGTTTATGTCACTGATGGTTGGCCTCCTGTCTGGGTCTGTCATTAGTATTTGATGTATGAGGTTTTCCAGTGCCCCGGACAGATCGTCACGTATTTCATAGGACCCAGTAAGAATCTTCTTCTTAAGCTCATGAGGGTTTGACCCATTGAAAGGTAGTTGTCCTGTTACCATTGTGAACAGTATTGTACCAAGCCCCCAAACATCTACCTTCTCTGCTTGGTAATCTTGACATAGGATCAGTTCAGGGGCACTGAACTGTACAACAATGCCTATACAACTTCTTCCTTGGCATGTATTTTTCTGCAGGCCGAAATCACACAACTTTATATTGCTTTATGTGTCTAGGAGTATGTTTTGAAGTTTTAGCACCATGACCGATGGTTTGCAAGATCATATGCTGTCTGCTGAGGACCTCCTCTTGAGGACAACTTGCCTTGATGCCGGTTCGTAATGGCATCCTCCTACTCTACTTAAAGGTCCCAGACAAGCCACAAATCTTACAAACCAAATAGTTGTAGAACTAAAAGTCCCATAGAGTACCGAATCAGTTGCCTGATATATAGAGACAAAACTCCAGCCTAACCCACTCCCTTTTCTGCATGCTATTGGTTGTGCCCCCGACAATGGCTCCTTCTGAGGTGCAAGAAATGGACGAATCATGGCTGGGCATAACCACAGCTGTTGATTTGTCTTTGGCCTCAAGGGCCTTTCCCCTTTTATAGTACTGATGATAGATAGACACTTGGAGCTTTTGCTTCAGGGATCTTGGAGACTGATATTTACTTAGTTAGAAAATAAAACCGATAAGACATTTGGGTAGGCACGCGTGATCCAGCCGGGCCTCACCGCGCTCTAGGACCCCAGGTCAGCCCACAGGGACCCGGCTCCAACTCCCACCATCCAGCCAGAGCCGCGCGGGGGCCGAGGGACGAGGAGGACCTCCCCCTGCGCCCGGGCCCCGCTCCAGCTGCCCTCGGGTTAAATAGCTCCACGCAGACGCGCCTATCGTCCCTTTTCGCCCCACCCCGCTCCGCCCGTCGGGACACGGCGCGGTCCACCCGGGCCTCACCCCGCGCCCTAGGTAAGTCCCCGTTAGGGCCCCGCCCACCAGTACCCCAGGCCAAATAATTCAGTTTAGTGAAATTGAGAGATCTTAAGAGTTAAAATGACAATGCCAAAGTCAAAGTGCAAATCCATGAGAAGCAACACTCAAGTAAACAAATTTCCCACTGAAGAAATTAATCCCATAATGTTAGACTCCAACAAGAACAAACCCGCGGAAAAAGGCCAAGAAAGCCTGACCCAGGATAACGACTTTCAAAATATGATCATTACCATGTTCAATACTATGAAAGAGGAAATCCGGGAGGAATTACATAATCGAATCAATCGCTTTGAAGAGGAACACAACAGACATCTGGAGGAGTTGAGAAAAACAGTGCAAGAAACAAAAAGTGGCATAGAGCAGTTAAAACAAACTCAAGCAGAGTTTAAAACTGAGCTAAAAGACAAGTTATCTTCAACCCAGAACGCCACAGAGAGTCTTATCAACAGAACTAATGAAGCAGAAAACAGAATTTCAGACCTTGAAGATAAAGTGGGAGTACTAACCAGCTCAATGGAAGAGGTGGTTAAAGCCAAAAAGATACTTGAGAGAAATATCCAAGAGATATGGGACACCCTGAAGAAGCCTAACATGCGTATTCATGGAATACCGGAGCAAGAATCTCAAAATACCACCCCTGAGGAAATTTTTCAAACGATCATCAAGGAAAACTTTCCTCATCTAAAAAAAGAGAGGCCCATTCATATACAAGAGGCATTCCGCACCCCAAACAGATACGACCAAAATAGAAGCACACCGCGGCAAATAATAGTTAAAACACTCCACATTCAAGATAAAGAACTGGTGCTGAGAGCTTCAAGGGAGAAAAAACAAGTCACTTTTAAAGGCAAACCTATTAAAATAACAAATGACTTCTCAGTCAAAACAGTAAAAGCAAGAAGAGCTTGGAGAGACATACTTCAAGTATTGAATGAGCAAAAACTGTCAACCCAGGCTGATTTACCCTGCAAAACTATCAGTCATGATCGAGGGAGAAAGAAAAATTTTCCAGCACAAAGACAACTTTAAGGGATACATGGCCACCAAACCAGGCCTTCAAAAACTGCTAGAAATGATACTCAAGCGTGAAGAAAAAAACAGGCATATCCAGGAGAACAGAAGGCAAATATAACACCATTAAAAGCGAAGCAATATACTTATAAAAGCTACTAAACATAATAAATGTCTGGAATTAACAATAGTTTCTCCATTATAACACTAAATGTTAATGGACTTAATTCACCGATCAAGAGACACAGATTACAAACTTGGATTAAAAATCACAATCCATCAATCTGTTGCCTGCAGGAAACCCATCTCACCACAAAAGATAGGCACGCTCTAAAAATAAAAGGCTGGTCAACAATTCTACAAGCAAATGGAAGCAGAAAACAGGCAGGGGTAGCCATTATGCTATCCGACAAAGTGGATTTCAAACCAAAAAAAATTATAAGAGACACGGATGGATACTACATTTTAGTCACAGGTACAATTCACCAGGAAGATTTCACAATACTGAACATATATGCACCCAATACGGGCCCCTCCACATTCATTAAGAAAACCCTACAGCGTCTAAAGCAAGAAATCAACCCCCAAACGATAGTTCTCGGGGACTTCAACATCGCCTAACATGGGATAGATCAACAGGTCAAAAGCTTAACAGAGACACTTTGGAACTTAATCAAACCCTGAAAGAAATGGACCTCACAGATCTCTATAGAACTTTCCACCCACGCACCAAAGAATACATATTTTTCTCAGCAGCACACGGAACTTTCTCCAAAATAGATCACATATTGGGCCACAAAATGAATCTACACATATACAAGAAAGTTGAAATTCTAATCTGTGCCCTATCAGACCACCACGGCCTAAAGCTGGACATCCACAACACATCAAACAAGAGAAAATACACTAACTCCTGGAAACTTAACACTATGATGCTGAATGAGAACTGGATTCAGGAAGAAATTAAAAAGGAAATTCAAGATTTCCTGAAAGTGAATGATAACGAAAATACAACTTACCAAAATCTCTGGGACACAATGAAAGCTGTTCTAAGAGGTAAGTTCATAGCTCTTAATGCCCACGTCAAAAAAATGGAAACATCAGAAATAAACAACTTAACAATGCAGCTTAAAGCTTTAGAGAAACTAGAGCAATCTGATCCCAAAAGCAGTAGAAGAGAAGAGATTAGCAAAATAAGGGGAGAAATATCTGAAATCGAGACTAAGAAAACGATAGAAAAAATCAACCAATCAAAAAGCTGGTTCTTTGAAAAAATCTACAAGATTGATACACCCCTAGCTAAACTAACCAAAAGCAAGAGAGAGAAAACCCAAATTAACAAAATTAGAAATGAAGATGGAGTTATCACTACTGATACCCAAGAAATCCAGAGAATTATAACATCATATTTCAAAAACTTATACTCTGTGAAGTTTGACAACACAAAAGAGATGGATGAATTTCTAAGTAAACACAACTTACCTAAATTGAATCAGGAAGTTGTGAATTATTTAAATAGTCCTATAACATATAAGGAAATTGAGGAAGTAATCTCGAATCTTCCCACCAAAAAATGTCCTGGACCAGATGGATTCAGCACAGAGTTCTACCAGACATTTAAGGAGTTAATAACACCAATACTCCTTAAACTGTTCCATCAAATAGCAAAGGAAGGAACACTACCAAATTCCTTCTATGAAGCTAATATCGTTTTAATCCCAAAACCTAATAAAGATTCACTTAAAAAAGAAAACTATAGGCCGATCTCCCTGATGAACACAGACGCAAAGATTCTCAACAAAGTCTTAGCAAATCGGATTCAAAAACATATTAAAAAGATCATTCATGGGGACCAAGTAGGCTTCATCCCCGGCACACAAGGTTGGTTCAACATACGCAAATCAATAAATGTAATTCATCATGTAAACCAGTCCAAAGTCCAAGACCACATGATACTCTCGATAGATGCAGAAAAAGCTTTTGACAAGATCCAACAGCCTTTTATGATCAAAACGCTAGAGACAGTAGGAATGGAAGGAACCTTTATCAATATAATAAAAGCTGTATACAACAAGCCCACAGCAAGGATTATGCTCAATGGGGAACAATTGGAAGCATTCCCACTTCGATCAGGAACTAGACAAGGCTGTCCACTCTTACCACTTCTATTCAATATTGTACTTGAAGTCTTAGCTGAAGCCATAAGACAAGAAAGGGACATAAGAGGGATTCAAATCGGCAAGGAAGAAGTCAAGCTATCCCTATTTGCAGATGACATGATCTTATACCTGAGGGATCCCAAAAACTCCACCAGGAAGCTCCTGGAACTAATTGAGAAGTTCAGCAGGGTGGCAGGATACAAAATAAATGTGCAAAAATCAGAGGCCTTCCTATATGCCCAGAATGAAAGAAGTGAAAAAGCCTTGAGAGAAACCATGCCATTTACTATAACCCCTAAAAAAATGAAATACCTTGGTATAAACCTAACTAAGGAGGTAAAAGACCTTTACAATGAAAACTTTAAAACCCTAAAGAAAGAAATTGCAGAAGACACCAGAAGGTGGAAAGACCTCCCTTGTTCCTGGATTGGCAGAATCAACATTGTAAAAATGACCATCCTACCAAAGGCAATATACAGATTCAATGCTATACCAATCAAAATCCCAAAGCAATTCTTCAAAGAAGTTGACCAAACAATCTCAAAGTTCATATGGAGGCACAAAAGACCCAGGATAGCAAAAACAATCCTGAGTAACAAAAACACAGCTGGAGGTATTACCATACCAAACCTAAGTCTATACTACAAATCCATAGTTATAAAGACAGCCTGGTACTGGCTCCAAAATAGACACACAGATCAATGGATAAGGATTGAAGACCCAGATATAAGCCCACAAAGTTACAGCCATTTGGTCTTTGACAAAGGGGCCCAAAGAATCCAATGGAAAAAGAACAGCATCTTCAACAAATGGTGCTGGCAAAACTGGATCTCCACATGCAGAAGATTAAAGCTGGACCCGTACTTGTCACCATGTACAAGACTTAATTCCAAATGGATCAAGGACCTTGATATCAGGCCAGAGACTTTAAAAACCATAGTTGAAAGGATAGGGAACTCCCTCGAGCTGATTGGGCTAGGCCAACACTTCCTAAACAGACATCCAGTGGCACAGTCACTGCTACCAACTCTCAACAGTTGGGATCTTGTGAAATTAAAGAGCTTCTGTTCAGATAAAGAGATTGTCACACGAGCTCAAAGGCAACCCACAGAATGGGAGAAAATCTTCACTAACCACATATCTGACAGAGCTCTACTGTCCAGAGTGCACAAAGAACTTAGAAAATTAAACTCCAAGGAAAACACTGGCCCAATTAAAAAATGGGCCCTGGAACTTCAAAGAAACTTTACCAGGGATGAAATTAAAATGTCTAACAATTATCTTAAAAAATGCTCCACTTCCTTCACCATCAGGGAAATGAAAATCAAAACTTCCCTGAGATATCATCTCACCCCGGTCAGGATGGCAAAAATCCACAATACAAACAACGACAAATGCTGGAGAGGATGTGGAGAGAGGGGAACTCTCCTACATTGTTGGTGGGAATGCAGGCTCATACAGCCACTCTGGCGAGCCGTCTGGAGATTCTTAAAGAAATTAAAGATTGAAATGCCATATGACCCTGCTATCCCACTTTTGGGAATAACCCCCCATGCAGCAGAGGTTCGCCTCGATAGCACAAGCTCGACCATGTTCATAGCAGCACTGTTTACAATAGCAAAGTCATGGAATCAACCTAAATGTCCAACAGTTGACGAGTGGATAAGGAAACTGTGGTACATCTATACAATGGAGTACTACTCAGCCATCAAAAATGATGAAATACTGGAATTTGCTGGGAAATGGATGTCATTAGAAAGAATTATATTAAGTGAAGTATCCCAAACCCAGAAAATTAAGCGCCGTATGTACTCCCTAATAGGTGGCTCCTAGTACCAAACTCACCCAGCCCACATTGAGACACTCAAAAGTAAACCTATGTAACACAGTAATTGCAAGGATTATGAACAAGAGAGATGGGTTAGGAGGGCCACACCAGAAACAAGGAGAGAGGAGACCATGTTACAGCAGAGAAAATAGGCCTCCATCAAGGTCTGCAAGTAAGTAATGAGAAACCTGGTTAAGTTCACAGACGTTCTTTCCTGATCTCACCAGAAGGGGAGGGCATATAGTCTAGCAGATAAAAAGTAATCATTTTGCAAACGGGTGATGGACCCCTCCCTCACTGAGGTTTCCTACTTTTATTACATCTACCCTTGAATGTGCTATTATAACAAGACTCCAGTTTAACAGCTTTTTGTCTCTGGCCAGGGGGTGACATACAGTGCCCAGCAGAATGGAGTGAAGGGAATTGCAGGAGCAGCAAAACTGCAAAAGAAAATCAACAAACCACAATCCAGAACTTCAGAGACTCTATATCAATCACATAGAACTAGGACAGCCTAATCTCTCCCCATCCTGGAGCTCAGGGACATTTGCGGAAGAGGGGGCGGTAAGATTGTAAGAGCAAAAGGATGGGAGGAGCAACGATTTGCAAGATTCTCAACAATAGTTGGGGCCAAAGCAATCATAATGGGACTTTGCATGCCCTGCGCAATGTCCAGCGCACTGTTGCCCTCATAAAGTCTAGCATCTGTTAAGGGCACCGAGACCCCTGGAGGCAAGGGAATGACAGCCATAGTAGTGATCTTATGCTTAAGGGGAACAAGAGAAAGGGCTTATGGAAATGCCACTGGGTCCTTATATGTCATCGGAGAGGAGGACCCAGAGGAGAGTTAGGCGTACACAATAAAGGACTCTCTGGGAATTGGGGGGGAGGCATTGGGGGAAGGGGAGGGGGAGGAGGGGGGAGGGAGGGAACTGGTAAAAAATTTTAAAATGTATAATTAAATTTTTAATAAAAAAAAGAAAATAGGCAGGATGATTATAAATGTTATAATAAATTATAACAAAAGAAAAAAAAGACATTTGGGTAGTATTTGTGGTTGGATTTGATGTTTAAGTCACCTGGGCATATTCAACACACACCCTGTAAAGATTTTGCTGTGTGAACTGCCAGTTTTGCAATGAACAAGCAGTTGCAAGCTGTTGGGGATTGTGTTGCCTCAGTTTCACTAGAGTGATTATATTTGTTATAAGACATAGGCTGATTACTCAGTTGTTGAGAGGGCCACCTAGAGGTCCACTCATGGGATGCTCTCCATACCTGTGATTATGCAGGTATGTTCTTGATGATGGAAAACTTCTGAGTTGTGCACATTAACAAGGAGGCTGGCCACAATGACCAGATGCAATAGAAAGAGCATGTGTCCCATTAAGGAGGTGGCTGGGTTGGAACTGCCTCACTGGAAGCTCATGCTGAGATCCCAGCGATCCCAGGTACGATTCCTCCCACAGCAACAGGTGAAGGGTATGGGGCAACACCTAAAATGGCCTTCTCATCTGGCCCAATCAGATTAGGACACAGAATCGGCAGAGACCACGTTCAGCACGAGGCCCCAGGGTGCTGCTGCTCAGAGCTACTGCTGCCGTCCCACAGATCCTGAAGGACTCAACTGCGTGATCTTAAAAGCCGTTCTGCCCTGGGGGCAACGCTCTGGTGTGGCTGCTTCTGTAGTTCCAAGAAGTAACCAAAGCTGGCTTCCCCAAATCTCCAAAGGTAGGTCAGGATGGCATACAGCAGGATCATGTGCCATGCTCTAAAGGTGTCTGGATCACTTGTATGTTGAAGACCCTCAGAAAGATCCTGTGTAGCATAACATGGGTCCTGACCCTCTGCTTTCGGAGGCACCTGTCTCTTCCTGGGCAGTCAGGGTGAATTCCCTTGCCACCACCTGTGGATACTGAAAAAGGACCATATAGCCACCATAGTCTCTAGTTTGTCTGATGAGCTACCAACCAGATGTTGTTTTGTTATTATGGTGGGTGCTCTGGCCAGTTGGTGTTCCCTCAGTGTTGGAAAACTGGCTTCCTATCTGGGTATGGCCCCAATTCTAGGCTGTCAACTTAGGCAACCCTGGCATGGGTCTCCTAATGTCTGGAACACCTTCCCTAACCACTCTGGCTCCTCTTTGGGACACAGGATGAGCCTATGTCACCCTGAAAAAAACATCAAACAAACAAAAAGCTAACAACTAGTTGTGTAGCTCTTTCCCCAAGTGTAGGATCCCCTTCAGCTGGTAGCTTCAAGACTCAGGAAGTGAATGAAAGCAAGTTCAGTAACATCTGAAACTTACATGACTCACAGAGTCCCTTCTTAAGGCTCTACAGGTGGTAAAATTGAGAGGACAAGACTCTCGTACTGTCTACATTAGGCAGAGGGTTCCAAGGACACAGCTTTCTTGAGGTGCTGCCCGTGCTGTGGTGAACTTTTCAGAGATGCAGCTGCCCTTGAACTTCCCCTGCTCTTGAAGGCAGACCCTCACCCATACTTCTGTCAGCAACTGTGATAAATTCTCTTTGTTGGATGTTAGGCATGTTAAACACAAAATGACTCAAGCTGCCCCTCCCTCTCTCCTATGAGCGTGTTCAGACAAAGAACCCTTCACAGTTCCCAGTTTTCCTAGAAAAAGCAGCTCCAGTTTTCCCAAGGACAAATCCACAGTTCCAAGGACTTTCACCCACTCTGGGATGAGCCCCCTTCCTGTCCCAGTTGGTCTATAGTCACACTCCTGCTCCCGCCTCATCCTAACACATGATCACATCCAACAAGAGACCTCAGAACTAGACTCTGTCTCTCTGTGTGTCTCTCTCTACCTCTACTTCTCTCTCTCTCTCTTTGCCTCTCTTTGTCTGCTTTTATCTGTTTACAGACATGCTGCGTGCTGCTTGCCTATTTTGTCCTCTTACTTGTTTGAAAATAAATCTCTTTTCCATGTTATAGGCTGGTTTTGGTGTGACTTTGTATCCCTGATCATTCCAAGGTAGGGGGGCCCTCCCAAAAGCCCCCACACATTTGTTCACTAAGCAAGACTTAGGTGGAATCATTTCTTTCAATGGTTCCCCGTGCCCTGTCTGGAGTGCACAGACATTATGTTCCCCCAGGAAATGTCACACAATCCATGTAGAAGGAACACAGGGAGCTTCTGCTCAGTAGGGTTTCACTGATTTTCCCAGTGCCTGCTGCCTGCTAGATGCAGAGTTCAGATCCAGAGAAAGCGATCAGAGACAAGTGATCCTTCCAAAGAGCTTCATTAGGAGCGTTGTAGCACCAGTGCCACGGATAGCCATGATAAGGGCTCCAGGGAAGGAACAGGTGTTCAGCTCCATGTAGGACCTTCATGTCAATAGCAATCACAGCAGGAAGGGGTCCTAAAGGGAGGACAGACCCTTCAGTGCCAGAGTATTAGGAGTTAGAGCCATCGAGGACAGTCTGCTGGAAAACCAGACAGGGGAGTCCTTTGATTGTCCTCAGTTTCCAGAAAGAGCTCCATAAGGATAGGCAGCCATCCCAGATAGCATGCCAGAGGTTCTGAAGGAAAAGAGCCTTTGCTTCTTTTCACTTCCCTGGCAAAAAAGGAATTCCTTGCTCCTACATGTTTCCAGGGATGAAGCAATGCTTCCAAGACATGTGACCTAGCTTTGTCTATAAGTCATGGAGGGAAAGTTGTAGATAATAAAGCAATAATTCTAGGTTGTCTTCTTGTAGGAATGATAAAATCACATGGCAGGACAGGCCAATCTTTATGCTGCAGGAACCAGATCATGACAAGAAAGAGCAAATCACTCAGAATCAGGAAGAACTCAAAGGTTTATTACACTATTAGACTCAGAGAAAGGTAGAGATTCCTAATTCCAAGCAATTACTTCCAATTTTCATAGGCTAATATATGATACTTTAGGCCCATCTTACTGTGGGTAATTTTTGAAGTTTACACTTTCAAAGGCTTGCTAAACCTTGCAGTTTTAGCTCTCAGACACTATTATTTTTACCTTCTGATTGGTTGAAGCTTTTCTGCCCCACCATGTACAAACCTCACAGCTCTAAGTAGACTAAGATATATATGTACATTCGTCTTCCGGAGTCTGGGTTTACAGTTGCCAATGGGGAGGAAACCCTATATGACTACCAGCACTCTTGCTTCTTAGCTCTCTGGCTACAGCTGAAGGGTGGAAACATGGCCTGTTTTCTATGACAGATGCAACTATAGGACTGTGAGCTAAGGAAGGTCACACCCAGTGAGACATGGTTTCCTCACTCCCACTCTGCCTAGAAATGACCTTCAGTAGGGCCACAGGAATTAGTTGCCTAGTCTCAAGACAGACAGATATGGAAAGGGTTCTCTTCAGCCCCTGTGTGGCAGAGCTAAACTAAGTTTTTCCACAGAATTCCTTTACTTTCAGATCCCCCCATCCTAAGGCACTTCCTGATGTCTCACAATAGTGATGTTCTCAGGTCTCTGCCAAGGTCCTTCCATACCCTGCTTCTCTTTGGTCAGAATCCCAAGGCAGGGGTGGCCTCTGTGCTGTACCAGTGTCTCTCTCGATGGTGAAGAACGGGTCTGAAACCCCTGTGGGCTTTACCTATGGATCAGCATCCTTGGTTCTCTTTATATCTTTCCTAATGAACACTTCCCTGTACCTGGCCATTTTCAGTTTCTTGTATTGCATCCATTTTCCCAACTTGTCTTGCTCATCTAATCCCTCTACTGCTACAAAGGTGGACATTGGATTCAGGCATTCACCCTGTGGTGGCAGAATCTCATGTAGAAGGCCTTCCTTCTTAGTTGTGCTATTGGCCCCATGAGTCGCCAGTGCTGAGATGTGAAGACGTCGTCTGTGCACTGATTTGGGGTGTGACAGGTACTCCCTAGTACTGGGTAAGTCACCTGGGTATTCCTGTATAACTCAGGAAAACCTTGAACTTATCCTCCCCAGTGCTAGGGTTAGAAGTGTGTGCACCCACATCCAGTTTATGTTGTACTGGGAATGGGACCCAGGACTTCTGCACACTAGACAAACACTGTACCACCTACCACATTCCCAGGCTGACAGGGTATTTTAAGGCAACCAATATTTTGGGGTATTTCTGTGTGTCTAATTCTGTACCAAGTTGTAAAGATTTATAGTTTATCAGGGCTCTGGGGATGAATGTCTCAGTGGATAAAAGCACTTGCCATGAGAGAGTGAAGGTCTGAGTTTAAATCCTCAGAACTCACATGAAAGTTAGATGCGGAACACTAACTTCAGTAATCTCTGTGCTCCTCTGGGGCAATGAGAGGTGGAGACGGAAGGATCCTGCAAGCTGGAGGGACAGCCTAGTGTCTGAAGTGGGAAAATAACAAAGAGACCCTGTCTCAAACACATTGGAAAGTAGGAACCAACACCTAAGGTTACCCTCTGACCTCCATGGTTATACCTCCATCTATATGCATGAAAACATACACATGTTACACACGGACTTGCCACACAAAGAGATATTTGTGTTCTGTCTTTGCTACCTCTGTTTCTGTGAGTACCTATCTGTGAGTACCCATGGATTCATATTATTTGGAAAAATACTCCTGAATACATGAAGACTTTATTTTTTAAAATGTATTTGAGAGAGAGAATTTTCTCTGAGACAATACTCATGTTCCCTAAATAATACAGTGTATCAGCCTTTAAATAACATTTGCGTTGTGTTAGGTATGATAAGCTATCTAAAGGTGATATACTAGATGTTGTAGGGTGCATGTATTATTGTGCCATTTTAAGTAAAGTTGAACAACAGCAGGGTTTGATACTCATCCAGAGGTTCTATATTCAACCCCCCACAGAAACCCAGGGCTGAGAAGTAAGGTGGGTTTTATGTTGTGGTGGTTATTATGTCATAGCGTAACCAATTTGTTACCTTGACTTTCTTCCTAGTCTTTTTTGGTTTCTCTTTATGGCAAATGGGTCTGACTTTTCTTTGGACTGCATCTGCTAGGCAACACATAGTCTAGAGTAAGTTTTCAGAGTATGCTGTGATTTGTTCTTTTCTTTAGATTGGATGACATGTTATTTTAATCTGTATTCCCAACAGACTTGGCTTTGGGGGAAAATAACTTCACAGATGTTGGTCTTACCTGTTACCAGAGGTTAGTCCATCAATCAAATCTTTCCATGGCTGGGGATGGCAGTCCTGACACAGGACAAGCACCACATTCTCTCCCACTGTCACTGCTATCGACCCCCATCTTTTCCTTTTTTACAGTGTAGAATTGAGCTTATTTGAAGTTGGACCAGTTCATTTTCATTTTGACATTTTTATTCATAATTCATAAATGTTATTCTTTAGATTGTGCATTTCATTCCTTATTTTTAATTGACCTATTTACATATTAGACCAGGCAGGTGGAAGATATGTGCATGCATACCATGGCACAGTACAGGAGAAGGTCAGAGGACAACTTTTAGAAGTTAGAACTTAGGTCATCAGGTTTGCAAGTAGACGCCTTACTCACTAACTGTCTCACTGTCCCTAGTTCATTGGTTTTTAACATCTTTACAAGGTTGTACAACCACCACGCCTATCCCCACCTTAAGACATGTCCATCAGGGCAAAAGAAGCATGGCAGTCACACTGAGGTTCACTCCAACATCTTTAGCACTGCTACCAGTCATCTATGTGGAGTTGCATATTCTGGACAGTTCATGTGTGTGGAATAATGATGTGACCTTTTCTCTCTGGGTTCTTTTACTTAACATGAGGCTTTTATTCAAATATCAATAGAATAGTAGTCAGCTACTACTATTCAATAAGTGATGGGTATTCAGATTCCCATTTTTTCCCATAATTCTGCTATGAACATTTGTATACAAGTTTTTTTTAATACTTCTGAGAAAGGGGGAGTGAGAAAGAGAACACCCGTACAAATGCTATGACAAACACAGGTAGAAGTCACAGGACAACTTTTGGAAGTCTTTTCTCTCTTTACACATGTGGAGATCAAGTTCAGGTCACCAAGTTTGCAAACAGCAGCATTGCCCACTGAGCTGCCTCACCAACCCGTGGACAACTTTTTTTTTCCCACTCATACAGACTTGATAGGTACTCCATTCCCCTTCCTCCCTCCACCCCTCCCTGGGTCCTCTTGCTGCCTCCCCCCTTTTCCTCTGCCTTTCCCCCTCCCTCCCTTTCTCCCATTGCCCCCCCATCCCTGGAGCAGGCTTTAGTGTGCATGTCAAACTTCCTTCTGGGTCCTCCTCTCTGATGAGGTATAAGGACTCAGTAGCATTGCCTAGAGCTCTTTTTGGTGTTCCTCTTTAGTATAGGAACACTATTGTGACTGTTAATCCCTTGCCTCTAAGGATCCTAGTGCCTATGATCCATGCTAGACTTTGAGGAGTCAATGATATGTTGGTCATTGCACAGGTCATGCAAAGTCCTATTAAGATTACTTTGGCCCTAACTTGTGTGGAGTATCTTGCATATCATTGCCCCTCCCCATCCCTAGGCTCTTACAATCTTACCACCCCTCTTTTGCAAATTTCCCTGAGCTTTAGAATGGGGAGAGATTTGGCTGGTCTGGTTCCAGGTGGTTGATATAGAATTTCTGATGTTCTGAATTATGGTTTGTTGATTTTTTTTTTTTTAGTTTTCCTGCTCCTGCACCAATCTTAGCTCTGATGGGTATTGAATGTCACCCCCTAGCCAGAGATAAAAAGCTGTTAAAATAGAGTCTTATTATAAGAGTAGATTCAAAGGTATATGGAATAAGAATAGGAGACTGCGGTGTGTGGGGGAGTCAGTTTCCCATGTGCAAAATGGTTGCCTTCTATCTGCCAGACCGTATCTCCTCACTTTCTGGTAAGATCACACCCTTATCAGTTGCAAGTGACCAGGAAGGAAAGTCTGTGAGCCTAACCAGGTGTCTCAGTCCTTGATGTATCAGTCCTTGATGGGGGCCTATTTTCTCTGTTGTAGCATGATCCCCTCTCTCCTTGTTTCTGGTGGGGCTCTCCTTCCCCTTCCCTCCCTGCTTATAATCTTAGCAATTACTGTAGGTATTACAGAGATTTATCTTTGAGTGTGTCTCTAAGTGGGTTTGGTACTAGGATCTACCTCTCAGGGAGTACATATGGCCCTTAATTTTCTGTGTCTGGGATACTTCACTCGATATAATTTTTTCTAATTCCATCCATTTCCTGGCAAATTTCATTAATTCATCATTTTTGATGGCTGAGTAGTATTCCATTGTATAAATGTACACATTTTCTTTATCCACTCATCAAATGTTGGACATTTGGGTTGATTCCATAACTTTGCTATTGTAAAAAGTGCTGCTATGAACATGGTCATGCTTGTGCTATCGAGGTGAATTTTTGCTGTATGGGGGATCATTCCTAAAAGTGGAATAGAAGGGTCATATGGCATTTCAATCTTTAACTTTTTTAAGAATCTCCAGATGCCTCACCAGAGTTGTTGTATAAGCCTGCATTCCCACCAGCAATGTAGGAGAGTTCCCTTCTCCACATCCTCTCCAGCATTTGGTGTGTTTGTATTGTGGATTTTTGCCATCCTGATCGGGATGAGATGATATCTCAGGGAGGTTTTGATTTGCATTTCCCTGATGGCTAAGGAGCATTTTTTAAGATATTTATTAGATATTTCAATATCATCCCTGGTGAAGTGTCTTTTAAGTTCCAAGGCCCATTTTTTAATTGGGCCATTGGTTTCCTTGGTGTTTAGTTTTCTAAGTTCTTCATGCACTCTGGATAATAGAGCTCTATCAGATATGTGGTTAGTGAAGATTTTCTCCCATTCTGTGGGTTGCCTTTGTGCTCGAGTTACAATCTCTTTATCTGAACAGAAGCTCTTTAATTTCACAAGATCTTATCTGTTGAGTGTGGTTGTAGTGACTATGCTATTGGATTTCCACTTAGGAACTGTTGGCCTAGTCCAATCAGTTTGAGGGAGTTCCCTAACCTTTCAACTAAGGTTTTTATAGTTTTTGGCCTTATATTGAGGTCCTTGACCCATTTGGAATTAAGTCTTGTACATGGTGACAAGTACGGGTCACGTTTTAATCTTCTGCATGTGGAGATCCAGTTTTGCCAGCACCATTTGTTGAAGATACTGTTCTTTTTCCATTGGGTTTTTGGGCCCCTTTGTCAAAGACCAAATGGCTGTAATTGTGTGAGCTTATATCTGGGTCTTCAACCCTTATCCATTGATCTGTGTGTCTATTTTGGAGCCAGTACTATGGATTTGTAGTATAGACTAAGGTTTGGTATGGTGATACCTCCAGCAGTGTTTTTGTTATTCAGGATTGTCTTTGCTATCCTGGGTCTTTTGTGCCTCCATGTGAACTTTGAGATTGTTTGGTCAATTTCTTTGAAGAAGTGCTTTGGGATTTTAATTGGCATAGCATTGAATTTGTATATTGCCTTTGGTAGGATGGTCATTTTTACGATGTTGATTCTGCCAATCCAGGAACATGGAAGGTCTTTCCACCTTCTGGTGTCTTCTGCAATTTCTCCCTTTAGGGTTTTAAAGTTTTCATTGTAAAGGTCTTTTACCTCCCTGGTTAGGTTTATACCAAGGTATTTCATTTTTTTAGGGGCTATTGTAAATGGGATTGAATATCTCAGGGCTTTTTCACTTCTTTCATTCTGGGCATATAGGAAGGCCACTGATTTTTGTACATTTATTTTGTATCCTGCCACCCTGCTGAACTCCTGTATTAGTGCCAGGAGCTTCCTGATGGAGTTTTTGGGATCCCTCAGGTATAAGATCATGTCATCTGCAAATAGAGAAAACTTTACTTCTTCCTTGTCAATTTGAATCCCTTTTATCTCCCTTTCTTTTCTGATGGCCTCGATTTCAAGTACAATATTGAATAGAAATCATGAGAGTGGACAGCCTTGTCTAGTTCCTGATCGAAGTGAGAATGCTTCAAGTTTTTCCCCATTGAGTATAATCCTTGCTGTTTTGTTGTATATAGCTTTTATTATATTGATAAAGGTTCCTTCCATTCCAACCTTCTCTAAGGTTTTGATCATAAAGGGCTATTGGATCTCATCAAAAGCTTTTTCTGCATCTATCCAGAGTATCATGTTGTCCTGGATTTTGAACTGGTTTATATGGTGAATTGCATTTATTGATTTGCATATGTTGAACCAATCTTGTGTGCCTTGGGTAAAGCTTACTTGATCACTGTGAATTATCTTTTAGATATTTTTTGGAACCCGATTTGCTAAGACTTTGTTGAGAATCTTTGCACCTGTGTTCATCAAAGAGATTGGCATACAGTTTTCTTTTTTAAGTGTATCTTTATTAGGTTTTGGGATAAAGACAATATTAGCTTCATAGAAAGAGTTTGGTAGTGTTCCTTCTTTTGCTATTTGATGGAACAGTTTAAGGTGTTATTAGCTCCTTAAATGTCTTGTAGAACTCTGTGCTGAATCCATCTGGTCCAGGACATTTTCTGGTGGGAAAATTTGAGATTATTTTATTGATTTCCTCATATGTTATAGGACTAGTTAAATAATTCAAAGCTTCCTGATTCAATTTAGGTAAGTTGTAAACTTACTTAAGAATTCATCCATTTCTTTTGTGTTGTCAAATTTCACAGAGTATAAATTTTTAAAATATGCAGGAGGAGCAGAGGGGCTTATAGCAATGTCAGAGCTCTTCACCTGGGACCTGGGGTGTGGCCTAGTGGCCCACCCATGCCCAGGGCAGCCTGGGTGTTGCTCAGGCTGGCTGGTGAGAAGAGTTGTGAGAATCGGGTGACCTGGGGACTGGTGGAACTTACCTTGGAAGGTGGACTGTGATTGAGCTTCCTGTCTCATGTGGGCTGGAAGGGCAGAAGGGGTGATGGTGATGGGGAGGCTTCACCTGGGACCTGGGGCATGGCCCGCCCAAGCTCAGGGCAGTCTGGCTGTTGCTCAGGCTGGCTGATAGGAGGAGCTGGGACAAGCAGGTGACCTGGGGGCTCATGGAACTTACCTGGGAAGGAGGACTGTGAGTGAGTTTCCTGCCCTGGGCAGGCAGGAGAGGCAGAGCAAAATCAATATAAATTCAAAATTAAAAAGCATCATCTAAAAAATATATACATCACATTCTATAGTTCACTGTCACTCATTATATATTCAGGACCAATCAAAGAATTCTAGACATTTCCATTTGTACCTTAGTAGTACAACAGAAGTGCTCTGGGAAGTTATAAGTCATAAGTTTCTGTAAATGGTCACATGGTCTTAGTTGGTATTTAGAACTACTCTCTTCCACTACCCATTCTGTATTTCCTGTACTCAGCAAGTACTTTAGCAGGTCTTGGTTCTTTTCCTGGGGGTGTCACCCATACTTTCATTTCTGAAGGATCCGGGCAGTCCACCATCCTGCCTGCATTGGTAATTTACCGTTAACTTTAATCACAGGACATGGTAACACCAAGAGTCGTCCTACTTATAGTTGACTGGATTAAAACCAGTCCAACTTTCTGCTGTCTCGCCAAGCAACTTACCTTCTGGTAAAGAATCCACAGGCTGGCTTTTATGATCAAAACGCTAGAGACAGTGGGAATGGAAGGAACCTTAATCAATATAATAAAAGCTATATACAACAAGCCCACAGCAAGGATTATGCTCAATGGGGAACAATTGGAATCATTCCCACTTCAATCAGGAACTAGACAACGCTGTCCACTCTCACCACTTCTGTTCAATATTGTACTTGAAGTCTTAGCTGAAGCCATAAGACAAGAAAGGGATATAAGAGGGATTCAAATTGGCAAGGAAGAAGTCAAGCTATCCCTATTTGCAGATGACATGATCTTATACCTGAGGGATCCCAAAAACTCCACCAAGAAGCTCCTGGAACTAATTGAGAAGTTCAGCAGGGTGGCAGGATACAAAATAAATGTGCAAAAATCAGAGGCCTTCCTATATGCCCAGAATGAAAGAAGTGAAAAAGCCTTGAGAGAAACCATACCATTTACTATAACCCCTAAAAAAATGAAATACCTTGGTATAAACCTAACTAAGGAGGTAAAAGACCTTTACAATGAAAACTTTAAAACCCTAAAGAAAGAAATTGCAGAAGACACCAGAAGGTGGAAAGACCTCCCTTGTTCCTGGATTGGCAGAATCAACATTGTAAAAATGACCATCCTACCAAAGGCAATATACAAATTCAATGCTATACCAATCAAAATCCCAAAGCAATTCTTCAAAGAAGTTGACCAAACAATCTCAAAGTTCATATGGAGGCACAAAGACCCAGGATAGCAAAAACAATCCTGAGTAACAAAAACACAGCTGGAGGTATTACCATACCAAACCTAAGTCTATACTACAAATCCATAGTTATAAAGACAGCCTGGTACTGGCTCCAAAATAAACACACAGATCAATGGATAAGGATTGAAGACCCAGATATAAGCCCACAAAGTTACAGCCATTTGGTCTTTGACAAAGGGGCCCAAAGAATCCAATGGAAAAAGAACAGCATCTTCAACAAATGGTGCTGGCAAAACTGGATCTCCACATGCAGAAGATTAAAGCTGGACCCATACTTGTCACCATGTACAAGACTTAATTCCAAATGGATCAAGGACCTTGATATCAGGCCAGAGACTTTAAAAACCATAGTTGAAAGGATAGGGAACTCCCTCGAGCTGATTGGGCTAGGCCAACACTTCCTAAACAGACATCCAATGGCACAACTCTCAACAGTTGGGATCTTGTGAAATTAAAGAGCTTCTGTTCAGATAAAGAGATTGTCACACGAGCTCAAAGGCAACCCACAGAATGGGAGAAAATCTTCACTAACCACATATCTACAGAGCTCTACTGTCCAGAGTGCACAAAGAACTTAGAAAACTAAACTCCAAGGAAAACACTGGCCCAATTAAAAAATGGGCCCTGGAACTTCAAAGAAACTTTACCAGGGATGAAATTAAAATGTCTAACAATTATCTTAAAAATGCTCCACTTCCTTCGCCATCAGGGAAATGCAAATCAAAACTTCCCTGAGATATCATCTCACCCCGGTCAGGATGGCAAAAATCCACAATACAAACAACGACAAATGCTGGAGAGGATGTGGAGAGAGGGGAACTCTCCTACATTGTTGGTGGGAATGCAGGCTCATACAGCCACTCTGGTGAGCAGTCTGGAGATTCTTAAAGAAATTAAAGATTGAAATGCCATATGACCCTGCTATCCCACTTTTGGGAATAACCCCCCATGCAGCAGAGGTTCGCCTCGATAGCACAAGCTCGACCATGTTCATAGCAGCACTGTTTACAATAGCAAAGTCATGGAATCAACCTAAATGTCCAACAGTTGACGAGTGGATAAGGAAACTGTGGTACATCTATACAATGGAGTACTACTCAGCCATCAAAAATGATGAATTACTGGAATTTGCTGGGAAATGGATGTCATTAGAAAGAATTATATTAAGTGAAGTATCCCAAACCCAGAAAATTAAGCGCCGTATGTACTCCCTAATAGGTGGCTCCTAGTACCAAACTCACCCAGCCCACATTGAGACACTCAAAAGTAAACCTATGTAACACAGTAATTGCAAGGATTATGAACAAGAGAGATGGGTTAGGAGGGCCACACCAGAAACAAGGAGAGAGGGGACCATGTTACAGCAGAGAAAATAGGCCTCCATCAAGGTCTGCAAGTAAGTAATGAGAAACCTGGTTAAGTTCACAGACGTTCTTTCCTGATCTCACCAGAAGGGGAGGGCATATAGTCTAGCAGATAAAAAGTAATCATTTTGCAAATGGGTGATGGACCCCTCCCTCAGTGAGGTTTCCTACTCTTATTACATCTACCCTTGAATGTGCTATTACAACAAGACTCCAGTTTAACAGCTTTTTGTCTCTGGCCAGGGGGTGACATACAGTGCCCAGCAGAATGGAGTGAAGGGAATTGCAGGAGCAGCAAAACTGCAAAAGAAAATCAACAAACCACAATCCAGAACTTCAGAGACTCTATATCGATCACATAGAACTAGGCCAGCCTAATCTCTCCCCATCCTGGAGCTCAGAGACATTTGCGGAAGAGGGGGCGGTAAGATTGTAAGAGCAAAAGGATGGGAGTAGCAACGATTTGCAAGATTCTCAACAATAGTTGGGGCCAAAGCAATCATAATGGGACTTTGCATGCCCTGCGCAATGTCCAGCGCACTGTTGCCCTCATAAAGTCTAGCATCTGTTAAGGGCACCGAGACCCCTGGAGGCAAGGGATTGACAGCCATAGTAGTGATCTTATGCTTAAGGGGAACAAGAGAAAGGGCTTATGGAAATGCTACTGGGTCCTTATATGTCATCGGAGAGGAGGACCCAGTGGAGAGTTAGGCGTACACAATAAAGGACTCTCTGGGAATTGGGGGGAGGCACTGGGGAAGGGGAGGGGGAGGAGGGGGTTCGGGGGGAGAAGGGGGGAGGGAGGGAACTGGTAAAAAATTTTAAAATGTACAATTAAATTTTTAATAAAAAAAGGAAAAAAATTAACAATTAAAAAAAAAAAAAAAAGAATCCACAGGCTGAGAATGAAAGGGCAAAAGACAATTTGTCAAGCACACCTACATGATGAAAAATACAACAAACAACCCAAAAGGATAAGATGCAGAAATAGAGGATGTATTACAAAATTTATGGCATTATAACAGTTTTATTACATTATCATATATTATATAAGCTAGAAGCCCCTCGTTTTCACTAGCTACCTTGAATCAAAATAGATTAAAATTTCTAAGCAAAAGGCAATGGGGAGGGAGAGATTTTAAGAGCACTTATTCTAAAATAGTGAGGACCAGAGTTCAGATCCCAGCACCCATATTATAAGCCAGTGTCCAGTAACCCCAGTTCCAAGGAAACAAAGCCTAGCAAAAGCTAAGGGGAAAAGAGTGGGTGAAGGGAGAGGGTATTATGAGGATAAAACCTCACAAATTCATAAGAAGAAACTCTTGCCTCAGAAGAGTGAGCACAGAGAGATCAGAGGACATCCGATGCCCTCTTCTGGACGCTGTACACACTCACATCCCCATGCGCTAGCACACTTACACTCACACTCATCCACAGAAACACTCCCACAGAAAAACCTGGAGGAAAAAAAGCAACGACTGGGAGAATAGATAAAAAATTACCTCAATTTAGTAATTAGTAGTAATTTAGCTCTCCGTAAGAGACTCTTCATATCCAAAGAAATAAAACCACTGAAACTGAAAGGATGGAAGAACATGTTCCATTAACTTGTCACCAAAAGAGAGTAGGAGTGAGTACACAAGTGCACTTGCACATATTTAAGTACAAAATTTTACAAGAAGGCTGGTGAGATGGTTCAGTGGGTAAAGGTGTCTATGCACCAAGTCAGTGACCTGAGTTCAATCTCCTATGCCTAAGTGATAGGAGAAAACTGAATTCTGAAAACCAACCTCTGACTTCTTAAATAAGTAAATAATTTATGAACAATGCCATTAAAATGCTACTGCATGGGAACTGTCCTATCAACATCTCGCCACAAATGGGAAAGCTCTCAAGAAGTCCCACATCCCTCTGAGAGATGGATGAGGACTAAAGCTGATAGGGAAGAAAAAGGAAGACACTTTCCTCAATGGTAAACCCACTGATCTATGAAAACCAGTGGGCCACACAAGTGAGATGACTGGAAAAGAAGAGGGAATATGGAAGGGAATATGAAGGGGTAAAAGGGGAAAAGAGTGGCGGATGGGATTGGGTATTAAGAGATAAAAAATCACAAATACATTATATTCATTCATTCAAACACTAAAGAAAAAAATGAAAAAAACTAAAAAATGCTGGAGACAAAGAATGTAAATTAACAAAGGTTCAATACTGAAAAAAGATGTAGCAGTTTTATGTACCTAAAACACAGCACTGAGACCTAAAGACATTAAAAATGGACAAAATGTAAAAGACAGTCCTATAATTCTACACTCAACAATAATGAAGAGAAGGAACAGGATAAGTAAGGGGAAAGAGGACTTAAGTAGGACAAACAGCTAGGCTAACAGACCTGTAGAACACCCCCTCAAACAGCAAGCATATTCTCAAAGACATATGTAGCATTTCCTGAAACAGATCACGGATTAAGTCCCGATAGATTTTTACAAGATAGCTACCATGCAAAGTATCTCCTCCTCCAATCACAACAGGATAAAGTCATTGACTTAACAACCTAAGGAAAACTGGAAAATGTACAAATCATTTTAATTAAACAAATTAAACAAAACATTTTTAGTACATCACAGGAAAAAATTACAGAAATATTGGGATATGTTTTTAAAAAATGAATGAAAACAAAGCATAAACAAAGTTATAAAACACAACAAAAGCTGTGATAGTAAGCAAATTTGTGGCTACACAAAAACTTCTGTAAAAATAGGAAATATAGGAAGTCAGCCATGGATTGGAAAGAAGTGCTTTGCCACAGGTTAGTGAAGCTCCACATGGATGCAAAGTAAAAAAAAAAAGTGAACAAGAATTAAAAGATGAAGGAACGAATCTATTTACCATGTATTACTCAAAATGGAAAGGAGGTAGAAAAAAATGAATTCTATAAGACCATGCCCAGGTTGCCAGCTGAAGATGAAGTCTAACTTCAGAACTCTTTGATATGACTGGAGAAGAAGCAATAATAAATTATGAAATTTTTTTAAGGTTGGTGAAAAGGCTGAACCCAAGTGCAAACAATTTTCCACTGCAAAACTCTTTGCCAAACTCCTTCATACAGATTCATATAGTACAATTCCATCATGCAGTTCTTTAACTATGCCATGCACAAAGATTGGTTTGATCAAACAAGATTAGGACTCAGTTTACATGATGTTGATGGACAAGGATACATGTGAGACTCTGACTTAGAAAACTACATGTTGGAACTTATCCCTACTTCGCCACAATTAGATGGACTGGAAAAAATCCTTTTACTTTTTAGTTTGTGCAGCAGTTAGGAAGCTGTTCTTTCTGGACCCTCTAAGAAGAGAGAAGACAAAAATTCAAAATATTTTAGAATGCACTTTTCTACATCGTTTGCTGGAGCCGAGGGATGAAAAACTGTCCAAAGAGTCAAGAAGCAAATTGGTTTTTTGCCTCTTCTGCCCTAAGAGTTTATGATCAGTATTTGAATCTTGATAAAGATCACAATGGCATGCTCAGTAAAGAAGAGCCCTCCTATTATGGGACACCAACCAGGCCCAATGTCTTCTTAGACCGTGTTTTCCATGAGTATCTCACTTATGGTGGAGAAATAGACTATAAGACCTCCTTGGAATTTGTTCTTACCTTATGAAAAAGAAAAATTAAAAATATACAGCTCTGCAATATATTTTCAAAATGCTTGATATTGAAAACAAGTGATATCTGAATGTCTTTTCCCTGAATTATTTCTTTAGGAACATAGAAGAACTATTTCATTTCAAGATGTCAGGAAGAAAATAGGTGACATGGTAAAACCACAGGATCCTTTGAAAATCTTGCTTCTGGATTTAATCAACAGTAATCTAGGAGACACAGCCACCAACATTCTAATTGATCTGAATGGCTTCTGGACTTATGAGAATAGGGAACTCTGCAGACCTTGATGATATGTGATTTGAAAAACTAAACTGTCTTAGGATGCTTGAATGCTGCATGTAAAACTTTTGGAGTGGAATCCTTAGAAATGGGAAAAAGCAGGAAATATGCCACCACATAATTTTATAACTAAGAAAAAGAGAACAAATTAAATCCAAAGCTAGCAGAATGAAGACAATGATGAAATTTAATACAGAGAGAAAATATATAATGTCCACAAAAACAGTGAAGTTGGTTGAGAACAAAGATGGTTCTTGATTTTTTACTGAGAAAGGGTCTCATCCTGTAATCCAGGTGGTCCTGGAACTTCCGCAAATTATATTAGACTTCATGTCTCAACAGTTTGTGTGCAAGGATTAACCAAAGTCAGGCTAAAACTAGGTTCATTGAAAAGACCAGCTGACAAACCTATAGCCAGATGAACTAAGAAAAAAGAAAGAAGGGCTGAGAAAGGCAGCTCAGTCAACACGTGCTTGCTGTCCACGCCAGAAGGACCTCGGTTTGGATTCTCAGCACGCATGGGAAAAGCCGAGTTTGCCAGTGCAAGCCTGTTATCCTAGTGCTGGGGAGGTGGAAACAGGAGAATCCTTGCAGTTTAGTGGTCAGCCTATGCAATTCAGTTCCAGATTCAGTGAGGAAATGCTGCCCCCAAAATAAGGTGGAGAAAAATTAAAGACACCAGATATTGACCTCTGTCCCTCACATTCATGTACACATGTGTGCAGGCACGTGCACACACAGAAAGACTCCAGGTAATAAAACCAGAGTTGAAAGAAAGAACATTAATATTGACCTTACAGAATCAAAAAGCTAAAAACATATCAATGGGGCTTTCTAGATTGCCAAGTGCTACTGAAATGCTATATCTTTCCAGCTTATCTACTTGATAGGAAATGTTCCTATGCACTATGGACTGGGTCTTCCCGCCGCAATTGTACAGTTAGTACAATCTCCTACAGGCTTGTTCAGAAACCTGCCATAACAAAATATCTCACAGATGTGCCCAGGATCCCACCTCACAAAAGTTTAGATGACAGCCAAAACTGTTACAATCCATGAGAATATCATAACTTTTCATACAAAAATAGGAAGTGCATCTTATAATTCATAGTCTCAAGAGACTATCCAAAGTAGATCTTAAAAAAAAGCTCACTCGCGGCAAAACTGCAAAAGAAAACCAACAAACCACAATCCAGAACTTCAGAGACTCTGTATCAACCACCTAGAACTAGGCCAGCTTAATCTCTCCCCATCCTGAAGCTCAGGGAAATTTGCGGAAGAGGAGGCGGTAAGAGTGTAAGAGCAAAAGGATGGGAGGAGCAATGATATGTAAGTTACTCCATACAAGTTAGGGCTGAAGCAATCATAATTGGACTTTACATGCCCTGCGCATTGTCCAACACACTGTTGACCCCACAAAGTCCAGCATCTGCTAAAGGCACCAAGATGTTTGGAGGCAAGGGATTGACAGCCACAGTAGTGTTTTAAAGGGAACACGGGAAAGGGTTCAGGGAAATGCCACTGGGTCCTTGTAAGTCATCGGAGAGGAGGGCCCAGAGGAGAGTCAGGCATGCACAAGAAAGGACTCTGGGAATTGGGGCGGGAGGCACGGGGGAATGGGGAGGGAGGGGTGAGGGAAGGGAGAGCAGGGGGTTCGGGGGGAGGAGGAGGGAGGGAGGGAACTGGTGTACCTATTAAGTTTGTATAAGCTGAAATAATAATAAAAAATGTATTTAAAAAAAAAAAAAGCTCACTCATTTTGTCACAATGGTTATCACACTGCAGTGAGAGGAAACTACAGAGAGAATCAGGGGCAGCAGGCATTTACTACAGTTCTAATTTGTCCTTCTCTAATGGTGACTGGAGTTTTCTTATGCCTGGCCCACATATTTTATGTGACCATTCAAGTTTGAATCAAGCTGTTTGCTTTTTATCATTGCATCTTATGAGTTTTCATTATCTTTTGGCTTGTTCTCAATGTATACTGAATGCTAATCCCTAGTCAGATGTAAGGCTTGCATACTTTCATTCTTCTGTAAATTACCTTTTTACCCTATAGATTTTATGTTTTTGTAATATGTTGTTTGTTTTTACTGGGGACAGGGAGAGAGAAGGCATGACATGCATATCATGGAGCATGAGTGAAGGTCAGAGGACAACTTCTGGAAGTCAGATCTTTACTTCTACCATGTGGACTTCGAGGAATGAAATTTAGGTCAGGTCCACCTTACCCATGATCTGTATCAGCTAAGCTCAGATACATGCTGAGTTCGAGGATAGATGGATGACACGAGACCCTTATTTGAAAGAACAAAAAGGGCAATGACAGGCTGGGGAGATGTCTAAGTGGTTAAAGTGCTGGCAGCGCAAGCCTGACAACCGGAGTTCCATTTCCAGAACTCACAAAAAGCTAGATGAGGTGGCCTGCATCTGTCATCCCAGCAATCCTACAGTGAGAAGGTATGCAAGTTCATAGGCCAACAAGACTACTTTGTGATGGAGATAAGATAGAAGAACTGACTCCTCCAAGTTGTCCTTTGACCTCCCTATATATGTCATGGTATGTGTGTGTCTGTACCTACTTCCACATATAAAATAAATTATTAAATAAATGATAAAATTTTAAAAATTAAAAAGTAGAGTGTAGCTGCCAAGAACACTGGGAAGGGAGCGAATGAGTATTCCTTTTAATGGGCATGGATTTCAGTTTCACAAAATGATCATTCCTTCTACCCAGCTTCCCCAGTGCTGGGATTTGAACTTCATTTCTCACCTCACCCTCTTATATGACCTTCAGAAATGACGTAGATACTCACTATTATTGTAGAATTAATTATTTTATTCATTTTGCTGATGAAAACCCAAGTAGAGAGAAGGAAAATTTCTCAAAGATTACCCAACATATCTAACCTCATTCCTACTAACATTATGTTCGGGGATTGCATCCCCCCCCTTTCCTGGAGACTATCCTTTAGCAGTTTCTATCAGTTTTGAAATTATTTTAGAAGGAATTTAAAAAATAAGCAACAAAGCTGCTTCTATTTCTGTGGCTGGCACAGCACCAAGAGTCGAGGACAATGGGCATCAAGACCCAGCTGGTGAAAATGCCATTTGGAGATGGAGGCGTTGCAGGTGGGCTCCCTCAGGTCTGAGAACCACATGCACCAATAGGTGGCTCCTAGTACCAAACCCACCCAGCCCACCTAGAGACACTCAAAGAAAAATCTCTGTAATATCTACAGTAATTGCAAGGATTATGAACAGGAGGGATGGGGTAGGAGGGCCACACCAGAAACAAGGAGAGAAGGGACCATGTTACAGTAGAGAAAATAAGTCTCCATCAAGGACTCAAATAAGTAATGAGACATCTGATTATGTTCGCAGACTTTCGTTCCTGATCATTTACTATTGAGGAGGTATGATCTCACCAGAAGAGGAGGGCATATAGTCTGGCAGATAAAAAGTAACCATTTTGCAAATGGGTGATAGACCCCTCCCTCACTGTGGTTTCCTACTTTTATTACATCTACCTTTGAATGTGCTCTTATAACAAGGCTCTAGTTTAACAGTTTTTTGTCTCTGGCCAGGGGGTGACATACAGTGCCCATCAGGATGGAGTGAAGGGCATTGCAGGAGCAGCAAAACTACAAAAGAAAATCAACAAAAAACAATCCAGAACTTCAGAGACTCTATATCAACCACCTAGAACTAAGCCAGACTAATCTCTCCCCATCTTGAAGCTCAGGGACATTTGCAGAAGAGGGGGGCGGTAAGAGTGTAAGAGCAAAAGGATGGGAGGAGCAATGATTTGCAAGATTCTCCACACAAGTTAGGGCCGAAGCAATCACAATTGGACTTTGCATGCCCAGCGCAATGTCCAACACACTATTGACCTCACAAAGTCTAGCATCTGCTAAAGGCACCAAGATCCTTGGAGACAAGGGATTGGCAGCCACAGCAGTGTTCCTATACTTAAGGGGAACACGGGAAAGGGTTCAGGGAAAGGCCACTGGGTCCTTGTACGTCATCGGAGAGGAGGCCCCAGAGGAGAATCAGGCATACACAAGAAAGGACTCTCTGGGAATTGGGGCGGGAGGCACTGGGGGATGGGGAGGGAAGGGGGAGGGGAGGGGGAGCAGGGGGCTCGGGGGGGGGGGAACTGGTGTATCTATTAAGTTTGTATGAGCTGAAATAATAATAAAAAATGTATAAAAAAAATTATGTTCATCAATTCCACATTGACATTTTTCTTATTTTAGAATCTAATGAATTGGAATCACTTTAGAACTGATGTCCTACCTAGTTTCATTGACAATTTTTCTTAGTAACAGATTAAAAAAACAAACAGGGCCTGATAAAAATTGACATCTTAGATAAGCTGAACTATACGTGAAAAGTGAAAAGATCTTTCCCAGCAGTAGGAGCACAGGCTGCTAGGGTACTCACTTACAATCAACCTCTTTTTTACTTTATTATCTTACGCAGACCTAGGAGACTAGAAACAGCAAAGACAAAGACTAGAGAGGTCACCACAATAGCACAAGGGAAAGGAAACCAAGGCACACAAGGAAAATGTCAAGAACATAGGGAAGAACATATACAGATCATGGGTAAGGCTGGTCTGACCAGCACTGAAAGCACCTCTTCTAAAACCAGGTCCTTGAATGAAGTGGAATAAAGGATCAATGGAAAAATTGGGGTGTTCAGTAAAAATAAACAAGTTTTCTAATGCAGTACTTTAGAGCATTAGAAAAATACAATGTAAAGGTGATTTAGTTACTGGCTGACTTCGTTACTATTTATCACCTTCTTGATCTAATATATTGAATTTCACCTTCTGAGCAAAGCCTTCAATCCCAATTTACCACTCATTTAGAAAGATGGTAGTCCTTAACAAAGTCTTTCCATGTGATTTCCCTCCCAGAGCTCTTGAACAGGAAGTAAAGCATGACTCCACCCCAAAACAGAGAATTCCAGAGAAAGTACTTTCACAAATCTTTGTCAGCCAGTGGAAAGTCACCCTAGACAAAGAGGGAGACAGTTTCTGTGAGGAATCTCATAGTATGATCTGCACGACCTGTGCCTCTGCTGATGGCTCAGAGGTCAAAGCCTTTGCTCCGCAAGCAAAATGACCTGAGTTTGGATCCCAGATTCCATGTAAAAAATGCCACATGAGTGTCAGTCTATAATCTGGTCCTGGTAGGAGGAGCTGGGAAAACCCAGAGCAAAGCAATAGTGAGGCAGGCATATACACTCAAGTGTCTTCCTGTACACATGCACACATACATGGACAACCTGCCACGTGCAAAAAACACACAAGTGCACACTTCACTCAAAAAAAAAAAAGTGAGGGGGCTGAAGAGGTAGCTCAGAGGTTAAACCTTTGCCTTGCAGGCTGAAGGTCCTGAGTTCGGATCCTAGACCCCACGTATAGACGCTGGGCGGGAGCGGGGGCGGCCTGCATTTCTGGTCCTGGTAGGGCGGAGCCTGTGAATCCCGGGGCAGAGTAAACAAGGAGGTGGAGGCGTCCATGGTGGTTCCCGAATTCCTCCGTGGTTCTACACACACATACATACATACATACACACACATACATACACACACGCGCACACATGCATATACGCACAATTGAATAAATAAAAAAAAAGCAAGAAAGGACACATGGTTCAAATCAAACCTTCTGGAACCTGAACCACCAGTGAGAATCTACTTTCTTGCCACTGCATTTTCCTTCATCACCACATGCTTCTCCAGAAGAGCATGAGGCAGCAGCTGGTTTGTTTCCATCACAAAGAGCACACAGCATCAGGGCACTTTACAGCTGTCAGCAAAGCTACCAGGCACAGTTCAACAAATGACTTGCTGCATAAAGGACTCTCAGCAAATACTGTGTCACCTGATCAGACACTAAATAAAGCATTCTGAAAAAATATACTAATACAAAATAGCAACTTTCAAAGAAGCTCCAAGCAGGTGTGTACCTTATTTCATGAAAGATGCATGGTAACACAATAGTATTATTCTCATTAACCAATGAGAAAACTGGAGCTTCGGTAACTTGTTGAGTAACTTGTTGCCATATGAAGTGAAAGTGAATAAAAAGGATCGGGATTTATATTGTTTTTTATTATTTATTATTTATTCAATTGTGCGTGTATGCATGTGTACACACGTGTGTATTATATGTGTGTGTATGTGTGTGTGTGTGTGTAGAACCACGGACAAATTCAGGAACCACCATGGACTGCCTCCACCTCCTCCTTGTTAACTCTGCCCAGGGATTCACAGGCTTCACCCTACCAGGACCAGAAGTGCAGGCCGCCCCTGCTTCTGCTGGAGTCTATACCTGAGATCTAGGATCTGAACTCAGGACCTTCCGCCTGCAAGGCAGAGGCTTAACCCCTGAGCCACCTGTCCTGCCCCAGGGCCTTCACTTTTAAATAAAACCTGTTTGTTGACAAGAGGAGAATGTACCAAATGTGGCTCTGATTAATCTCCCTGTTGCTTCAGGCTGTCACCATGCACAGGGTGTCATGAAGACAGGTCTCTCAGTTTGTCGTCTGGAAGGTGAGCACCTGGCAAAAGCTGCTGCAGCTCAAGGTCCTATGGAGCCTGTGCACTGCCATGGAGGCACACTTCATTTCTCTCTAGAACAGTTTTTTGAGAGATATGTCCTTTGGTTTCTCATACAAATAATGACTTAGTATTAAAAATGTCTGTTGTGGGATTTGAGGAGATACCTCAGTAGATAATGTGCTTACAAATCGCACAAGGAACTGAGTTCAATCCCCAGAACTCATGTGAAATCCTCCCTTTCTCCCTCTGTCCTTCCTTCTCTTTATAATATTTTTGGTTGTTTTTGTGATACTTTGTCATGATGTAGCTCAGTCTAACCAATCCTGTCTTTTGTTTGTTTGTTTGTTTTGAGACAGGATCTCCTACAACACAGACTGGATTAGAACTTGCTATGCAGCCTAGAATGAGCTTAAATTCCTGACCTTCTTGCCTCCTCCTCCCAAAGGCTCAAAAATATGCGCAAAGCAAGAACTTTCCTCACTGAGCCATTTACCCAGCTCCACCTGGGTACGCTCTCCAGACAAGAATTATATCTATAACCAGGACATGAATCATGTCTGAATGAGCATGAGGTCGACCACAGCTAGCACCTGGACATGTACATACACACACAGAGACACACAGACACACAAACACACACACACACACACACACACACAAGGATGCAGCAGTTGAAGCTTCATGCATGCTCTGAAAAGAATAGCCATGCTTCCCCCATGGTTCTGAGTAACAGTTCCCCAAATCTCCAGGCCCCTAATACTACCACATTTCTGCAAGTGCCCACAATTCCTGTGTAAGAAGCACTAACTGAGGCTATTCTGGGAAAGAGCCAAAACAAAGCAAATGTTAAATTCTAGAAACCCAGGTAGTCAGAGGGCATCAAAATCCACTGTGGTCCTCAGAGATTTAATAAAGAGGAAATTTGTCTTGTCACCGACTAGAAGTCAGGTGATTTTGCAAATGATTGAGTTGAGGATACTTCTAGGGGCCTGGCAGGGGTGCTAAGCCCAAAGGATCATAGAATGAAGAGTTCCCTGGGCTACAGAGTGAGTTTGAGGCTAGTCTGGGCAATATCGGCAGACCCTCTCTCAGCCCTTAGGGCACATTTCAGTGACAGAGCAGTTGCCTAGGTTAATGACATTTCATACTAAAAGGGGGGGGGGAATGGAACAATGCTTTACATATGCGAAACCTCTTACATACACTGACTCACAGGAAATCTAGTATGCACAGAAACCTGATCTAATGCTATTTGGAAAAGAAAGGTCTCTGCCTCCCATCCATCACTGGAGAAAAGCACGGCTATTAAATTTTGGCATTGTAGGTGAAGGAGAAAATGGCATGTCCTCGTGGTTAAGAAACTGAATTTTATCTGCTTAATAACATCAGAAGGACCATGAAGTTCCTTTCTGACAATTAAATATCCTCATCACTCATTAACAAATTAAGCATTGGGTGAATGAAGATACATTAAAAGGAGATCACTGCATATGATCAGCTGTGTACCACATAGATTCATGCAGTATTAACGTTTCATGATCATGCAGTGATCTTGAGGATTTTCAAAGTTTGTATTAATCATCTCTTAATGTTACTGCAACTGATATAATACAAACTAAAGTTCTGCTCTATGCTACAATGCTCAGAATTACTACTATTGACTAGCCATCAAGAACAGCTCCAGTGGTTGGGGACGTGGCTCAGAGGAAGAAACTGGCCTAGTATCTTCCACTGTAGGCTGGGGTGTGGTTCAGGAGTAGAGGATCCCCCAGTAAGGGGCTCATCACTACAGTGTTTTCCTAGCATGTCCAAGGTCTTGGGTTCCATTCTCCCTACTGCAAGAAAGAAAAAGTCACTGTCTACTGCAGTGCCCCCTCTGACCCATCCTTTCTCTCCTGTGCTGACTCTTACATTCTCCTCCGTCTCAACTGGAGACCAGCCTCTTCCAGGTCAGAAAGGACACTTGACAGGAAAGATCATTTGGCCAAAGTATGAATCTCAGTGTCTTTAAAATCATTATTTTAATTTCACTTTCACAAGTTCTGAAGGTCGGGGTCTTCACATACTCCTCATTGAAGTTTAAATATCCCTGAAGGTTCTTTCCCAGCTGTCAGGAAACATTTTGATGCTAAGTGCACTGCTTCTATTTTCCCATCTTGTCTTGCTCATCCGATCCCTCTTCCACTACAAAGATGGACACTGGACTCAGGCATCCACCTTGTGATGGCAGAATCTCATGTAGAAGGCTTTTCTTCTCAGTGGCGCTACTGGCCCTATGAGTTACCAGTGCTGAGATGTGAAGAAGTTGTCTTTGTACTGATTTTGTGTGTGACAAGTACTCACTGATACTGGGTAACACACTTGGGGATTCCTATATAACCCAGGATAATCTTGAACTTACCTTCCCCAGTGCTAGGGTTAGAGGTGTGCACCCACATCCAGTTTTGGGGATCAGACCTCAGACTTTCTGTACACTAGACAAACATTATACCAACTGCCACATCCCTAGGCTGAGAGGGCATTTTGAGGCAACTGATATTCCTGGGATGTCTCTGTGTGTCTAATTCTGTACTAAGCTGTAAAGATTTGTAGTTTATCAAGGCTCTGGGGAATGGCTCAGTGGAGAAAAGCACTTGCCATAAGAGAGTGAAGATTTGTATCCTCAGAACCCACATGAAGGTCGGGACGCCTGCGCGAGATCCAGCCAGGCCTCAACGCGCGCTCTAGGACCCCCAGGTCAGCCCACGGGGACCCGGCTCCGACTCCCACCATCCAGCCGGAGCCGCGCGGGGGCCGAGGGACGAGGAGCACCTCCCCCTGCGCCCGGGCCCCGCCCCAGCTGCCCTCGGGTTAAATAGCTCCACGCCGACGCGCCCATCCTTCCCTTTTTCGCCCCGCCCCCGCTCCGCCCGTCGGGACGCCTACGCGAGATCCAGCCGGGCCTCAACGCGCGCTCTAGGACCCCCAGGTCAGCCCACGGGGACCCGGCTCCGACTCCCACCATCCAGCCGGAGCCGCGCGGGGGCCGAGGGACGAGGAGCACCTCCCCCTGCGCCCGGGCCCCGCCCCAGCTGCCCTCGGGTTAAATAGCTCCACGCCGAGGCGCCCATCCTCCCTTTTCGCCCCACCCCGCTCCGCCGGTCAGGACACGCGCGCGGTCCACCCGGGCCTCACCCCGTGCCCTAGGTAAGTCCCCGTTCAGGCCCTGCCCACCAGTACCCCAGGCCAAATAATTCAGTTTAGTGAAATTGAGAGATCTTAAGAGTTAAAATGACAATGCCAAAGTCAAAGTGCAAATCCATGAGAAGCAACACTCAAGTAAACAAATTTCCCACTGAAGAAATTAATCCCATAATGTTAGACTCCAACAAGAACAAACCCGCGAAAAAAGGCCAAGAAAGCCCCACCCAGGATAAAGACTTTCAAAATATGATCATTACCATGTTCAATACTATGAAAGAGGAAATCCGGGAGGAATTACATAATCGAATCAATCGCTTTGAAGAGCAACACAACAGACATCTGGAGGAGTTGAGAAAAACAGTGCAAGAAACAAAAAGTGGCATAGAACAGTTAAAACAAACTCAAGCAGAGTTTAAAACTGAGCTAAAAGACAAGTTATCTTCAACCCAGAACGCCACAGAGAGTCTTATCAACAGAACTAATGAAGCAGAAAACAGAATTTCAGACCTTGAAGATAAAGTGGGAGTACTAACCAGCTCAATGGAAGAGGTTGTTAAAGCCAAAAAGATACTTGAGAGAAATATCCAAGAGATATGGGACACCCTGAAGAAGCCTAACATGCGTATTCATGGAATACCGGAGCAAGAATCTCAAAATACCACCCCTGAGGAAATTTTTCAAACGATCATCAAGGAAAACTTTCCTCATCTAAAAAAAGAGAGGCCCATTCATATACAAGAGGCATTCCGCACCCCAAACAGATACGACCAAAATAGAAGCACACCGCGGCAAATAATAGTTAAAACACTCCACATTCAAGATAAAGAACTGGTGATGAGAGCTTCAAGGGAGAAAAAACAAGTCACTTTTAAAGGCAAACCTATTAAAATAACTAATGACTTCTCAGTCGAAACAGTAAAAGCAAGAAGAGCTTGGAGAGACATACTTCAAGTATTGAATGAGCAAAAATGTCAACCCAGGCTGATTTACCCTGCAAAACTATCAGTCATGATCGAGGGAGAAAGAAAAATTTTCCAGCACAAAGACAACTTTAAGGGATACATGGCCACCAAACCAGGCCTTCAAAAACTGCTAGAAATGATACTCAAGCGTGAAGAAAAAAACAGGCATATCCAGGAGAACAGAAGGCAAATATAACACCATTAAAAGCGAAGCAATATACTTATAAAAGCTACTAAACATAATAAATGTCTGGAATTAACAATAGTTTCTCCATTATAACACTAAATGTTAATGGACTTAATTCACCGATCAAGAGACACAGATTACAAACTTGGATTAAAAATCACAATCCATCAATCTGTTGCCTGCAGGAAACCCATCTCACCACAAAAGATAGGCACGCTCTAAAAATAAAAGGCTGGTCAACAATTCTACAAGCAAATGGAAGCAGAAAACAGGCAGGGGTAGCCATTATGCTATCCGACAAAGTGGATTTCAAACCAAAAAAAATTATAAGAGACACGGATGGATACTACATTTTAGTCAGAGGTACAATTCACCAGGAAGATTTCACAATACTGAACATATATGCACCCAATACGGGCCCCCCCCACATTCATTAAGAAAACCCTACAGCGTCTAAAGCAAGAAATCAACCCCCAAACGATAATTCTTGGGGACTTCAACACCGCCCTCTCTACATGGGATAGATCAACAGGTCAAAAGCTTAACAGAGACACTTTGGAACTTAATCAAACCCTGAAAGAAATGGACCTCACAGATCTCTATCGAACTTTTCACCCACGCACCAAAGAATACACATTTTTCTCAGCAGCACATGGAACTTTCTCCAAAATAGATCACATATTGGGCCACAAAATGAATCTACACATATACAAGAAAGTTGAAATTCTAACCTGTGCCCTATCAGACCACCACGGCCTAAAGCTGGACATCCACAACACATCAAACAAGAGAAAATGCACTAACTCCTGGAAACTTAACACTATGATGCTGAATGAGAACTGGATTCAGGAAGAAATTAAAAAGGAAATTCAAGATTTCCTGAAAGTGAATGATAACGAAAATACAACTTACCAAAATCTCTGGGACACAATGAAAGCTGTTCTAAGAGGTAAGTTCATAGCTCTTAATGCCCACGTCAAAAAAATGGAAACATCAGAAATAAACAACTTAACAATGCAGCTTAAAGCTTTAGAGAAACTAGAGCAATCTGATCCTAAAAGCAGTAGAAGAGAAGAGATTAGCAAAATAAGGGGAGAAATATCTGAAATCGAGACTAAGAAAACGATAGAAAAAATCAACGAATCAAAAAGCTGGTTCTTTGAAAAAATCAACAAGATTGATACACCCCTAGCTAAACTAACCAAAAGCAAGAGAGAGAAAACCCAAATTAACAAAATTAGAAATGAACATGGAGTTATCACTATGGATACCCAAGAAATCCAGAGAATTATAACATCATATTTCAAAAACTTATACTCTGTGAAGTTTGACAACACAAAAGAGATGGATGAATTTCTAAGTAAACACAACTTACCTAAATTGAATCAGGAAGTTGTGAATTATTTAAATAGTCCTATAACATATAAGGAAATTGAGGAAGTAATCTCGAATCTTCCCACCAAAAAATGTCCTGGACCAGATGGATTCAGCACAGAGTTCTACAAGACATTTAAGGAGTTAATAACACCAATACTCCTTAAACTGTTCCATCAAATAGCAAAGGAAGGAACACTACCAAATTCCTTCTATGAAGCTAATATCGTTTTAATCCCAAAACCTAATAAAGATTCACTTAAAAAAGAAAACTATAGGCCGATCTCCCTGATGAACACAGACGCAAAGATTCTCAACAAAGTCTTAGCAAATCGGATTCAAAAACATATTAAAAAGATCATTCATGGGGACCAAGTAGGCTTCATCCCCGGCACACAAGGTTGGTTCAACATACGCAAATCAATAAATGTAATTCATCATGTAAACCAGTCCAAAGTCCAAGACCACATGATACTCTCGATAGATGCAGAAAAAGCTTTTGACAAGATCCAACAGCCTTTTATGATCAAAACGCTAGAGACAGTAGGAATGGAAGGAACCTTTATCAATATAATAAAAGCTGTATACAACAAGCCCACAGCAAGGATTATGCTCAATGGGGAACAATTGGAAGCATTCCCACTTCGATCAGGAACAAGACAAGGCTGTCCACTCTCACCACTTCTATTCAATATTGTACTTGAAGTCTTAGCCGAAGCCATAAGACAAGAAAGGGACATAAGAGGGATTCAAATTGGCAAGGAAGAAGTCAAGCTATCTCTATTTGCAGATGACATGATCTTATACCTGAGTGATCCCAAAAACTCCACCAGGAAGCTCCTGGAACTAATTGAGAAGTTCAGCAGGGTGGCAGGATACAAAATAAATGTGCAAAAATCAGAGGCCTTCCTATATGCCCAGAATGAAAGAAGTGAAAAAGCCTTGAGAGAAACCATGCCATTTACTATAACCCCTAAAAAATGAAATACCTTGGTATAAACCTAACTAAGGAGGTAAAAGACCTTTACAATGAAAACTTTAAAACCCTAAAGAAAGAAATTGCAGAAGACACCAGAAGGTGGAAAGACCTCCCTTGTTCCTGGATTGGCAGAATCAACATTGTAAAAATGACCATCCTACCAAAGGCAATATACAGATTCAATGCTATACCAATCAAAATCCCAAAGCAATTCTTCAAAGAAGTTGACCAAACAATCTCAAAGTTCATTTGGAGGCACAAAAGACCCAGGATAGCCAAAACAATCCTGAGTAACAAAAACACAGCTGGAGGTATTACCATACCAAACCTAAGTCTATACTACAAATCCATAGTTATAAAGACAGCCTGGTACTGGCTCCAAAATAGACACACAGATCAATGGATAAGGATTGAAGACCCAGATATAAGCCCACAAAGTTACAGCCATTTGGTCTTTGACAAAGGGGCCCAAAGAATCCAATGGAAAAAGAACAGCATCTTCAACAAATGGTGCTGGCAAAACTGGATCTCCACATGCAGAAGATTAAAGCTGGACCCGTACTTGTCACCATGTACAAGACTTAATTCCAAATGGATCAAGGACCTTGATATCAGGCCAGAGACTTTAAAAACCATAGTTGAAAAGATAGGGAACTCCCTCGAGCTGGTTGGGCTAGGCCAACAGTTCCTAAACAGACATCCAATGGCACAGTCACTGCTACCAACTCTCAACAGTTGGGATCTTGTGAAATTAAAGAGCTTCTGTTCAGATAAAGAGATTGTAACACGAGCTCAAAGGCAACCCACAGAATGGGAGAAAATCTTCACTAACCACATATCTGACAGAGCTCTACTGTCCAGAGTGCACAAAGAACTTAGAAAATTAAACTCCAAGGAAAACACTGGCCCAATTAAAAAATGGGCCCTGGAACTTCAAAGAAACTTTACCAGGGATGAAATTAAAATGTCTAACAATTATCTTAAAAAATGCTCCACTTCCTTCGCCATCAGGGAAATGAAAATCAAAACTTCCCTGAGATATCATCTCACCCCGGTCAGGATGGCAAAAATCCACAATACAAACAACGACAAATGCTGGAGAGGATGTGGAGAGAGGGGAACTCTCCTACATTGTTGGTGGGAATGCAGGCTCATACAGCCACTCTGGCGAGCCGTCTGGAGATTCTTAAAGAAATTAAAGATTGAAATGCCATATGACCCTGCTATCCCACTTTTGGGAATAACCCCCCAAGCAGCAAAGGTTCGCCTCGATAGCACAAGCTCGACCATGTTCATAGCAGCACTGTTTACAATAGCAAAGTCATGGAATCAACCTAAATGTCCAACAGTTGACGAGTGGATAAGGAAACTGTGGTACATCTATACAATGGAGTACTACTCAGCCATCAAAAATGATGAATTACTGGAATTTGCTGGGAAATGGATGTCATTAGAAAGAATTATATTAAGTGAAGTATCCCAAACCCAGAAAATTAAGCGCCGTATGTACTCCCTAATAGGTGGCTCCTAGTACCAAACTCACCCAGCCCACATTGGGACACTCAAAAGTAAACCTATGTAACACAGTAATTGCAAGGATTATGAACAAGAGAGATGGGTTAGGAGGGCCACACCAGAAACAAAGAGAGAGGAGACCATGTTACAGCAGAGAAAATAGGCCTCCATGAAGGTCTGCAAGTAAGTAATGAGAAACCTGATTAAGTTCACAGACGTTCTTTCCTGATCTCACCAGAAGGGGAGGGCATATAGTCTAGCAGATAAAAAGTAATCATTTTGCAAATGGGTGATGGACCCCTCTCTCAGTGAGGTTTCCTACTCTTATTACATCTACCCTTGAATGTGCTATTACAACAAGACTCCAGTTTAACAGCTTTTTGTCTCTGGCCAGGGGGTGACATACAGTGCCCAGCAGAATGGAGTGAAGGGAATTGCAGGAGCAGCAAAACTGCAAAAGAAAATCAACAAACCACAATCCAGAACTTCAGAGACTCTATATCAATCACATAGAACTAGGACAGCCTAATCTCTCCCCATCCTGGAGCTCAGGGACATTTGCGGAAGAGGGGGGCGGTAAGATTGTAAGAGCAAAAGGATGGGAGGAGCAACGATTTGCAAGATTCTCAACAATAGTTGGGGCCAAAGCAATCATAATGGAACTTTGCATGCCCTGCGCAATGTCCAGCGCACTGTTGCCCTCATAAAGTCTAGCATCTGATAAGGGCACCGAGACCCCTGGAGGCAAGGGATTGACAGCCATAGTAGTGATCTTATGCTTAAGGGGAACAAGAGAAAGGGCTTATGGAAATGCCACTGGGTCCTTATATGTCATCGGAGAGGAGGACACAGTGGAGAGTTAGGCACACACAATAAAGGACTATCTGGGAATTGGGGGGGAGGCACTGGGGGAAGGGGAGGGGGAAGAGGGGGGAGGGAGGGAACTGGTAAAAAATTTTTAAAATGTATAATTAAATTTTTAATTAAAAAAAAAAAAAAAAAAAAAAGAACCCACATGAAAGTCAGATGGGGAACACAAGCTTCAGCAATCCCTGTTCTCAGGCAATGAGAGGTGGAGATGAAAGGATCCTGCAAGCTGGAGGGCCAGCCCAGTGTCTGAAGTGGGAACACCACAAACAGACCCTGTCTGAAACACACTGGAAGGCAGGAACCAACACCTGAGGTTAACCTGTGATATCTGTATTCATTTGCATGAAAATAGTACACACACAAAGAGGCTTGCCACATAAAGAAATATTTGTATTCTACCTATGCTATCTCTGTTTCTGTGCAGTTGGCTCTCCATATCTGTGAGTATCCTTGGATGGAAAATATTTGGAAAAATAATGCTGAATATGTAAAGATTTTGTTTTTTAAAATGTATTTGAGAGAGACAATATTCATGTTCCCTACATAATAGAGTGTATCAACCTCTAAATAACATTTGCATTTTGTTAGGTATAAAGCATTCTAAAGGTGATATATTTGATGATGTTGTAGGATGCGTATATTATTGTACCATTTTATTTAAAGTTGATCCACAGGGGAGTTTGATACTCATCCGGAGGTTTTAGATCCAACCCCCTAGAGAAACCAAAGACTAAGAAGTAAGGTGGCTGTACTTACAGGTTTTATGTTGTGGTGGTGGTGATGTCCTAGTGGAACTAATTAGTTACCTTGACTTTCTTCCTATTGCTGTGGGGTTTCTCCTTGTGGCAACTGTGCCTGACTTTTCTTTGGACTGCATCTGCTAGGCCTAGGGTAACTTTTTGGCACATGAAGTGATTTGTTCCTTTGTCTAAATTGGATGACATTTTATTTTAATCTGTGTTCTCAACAGACTTGGCTTTGGGGGGAAAATTTCACATATGTTGATCTTACCTGTTACCAGAGGTTAGTCCATTAGTCAAATGTTTCATGGCTGGGGATGGCAGTCCTGACACAGTACAAGCACCACATTCTCTCCCACTGTTGTTATTGACCATGAGCTCCATCTTTGCTTTTCCATTTTTCCAGTGTAGAACTGTGTTTATCTGAAGTTGGACCAGTTCTTTATTTTCATTTTGACTTTTTTATTCATACCTCATAAAACTTAATTTTAGAATGTGTAGTTTTTCTGACCTATTTTCTTATTAGGTGGGGACAGGTAGAACATATGTGCATGCATAGCATGGCACAGTACAGGTGAAGGTCAAAGGTCAACTTTTAGAAGTTAGTTCTCTCCTACTGTGTGGGCTTTTGGGGAATGGAACTTAGGTCCTCAAACTTGCAAATCAGGCGCCTTACTCGCTAACTGTCTCACTGTCCTTAGTTCATTTTTTCTAACATCTTCACCAGGTTGTACAACCACCAAGACTATCCCATCTTAAGACACTTCCATCAGTGCAAAAGAAGCACTGCAATCACCTTCAGTTTCACTCTAACAACCCCTTAGCACTGCCACCAGTGCTATGTGGAGTTTCATATTCTGGACAATTCATGTGTGTGGGATAATGATGTGAACTTTTCCACCTGGGTTATTTTACTTAGCATGAGGCTTTTATTCAAATATCAATAGAATAGTAGTCTGCTACTTGTTTGAGTGAATAATATTCCATCATATAACTTTACCACTGTTTAGCTATCCATTCATTAAGTGATGAGCATTCAAGTTCCCATTTTTTAATTATAAATAATTCTGCTATGAACATTTGTAAACAAGTTATTTTAATACTTATGAGAACGAGAAGGGCAAAAGAGAACACACATATACATGTCATGATGAACACATGCGGAAGTCACAGGACCACTTTTGAAAGTCAATTCTCTCTTTACACCATGTGGGGATGTGGGGATCAGACTCAGGTCACCAGGTTTGCAAACAGGAGTCTTACCCACTGAGCTACCTTGCCAAGCCCTGTACAACTTTTTGAACAGTGTTTTCTGTTTCCTTGAAGTGAGGGGAATTGTTGGATACCATGGTAATCACCTAAAACAGTTTGAGAATGTTCCAAACTGCTACCTAAAGGTGCCATTCCATTTTTCATCTGCCACAGATTGTACAGGGCTCCTGTTTCTCTCCACGTTGCCACATGCATACCTGCCCATTTCATTACAGCCTCCCCCTCCCCCCACCACAGTGAATCACAGTGGTCTTAATTTAGTGATGTGTTGTTTTTCTCACCAAACATGAATGAGACACCAGTGATGTGGGTCACTGATGCCTGGGTACAGATGGACCTGGCTTTAAACATTCTCCTCTGAACTCTTGAACGTCAAAGGCCCCACCACTGGGCTGCATTTTCATTTTACAAATGAACAAGATTGCTCCAGCTTTTCATTGCCAGGCTTGAGTGTGTCCCCTGGTGTGCCTGCCATTGAGTGCTTTTAGCTGTGCAGCTGAAGTGTACACTGAGAGCTTTTTCCTTTTCTTCTTTTGAGGGAAGTTCTGTCTCACAGTGTGGCTCAGCCTGGCCAAGAGCTCACGACTGTTACCTCCGCCTCCCAGATGTCAGCATCACAGGTGTAGCCACTATGCACGGTTTGTTCCATGCTGGAGATTGAACCCAGTTATACCTGGCCACTGCAGACAACTTGGTGCTGTGCCATGGCTTGTGTGTGTGTGTGTGTGTGTGTGTGTGTGTGTGTGTGTGCAGGTTGTGGAGTTAATTCTCTCCTTCCACCTTTATGTGGGTTCAAGGGATTGACTCCAATTGTCAGGCTTGTGCGGAAAGCTCCCTCACCTGCTGAGGTATCTGATCTGCCAATCCTACAATCAGCTTTTGATCTCTTCTTTGCGTGTGTGTGGTATTGCGGTTAAAGCCCAGAGTCTCACACAAGCTAAACTTATGTTGGCCAATTAATCTACATATGACAACACCAAGCAACTTATTCATAACTGTTTTAAACTTTATTGTTATGTGGGTATACAGTCGTACATGCCATGGTGTGCACATGGAAGGCAGGGGTAACTCTAGGGGGCTGGACTCTCTCCTTTTGCTGGACTCTATCCTTTTGCTGGACTCTATCCTTTTGCATTGTTGAGGTAGGGTCTTTCTTGTTTCTGCCAGTACTCCAGACTCACTGGGATTACAGATACTATATCTGGCTTTTTGTGAGTTCTAGGGATCAAACACAGGTCATGAGGCATGTGACAGGCACTTCTATAACATGTTTTAAAGGAGACCGTATCTGTGGTAAGTTTTTGTGTAGTGTAGCCATAATTCTTACCTGGATGACAACCTCTCCTGTATCTCTAACAGATGTTGCTACTCTGAGGATTGCCAGTGACACTTAGCTCTATTTTTTTTTCTTGGCAACACCAAGGATTGAACTGGCAACCCCTCTTTTATTTTTTTAAAATTATTATCTTATTGGGGATGGAAGGAACAAAAGTGAACACAAGCACATGGCGTGACACTGAGCCTGTGTGTAGGTCAGAGGACGGCTTCGTAGAGTTGGTTTTCTCCTACCTTTCATCAATTTCAGATGACCTTGAAATATTATAGACCCTGAAAATGAGTCAGCATGTAATAGCAGATTTTGCATCAGAGTTTATCTTTGGAGTGATGTAATCTAGATAAACATTGTCAAAGGGTCAGGTCATTATAATTGAATTGTATTTCTAAATCAAGCCGGACTGGAAGCAGTCTTGTTTTCTGGATAGTGCATGTTAGAATGGAGTAGTCTTGTGCCAGGAAACTTGTTCTTTCCTGAAGGGAATCGCTGTGCCACCTCATAACTCACTCCAGGATGTTATGAAGTCTTTTTTTTTTACTTCAAGTAGCCCTCATGCTGCTGCTTTTATATCATGTTGCAGTTTTATGAATGTGCCAAAGCTCAAAAGACCACCGGCAGAAATTCTCTTCTGAGGGACATTAATTGCTGCTTATCAAAGATTCTGTTCTTGACTTCCCAAAGGTTAAATGCTGCCACGTGACTCTAATGTAGAATTTCTTGTTCTTGTCCTCACAGGTGATCTAGTGGGTGCCTGGACCTTGATCCTCAGACTAATTATACCAATTATACATCACGTTCAAATAGAGTATCTTTCAGAAGGTAAAATTTACTTGCAAGGAAGCTACTCTCTTTAACACCTTTGGTTCTCAAATTAGCCCGTGGTTCTACACACACACACATGCACACCTATACACACGCATAATTGAATAAATAAAAAAAATTCTAAAAAATGAGGGCCCTTTACCCTTGAGTTAAAAGCCCAATTCCTGAGTTACAGTTGGGAGGCAGAAACACTTTTGAATGTTAGAAGTTGATTTGGTGGAGATCAAAATGGTGGGATTTAGATTCTTCCCTTGAGCAAGTGGTTACACTGTGGAGGAGGCAAACTATAGGCCTCGTTCAATAACTTTTCCTTTGAGTCTTGGCAGTGTGCAGTTGGAACCAGCACCTCATATCACTAAACTACATCCATCCCCTAACCCATTCTCTTTCATTTGTGCGTGTGTGTGTGTATGTGTGTGTGTGTGTATGTGTGTGCGTGTGTGTGTTAGCATGCTTGGATGTACACAAGAGGGCACTTGAGTGTGTGTGCCTGTGGATGTCCGAGAGGGCATTGGGAATCATCCTAGATTGTTCTACCTCCTTACTGCTTTGTTCTCTCCAGAGCCAGAAGTGTAGATGACCCACGTTAACTGCTTAGCATTTTTTTTCTATTTTTACAAGCATATTGAGTTTTCATACCATCTTCCCTCCCTCTCTTCTCCCTCCCATTCCCTCTCTTCCCTTCACAAATCCCTCTCAGTCACTCCCACTCTCCTGCCTTTATGCATCTATGGACCCAGGGTTCATTCTGCCTTGCCTACTCCTGTGGAGGCTCAGGCCTCTGTGGTATATCAAGTTACCTCTCTTCAGGCCCCCCTACTGATATGGGCATTTCCCTTCGCTCATCCAGCTTTAGACCTAAAGGTTTCCATGGTAAGTTCTCATCTTTCTTGAATTCCAAGGTAGTATATGCGGGCATGTTGGTATGTCAGTCACCATGCAGGTCTGAGAAGGACAAGTCCCTGTGTAGTGAGCTCCCAGGTACAGCAGTTCTGCCTTGAGTGGAATGTCCTGTCTAATGGTAAGCCTTCCCACCTTTAGGTTCTTAGAATTTCACCACCCCTACCCTATGAGGCCACTGAAGCCTTAGGATGGGGAGAAATTCGGTTGGCCTGACTCTGGGTGAGCCCTGCTGAATCGCTGATAGTCAGAATTATGGTTGACCATTGCCGTCCACTTCACTGCTTCTCCACTGCTCTAGGCTGCATCCTGTCAGGGTACTGAGCTCGAAGAAGACTTCTAGGCTGAATGTTAGTTGTTCTTCCAATCTATGGATATAATAACAGCTACCTACAGAGCAGTTTGATGTAGGTTCACTGGCTGTCTTCCTTATTGTTCTATTTCCTTCTTTTTTTTAGGTTTTTGTTCTAGTTTATAGTAATAGTAACTCAAGCCACTCTTGAGTCCAATTAGAAAGCTGATGGTTGTCTCCTGGATACTCCTGCCCCTATTACATGGGTTGTCACCTGTTGCCATGGTGATTTATATACTGCAACTTATAGATCTCATGCGGTTTGATGGGACTTGTGGTTATTTCTCTCCCACAGCAGCTTCTACAGTAGTCCTTGGTAATATGCAAGCTACCCAGCAAGGGAAGTCCTCAGTCAAGTTCCAGTTGATATATTTTGCCCATGTTCTGTGATCCATAAGTGTTGCATCTTCAGTAATAAGGTCTTACTGACATTTTCTGGAGAGCAACCAAAAACAATGGCAAAAGCCTATAATGTTTGGAGGCCTTTAAGACCTCACTGACCAACATTTTGTTAGGAAGTGTCACATTCCTGTTACTTCTAGTATAATTTTGTCCCTGGATTCTAAGTGGATCAGCTCAGGGCTCTTTTTTTTCTGTTTTCCTCACTCTATGCCCATTCTTATTCCCCTTCTTTAAAAGACATAGGTGTTTTGTTTTGTTTTGTTTTACATATTACTTGCACAGGATATTCCTTTGGGGTCACTTCACACAATCTTAGTGTTTTTCTACAAGTCCTTCTGTTCCTACTCTCTCCCCATCCCTTTATTTTTCCCAATTATTACCTCCCTCACCCTTGTCCTGGTATACTAAATTTCCCCTTTAAAAGGTTCCATACTAGCCACTCATTGGTCTTTTTCAAATTTTCTGGCTCTTACGGTGCTTCCAATCCAAACACATTGACAAGGATATTAGTTCTATGTCAATATGAAATTTTCTAGTTCCATTAATTTACCAGAAACTTCCATAATCTCATCCTTTCTGGTTGCAGAGTAAATATTCCATTGTGTATATATAACACATTTTCATTATTCATTCCTCCATTGTTGGTCATGTTGACCGATTCATATTTTTTTTTTTTGCTTTTGTGAGTAGAGATGCAATGAACATAGATGAACAAGCATGTTTGGAATAAAATGTAGAGTCTTTTGGGAATATTTCAAGGAGTGGCATAGCTGGGTCATATGGCAGTTCCATTTTAAGCTTTCTGAGGAACCTCCACACTGATGTCCGTAGAGACTGTACCAGTTTACATTCCCATCAGCAGTGAATAAGTGCCCCTTTTTTCCACAGCCTCAAAAGCAATCTCTGTGTTTTTTTTTTTTTTTGTGTTCTCTATCTTAGCCATTCTGATTAGGGTAAGATAGTATCACATAGTTGATTTGATTTGCATTTCTCTGATAGTAGTTAAGTTGAGCATCTTTTAAGGTATTTGTTTGACATTTCAATTTCCTTTCAAGTGAAATCCATGTTTAGTTCCAAGGCACATTTTTTCATTGCAATGTTTGCTGTCTTTGGTGTTTAATTTTCTGAACTCTTTGTATACTCTGGAGATTAATCCTTTCTCAGATTCATAGCTAGCAAAGATTTTTCTCTCATTTTATGGGTTGTCATTTTGCACAATTCACCGTTTCTTTGTGCAGAACAGAAGTTTTTTTATTTCATAAGTCCCATTTGTTGATTATTAGTCTTAGTTCCTGGGCATTTGTTGTTTTGCTTAGACAATCTTTACCTAGGCCTATTAATTCAAGTGTAATTCCTATTCTTTTTTCTAATAATTTCAGAGTTTTGTGTTTAATATCAAGGTTTTTGATCCATTTGGAGTTGACTTTAGTGTAAGGAAAGAGGCAACAGTCAATTTTTATTCTTCTACATGTAGTTGTCCAATATTCCCATATCACTTGCTGAAGATGTCTTTCCCCCAGTGTGCATGTTTGGCACCTTTGTCAAAAATCAAGTGGCTATATGTGTGGGAATTTATATCTGGGTCCTCTGTTCTGATCCATTGATTGATGTATCTGTTTTTGTGCCAGCACCTAGCTGTTTTTATTACTATAGCTCTGTATAGTTTGAAATCTGGTATGGTGATACCTCCAGCAATCTTCTTATTGCCCAAAAATTGTTTTGGCTAATCATGGTTTTTTGTTCTTCCACATGAATTTTGAGATGGTTTTTTCAAGTTCTGTGAAGAATTGCATTATGGTATTACTTGGAATTGCATTGAATCTGTATTTTGCTTTGACTAAGATGGTCATTTTCACAATATTTCACAATATCCATGAGCAAGAAAAGTCTTTTCATTTTCAAGTATCTTCTTTAATTTCTTTCAATAGTGTTTTATAGTTTCTATTTCACAAGCCTTTTATTTCCTTGTTTAAATTTATTCCAAGGTATTTCATTTTCTTTACTGCTATGGCGAATGGGATTGGTTCTTTCATTTCTTTCTCAATTTGTTTGTCTCTGGTATATAAGAAGGCTACTGATTTTTGTATATTGATTTTGTAGCCTGCCACTTCACTGAAATTGTTTATTAATTCGAGTAGCATTTTAGTGGAATCATGTACATCGCCCAAGTATAGAGTTTAATCATGTGCACATTAGTATCCATTTGCATCTCATATGGTTTCCTTTAGTTTGAAGTCTATTTTGTCTGATATTTTCCTATCTGCTTGGACCATTTTTGACCATCCTTTTACTGAGAAAGTGTTTATCTTTCAAGGTGAGGTGTGTTTTTTGGAGGCAGAGAATTAATGGAGTCATGAGGTTTGATCTAAGTTCTAAGCCTGTGTCTCTTGACTGGGGAGTTGAACCCATTGACATTTAAAGTTAATATTGAAAGGTATTTAATGGTTCCTGACATTTTGTTGATCTTGTTGAGTTTGCTTTTTTAATCCTTCATTCAGTTCTTCTGTTGATATTATTTATTCCCTTAATTTATTTGATGTGTTTATCCTTCTCTTTCGTTTTGTGCATTCCTTCCAGTATTCTCTGTTGCCTTGGCTTAGTAGCCATCTAATCTTTTAGTTGTTTTTGTCATGGAATATTTTTCTTGCTCCTTCTATTATGACTGGCAGTTTTGCTGGATATAATATTCTGGGTTGGCATTTGTGTCCATTCACAACTTGTGTCTCTCCAGGCCTCTGGCTTTTACCATTTATACTGAGATGTCAGTTGTTATTTTGATGAGTTTACCTTTATATGTGACTTGCTCTTTTTGTCTTGCAGCTCAGAGATCTTGTATTTAATGTATATATTTGGTGTGTGGCCTATCATATGCCACAGGATATTTCTTTTTTTGTCCTGAGTATTTGGTGTTCTGTATCCCTTTTGAATCAGGATGGGTACATCTTTTTTTCAGGTCAGGGAAATTTTCCTCTATCATCCCATTGATTATACATAGTGAATCTTCCTTTTGCGAACCTTGTCCATCTTATCTTCCAATTCTGAGACTCTGTCTTCTATATTATCAGTTTTATTTTTAAGTCTTTCTATTGAATTTTTATTACACTATTTAGATTTTTTGTTCCAGTGTTGTTTCAGTCTGGGTTTTTGTGTGTGTGTGTGTGTTTCTAAGTTTGTTTATAGATCACCTTGAATTTTTTTCAGTGGTTCAAGATTTGTTTTCATATTCTCTATTTTCATTCTATTTGTGTCTTACTCATTTTCTTGGAATTCTTTCCTGAGTTTGTTGTGTTCTTCTTGAAATGTGTTTAGGCATTTATCTATGTACTCTTGGAGGTGTTTGAACATATTTATAATCGATGTTTGAAATTCATTGTCTTGTTTATTGTTTTCTTGGATATCTTTGTTGGATCTGAAGCCTTATCTTCAGTGATATTGAGAGGAGACATTTCTTGGAGTGTTACAGTTCTGCTTTTCCTGCATTTTTAGGCTGAGCAGACATTAATTGTAGTTTTATTTGAAGTAACTCTAGGATGCTATTTTTCAGCATGTAAATAACAATAGTGTCTAGGATTTTTGTGTGTTACCAAACAGCTGTTTGGGTGTTCGCTTGCAAAAAAAAAAAAAAAAAAGTAGCAATTCTAGTGTTCTCTTGCTTCTCAGATGGGCCTTCTGGTTTTTTGTTTTTTGTTTTTTTCCAAAGGCCTTTTCTCTATTCTTTGAGGTTTGGTGTTGTATGAAATCTCCTGCTTCAATTTATTTCTTGTGTGTGTGTGATTAGTGTGTATGGGGGGAGTGGCAATTGTGCAGGCAACCCAGGAGATCCAGGAAACCTGGGGCCTCCCACCCAGAAAGCAGACAGGCCCAGCAACTGAGACACCAGCTCCCCTGACCCAAACTGCACATGAGCCCACAATCCAGGAGATCCCAGGAGGCCCAGGGCCTCTCACCTAGCTACTTTGCATTTTTATGTAATATCTAGTGTCCAAGCTCATGTTCAAGGCTTTAAACCCCTGAGCCATTCTATTATCCCGTTATTTTTATGCTGAGATAAAATCTTGCTAATTTGCACAGGCTGGCCTCAAACCTTTACTCCTCCCACAATCTCCTCAGTACTTAGGATGACAGGTCAACACCATCAGACCCTGGTTTATTCGGGTAGTTTCACTCCCCTTTTCTAGATGGTTTTAAAATGTTCTGCCTTCCTCACCTTCCTATGTGCCTTCCTTCTCTTCCTTTTTCTTTCCATTTCTTTTCTGCTACACCACCTGCAAAGACTCTCAGATGTCCTCCACAGGCGCGCGCGTGCGTGTGCGTGTGTGTGTGTGTGTGTGTGTGTGTGTGTGTGTGTGTGTGTGTATACACTATGTCCCCAGCAGGTGGCACTGTTGGAGAAGCTATGTGACCTTTAGGACATAGAGTCTTCCTGGAGGAAGTGCTTCACTGGGACCAGGTTGAGATTCGATGGTATAGCTCTACTTTCTGACTGCTAATACAATGCAACCTCTGGCTCTTTCTCCTGTGGTTGTGCCTACCCTGCCATGATGGAATGTAGCCACTGAACTCTGAGTCACAATTTGCTGTTTGGTCACAACAGAGAAAAGTATCTGTTATGGGTGCATTTGGATGTCAACTTGATAGTTGCAGACTGTTTGGGGCCCAGCTGTGGAAGGTTAATGGTTGGAATGGCCCTTGAACAAGTCTACAGATACTTGATTGATTGCTATGGAAAACCCAGCCCATAGTGGGTGTACTTTCCAGTGATGGAACAGATAATAGGAGGTACAAGGAGGAGAGACTTGCTTTTCTCTTATCTGGTGTAGAGTCCACTTTGCGTGTATTGTTTACTTTTAGAGCATCATGGCCTTCTTTGTCGCTGCTGCTGCCTCCATCCTTGGCTGACTTGGAGCTTTACCTTTTCCACGATGTTGTTGCTGTTCCCGCTGCCTTTAGAGTCTGGTCTCTAGGCCTTGCTTCTGTTCGCTGTTCATCGCTGATATCGAAGCCCAGCTGTTCTTTGCCAATGTTGGAAACCAGCATCTTCGACCCTCCAGAGAAGTAAAGGCTTGAGACCCTCTCAGGATCTTTTGGCTTTGTGGAACATTCCGGTCAAGAGCAAGGCAGCTGCAGGCAGCTACTTTGAAGGACACTATTTTTATTGTGAGTTATTTTAACAAACTGATTTATATAGTACATTCTATAGATTCTGTTTTTTCAAAGAACCTTGACTAATATGGTATCCAATTCAGGGAACTGTCCACAGCAGGTGCTTAACTGATGCTCCAGTGGTTAGAAGCTAGTACTTCTGCTTTTTCTCTTGTGGGTGGAGACACAGGTATGTGAGTGACTTCACGTTGGTCATGTTAGCAAGAGAGCAGATGAACCACAAACAGTGTTACAAGCCTGGCATCCCAGCTTCTGTCCCAGCAGGATAGCAAATCAGATGCCAGCTCAAGCTACAGAGCAAGTTCAGTTCTGCTTGAGCTATAGAGCAAGACCATGTGTCAAAATAAATGGTGAGAAGGCTGGACATGGATGGTAGAGCACCTGCCTAGAATCCACAGTGAGGGAGGAGCTAGGGGCATGGCTCAGTGGTTCAATCCCTAGTGCCTCAAAAGAAAGGAGAGTAGCAAATGAAACTTTACTTTAGAATTGGAAAGTTCACTGTGAGTTCACTGTGTCTTCTCAAAGTCTCAGAGTCTCTGTGTGAGTCTCAGATAGTGTGTCTTCTCTGCATAGCAGGTCATTCACATACGTGACCATGGCTGTCTTCACTAGACACTGGTCCTCTCTTTTCCCAGTGCCCCTGCTGAATTCTCAAAGCTTTTGCAGTTTATCCACCAGATTTTCCCAAAGCAGAGAAATGTGGGCTGACACTCTGCAACATTTTAGGTCACAGTCTTCCATTTTTCTCTCCCAACGTGACTGCAAAAATACCTTCTGCTAGCAGGCACACAAGGCAGTCAGCACAATCAACAATCTCCTTCGAGTACTTGAGGGCCCTGTGACATCACATCACCCCACTGGCATATCCCAGAGCCGGGGAGAGGTTGTGACAAGCCTGTTTTAACTTTAATGGACAACATAACCATGAGCATTGCCTACCGGTGCTGACCCTTCAAAGGGCTTTGAGAACAGGCAGCACCTGAGACCTGAACAACTCCTCCTCATGGGAGGCTCTTCATAGACTTGATCAGATACCCAGGTCAGTATTTCTGGAGTCTGACGTCTGAGTATGAAGTTTCATGGACTTTTAGGTGTCTAAGAAGTCTCTCTTAAAAGAAAAAAGGTCCTTTCCTCCTGGGTCCTTTATGAACTGCATTTCCTCCTGTGCAGTGTGGTGGCTGTGGGAGGTGTGGATTTGTGGTTGAGCTGTACCTAGGTTGACACAACACTGATGTCTCGGCTGCGCAGATGTACTCTGCCAAAGCTGTCCCTGGATGTCCACCTCATTCCGGGTCTGCAGTCAGCAGGGTCCAGTTTGTATATTCAAATCTTTTTTTTCCAAGTGACACTGAGCCCAGGATCTATCATAAGCTAGACAAACCTCTACTACTGCCTGCCTTTTACTAGGGATTCTAGGCGGGTGCTCTTGCACTGCGCCACCTCTCGGCTCTCAGTTTGTCAATTTAACTGTCCCTTGTACATACTCCCCTGTGGGAACCGGTTCCCACTCATGCCTCCATTCACTCACTGAAACACACAGCTGCTGGCTGTGATGAAAACAGGTTCCAGTCGTCCCTACCTCCACTTCTACCCCCAGAGACTTGGCACGGGACAGAAAGATTGTCAGAAGCAGATCTTTCTTTATTGGGGGGAGAAAAGGAACTCTTATAGACAAAGGCCACCAAGGCACGAAACGGGCATCCAATTGTGTCACAAGGTCAAGACATCCTACAGGTGCTAATGGTCAAGTTCAATGTCACTCAGCACAGAAGGCAGGTAGATACCTGAAAGCCAATTAGGGCTCTCTGTGAAGTGATGAGGTTATGCCCAAGACCCTTGCCCTCAGCGCCATCTTTAGTCCCATGTGCTCGGCCATGCCCTGGGGCAAATCCTGGGTGGGCCCAACACTCCTCCCTCCCCCATCAGCTAACATGCTTGGTCTCTGGAGTTTCTGGGTTATTTGCCTCTAGAATATGGTATCCAACAAGTGCGCTGCACTGTGACAAGGCCTTGCTGGTAGCTTTCCTCCTTCTTAGCACTCATTGTCCCAGGCCTGGCTAGCCTCACGCTGCTGGCATTCCTGGCAAGTGTCCACAGCTGGCTTCACATGTGGCCTGAGCTCTGGCTCCTCAGGGTTGCAGTCCTGGATTCCTTTCCCAGCCTTAGCTGCAGGCCCCTCTTTCCTGCTGTTTCTCCTCCTCAGGGAAGACCCATGAGTTACTCTGTGGCTTTCAGCTCCACCTCCAGGCTCTCTCCCAAGAAACAGCAGAACACGCGACCCTTGCCACATGTCATTCTCTGAGCACAGTGTTCCCTTCCCCACTGATAGCCCAGATGGAGGCTGAAGACCTCATGTGGGGCACATGCCTTTCACAGGTCTATGGAAAATGGGACAAGAGCCCTTTTCTGCCTCGTGAATGTACACCCTCACCCTGCCTCGCCTGTAGAAACCTTTCTGGCTAAGGGGGGTGATTAGATGCAGGATGTGGCCTTCATTCTGTTCCCTTACTTTGCATCAAACTTCTGCCTGACTCCAAACCCACCTGAATCCTCCAGGAGATTCCATCCATCCAAGGAGGACCAAAGGTGGCTTCTAGAGTCATCCTGGATTGTTTCTATCTCCTTTTTGCTTCACTCTGGAACTTCCCAGGCTCGCTTACTAAGCCAGAAATACAGGCTGCTGCTGTTTCCATTTATGTGGGACCTGGGATCTGAACTCAGGACCTTCTGCTTGTGAGGCAGAGTCTTAATCCCTGAGTCATCTCTCCAGCTCCCAAGTTTTCCTTTTTCTGAATGTAAAGCTCTGTGGTCACGCTGATTAGATCTTCACTTCTCTCCAGTGCTGGCATCCTTGACTGGCACACTGAAGAGCTGGAATGCGGCTCAGTGGTAGAGTGTTCGCCTAGCATGCCGGGAGCCCAGAGTCAGAATTCCAACACACAAAAGCTATGTGTGTTGGTGTGCAGGGTTGTCATCCCTGCACTCAGGAGGCAGAGGCAGGAGGATGAGGAGTTCAAGGTCAGCTTCCATACATGAGCCTTGTTCAGTAGCTGCAACAAAGAAACCAAACAATGATTGCTGTCTTGGCTGGTGACCCTGAGCCTGTAAGATTGCAGTTTCTGCTTCTGCCTTGAAACCACAGTTGCAAAAGGACCATAGTGGGAATGCTGTGGGTTTTATTCTTCTTCTCTGAATCTTAGCTGTGCCAGGAAGGGCTCCTCTGCCTAACTATGGAGGCCCTGGCCTCTGCCTTCTCCTATTCATTGCCTTTAATAGAGGAGGCAAGGGCCAATGAGATAGCTCAGAGGGTTAGATACCTGCTCACAAACCTGGCAACCTCAGTCCTGAGTTCCACAAGGTAGAAGAAGAAGAGAGAACTGACTTCTGAAAGTTATCTTCTAACCTCCACCTCTATGCCATGGAATGCATGTCCCCCCCTCTCTCTTTTTCTCTCTCATAAACAGATGAAGTACTTTAAGGACATAAGTGGTAAAGGGCCTGAGGACTAGGGAGAAAGCTCCCCATGCCCTTGGTCAAGTCAAGTATTTACCATGCAAGCATGAGGACTTGAGTTCAGATCCCCAGTCAAGCTGAAGAGTAAATCTGTGATCCAGCATTGAGGAAGTGGTAGCAGGTAGATACCTGGGGCTCAGTTGACACCCCAGGTGACTGATTGTATGAGTTCCAGGCTCAACAAGAGAAACAGTCTCCAAAAATAAGGTGAACAGCAATGGAGGAAGACAACTGGCATTACTTCTGGCATTCACATGCATGTGTACACATGTGCTTGCATGAACCTACATGCACCCATACACATACACACACACACACACACACACACACAAAGTAAAGGAGATTTACACTCATCACATAGCTTTCATCTTGGAGCTAAAGTGACAGAGCCCCACAGAGATATGTCAACAGCTTTCCAATGCTGACCTCCTTCCACAACAAAGAGAAAGAACGCCTGCAAGGCAGCAGTTCCTTGAGCTCTTCTCAGATTCAGGTATTTGCAAGTTGAAATGGCGCAGCTACAAGATGTCTATCATTCATCAGCCTGCCCTGGTTCTTTACTTCTATTCTTGGAGGATCCCCTTCTCTGTCCCACCTTGGCATTACAGGCTCAGTTCAGCCAGAGTCCAGGGTCGCATCAGCCTAGAAGCATCTCTGGCTGGGAGCCAAGAAGGATGCTCATCAATTCCACCAGCTGGGACAGGATTTCAGGGCAACCTCGGGACCCAGGATTGGGAAGTGCTTGCTGCCTAGTACCTCAGTGAGTCCTCAGTGGCATGAGCTTCTTGGCATCATCCCTTCCTTCAGGGTTCCAGGCTGTCTATACTATGTCCTCTGCTTGGAGAGGAGGTGGTCTCCACCTACCCTGTTTCTCTGTGGGTTCAGTTGGAGCCTCACATCACATAAATTTGAGCCTAAATCCATTTTCAGGAGTAGCTTCACATTTACGTGGAGGAAGAATTGACCAGGGATGAGAGTTCTGCATAACTGAATGGCCCAGGTCAGGTGCCCTCTGGTTGGTCACTGTGATACTTACATGGCGCATCAACTTCATAGGGTTTAGAATCACCCAGGAGACACCCCTGTGGGTTGGCTGTGAGGGACTTTCTACATTGGGTTCACTAAAGAGGGAAGACCCGACCAGAATGTGGGTTGCACCATCTCATGCACTGGACTGAATACAAAGGAGAAAATGATCGGAGAAACACAGTTCATCTCTCTTTCTGTCTTTCCTGACTGTGGATGCCACAGAAGCAGGCTCCTCAACCTTCCAAAACAGCACCGCCAGCTGAGAACCAGGTGTTCAAACACAGGAGACTACAGAGGACCTTTCCCATCCAAGCCAGAACACCAAGTGATACTAAAAATTTCTTCCTTGGATGGGTTGAAAACACAGGAAGTCTGCTTTCATTCCCAAGGCCACCTCCTTCCTGGAGAAGAACAGTATCTCACTCTCTTCAAAACTACAGGACACACGGTTCCTTCTCTTTTATCTAGTGTGTCCATCTTGGTGGCTCTGTGAAAAACGGGGGTGTGACTCATGGGTACAACATTTGTCTAGCACACATGAAATAGTAATTCTAATCTCCAGACCTGCATAAGCCAGAAATGGTAGGGCAGGCCTGTGATCCTGGCACTCGGGAAGGAGAGGCAGGAGCATCAGAAGCTCAAGTTTATCTGATGCCTAGGGATTTTGAGACCAGCTTGGGCTACATGAGACCAGGTCTCAAAGAAAAGTGTGACCCTTCTCTCCCTCTTCCATCTCCTTCCCCCAGCATCTTAGCTCAGCTCCCTGGCTCTTTTATATTAATGTTGTCCCTCAGTTCCATTTTGAGTCCTTTTTGTATTGTTAATTTTTCTACTTTTACAATCATGTTGAGTATTCGTCCCTGCTTCTTTCCTTCTTTTCTCTAAATTCTATTATCAATGAGACCAAGAACCCACAAAGAGGCCCAAGGAAAGTGAGAATGATTGTGAGGGTGCACGTAGCTGGGACACCATCTTTTCCTGACAGACCTCAGAAGCATTACCTTACACAAGAGTCACCACTGACAAGCAGGAATATTTGTTTAAAGAATCCTAAACTTGCAGAGACGTCAAACCCAGAGAAACAAGAGGAGGAGGAGAGGCCAGGAGAATGGAGCTCCCTGTTCATCATGCAGGATAGAGGTCAAGAGCATGAGTTTTTCCTTCCTGCCTATTTCTAACTCCAGCGCTGCCTTTCAGTCTGGTTAAGAGAAACAAGGGTCCAAGCTCAGCGCCCAGGGACCTTCAGGATTGTGTTGTGGAAATTCCTTTCAGCATTGTATTGTTGTAAAATTTATAGCACATTCATTGTGAACTTAATATTTACTGTACAAATTGAAAATACAGCGAAGTGTTAGGTGATCACTTCTTATCATGCAGCTCTATAAGTACCATGAATATTTTATGAGATCTTGCATAGTTTACCTTTTTGCTTTTATAAAAGTTTCATGAGTACGTGTTTGAAAATTCAAGTGTATGTTCTACATAGTTCCACATGCCCTCTGGAATCACTGCCTTGTTTTCTTTAAATGTCTTGTTATTGTGAATATGTGTGCAATGTGCATATATACAAGGAAACATACAAACTCGATGTACATATACACACACGCACATAAACATACACGCACACACTGACAAATATATACTTGCACATACACACATGTACATGTATGCAAGCTCATACACACAGATGTATGTACAAATGCACATGCACACTCACATGTACACTTATACATATGCATGCACACATGTGCACATTTGTATACATGCATATACATGTGCACATATGCACCTATAGAGATGTATGCACACATACACATTTAGGTATGCATATGCATCTGTGTACATATATGTGCATAGAGTCACATGTACACTCACATACACATGTACATACATATATATATACACACACAGATAGTTTTTAAAAATAACAACTAGCTGTTCTTCCAGAGCCTGTCATTAGTTTTGATCATTCTCGTTGATTTTCTTGTTTCCATTTTTTTTCAGGTACATAACCACACTTTAGAGAAATAAGTATAATTGTGCCTCTCTCCTTCCTGTCATTATGGGTAATGTTTTACAGTAATGGCAAGTGAGAAGCTTTATCTCTTTCTTGGCATAATGAAATGTGTGAAAGTTGCCCCATTATCACCAGAACTGGCTGTTTGTCTTACGTAGACATCAGGTTAAGGCAATCTTTCTAATTTACTAAGCATTCTTTTCGGGAACACAAATCTAATGTCTTTGCAGGATGGGCTCTTTATTCAAGTAGTTGTATATTTATTCTCTTTATTAACATTTTGAATCATATTAATAGATTATAATACACTGGTATTTATATTTGAGGTTAATTGCAGGTGTTCTAATTTTTTTTAAAGTAACTCTCAGAGCCTCAAAGCCCAGTTGGTAAAAACAGTTTCCCTGCAAGCCTTGAGGACCCAAGTTCAATCTCCAGCACCCACATGAAAAGTAGAAAACTAAACACTAAGGAAATAAATGGCCCAATTAAAACATGGACCTGGGAATTCAAAAGACACTTTACGAGGGACAAAATTCAAATTTTAATCCCTTGCTTCTTAGGAACCTAGTGCTTGTGATCCATACTAGATTTAAAGATAAAAATATCTTTTAAAATGCTCCACATCCTTAGCCATCAGGGAAATGCAAATCAAAAACCTCTCTGAGATATCACCTCACCCTGGTCAGGATGGCAAAAATCCACAATACAAACAACACCAAATGCTAGAGAGGATGTGGAGAGAAGGGAACTCTGCTACATTGCTGGTGGGAATGCAGGTTTATACAACAACTCTGGTGATCAGCGTGGCGATTTTTAAAAAAGTTAAAGATTGAAATGCCATATGACCCTGCTATTCCACTTCTGGGAATAATCCCCCATACAGCAAAAATTCACCTCGATAGCACAAGCATGACCATGTTCATAGCAGCACTGTTTACAATAGCAAAGTCATGGAATTAACCCAAATGCCCAACAGTTCATGAGTGGATAAGGAAAATGTGGTACATTTATACAATGGAATACTACTCAGCCATCAAAAAAGATGAATTAATGAAATTTGTTGGGAAATGGATAGAATTAGAAAAAAATTATATTGAGTGAAGCATCCCAGAAAGAAAATTAAGCACTGTATGTACTCCCTAATAGGTGGATCTTAGTACCAAAACCACTTAGTGATATATTCAGAGATAAATCTCCGTAATACCTACAGTAACTGCAAAGATTCTAAACAGGAGGGAAGGGGAAGGAGAGCTCCCCCAGAAATAAGGAGAGAGGGGATCATGCTATAGTAGAGAAAATAGGTCATCATCAACTACTGCAAGTAAGTAGTGAGATATCTGGTTAAGTTCATTCACTTTCCTTCCTAGTCACTTGCAACTGAGGGGGTTTGATCTCACCAGTCAGGGAGGGCATAGAGTCTGGCAGAGAGGTGGTAACCATCCTGCAAATGGGAGACTGACTCCCCTCACCATGGTCTCCTACTCTTAGTCCATTTACCTTTGAATCTACTCTTACAGTGAGACTCCATTTTAACAGCCTTTATCTCTGGCTAGAAGGCGACATCCAGTACCCATCAGGATGGAGCCAAGGGCCGTGCAGGAACAGCAAAACTGAAAATAACAACAAACCATAACTCAAACATCACAGTCCCTACATTAATCACCTGGAACCAGACCAGCCAAATCTCTCCCCATCCTAATGCTCAGGGAAATTTGCTGAAGAGGGGGCAGTAAGATTGTAAGAGCCTAAAGATGGGGAGGAGCAACGATATGCAAGACACTCCACACAAGTTAGGGCCGAAGTAACCATAATAGGACTTTGCACGACCTGCGCAATGATTGACATATCAATGACCCTCCAAAATCTAGCATGGATCACAGGCACTAGGACCCTAAGAGGCAAGGGATTAACAGTCACAATAGTGTTCCCATACTAAAGGGGAACACGAGAAAGGGCTCTGGGCAATGCTACTGAGTCCATATCCCTTATTAGAATGAAGGATACAGAAGGAAGTTTGACATTCACACTAAAGGATATTCCAGGAATTGGGGGAGAGAAAAGGGGGACACTGGGAGAAAGGGAGAGAAGAGGGTGAAAGGAAGGGTAAAAGGGGGGAGGGAGCAAGGGGGACTATGGAGGGATGGAAGTACCTATTAAGTTTGTATGAGTGGGAAAAAATAAATTAATTAATTAAAAATTTTTAAATTAAATTAAATTTAAAAATTTAAAAAAAAAGAAAAGAGAAAGCTAGGCACGGTGGTGTGCACTTGTTGTCGCAGTTAGTCTGCATTGTTGCTGATGAATTCACAACCAAATAGCTTAAGGGAACTGCAGGCTTTATTTTCTCTTATTATAGTTCCATTACAGTTTCATGTCCAGCTTTGCAAAAGAGCCCAACGCAACATAAATGACTGAGGGAAGAAGTCACACCATATCCACAAAACCAGTATCTAACTGTGACACTTGTAATCCCAGACCTCAGGAAGCAGAAACAAGTAGATCCCTGGGGCTTGCAGGCCAGCCAGTCTAGCTTTCTTGGTGAGTGACCACTGGCTTGCAGTGAGTCCCAGGGATGCACTCAGTGCTGTTCCTGCCAGCACAGAGACACCAAACTTCTCTTAGGGATGCTGGGAATCCAAAATCAGGCCCTCAGGCTTACACAGAGCTTTTGCCCAATGTGCCATCTCACCAGCTTCCCCTCATTTTAAAATAGCATTCAACTTGTAAATCTTTACTAGGAACCCCTTATTTATTCATTGCACTTCTTCCCCACATTTGAATTCTACAACATGGTTTGTTCTCTCCTCCTTCTGACTTGCTTGCTGCCTTCCTGATCTTTCTGATTGAAAACAAAGCACATTTCTCTCTCTTTCATCTTGTTTAATAGCAAAGGAGTTAGTGCCACATGTTTTCCTCGCGTTCGGTCTTCCACAGCTTGTGGGCTTTTATGTGTAGTGCCTGGAGTTCTTGCTATTTTCTAAATAGTAGATAACTGTTAGTTTTAGTTCCTTCCTGATCTGAGGGAAACCGAAATGCATTTTATCACCACATGATTTGTTTCTTTCTAATGTCAACCTTTTATTCTTGGTTTCCTGCTGTCCCTGAGCCATGGTGAATTTTCTTTCTAGTATTAACACGTTTGCAGTGTTTGTGTTAATATTCATTGGAAAACAAAACATCTTGTTTATTGACTGGATAGAAAAGTTGGTAGTCATTTGAAAAGTTTGTATTCACTTCTTTGCTTTGCTTCCAAGGGCAGGAAATGGAGACAGGCACACACAGTATGACCCTTCCAGGGGGCTCAAAGGAGGGTGCAGCACAGGAACTCTAGAGCAGGTGTGAGATAACAAGTCCGTCCTTGCTTTTCGTCCTTAGTTTAGTTTTCATTTCGTTTTGCTACAATATTCAGTTTGAAAACAGGACTTTGCATATGCTTAGGCAGGTTTTTCTATCAAAGATCCATGGCCCAGCCCTTCACTGGGGATTCTAGGCAGGTGCTGTAACCCTGAGCCAAGCCCCCAGCCCCTCACTGGGGGATGATGATCTGGTGATCCACTACTAAGACACATCACAGTCACATTCTTACTATTTCGAGCGAGGTCTCACTGTGTGCTCAGACTCACGGTGACCCTTCAGCCTCAGCCTCCTGTGTGCTGTGGAACAGGCCTGCCCCCCAGGCCCAGCATTCTATTTTGGTCTCTTCCTGCCTTGTTTCTTTTTTTCCCTTCTTTCTTCCTCTCTAACATTCCTTCCTCCTCCTTCCCTTTCCTTGTTCCTTTTTTTTATTATTTATACTGTTTTTTTTTTCCATTCACACAAACTTGATAGGTACCCCATTCCCCTCCCTCCACCCCTCCCTGCATCCCCTTGCTTCCTCCCCCCTTTTATCCTTCCATCCCCCCTTCCTCCCTCCCTCCCAGTGTCCCCTCTCCCCCATTCCTGGAGCATCCTTTACTGTGCATGTCAAACTTCCCTCTGGGTCTTCCTCTCTGATGAGGTGTAAGGACTCAGTAGCATTACCTAGAGCTCTTTTTTGTGTTCCCCTTTAGTATGGGAACACTATTGTGGCTGTTAATCCCTTGCCTCCAAGGATCCTAGTGCCTGTGATCCATGCTAGACTTTGAGTCTTTATGTGATAGAGTCTAACAGTCATCAGATTTTCCTCTCTGGCTGGAGACCACTGGCTCCCACACTACTAAATTATGAAAACCAAAGTCTTGCTAACCTTATTCATCATGATAGTTCATGCACAGCCCCATCCTGGATGCTCATGGATATAATCTTTTCTGTGAGTTCACATGGAGAGCCTACTCATTCATTTGTTATTACTGCCTAATTAACTGCTTTGTCTGGTGTAATGACTGAGTTAATGGGTAAACTGGATTGCAAGATATTCATGACTGACATTCTTCAACACTGAAGCTTTTGTGCTCAGTATGACAGATGGGGGAGAGAGGAAGGGGGCAGTGGCTGTGCAGGAGGCTAGGAAGCATTGTCACTATTGTGGTGATGTTTTCTCTTTGTCTTTATGTGTGTGTTGCATGTATGCCTGTGTTCATGTTAGGGAATGTGAATCAGAGGATGTTTGAGTATGTGTGCCTGTGGAAGCCTAAGGGTGACATCAGGAATCATTCCAGATTTTTCTTCCTGCTTATTGCTTTGCTCTGCAGTTTCCCAGACTCTGCCTTTGTGGTCAGAATTATGGGCCACTGTTATGCCTGACATTTTTACATGGGTTTTGGGGATCTGAACTCAGGTCCTTTGCTTGCAAAGCAAAGACTTAACCCCTGAACCATCTCCCCAGCCCATCTTCACTCCCTTTAGCGGTACCTTCATTTTATTAGCAGGAAGCTTCAAGATGGATGACTCCATGTCTGTCCTTGCCTCAGTTTCGGCACACCCACGAGTCAGCTATTCCTCTCCATCATTCTGGTCTGTCCAACCTAAGCAAAGCTTTTGACCCACAGCAAATAAGACAGTTTATTGAACAGCCATGGCCTTAGGAACATGTGTAAAGAATTAGTAGCTGTCTTAATCCTTAGCAAGCCTGCCAAATATTGTCTACTCGATGAAGAAGACCCAGCCTTTGGGTGGATGGATAAGACAGAAGGAGCTGGTTCAATAAGCTGGCATTCTTCAGCATACTTTGGCGTACGTGCAGCGAGTGAGGTTTGTTCCTTTCTCCAAGATCCCTGTGGATATGTGTGGTCAGTTCCCTCCATTCATGGTGTTTGTATGAGCTCCCCTGTCAAGATGAATTAAGAACTGTAACTGAGAATCACAAGAAAGAATAAAAACTCCTTGTTCCCCTAAGTTTTTTGGTTGTGAATTTATCAGCAACACGCAGGCACAAGTTCATATCACAGCTTGATTATACCCTAGGGAATGAATAATTTCTAGGTGTCAAAAGATAATATTATAAGAATTTGATCTTGATAGGCCTTTTTTTCAATCCTGGATTCAGGCAGAACTACTTAAAGCATCAGATGAAAGAGGGAAGAGTGAAGAGCAGAAGAAAACAGACCCAATCCGTTCAAGCAGATTGGTTCTTCCAAAGTTTTCCTCAGAAGGTGGTACTGAGATTTGAATATGTTACAATCCCATCTTAATCTCCCAGTCCCATGGCTGTGACAGAAACAGGACCAGAATAAGTTAGGAGAGAGGGGGGTTGATTCTCTGCAAGCCACACATACAGCCTGGGAGAAGTCAAGTGGATGCCTGGGCTCCAAAACCATCTTCCATAAAGGGCTTTCCAGCCATGACAGCAGGAGTCCTTAGGTGGCACTGTGCACTCTTCACTTCCCACCATGCTCCTCAATGCCCTCCAACCCACACATTTGTATGAGGAAGAGTCACCCCAACATTCCACTTGGATGATGTGGTAGGAGACAGACAGGCACTGTGCACACTGCATTACAAGCACATATTTGCAGCTCACACAGCTGCTACTCCAGAAGCTGCCCCAATAGAGGGGGTCAGCCACACCTTAGAGTCTGTTTAGTGCTTTCTCTCAGCTGCTCGGCTACCAGTCTGTAGCAGCCCAGAGCATAGTAGGACCATAGGATTAGCTTCTTAGTTACTGCTTTGTGTGTCCCACTACAACCTTCCCTATAAACTCAGAGACTCATCCTCTAAGCTCAAGTCTCTTCCCTCTCTAAAGTCTACAACTGATGGGAAAACCTGTGGGTTTCTATAGGATTTCCCAGCTGCCCATGGTGGTAGGCAGGAAATGTTACGATCCCTAATTGCCTGCCTATGCCAACCAGAGCTCAAGCCCATTTCCATAGCTCATAGAAGAGGGCATCCTTGTATCCTCCTGTGACACACTAAGGAAAGAAACTGTCACTGTCACCGAACAGTAGTTACAGCAGAGCCTTTGCTTAGGTGAGTCTGTCTCACACGAAGGATTTGGGCCTCAGTCTAAGGACATCTGGATTTGTGAAAATACTCTCCTGCGGTGTGTGTGTGTGTGTGCGCATGCGCACACGTGCATGCTTTCTTCTATTGTATGTGTATATTGTGATATTGTACATGCATGCTTTCTTCTATTGTATGTGTATATTGTGATATTGTACGTGTGTAGTGTGTGTGTGTGAATATATGTATGGCATTATGTAGTGTGTATGTATAGCGTGTGTGAGCAAATGTGTGTGACATTGTTGTATGTGTATATGGTCTTATACTATGTGTGCACCCAATTTATGATTATATAGTGCTCCTGCCCTGTCTCTCCCATGTCCTCTGCTCTGTCTCTCCTATGTCTTCCTGACCTCTCTCTCCTGTGTCCTTCTGATGTGTCTTTCCCATGCCCTTCAGTCCTGACTCTGCCATGCCCTCTGCCCTGTCTCTCCTGGGCCTTCCTGTCCTGTCTCTGCCATGTCATTCTATTCTATCTCTCACATGTACTCTTGACCTTTCTCTCATGTGCCTTCCTGCCATGTCTCTTCCCTGCCCGCCTGCCCTGTCTCTGGTGCCCTCCATCTCTGAGTCTCCCGTGTCCTTCAGCTCTGTCTCTCCAGTGCCCTCCTGACTTGGCTTTCCCGTGCCCTCTACCCCCGTCTCTCCCATATTCTCTCGCTCCGTCTCTGCCGTATACTACTTCCCTCTTTCTCCATTGTCCTCGACCTGTCGTTCCTGTGCTTTCCTCACCTGTTTCTCTTTGTGCCCTCCTTCCGTGTCTCTCCCATGCCTTCCTGCTCTGTGTCTCCTGTGGTCTCCTACCCTGTCTCTCCCAGTGCCCACCTGTCCTGTCTCTTGCATGCCCTCCTGCCCCATCTCTCTAGTTTCCTTCTGCCTTGTCTCTCCCTCGTCCTCCTGACCTGTCTCTCCCTCATCCTCCTGCCCTGTCTCTACCATGTCCTCCTGCCATATCTTTCCCACGTCCTCCTGCCTGGTCTCACCCGTGCCTCCAGCCCTGCCTCTCCCATATCCTTCTACCCTGTCTCTCCTGTGTCCTCTCATTCTGTCTCTCACATGTGCAGCACCCTTGTGGTAGGATATGGAGTCATTTGGGCAAGCGACGGGAGAAGCATAACTGGGTCCCATGGTAGCTGTAACTTTGTTTTGCTTTGTTTTTGAGAAACATACACTCCAGTTTCCTTAGTATGTGCACCTGCTTATGCTTGCCCAGCATTAAGTTACAGTTTCTCTTTCCAGGGTCTCACCAATATTCATTTTCCTTTATTTTCTAGTTGAAGAGCATTCTGAGGTAGAATCTAAGCAGCTTCAATTTGCACTTCCCTGATGGCTAAGGATGTTGAACACTTTTTTAAAAATATATTTTTATTGAACATTTCAGTTTTTTCTTTGGGGAACTGCTTGTTCACTTTGTGGTCTCATTAGTTGATTGAGAGTTTATTTTGGTTGGTGCAATCCCAACTCTTAATCCCTTTTCTGAGGTGTGGCTGGCAGATTTCTGGCATTTTTGGGTTGTCCCTCCAGACACATCATACAGAGGGAGAGATTTATGTGAGCTCATGTTACAGAGCTTCAGTCAGTCATGGTGGGGAAAGTGCAGTGCAACTGCTCAGCTTGCATCATGGGAGCCAATTGGATACAGAGCTCAGATGGCTTCCTCCTGTGCATTCTGTTCCTTTGGGTCCCCACCCTGTGGAGTGGTGCTGCCCACACCCTTGGTGGGTCTTTTGAATGGAGTTAATTCTCTCTGGGAGCACCTCACAGACACCCAAAGGGCACCCTGTCAGTCTCCTGGATGATTCTAAATCCCATCCCACTGGCAATGAAGATCAACCATCAGTGTGTCATAGGCTTTTTCGGGATAAGATCAGAGTCCGAGATCACCCGCTGAGACTTCCAGGTTCTTATTTCCTGGAATGAAGACTCAGACCAGGGGCATGTGGGTAATAATGGCAGAAGAACTGACAATTTAAAAGAAGCAGTCCTGAGACCGACTAGAAGTTAGCCAGAGAGCTAGGGAGGGTCTGAGGCTCAGAGTCCTCTTGTCACAAATCCTGAGAGTCCTGCTGATCCTCTGTGGGTCACTAATCAGACATTCACCATGTAAACTCCCAGGATTCCCTCTCCCATGCTCGGTTGCATTCCATGAAACCCTGATGAAAGTGTCCAACTCTTCTGCCCACTGGTTTCTTTCACATGTTATCTCCAAGAGTTTCCTGGCTCCTCTTCCTGCAATCACTGCCCTCAGAGCCCTGGGCCACCAGCACGATGCTGTTTCCCTGTCTTTCCCTGTGTGAAGTTCCTTCTTTCTGCTAACACTCTGATAGACAGTGTCATGGATAGCACAGTGCCTGTGATAGTACGACTGCCTAGGCTCACAAAAGGTACCCTCAAGACACATGTTGGTCACCTCTGGGAACCCCAATGCTACATGCCGAGGGCTCAGTCTCTCTTTGTTTCTGCCTTGCCCCAAGACCAACTTCACAGAGGCCTTGGCTTTCAAACCCTGCAGAGGTATTCTCAGCAATGTCAGCACAGAGCTCCACAGGAAGGGCCTTTGAATGGGAGGTTCAGATATCATCCTGTGGAGCCAAGCACCTCTTTGTGTGGTGTGTGGCCTCTGCTGTGTATGGCACCATCTGTGGAGGTGGAGGGGGCTTAGAACCTGCAGAATAAGCTCTGAAAAGACAAGCTTTGCTGGCTGAGTGAACTACATTCCCCAGAATCTCCTGCTCTGAATGTTTTCCCCTCACAGTGAACCACAGCTCCAGGTCTTTCCCCCACAGCTACAATTCTTGGGTGCACAAGTCCGTGCTACAAATAGTGCCATATTTCACACTTGCATGTACTCCTTGCATACTCTCACAGACACTTTATCATCCCTAGATGACTTGTAGCACTCATTGGATAGAAGTACAATTCAATCATTATTCCATTATGTTGGCTCCATAAAGATGATGCAGACAAATGCCACAGCGCACTCAGGACAGAAGCACTCAGTGTGCGCTAGGCCGAAGCTACAGACAAAAAGCCCTGGATAGGGATGGCAATGTGAGTGTGTGTTGTACATGTGTGTGATGTGCATGTGTGTGTACATGTGAGGCATATGTGTGCAGTATATGTTTTGTATATATGTGTATGGTACACAAGTGTATGTGGTGTGCTGTGTGTGCATGTGCTTTGTGTATAGTATACATGTGTGTATATGTAATGTGCTGTGTGTCTATGTGTGTGTATCTGTGAGTATATGTGTGTCATGCACATGTATATATGTGGAATGACCAGTATAGATGTGTGTGGGTGTGGTTTGTATGGCATGCGTATGAATGCATATATGTGATATGCGCGTGAATGCATGTTTGGAGAAAGAAGATTTTGTCTGTGTATGCATGTGTAGAGATCACAGCTCCACTGTGGGCATCTTCCTTCCCCTAATGCCCTTCATCTTATTCTTTTTTTTTTAATTTTTTTTATTATTATTTATTCAACTGTGTGCATGTGCGTGTGTATGTGTGTGCATTTGTGTGTGTCTGTGTGTGTGTGTGTGTGTGTGTGTCTGTGTATGTGTCTGTGTGTGTGTAGAACCACGACGAACTCGCGAACCACCATGGACGCCTCCACCTCCTTCTGCCCCGGGATTCACAGGCTCCGCCCTACCAGGACCAGAAGCGCAGGCCACCCCCGCTTCCGCCTGGCGTCTATACGTGGGATCTGGGATCCGAACTCAGGACCTTCGGCTTAACCCCTGAGCCACTTCTCCAGCCCCCCTTCATCTTATTCTTTGAGACAGGGCCTCTCACTAAACCTGGGTCCAGTCTACACAGCTAGTGAATACTTGGAATCCACCTCTGGCTCTGGGATGATGTTCAGATGACTCCCTGCCAAGTTGAAGCACAAACTCAGGTACCTATGCCTGTGCAGAAAGCACTTTTCCTAAAGGATGGGAGGAGCAATGATTTGCAATATACTCCACACAAGTTAGGGCCGAAGCAATCATAATTGGACTTTGCATGCCTTGCCCAATGTCCAACACACTATTGACCTCACAAAGTCTAGCATCTGCTAAAGGCACCAAGATCCTTGGAGGCAAGGGATTGACAGCCACAGTAGAGTTCCTATGCTTAAGGGGAACAGGAGAAAGGGTTCAGGGAAATGCCACTGGGTCCTTGTACGTCATCGGAGAGGAGGGCCCAGAGGAGAGTCAGGCATGCACAATAAAGGACTTCCTGGGAATTGGGGGGGGAGGCACTGGGGGATGGGGAGGGAGGAGTGAGAGGAGGAGGAGCAGGGGGTTTGGGGGGAGGAGAAGGGAGGGAGGGAACTGGTGTACCTATTAAGTTTGTATGAGCGGAAATTATAATAAAAAATGTCTGAGGGGGTATGATCTCACCAGAAGGGGAGGGCATATAGTCTGGCAGATGAAAGGTGATCATGTTGCAAATGGATGACTGACCCCTCCCTCACCAAGGTTTCCTGCTTTTATTACATCTACCCTTGAATGTGCTATTATAACAAGACTCCAGCTTAACAGCTTTTTGTCTCTAACCAGGGGGTGACATACAGTGCCCATCAGGATGGAGTGAAGGGCATTGCAGGAGCAGCAAAACTGCAAAAGAAAATCAACAAACCACAATCCAGAACTTCAGAGACTCTGTATCAACCACATACAACTAGGCCAGACTAATCTCTCCCCATCCTGAAGCTCAGGGAAACTTGCGGAAGAGGGGGCACTAATACAAACCCTAGCCTTAATCCTAACACTTGCCCTAACCTTAACCCTAATCTTAGCCATAATCAAAGCCCAAGACCTAATCCTAATCCAAGCTCTAACCATAGCCATAAATATGCCCCTTGATATAACCCTAGCACAAATCTTAACCCTAACACTAATTCTGAACCTAAACCTAACCCTGACCCTGACCCTAACCCCAACCCCAACCCCAACCTCAACCCCAACCCCAACCCTAACCCTAAACACTAAACCCTAACCCTAAACCCTAAACCCTAACCTTAAACCCTAACCCTAACCCTAATCCTAAACCCTAACCTTAAACCCTAACCCAACCCTGACCCTAATCCCCAGTAGGCTATAGAAGGGAATCTCCAATTCCAAACACCTTTCCCTATTTTTAAAATCTATGTACATTGACAAGATTCTGTAACCAGGTATTTAGATGTATAGTCCAGAAATCTGTATCATTTTGAAATGTTTTCAATTTTATCACATTTTTATTATAACATCATTTGAATCTGAAGATGACCAAAGATGTTTATTACAACAAAAGATTAGTAGATAAAGGTCTGAGATGAGCCTTCCAGGGGGTTCAGTGGTAGAGACTTTGGTTAGTATGTACAAAGTGGTAAGTTCAATCTCCAGCATTAGTTAATAAGTAAAATGTGTGTGTGCGTGTGTGTGTGCATATGTACACATCTATAGGAAGGCTCTTTTTCTCCTTTTCAGATCTGCCTGAAGGCAGCACAAGGCCCTGAACCACAGGACCTGGTCACCTTCTCATGGAGGAAAATTCCGGGGACTCACGTCTCTGTGACGACTCGTGCTCAGGGAGGGGCAGGTCCAGCAGAGCCTTGACATCTGACCTGAAGAAACTGGGCACGGCTAAAAGGGATCCGACAATCCTTCCCATGCCCCTACCCACACTGCCAGGTCCTCCTTCCAAGCAGACAGTGTCAGGTCTTTACAAGGGAGAGATTAAAGAAATCTTCCAAAAAGGGTTGATTTTATGTCAGCTTCTTTATAACATTTAAGTCTTCTGAAGAAGCCCATGTTAGAAAGTACCAAGAGCACAAAAGATAAAGAGGGAAAATAAGTGGCAGCCACTGCCAGCGATCTGTGGCACCTGCTAGGAAATATTCAAGGATGGCCTCTATTTCCTCCTCTAGGCAGTGAGGGAAATAGCACATTATGGGTCACTGTGAGGATTAGGGGACTGATTGTGGCAATACTATGCAAGCTGTGAGTGGAGGAGCCTTCCACCTTTCACCATTGCTTTATATTCTACTGCTAGATGTTTCCAGAAAACTGCCCTCATCTTACACACAAATGATTTCACCCTGGTGTGTGACCAACTCATTTAGTACATATCCCCAGTAAGTCAGTTTGTTCATTTCTGGTCTCTGGCTCTAGTGGACATTTACTGCCACAAGTATGAGTGAGGGTTCCTGAGGTCATCTTAAGCGGAAGTCTGCAACTGTGGGCATGTGGACCTTCAACGGAGGCTTCTCAAAGACCTGCAGAGGGTTCTAAGCAGCATAGTCCCAGCCTTGGCTGGGAGCCGCTCCTTCCCTTGTCAAGAGAGGCCTGCTATCCACCCACACTCACTATCCAAAAGACAAGTTTGCATATGCCAGAGAAATACAAGCAGCAGCTGCTCAATTCCTAACACCCAACCCTTGCTCCTTACGTTCCTCATGAGGCGCAGAGTGTGTTCTCTGTGTACACCATTTGCTTCCAAAGGGATGAGCTACAATGTTCACACAGTTGTCACCTGCAGACCCTCCCACCTTGTCTGCATCAGGATGCAGGATGGGCGAAGGCCTAGGGAGGAGTGATAAAGCTTCCTTTTAGTGCTACTGCACTTCTCCCTCGCCTTGGGGGCCCTCGCTGCTCCACTATGCAGATGAGAAAATTGAGGCTTAGGCCATGTTGCCTGTCAGTAGTCAGAACTGACATTTCATCAAAATGTTATCAGCTCTGGGAGACCGGGAGACTGCACAGAGGCACCCTGGCCTCTAATTCGTGCCTAGGGACAGGGCAAAGCTCCTTCCCAGACCTCCCTTGAAGCCCTCCCGCCCCACCCGCTCCTCCCACGGCCCTCACGCCACCACTTGCCCGCCCTGCCCTCCCGTGCCCCTGCCCTCCCGGGCTGGCCCCAGCTAGCTCAGGCCAATGAGGACTGAGGGCGGCTCCGCCGGATGTTCACTTTTGTGGCCCCGGGGCGTCCTTGGGCTGGGCAGACCGGAGGAGCCTGTTGCGGCTCAGCGGGCAACCTCTACGCCCTGCCCCCGGACCTTCCGCATCCACAGAGCCGGCTGCTGGCAGGACATGAGCTCCAGTGCCCCGCGGCTGAAAACGCTCCAGAGACACCTAGCCTGGCCACAGGTAAGGTGTAGCCCAAACCCTCAAAGTTCAGGTTTTCTAGAACTTTGGCTCTGGCTGGGGGAAGGGGGGAGGGGAGGTAGGCTCCTCAGAGACTCAAGAACCCAAGGGGCAGCTGAGCTGGGCTTTGGGAAAGCAGGACCACAGGCCAGCTGAAACCGAGGGACTATGGCAGGGAGCAGAGAGGTTTTCCCGGATGGGAAACTAAGGGACAAGGTCAGTGTTAGGGAGCACTTGGCACCTCGTCCTGCAACTCAGCAGTTTTGGGCACCCTTGTCCCCAGCCTGTCCCTAGGACAGCCGAGCTGTTTATTGACTCTAACCTTGGCCGAATGCACACCAGACCCAGGCCTGTGTGCACAAGTCCCAAGGACATCACCCCGCCTCTCTGTGCACAGATTGGTGACATGGCCCCCGAGAGCAGCCCACTGACCACACACGTGCTAGATACTGCCTCGGGGCTCCCCGCGCAGGGCCTCTGCCTCTGTCTGTCCCGACGGCTGCAGGACCTTGGCCCGCAGTGGATGGAGCTAAGGAAGAGGTAGGAGACAGCTCTGCAAGGCAGCTCAGTGCTTCCCAGCACTGGGTCCTTTCTGAGTCCCACCTGGGACAGGTGGCAGGTATAAGATGAAGCCAAGTTTGCCCGGGGAAACCTAGGAGGAGACTGGGGAGTTCAGTGTGGGTACCGAAGGCTGGAAGACAGGGCAGACCACTGTCCCCTGGTCAGTTCAGCCTCAGAGGCTCACTGAATAAGCTCAACTTAGCCCACCACATTGACTCGCAAGCTCGGTTTTCTCCTCTGAGATAACAGGCATGAAGACCGTAGCTGGTTCATCAGGTGTGTGTGGTTTCCTTTGTGCTTGTCTTCATTATGAGTCTTAAGTGGCACAGTAATACCTCTAGAACTGTCTGTGTTCCTTCTCATCTGTATGAGATGGTGGGGATCATCTGCGGATGCCAGGGTGCAGGCGGGAGAGTTGGGGTGGGGAGGCTTTTTGTCTCTTCTCTGCAGCCCTGTCATCTCCCAGCCACACAGACCTCAATGGCCGCTGCCCTGGACTCCTGGCGCCAGGCCAGATGAAGCCAGGCATCTACAAGCTGTCTTTCGACACTGAGCGCTACTGGAAGGAGAGAGGGCAGGAGAGTTTTTACCCATACGTAGAGGTGAGAGCCACAGGTGGATGGAAGGAGTGGGCCTGACTTGTTGGGACCACAGGTCAGGGGCTGCAGCTAGGCCTGCTCCTAGTCAGGATAAGACTGGCCCCACTTCTCCCAGCATGGGGTAAGTGGATGAGCTCACCTGCATTTAGCCCTCAAAAGAAAGGTGTGCAGGGACCTGAGACACCATTACTCTTCATGGGAGCACTCCTCTGCCTGAGCTGCCCCTGGGTCAGACAGTAGGAATTAGCCGAGGGTGATTCGTTCCCCTTTATAGATGAATTCTTATCTGAGATCAGACTCCAACTTACTGAGTGTGCTAATTGTTTTTAATGTCATTGTGGCCATACCTGAAACAAACAACTTGGGCCATGGGAGGGGAGGGGGGCTTTCCTCCATGCACTCACCATAGCACGTGATACAGGAAAGCTGTTACCTCATGGTAATAAGCAGAGAGAAAGGAGCACAGGAAAGAGCTATGGGAAGACACAACCTCCTAGGACAACCCCAGCGACCTTCCTCTAGCTGGCACGTCTCCTTTCAGTCACCTCCGAATAACACTACCATGTCATGAATTCATCAAAGAATGACGCGACTGATTAAGCATCAGAGCCCCCCAGAACCCAATCAGTCCCCTCAAAGCCCGTCAGCTAGCCTTCAGTGCCTCCTTCTTCCTTGGGCTGTCCAAGTACCTGAACTTGCTCAGCGTTGTAAGTCCAGGGGCTGTTTCAGGGATCTGGCACCCTCAGTGTTTCCTGTGCCTTCTGCTTCTCTTAGGTTGTTTTCACCATCACAACGGAGACCCAGAAGTTCCATGTGCCTCTGCTGCTGAGCCCATGGTCCTATACCACCTACCGGGGAAGCTAGAGAGAAGCATGACCCAAGGAAGGCCATCTGCCCATCCATCTTCCTGGCTGAGCTACCCACACACTGAACAGCATGGGCTTGAGCTTGGTGCTCATTGAGAGCCAGTGGTCTGCTGTCTGCTTGTCTGCTTGCTGGGGAGATACTAGCCACCGTGAGATTTCCACTGGGCAGTTATGACTTGGTGTCAATAAAATCAGTGCCAATACCTGAAAATCTGATCCCATCATTGGGACAGGGACAATGGAGAGCATACGGGGTCTCATAATTGTGTCCCTATCCCGAGAGATAAAGGGACCCTTTGAAAAGAGTCGTTGAGGTCATGGGTTGGATACAGAGGGCAGCACCCAGGGAAGCAGGCAGGAAAGATCCTGGAAAGAGATCCTGCAGCGGTTCTCAACAGACAGATATGAAAATAAGGAGAAACGTGGGGAAATTGTCAGTGATGGAATCTTCAAAACAAAAGCTTCCAAATTTGCGGAAGAGGGGGCGGTAAGAGTGTAAGAGCACAAGGATGGGAGGAGCAATGATATGCAAGATACTCCACACAAGTTAGAGCCGAAGCAATCATAATTGGACCTTGCATGCCCTGCACAATGTCCAACACACTATTGACCCCACAAAGTCTAGCATTTGCTAAAAGCACCAAGATCCTTGGAGGCAAGAGATTGACAGCCTCAGTAGTGTTCCTATGCTTAAGGGGAACAAAGGAAAGGGTTCAGGGAAATGCCGCTGGGTCCTTGTACATCATCGGAGAGGAGGACCCAGAGGAGAGTTTGGCATTAAAGGATTCTCTGGGGATTGGGGGAGGGGAGGCACTGGGGGGTAGGGAGGGGTGAGGGGAGGGAGCCGGTGTACCTATTAAGTTTGTATGAGCGGAGATAATAAAAAATGTTTAAAAAAATAAAATAAAAAAATAAATTAACCAGGAATAGGTTCTTTATATTAATGGAATAAGGGTTTGAGAAAGAGTATACTTAATTAGTAGACAAATAAAATCATATATTTTCCTAAAGAAAAAGCTTCCTGTGGGCAGCTCTCACTGGGAGGGAGCAGCATGTATCTGTGCATGGTGACCTCTGTCAGCTTGAACCCCACATGGTACAGGGGTTGCAAAGTCAACAACTCATAATCGCGCAGCAGGCTGTAAGCCTGTGGGGCAGGGAAGTGCCAAGGAAGAACAACAGTCGTGGGACTGGCCACTATCGCAGGCAGGCTATGGCCCACACGAAACTAGGTTCCACTCCTTGCAGGGGCAGAAAGGGAAGGGTGAGCCTAGCACCCCGGTGTTGCGTTACTTTTTCTGGGGAGACTAAACAAGCCTCTACTCACCCTAGATAGAGTACCAACGACAGACTAAAGTAAAGATTCCACATGTTCAGTTTGGAAAATAAGGGTGAGTTTCCTGGATTCCTTACAAGATCATGAATGACTCGATGGCAGCTGCATCACTAAAAACGTGCCAGCCGTGGAGACAACTCACCAGTGCTACCCCTGCCGTGCTCCTGTCGCTCCCTTGCCACTTGCAGACAGCTCTCTTGCTCGCTCTCCCCCCCCCCCAGCAATTGCTTACTATTTAATCTTGGAGAGGGACCTTATGAATCTTGCTTCCACTTTCCCTGACTTGGGTCTCTTGAGCCCCTTCTTCCCTCTGGAGGAAATGTTTCTATTCAGAGGAAATCAGTACCCAACACAAGTTATAGATTCAGAGAACCGTGGCCTGTGTGAGCTCCTGGTTCCACAATGGCACTTCTCAGTGTGGATCCACCTGCCCTAGCCAAACGTCTGTGAGCCTGTACAGCACTTCATAAGTACCCAGAGCCTGCCTGGGGAAAAGCCCAGGTCATCTCCACCCTTCTCAAGAGGCAGCAGCTAGGTGACAGTGCTGGTGGGACCAGAATGCAAGTGGCTTCCCAGTTTTATTCTGGGGTCTCTTTTTTCCACTTCAGAAAAATGCACCTTTTCAAATGGATGACTTTCACTAAGTGGTTGAAAGTTTTCAGTGAATCAGTGTGCGTACAATTCTTGGAGCCTGCCCTGTGAACGAATAAGCGATCCCTTATCCTTACCATGGTCCAGCAAAGAGACCAGGACTTGGATCTGAGAGCTAAAGGGCGAGAAGGAAGGCCTCCAGTAAGAACTCGGGCACTCAGCCCTGGTTCTTAGCCTTCTCGGAGCAGCCCCAGAAGACTAGTGTCATATGAAGAAGTGATGCTCTAGATTCTGCTCAGATCTCCATAGCCCCCCAAAAGATGAGAGGCCCCATAGCCCTGTGAATCCATATGGAGAAGACTTACCAGTGCTACTCCTGCTGTACTCCATCACATCCCTACCCTAAGCTAGCATGTCATGGAGGCCTCTTGGCTCAGAGCGGTCCCATGACCTGTGTCTAAGTCTGTCTCTCAACACAGGACTTTGGGCCTACCTTCCCAAAGCAGCTTTCTTCCAAGTGGCCTCCAGGACTACACTCGGTAACTAGAGCTTGGTCAATCTATGACCTACTTTGCAGAACTGAAACATTGAAGGATCAGAAGTTTAGGGTTAATAAGGGGCTGGAACAGCTCAAGAAAAATGTCAAACCCAAAACAGGAAATTGCCTATGCGTATGGACCTGTAGCTCATCCTCCACTCAGCTGTAGGCACCACAGCTCCCTAAAGACCTGTCACACCTCCTAAATGGTCACCATAAACTCCTGGTAGAATCTATTTCTTTCTAGCTACACCTTGGGGATGGGGTTAGAGTAATGAAAAGCCCCTTGGCATGACTATTATGGGGTAATCAGTTGCTTTCACTGGATTTGAGGCCTAATTCACAGGAGGGAATTCACTGGTTAAGCATGAGAAATCTGTATCAACCCTGTACCCTGTTTCAAGGCTGAGGGGGCAGTAAGAATGTGAGAACCAGAGAATATAGAGAGTACTGTGAAATGCTGTCTTTGGGCCTCAAATAACCATTGCACTCATGAATGCATAGCAGCTGTGGTTACCTGCACAAGATCGACGTTCCAGCATGCATCCAGAAAAGGGCGCATGACACTCACCCTTAGCTGTTGGCAGGATACTGAGAAGGGACACTCATTTTTCTTTGGGGATTTTTCTGTATGGCTCTCTGGTAGATTGTCGGTGCTCCATATCCATGCATATATGTGCTGCATTAATTGGGCTCAGTGGGTTGTATATTTAAAAAAAAAAAAAAACAGGGGCTGGAGAGGTGGCTCAGGGGTTAAGCCTCTGCCTTGCAGGCGGAAGGTCCTGAGTTCCGATCCTAGACCCCACCTATAGACTCCGGGCAGAAGCGGGGGCGGCCTGCGTTTCTGGTCCTGGTAGGGCGGAGCCTGTGAATTCCTGGGCAGAGTAAACAAGGAGGAGGTGAAGGTGTCCATGGTGGTTCCCGAATTCACCCGTGGTTACACACACACACACACACACACACATATGCACATGCACACATGCACAATTAAAAAATAATAAAAAATTTTTTAAACACATGAAGGTGGAAGGGAAGGTTTTGGGGGAGTATAGAGGGAGAGGGGGAGTGAGGGCGAGAATAGGGGTAGATATGATCAAGATATGCCATATACATGTATGAAATTATCAAAGTATAAGAAATAATATAGAAATGCAGAAGTTGCTTTTATGGCATGACCCTGTTTTTGTAAAACATCTAACATATACATTAGAGTAGATAAGAAAAGGCCTTGAAGAAGGTTCACAAAACTATCACCTTTTGGATCAGGAGAGATGATTTAGGGTTTAAGTCTCCCTAGCAAGCAAGAAACATAAGTCAGGATCACAGATCCCATGTAAAAATGTCAGGTGGAAATAGAGGTAGCTTGCACTTTAGCTGTGGAAAGAGGAGCCTGTGAAATCCCAGAGCAAAACAAAAAGGAGGTAGAAGCAATCCAGGATGAATCCCAAGGTCACCCTTGGGCCTCTACAGGCATCTTCTTATCACACTTGACCTCAGTTTCTGAAACCAGCAACATTCACCAGCAGTTTAGGAAAGGAAAACAGATGTCCTGGGGCTACAAAGATGGATGAAACCTGTAAACAGTTCTAAGAACACTTACTAGAGTCAGCACAGAAACGGCCAGACAGTCCTATCAGAGAGTCTTATGGGATTCAGTGGAGTTTTCCCTGCTGGTAATCACACGTGGCATAGTCAGCATATGGTTCACTTCCACCCTTTCTTTGCCTGTGACAGGCCTAGCCTGTCAATGTCTGTATTAGGGCTCTCAACATTAATCCCAGTACGCACTAACCATGGCTCATGTGGCTATCCAGTCACAGGCCACAGGACTTGGTTACTAATCCAGACAGACTTCTGATGCTGAAGCCTTATGAGGCAAGGAACCATGGGAAACATTCTATGCAGCCTCAGAGACTAAATAAGTACTGCTTGCTGTTAAAAGCCAATGTTAGACAAGATCAGGGAAATGTATGATGACTGTAGCTCTCCATATTCTCAGAGGAATGAACTGCTCTGGGATTCTGGGTGGGTCTATTGGCTTCAGAAACATCTCCTTATTTCTCCTCCTCCTTCTCCTTTTCCTCTACCTCCTCTTCCTCCTTTTTCTCTCTCTCTGTTTCTCTCCCCCAGAAATAAATAAAATATTTTTAAAAAGAGAAGTTGTTCTTGCTCTTGATGTCAAGAAAACTGGACTTGCTACAGCTGCAAGGCAGAGGGTGAGAACTGCAAGCCCCGAGCACTACGAGCCTCAATCACCTCACACTACAAGCCCTGAGCACGTCACACTACAAGCCTCAATCACCTCACACTACAAGCCTCAATCACCTCACACTACAACAATCACCTCACACTACAAGCCCCGAGCACCTCACACTACAATCTACAATGCTTCTGAACTTCATTTAGTGAGTTGAGACTGGGCAGCTCCTAAGCATAAGACAAATGAATTGAGAAAATCTTCCCAATTCAGCTTCCAAGAAGAACCTTCGAAGCTAAAGTCTGACTTATCCTTCCCCTCCCAACTTCTCAAAAGGCTGCAGATCAGCCCAGGTCAAGAGTGCTGCTCTCACAGTGATGTCCAGGTCTACAAACTTTGACCTGTCCCACCAGTCTCCTTTTCCTTCTTTCTTCATGCTCTGGGCTGCCCAACTGGCTCAACCCTTTTCTAAAACTAACCTAATCCTACCACTAGCCAAACCATTCCTTAACCCCTACTACTATCCTGAACTTAAATTCTTAACCCCAACCCTAACTTCAGGCACTACAGATTAATATACTTGCCTGTGATTTTTTTCAGCAAATTTATTTCCTAATCAAATTTATTTGTGATTAGAAGGTTGTTTGTGGCACTACTGATTCAGGGAGGCCCCAGCACGGGCTCCTGTTATGCCCAGATCACAAAGTCCAAAGAAACCCACTGAAGACCAAACACTCACAGAGTTTCCTCAGTTCCGAACAGAAGCCTGAATATTCAGACAAACACTTACAAACAGAGGCAGTTCCTACCTGCCGGCCCAGAGCCCTCCTTCAGGCTGGAATTCCAAACACATAACAGACAAAACACAGAGACAGAGACAGAGACAGAGACAGAGACAGAGACAGAGTGCACTCACCAGCCGGCTTTCAGACCCTTCTGGGGGAGGTTCAGGGGTCTCTGGGCTTCCCGGCCAATGCACCAAATGTTGTACCCAGATTGCAAAGTCCAAAGAACCACTGAAGTCATCCACCGATGCAAAAACAAAGGAGTCTTTATTAAAATCCAAGCCTAGGCCTGGGACACCCACCTCTCAGCACAGTGAGAGTGAGTGACCCTGAGGCAGCAGGGTTTAGGGTTTTATAGTGTTATCGAAAGCAGGGGCTGAGGAATTCGCACGTAGCCTTCCTCAACCCTCCCCTGGTGACTGAAGGCACCCTGCTCCTCCTGGTACATGCTGGGGGGGGCTGGCACCGAGGGGTCTGTGGTTCCTTCAAGGACTGGCCATAAGTTAGTGGTTATCTGACTTCCCAGTCATCTGGTTGTCCCTCTGGCACCTGATTCTGCTCAGACTTATCTGGGATTCCTAGGTAAATTGTAGATTCTTAAGAGCACTAGAGGAGAGGGGCTTGTAACTTTAACTTTTTCACATAGGGTCTCACACTCATGAACAAGCCTGGACATGTACAGACATGCCCCGGACATGTCCCAATAGAGAACCATGCAGGCGGCGGGATGAACAACCAATGGGAAGTGGCCATCTAACCTGCCCCTGCAATGGACACCTAGTAAACAGTTAAATGATTGGTGGCTCTCTTCCCTCCCCTCCACAACGGAGGGATGGTGTCATAGTTAAACACAGGTGTCAACTTGACTCTTCAGGGGTTGAGCTCTGGGCACAGGTGTAGAGAGTTGATGGTTGAGTTAAGCCCAGAGCAAACCTGAAGGAGATTGTCTGGCTGCTGGGAAAGACCCAGCCCATGGTGGGTGGGATTAGGCCTTGGATAAATCACAGAGAGCTGGTTGAGAGAGTGGGCATCCTTCTGTTCACTTGGCCAGACATGCTGGTCTGGCAAGTAGGGATTGTCCATCTCTCAGCCGTTATGGTGGCCAGTTCCCTCGGCCCTGGTGTTGGTGTGTGCTCTCCTGTCAAGCTGGACTATGAACTGTAACCGGACTGTCGTAAGAAAGTAAACTCCTTGTTCCCTTAAGCTGTGTTCTGGTCATTTATCAGCAACCATGCAGGCAGACTGCAACAGAATTTGGTACCCAGGAAGTGGGGTGTTGCTGATAAATCTGACTGTGGATTTTGTGTCTTTGGAACGGTTTCGCTGGACAAAGTTGAAAATGCTTGAGAATTTTCACTTTGTGGATTTACAAATACCGTTCTTCAGCGTTTAGTGGGCCAATTGCTGAGAGACATTGTATGGGCCCAATTTGTGATGAAGGGAACAAAGACTTTGTTAAGCTGAATTTAAAGACGATGGACTGGTTTGCTTGACAGAGGAGAGCTGTGTTGGCAACCTTGGAGGTTTGGATGTACAAAGGGCAGGCAGCAGAATATCTGCTGCTGTTGGACAAATGAGTACCAGTGAAGGAAAACCTAGTGACTTGCATTGAGACGGTGGAGGACGTGGAAACCACCGTATGGCAAGTTCATGGTTTGGAAGCTCAGATTCCTTCAGGGGGCGAAAGCCCAAGTTCAAGCTGTTTCTTGCCCTTTGCAAGTTTGGTTGCCTAGAAGAGAGGCTTTTTCAGTGTCGGCATGTTGAAGTTGGTGCAGCTGTGGCTCCAGTGGACTAAGCTGCGTTTCAACCTCGCTTCGGAATCTGGCAGCGTCCCTCAGGTGATACTGGTTTTCATGTACTACTGAAGGGTTCATGGAGAGCAGCTAAAGCTTGGCACCAAGTGGCAGGCGTAGAGTCCTGCAAGAGATGGTGAAGCTTAAAGCTGCAGAGGAGAACCCAGAGTTGTGTGTGAGATGCCAGAACTGTGGGATTGCTGCTGAGGACAAATGCGAGTGGAGATTCAGCCTGGTTCAGAGGAGCTCTGCTCTTACAACTTCGAGCTGCAAACAGGGACTGAGAATGCCTTGAATCTTTGAGCCGCCTTGATTACATAATGAGCAGCAGAAGATGGACACTGAAGTACAGGATGCGGTGATTTGCTGGACTTTGATCTTTTTAATGTTTTCTTATTAAGATCCTTCTGTTTTAATGTTTTATCTGTTTTAAAGTATTTAATTTAAGGTTAAGAAACTTTGAACTTTTAAAATATTGGAACTGAAGTTTTAATGAGAGAACATTTTAAATTTGTCCATGGAATGTATTTATATTTTAACATCTGTGGGGACAAGGAAAGGTTACAGTTTAAAAGTGCTATTGTTTTTGTGTCAAGTTGACAAGGGGTGGAGTGTCATAGTTAAACACAGGTGTCAACTTGACTCTTCAGGGGTTGAGCTCTGGGCACAGGTGTAGAGAGTTGATGGTTGAGTTAAGCCCAGAGCAAACCTGAAGGAGATTGTCTGGCTGCTGGGAAAGACCCAGCCCATGGTGGGTGGGATTAGGCCTTGGATAAATCACAGAGAGCTGGTTGAGAGAGTGGGCATCCTTCTGTTCACTTGGCCAGACATGCTGGTCTGGCAAGTAGGGATTGTCCATCTCTCAGCCGTTATGGTGGCCAGTTCCCTCGGCCCTGGTGTTGGTGTGTGCTCTCCTGTCAAGCTGGACTATGAACTGTAACCGGACTGTCGTAAGAAAGTAAACTCCTTGTTCCCTTAAGCTGTGTTCTGGTCATTTATCAGCAACCATGCAGGCAGACTGCAACAGATGGCAACACCTGATTGGACCCCGACTCTCTATAAGCCCAAACACTTCCTTAATAAATTTGAATCTGCAGCAACTCATCCACTGCTTGCTCCTCATCTGATTCCCTGGGTCTGGTTGCTGACCCCATCGCAGGCTCCCCTGGAGCTCCAAGGCCCAGACGTTTCCCCCTTCTTTCCCCGGATAAGGCAACAGTTGTTTTTTGTTGTTGTTGTTGTTGTTGTTGTTTTAACACCAAGCAAATACTGACCTAGAACCAACATGAATGGCCTTGTTTAAGAACTTCCATGGAGGGCTGGAGACATGGCTCAGGGGTTAAGCCTCTGCCTCGCAAGTAAAAGGTCCTGAGTTCAGATCCCAGGTTCCACATATAAACACCAGGTGGAAACTGCAGCCATCTGCACTTCCAAGCCCTGGTGCGCAGAGCCTGGGAAATCCCGGAGTGAAGCAAAAAGGAGGTAGAAACAATCCAGGATGATTTCTGAAGTCACCTTGGGTCTCCATAGAGATACACAGTGCCCTCTGACACACACACACACACACACACACACACACACACACACACACACACCCTAAATAAAAAATTTTAAAAATTTTTTGAAAAAAAAAAACTTCCATGGAGCCAACAGACAAGTCCACAGATGACGGTCATTTGGGGAATGAGGTTTTAAGAGTATTCCAGTCCTTTCTGCTTCCTTCTATGGTTGTCAGGGTGCACGTGAAATGGAAACTTTGAAGGAAAGTGTGCTATTTAAAGTTAGCAAAGCAGATTTCAGTATTTTTGCATATAAAATAGTAGTCTTTTATACATTTTCTATAAAGTGGGACTTCATATGCTAGCCCAAACAACAATGACTAAGACACGCATGAGAGTCTGTATCAAAGCTTTGAAAAGTCAAAGGCACTACTGGGAAGGATCAGATAATCTGTGACACAAACAGAGCTCAGGCACCACCTCCCAATGACGCTGTAGGGTCAACACATCAAGAAGGTGGCCAGTGAACAGAAGAACAATGCACAGAACACTAGCAAGCTATTTCCCTGCAGCTTGATGACTATGGCTCTTGGCAACTTGCTAGTTTTCTCATCGTATATGCAATCTGAATATGAAGATTTGAAAGAAGTCTTTTTTTAGTTCCATTGCCACTGAACTGCTACTTATGACCTGTATGAAACTGTATGAAAGCAGAACTCATGGGCAACAGATAGGGTTTCAGGGTCAGCTTTGTGTTGTATGCTTTGAGGCTACAACTACTATTGAAGGAAACTCAGCCCTAGGGAAATGCAATGTTTCCTTCACTTTGACAGTTGTGAAAGAAATAACTGACCAGACCTGCACGACTAGAGAAGTAGCAGAATTATGATCACTATAGAGAGTAGCACTTTGGGGCTAGACAGATGCCTCACAAGCAGAAGGCCTGAGTTTGGCTCCTAGATCCCATATCCCACATAAAAATGACAGGCAAAAATGGCAGCGACCTGCACTTCTGGCCTGAACAGCACCTGGGAAACACCACAGGAAAGCAAAAAGGAAGTAGAACAATCCAGGATGATTCCCAGTGTCACCCTTGGGCCTCTAAGACACACATGCAAGTGCCCACTTCTACACATACTCACACATGTAAGTAAACAAATAAATAGGACTGAATTCCCACATTGTCTGTGACTAAAGAATAATCTTAAGGTATCACCTGAAGTAGTAGAAAACAAGATCACAGAGAAGGGGAGCCAGGAGATGAAGGCTCAAGGTATAAGGCTGTTCAGAGACGCCACAAGGAATGAGAAGGACGGAGTAAGCAGGGGGAGGCAATGTGGAGGCTCAGATGAGGAACAATTCTGAGAACCTGGAGTTGATTCTATAACTGACAGTGGCTGTGGGAGGCGCCAAGGCCTAACCCTGCTCCCTCGAGTTGCACTGGCATATTCCGACATCATCACAGAAAGATTCCTCTCTTTGACTGAGAGTTTGAATCACCTCCTCAGAGCAGATCTGCCTGTTGTTCTTGGGACCAGTGACACCAAGATGGTCTCCCTGTGGCTTCTTCCCTGTGCATCTGAGATTAAATACATTAATCTATGGATCACAAGATTATGAACATAGTCACAGTAACCAGGCAACTCTGCTTGGAGACATTCATGTCTGTCCCCATTTAGCAACTACATGTCACATCTGCCTTTGCTACCTGGAGACACCATGTCTGTTCCCAACTAGGTGTCACATCTGCTCTTTCTTGCAGGCCTAGATAAGTTTTACAATGTGTATGTTTAACATGATCCTGTAAAGAATTTGACTGATGGTCTCTGGTTCTTTCCTTGATACTGGCATTTTCTGCAAATAGAGTCAGCCTGGGTGATTTGGATGAAGGACATCCTAGCTCCCTTAACTCAGCCAGTTTTCAATTCCTACGGCTCCCACTTCTGTTTCTCGAGTGTAGCTTGGGTCTGTGCTGGTCCCTGGGCCCCAGCACATGGCCCATCCTGTGCTGCAAAGAAATGTCAGTCCGCTTGTGCTGCAGAAGGGCTGGGGACAAAAGAGGGTAAGTAACAAACTGGATGCCACATAAGGAAGTCAAGTGGCCACTTCATCCACCACTAGCCCAAGAGATCAATGTGGAGGAAGGAGACAAAAACTGAGCCAGACAGTCTCTAACACAGCTAGGTCTGTGTATCAGAATCTTTAAGGAAGTTTCAGAACCACAGATGTCCAGCCTCAGTCCTTGGGGATGTTACCTTGCTAGTCAGGCTGGGGCTAAGTGCCAGGGTTGGAACGTAAAGATTTCTTCAGTGAAACCCACGGCAAGGTGTGGGAGGTCAATGTGCCACCAAATCTTTCACACCATGTACTAAGGCAGATGCTGTATTGTGTGACCTCTCCCACAACTATGTACTGCTACAGTTTTCTGCACGTTGATGACAAAATCACAGCTAAACAACTCAGGTAACAAAGTGTTTTATTCTTGCTCACAATTCTCCATTACAGTTTATAATCTAGCTTTGCAGAAGAGTTCATAACAACACTAGGAACTGGGAGAACCACAGCAAATCCACAGGGATCGCTAAAGGAGGGTCAAGCCTCACTTGCCAGACTGCAAATCTGCCCAAGTTTGCTGACGTGCATCAAACTACTGACCCGGCTCTCTCCATCTATTTACCTGCCCAGGGAAAGCCCGCCTGCTAGGAGTTAGGTCTTCTCCCAGCAACTGGATGCTCTCTTGCGGCTTGCTTAGGGCTTGACCTAACCATGGATTCTTCACAGACATGCCCAGAGCCAACCCTTCAACCGCCAAGTCAATACCTGTATCGAACTATCACATGCATGTAAGAGGTTCCATACCTAGTTATTTACTTTCACACTAGTAAAAAGTAAGGAAGAACCTTGTACACAGGAGTCTCAAGGAGAGAATTACTGATACTGAGAGGTAGAGAGCAATCCACGGAGGTCATGTCCAAAGGTGAGGCAGAGCCAGATGGAGGCAAGCTAACAGTGCTACAGTAACCTGCTCAGACACGGAATGTTGGGGCGCATGTGGACGTTTTCAGGGGACTTTCCGTGTGTGGAGAAAGAATGCCTTCCAGAGGCTGAGCAGGCACTACAAGGATGAAGGAGCATCAGCCACCAGGTGGCAGCAGAGGATAGCAGAAGGATCTGGCCACAACCAACGGAAATCCCTTTCAGGAACCCATCCTTACCTAGAAACTACCTCCTATTTCAGATGGCCTATGTCCCTGGGTCCTCCGTGCAGGAAACCCCTACCCTCTACCATACATGCCCAGATACTTCTGCTTGTCACTCTTAAGTAGTAGGTCTCAACTATCACTCCAAGTCTAGACTGAGGTCAGGCAATGTGCTCAGCAGAGGTGGGGGTTCTCAACCCCAAAGAAAGGTCTGTATCTACCCGTCACTACAGACTCAAGTCCAACCATGACCAGAGACCTTTGAATACTGGGCTCTGATTGCTCACTAGCCAGTGTTAAGTTCACCCTGATTCAGGGTTGGTTCCAGTTATTCCAACTTGTTTGTATATGCCACCCAAGTCTAACACTTCTTGGCACCTGGTGGGCAAAAGGGACATACCTTGCACAGTTGGCCTGCCAGGTCCTGATGGACAGGTCTGCCTGCCCCTGGGCAAGGTGCCAGTGACTAAAGCATAAAAGCTTGGGTTCTCCCAAGCAGCTCCTGAGACTGTCACCATGAAGGGGAGGAGTGCCCTCCTGCTGGCAGCTCTTACACTGCTCTGCATCTGTGGTGAGTCTCGTTCTTGTTTCTAGCACATTGGTGGGGGAGAAGTCCCTGAGAGGCTGAAATCCTAGCATTAGGTAGACACAAGTGCAGGTAACTCTGCAACCCCCCACCAGCCCCTATCCAAATCCCCTGATCTACCCTTACCCAAACAATAAGGGTAATGTCACCCACTCAGGTTCAGTCCAGACTGACCTGCCCTCTGAACCAAGCTAATCCAGAGGGATAAATGATTCCATATCAGTGTATGACTTTTCCTCCCTAGTGAGGACAGTAAGACAGAGGGGCAATCAGAGCAGCTGGCCCCAGGGGTGACTGGGGGAGTGGTCTGCAGCAGATGGGACTGAGGATGATCACAGGAAGATCTAGAGGATCTTCAGACCTGGTGCAGCAGCAGACCATGGGGCCGCAGGGTAGATCCTGTCCTATCCTAGTCCACCTGTCTCCCTTTGCAATACAGGGATGACTAGAGGAGAGAATGACAATGAGTTTTTCTTGGAGTTTCTACAAACGCTGCTGGTGGGAACCCCAGAGGAGCTTTATGAAGGGCCTCTGAGCAAGTACAACGTGAACGATGGCGCCAAGGCAGCGCTGACAGCGCTCAAGTCCTGCATTGATGATTTGCAGCCAGTGTACAAGGAGGAACTGGTCAAGCTGCTGGTAATGGGGCTTGGACTTCCAAGACCTATGCATGGCCCCTGATCACCAGCTACCTCCACTCCCAGACCCACTTCAAGCCCCCAGAATCCCTTAGACCCATTGCCCCCAGCCTACAGACTATGCTCCACAGAGGTGGTGTGTGTATTCCCAACCCCTCCCAGCCGCGAGGAGGGCAGACCCAATGTTCGGGAGTCTGCCTTTTCCCGGGGGTGTGCACAAGCCTGTCTGCTTCTAAGGCTGTGATCACCAGCTGTCCTGGCTCACACACATCTGTCTTGCAGGTGCAAGTGCTGGACAGTCAGGAGGACACATAGGCGAGCCTCAGACATGGCTCTCAAGAGCACAGGACCAGCCGCACAAGCACCTCGGACACCTGTGCACTGCTGCTTCCTTTGAACCATTAATCAATAAAACCTCCTGCAGCCCAGGTGCTGGATCCTCTGTCTCCCCACACACGGGACACATACAACAGGTCATATCAAGAGCATACCGAAGGGTAAAACACACATGCAGATTCATTTGTGGGGTCACATGCAAGGAGCAACATGTAAAGGGAACCCCACTCAAAGCTGCACAGGACATAAATACCATGCAGACAGGCACAGGTCAGAGAACACGGGCTGGTAGCCATGTGAACGCAGGGAGACATCTGAGAGGAAGACGGTCTACGGGTGGCAGAACTCTGGCCAGTCTGATGGCTCACAGGCTGAAGGCTGTGTGTCAGCGGAAAGCCAACAATGCTGTTGGAGCCCTAATCAGACTGCAAAGAAAACCTTGCACACTCACAAGGACACCCAGCGTCCTGAGACACGGGCCCTACTCATGCAGCATCTGAGGAAGTCATCAGAACACGCTCTACAGACCAGCCACACAGATGCCAAATCACCCTCACTCCAAGAGCCATGGCAGCCAGAACTTACCCACCCTCACTTCCCAACTCTGTGTATTCTAGTGGGCGAGGCTGAGGGCACCATTTTTGTTCACTGGCCACTCCAGGTTCTAACCCTCCCCACACTTGCATCCCAGTCACCAAGACAGTTACATAACATGGAGGGTGGTGTCAGAAGATGGGGGCTCCTGGTGAGGGTGGGAGTCCCTGGAGAGGTTCCTGAAGAGACAGGGGTTCTTGAAAAAGGTAGGGGGAATCCTGTAATAGGGGACCTTCCTGGAGAGGAGGCACGTGAGTCCTTGGAGAGGGCAGTATAGTACCGGGATAAGTGGAGGTTCCCAGAGAATCAGAAGCCTCTGGAGAAGGTTACTGGAGAGGTGAGGGGATCCCCTAGAGAAGTAGGGGCTCAAAAGGTAGGGGCTCCTGAAGATATGGGGTCCCTGGAGAGAATAAAGGCTCCCGAAGAAGCAGGGTTCCTAGACAGATGATGGTTCCCACAGATGGGGGATGCAGAGTTCCCTGGAGTGAGGGGTCCCTAGAGAAGTGGAGATTCCTGGGGAGGAGGGGATCTCTGGAGAGGGTTATGAGTTCCTGGGCAGGGGGAGACCCTGAGGAGGTGGAGGTCCCTAGAGAGGTGTTTCTGAGTAGAGTTGGCTCCCTGAAGAGGGCATTTCTGGAGAGGGTTTGGAATGCTCAGAGAGGGCGGGGCCTCGTGAGGGCTCTTGGCAGACCATCTGTGATCTAGAACTCTCTGTAGAACAGAACCACATTCTAGAGCTCAGGAAGAGGGACCTGTTCCTAATTCTCAAAGCTGGGGGAGAAAGGGAGGCTTTCTCTCCATGCTCCTTCTTGGGGAACTGCCTGGCACAGAAGCCAGGGGGACAGGCCACCTGTGAGGAGGCTGGGTCCCTAGCTGCTCTTAGCCCACTCCTGCACGGAGGTGAGGCCTCCCGATTGCCCCTCTCCCACTATTCAGCTCAGCTAAGAAGCTCCCCACCCTTGCCAGCTAGCTTCACACCACATTGCACTCAGGGCACTCTGAAAAAGAGAAGCCAGCCAAGACTCCCTTAAATCCAAGAGATTAGTCATTGCAGGGTCACAGTGGACAGTTCCCCCGACCTGTCCAGAAGACCTAATTCCCCTATCTTGGATTTGGGGAGGGGTTAGCCCAGCACATCGAGCAGGAAGCTCTCTGCCTATTTAACTGCTCCAGACCCACGTCTCCGTGTGTGTCCACAAGGCAGGGACTGAGGCTGCAGGACGCAGGCTCAGCAGGACCAGGGATGAGGACATGGGGCCAGGATGAGATGGGTCAGGGCCTCCCAGCACCCGGTCACCCTCTTGTCCATGGACAGAGCCGGCCATGGCAGAGGAGGTATGGGTGGGCACCTGGAGGCCCCATCGCCCCAGGGGGCCCATCATGGCCCTCTACAGCAGTCCTGGACCCAAGTATCTGATTCCACCCACTACTGGTAAGAGCTTGAGGGCCTGGGACTTGGTGGGGACAGAAGCCATGAATGGCATGGCTGGGGACGGGGGGGGGGGGGGGAGGAAGGGTTCAAACCCTGATGCCCAATGGGAAGCGGGGTGTCTCCAGCGGCCGAGTCCCTGTGCCCACAGGCTTCGTGAAGCATACACCCACCAAGCTGCGAGCTCCGGCCTACAGCTTCCGCGGGGCACCCATGCTCCTGGCAGAGAACTGCTCCCCAGGGCCTCGCTATAGCGTGAACCCCAAGATACTGAGAACTGGCAAGGATCTCGGCCCTGCCTACTCCATTCTGGGGCGCTACCACACCAAGACCTTGCTGACCCCCGGCCCGGGTGAGTGACTGCTACTTAGGGGTTGGGTTACGTACACATACTAATATGGGAAGGCCACTAGTCTCATCTCCCTGGCTGCCTTTCTGCTCGGGAGACACCACTGGGTCTGCTGTGCAGCCTGAGACGCAGCAGTGTAATAGAATCCAGGGACCAGATCCCTGCTCAAAACCAGCCCTGGGGCCAGTCCCGGCCCCACTCATTGTTGGGGCTCAGAGGCCTTAACTATTGGGCCATCCTTTATCAACACTCAAGACCGGGGTGGAGGGCACCAGATGCTTGTTGCTCCTGCACCCCACCCCCTCCTCTCCAGGTGACTACTTTCCAGAGAAATCTACCAAGTATGTGTTTGACTCGGCACCCAGCCATTCCATCTCTGCCCGGACCAAAACCTTCCGAGTAGACAGCACCCCAGGTATGGTACAGCTCTGTCAACTGGTGGAACAGAGTTGGGGGAGGTCCCAGGATGGGGCGGTGGAGGCCAGCACAATATGAGACTTGAAGAGGTGGAGAGAATCCCAGGAAGAGTCAGTGGCCCAGTTCGTCTGAGGTCCCCTGTCCCCCACAGGCCCTGCTGCATACATGTTGCCTGTGGTGATGGGGCCGCACACCGTGGGAAAGGTCTCCCAGCCCTCCTTCTCCATCAAGGGCCGCAGCAAGCTGGGCAGCTTCAGTGATGACCTACACAAGGCAAGGGTCACCCTGGCTAAGGACAAAGCCTCGCCCCAACACTGTTTGGTCCTCCTCCCCCAAGACCCAGGAGTTCCCACCCCTCCAACCCTGTTGAAGTTCCTAGGCCTCCTTCCCCTTCAAGATACCTGGAGACCAGGACACCAACATGAAGATGGCACCGACAACAAACAGAAGGATTTGTGGGCCACTGCCTAGGGGCAAGTGGTGATCTGAGATGCAGGACAAGGGAGGAGGGAAAAAACAAACAAAAAAAACAGCCGTTAGCTCTTTGCGGACCTCACTAGCCACTTGTCAATGATTTTAAAGGGAGACCATCCCAAGAGGAAAGGGGCCTTATATACACCATCAGAGAAGAGATGTAAAGAGGGCACACCACCACAGTCAGGCTGAAACTGGGGGTGATATCTCACACAAGTTGTTCATTACCTGCCCGGTACTACTGGAGCCACATCTTGGGGTAAAGCAAGTCTGCCTGAGTCCTGCTCTCTTTTCAGACCCCAGGTCCAGCAGCGTACCGCCAAACTGACGTGCAAGTGACCAAGTTTAAGGCTCCACAGTACACCATTGCTGCCCGGGTGGAGCCCCCGGGGGATAAAACTCTGAAGCCAGGACCTGGAGCCCACAGTCCTGAAAAGGTCTGGGTAGAGACTACGGTGGTTGAGTGAGGGTGGAGGGAAAGGGCCTATGGTGTGTGGAAAGGGAAGGGTCTGTACTTTTCAAGGGAGACTAGGGGGACGTGCACCCTAAGGTAAGTGTATCCAGAAGCTTGCTCAGCATTTAGACGGTGTGACAGTTTATACTGCTAAATGCAGCATGGCCTTCCCATTGGCCATCTTGGCCTCAGTTTAGTGGATCCAAGCCCCCCACCCTCTACCTCCTGGACCAAGCACCCTTCTCACAGCCCCTTTTCTCCCAGGTGACCTTGACCAAGCGTTGTGCTCCCATCGTCACCTTTGGTATCAAGCACTCCGACTACATGACACCACTGGTTGTTGATGTGGAATAGAGCCCACCCTGCACCCACCAGTCTGTGTCCACGAGGCTCCCACAGAGACATGAGAGCCGACGACGATCTGGACATTTCTTCCACCAGCAAGGCCACTGCCAACCTGGCATTGCAGAGCACAGCATACTTGTTTGGACAGTTTTAACAAATTATTTTTTTCTGTGCTATCTCTTAGCTAATCTTGTTTCCTACCATGTCCAAATTGTTTAATAAATCATAGATTTCATTTGTAATTTTTATCTTGGAGAAAGGATGAGATTGTCCTAAAGGCATCTTTGCAGGGGAAGAGCCCTGCCTCAGACACTTAGCTTTCCAGGTGTTCTCTCTACACCAAGGTCTTCCTCTGAGAGTAAGGGACTGGGTTGAAGTGAGCCATCTCAATAGTGGGGGTTCAACTGAACTGCTACTGGCAGTTAATGTCTATTAATGCGTGCAAGCTTACCAGGAGTCCAGCCATGGCCTCAGGCTTTAGAGGTGTTCGTCAGCCCACCTGTCAGGAGAAACCTGGACACGACAAGCGCACACAGCCATTGTCACGGTGCTGCCTGAAGTTCTGTCCACAGCAGCAATGCAGGAAGATGTGCTTTTACTGCTGTGTTTAAACCTTAGGCAAGTACTTTATCAACAGCCAGTAAGACATGGAACAGGGAAGTTGGCATCTCAGCTGGACCTGAGAAAGGAATCTGTAGCGGCTTCTAGGAATGTAGTAGAGAGTTCAGCAAGGGTTGGGAATCTCACCTCGGTTCTGAGGGGGATCCATACAGGACAGGTGGTCCTGTCTAACACACCTGCAGGACTTTCCCTGCAGTGCTCTGTCCCAGTTACCTCATGCTTACTCAGTCAGCCTTTAGGAGGTAATTCTAACACTATCGGTCAGTCAGACTGGCAGAGAAGCACCACACAGCAGGAAGTGGTCTGTGGCTGTCTTGCTGCAAGGAGTGAATGAGGTAGACAAAACACCTGAGAAAAGACAGGATAGAGCTGACCACAGCACGAGGCCACGCAGACCAGTTGTTCAAAAGAACTGCCTGAAACGCCTGGGAAACGAGAACAAGGAGTACATGGAACCAACACTTTACTGCTGAAAGGCTGGTCTTAAACTGTAGACAGCCTGGTGGCTCATTCTCCTGCCTGTGGCACCGGATACTGAGGGTCCTCAGTGCTTCTTGTACCAGGGACCAAAGTGGAACCCCACCCATCCACAGGGTCTGGTGCCAGGTACACAGGGCCGGAAGGTAGGGTTAGGATCCTCAAGAAGTTGGTTGGACCCTATGACTGTGGGATTGGCACCCCACTTCATATGATTAACAGGGGAAACAAAAGTTAACTGGACAAGGGCTACAAACTCGACACCCAAGCAGCTGGAGAACTACAAATGCAATGAAGATGGCTGGGGTACAGTTGGTGAACTGGAAGAGAACCAGCCATTGAGGGGTTGGGGGGGTATCCCGAGTCATGGTAAGTCATCTCAGTCTAATGCTCTCCCAACTGAGCTATGTGCAAGAATTTAGACCACCACCAATGTCTTGGGTGGTGGGTGGCATACTCTTTCCTCAGGAGGCTGAGGCCAAAGGGTCACCAGCTGGAGAAGAGCCTAGGCTACCTAAGGAGTTCCAGGTCAGCCTGAGCCATCTAACCAGACACTTTCTCAAAAAAAAAAGTTTCCTAGGATTTAACATTTTCAGGAAGTAAGTCAACAGAGCTTGACCCAGAAAGACAAAGGAGGCAAAACTGCAACATGAAAAGTCTGAGGAATGATTCGTGCGGCTGTTGGCATGATTACTAAGTTGAGGGCTAGGCCAAGCTCTGGCATATAGGACACTAGGAAACAAAGAACCTGAAGTGTGTAACAACGGGATTTCCAAAGAGGTTCAAGCTAGACCAACACAGCTGTTAGGGAAGCAACATGAAGTGAGCGGTTCTCCTCTAGAAAGATTAGGGGCTCAGTCCAACACAGTGTAAGTGCCAGATGAGAAAGAGACCAGGGCGTGGACAGAATGGGTGAGAATGAAGGGGAGGGTCCCCAGTGCTGGAGCAGGACTCGGTCACTGGAGTCACAGGCTCTAAGAATCCAGGATATAGCAGAGTATGTGATAGTGCTCTAGGACAGTTAGGCTCCATGATGGGGTCCCTGAGGAGGGGAGAACGACTAGGACACATATCTGATAAAGCCAGAAAAGGGCATGAAACTGTTCGGTTCGTTTATTAAAGACATTTTATAAAGACAAAAGCATTGGGCCCTTAAAAGCTCCTGGTCCTATCTGTCCTACACTTCAGGTCATGTGAACATGGGACTGGTCAATGAAGTGACTCAGAATTTCCTCTCACTAAGGGCAGACTGGTCAGGCAAAGCCAAGGAGGGTGCAGGTATAGGGCCAAAAGTTCCTGCTGCAAAACAGTCTCCAGGGGGGAAGACCACCCTACTCTTCTGAGGATGGATACATCTTTGGCACTGTGTTGGAGGGGGGGTGTCTCAAGCCCAAGGATATGTGTCTCTGTTTCTAAACACAATGGCTTCAATATGATTCTAGCCCATTACCTCCAGTCAGGGTTGCAGTCCATTCCTTCATCCACAACAGTGCCTTTGCCTGGGGCCTGGCTTCAGCCAGGAACTAGAGGATACAGGTGTTAAAATGGAGATTCTTGGCCTGCACAGCAGCCTCAACTGAGGAATTACTACTGCATCTGGCCCAAGGACCCTCAGGAAGAAGGATCACATGAAATCCAAAACCAGAGTTCCTTCTGGAGTCAGCTGCAGGCTCTTCAGAGCACATACACAGTTTCATCCAGGAATAGAAAGGACAGGGTAGGACTGAAGAGTCTTAACATATTGGTTACTAAGGGCTGGCAACCAAAGAGGGCACATTCAGGACTCACAGATATCTGTTCTGCTCGGAGCTGGTTTATCCTGGCATGATGTGTCCCTGACTGTTCCAGGGTTGTTCGAGTCAGGGAGTGAGATGAGGCAGCTACACCTTTGTTCCCCTTTCATACATGGGACAAGCTCGTCGTGGATCGAAGGCAAGCTGCAACCCTTCCCACACAGGAAGGTGTCTGACCCATGATAACAATTTCAAAAAATCCTTTTGTAGTCAAGTCATCTGGAGCCAAGGATACCATGTGAGGAAGAGCCTGGCTGCCCCTGGTTCCTACTGGCTCACGTCCTTGCTTTTGACAAGAGGTAGGAGAGGATGAAGAAGGCCACAATCAAGCCCATGGCCATACCACATAGAAGTTTCCTGTTGTCTCGCCCAGAACGTGCCATCGTAGAAAATCGCTTCACGCTCCCTGTGAGAAGGCCAGTCACGCTTGCGAAATCCGAGTCCTAAGGGAGGGACCCAGAGAATCACACAGAGGTAGAATCTTCAACCGCCCACCTGCACTGGCACCACAGAATGCAGAGCAGGCAGGATGAGCAGAGCTGACTGTAAACCTGTGCACACTGCAGACTCTTACCATGCCGTCCAGGTACCGGTTCTGGTCTTCTGTGTCCCTATCAATGTCCAGGGCCAGCTGGTCAGGATCAAAGAAAGCATGGTCAGGCAAAGGCAGACAAAGAACATGGAACTCATCCTCCCCTCAGGAACTCTATCCACAACTCTGCTAGACCAGAAAGGTCAAAGTGCCACCTTGGCCACCAATCAAGGTGGCATGTACACCGAAGAACAAGGCAAATGCACGGCTGAAGCCCTTCTAGTCTCTTACTCTCTTCCCACTCCCCCAAGGCACCAAAGAAAGAAAGGGGCCACTACTGACCGATTTGAGCCTGGTAACCTTGGAGGCCAAGCTGTCAGTCATCCGCTTGTTCTCCCGGTCTAGAATCTCCTCCACAGCACCAGAGCTCTCAGCTGTAAAACAGAAAGACTGAGGAGTGGCCCCCGACCCCTTTCTTCAGTAGTCTTGTCCAGTAAGACTCCTAACGGCCAACACAGGTCTACTGTGCAGGTCCCAGGTCCTGAGTTTCGGTAGATGGCTATGCTGCAAGGGTCATACCAGTTCAAGTCCTTTGTGCAGGCCCAGGCAGGGGTGGGCAGAGCACCCTAGGAGGGTCAGTCTGGCCTGCCTCCTCTGATACTCTAGGGGAACCCAAACCAAACTCAGGAATGCTGACAAGATGAAGTACTTGCCTCTGTGAAAATCACTGTGTGGGTGAGGGACTGTTCTCAGGGAACATAAGTAAATTCTAGTAGGGGCAGAGGAAAGACAAAAGAAATGCCCAAGAAGGCAGGAGTGCCGTGCAAAGACGACCTGAGAATTAGGCTCAGGAGAAATAGCAAGCAGTCAGACACATCAGAAAGACCCTTACTGTAGAGGAAAAGACAGGCACACCCAGGTCCACCTCTGTATTCCACAAGGGACTTCCTGCGACGCACAGAGCATAAGCCCCTGGGTTACCGTGCGCTGGGCCAAGTAAGCAAGGCAGAAGTGCAGTCATGCATCAAAACCAGTCTGGATGGGACCCGTCTATGGGGAGGGGCCGTGACCCTAGCAATGACAAGGTGTGCGGAGGTAAAGGGCAGGACATGGGTGCCCTGAAAACCGAGCATTAGTCCTTTTGCCCCAGGTCTCGGTACTCCACCTAGCACACAGAACGCAGGCGTCGCGAGGCCCGCAGAACCCTTACTTGGATCTTCTGCTGCAACTGTCGCGCCAGGTCTCCAGGCTCCTGCTCACCGACCTCACTAGACACCGGTCGCCAGGAGGCTTCGGTACTGGAGAATCGCGCTCGCAGTCCCGCCCTCCTCTGCCGAAAGGCGTCAGCACCGCCCCCGCGCCACGTCCCAGGCCGAGTAGAGGAAGCTGCTCCCACCCACCCCTGGCCCGGGGCCCCTGCCCCCCTCACCCCTGCACCCCTCCGGCGCGCTCACCGCGAGTCCACTCGGCCATCGCGCCCAGCTGGCTACGTGCAGCCGTCGGGCTCCGCCACAGCGGACGTGGCACCGACCCTGCGGACAGGGTTCCGGTCTACAGGCGTCTGGCCCGCCCCTTCCGCCTCACGCCGGCTGACTTCCGGGTCCGCCGGAAACACGAGCGACCCAGGCTCCGGGCGAGAAGGCTGGGCGGGCCACTAACGCCCGAGAGGCTGATTGGCTGGCGCCGAGTCCCGGTGACGAGTCGCCGCCCGGAGCACGGCCCGTGGGTCCGCGTGGAGCTCTTTCGCGGTCCCTGCCGCTGCTGCTGTAAGGCTGCGTGGCGCTGGCCACTCGGCTGTGCCCATCTGCACAGCTGATGACCTCGGACAGCGCCCCTCGGCGTGTCTGGGCTCCGTCCCCGCAGATCCCACCACCGGCCACTTGCGCCTTTGCGCTCCGGCCCGCGCCGCGCAGCGGCTCCCTCGCCGTCGCTCCTCCAGCCAGGGCGGCCTCCAGGCTTTTCTCCCCGGCTCCTCTCCGAAGAAAGGCGTTTCTCTGCATCCTCTCCAACACACGAGACATCTTTTTAGGACCCACTCTTGTGAACGCCTCGCGTCGTCACGCCTGTTTTGCCCTCCCTCCCTCGGCAACGCGACGCGCTCGGCCACACCCTCGAACCAGCGCCGGGAATGCCGAGCCGCTCGTGCTCTCCGCAGTCGGGCGCGTCTAGGACAGGCATCGGGCCACACGCCCCTCCGCCGGTCGCTGTTTGGTGAGGCGGCCACGTGACGCCGATGTGACCCCCCGCAGAGTAGGCGGACGAGACCCGCCCCCGCCGCGTCCGCCGGAGGCCCGGCCCTCCGCGCGCCGGCTCCCGGCATCCTCCTCGCTCCGATCCCGGGCTTCCGGACTGGGGCGGAGCCCACGGGCCTGACTGCTCCCATCCTCCCGGCTCAAAACCTCACAGCCCCCGGGGCCGCTGGCCATGGAGCCCCGGGCGGTTGCAGATGCGGTGGAGGTGGGAGACGAAAACACAGTGACGGAAGCTCTGCAGTCGTTCAACCGGGAGGTGAGCGGCAGCCGGCTGCCGAGGACCGATCAGGGTGGGAAGGAACGTTAGCGTGCGCACTTGGAGACCCGGTGGGCGTGTGAGTTGGTAGATTGCCTGCCGGCCTGGGATGCTCCAGTCGCTGGAAAGATGTGTGGGAGGCAAGGGTGGGCCTTGCCATTTGTTCAGAGTGGCGGCTGCTGACTGGGAGATGGAACAGACCGCTCCACTCGGCTAGACGAGCACAAATCCTGCCTGCCTGCCTTGAACTTACTGGGTTTCCTTGCAGCACTCTCAGAGCTTCTCTTTCGATGATGCCCAGCAGGAAGACAGGAAGGTAGGTGCGGGCCCAAGGGGTCACAAGGCTGCCCCAGGAAGAGAATCTGTGGAAACCACTGTCGTCCCTTTCCACAGAGACTGGCCAAGTTGCTGGTGTCGGCCCTGGAGCAGGGCTTACCATCATTACACCGTGTCACTTGGCTGCAGACTATCCGAATCCTGACTCGTGACCGAAGCTGCCTGGACCCATTTGCCAGCCACCCGAGCCTCCGTGCACTAGCCTGCTATGCTGGTATCTCCAACGCAGAGGGGCCGGTGCCGGAGGCCCTAGACATGAATGTCCTGCTCGAGTCCCTCAAGTGCCTGTGCAACCTTGTCCTCAGTAGCCCCACAGCACAGGTGCTAGCAGCAGAGGCCCACCTGGTGGTGAGGCTTGCAGAGCGAGTGGGATCATACGGCCAGAGGAGCTTTCCCCATGATGTCCAGTTCTTTGATTTGAGGCTCCTCTTCCTGCTAACAGCCCTCCGCAGTGATGTGCGCCAGCAGCTGTTTCAGGAGCTGCATGGTGTGCGCCTGTTGACCGATGCACTGGAGCTAACTTTGGGGGTGGGCCCCAAAGAGAACACCCTTGAGATTCTTCCTCCCCAAGAGACAGAACGAGCCATGGAGATCCTCAAAGTGCTCTTCAATATCACCTTCGACTCCATCAAGAGGGAGATAGATGAGGTAAGTTATAGTCTTGGGTAGGGGTCAGATCAAGACATTTTGTGGTTCTGCCTCCAGCCATACCTTTTTTTTTTTTTTTTTACATTTTTTATTATTATTTTCGCTCATACAAACTTAATAGGTATACCAGTTCCCTCCCTCCCTCTTCCTCCCCCCTACCCCCTTGCTCCCCCTCCCTTCACCCCTCTCTCCCCATCCCCCAGTGTCTCCCCCCCTAATCCCCGAAGAATCCTTTAATGTGCATGCCAGACTCTCCTCTGGGCCCTCCTCTCTGATGACGTACAAGGACCCAGTGGCTTTTCCCTGAACCCTTTCCTGTGTTCCCCTTAAGCATAGGAACACTACTATGCTCCAGCCATACCTTGAGGCAGGAACCTCAAGAAGGCTTCTGAGAGAAATGGCAGGCTGTATGGTACATGGGAATGTTCTCTACCATGAGATTGTAAGTGTAGGACTTTATCCCAAAGAAATGTAGTAAGTTCTGACCTAGGAAGTGTATTTAGAAGCACACGTAAGAACCTTTCATGAGAACACCAATGGTTATCTGTAGCCCAGCACTGTCCCGAGGTCATCAGGTGTACAAGTGGGCACAGCCAAGTGGTCAGCTCCTTGCAGCCTTGGAGCGCAGCACAGGGACAGGTGGGACTTCTCAAAAGAGTTCCTTTCTGTCTTTGCTCAGGAAGACACTACCCTTTACCGGTACCTGGCAACTCTTCTACGGCACTGTGTGATGATTGCTGCTGCTGGAGACCGCACAGAGGAGTTCCATGGGTGAGGACAGAACTTACTGTGATGGAGTATGCCTAGACATTGAGACTTAGTCCCCAGCTTCTGCTATGGACCAGAAGTACCTGAGAGCCCAGGTCCCATCCTAGAGTCTAACTTCATCACTAGAATGGAACACTTGTGTGCTTCAGAGACCCTCAGGAACTTGAGGTATCGCTAGAACAAGAGCCAATAAATTTATAGACAGAGCATTGAATACAGACAATGGTATCATACAGGCAACTTCATCCATTAGCTATATTCAGATTTCCAGAGGCCACTTTGTGTCTCAGCACAGACAAAAGGAGCAGGTAGAATGTCTAGAAAATCCCCTACCACACAACTGACTGTAGGTACCCCTGAGATCAGTTCCTACCCTTGAGAGCCTAGTGCTATCCTTACGGTCCTGTGTTCCCCAGGAGAGGAACCAGAGATCGTAACCATGCTTATCAAGGTCTCTCTCTGTCTGCAGCCACACAGTGAATCTTCTAGGGAACTTGCCCCTCAAGTGTTTGGATGTTCTTCTCACCTTGGAACTGCATGAGGGTTCCTTGGAATTTATGGGAGTCAACATGGATGTGATCAGTACTCTCCTTGCCTTCCTAGAGAAGCGTCTACATCAGGTAGGTAGGAGAACTGTGTGTGGACATTCCAGGGACTCTAGCCACCACTGTGGCCACTGCTTTTCTGCTCCACTAGCAGGTGGAGTTTGTCTTGTTAGTGAGACTTGGACAGCTCCAGTTGTTCAGTGGTCCAACCAGGTGGCACCAGATTTTTCCTCCCTTAGAAGTATGTAGACATTCTAAGTGTTCATACACAGGGAAACAAGCTTTTTACCTTATAAATGGTCCTCAGAAGTCCTTGGACACTAATTTCCTGGTATCATCGTATATGGAGATCCCTAAGTGACAAGTATCAGTTGTCCCTTGGCATCTTTAGGAAATTGACAGGAGCGTCTAACCAAAGATTCCCTGACTCTCGTAATACTATAGGACATCCAAAAGGCTAGAGATTAGGTCCGTCCTGTGGAACTTGCAGAGGTTAAACAGGAGAAAGAATTACAAATTGAGATTCATTAGATCTCTGTGTTTGTGGGCAAAGGGTGCTCACAATACCTGTGAGATGGGTGAGACAAGAAGCTGGCTTTGAGCATGCTGACTATCCTTATTGTTGAAGCCGCTAGTGTTGAGCTATAGGGAAATAGCAGGTGACGCTGGGTAGGGTACACTGCTTGCTGATCATGAAATACCAAGGCAGAGATTGCGTTGTTTCTTTTTGCTGTTTCTCGAGGTCAGTGTGTGTACCCGGGCTATACAGACAGCTTTAAGTGCTTCATATTTTGTTAATGGCCCTGGTTTATAGTTGAGAAAGTCAGACTAAAAGCAGTAAATTACTTGCTAGAAGTCCCAAAGCTAGAAGTCCTATTTTTATCTTTTTGTCTCTAATTTTTCTTTTTGAGACAGTGTCTCATATAGCCTAACTTGACCTCAAACTTATAATATGTAGCCAAAGTTGACCTTGAGCTTCTGATCCTCCTACCTCCATCCTCGAAGTGCTAGGATCCTAAGCTCTTGCCACTGTGGTGGGTTTAGTATTTTCTTCCCTTTCATAAACACCATCATTGTTGGCCCTTGGCTACTTCACTGCAGCCTGGTCTCTTGCACGCCTCTGTTGCCAGAACCACCTGGTGAGGTGTGCAGTGCTTCTCCAACCTCAGATTGGGCGCACAGTCTAGTGATAGGCCCTTCTGCAGACCCACAGGCTGAAGGAGAGTGTGGCTCCCGTGCTGAGTGTGCTAACAGAGTGTGCCCGCATGCACCGTCCTGCCAGAAAGTTCCTGAAGGCCCAGGTATTTGGAAAGGAGCCACAGCTCCTGGGGAGCATGGGCTGGGTTCTTCTCATGGGCCACTGGCTGCTCCAAGCCTAGGATTAGACAGCTGCCTTTCCAGGTACTGCCTCCTCTAAGGGATGTGAAAACTCGGCCAGAGGTGGGGGACCAGCTTCGAAACAAGCTCGTCCGCCTCATGACGCACCTGGACACAGATGTGAAAAGGGTAGCCGCCGAGTTCCTCTTTGTCCTGTGCTCTGAGAGTGGTGAGTAGGCAGAAGCCAAGTCCCAGGTCTGCCCTCCTGCAACCACATTCGCACATTGACCTCCCTTCTGGTCTCCAGTGCCCCGATTCATCAAGTACACAGGCTACGGGAATGCTGCTGGTCTTCTGGCTGCCAGGGGTCTCATGGCGGGGGGCCAGCCTGAGGGCCAGTACTCAGAGGACGAGGACACGGACACAGACGAGTACAAGGAAGCCAAAGCCAGGTGTGTGCCCTTCTGTACACTTGGGTTTCTCTGTGACCCCCACTTCTGCCCTTTGCCCTACAAGACACTGCTGGGTACAACAGGGTGAGAAAAAAACCTAAACTCAGGCACATGCCCAAGTGCTATGTATGTCCTGGTGAGGCTGAGTGAGTGAGCTCTCTGGGAGCCAGGGAGTACCTGGCCATGATCTGGCTAGTACTCCAGGAGAGAGCTCTCTTACGTCTACACCACCCCCAAAACCAGAAAGGTGGGGTTCTAAGCCTGAACCAGAAGATGGAGAGTTCCTTCCAATGATAGTCTCTTTTCCTGCTGCATCACTAACCCGTTTCTTGTGCCCCTGCCCTGGGAAGCAGCATCAACCCCGTGACTGGGAGGGTGGAGGAAAAGCCACCCAACCCCATGGAGGGCATGACGGAGGAGCAGAAGGAACACGAAGCCATGAAGCTAGTGAACATGTTTGACAAGCTGTCCAGGTATGTGCTGTGAGGAAGGGCCTACAGACTGGAGTGATGGAAGTGGGCCTGTCTTACAAGTCCCAGGAGCAGGGCTCGGGACTGCTTAGGAACTTGCATCAGTTGCATGCCTGAGGTTTGGAATCACTTGCCTGAGAGATGAAGTCCTCTAGAAAAGTGTTAGGCTCAGAGCATTGAGCCTGATTTTCAGGCCGTGAAAATGAAGCCAAGACTTGTCAGGGACTGCCTATCACGTCAGTGTTCTCACGTGGTGGTTCAGATCTGGGTCTGACTAATGAAAAGAAGCAGGGCCCCATTTTGCACACTAGGCCTTTTCCCAACTACTGTGCTTTCTCCACAGGCACCGAGTCATCCAGCCCATGGGGATGAGTCCCAAAGGTCACCTCACGTCCCTACAAGATGCGATGTGTGAGACCATGGAGAGGCAACTCTCTTCAGACCCTGACTCGGACCCTGACTGAGGATTGCAGCGGCTCTGCTGCCTTTCAGAACTGGTGCTCCTTCCAGAGATAGATGCCCTTGGGTGCGGCCTGAAGAAGCCACACTCCTCTCCATCTTGGGACCTTTTCTCTTTACTCTCCATACTCTGCTTGATTTGCCTGGGGTTAGTTTCTTGTTCTAAGACTGATGATCTCGTCCTCTGTAAAGACTGGGAATTCATCTTTTGATTTCCACAAATGAAGTCGTTTGTTTGATGTGTGCTAAGCATGTGCAGAGGCTGCTGCCAAAGGAATTATGGCTCAAAGGTGAGCATGCATGTGAGGGCAGTTTTGGCTGAGCAGGGCACATGTGACCAAGTATGTCGCGTTGGCAGAATAACCCAGAGCTCATACGTGGGGGACATACTGTTTGACAGGTGAAAGAAGCTGTTGGAACTGTAGCAGTGTGTCAGAAACATACCAGGTACCAAGGCATGCTTGTCTCTAGTCCCAGTGACCACAGAGTTGGTGGCCTCTTCTGTATCTTTCCCTCTTCTGGCTCAGCCAACCACTATAATGTCCACACCCCCAAGTTTTGACTGGCTGTGACAAGTCAGTCACACTCACCTGCTTAGTGTGTAATTACATAATGGAAAATGCTCCTTGTGAGGCCACAAAGTGAAACATGAGATTTCCGAAAGATAAACATCCAAGAATAAAGAAGAGTTTGGGGGCAAGACTGTGTGTGACCATCTGTGAAATAGGTAAACAAGCATTAAGTAGAAACTACACTTTTTTTCTTTTCAGAACTCAACACCAATCAGATAACACGTCTGTTATCACCTGATTCCCTGGAATCTGGCATTTCAATCTGTCCCTGTCAGCCTCAGCTCAGGATGGGCATGATTAAGCAACTGGAGGTGCTTCTGCCTAGAAAACTGCCCAGATTGCTATACATGGGTGGGAGCCAAAAAGGAAATGGCCAGTGCAGCAATAGAATGGGGTCTTGGGCAGCCAGGTGAGGGAAACTGCTCCTTGACTAGGAGCCAACAGTTTCCAGAGTAATACTTGGCATTGGCTGCAGCACCATTACCTGGGAGTGAGAAGTAATTTAGGAAGGGAAACAAAAGAATCTGGGGATGATTTTAAAGGACCAGGCAGAAGAGGAGCCTGGATAGAGTGGGCCTAGGGACACATGGTCCCAGTTCTGAACTTCTAAGAAGGAATACCCACAAAATCAGACCAATCCAGTCTCCCGATCCTACAGCTTTGGGAACCTCATAGAAAAAGGATGGGAAGGTTCACCTTTTGACAAGATAGCCCACTCCAGACAGGACTGTTGCGTCTAGGAACTCACTACAGTGAGACTTGTCCTTACCAGGCCTGCATAATGACTGACACACCAACAGACCCCCACAGACTATCAAAGAACTGAGTTAACATACAGTGGAAACCTTGGGGACTAAGCTGGATGAATAAAGGGAAATGCTCCTATCAGTGGGGTGGCCCAAAGAGGGGCAACTTGGTATGCTACAGAGGTCTGAACCCCCACAAGTATAGATAAGCCTGAGGGAACCCTGGGATCAATAGAAGCTTGATAGGAGTATGGAAGCGAGTGGAAAGGGAGGGAGAGAGAGATGGAGGGAAGCAAGGAAAAGTACTCAATATGCTTGTAAAACTAGAAAAATAAGGTGTACCCATATATCCTATGGCATGCCAATACTTGCTGTCTTAAAGAAACAAAAGATGCTGATTTGTACACTAAATTTTATTTTGTGCAACAAATGGAAATATAAGATCTGGTGGTGGGCATGCTGTGCTGCTCTACTGGTGGCCTGTTTCAGCCCACAGGGCCACCACCAAAGAGTGTGCTGCGCACAAGCTTTAGTTGGTAAGAGCAAATGGCAGCTTCTTTGCATCATGATGGGGGTGCCCCCAAAGGTAAATACTCCTGCTGGGCAGACATTCCCGGGGCCACTTCAGATGTTCTGCTGCCCAGGTCCTATGTTCTGCTTTGGCCTGGGCTTATAAACCTGCCCAAATTGTCTTCAGGCATGAGATTTCATTAGAAGGGATGTGGATTTCCTCTGTCACTTTCTTACATGTGGAGTAGCCATAGCCCTATCTGTCATGTCCATCCTGCTGAAACAGAAGGGATAGGTTAACTGCACACAGATACGCTGAACCACATCTCTGCCTGACTTGAACACTGAAGTCAAGCAAAACAGTTCATGAAACAACCTTTTGTCTTTGTACATGTACAGTTAAAAGACCTCAGAAGGCCTAGCACAAGGAAGCTACATAACAACTCCAAACACCACAAGTGCTGTTAATGTGTTGACAACCCAGGTGCTCAAACACCCACGCAATTCTTTCGAATGCCCTAAAGTCCACTTTGCCGCTTTTGTGAAACAAGACTGCTTCACAGGACTGCTGGGTTGATCCACACAAACTCTATTGCCCTGAATCAGCAAAGAGAGCAATTCCTCTCACGTCATTTTGTCGGCTGGGTTCTCTGCTTCCAAAATGAAGTGGCCCAGATAACTCAGCGTCAGTGGACCTTACTTCTCTACAGTGTTGGACAAATGGCCCAGCCCGCATCTGTCCTAAGGGCCAAACTGAAAAAAAAGCTAAAAATGGCAGTATGTGGAACCAGTAAATTATCACACACCCTTTTTTTGGAGTGAGTGTGTGTGTGCACATTTCATTGCTTTGCTCTGGAGTTTCCCAGCTCTGCCTTCAAGGACCACCATTCTACGTGGGACTTGGAGATCCAAACTCAAGTTTTTCTGCTTGTGAGGCAAAGAGTTTAACATCTGGATCATCTATCCTCTTTAGCCCTGCCTTATCCTTAATAAGCCTTACTTCTCTCTCGGTCCAGTCTTGGTAATGAATCAGACTGCAGACCAGTGGCAGGGAGTTTTTGCCAACAAATGTGGAGAGAGAAGTGACAACAGCCCAGAGCCAAAAACTGGCAGCAACTGGAAGTAAAGGGTGTGTTTCCTAAGATTCTGTCTCAGGGACAACTGGAAATAAGAATGTGTTTCCTAAGATTCTATCTCAGGGACAACAGAACATCAGTTGTGCTATGTCTTTGTGCGATCCCTTTGAGCAAATACTGCTCTCTAGAATTGAATAATTGGGATTTAAATGCTAACACTGTTCCCTGCAGATAATAAACTTTATTAGTGAGGTAACATATAATGTGATTCTCATGGGAAACTACATTTTCTCTGAATTACTTGCGTATGTCTTATAAAGTCTAGAAAACGTGAGCAGCTTTGGCTCCCTGTTCTCAGTAACTAATGGTTAACTCATGCTGATTACTAACTGAAACCATCCCTATTAGCTCTGTCTCAAGAAGGGACTGTTTCTCAGTGTTCTCACACCTGTGTCACTATGTCCCAGGCCTCAACAGGGACTATGCAGGACAAAATACAAATTGGCTGTAGGAGCCCTGCTTGACCACCATGAGCAGCTCTCTCAGTGCCTCCAACAGCAAATGCTTAGGCAAATGGTTCCTCTCTGACAGACAGGGCCCCACAGTTCAGCATCTATACCTTTTCAGTTTCCCGCTGGATGAGATCCTGCATCTCTTGTCTCCAGCCCAGAAGTTCCACCAGCCTTTCCACACCATGAACCACATCCCCCAGCTGGGCCACGTCTTTACTACGAGGATGCCATGCAAAGGGTCCAACCAAATCCCGATTGATGAGCAGTCGGGGCACTGATTTCTGCACCGCCTCAGACAAGCTGGCAAAAGGCTCTACCTGAAAGACAATCCAAACATGAAATGTAGTGTGTCCACATACCATTAAGCACTTGGCACAAGTTACTGAGGCCTTGGGGCAGGAAACAAAGCTAGACACTGTGAAAGATGATACCACCTTTTTGTTTTTGAGACAGGGTAACTTCAGAGTCACTGTGAAGCTTAAGATGACCTTGAACTTGTAACTTTACTGCTTTCACCTCAGCGCTGTGACTACAAGTGTGTGCCACCATGCACAGTTAATGTGGTGCTAGGGATGGAACTAGACAACTATTAGGATTGGAATTAGACAACTATTCTACTTGATTCCTGGCCCAAGGAAGAAATTTTAACATACAGTGGTTAATAGAAAAGTACTCAGAAAAGAACAGACAAGTCACACCCAAATGCAATATGGACTTTACTTCAGAGTTGCCTGTCATCTGGTGTAGATAATCTGGTTCCTCTCTGGGGCCTCTTTCTCCAGCTCTTATTGCCCACCCCCACAAGTCCTGGCTTCTCTCCCCATCCCATTCTCTTCTCAGTTTGTGTGCAGCCTATAAGCATCTTCATTCCACCTACAACAAGGGCCCTTCTCTGTCTCTGTGCTACACTTGTCTGCCACAGAGGTATCAAGGGCTCCTGCCATTGTTGTGGCTCCTAGGTCTGTCTGCACCAGTCTCCCAAGAGGGAACTCTGCCATCAGGCTTGCATCAAGAGTAACAACGCTAGGAACGAGTAGACGGGCCAGCAAGATGGCTCAGCAGATAAAAGTACCTCCACACAAACTCTTAGAAATTGGTCCTCTGAACTCCACACGAGGGGGGAAGAGAGAAAGAGAGGAGAGAGAGAGGGAGGGAGGGGGGAGGGAAGGAGGGAGGAAGGGGGAGGAGGAAGGAAGGAAGGAAGGAAGGAAGGAAGGAAGGAAGGAAGGAAGGAAGGAAGGAAGGAAAAAAGAAAAGAAAAAAAGAAAGAGAGAAAGAGAAAGAAAGAAAGAAAGAGAGAGAGAGAGAGAGAAGAAAGAGAGAGAGAGAGAGAGAGAGAGAAAGAAAGGAAAGAAAGAAAGAAAGAAAGAAAGAAAGAAAGAAAGAAAGAAAGAAAGAAAGAAAGAAAGAAAGAAAGAAAGAAAGAGAAGATTGATTGATTTATTAAGACATGGGAACCAGGCCTGGCTTTCATCAAAGAGGAATATGCTTAGTTTCTTCCTTTCACTGAATGAGTTTAAGTGGATCCTGTATGTAAAGGTGAGCAAGGCAGTCTTGGAGCAGGCATGCTGATGGATGACTACATCTCAGTGTAGAGGTGAGCAAGGCAGTCTTGGAGCAGGCATGCTGATGGATGACTAGAATCTCAGTGTAGAGGTGAGCAAGGCAGTCTTGGAGCAGGCATGCTGATGGATGACTAGAATCTTAGTGCTTGGAGGTGGAGCCAGTAGGATCAGAAATTTAAGGTCATCTTCAGCTACACAGCAAATCAGGCCTGCTGGGGCCACATGAGATCCTTTCTCAAAACACAAAAAACTGCTCGTGAATAAAGACTAGTTCATAGTTACGGGCAGAAAAACATATTTTAGGTATGCTATCAATTTGAGAAAAAGGAAGTGACAGATTTGACTATGCCAGTACCACTAATTTGGTATCTACACAAAGCTATTATTTAAAAAAAAAAAATTACACCTGTCATCATTATAAATGTATTTATAACATCTATAATGATTTACAAACATGTTTTGTTTCTAGTTTAGAACCCAAAGAAAAATGCTTGCAAGAGATAAAAATTGCAGTTCTGTCAAAAAAAATATACAGTCCAAAGAGAATATAATAAGTGGTCAATAAACTTGAAGACACTGCTGAGTCCCTGAGCCTCATCCCCAGCCCACGGTATCTATTTTTAACTAATCACATTGGCAGAAAACTACAATAGGCCTACATGGTATTGGTGAAGATCTGAGAAAATGGACCTTCACATATAGACATCAGCATCTATCCTTTAGAGGTACTTGTGTTGAGTGTAAAAATGCACACATAAGGAAGTCACTACCAACTGACTTCATTACAAAAACTACTGTGTGTCAATTGTCCTTCAATAAGAAAAACTGTTTAAATTTTGTTACAGATTCACAATTACTTTTCTTACAACTCTTATGACTAGACATGTTTCAGGATTCTGAATATTTGAGATTTTTGGCAAAAAAATATGGTATACATGCCATGTGCAATAGAACACAATGGATAGAATCATATAGGACACAGGCAGACCAGTGAGGTATTGCTTAGCTCTGAGCATGCCTTCAAGAGATTAGGTTTTGAAAACATTTTTATTTGGGAGGGAACAGATATACCTGTGTGAAGATACATGAGTAGGGAAAGAGCACAACTTTTGGAAGGCGCTCCTCCCTTTCCACCACGTGGGCTCCAAGGATCAGATTCAGATCAGCAGGTTTCTGTGTAGATACTTTCCTCAAACAGCCACCTTGCTGGCCAGGGAGGATCATCTTGAGGGTAGCTGAAATGGAAGATCCTAAGGCAGGGAGCGCCACTCTCTAGGTGGGTTCTGGACTGAACATAAAGAAGAAAGCTGGCCAGCATGCCTTGTTCTCTGCTTTCCGATTATGAACGTGATGTGACCAGCTACTTCAAGCTCCCGTTGGCCGGACATGTCCACCATGACAGGACGGTACCTTGAACTGTGGGCCAGAATTAAACCTCCTTTCTTTAAATTTATTTTTAGAGTATTTTGATAAACCAACAGAAATGTACATAAGACAGTACAGATATGGAGCAATGCTTTACAACTATTATTATTTTATCCATAAATACATCCAGTGCAGGAAACTACAAAGTCCTTAGAGCTTTGGTTTAAAGCCCAGGCCTTCTGGCTGGGACCTCATATGACACAGTAAGGCTGCTCTGGTCATCACACCATCTACGGGAACAAGTCACATGACAGTATTGTCTGACTTTTGTCCATCTGTGTGCCAAAGAAACCCAGGAGGACAAAGGACAAAGTGTGAGCAGGTACTGGGACTAAAGCTGACTTTTTATTTTGGCTCTCCTTGTGTAAAAGGAATGAATCTTTTAAAGAGGGCGTATTGTAACCAGAGAGAAAAGGTTATTTTCATTTTACTTCAATGGCAGTGACCTTAGTATCCATATCTGATGGCTATCATGGTGCCAGGCCCCATGATCTACACCATGAGTATAGTACCATGGTCTTGAGTACCATGGTCTACAGACTGCTCGTCTTAACAAGTAGAGTGTTCCACCCCCCAGGCTCTCTCCGCCACCCCAGATTCCATCTCCCACATTCACCTTCGGCTTTCTCAAATATGTGTGACATTGGGACTGCAGAGATGGCTCAAGGGTTAAGACTCTGCCTCAAAAGCATACACTCCTGAGTTTCAGGTTCCACATTAAAAAAAAAAAAAAAAAAAAAAAAAAAAAGCCAGGTGGAAATGGCAGTAGCCTGCACTTCTGGCCCTGGTGGGAAAAGCAAAAAGGAGGTAGAAGCAATCCAGGATGATTCCCGAAGTCATCCTTGTTCCTCCACAGGGACTCACAGTACCCTTTGATACACACACTACAAACAGACACACACACACACTAAACAAATAAATACATACATACATACACAAATAAATAAAGAAATAAATAATGTTTAAAAAACAAGTGACACAGGCTTAGTTCCTGTTGTCTTCAAACTGCCCACACCAAGCGGCAGGACACACCCTAGAACCCTGTGAAAGTTTAGACCCTCCCATACACCACATGTCAAAGTGCCTTCTTGCCACGTCCTCTACCAACCATGTTGGATGACAAGGTCCTGACATGGGAAAGACTGGTTCACAGAAGCGTTTTCTGGAAACAGGACATGGCTTATTTTGGAATAAATAAATAAAAAGATGAAAAATATGGGGGTTGTCAGGCTTAAAGCCTGTTCTCTGGAATGGGAGGTTGTTAGGGACCCCTCCGGTTTCACAAATTGAGTTTTGTCTCTTATCTGCATAGACAATGACAGACAAATTCCTCCCTTTTTGTGGATTGGGTTTGCCTCCTATCTGTTCCTAGGGCTCCTTTGTTTTGCTCAGGGCTGGCAAGGTTATCACCTCCCCCAACAGTTCCTTCTCTCTGCAATGGAGATATATTAATGCGTGGACCAAGTAAATCTGCTTTAAGGGGAGGCTGGAGAGGAGGCTCAGGGGTTAAGCCTCCTCTGAAAGTCCTGAGTTCGGATTCTAGACCCCATGTATAGATATAGATGCCAGGCAGAAGTGGGGGCGGCGTGGGCGTTTCTGGTCCTGGTAGGGCAGAGCCTGTGAATCCCCAGACAGAGTAAACAAGGAGGAGGTGGAGGCGGTCCCAAATTTGCTTGTGGTTCTACACACACACACACACACACACACACACACACACACACACACGCACAATTGAATAAATAAATAACATTAACTTTAAAAAATCTGCTTTAAGGCTTTTACCATGTCACGTTTGCTTTTAACTTTAAATTAAATTTTAACTGGAGATTTCATATCCAGTCCCACATAAACAAGTAGATGTCACTCCTGCCTCTTCTTTGTTAAGCCAGAATGTATATACGCTGATACTAAAGAAATTAGAGAGTAATTTCAAGAGTCCAAAAGCATAGGTGGGTAAAATTCCTTCAAAAATATGACTCTTGCTGAACTAATTCAGAAATTCAATAAATATGAGATTATGCCATTTGTTCATTAGAATCAGTATACAACTATTTCTTAAAAAGTACATAAGTTATTAGAAAATAGAAATAAAAATAAATCCTAATATAGTTCTTACCATTATGACCAAATATAAGCCACCTTATATGATAGCAGCCAGAATTTGGTATCCTCCAAAAGGAAAAATTAATGTATGGCATGTGCCCCCTCCAACAGATTCACCTTTACCATTTACAGGAATATATAATAGATATGGCACACTTATAGTTAATTAAAAGCATGGTCTAAAAACAAATTCTATGGACAGATTAAAAAGGAACTCAACTTCCTTTGTGTATTTTAACTAAATCACAAATACGGTCTTTATTAATTCAATGACAGCAGTGTGGACTTAGATTCTGTGGCTATTTGGTAGAGCACTGTAAAATAGATAGATGTGGAGATACTAGGGAAATGGGACAGAGCCTGTTGATATGTAATAGGACCTGTCTGTGTCTTTATCCTCAAACAATGGGTTAGGTACTTAAAAATTGTTTATACAAAAGATGATTCTTTCTGAACACATAGAATAGGAGTCTGGGAGGGTACGTGTTTGTTTTCCTCTGTTTGCAGGTGCAGTGGCACATTCTTTGCCCTAAATTTTCCTAATATAAAATCTGTTACAAACTTCAATAAAAAGAGTTCAGATTCACTCAGCCCTGAGCTGTGTGTCTGTTCTTCACCTCTGCCGACTCCTCATCCACCTAGCAGGATCCTGGATCCAGGCTGCAGCTAGACTGTGGCATCTTCTGCCTTTACACTCGCAGCCCTGGAGCCCTGCTGGATTCTCCTGGCCACACGCCAGCACCATACAGGACCCCTGCTGAGTTTCACCTATCCCTAGTGCCAATTCACAGCACAGCCACAGGATCCCTTTTACAGAAAGTAAAATCAGTAAAATCAGCCTTCACAATAGTTTGTCACTCCAGTATGCTTGCACTTGCTGCTGGCTACCATGTGGTGACTTTTTCAGACTCCTAGGCTGAAACCCTCCCTTCTTTAGTATTGTCTTCTGAAGAGGTCCACACTAAGCAGCCACGGTTGCAACACAGCCCATTCTCCACTTGCGCCACGGTGTCCTTTCTATTATTTCCTCTCAGCACATTCTGCCCCTAACAACTCTGTGTTTATATCTTGGTTACAGGCCGGGTCACACCACAGGCAGCAGGGATGTGCTAAGCCCTGGCCCTTTGCATTATATACTGCACCCCTGCGCCTCCATCTAATTAGGCCCAGCCCATCGTCTGACCTCTTACTCTTCTTACCTTTTAGAAACTTCCTGGTGTGCAGACTCAAGTGTAGGTCAGCTCCTTGGACCTCTTCAGTGGGCCCGAGGCACATTGCACGTTCTGCTGACTGACCTCTACCAGCTAACTTCTGATTTTCAGTCGTTCTCTTCCACTCCAGGACCCAGGCTACTCTGCTCTTCAGGACTCCATTTGCTCTCCACCCCAAGGTGCAGCTCGGTCCCTGAGTCACACCCTTCGGTCCTGATTGGCCTAGGGTGCCTGTCTTATTAGCTAGCCCCTTTCTTATACCTTATGCCCTCCCACCACTGCTCCCAAGCCACCATTCAGTTCACTCACCTGGAAAAAGGGTGCCACCTATCGGGCTCCTGGCCCATGCCCACCACCACCCCATTTATCCCTATACAATTCTGTACGAACCTCCAATGAGGTCCCAAGGATGAGCAGCAGATCTGCCATGGGGAAATCAGTGACATGCAGGAAGAACCTCGAGGGCAGTGGTTCCCCAAAGAACACAATGTCAGGCTTCACAACACCAGTGCAGATGGGGCAGCAGGGCACTCTGTCTGCCATCACATCAGCCTAGGGAAATCAGAGAGGGCAGAACCAAGGAAGATGCCTTTGAAAAGTAAAACTCAACAGCTTCTCAACATGTACGAAAGCTTGGCTTTAGTAATTACCATCATTTTGCCAACTGCTTCAACAACCCTCCAAAATGTGGGGCTGGAATATTTAAAATCAAGCCCTAGTCATCACCCAGTTTCATCCAAAAATTCTGCACACAGCACTTGGGGTGCCCACAGTCCTCAGATGCTGCTCTGTGGGCATGTCGGCTACAGTGAGAAGAACAGTACACAAGTCTGTCCCTGTCTGGACTGAAGCGATCAGGGCTACTGGGTCTGCCTCAGTTCACAGGCAGCATCATCAACAGGAATCATCGCTTCCTGAAAGGGCACACACAAACCTCCTCCCTCGCAAGTTCAGCAAGCCAAGTCTAGTGAGAATGAGCTGAAACCATTGCCGTAAGTCTTCAGATATTATTACCTATAGATAATAAAACTATATGTTGTTTACATTAAAATGGAAAAAGACAAGCTCAAAATATTTATTAAGGATATAAAAATGTTATGGGTTTTTAAGAAAAACCAAAATAGAATTTCTAGAAGTACAAAGTAAAATTAAAACTCAATTAAAAAAAACTTTATTCTCTGCAATAGGACAGGGCATTTGATGTACTTGCAAGATATCAGAAGAAATTACCAGAATTCAACAATCAAGAGCAATGATAGACACAGTAGAATGGCCGTGGCACTGGGAAAACTGGTGGGATGCTCAACTACCACAGAGAAGGGTGAAAGAAAAGGGCAGAGACAGCAAAGAACTTCAGAAAATATGGCTGGGGATAACGCAAGGACAAAGGATGACTACACATTTCAAGTAAGTGAATAAAAGGAATTCTATATGAAAAAAGCACAGTAGACTTGCAAACTAAAAGTCTGAAGGTTGCAGAAAACATGGATCTGCAAACAGATTGCCAAGTTTATGGAAGGTAAAATCAGAGACCTAACTCTTCCCAACTCTAAAGACAAGATAGTTTGTTGAACTATGAGAGAATAAGATCAATGAAACAGAACAGAGGGCTTAAAGCAGACACAAACATCAGCACAAGTACAGCAGGCAGTTCAATAGAGAAGGGCATTTTTCAACCCATGATACTGGAACAGACGCAACACAGGAAGCCTAGAAGGATTTACATACTTCATAGAAACTAACCCAAAAGGGATCAAACACCTACATGTAGAGAAAAAAACAAACTTATGATGGATACTTGTCTCTACATATTTATTCAAACCTTGAGTACATTTCACACTGACAGTGAGCCCCAATGTGTGCTGAGGACAAAGATGTGTTGGTATGACTTCATCAACTGGAGGCATCAAACACTGGTGAGGGATTCTGGCAGTGGGGGAAGATGAGTGTGTAGGAACAGAGATTATAGGAATTTTCCATACTTTCTACTTAATTCTTAATGGACCTAAAACGCCTCTAGAAAATTAAGTTCACTTAAAAATAAAACTACAAACAAAGCATTATATTCATTTCTCTGATCTGGACAAGTGTCCCCCAAAGGGTATGTGTTAATGGCTCATTCCCCAGTCTTTATGCCACTGGAAAGTACTGGAGCCTTTAAGAGGTGGGTTTATCTGAGGTCTTGGGTCGTTTGGGGCATTCCCCCAAAAGAATAGTTAGCCTCAGAGTCTTCCTTCCCACCCCCACTGACCATGTGAATAGAGGAGTCCTTGTGAAGCCAGATCAGCTGACCTATTGACCAAGCCTGCTTGCAGTCACTGGGCACATGTTGACTTTATGAAATGTGCTAGACTGTGGCTTCTGGAATGAACCTGTTGGCCTCTGGGACAATGTGCCTCTTTCTCATGAAACGATTTGATCTTTGTACTCTAGTCACAAGGCCGGATAGAGAGGACAGGCCACTAACCTCCGAGTAATAAAGCTATGAAAACAGATGACATATTCTCAACTATCTGAATTCTGTGTCTCTGAAACCATAATGCTAATAATACCAAATAAATGCAGTTCTTCTTTGTCCTACACTATCCTGATTTTCTCGGCCAAAAAGTTGGCAAACTGGGGTTTTATCCCATATACAAAAATTAATTCAAAATTGATCAAAAATCTAAACATAAGAGCGAAAACATTTAAACTTAAGAAAACATGGAGAACATAAGGAAAAGTTTCTTGGTACAGATACAGTTATAGCTTCTTGGCTATGATGAAAGCATAAATAACCAAAGGAAAAATACACAACAACATTAAAACCTCAAAGCTGGGTTGGGGAGACTAGAATGAGAATCCCCAAATCACATGCAAAAACTGGGTAGCCATGGTGGCCCATTTGTAGTTCCCAGGGTCGGGAGGCAGTGCTGGGTTCCCTGAGGCAAACTGTCTCAATGAGAGACCCTGCTTCAGTAAATCAAGTGAAGAACATTCAAGGAGGATGACCAACACCAAACACTGGCCTCCACACATGGCACACACCTATGTGAACACATACCAAATACATGCACACACACGAGTGTGCACCACACACATGTGAACACATACCACAGACAAGCATGCAAACAAAATCCTAACAGTTTTGTGCATAGTAGACACCATCCTCAGAGTGATGGTCATGCTGTCGTGGGAGAAAACAGACAGGAATGTAAATAATATAGCCAACATACAAAAGTTTGATGAACTCTCAAAAAATTGTTACATTTATAGGTGATGGTTAGTCCCAAATGTCAGCATGATGCACGGGAGATGGGCCTCTGAGGATACCTGTGAGGGATTATGTAGTCAGGCAGGCAAGCCTGTAGGAGACTGTCATGATCCCATAACTGATGTGAGCAGATCCAGCCCACAATAGGCAGGACTATTTCCTAAGCATGTAGATAAAGATGGAGAGAGCTAGTTCAGCACGGCCAAGCAGATAAGCTAGCAAATAAATACACAGCACTGGTCCTTACCCTCTGCTATGGCTGTGGATGTGCTATGTCCCTCAGCTGTGCTGGTATGAATCTCTTGCCATAGTGGTCTGAAACCTGGAATTGTGAGCTGAACAAAACTCTTTTCTCTCCTAAATTGTTTGGATCAGGTATCTGTTGCAGCAACAAGTTATGAAACTAAAATACTATATGGTGTAATTTTACTTCTAAGAATACAATAAACTTACAATCAGAATAGACATTTTGATACAACTCTCTGCCTAAAAACCAGGCAGTTAAAAGAGCAGGAAATAACATGAAGAACTTGACTTTGTGACCATGTATGGAGAACAATGCATAAACTACAAGTACAAGGAAAACATTTTCAAAACAGATTGCATACAAGGTAGTGAAGCACATCTTAATACATTCTGCAGGACTGCAACCAGATGGAGCAAAGCAAGATTAAGGTGACTGCTAGAATACAACAGAGGTTATGTGAGTTGGTCTGTACCATAAAAGACCTTTATTGCTTCAGAACAGTGAGGACAAGCTGCAAGGGATACTTCAGGAGGGGAAACTGATGTATGTGACTGTAGAGAGCAACACAATAATGGGGAAAAGAGGTCCAGGATAAGGTGAAAAACAATTCATTGAAAGGTGGCATTGTACCCTACTAGGGTGACCCTGCTACCACCCAGAAACTTCCCAAGATCTCTCTCAGGGTCCCCATTAAAGACCTTTTCTCATTCTTTTTTATTCTGAGGTTCTAGATGAAGCTCACTCACAATGACATGGCAGTCTCCTCAAGTTCATCTGATCTTGCTCTCAGTGTAGCAGAAAGGCCTTTTATATACTTGACTGATTGATTGTATGTATGGTATGTTCTGTGTGTAAAAGAGGGCACTTGAGTGTGTGTGCCCGTAGAGGACCAGGGGTAACTTCAGGAACTATCCTGGACTGTTCTACCTCCTTATTGCTTTGCTCTAAGGTTTCCCTGGCTCTGCCTTCCAGGGCCAGAAGTGCAGGCCACTGCCATTTCTACCTGGCCTTTTTATGTTGGATCTGGAATCCAAAGCCAAGTCCTTTTGCTTACATCTCCCCATCCCTATACACTTGATTTTAAAAAGAAAGACTTTCTTTACAGATTCTACCACCTGCTCTACAAGACCCTCAAAACCATACTTCTCTCCTGAATGCCTTTAGAACTTGGACCCTGAATATGTCTTCATAGGCTCTTGCCTCTTTCACTCCTAAGCAGCCCAATCTCTTGCAAGGTCTCTTCCAGTTTTCTCATCTGTTTACTATGGCTATTCATATCAGCCTTCACCATATTTCATCTTTATTTTACTTACTTCCCATAGAAGATTCTTGATCCCCTAAAATTTAGCCAAAACTTTACCCAAATAATCATCTAAAGTGAAAATTCCTTTATATCATTTTCCCACTTAAAAATCCTTTGGTGTGATGCTGGAGAGGATGTGGAGAGAGGGGAACTCTCCTACATTGCTGGTGGGAATGCAGGCTCATACAGCCACTCTGGTGAGCTGTCTGGAGATTCTTAAACAAATTAAAGATCGAAATGCCATATGACCCTGCTTTTGGGAATGACACTTTTGGGAATAACCTCCCATGCAGCAGAGGTTCACCTCGATAGCACAAGCACGACTATGTTCACAGCAGCACTGTTTACAATAGCAAAGTCATGGAATCAACCCAAATGTCCAACAGTTGACGAGTGGATAAGGAAACTGTGGTACATCTATACAATGGAGTACTACTCAGCCATCAAAAATGATGAATTACTGGAATTTGCTGGGAAATGGATGTCATTAGAAACAATTATATTAAGTGAAGTATTCCAGACCCAGAAAATTAAGCACCGTATGTACTCCCTAATAGGTGGCTCCTAGTACCAAACTCACCCAGCCCACCTTGAGACACTCACAGGTAAATCTATGTAATACCTACAGTAATTGCAAGGATTATGAACAAGAGGGATGGGGTTGAAGGGCCACACCAGAAACAAGGAGAGAGGGGACCATGTTACAGCAGAGAAAATAGGCCTCCATCAAGGACTGCAAGTAAGTAATGTGACACCTGATTAAGTTCACAGATGTTCCTTCCTGATCATTTACAACTGAAGGGGTATGATCTCACCAGAAGGGGAGGGCATATAGTCTGGCAGATAAAAAGTAACCATTTTGCAAATGGGTGATTGACCCCTCCCTCACTGAGGTTTCCTACTTTTATTATATCTACCCTTGAATGTGCTCTTATAACAAGACTTCAGTTTAACAGCTTTTTGTCTCTGGCCAGGGGGTGACATACAGTGCCCATCGGAATGGAGTGAAGGGCATTGCAGGAGCAGCAAAACTACAAAAGAAAATCAACAAACCACACAACCCAGAACTTCAGAGACTCTATATCAACCACCTAGAACTAGGCCAGACTAATCTCTCCCCATCCTGAAGCTCAGGGACATTTGCGAAAGAGGGGGCGGTAAGATTGTAAGAGCAAAAAGATGGGAGGAGCAATGATTTGCAAGATACTTCACACAAGTTAGGGCCGAAGCAATCATAATTGGACTTTGCATGCCCTGCGCAATGTCCAACACACTATTGACCTCACAGAGTCTAGCATCTGCTAAAGGCACCAAGATCCTTGGAGGCAAGGGATTGACAGCCACAGTAGAGTTCCTATGCTTAAGGGGAACACGAGAAAGAGTTCAGGGAAATGCCACTGGGTCCTTGTAGTTATCAGAGAGGAGGGCCCAGAGGAGAGTCAGGCATGCACAATAAAAGACTCTCTGGGAATTGGGGGGGGGCACTGGGGGATGGGGAGGGAGGGATGAGGGGAGGGGGAACAGGGGGTTCAGGGGGAGGAGGAGGGAGGGAGGGAACTGATGTACCTATTAAGTTTATATGAGCGGAAATAATAATAAAAAGAAAAAGAAAAAGAAAAAAAATCCTTTGGTGTGGGACTGAGGAGATGGCTCAATGGGTAAAAGGCTCATCATGCAAAATATGGACCTGAGTTTAGAGCTCCATAACACATGTAGAAAGCATGGTGTAGTGGTACATTGTACCCAACACTCAGAAGAGTAGAGACACACCTGGGGTTCAGTGGCTATCTACTTAGCTGTTGACCAGTTAGTCTAGTCAAAATATAAGCTCTTAAGTTCAGTAAGAGACTCTGTTTCAAAAAAAACAAAGTGGGAACAACGGAAGATACTCAAAGTCAACCTCTAACTCCACATGTGCACACACAGGTGAGTATACATACCTGTAAGCATGCACACCTGTGCACACCTGTGGACACGCACACACAAAATTTTTAATTTAGAATTAAAACGAAAAGGTCTTCCCATGATCTTTAGGCTGAAGCTCAACTGCTAACAGAGCAGGCCTTCTCCACTCTAGGACTCAAGTGTTTTGTCCCAAAGGCTACAGCCTACTCGGATACCTACACCCATTTTTAAGTAAAATTCTCACTGCACTTAACTGGATTTTGTATCCATGGCACCCAGCCAAGGGCCTGTCATTTAGCCAGCTAAACTATTTGCTAAAGACATTAATCATTCTATAAATCGGCCAATGAAAAGATTAACATGACCTGTGCAGGTCCCACTATGAGCTATATTCAACACTTCTGATGGCACAACTTTGCACACAGCTACAGTAACCACAACCATGTTACTGGAAGATAGATCCATGCATGCATAAGTGGAATAGAACTAAGAATTCAGAAGTAATCCTACACCTGTGATCAACAGATTTTCAACAAAACTACAAAAACTGTGCAACAGGAAATAGCAAACAACATATCCACATGCAATAACAGGCTAAACTCCAGAAGTCTAAAAAAAACTTAAGAACACACAAACCAAAATCCACATGATTTTGAAATTGATTATTTTGGGAGGAATGTCTGTTTGCTTGTTTCTTTTCTTCTCCTTTTTTATCTATGTGTGTGTGTATGTATGTGTATTAGAGGTTACTTGAGTGTGTATGCCTGTGAAGGCCCAGGATGCAACAGAAATCATCCTGAAGTGCTTTACCTTCTTATTGCTTTGTTCTGGGGTTTCCCAGGCTCTGAATTCCAGGGCCAGAAGTGCAGGCTGCCACCATTTCTGCCTAGTATATTTATGCGGTATTTGGGGATCTGAACTCAGGTCCTTTTGCTTGTGAGGCAAAAGCTTTACTCCTTAAACTATCTCCCCAGCTCTGATTAGTTTTAAAAATGTGATAACAAAAGTATGAGTCAGGAGAAGGGAGAGGGGAAGCAAAGGTGAAAAAGGAGGAGGAAGAGGAAGAGTAGAAACAACTGGACTTAATCAAAAGTACAAGTAAGATGACTTAACAGGTAAAGGTGCCATTTGACAACTTGTATTTGATCCCTGGAACCCAAATAAAGCTGGAAGAAGAGAACCAGTTCCACAAAATTGTCCTCTGACTTCCACATGCCCATGCACACACATCATGGACATATATACACACAATAAAAATAAAAATTTTAAAAGATATTACAATGGGCTTGATCTCCAGCACCAGGAAGTTGAAAAAAAAAAAAAAGACGTTCCCCAGAGAGTGAAAAAGCCGAACAACCCAGAGAATAAGCATCTGCAAATCATTCACCTTATAAATATCTCCATCCCAGATTGCATCAAGAATTCTTACAGCTTAGAACAGCATCAGGCAACATGATCACATACCAGATGATGACTTCAGAGAACAGCTCTCCAAGGAAGAAGCACAAATAGGACCAGTGAAATGGCTCGGCAGGTCATGGGGCTTGCTATGCAACTCAGTTCTACAACTGAGTTCAATCCCCAGAACCCATGTAAATATGGAAGGAAAGAAGTGACTCCACAAAATTGTCTCCTGGTCGCCATATATGTGCTATCACACACATGCATCTCTCATCGATCTGTCTGTCGCTCTCCCCCCCTTCTCTCTCTCTCTCTCTCTCACATGGACACACAACCTACTATTAATAAAATTTAAACATGCACACACACAGGTCACATAGAGGCATACCATTTTTCACCACTAGGATAGTTTTAATAAGAAAATGGAAAACAAGGACTGGGGAGTATCGAGCAAGCCCCTGGCTTGGATCCATAGTGCTGCCAAACAAAACAAATAAGAAACAGAAATACCAAGTGCTAACAAGGATATGGAGAAATTACCAAGTTGATGATGAGAATGGGCACTGCTGTAAAATAGAGCAGCTGCTGTGGAGAACACTGTGGCAACTCCTCCAAACATTACATGCAGTAAGCCAGGAATGGAGGAACACACCCATAATTTCACCATGCTTGGGAGGCTTAAGCAGAAGGATCAGGAGTTCGAGGTCATCCTCAGCTATACGGAAAGTCTATAACCAGCCAAGGATACTTGAGACCATGTCCCAAAATAACAACAACAACAAAATAAAATATAGTGACCATGTAATACAGCAAGTCTACTCCTATGTATCTACACACCAAAATTGAAAACAGAAACTTGAACGCATTATTGTATGCACACTTTCAGAGAACTAGTCACAAGAGCAAGAAGGGGGAAAAACCTCAAATAGCCATCGGCATATGGACAGAAAAATGAACTATGAATACAGCAATGGAATACCACTTATACATCGCTATAAAAATGAATGCCGGGCTGGAGAGGTGGCTCAGGGGTTAAGCCTCTGCCTTGCAGGCAGAAGGTCCTGAGTTCGGATCCCAGATCCCATGTATAGACGCCAGGTGGAAGCGGGGGGGGGGGGGGGGAGGCTGCGCTTCTGGTCCTGGTAGGGCGGAGCCTGTGAATCCCGAGGCAGAAGGAAGTGGAGGCGTCCATGGTGGTTCGCGATTCGTCCGTGGTTCTACACACACACATACACACAAGCGCGCGCACATACATACGCACACACACACAATTGAATAAATAATAATAAAAATTTTTAAAAAAATGAATGCCAAGCTGCAGTGTGAATGAACCATTCAAATATTATGCTAATTTGTTTACACTATTATGCAGCACAGAACTACACAGTAAGATCTAATTGCTAAAGTCCCGCACGCCTTGATTTCAAGACACAGAAATTATGATGGAAGTGAACTGCAGCAGCTTCCCTCCCACTGGCTAGTTTTCACAGTGCCAGAAAGTGCTAGGCAGCCCACTGTAGGAAAAAAAGATGCCAACAGTCCTATCTGACTGTGAATACTACAAACTCAGTATCAAACAGTGTGACAATGCCACAACTGTTATGGGAGTAACCAGTCACATTTAAGGCCAGTTCTACAGGAGGAAATTCATTTCTAGTACTATGATTCTGGCTTAAAAACAAACAAACAAGGGTTCAGCAGTTAAACTCTCTGCCTTACAAGCAAAAGATCTGAGTTCACATCCCCAGATGCCACATAGAATTCTGGGTGGTAATGATGAGGCTCTGCAATTGCAATCTTGGAAGGCAGAGCCTAGCAAACACAAGGTCAAATCAGTAAGAAAGGAGAGCAAGCCAGAATGTTTCCCCATGTCATCCTTGGGCCTCTACAGGCACACACGCAAGTACCCTCTTACACACACACACACACACACACACACAAGCATGCAAACAAAGGAAAACATGCTTGGGGGAAACATTAGACTCTAGGAAGAAACCGAATAATGTTGTTTAGCTAAATTGACGTAAGGTCAAACTGTGTTCTAATTATTTGCATAGACAAATGCTATTCTCATTCTCGCCTTAATCAGAGAAGCCTCTCTTTTCAATGAAAGGTGGTATACTGTTACAGGTATTCTCTCAATTAAGGTTGCTCTCTAGCCATGTCTATGCAGAGCTGTCTTGATTGCATAATTAATATAGGAAGATGGACCCCAAAGGAGGGCAAAGAAGGACCCATACCCTGGTCAGTCAGTCTGGGACTATACGTCCATGAGCACTGGCAATCAATCGAGCAAGCACATTCACCTATTTCTTTCTGCTTCTGACTATGGATGTGACAGGCCCTCAGCTCCTGCTGCTGTGACACCCCATCATGATGGGCTATAACCTGGAATTATGACCAATAAACCCCTTTCTTACCCTGAACTGTTGATTCAGGCATATTTTGTAGCAGCTACATGTGATGAAAACTAAAACAGGTGGTAGATGCATAGCTGTTCAAAGTGCTGAAAATAAATCAAGGTTGAGCGCTCAGCCATAAAAGAAGACACCTTTTTCTAAAGCTCAGGAATCATTGTAGAAGAGGAGGCAGCAGGACTGTAAGAGCCAGAAGACTAGAAGAAGGACAATGAAAAGCCATCTCCAGAACATGGCACAGTCATGAACTCAATACAGCTGTGCTTGCCTACATTGAGCCTGCAGAACGCTGAACCTGTCAACAGCTAGGCATGGATACAGGAGGGGCTCAACACCCATCCCACAGCCAAACTTGAGGCTACTGATGATTTTGAAAAATGCAGTCACTACCATCAATTGTATATTCGCTGGTGAGTTCACAAGGACCCAATGGAGAGCTCCAAAACAAGGTTGGTTACAACTCTTTGGGCCAGAGAACAAAAGAAGAAGACGTAAATACAGAAAAAGAACTTGTAGGGAGGGGGACTGAGGGAGGGAAGAGAGATGGGGGGTAAGAGTAATCAGATGCATAGCATACATGTAGTATACGCAGAACTACAGGCGTATAAGAAACTCCTGAAAGTCTTCATGGGAAGACTTCATCGATAAGCTGAGTATTAATCAATGAAACAATTGCAAGACTGTGGCTGTGTAAATACAGATACCTATATGCATGTTTATATAGCACATCTCATTTAAAAGGCCTGGAATATTATAAACCAAATTGTGAAAGGTGAGCAAGAGGATCTAAGCCAGGATTTTTGTATGAGCTACACAACGCTCTCCCACTGATCTACAACCTCAGTTATATCTTTTGTTTTTGTTTTTGTTTTTTTACAAGCATGAATTATTTTTCTAAATAAAAAAGAAATGCATTTTCACATTATAATTACTTTACTGTCCTTCTAATACATTACATAAAATACCACTATTACAGATCCCACCCCCCACTAAGAACAGAAAAAAAAAAGGGAGATCCTTCAATGTGGTAACTCACCCGCAAGTCCTCCCCTGGGAAAGATCTTCGACAGACTGTGCAGGTAGCAGAAGCAAAGGTTCCATGAGCTTCAACCAGCTTTGAGGCAGGGATACCAGATGCTGAAATTCAAACCAAAGCTCAGTTTGACATTCTCCAGGATGGCTATACAAGTCCAAAAGTATGATTTATGAGCAAGGCAAAAACACTTTTCAAAATAATTGCATGGTTCATAAGCAGACAGTGATTTCTAAGCTGGGTGTATTGGAATATGCCTTTAATCATAACACTCAGAAGGCCAAGACTGAAGAACTGATAGTTCCACATAGCATGAACTATGAGTTCAAGGTCTGAGTCATATAGTGGAACCATCTTAACAACATGTTTCTCACGAAGTTCTGAAAGGCTATTGGACTGAGAAAAGGTAACCTCTCAACCCTTGTTCCTATCTCGACTGCAGTGCAGAAGCCCATAATCAGGCAATCCCCACCTCACCCCAAAAACTGTCCTTGCTGCCCACAGGAGAAGAAGTAGCCTTCACAAGGTGGCTGTTTCTGTTTCTGTGTTTCTGAGCCGTGGATTCCATCTCATTGGAGGACAATGAGGCCACTGCTTACTGACTTTCCAGAAATAAGGCCATCTAAGGGCTCCAGAAGATGCTTCCCTGGGATACACAGCCTGGGAGCACAACCCATACGTTGCTGCTATGGTCACTGTGATGTTGTGAGAGCCAAGAAAACATCACAAACTGATTTGGACAGCACTGAAGTGATTTTTCTCTTAAGAATAATAGTATCAAAAGTATATTTTAAGACAGTTTTATTTTACAGAGATAACAACTGATTTATTTACAAAATCAGAAGCTAAAGAAAGTAGAAAGAACAAGCAAGGCTTGGTCATGTAGCAGCAATGGAAACTGAGAGACAGAACATGAGGGTTCCCCATGTACTTGATATATTGAGAGAGAGAGAGAGAGAGAGAGAGAGAGAGAGAGAGAGAATATATCATTATTAGCAAAATAATGTGAGCTTTAATTCTACCCAAAATTACACTCCAGTATATGGGAAATAGGTCCAAAGGGAGGTTCCACCACTGGCCTCAAACATGGAGCTATCAAAGACATTAACAACTGCTTACATTATCTCAGGGATGGCAAGTACTAGGCTATAGCCTTCCTTAGAAACAGGCATGGAGGGGCTGGCGAGATGGCTCAGAGCTTAAGACTCTGCCTCATTCAGAAGGTCTGGATCCCATGTAACAATATCAGGTGGAAATGGTGGCTACCTATACTTCTGGCCCTGGAAGGCAAAGCCTGGGAAACTCCAGAGCAAAGGAAATAGGAAGTAGAAGCAATCCAGGGTAATTCCTAAAGTCATCCTTGGTCCTCCAGAGGGACACACAGTGGCCTCTAACACACACACACACACACACACACACACACACACACACAGAGATAAATTTAAAAAAATAGACATGGAACAGCAAAGGACAATGGGCTCACCTCTCTCAAGCCCATCGATATTCTGTGTGTAGAGCCGGAGAAGCAGTCCCTTGTCATACAACAACCGGAGAAAGTAGTGAGTGACATTGGGCCTATAGTGCCCAGGGTACAGCTCCTTGGCCAAAGTGAAAAAGGGTTTGGGGTTGTGAAAGAAAAATTCAAGTTCAAAGATGGCCTCAGGATAGGGGATGTTGTACTGCTGAAGGTTGCTATAGAGGCCGCTGCCTGGGGATCTGCAATGAAAAAAGGAAAAGGCTAAGCTCTTTAGAAGACAGTAAGAGAAGAGATGTCAGACAGGGGCTGCCACATACCTGAAGTCTGGGATCCCACTAGGTGTGCTGATGCCAGCCCCCACCATAGCCACTACCCTCTTGCAGGTTCTGGAACGGATCAACTCAGCTACATCCTGCAGGGAAAGCTTCTCACTGTTGCCTCCACTTCTTCCAAAGATGCTTTCAACACATGCAGAAAGGAATATGGGCCTTCTTCCACCTGAAATACTGACAGTAAGAGCACAATAGAAAGGAGACAGGCAAAAATTGGTCTCACACTAATTAAGAATGGACACAGGCCTGCCCTCCCCCACCATCAAGAATGGCCATGTACTTCTCCCTATTGTAATAATAACTTTTCTCATCATGAATGAATGCTGGTTAAAGCAGAAAGCAGTCTTTAATCAGAAATCAAGATGAACTTGGGGACGAAACATTTCTGGCTCACAGTCACTGTGTAAGTTGGGAAAACATCACCTCACAGTTTCATCTTGATGTCTGTTGCTGTTCACATGCATGGTTCCTGACAAATGACCATCAGATGGCTTCAGGGAACAAGGTGTTTATTTTCTTACTGACAGTCTGGTTACAGTCTGTAGTCCAGCTTGACAGGACAGCACGCACCAACCCTAGGGCCAAGGGAACTGGCCACACCATCTCTACATAATGGCTAAGAGAGGGACGATCCTTACTTGCCAGACCAGCATGTCTGGCCAAGTATACACAAGGATGCCAACTCCTTCAATCAGCCCTCTGTCTTTTATTCCAGGGCCTAATCCCACCCCATCTGGAAAATCTCCTGCAGGCTTGCTCTAGGCCCAACTCAACCACTAATTCTCCACAAATGTGCCCAGAGCTCAAACTTTCAACCGTCAAATTGACACCTGTGCCTATGCCTAACTATGACAAGGTGTGAACTCATCTTCCCATGGGGGATGGGGGGGCCAACTGCAACAGTAAAAAACACATCTATACTGAAGACTCTGTAGACCAATCAGAACTTCACAACTTCATGAACTAACATTATCTTGGGCTGTCTTTACCTTTGATAGCCACTTATCTGTCACCTATATATCTGCCTAAACATCCTTTTAGTCACAGGTAAGACCTTTGGGATGTATTAATTTTGCAGAGCATTAGCTTCCAGTAACCCCAAAGCAATGAATGTCAACTAATAGCATCTAAAATCTCTAGTAGAGATTTGCTTTTTGGCTATAATCTGACTACTTGATGTACCTACTGATATTTTTAATCAGTAAATTGATTTCTGATCATCTTTTGTTCTGTGACTATAAAAGTTTCCGCAGAGGAACATGTCATTAAGGGTAACCTGCAACCATAATCCAGAGGCATGGTCATGAATATTCTGGGACCTGAACATCCCTTTGTCTTGGCTGACAGTTCTTCAGCTTATTCAGCTACTATATTAGATATCTTCTTCCTATTTATGAGCAAATAGAATTTATAAGAACATTTGTCAAAATTTCTGTTTCCTGGCTTTCAGCCTTTCTCTTCTACCATTCCTCTTGTATTTTTTCTGTCTCTTAATCCCTTTCAGTTTAGAAATTCAATGATGGTGGCTACCCAATGTCTTCATGTCCTCTTCACATTTCTACAAACATGCAGGATAAACCCATGACAGTGGGAGGAGCCAAACGCAGTTTGAGACCTAAGGGGTTACTCCCATAAGTAGCAAATAAAAGTGATCCAAAACATAAATCCCACCAGATAGCATAGAAGAATGCAATTTTTCAGGAGAAAAGACACTAAAATAGAAAATGAATTCAAAGAAGGAAAAGTATTTGCAGAAAAGTATGTGCAGTTGATACTTTTATATTTGATAATTAATAATTCAATCTTCAAGAATTTCAAAAATATCAAACACTACTTGATATTTATAAATTGTTTTTATTTTTGTGTGTAACTAGAACTCCTGGGCAATAAAACAAAAGACCATAAATGGACTATTTTAATTAGAATTTTGAAACATTCAGGACAAAAGATAAAATTGCTGACTTCAAAAAAACAGAAATTTTTTAAACTATCAAGAATTTTTTAAAAAATGTTAAAGCACAGGAAATTAATAAGAAATTTTAGAGATTGTGTTTGATCTTAATGAGTTCTGAGTAACCTAACTTTCCTCAACCCCCTACTCTCACATAACTTTCTCTGACCTTGACTCTTTCTCCTTCTTTATCATCCCTTCTACTATTTTCTCCAATAATCTCTGAAGGAAACAAAACTGTATTACAGGGAAAAAAATGTTATAGTCTATTTTAAGATAAAGTCTAAAGGAAGAGATCCTGATACTACATACACTTTCTGGATAAAACTGGGTTAAAAAGTTTGACTATGTGCTTTCTAGGATTTGCTAAAGAATTTCATAGCCACAGAACTAGGGTTTTCTGGCTTGTATCAATTAATGCAATTACAATTGCAGGAAGCAAAACAGGACAGTTTTGTTTGGTAGAAAAATGAGTCCTTCAAAGGATTTTAACAAAAATAGATTGCACTGTCAAGAAAGCCTGCTAAAAATGTATATCAAGAACTAAGAAATTGGGGCTGGAGAGGTGGCTCAGGGGTTAAGCCTCTGCCTTGCAGGCGGAAGGTCCTAAGTTCAGATCCTAGACCCCATGTATAGACTCCGGGCAGAAGCAGGGGCGGCCTGCGTTTCTGGTCCTGGTAGGGCGGAACCTGTGAATCCCAGGGCAGAGTAAACAAGGAGGAGATGGAGGCGCCCATGGTGGTTCCCGAATTCGTCCATGGTTCTACACACACACACACATACACACACATACATACACACGTGCACACACACACAATTGAATAAATAATAATAAAAATTTTTTTGAAAAAAAGAACTAGGAAATTGTTCTTCATTGTGGTTAATAAAAATATTATCCGGAAGGATGTGATACATACACAGTGAAATTTTTAAAAAATTAAAATGTTCGGATCTTACAGCACATGTAACTGGAATGTGAAGCTCTAAAGACCACTCTAGAACGAAACAGCTGACATCCATCCATCATCCTCCACATGCACATGTCCCATACCTATACAACACATCACTTGACAGACATACTCCCCCGCCAATACACAAGAAAAAAAGCAATATAAACATCATGGAGCCTGAAAATACCTCCCCTAAGGTCTGCACCAGAAATACTAGGCACTGCAGTTTCACATAGTTCAGGAAAACTCCTGAATCTATAGTTTTGATATTAGTGCCCTCTTGGTGTGTGACCCAGCTGCAATGTCTTTACCACCACCACAGTAACCTACCTTGAGTTCAGGGCATGATTCCTCAAACCACAGCTGGCAGACACCAGGTCTAGTTTCCCATCAGATGGCATTGATTACCAGTCTGGAGATTCCTCCATGAGTCATCTCCCCAACCCTCTAGTGACAGTTTTAACCTCCCTGTTTTAGTCAAATAATTGCTTTTTTAAAATTAATTTATTTGTGTATGCACGTGTTGTATGTATGTGCATCAGCGGGTACTCCGTGTCTCTGTGCAGGCCACGGGTGACTTTGGAAATCATCCTGGATTACTTCTATTTCCTTTTTCATTCGCTCTGGGATTTCCCAGGCTCTACCCACCAGGACTAGAAGTGTAGACTGCAACCATTTCTACCTGCCATTTTTACATGGGACCTGACATCCAAACTCAAGACCTTCTGCTTGAGAAGCAGTCTTAACACCTGAACTATACTCTTCAGCCCTGTTTTTTCTTCTCTTTTGCATACATCTTAAACCTTAGTGTTCCAAGTAGTCCTTTTAGTATTCTGCCTAAGTTCTCCACATCAGAATGCCACAAATGCCCATGATCAAAGCAGTTTTAAATGCCTTGCTAATCTTAGCAAGAATCACTCTCCCTCCTCGGAAAAGCAGCAGTGCTAGTTTCTTTCCCTGTTAGAGCATCTGTCATCCCACTGTGTGTAAGTACATAGCTGCCTCGTCCACACAGGATCAGTTTATCCAGGGAACTGTGGGTCAACCATAAACCAGTGTATAGATCCTTTTGTGTAATTGCACTCCCATTATGCAAAGATTTCCCTTCCAAAAGATGTGTCACTATCAGAGTGAAAGGCATGAAAAGGAAATCAAGTGTCTTGATTTGAAAAGTGCTCCCCCCCAGTCTCATGTGTTTGACAAGGTCATAGAACCTTTAGGAGGTAGAGAGAGTCTTGCTGGAAGAAAGTAGTCACAGGGAGTGGGCCTTAAGGTGAATGAGTCCCATCCTACTTCTAGGAGAGGTCTGCTCTTGTAGCTGTCAGTCTTGCAGCTCTCAGCCTCCAAGATGTCTGCAGTGACTTAACCTACCTCCAGCTTCTGCCAGCCTGCCACACCTTTTCTATCATAAGACTGTTTCTTCCCTTTGGAACCATAAACTGAATAAATATCCTTTAAGTTGCTTGGCTTTGGGTGTTCTCTTACAATAACACAAAGAGCAACCTGTATATTTAGTTTCCCAAACACCCTGAGCCTCAGATGACAAAACTGGAAGTAAAGAAATCAAAGCTACCTGAAGTGTCTTACTGGTGCCATCATTGCTTTGCAGTCCTGGAGTAAATAGTCAAGCCCTCTATTTTGAAACTGCACTCCCACCTCTGACTCACATGGTCTCTAGTTCTAAGCTTGTAAACCTCCCATCACAGAGTACAAGGGAGAAGTTTTCCCTCCTCCCAAGCTGCACAGATGAGCTACTACTTTCAAAAAAGTTCTACATCAGAGATGGCAGAAAACTCCATCACGGTCCTTCTTCTAAGTTAAGTCAATAAAATCTCCAGAGGGGCTTCTGATGAAAAAAACAGATGATCAAAATGACACGTGGAAAGCCTTCACTCAGTAACATTTCCATTTGTCAAATGCCCCATTTCATACAGCATGAAAAGCATATTCACTTATAGTCCTCACCCTCACATTTTCTGAGCTCCTGTTACATACAAGCCACATGAGAAGTGCAAGAAAAACAAAAGGCTGACTATTGTTGAGTGCCTGCCAATTGCTAGGTATCACAGGGGACACCCAACATTTCCCCCTCATCAATTCAAGCAAAATGTTTGCAAGTCACTGAAGAAACACATGGACAGAATTTTACCAAATATCAAAACACACACACACACACACACACACACACACACACACACACACACACGTATGTATATAATTTAAGTACATTTACATATGGAAAACTCCCTGGAATAGAGGCACGAGAGGAAAGTGGGGGAGTTGCCTGAGATGCTGCAAAAAAGACACAAAGGATGAAGTGACAAGAGAAGAAACTCCAGACTGCAGAAAGCTGCAGAAAGGGATTGCTCTTCATAGAAAGCTTCAGGGCTCCTCTGTTAGGATTGGCAACCAGTCCTTACAGATGATCTGATATCAAAACTGGCTCTATGACTATCAATACCTATGTGTACTGATTCCTTGCTCTTACCTCAACACCCAGAACAAGATCAGTAGCAGTGTCCTGGATGAGCATGTCTTTATTAAGTTCTCCATACACACGTCTACTTAAATATTCACCCATTATAAGACAGTCACAATTCAACTGTACAGCAACTGGATGAGGGAAGCCTAAGATCCTGCATTTGATTCCCTGCATTTGATTCCTAGCACTATCCAAAAAGAAAAAAAAATCCAAAAAATTATTGTGCAGACAGGTGTGACTGTTAGTGATAATTTTAACCAACCATGAACACGTGTAACGGGCAGGTGTGGTGGCGTATGCCTTTGACCCAGCAGTTGGGATGGAGATCGGAACTCAAGGTCAGTTACTCTCGGCCCGATAGCCAGCCAGCTGGGGGCAAGCCTGGGCTACATGAGACCTTTAAAAATAATAACTTTACAACTCCACTTCTTGGAATCTACTCAAGAGAAATAAAAAGGTATTCATAAAAATATATAGCTTTAGACACACAAGAATTTACGAAAATGAAGTGCAAACAAGATTAATCCACAGTGTTTGTAACAGCACAGACATTTTTCCAACAAGAGAATGATGAGACGATCTGTGAAAACCCGGTCCTTCCACGGGGTGTTCCGATGGCAGGAACGCGCGCGGGACGACCCTGGAAGGGACGCCGGACGGACGGACGGACGGCGGAGTCTCAGAGCCGCGCCCCGCACCAGGCAGGTTCTCCTGTCCGTCACGGCTTCCAGCCGCCGACCCTGAAACACCGCCCTTCTGCGGGACCCCGCGCCTTCCCCGACCAGGCTCACCTCCCGGGCCCCTCAGCCTGAGCGCCGCCAGAGCCAGACGTCTGCACAGCGCCATGACGCTCAGCAGCGCGCGCGGAGCTGTCACAAGCCACCTACCCCCGCGGGCCGCGCGCCTGCGCACCATGCCCCGCCTCTGGCTCGCTGGCCCCGCCTCAGGGCCAATGGCCCCGCCTCTGGATCGATGGCCCCGCCTCTGGATCAATGGCCCCGCCTCTGGATGGATGGCCCCGCCTCAGGGCCGATGGCCCCGCCTCCGGCTTAATGGCTCCGCCTCCGGATCAATGGCCCCACCTCCGGCTCGATGGCCCCGCCTCCGGATCAATGGCCCCGCCATCGGTTCACTGGCCCCGCCCCCGGCTCGCTGGCCCCGCCCCCGGCTCGCTGATCCCGCCCCCAGCACACCAGCGGGAGCGCTGGGATATGTAGGCACCCAGCGTCTGGCTCTGCGGGGCTAGAACATCGTTCCTCTCTCATCCGATACCAAATCCGGAAGCGAGGCTGCACTGCTTCACGCCGCGCACGCCCTTCTTTCAACCGGGCCGGTGATGCAAATTAACGCTGTCTGAGCGCAAACTACAGTCAGACATTGCATCACCCTTTGGGCTCATCAGACCCCTCCCCATTTGAAAAGACCCGCGTCGGAAGGCTCGAGATCGCGTGGCCAGTTGGTGTCCGGCTGTCCCCAGGCGCCTGTATTCCTTTATTGCATGGAAAATTTTGAAAAAAGCCAAGAGCACTGTTACCTTGGCAACGAAGGTACAGGCTCGCTCCGGCACTCCCGGCATGCCTCGCGCAGAACTGCACCGGAAGTGAGAGAGCACTTCCGTCCGCCATCCCTGCGGGGCCACTTTCTGTTGGTTTCTGTCCCCATCTCTTCGCGGTCATGAAGGACGTGCCGGGCTTTTTACAGCAGAGCCAGAGCTCCGCTCCGGGGCAGGCCGCCGTGTGGCACCGTTTGGAGGAACTCTACACGAAGAAGTGAGCACCGAAGAGGGGGCGAATGGGTCCGAGCGGCCCTGCGGGAGAGGCGGGGGATCCAGGCTGCTGCGAGGATCGGAGACGCGCACTCGCTGCTTTTCCGCCCGACGATCTGGGACAGGGTCTGGCCGTCTGGGATGCCAGCTCTTGATTCAATGAGCAAGTAGTTCCGGGCAAGGCTGCAGACCCTTCCGAGACGCAGGTCCTGGTGCTTGCACGCGCGGCCGCCGCAGCAGCAGCGTTGCTAACTGCGGCTGGCGCTGGAAACCAGAGACCCGCGTGATTTCCTACTGATACTGCAGCCGCTGACCCGTCCCTCTCCGCTTTCTGTCTTGTTGGGCGTTTGGGTTTGCTTAGAAACCGGCCGAACTTCGAAACAATTGTAACATTAGGCTAGAGCTGCCTCGTGAAGAAACATTTTCACACAGACATTCACAGCAGTGGTGATACTTATTTGTCTTCTGTTACTAGCAGTTTTCAAGAGAAAATTCTCAAATGTTTAACCCATAATTGCTTGTGTACAGTAGTCTTTTGAATTTTTGAAAGTACTCTGCCTTATTAACGCTAACTTTTGACCTTTGTGTGAACTGTGATTTGTCAGTGTCTTAGACACTAGCTTTTTTCGTCCTTCATCCCATTCACAGCCAAGGGGACTGAAGCTCAGTTTTTTCTATGCGTGAGAAATTCATCTAATATGTAGGAAAGCCTGGATAGACTAGATTTTCAAAGTTCATATTTCTACAGTTGATCCTCACATTCATCTTTTGATTCAGTCTCCAAAGACGTCCTTCATTTTATCGCTGAGAACACAGAATCTTAGCATAACATCTCATAACCACTGGGTAGCAGAGCCAAAGAATAAACTTGGGTTTCTTTCTTCACCTACTTTGTTTGGCATTCTCTGTGTTGCACAGTACAGACCATAGTATTACTGTTTGATTGGGCCGTTAGTCTGAAGACAAAGTCTGTGACTTGGTGTTGGTTCATAGGTCTGACTTTTATCTTTCAGGTTGTGGCATCAGCTGACCCTTCAGGTGCTTGATTTTGTACAGGACCCGTGCTTTGCCCAGGGCGATGGTCTCATTAAGGTAAATGATATACTATGCTAAACCAAATTATATGAGTATGCTTATGGAGTTTTTAGGGTCAGAGATGGGCTTTATGATGGCCACAGAAAACTTTACCTCTTCAGCAATCACTTTGTGCCAGAAACTAGGTATAAACACTGTACTCAACATTTTCTAGTTAGATGTGGTGGATCATTGCTCTAATCCCAACACTTGGGAGGTAGGGACAAGAGAATCAGGAGTTCAAGGCTATCCTTGATTCCACAATCAGTTGAAGACTAGCCTAAACTAATTTGAGACCCTGTCTCCAAAATAAAAATGTTTTATCTCATTTTCTGATCTCAAGACCAATTCTTATAAATCAAGGTTCTAATTCCCAAAGTTAGTTCTCATTTTTTTCATTAATCCATTGATTTTGGTGATCATTTACATTAACTTAAGTAAGCCCTGATAGGGATGTCTCATCATTCAACAGAGGTATAGTGGGCATTGTGGTTTGCAGCTCATACTTAGTAATATTGATCTAACTTCTTACCTGGAAACAGGTTTTGGAGTCTGATTTTGCAGAATGATATCTTATATTCTTTATGATTTGGTTCCATAGCTTTATGAAAACTTCATCAGTGAATTTGAACACAGGTAAACCCTTTTGTCAATCTTTCATTTTAAAAGGAATATATTAATACTCTTTAACATTCAAAAGTGTACTTTTTATTTCAGGGTGAATCCATTGTCTCTAGTAGAAATAATTCTTCATGTGGTGAGACAGATGACTGGTAAGTCTTTGCTTGTTTAATAACAGAGATGGCTCAGCAGTTCTTACCATGCAAGCGAAAGGATGGGTGTTAGGATTCTGGGAGGTTTGACAGCCTATCTATAATTCCAACCTGGGAATCTCTAGAGCAAGCTGGTTAGTCATACTAGCTCAGCAGGTGAGTTTTGGGTTTAATTAGAGACCCAGACTAAGGCAAGCAAACAAGGATAATTCCCAGTACCATTCTCAGGTTTACACACACAGGCACGCCCACACACGCACTTAACCTATAAACACACAATAATATGAAATGGGGCAAAAAAAGAACAATAATAAAAATGATCTTGAAATAAAATTAAAATGAAATACAATTTAATAGATATTACTGGATTGGGTAGGCTTAGTAGTTTACACCTCTGCTCTAAGGAAGCCAAGACAGGAGCTTGAGCTATGCAGTCCCAGGTCAGCCTGGGGTACGTTGCAAGACTGTTGTGAAAAGCAGGGGCCAGAGGGAATTGATCGAGTGAGATTGAGGTTACTGTTTGTCCTTGCCTGAAGGTGTTAGGCTGGTAGAAAGCCACTGTTGATGGAGCTGACTTCGTCTTCTCTCTCTTTTAGATCCTAATGTGGCTCTTACTTTTCTGGAAAAGACTCGTGAAAAGGTGAGTGAATGTGAAGCTCGTATCTACACCTTCAGAGCTCTTCCCTGCCTGAGTCAATTTAGACACCAGTAGCAGCCCACTCAGCAAATTGGCAGTCTCGATTTCTTTAATTTCCTTATTTTTGATGTTTTCAGGTAAAAAGTAGTGATGAGGCAGTAATCCTGTGTAAAACGGCAATTGGAGCTCTAAAATTGAACATTGGAGACCTACAAGCTACAAAGGTAAGAACTCCATAATACAGATCTTTCTTTGACTTGAAATAAGTCTTTTAAGATTTTAGAAAAAAAATAGCCTATTCTTCCTCTTTAATTGTTAATTTAAAATTTTTTATGTTACAAAAAAAAACAACCTTGGGCTGGAGAGGTGGCTCAGGGGTTAAGCCTCTGCCTTACAGGCAGAAGGTCCTGAGTTCGGATCCCAGATCCCACGTATAGACGCCAGGTGGAAGCGGGGGCGGCCTGCGCTTCTGGTCCTGGTAGGGAGGAGCCTGTAAATCCCCGGGCAGAAGGAGGTGGAGCGTCCATGGTGGTTCCCGATTCGTCCATGGTTCTACACACACACATACACATATGCGCGCGCACATACGTACACGCACATACAATTGAATAAATAATAATAAAAAAAAATTAAAAAAAAAAAACAACCAAAGAACTCTCATATTCTAACCAGACTCTTAACTGCTTATATTGCCTCTTTTGTTTATCACTGTGGGTTTCAAAAATATTTAAGGCGAACATTTCCTGTATAACCAATGAATGTTGTTCATCTAGTCAAGATTGCATATTGTCTCTCAACCTGTGGGCTCCAACATGGCAGGCCATGTGTTTTTCTGTTCTTTTCTTTCTCTAAGTTGCTAGTTTCCTATCTATGTTCATGTCTCTCTTGCATTTTTGTGCAGCTCAGGAATAGGTGCAAATGTAGGTATCACTGAGGCAACATGTGTGGCTAGTTCACCTTATTCGACCATAGACTGCATGTGCTTTTGCTTTGGTTTCTTGTGGTTTTAGTGACAATAATATTGGCACAAGTATCAAGGGTGATGCTTAAAAGTTTGTGGTCATTGATCTGAAAAACTTCCCAGTCCCAGTTCACATGCATGTTGATTACATTTTGTTTCGAAGTATTTAAAACATAACAAAAGTTATTTAAGACCCTAAGGAATGCTGTAGTAGTCACCTTTAGACCTCCACTCCAGGAGTGAAGCAGCACACGCAGAAAAGATGGGCGTGTCAGTCTGTGCTACTCCCCCTTTCAACACTTACATGAGTTACTTACTGCCCTTGTCACTGGCAGATACCTTACAAGAAGCAACTTACTCTATGAGAAGATAGAGTCCAGTGTGGCAGGGCGGGCATAAGGACAGGAGCAAGAGGCAGCCCATGTGCTGCATCTACTCCTGGGACACAGTGAAGAATGTCAGTTTCAGGTCTCTTTGTCCTTTGTATTAAATCCAAGGTCAATGTCGTGGTGATGGTCAGACCAGTAACCACACCATGCTGCTTTTCCTCCCTACTAGATACAGCTACTTTCTGGACAAGTTGATCATTATTGATCAAGCTCTAGAGTTGCCATTATGATCTGTATAGGTCATTAATTTATGTTGCATTTCTTTATAGGTTTTCACAGCATAGTGGTTGACCAGCCATAAAGTGATTAGACTGTCTGATTATAAGCAGTGTTCATAGTAGCATTTCTGGAACTGACGCTCTTGTGTGTGGGCAGTGTCCCAGGGAGGTGTTAGGCATTCCACAACACCCTCTAAGTATCCCTGTCTTCAGTCCTTGATAGTTCACATTATTTAACTCTTTCATATGCAATAAATGTGAAGTGGTATCTTGATCAAGGTTTAATTTTGTGTATCTCAATTGCTAGTAATTAGTTGTGTATTACTGCCTAAGTAATTTGTAAAGGTTCATAATTTCTTATAATTCTTCATAGAGTTGCACATCTGTAAATAACTTTCTACAGTCTGCAGCTTGTCTTTTTATTTTATTCTGTGTTTTGAGTGAATTGATGTTTTCCATTTTAATGTAGTCACATTTACCTTGTAGTTTATACTTTTCGTTTTTGTATTAACTTTAATATGATTTTATTTCCTTTGTACAGGAAACAATTGAAGATGTTGAAGAGATGCTCAACAACCTTCCTGGTGTGACATCAGTTCATAGTCGCTTCTATGATCTCTCCAGTAAATACTACCAAACGATTGGAAACCACGCTTCCTATTACAAGGATGCTCTCCGGTTTCTGGGTTGTGTGGACATCAAGGACCTGCCAGGTGACATAAGCACTCATAGTTCATGGCATCCCGTGAGCTGAGCACTACAGCTATGTGCTGCGTAACGGCCTAGGTCTCAGTTACTCAGATGGCTTCTGACTTTTTAAAGATCATTGGATGTGCCTCCCATTACAGGATGGAGGCTATGTGAAATGTCTACAGCCAAGAACTTTTCTCTAAAATGAAATTCACACTGTGGGAATGAGCGAAAGGAAGAGTGGCCAGAGAATTTTGGGAAAAACACAAGAAATGTGCATTCGAAAGTAATTTTCCGCATATTCTAGATGTTTCTTATGCTATTGAAAGCAAGGAAGCTAGCAACTCTTAAAAATGCTCATGTAATTTGTTGTGTATCAAGAAACATATTGCAAAAGCAATTAGCTATGATCAAGAGAATAAAGGGCCCAGATTTAAGGAAGTAGAAAACTTTCTCTAAAGAAGGCAGAATGGTAAATGTAGCACAGTTGGGTGGCACTACTGCTTCTCAGAGTGAGGCAAGATTCAAAGGAACTATTACTCCACAAATGCAGGCTGATTGTGAATAGATTCGTATGTTTAGGGAAAAAATAAGTGATATTTTCACAAAATTCACATATATGCAGTTCTAAGTATAACCCAAGTTTGTTCAACACTTGAGAGGAGCCAGCTAATGCTGAGACTCGGTAATAGACCCATTCTTGGAATGGTTTCTGTTTTATTTGCATAAGGTTTTGAAAGTCAAGCCGAATTGGTATGCAATTGAGCATGTTATTTTCACAGTGTCAGAACAGCAGGAGAGAGCCTTCACGTTGGGGCTTGCAGGACTTCTCGGCGAGGGAGTTTTTAACTTTGGAGAACTTGTAAGTTAACCTGCACTGATTACTTAAGGTGTGGGGGAGGAAGGAGACTGACTTCGTGCCAGCTGACTATCTCTGAACCCACAGCTCATGCACCCTGTGTTAGAGTCCCTGAGGAACACTGACCGGCAGTGGCTGATCGACACTCTTTACGCCTTCAATAGTGGTGATGTGGACAGGTTCCAGACACTGAAGTCTGCGTGGGGCCAGCAGGTGAGTCCTTTTCACCCTTGGCCCTTGTTTGTCCTAATGTCTGTCCACTTTTCTAACACAGGTTCATTTAGCTTGTGCCCTGAATGTACCAGGCACCCAGGAGGCTCTGGGCATATGTAGGACATTGGCAGGCCAGGCCAGTGATTTCCCAAACAAGTTATTGGAGGGCCAGATAGCTGTAATTGTACTCATAATGAGAGAGAATGTATCTCCACCTGTGCTATGTGAGGAGAATCACAGCCTCCCAAGGGAAGGCGATGCTCCTGTGACCTTGAATGACAAGATGGACGGCGAGCAGGCCTTAGCATGATTGCTGAACCAAGCAAGTGTATGTGCCTGGCAGGTGGTTTCTTTAAATTTTTTTTATTTTATTTTTTGTTTGTGCTTCTGTGTGTCAGAAAGTATTGTGTGAGCCTGTGGAGGCCGAAGGGTGACTTCGGGAATCGCCGTGGATTGCTCTGCCTCCTTTTAGTTGATCTGGCAAGTAGTAATAAGATGGGAGAGAACATGTAGTGTCCATGGAAGTAAGAGCAGGTGTTCGCTGAAGAAGCCTAGATGTTAATAGTAGCTCAGGTCTTTATAGTTTTGTTTGTTACTATATAGCCTGGACTTGTCTTGAACGCGCAGAGGTCTACCTTTTTGGACTCCTGATTTCTGGGATTACAAGAGTGGGTCACAACAACAGCTGATTTTGTGGCCTTTTTCTTTTTTTTAATTGTGTTCATTGACAGTTTCATAAATGTATGTAATACATTATAATTACGCTCTTCACCCACTCTCTTTTATTCCTACCCCTGTCAAACACCCTCCCTTTTCTAGAATCATAATTTTTGGTTTATTTTGTGACCCATTTAGTTTATTCAGAAACATCTGTGCAACCATTGAAGCCTAGCAGTGTCACCAGCAGGTACAATTGGCAGTGATACCCCTTCTTTCTGAGGGTCCTGTCTTGTTTTTGTACTTCGCTTTGGATCTTCCTCAAGTGTAAAACAAACTTGTAAAATTCATTTATAATAGCGCAGGATGATACAAGTTAAGGGACCACAAGAGTGCAGAACATACCAGATCTGACAGGACTTAACTGTATTCCGATTGTAAATTGACACATCAGCAAATTGCGCCGCCCAGAAAAGAAACTGGTACTGTAGCCTATTCCTGTGGTCTCACTGAGTCAGAAAGATGACTTGAGCTTAGGAGTTAGTAACCAGACTGCACATGGTAACAATGAGACCTGTCTCAGAGGACAGAGGGTTGGGGAGGGTGGAGATACACACAGTAGTGAGATTTTCTGTCATAAACTCATTACTTTTTGATTCAGTATAAGCTCTGTCATAGTTAAGCACAGGTGCCAACTTGACTGTGGAGGGTTTGAGCCCTGGGCACAGTTGTAGAGAGTTGATGGTTGAGTTAAGCCCAGAGCAAACCTGCAGGAGATTGTCCAGCTGATGGGGAAGACCCAGCCCATAGTGGGTGGGACTAGGCCCTGGATAAATCACAGAGAGCTGGTTGAGACAGTTGGCATCCTTCTGTTCTCTTGGCCAGACATGCTGGTCTGGCAAGTAAGGATCATCCCTCTCTCAGCCATTAGGTAGTGATGGTGTGGCCAGTTCCCTCGGCCCTGGTGTTGGTGCATGCTCTCCATTAAGCTGGACTGAGAACTGTAACCAGGAATCGTAAGAGAGAATAAACCCTTATTCCCTTAAGCCATTGGACAGTCATTTATCAGCAACCATGCAGGTGACTGCATCAAGCTCCTAGAATTTAGGGATCTCAGGAGACTCTTGCAGCATGCTGAAGCAACAAGCAGAGCCACCTGGAGCCTCTCAGGAGACAGGGCGTGTTATTTTCTAATGGTACCTCTGCTGAGAATCTTTTTTTTTTTTTTTTTTTTATTGTTACGTGTTTATGTGTGTCAGAAGGCACTGTCTGTCCCTGTAGAGGACCAAGGGTGACTTCAGGAATCATCCTGGACTACTGCTACCTCCTTTTTGCTTCGCTCTGGGACTTCCCAGACTCCACCCACCAAAGCCTGAAGTACAGGTCACCATTTTTTCCACCTGGCATTTTTACATAGGACCTGGAATCCAAACTGAGGACCTTCTGCTTGCAGGGCAGAGTCTTAACCCCTGAGCCCTCTCTCCAGCCTGTGCTATGAATCTCAAGGTGCCTGGTGGCGTTTGTAACATCAATGCTAGCTCTGTCCTGAAGATTCCTTTTCGAGAATGGAAATTTTGGTATCACCTGGAACTCTCAGTGAACCTTAGCAGCCCATAGTATATAGTGCTTGCATTTGTCCGGTTTTGTTTGTTTGAATCCATAGTGGAGTTTCAAAGCCCAGGTTGGGGCAACATCATCTGTCTTTCTGTACCTCACAGCCTGACTTAGCAGCCAATGAGGCCCAGCTCCTCAGGAAGATCCAGTTGTTGTGCCTTATGGAGGTAAGAACCACCCAGGAATCGCTCTCTCCTTGACTACGTACCACACACAAGGAAGACCTGAGCTGGCTGGGCTGTGAGCATTTTGACCTCCCTGCAGTGGTTTGCTTGCACCCCTACTCTTCCCTCCTCCCTTTCTTTTTGCTTTTGCTTACCTAAATTTGGATTTGGAGCTTAGCTTAGATGGCTCTCTTCAGTCACATCTTCCCTGGCCACTTGAACTTTTTTCCACTGACTTTCCTGTGGCACACTGACTTCTCTCCGTGTACGGTATGTCTTTTCTCACTGCATCACAAACCTTCAGAGGAGTCAGCATTTCTCATTCCCAACAGTATCCCCTGGCCAAAAGGCACTCGGGGGCCTCCTTTGCCTGTTCAAGGAATGAATATTGGCTCTTGTCAGAAGTTCCTATGAAGCTTGTTTTGTCCTTTTACCTTATGTTAACATTGGAAATTGGTTTGTAATGGACACGTGACTAAAATTTCAAAAATTTTAGTATATAGTATACTAATAAGATGATCCCTGTTATCAACTCTTAACAAAAAAATTCTTCCGAGTGAGTTCTCTGATCATTTTTGTTTGGAAAAGTCATTTCTAATAGTTAATAAACAACTTCTTTGCAGATGACTTTCACACGGCCTGCAAACCATAGACAGCTCACTTTTGAAGAAATTGCGAAAAGTGCTAAAATCACTGTGAACAAGGTATGGCTGTTGGATTTGAGGTGCCACGGCAGGAGAGCCGTCCCTGACCCTGCAGAGGAAGCAGGCTTTAGGTTCTGGGCCTCCAGCTTGTTGCACGTGTTCCTCACACAGGTGGAGTTGCTGGTGATGAAGGCACTTTCAGTGGGGCTGGTGAGAGGCAGCATAGATGAGGTGGACAAGCGGGTTCACATGACCTGGGTGCAACCCCGAGTGCTGGATTTACAGCAGGTGAGGCAATAGCCCTACCCCACTATCACGGGCTTGAGTCTGTGAGGAGGAATCATTCCACACTGGAGACCTAGTGTAATGCACGCCTGTGGTCGAAGCCCTGTATTTAGAGGCTTACCGTGACAACGGCACCGGTTGTGCTGATGGTGCCTCTTAATCTGAAAATTGGTGCGCTGATCAAATGTGTTCCTGGTTTTGTGATTTGATCTCACATCGTTATTCATGTTTGCTGGAAATTTAATCTTGTAGATTTCCTCCATTCTTGCTTTAATTCCCGCATTTAGAGTGTCCTTGTGATAAGAATTGGCAGTACGACTCCACACTTTCCCCCCATGTCCCACTCTGGTGTCCTTAGTATTGCCCTGAGAACTGAAACTTCCACACTGCTGCACATGGCCCATGCCCCCTTGTTGCCTTTGACAGCCTATGTGGTCTTTATTCGCCTTCAGATCAAGGGAATGAAGGACCGTCTGGAGCTGTGGTGCACTGACGTGAAGAGCATGGAGATGCTGGTGGAACATCAGGCTCAGGACATTCTCACCTAGTGTCCTGGCACCTTGCAACCCCTGCCTTACCCAGCGATGCAGTTCCGTGGCTCACACAACTGGCAGCAAAGATCTGCATTGATTGGGTTGGGGCTGGATCTTGCTGAGTAGGAACTGCTCTGGCTCTAAAAGCAAAGCATTGTTATTGATGGTGATGTGGTCACTTGGAGAAGGTTCCGTATAGGGTGTTGTGGAGCCTGCAGTGGGGTGAGGTGGGGGCACTCCTCCAGGCCCAGGTGATGAGGGAGGCAAAGAGTAGGAAATGAGGACAAAGTTGTGTCTATGCAGATTTGCCTGAGTGGACCTTTTCCAGTTCCTTAATAAATGCCTTTGGTTTGTCCTATTGATGATTCTGTTTGGGGGCTTAACTTGTAGGCTAACCTTGTGCTTGAAGAAATGAATGCCTGAGCTAGAATGAGGGATTGGTGACTCCTGCTACCAAGCAAGCAAGTCCTGTCTCTACTGTCCGACAGGGGGGCTTTCTTCTGCAACCACCCCAGTGCCTTCCGGCACTCGGGCAGCCATACTTGCCTGCTTCCAGCACTCCAGAGTTTCTGTGTCCCGGTGTGACCATGTTAGTAGTTGGCCCTGGGGGAGTGGGAACTATGAGTGGCAGTACAAGAATCAACACAAGTATTAGGTGGAAGGAGTTTAATGTGCTCTTTCAGGGGCGTGCCACTTCATGCTGTGGAGCTTTTCTTGTAGTTTTCCAGGTTGGATAAAACCCAGCCTGCAGGAACCAGTAAGCCCAGAAACGTGGTCAGGATTCCCAAGGTCTGCTCCTGATGGAGGAAAAGCAAATGAGTTTATTGAGCACTGAAGAGTGTGGCTCTAGCCCGGGGCAGTGAAACTGCAGTGTGACCTCAGCCCAGACCAGACAGAAGCAGCCCTCCTGGAGAAGACTGCCCTACACTTTAGACAAGCCAGTTTTAGCCTGTTCCTCTATTAAAGTCTGCTTCCCTTATGTAAGCTATGGGAAGGATCCAGTGTCGACTGGGTAACCTCAAGCCCAGGGCAGGAAGGTGACCTCTGAGGCCTTTAGGCTGCAGAGCCCCATCTTGTCTGGCTTTTGGCACCTCCTGTCTAAGGTGCACTCACCTCTTTTTACTCCCAGCCATATATGCCAGGGAGCATGTGGAATGACAAAGCCAAGATTTTTAAGTTGTAAACAAACACGGGTCATTTATCTGAAGGCAGTCCTGTTCAGAAGCCTGGCTGGATAAAGTCAGACACCCTCTCTGCATGGGTGTATAGCTGTGAAGTGGGAAGAGCACCATGTTCTTGCTGGATGAACTTAGGGAACCAGATTCTTGGGTACCAACCACACGGCACACTCAGTATCCCTTGAAATTGGAAATGGGTTCAGACCCTATCCCTTAGTCTTCCTGAAGCTAAATCTGCTGTTGATAATACCAGTCTTTCCTGTTGGCTTTACTCCTGAGTTTGAGAGCCAAGTTGGCCTAGATTAGCAGTTTGGGTCTGGATTCAATCCTTGACCTTGATCGAGTTCCCCAGGTCTCAGTTCATTCACACTGCTGCTATTTGGTGTTCACCCACACGCCCTTCTCACCGTCAGAGCAGCCCACCTATTGGCCTTCATAGTGGGTTGACTGCCCCTGCCCCTCCTTGAGCCCTGGACCCCAATGAGCTCGAACCCTTGAGCTCTGTCACTACTGACCTCTGCCCGAATATGGGAGACCAGAGAATGACCTCACCCTGCAGTCCTTCAAGAGCCTGGTGTCTGGACTCCTCTTTCGTACACTCTCATCCAAAGCACTGACTGTTCCCCTCTCCTCTACCACCTTCGTCTCCCAGTTGCCACAAACTCAAGAAATGAAGTCTGGAGGTTACTTACCACAGGGGAAGTGGGGGTTCTGGCTGGCTTGGCTGAGATGTGGGCTTTGGGAACCACCCTGCACCTCAGGGAGGCTTGGAGCAGCCTCGTGGCAGGGAATAACCTCGACATTGCTCTGGAGGTTGAAGTCCTTCCCAGGCTCCAGCGAAGTGTCCAAACGTCCGCTGCTCACTAGGATAGTCAGGGCTTCTTATAACGGGAGGGGGGTGGGGACTGCAGCTGTCTCCTCGGGTCACGGGGCTTGGCAGAAAGCGCTCCTGCTGACAGGAGAGTAACCAGACTGGCATGTGACTAAGGGGCTGTGAGCTCTTCAGAATATCAGTTAAGCATGGGCCCTCTGGAAAAGGCTTTCACTTCGCAGAAGGATAAGGGTACCATGACTGTATTTAAAGAAAACCTAAATCCTGGGGTGTCAGTTATATGACACCATGCGATGCTCTTTTTGGAATTCTTTTTTTTTTTTTAATTTTTTTATTATTTATTACTTATTCAATTGTGAAATGCCTGTGTGTGTGCGTGTGTGTTTGTATGTGTGTAGAACCAGGGATGAATTTGGGAACCACCATGGACCGCCTCCATCTCCTGTTTACTCTGCCCGGGAATTCACAGGCTCTGCCCTACCAGGACCAGAAACGCAGGCCGCCCCCGCTTCTGCCAGGCGTCTATACGTGGGGTCTAGGATCCGAACTCAGGACCTTCTGCCTGCAAGGCAGAGGCTTAACCCCTGAGCCACCTCTCCAGCCCCCTCTTTTTGGAATTCTATAGCAAGAGTTCCTGGCTGAGCCAGTCTTGAGTAATACACTTTCAGCAAGTAGCCCCGCAGTCGTGAGCCTGTTCCGTGTTTGGCACAGCTCTAGAAGTCCCAGCTGGCAGCTCATACATCTGCATGGTGAGCAGTCTCGCAGTTGTGCGCAGAGAACACAGTTGGGAAGTTAGGGCCGCATCTAACCCTGTCCCTCCCCCTCGTCAGAGCACCAGTCAGGCATGCTGGGCTTGTGCGGCAACTGTAGACAGCGAGTCATTAATTTCTTCCCACATTCACATGAGCAGCTTGCTTCCTCACTCTGGAAGCTGCCCTATCCTTCTCAGGGCAAACCCCACTCTCCCATGAGCCCGTCTGCCCTGTTCACTGCCTCTTCCTTCCTTTTACCAACTGCAGAGTTCTCCAGCGCCATTCCTTGATTTGCTTTCCTTAATTACTGGTTTTCTTTCCACTTCATCCAGCCCTTGCTTCGCCTCTGATAGTCCAGGCTCTCTTGGTCTCTCCACCTCACCTTTCCAGATCTTGTCTGGCCCAGTTTACCTTGCTATTCCCAGCTGCTTATCTGTCATCACCTGGTATCTATTAGCCACGTACCAATATCTTCGCATGGCCAAATTCTTGAGGCCCTGCTGTGGGTTCACCACAGCAGCAATCTCTGTTGTCTTAGGGGTTCACAAGTGACATCTAGTCCACCTGCAGCACTACACCTCGAGATCTGTTCCCAGACCTCTCCAGGTCCACCCTCCAACATCACTATGTGCACCCTCTATAGTTGTATGCAACCCAACCATCCTATAGCAACCAGATCTTATCATCACGACTTCAACTCTATGCCCCAGCTGGCCTTACCGAGGTCTGGGTGATCTGGCCTCCTACCTCTGCATGCATATCACACTGCCAGCCCATGCGGATGCTTCTTCCGGGACGGCCCTCACATTCTTGCATATTGTTCAGATCGTTACATTTTGTTCAGATGATTTCTCAGATGTATTTCGTCTACTATGTGCTTTCCTACCTGAAAAAGAATCACCATGAGGGACTCTGAGTTTCCCACTGAGTCTTTGAAGACCAGAGCAGTGTCTGGCTTAGTAAATTTTTGGGGGGGGTCCAGGTTAGACAACTGGTGAGCAGATGAATAGAGAGAGAGACAGATGGATGAGTAGTATTTGAATGGGTGGGTGGGTGGGTGGATGAGTGGATGGGTAGCCATTTGGACAAGTAGATATAAGATAGGTAAAATGTCCATCACGCACCAGGCACTGTGCTGGATTTGGGTGATACAAAGCTGAGTCAGGGAAAGTTCAGCGCAGATGCTGTGTCACCAGAATGGTCCAAGACAGTCATGGCTGATAAATGCTGTAGTCGGGAGTTTGCTTTTCAGTTGCTTTCAGACATTGGTGTGAGCTTGTCTATTACAGGATACCTGGCCAACCACTCACTGAATTCTCAGCATCACCTTGGTCATTGTTTGCACTCCTAGATTTGGTTATGGTCAGTGACCTAGTTGAGGACAACTGTGCATTCATTTGTTTAGAAGTAATAATGAGGACTTTCCACTAGGAACAAGACTTTATCTGTATTGCTCTGAGCATGGGACTCCTCCCTAAGCTCCACCCACCTCCTAGGCTCAGGGCAGGTTTCTCAAGAAGTAGCCAAGTCTAAGCAGGCCTAGGTGGGAAATGTCCAGAATGTTATCTCTAGCAGCACTGGACCCTAGCTGCCAGCCTCAGGCTGTGGGGGGGCTCCCCCTTCCTTATGATAATCCTTTCCGCCTCAACCTTTAATTATAGCCTTAGGGTCCAGTCTGGGATCAGGCTGTGGACCTAAGTGGTTTGTCAGGAGGATCACTCTCCTTTCACAGATAAGGCCTGTCCCTAATCTCCTCCGACACATACACATACCAGGTAGTCTCTGTAGAGGCGTCCATTTGCCTCCCAGGCTTGGCTGCTTTCTGGCTGGGCACTGGCAAGATGGTCCTCTGTTCCTAAGACTGTCCTGACTTTCACCACATAGTCCCTCTAAGGGCAGCTCCAGGTACCGTTGGTCATTCCAAGACAAGTAAAAGACTCTCTCCTGCTTTAAATCTCTGGTTTCATTTAAAAAAGAATCACAAGCACAGTTATGTTAGAAAAACTTCCATTTATAGAAATATTGTAAAGCTAGGACAGTGTCCATGTGACCTAGGACAAGTGGGCACACGGTCCTGTGGCTTGATACCCAGCATTGGCAAAAGCATCAGACTAAAGGTGCCTCTGTGGCCTCAGGCTTCCTTGTGCCTCTCCCTGGGTGTGGTGGATGAAGTCCCCAGAGAAGATTACTCTGAAGACTGGGAGTTGGGGCAGCAGCATTCAGAAGTAATGGGAAGAGAAGGCAAAGTCAGACTTCATGGCCTCCCCTACAGCTCAGCTTTTCCCACCCCACTCCCCCCAGGTTCCCTGACTTCTCTGACCTTTCAGAACTTAACAGGCACAACCAACCCTTTCAGTAACTGGCCTCGTCCTGCAACTCAGGATGGGGATGGAACCTCCACTCCCTCCTTTTCCCTAATCTGCCTTTTACCAAAAATAAAAAGTTACCAGAAGAAGAAGGTGGCCAGGTGGGGTACCGTGAAGGGATGAAGACTCCACCAAGAAGCTGGGGAAACAGCGCAGGGGCTGTCCTAACTTGTCATGGACAGGGGGGCTTTTCAAGGTATCTGGGAGACTGGGTGCACCACAGCTGGAGTCTTTATTCAGCATCCAAACACACAGCTCATGCGTGTAGAGCCACCCTGAATATGATTTAATGTGTGGGAGTCCCACTCTGCGAAACAAAGCTGCAAGACCTCCTCAGCCTGCAGAATCGAGTGTGAGTGGAAAACTGCAGGCACAGAGCACCACCTTGTGTCCAGATCTGGAAGTGCAGGAGTTGCTGGGGAAAGCTGGGAACAGAGGCCGCCAGGACTCTTTTCTTCTGTACACAAGTGGTTACATTTCCACCACATGAAACATGTTTCCAGAGTGTGGTCCTGTAGTAGTTAAATTAGAACTAGAAGTTGACTACAAGTTAATTAACATGCTGTTTTCAAAATAATTGCTGATCTTGGCTTCCAGACTAACTCAAGGTGGCAGTGGGCTGCACATGCCAGGCTCGCTGTTACCAGGCAGCAGCCAGAGAAGGACATGATGTGATTCAATTTCTATGTCTAATATGCTTCAGTTTCTGTATCTTTAGCCCAAGGACACGGTGCTCGTGTTAGACTCTTGCTACTCACAATGTTTATGTCAGAATATTGCTTGTTTAAGGGTACACAGTACATGACAGAATTGTTACCAGTCCAGATGGCCACAAGTGTCCAGATTTTGCCATTAAGAACCCTGTACCTCTGCACCTCACTGCCTCTGACTGGGACCTCCACTCCGTCATTCAGATGCTGATCAGCTTCATTAAAGCCTCTCTGTTTGATAAAGTTGCTGATGTCAGTGTGGTGAAATCTCGGATCAACCCCCAAACCCAAAACAGTCCTGACGAAACAGCACCTGGAAATCAGTCAGAGGTGAATCAGTCACTCGCAACTTCCCTCACACATCCACAACAACCAGATTGGCTGTTCATTTCACATGACCTTCTTCGTGGCACATGAAAACTTTGTGATTCGTGCTGTCATTCAAAATTAAACAGCCACTTCCAGAAAAAATAAAGGCTTCCCAGATGAGACTTAGTGCTTTCCTTTTATCTACAAAAACACTTTCCCACTAAATATTTTGTAAATTCATTAGGTTTCCTGAAATCTAGGATGAGGGCTTCAGGGGATGTGGCTTTGTGGGTGCTGTTCCAGGGCCCGTGGGGAGCTAGTCCAACCTCAGAACAAAGGCCATTTGCTCTCAAAGCAGGCTGGGCTCACAGTAAAACCAGCAAGAGTTAATCTTACAATCCCTGGCCATAGTTGTTCCTGGAGTCAGGGTTCAAAGCCTAGGGTCTAGTGTCTATTTAGAACATTCTCGTTCTTGCCAAGCAAGCCAGTTATACAATATGTCATAAAGTATTCTGGTTCCACTGTACAGGATTCTACTCTTCAATGAGTAGACTCAGATGTTCAGAAATTTGACCCCTAGTGATGCATGCTCCCTTGACCATATAGCAGCCTCAAGAAGAGACAGTTCATCTTACTCAGTATGATGGTTAACCTTGTTAACTTGACCGTTACAATCACCATGGAAATAAACTTATGGGTCTGTTTATCAGAGAGTTTCAAAAAAAATTTAAAGAGGGAGCCCCATCTTGAATCTGAGCAGCACCATCCCATGGGCTGGGGACCCAGACTGAATGAAAAGAAGAGACCCAGAGGGGGCTGGAGAGGTGGCTCAGGGGTTAAGCCTCTGCCTTGAGGCGGAAGGTCCTGAGTTCGGATCCTAGACCCCACGTATAGACGCCGGGCAGAAGCAAGGGCGGCCTGCGTTTCTGGTCCTGGTAGGGCAGAGCCTGTGAATCCCGGGGCAGAGTAAACAAGGAGGAGGTGGAAGCGTCCATGGTGGTTCCCAAATTCGTCCGTGGTTCTACACACACACACACACTCACACACACACATACACAATTGAATAAATAATAAATAATAAAAAAGAAGAGACCCAGTGGAGTGCCGTCATTCATTTTTCTATTTTTTGACTGTGGATGTAATGTGACCGGCCATCCTAGTCTCTTGTCACTATGCATTTCCCCATCATAGACTCTGTTGTACAGTGCCACCTCCAACGATGACAGCTATCATATCTCAGGACAGCTGTAACTACTTGGAAGAGACCCTCAAGATCAGGCCTGCGGGCAATTGATGTTCCAAAATAGAAGGAGGTAGGAAGGGTCATTGACGTCTCACTTGAGATTCCAGCCACTTCCATACTTCCCAGACTGCTGTCTGTTAACTGCCTGAGCATGGTCTCCTGGGCTCAGTGGGTACTAGAGTATTTAGACTGTGGAAGGTTCGTGGAAAGGAATTAAAGCAAAGAAATGACATTTTACAAAGCATCAGAAATGTCAGAGGTAACATGTGCATAACATTTGCATGGAAAATCATTTAAAAATAGAAATTAGCAAAGCCATAAAGAGTTACATCCATGCATTCAGTGCCCCCATGTATACAGCACACATACACCCATATGCAAAACACACGCACACGCAATATACATACATGTGAAATAGTGGGCTAGGGAGATGACTTAGTGAGTGACAGTGCTTGCTGAACCTCAGAGTCCATGGGCGTCACTCCATGCAAAGCCAGGCTCTGCACAGGCATGACAAGAGGCAGTGTTTCCACTGTCATATTACCCCTGTATGTTGTTAAAAATTGGGCAGGTGAGTGGCACAGTGTTAAGTGACCTGAATTCATTTCTCTGGAGCACGCATGGCAAAAGGAGAGAACCAACTTCTGAAAGTTATCCTTGGATCTTGATTTATGCCCGCTCCTATCACTCTCTGAAAAAAATTTTTAAATGTTCAAATGACGAACGAATATATAGGTTCAACCTACATAACAGAGGGCAATTTCCCAGAGAATGAGTATCCGGAACCGCAATGTAATAGGAGCATCGTGCTCCAATGGACTGTGCCCACATTCAGAGGCAGAGGCAAGAGGTACATTTAAGGACAACTGAGTAGGGATTTTTTTTTACATGTACTTTTTAATAGCTTGTATTATCACTGTGCTATACAATCCAGTTCACACTAATTTTTGCACTAAATTATTGACGATGGTAACTCGTGGAAAGAGCAGGAGACAGTGGGTAATGTGGAAAGGTGGCTGTCATGTTTTCTTTGCTACATATTTCTTAAAACGATATACACAATCCTTTGTTGTAAAATTCTAAATGCTACAGGTGGGATCCATTCCTGAGTGGCTGGAGTCACTGGGCCACCCATGTAGAAGCTCGGCTCCTCACGGGGCTCCAAGGCTGAGCCCGCCGGTGAGCAGGACAAAGCTCGGGCCCTCCTGGAGACCTTCAGGGCAGCCAGCAGCCACACGGGGACCCTGTGGGGCGGCGGCGCACGGATGGACACCGCAGCGGGCCAGGTGCAGGCGGAGCGGCGCTTAACAAGGTCTGAGAAAGTGAAGCAGAAGCTGCAGATTCTGAGCGATCCCTGGTTGGGAGGACTGCGGGCTGGGTGAGTCAGGAGGGGACACGGAGCCTCTGAATCCAGGGTCTGGGGGTGCGGGGCGTCGTTGGAGACAGCTGGGGAGCTGGGCAGAGAAGCCTGCGCGCGTCTTGCGCAAGCCACCGAGGCCTTGGCCACGCGGCGGGCAGGTGGTGAGATGCGGTTTGGTTTGGAGGTCGGAACCGGTTAGGCGCTGTGACCCGCTTGTTTGGCCGGGTCGGCAGCGCTGAGACTTGGAGCTCAAACAGCTGCGGCGCAATCGGGAGAGGAAGACGCAGGCTCCGCAGACCCCGCCGCCTCGGCCTCCCTCTGCCGCCCAGAGTTTGACCTCCGGCCCGCAGGCGGCGCTGCCTGACCGCGCTGAACCCGCCGGGACCCGCGAACCGCCGGGGCTTCACTGGCCGCGGCTTTTTTGCGGTGTAGACTGAACCACACCGCGCAGGGTGCGCGCAGGATGCAAAATGCAGGATGCGCGCAGGGAACAGGGTGAGGTCGGGGTCCGGGAGCCTTCAGCAAGCAGAATGCGGGGTGTAGAGGGGAGGAGGAGAAGAGCATGTTTAGGGTAAAAGGCTGAGTGGAGACTCTTGAAAACCATGGCCTGGTGAATGACCTCTCTAACGCCTGGACCGCACGGGCTGGGAAACAAACACGCTGCCTGCGAGACAGAAGTGAGGCGGTCAGGCTGCTTCCTTGCAGCCTCCGGTGGCCGCGTGTCCTTGCCGGGGTCTAGTCACCCGAAGGGCTGCCTCCTGGCCTTGTCATATGGCACGAGAGGAGGGTGCAGGGCTACAGGGTGCAAGGTGCAGCGTGAGCGCACACGTCTAGAGCTGCAGGGTTCAGGGAACGCTCAGGGCGCAAAGCACCGCAGAGTGCAGGGCACTGGAGAGGGTCGATGCCCGAGTGATGCCCGAGGCATCAGCAAAGCCCACACCGAGGAGCGTCCTGCCAGGCTGGGCCCATGAGCTGAGTGAGTCCCACTGGTGATAAGCAGAGCTCTTTGTGGGGGGAGAAGCGGCGATAGGGAGGCTGTGGGGTCAGAAGGGACCAAAACGCAGATACTATCCCAAGGAGCAGAGGGGCTGGGATATCAGTGTCTGAGGTGAAGGGCCAGCTGTGGGGACTTGTCCATTTCCTGGTGACAGAGGAGTGCAAAGAAGAAAAGGGAAAATAGGAAACAACAGAGGCCAGACCCCTGGCCAGCCCAGCTGTTACATCAATCTGAGTCCCTACAAAGTAACCAGGTTCTTGTGCTCAGCAGTAAAGACCTGGACCAGAGACGGATGGTCAGAAATAGAGACAATTTATTAAGAAAGGGGAGGCCAGGCACTCCTGAGAATGAGTGATCTGAGGAAAAGCCCAAAGGCCCTGAACGCAAAGGAAGGACATTTACTTAACATAGCATTCCCTCTTCCACATTTCTGTATCATGAACAGAGTTTTATAAAAGTCTCTATTCCCTACATGAGGCCCAGGTGGGGAGGGTTCCAGTCTTTCTCTACCAATTGATTTCTTTCTGTTAATTTAAAAAAATTGTGAGTGCATGAGCCACCGCGTGTGTATGCAGGTTAAAGGACAATCATCCTTCCAACGTGGACCCCAACTCAAGTTCTTAGGTTCTGGAAAGCACTTTTACACAGGCCATCTGTCTCTATTCTCTTGCCATACTCCTGCTTCCATTTACCTGCTGCTTGGATTGAAGGGACGTCCTGCCACTCACAGTTTACATAAATATTTTGCCTTATTCATTTTAATCATTTAAGAATATAGTTGTCATAGTTAAGCACAGGTGTCAACTTGACTCTTGAGGGTTTGAGCTCTTGGCACAGTTGTAGAGAGTTGATGGTTGAGTTAAGCCCAGAGCAAACCTGAAGTAGATTGTCTAGCTGATGGGGAAGACCCAGCCCATGGTGGGTGGGATTAGGCCCTGGATAAATCACAGAGAGCTGGTTGAGACAGTTGACATCCTTCTGTTCACTTGGCCAGACATGCTGGTCTGGCAAGTAAGGATTGTCCATCTCTCAGCCGTTATGGTGGCCAGTTCCCTCGGCCCTGGTGTTGGTGTGTGCTCTCCCGTCAAGCTGGACTAAGAACTGTAACCGGACTGTCGTAAGAAAGTAAACTCCTTGTTCCCTTAAGCTGTGTGATGGTCATTTATCAGCAACCATGCAGGCGGACTGCAACAATGGTTCAGTGGCATTAATTACATCCAAAATATCATGTGGTCATCACTACTATTTACAACACACTAGTTTCAGAACACCTTACCCATCAAATGATAACTCCAGTTTCTCCCTCTCCCCAGTACCAGTGGTCTCTAATTTACTTTATGTTTTGTTTTGAAATACGGGTTCACTGTGTTTGATGCTGGCATCAAACTCAAAGCAATCCTCCTGTCTCAGCCTCCCCAAAACTTTACATGTCTTCAAATTTGCTTGTTCTGTGTACTTCACTTTAAGTAGATCCATATAATACTCTCAAGTCCTTTGCGTAAAGTACAAGAATGCACCGAACCATGGACTTGATGGAAATTTAACTGGAATTCCAGAACTGCCCCATGAGAGAGAGAAGAAAGCAAAGGAAAAAGAGAGCTGCAAGGAGGGACACAGGGCTTTGTACCTCTGGGGTGGTGGGTGAGCTGAGGGGACGGGGCCTGGGGGTGACTTCCAGGACCTGCCCCAGCCCTGGAGGCGTGGTTGGGATATTCTTGGTGTTCAGGTGTTCTTGAACCCCTGCCAAGATTAGGCGTCCATGTACCCCACTAGGGGGACAGGGCCATTTGGCAGGGGGACAGGAATCCTAACACTTTGTGCCTGGATCAAACATGGTGCCTTCAAGCTTGTTCATGCTGTAGTACATGTGGCTAAACAATATCCCCTTGTTGGCACCCACCACACTTAACAATCCATCAAAATCCTGTGGACACAGATGTTTCAATGTTTTGTCTATGAGCAATTGTGCATCAGTGAGGAAGTGAAAATATCTGTGTTCCTGCTTTCAACTCCTTGGGGTCTCATGCAGAACCACAAAACTCATCTGTTGCAACTACATTATGTACAAGGGTTCAACACCAGTTCCTTTTCTTCTTTGAGCTTTGCTTTGCCTGTGAATATGTGAATGTATGTGTGCGATATATACACGTGGGGGGTGGATGGAAGCACGTATGCGCCTGTGTGGGCACCAGATCCTGCTCTGTCAGCCTCTGCCTTATTTTCTTGAGACAGGGTTTCTCGCTGAGCATATAGCTAGGATGGCAACCAGGAAGCCAGCTGCCTCTGGTCCCCACTTCCTCCGGTTACAGGCACACATGGCCATCTTCAACTTTGGGGGGATTTGAACTCGGGTCCTCATGTTTCTGTGGCAAATGGCTTTAACTACTAAGCCATTTTACTAGCCCTTGTTTCGCTTCAGCCATCCTGGTGGCTGTGCCTGCTCAGATCTGCTGCCTTTCTTTTTTTCTCCATTTTAAATTAGTTTCCTTGATTTTTGTTTTTTTAAATGTAGTCTAGATATTAACTCCATATAGATCAATTACATCAAAATTTTCTCCTGTTCTATGCTGGCCTTTCCAGAACCTTGATGGAATTCTTTAATGCATAAATCTTAATTCTGATTAAATACAATTTCTTCTTCCTTATTTTTTTCCCTTTGATGTCATATCTAAGGGACACTGTCGACTTTTTCCCTTTGATGTCATACCTAAGGGACACTGTCGGACCCAAACAAGGTTCTCCTTTTGCTTTTTACCAAGGGTTTGAGACGATTGTAGATACTGAGCACAGGCACTGGGCCCACGTTGAACAGAGATAACGTGGTGGGAGTGCGCCTTCGCTCAGGCACAGCCGCAGGTGCTTCCAGGTTGCCTCTTTCCAGTTTGCAAGCACCTGAGGAAAGAAGTTTTAGAGGACAGAGGAAGAAACTCAGGCCCGTAGCGCTCTGGGTTCAGACAGCCCCGAGTCAGACCCAGACGCCTGTTCAAGCCATGCTGGAGCAGACATACAGGGTTCGGGGCTAGAGGTCTCTCAGCGAGGTGTAAGCACAAGAGGAAGAGAGCTCAGTATCTTGAGCAAATGTGCAAACGAGCTGCAAGGGAGACCTTTTTGAACCCAGACCAGATGGTATAAAGTCACATCCATCTGCAGACATGTCTCTCTCCTGACTCTACCAGACTCCAAACTGTCAGGGACTGCTAACAGCAGGCACGCGGGATGGTGGATACGCCTTGACAGAGTGAGCCTTTTCTCCTTACTTGCCCCGCGGCCTCAGAGCTACACAGTCCTTCCCCAGAAGGCAAGCCTCCACCACCCTTCTTCCTCTGCCACATCAGAGAGAGCATGGGCACAAATGCATATCATGGGCCTCTTGCCAACCTCGTGCACAGAACCTCCCCTTCCTCTGAAACCTATAAGAAGAAACTGCCTCATGGGCCTAAACTCTCTTAAGAACCTCCACCATGCCATGTTTCAGTGGCACTAAGAACTTTTATTATAAATCTCTTGCCTAAAAGGACACTCCGTGGTGGTATCCCTTTGAGCCCCAAACCCAAGACCATTCAGAACCCTCAAACACATGTGCTGACAGGCAGAGCGTCATAATGGGCTAACAAGGGCCCACGGGGAGGTGCAACATGCACTTGAACCCCACAGCGCTAACAGGAGCAGCAGGCTGAAGCCTGGCTCTGGTAGAGACACAAGTGCAGCAAGAAAGTTCCCCTGACCTCGGCAACTGGGAGGACTTTGGCCTTGCAGGACACAGGTTTTGGGGAGTGCCTTCACCCCAGAAAAAGGCTCTGTGTGCCTTGGGGGCATTTTGTCCCTGGGTCACTGACCCTTGCTCTTTGCTTCCTTCCTTTGTACTGGGATGTGGAGAACCTGACCCAGGGCATTCTCAAGGTGGTGCCCCTCTGCCCACCTGCTGAGGCGAGCGAGGAGTGTTTGTCCCAGAGGTTTGGGGTCCAGCCCTTTTAGAAGCAGAAGCCCATCCCATGTCCCCACCCACAGGAGGCCCCAGGCAAGACCAGGAGTCCAGGTTGGTGGAGAGGATAACGATTAAGTTCCTTGAGGAAGAAAGGGTCAGGGTTCTTGCAAGCAGAGACTGAGGTGGATGGCCATGGCATTCCTGCCCTCTGAGAGTGGCAAAGGGCAACAGCAGTTTTGGTTCTGATAAGCTTTATGGCCCTGTTCTTCTGGCGCGACTGCTGTTCTCAAGGTCGTGGTTGAGGCCTCCTCAGAGATAAGGCAGGAGCCCTGGAAAGACGCTTTGACGAATAACCTGACTGTGGATCCAATGGCTTCCTTCATCTTGTTTATTTATTCACTGTTACTTGTTTGAACAAGATTCAGGACATTGAGTATGACTCCATCACAAGATTCATCTGACTGTAGCAGATAGATTAGACAGAGTTTTACTCAGTTACAAAGAAAATTATGGGATTTACAGTAAAATGGATTATCTGAAGTGTCCCAAGTCTGGAAGGACAAATACTACATGTCTTCTCTCATATGCAGATCCTAGATTTTAATTTTTCTTTTTTTTAATTTTTTTATATTATTTATTCAGTTGTGCGTGTATGCATGCGTGTGTGTGTGTGTGTGTGTGTGTGTGTGTGTAGAACCACGGGCGAATTCGGGAACCACTATGGACGCCTCCACCTCCTCGTTTACTCTGCCCCGGGATTCACAGGCTCCGCCCTACCAGGACCAGAAACGCAGGCCACCCCCGCTTCCGCCCGGTGTCTATACGTAGGGTCTAGGATCCGAACTCAGGACCTTCTGCCTGCAAGGCAGAGGCTTAACCCCTGAACCACCTCTCCAGCCCCATTTTTAATTTTTCTATATGTGTGTTTACATGTATTGGGAAATGTAGATCATGGAACTATAACGGGAATCCTGAGCTGGTAAGATGACTCGCTGGTAAAGGTATTGCTGTGAAGCCCACAACCTCAGCATGATACTAGAGTCCACACAGTGAAATTAGAGAATTGACTCCTACCAGTTGTCCTGTGACCTCCACAGTGTACCATGGCACATCCCAAGACAATAAATAAACAATGAAAAAAGAGTTAGGACTAGGTAAAGGGAGGTCTTGAGGGAAGATTGACTGGAGAAAAGATGGGAAAGAAGAGGTAACAGAATACTTATGACGTGAAAGAAAGGGGACAGTGGGGGAGGAGCAACCAGCAGGAGAAGGTCTGTGTAGAGGAGAGAGGGGAGGGATAGGAAAACCCTATAATGAGACCCAGTGTTCCATATACTAGTTTGACTTGTTTTTAATTTTTATTCTATTTTATGTATCTATGTATGATGTATGTCTGAGTGTGTTGCAGTTATTCTGCATGATTGCTGATCAAATCATGACAAAACTGCTTAAGAGAATAATAGTCCAGTTACAGTTCTTAGTCCAGCTGGCAGGACAGCTCACGCCATCACCAAAGGGCTGAGGGAACTGGCCACACCATCTCCACATAACAGCTGAAAGAGAGACAATAATCCTTACTTGCCAAACCATCATGTCTGGCCAAGTGTACATAAGGATGCCAACTCTCTCAAACAGCTCCCTCCATTTTATTCACCTGCTCAGGATCTAGTCCCACCCACCATGGACTGGGCCTTCCCATCCACTAAACAATCTCCTGCAGGTTCACTCTGGGCTTAACTCAACTACCAATTCTCTACAAATGTGCCCAGAGCTCAAACCCTCAACTGTCAAGTTGATGCCTGTATCTGTGATAGAATGGACGAGCATGCACACGTGCCCTGTGATAGAATGGATGAGCGTGCACACATGCCCTGTGATAGAATGGATGAGCATGCACACGTGCCCTGTGATAGAATGGATGAGCGTGCACACGTGCCCTGTGATAGAATGGATGAGCGTGCATACATGCCCTGTGATAGAATGGATAAGCGTGCACACGTGCCATGATGCACATGGAAGTCAGAAAACAACTTTTGGAGTTGGCTCTTTCTTCTACCTTGTTCAGGAGGGTTCTCTCGCTGTCCCCACCTTTGTGTTTATTCCAGGCTTGCTGGTTCACCGGTTTCCGCTCAATTTCCTCGCTGTTTCTCCTATTTCAGTCTAAGAAATTTGGGATTACAGAATGGACGAGCATGCACACGTGCCCTGTGATAGAATGGATGAGCATGCACACGTGCCCTGTGATAGAATCCTGCTTTTGGTGGGTTCTGGCAATCAAATTCAAGTCAGCAGATTGCACAGCAAGCATTTTTACCGGGTGTCTCATTTTCCTGTGCATAAGCAGGCACACAGTTCATAGATATGAAGCACAACTCAGTATAGCGCAGTCCTAATCACCATATGCTTCCAGAACTTTCTATCTTCCCAAACTGAACTCTGTCCTCATTGGACACTTGCACCTCCACAAACCCTAGCTCTCCACACTGGTTTCTATTTCTTGGAGTCTGAGAGCTCCAGAAACCTCCCATGGTTAGAATCCCACACTGCCCATCCTTCTGCATCTAATTCACTTGCTTGAAATCTAATGGTCCTTCCCTCTCCAATGCTTACCCTTTCATTTTATTATTTATTTATTTAGACATGCTGGGGTGCTAGAGATCAAATCACAGACACATGTTGGCAAGTAATTGACCATGGAACCACAGCTTAGCCCAAGACTGGCTAAAGACTACTTTGGACAATTCATTCTGAAGTTGCTTTGTGACCCTTAGGGAAGGAGAGAGCAGAGAAGAAGGTCTAGCGCGTATCTAGGGCTGAGCGGAAGAGACATGCCTGAAACCTCAGAGGACAATTTCTCTGTAGGATCCAGGGTTTTGGTTACCCAGAGAGTGGAGGCAGCTGGTGCTTGGCTCTTCAGAGCCTGCGGGGCCTGCCACTGCTCAGGCCTCGTTGCCTCTGCCTTGTTCAGGTCACCATCAGGCTGGGGTTTCCGTCACTATAGATGAACTGATGATCTAGCTGCCACAGGCATGGAATTAGCTACACAGAGACCAGGGATTCCCAGTGCTGTCTTGGTTACCATATCAAAGCTGCTGAGCAGACTCCCTCAGAAGCTTCAGAGTGGAAATAGCTTTCTAATATATGTGTATTACAAAACTATACTAGAAGTCACAGGAATGTGACACTTCCTGATAAAATGTTGGTCAGAGAAGCCTTAAAGACCCTCAGACATCATAGGCTTTTGCCAATGCTCTTGGTAGCTCTGCAAATGCTGTCAGTAAGTTACCATTACATGCAACACATATGGATCACAGAACATGACAAAATATATCGACTAGAACTGGTCTGAGGACTTCCTCCTTGCTGGATAGCTGACACAGTGCCAAGGAATATTGTAGACGCTGCTGGGGGAGAGAAGTAATCACTAGCCCCACCAATGCCATGAGAACTGTAAGGTGCAACATAAATCACCATGGCAACAGGTGGCCAGCAGTGTAACAGTGGCATGAGTATCAAGGAGACAACCAACAGCTTTCTGATTGGATTCAAGACTTGCTTGTCAGAAGGATGCACATTCCTGTTACTGGAAACTAGAACAAGAACCTAAAAAAGGAGGGGGAGATCAATAAGGAAGACAACCAATAAACCTACAGATAGGAAGACAGTACACAAACTTCTCTGTAAGCAGCTGTTATGCCCATAGAATGGACACTTACAACGGAAACCTTTAGGTCTAAAGCTGGATGAGTGAAAGGAAACACGTATCAGTGGAGTGGCCTGAAGAGAGGTAACTTGATATACCACAGAGGCCTGAGCCCCCACAGGAGTAGACAAGCCAGAGTGAATCTTGGGATCCATATAAGCACACATGTGGAAGGGTGGGAGGGAATGGTGAAAGGAAGGGAGGAAATGGGAGGAAGGGGGGAGGGAGTGAAGTTGGGATGAATATTCAATATGCTTGCAAAAGTAGAAAAATAAAAATAAATAAAATAAATAAAAATCTGTATTGCTGGGGAGATGGCTCAGTGGATAAACCACTTGCCATGAAAGCATGAGGATCACAGTTCATATACCCAGTGGTGGTTGTCTATGACCCTAGCATTTGGGAGACAGAGGTAGGAGCTCTCCAGGGCAAGCTATCTAGCTAGACTGTAACTGATAAACCTGGGTTCTGCAAGGAATCCTGTCTTAATAAATAAAGTTGAGAGTACTTGAGGAAGATCTCTTACATCAGTTTCAGGTCTCCTACATATACCTGACACACATGTGTCAACAGAAATATGAACACACATGTATGCCACACACATATATGCACGCAAAACATCTTTAAGAGATGTACTTTCAATCCCTAACTCAGTATTTCATATGTCCATAGACATATGCAGACTTATCACACAGGCTCCCTGTGTCTATGGGAAGTCATGTTCTGCCTATCTAGTGGATCTGCTTATGGGTGTTTCAGATGCATGTCTATCTGTGTTATCTAGCTGCAGCTGACCTCTTGTACTGAGCAACAGTGCCAGGTTTGTCCAGGTCTGCACTTAATTCCTGTTTGGGATTAGATGGTATTCTGTTCTGTTTACCCAGTCAACCGCTAACAGACATTGGGTTGTTTCTATTTCTTGGATATTTTGAATACTGTAGAAAGCTTTCTTATGGACTTTTCCTTTCTTTTGGATTGATGCCTCTGAGTTAATTACTGGATCGTAGTTAATGTAAGCAACATTTTAAGATTTTGAGAAACATTAAAAACCTGTTTTTTAAAATGGCTACATCATTTGCACTACAATTGGTGTGTGTTAGATCTCTGGTATCATGGTTAGGCACAGGTGTCACCTTAACTGTTGAGGGTCTGAGCTCTTGGGCACATCTGTGGAGAATTAGTGGTTGAGTTGAGCCCAGAGCAAACCTGCAGGAGACTGTCTAGCTGGCAGGGTTTCCTGAGCTTTCTTTGCATTCTACTTTTCTTTTACCTTTTGGTATCAGTTTCTGGTGTTCTGCTAAAGTCTTTAACGATTCCATAATAAAAGGCAAATAGTTATGCTTCCTTCTAATATTTTCAATTTTGTATCTTTTTAATTTTCTTCTTCAATAAGCATCTGGTTTTTGACAACTTCAGACTGAATAGCACTTAGCATAAATAATACCCTGGTCTGTATCACAGGTTCCTCCTCTTGCAAGTTGTCTTTGTAACTCTGCTATCTTCTGTTCACAGCATTTTTCTGTCAGATACAATGGCCATTAAGTTAAATTGAATTTCACCTTCACTGTACTTCTGTATCCTTTTTTCTATGGCTGTTCTCACTGCACTAATCCAGTCATCTTGGTGGCATGCACATAAATCGATTGGTCCTTTTCTGAATCCATCTAATTTATGAAGTCTTCCATTACATAACTTCCATTGAACATAACTAACAAAGTGGAAAGCATCTTCTTTGGCTGATGTCTTTGCATCAAACTCAAACATCTGCTGTCTGGAAAAACTGTTGTGGACTTGTGAATTACATCCTAGTGGCTCAATGCAACACTTTCATGGCTGCATCAAAACGAGATGAAAATTCTTCAAACTCAACAATGTCTCTCCTGAATGGACATCTTGAGGAACATAATTCAGCAGCACACTTGCCACTTGAAAAGAAGAACTGGATTTAACTTTTCAAAACTCTCAGGTTCTGAGCTCCATATTTCTTCTACTTGGGCTCCTTGGCTCCTTGGCTCTTTGGCCCCATGAGCTCGGTGAAGACCGCGGCATGAGACACCACTCCCCTGCATTGCTAATCATGGCCCTGGCCACAGTCTGCCCAGCTCCACCAGCCGATCTCCGAAGCCAGCTGTTGCCAGCCCACCACCTGGCATTTTTATGTGGGACCTGGGATCTGAACTCAGGACCGTTTGCTTTTGAGACAGAGTCTTAAGCCCTGAGACATCTCTCCAGCCCCTGCCTGTGTTTTTATGTGAGACCTGGGATCTGAACTCAGGACCTTCTACTTGTTTAGATAGTTTTAACCCCTGAACCATCTCTCCAGCTCATGCACATATTTTAAATTGTATACTAGTTACTTTTCTTGTTTTTGTGACCAAAAACCTGTCAAGAAGTAACTTAAGGGCTGGAGATGGTTCAGGGTTTAAAATTCTATCTACCTCACAAGCAGAAGGGCCTAAGTTCAGATCCCAATCGCACCTAAAAATGCCAGACAGAAATGGCAGGGTTTACACTTCCAGCCCTGGAAGGCAGAACCTAGGAAATTCCAGAGCAGCACAAAGTAGAACAATCCAGGGTGGTTCTTGAAGTCACCCTTGGTCCTATACACACACACACACACACACACACACACACACACACACACACACACCAAAGACATCGAGAGAGAGAGCGAGCTATAAAATACACTTTTTTTCTTTCATGTACATGTAGATGGGATGTGTGTTTGGGTACATGGATTTATGTGTGTATGGGTTTTTTTAATAGTGTGTGTGTGTGTGTGTGTGTGTGTGTGTGTGTGTGTATCAGAGGGCACTGGGTGTCCCTGTGGAGGACCAACATTACTTTGGGAATCATCCTGGATTACCTCTACCTCCTTCTTGCTTCGCTCTGGGATTTTCCAGGGTCCACCCACCAGAGCTAGAAGTGCAGGCCACTGAGGTTTCTGCCTGGCGTTTTTACATGGGACCTGGGATCAGAGCGCAGGACCTTTTGTTTGTGAGACAGAGTCTTAATCCCTAAACCAACTCTCCAGCTCTTGTGTATGTTTTTTGAATGTGAGTTGATACGTGCAAAAAGCTAGAATTGCAGGCAAGCCCCAACATTTGTCCATATTTTAGGTGGGATCTGGATATCTGAATTCCCATCCCTCCCTGCAACTCTACACTTCAAGTATCAAGACCTAAAAGTTTTTTTCTCAGAAAGTAGAGAGTTTTTAGGCGTCTGCCCCTCATGCACTCCATGTCTGGGGTCCATAGGTTCTTTTCTAGCTCCTTCCCCGAAATGGATCCCATGCTTAGAGTCCATGAGTTCCATTCTCTCTCTCTAAAAACTCTGGCCTTAATCCTCAAAAAAAAGAAAAGAAAAGAAAGAAAGAGCTTTTATTCCTGCAACTTCCCAAGTTAGCATTAGTGTTTTGTATTTTTTAAAAATGATGAACCAAAATTGACATGTCATTATCAGCTGAAGTCCACGACGTAAGTTAGGACTCACTGACCTCGTGTATCTCTGTGTTAGGGCATGTGTCATAGTTAAGCACAGGTGTCAACTTGACTGTTGAGGGTTTGAGCTCTGGATACAGTTGTAGAAAGTTGATGGTTGAGTTAAGCCCAGAACGAACCTGAAGGAGATTGTCTTGCTGATGGGGAAGGTCCAGCCCATGATGGGTGGGATTAGGCCCTGGATAAATCACAGAGAGCTGGTTGAGAAAGTTGGCATCCTTCTGTTCACTTGGCCAGACGTGCTGGTCTGACAAGTAAGGATTGTCCATCTCTCAGCTGTTATGCAGTGATGGTGTGGCCAATTCCCTCAGCCCTGGTGTTGGAGCGTGCTCTCCCATCAAGCTGGACTAAGAACTGTAACCAGGAATCATAAGAGAATAAACCCTTGTTCCCTTAAGCTGTTTGATGGTCATTTATTAGCAACTATGCAGGCGGACTACTACAGCAGGTTTGTGAGAGACTAGTCCGTCACTGCAACACCGTGCATAACAACATCACAACCTGAAAGCCTCTGTGGCCCATCTGTTCATGTCACTGCCACCTTGACTCCTGGCAAGCACACATCTCCTTGTCTCCACGGTTTTGGCTTTTCCAGAATGTCCGAGAGCTGTGCTCATACATTGTGTGGCCTTTTCAGACTGGCCTCCTTCACTTAGAAATGTGCATCTCTGTTCCCTCCACATCTTTTCATGACTTATCAACCCATTTGTTTTCAGTGCTCAATTGTATTCCACTGCCTGAATCTGTCATAATTATTTATCAGTTTACCTAATATGTGTCCCTATGGAGGTGCAAGGGTGACTTTGGGGATCATCCCAAATTGCTTCTACCTCCTTTTTGCCTCACTCTGGGATTTACAGGCTCCACTAACCAGGGCCAGAAGCATGGCCTGACATTTTATTTTGGGGGGATCTGGGATCCAAACTCAGGGCCTTCTGCTTGTAAGACAGAGTCTTAACCCCTGAGCCATTTCTTCAGCTCTAGCTGGATCATTTTTGAATTTTAATTTATTTTATATTTTAGATGATAGTCCTTTTTAAAAATCAGATATTTTTCAAGTATTTTTCCCAACAAGCAGCTTATCTTTCCATTCTTTTAACTGACTTTCTTTAAAATTTTTTTTTTTTTTTTATTATTATTATTTATTCAACTGTGCGCACGTGTGTGTGTCTGTGTGTGTGTGTGTGTCTATGTGTGTGCAGAACCACGGACGAATTCGCGAACCACCATGGACGCCTCCACCTCCTTCTGCCCCGGGATTCACAGGCTCCGCCCTACCAGGACCAGAAGCGCAGGCCGCCCCCGCTTCCGCCCGGCGTCTATACGTGGGATCTGGGATCCGAACTCAGGACCTTCCGCCTGCAAGGCGGAGGCTTAACCCCTGAGCCACCTCTCCAGCCCCTTAACTGACTTTCTTTTATTACTCTATTTAGGGTTTTTTTTTTCAATACTGGGGGTCAACCTCAGGACTTTGCACATGCTAGGCAAGCAGCCTGTCATTAAGCCATATCCCTTTAATTCCCTTTATTACAGTAAAGTCCTAATTACTCCCTTTTTATCTATCAGGCATCATGCTTTTGGGGTTGCATCTGAAACTCATCACCATATCCAAGATCACTGATATTCCCTCTTTGCATCATCTTCTAAAAGTTTTATTGCTTTGTATTTAACATTTTAGTTTTTATCTGGATTTGGTGGCACAGGCCTGTCATCTTGGCTACTTGAGAGGCTGGTAGAGAAAGACTGAAAATCCAAGGCCCACATGGACTACTTGGTGAGTTCAAGGCCAACCTGAGCAAAGTGATATGCCCCTGTTTCAAAATAAAAGGTTAAAAAGAGACCACTCTTTAAAACTGCTTTTGTCTGGGTTCACTTTTCTGCCTGTGGACGTCCCAGGACTCCTTTTGTTGAGGGGCTTGCTCTGCAAAGTGGCTTCCGTTTCTCTCTATTGTTGTATTTTCTACAGTTTTCTTACCTTCTAATTTTTTTGCTCAATTTAAAATTTTTTATTTAATTTTATTTTTATTCAGTGAATTTATTATATCTTCATACTTAATCCTCAATCCTACTCCCCCTCCTTTTCCTATTACAACCCTTCTTTCCTACCATTTTCCCTTCTATTTTTCCCCTATTCTATTTTATGTCTTTTTGCATTTTGTCTGGTTTTACAGTATTAGTAGATTTATTGGATAGCTCAGGAAGTGTTTCTGTTCCTAATGGGAGGCATTTTAGAGAACTGTTAGGATCTGTATTCTCCCCAAAGAGCAAGCTTGATTTATTTTTCCTATTTAATTCCCTATCACTTCAGTTTCATTTATTTCAAATCTGACTTCTTTCTCTTTTTTTTTTTTTCCTGATTAGTTTGAATTTAATTTCCCTTTATTTTACTACTTTCTTAAGGTGGAAATTTAGATAATTTGTCCTAGAACTTTCTTTATTTTATTGAATTTATTTATTTAGTACGTGTATGCGCACACACATATTTCTGAACCTATGCATGTGTGTGTGAGCTCTCTCCTTTCACAACTAAGTTCACGGACTTGAATGCAGATCATTAAGTTTGTGGCAAATGTCTTCATCTATTGAGCCATCTCATTAGTCATACAACTTCACTTTTCTTTTATTTATCTTACTTTGTGTTATTCGAAATGCACTGTGTAATGTCTAAATATTTGGAATTTTCTTCCCATAGGAGCTGCCTTCTCCTAGATTGTTCAGTGTTTTTAGTCATGAAGAATATTGAATATTGTAGAATAATTTTTCTACATCTATACTGATTATCAAGTAGGTTTCATCCTTTTAAGTATTTGTGATGCTATGTTGATTTTTAGATGTTCACCAAGAAAGTGATCCTGAGGAATTTGTCTTTAGTCATGATTTACAATTCCATATGTGACATCTACCTGACAAAGAGATCACAAGACAAAACTACAGATTTATGTCTCTCAAGAACATAGATGCAGAAGTCCTCAACAAAATATGAGGAAGACAAATCCACATTACATACATGATTTGCACATCAGCAACCCTGGCTTCACTGGAAGAAGTTCATCAGTCATCACATCATCGGGCTAAGAAAGAAAAACCATGTGATCACCCTGATAGGTGACTGTTCTAAGTGGATTGCTGAGACTCATGTGTACTCTCAGGAACATCCACCTGAGACTCCCATATACACTCAGGGACGTCCACCTGAGACCCATTCACGTGTACACTCAAGGACATCCACCTGAGACTCATCCACATGTACACTCAAGGACCTACACCTGAGACTCATCCACGTGTACACTCAGGGACGTCCATCTTGGTGTCCTTGTGCTGAGTTTGTGTGTGTGCTATGCAATGCGTGTGGAGGTCAAAAGACAGCTTTTGGTTGAGTCAGTTCTGTCCTTCCACCTTCGTTGTGAGTTCCAAAGATTGAACTTGGGTTTTCGGGCTTGCTCCTTCGGCTGCTGAGTTGAGCCAAATCACCAGCCCTGTTTTTACCTTCAGTGGAGAACTTGCTTTCAAGAATTTATAGAGAAAAGTACAGTCAGTGTGTGAGAGCAGCGCAACCATGCCTGCCTGTGTGAACTGTCGTCTGGACTGTTGCCCAGCCTACCACGGGTACGGTCATACAATGTCCCTGTGGCCACACCACACCCACATACCCATCCTGCATAGGAAGTGAAGCACCATATCCCTATAGTCACTTGAAGCTATTAGTGTCACAAACACCCAGATACCTGCTCTTAGCCTCATTCAACGGGCGTGGGAGGCTTAGGAGGTGGCAGAGCTCAAGGCAGAAGGGGTCCCCCTTCTACCCAGCGAGGACCTTTCTCCTGCACATGGCACGTCCCGGTACACTCCTCGCTTGACTTTCTCATCCTGCCTGCAGTCTAAACCACCTAATCTAGAGGCCTAGTTCTGAACCAGTTGCCTCCCCCACATACCACACTGGCTTGTTCTGAGCCACCTCTCACAATGATGAGAGATGCCACACCCTGTGGGAAAATATTAACAGAATAACACAGAAGAAAATCAAAGGTCATCAAGTACAGCACTCAGTAACATGCATTGTGTGTAAGTGTGGGAGCTTGGTGACTGTTAGTAGGATACTGTCTAAAGTGAAATAGACAAGGTTGAACAAGCCCCCATTCCCAGGATCTGACCAGGTCGGCCTGGGGAGATTACCTCTGCTCCTGTCTTCTGCTTCTGATCCATGGAGACACAGACGGCCTCCCTCGATGGGTGAGTGTGGTTCCCAGAGCCTAGGCATGGGCTGACCTCAGCTCTGTGCTATAGGTTCCAGGCACATCTTCCTGTCTACACTGTGTTTATGCATTGGTTTCTCACCAGGGCCAGAATCAGGGCCTGGTGCAAGAAATCCAAGCAGGACCCGCCCAAGTGTCCCAGGAGTCTGGAATGGGGACTTTGGGCACTGGGCTTGGGTCAGGACTGTCTGCTTGCTGTTTTTGATATCCTCTATATTAAGACCCCCAAAAGGGGGGTGATGAGAGAGAGAGAGAGAGAGAGAGAGAGAGAGAGAGAGAGAGAACAAATCCATGTAGAGACCTTATTTGGCCTTTATGTGCTCTGGTCATGTTTGTGAAAAGAAAATAGAAAGATTAGCTATGGAGTGACTCCATTTCACACGAGCAGTTACAGGTCTGAGGCAAGCCTTGCTTGGAACACCCTTTCCAGGCGTAGGGGGAGAGCAGGACAGAGCTGGGATTTCCTTCCACCCCTCTGGGTCTCTACAACATATTGACCTGAGCTTCTTCATGGGGACCCCAGAGAATGTGAGTGGTCTCTGGGAGGTTCAGGGCAGATCTCATGCAGACCGCATCGGTGATGACTTGCCTACCCCAGGACCCAAACCCGCGATGAAATAGCCCGGGATCTGCTTCTGGCTGCACTGGAGAACCTGACCCAGCAGCAGCTGAAGCGCTTTCGCCACAAGCTGCGGGATGCACCCGTGGACGGACGTAGCATTCCGTGGGGAAGGCTAGAGTTCGCCGACGCCATAGACCTAGTTGACAAGCTGGCGGAGTTCTACGGTCCGGAGCCAGCGCTGGAAGTGACCCGCAAGATCCTAAAGAAAGCGGACGCTCGAGACGTGGCAGTGCGGCTCAAGGAGCAGCAGCTGCAGCGTAAGTTGGGTCGGGTCGGGTGGGGTGGGGTCCGTGGACCCGGCTTTGATCCGGTGGGAGCCTTCCCTAAGGAGATCCAATTCGTCCGCACCATCCCGACCAAAGACTAAGGTTCTCTTCCACCCCTTCCGCCGAAAGATGGCATCGTTTCATCCACAAGGTGCAGTTCCAAGGCTCCGAGGGCGCCCCAGACGGGTAATGCGCCCGCCCTCCCTCCCCTCGCTATCCCCACCCCCTCCCTAGTCTTACCTGTGTTTGCCTTCCAGGGATCGGTCCCAGTTGCTCTGCGCTTCTCTCCGTGTCGAGTAGGTTAATGGGTGTGCGGGAGAGCTGTGCGGGGAAGCGGGGAAGAAGGGGGAAACTGAGGCCTGATCTGGGTGGGCAGGGCTGCGACCTCGACCTCGGGGCGGCGACTAGCCGGTCCCTTGGTTCCCCAGAGTACAAAAAGAAATACCGCGAGCACGTGCTGCGACTGCACGCCAAAGTGAAGGAAAGGAACGCCAGCTCGGTGAAGATCAACAAGCGCTTCACCAAACTGCTCATCGCGCGCGGGAGCTGGGCTCTGGAGGACGCTCCGGGGAGCTCCGAGGAGGAAGCAGAGCCGCAGCGCGCGCGCCGCTCAGACACCCACACCTTCAATCGACTGTTCCGCGGCGATGAGGAGGGTGAGCGGCCGCAGACCGTGGTTCTTCAGGGTCCGGCGGGCATCGGCAAAACCATGGCAGCGAAGAAAATCCTCTATGACTGGGCGGCGGGCAAGCTGTACCACAGCCAGGTGGACTTCGCCTTCTTCATGCCGTGCCGGGAGCTGTTCGACCGGCCGGGCACGTGCAGCCTGGCAGACCTGATCCTGGAGCAGTGCCCCGACCGCCTGGCACCGGTGAAGCAGATGCTGGCGCAGCCGCAGCGGCTGCTATTCATCCTGGACGGGGCGGACGAGCTGCCCGCTTCCGGAGACCCCAAGGCTCGACCCTGTACCGACCCTTTCGAAGCTGCCAACGGTGCGAGAGTGCTGGGCGGGCTGCTGAGCCAGGAGCTGCTGCCCTTGGCCCGCCTGCTCGTGACCACACGCACCATGGTCCCCGCGGGGCTGCAGGGCCGACTGGGCTCGCCCCAGTGCGCCGAGGTGCGCGGTTTCTCCGACAAAGACAAGAAGAAATATTTCTACAAATTCTTCCAGGACGAGAGGAAGGCCAAGCGCGCCTACCGCTTCGTGAAAGAGAACGAGACGCTGTTCGCGCTGTGCTTCGTGCCCTTCGTGTGCTGGATCGTGTGCACCGTACTGCGCCAGCAGATGGAGTTGGGCTGTGACTTGTCTCGCACGTCCAAGACCACTACATCCGTGTATCTCCTCTTCATCGCCAGCGTACTGAAGTCTGCGGGTGCCAACGGAGGTCAGATGCAGGAAGAGCTGCGCAAGCTGTGCCTCTTGGCCCGGGAGGGCATCCTGAAGCACCAGGCACAGTTTGCCGAAAAAGACTTGCAGAAGCGGAAGCTTCTGGGCTCCCAAGTCCAGACGCTGTTCCTCCGCAAGAAAGAACTTCAGGGTGTGCTAGAAAAGGAGAGCACCTACCAGTTCATGGACCAGAGCTTCCAGGAGTTTTTAGCTGCATTGTCTTTCCTGCTGGAGGATAAGGGGGCTCCCGGGGAGCCCTCTGGTGGGGTGCAGCAGCTCCTGGAATCCGATGCTGAGCTACGCGGCCATCTTGCTCTCACCATCCGTTTTCTTTTTGGACTGCTGAGTACAGAGCGAATGGGAGACATCGAACGCCACTTTGGGTGTGTAGTCCCCGAGCGAGTGAAACAGGATGCCCTGCGATGGGTACAGAGACACGGCCACTCCAAGGTGGCGCCAGTAGAAGCAGAGGGGAATGATGCGCTAGAGGACACTGAGGACCCAGAAGAGGAGGAAGAGCTCAATTTCGGGTTGGAGCTGCTGTACTGCCTGTACGAAACACAGGAAGATGCCTTTGTGCGTCAGGCTCTGCGCAGCCTTCCGGAGCTGGTGCTAGAGCGAGTGCGGTTCAGCCGCATGGACCTCGAGGTCCTGAGCTACTGTATGAGATGCTGCCCAACTGGACAAGCGCTGAGACTGGTCAACTGTGGGCTGGTGACCACACAGGAGAAAAAAAAGAAGAAAAGTCTGGTGAAGCGTTTGAAGGGGTGAGTGCTCAGGGCAAGGCTACCTGAGAGATTCTGGCTATGCCCACGCACATATGCCCCTCTGTTAGAAGCACATCCAGACTTGATAGCTGTAACCTCAGATGGCAGAGAGAGCCACAGGGTCCTTGGTTCCTCTTCTTCCCCAGGATAACATAACCATATCTGCCTTTAGTCACCTAAATCAAGGCAATTTTCCTATGCAGCCATCACATCTCCCTGATGCCCTGACTCGGCCCTTCTCTAACACTTTCTCTAGAATAGGCCTTCTGCGCTCTGAGCCTTGCAACTGGCCTTTTCTCCACCTACAGTGGGACGGGCAAAGCCTGCCTAGTCCCATCGCTCCAATCCAACCAATGGCCTCAAAAATACCCACACTGGGGCAGTGAGACAGCTCATGAGGTGAGGACTCTTGATGCTGAGTCTGATGACCTCAGTTCTATTCTTTGAACCTACATGGTAGAGGGAAAGAACTAATGGCTGCGTTGTCGATTCATCTTTCATGTGCACGCACACACACAGGCACACAAACAGTAAATAAAAACAAACAAATGTAAAAAAAGAAAATTATCTCCACTGATCATACTGTATCATGGCCCCTTCTCCATCCTCCACCAGGTCCTTGGCTCTTCCGCAGAGGTGTATGCAGACTTTCTGTGAATTTAACTATACTCGGTACCTGCCTCAGGTGCTGGAAATGAACATTAGATTGTGAACATGAGCTGAGCCCATAGGCCTAGAGGCCTAACCTGGATTTTCTTCATTATTTGGGGGTACAGAAGCAAGGTTCCTGGCTCAACACAGGAAAAATGGCAGTTCCAAAACCCCAAGACCTTAGACAGGAAAGGTCCCTTTCTAAAGGTCCTAGAAGGGACACAGTGGGCCTCACCTCCCTCTCTCTCTCTCTCTCTCTCTCTCTCTCTCTCTCTGTGTTTCTCTCCCAGGAGTTCTAGAGCCACCAAAAATCAACTCCCTGTCTCCCTACTGCGACCACTCTGTGAAGCCATGATTGACGGACAGTGTGGTCTGAGCAGCCTTACGTGAGTGACCACACCCCAGCCCCTCCCACTCAGAGATGGGTATCCTGTGCAAAGACAGAAGTTTGCTGGGAAAGCTGAAGGGTTGTCTGAGTTCCATCACTGTTATCTGTGTGTGAAAAGACTGACGGTTGAGCTTATAGGAAGCAGAGTACACGTAGACTGTGGAAGGCTCAGAGAAGCAGAGGTGTTTTCTTTTCAAAGGAAGTTCCTGGATACCACTGGACAGTGCTAGGCCATCCCTCTGAGGTAGAGTGTTCAGGGTCCTCTTTGAGGCAGAACAATGGAGCATCCTGTCTTTCTGTTCACTGGAGCAAGTCAGACCGTGCTTTGCTTTCCTCCCTGGGAAGTGTAGCCAGGAGGCCCCACCTCAGAGGATCGGAGTGAGATTTCCTGAGGATCTACAGGTAGAGCTCTTAGGAAGTGATTTTCTAGCTATTATTATTAAACAAAGAGGTTTCTTTTTAAAAAAAGTTACAGGAACTGAAAGTGATAGACCATGGAGAAGCAGGTAATCACCATGTGTTAATGGGGATGGGGGGAAACTGACTTAGTGGGTGAGGCCGGGGTATCATAATCTGAAGGTAAACACAGGGAGCCAAGAAGATGGTATCCCAGTTGGGCACAGGTACCAATTTCACAGTTGAGGGTCTGAGCTCTGGGCACATTTGTAGAGAATTAATGGTTGAGTTAACCCCAGAGCAAACCTGTAAGAGATTGTCTAGCTGATGGGGAAGGCCCAGTCCATGGTGAGTGGGACTAGGCCCTGGAATAAAATACCGAGAGCTGATTGAGAAAGTTGGCATCCTTATGTACACTTGGCCAGACATGCTGGTGTGACAAGTAGGGATCGTCCCTCTCTCAGCTGCTATGTGGAGATGGTGTGCCAGTTCTCTCGGCCATGGTGTTGATGTGAGCCCTCCTGCAAAGTTGGACAAGGAACCAATCTGTCGTAAGAAGATAAACCCCTTGTTCCCTTAAGCTGTTTGATGGTGATTTACCAGCAACCATGCAGGCGGACTGCAACGGATGGTCTTATTTGGCCCAGTAACTCTACCAGACTAAGTGCACGAATGTGCTTACCTCATGATTCACGATAGCACAGAAAGAGTGCAGCTTCTCAGCCACTGCATGGCGGCCCACCTGAAGACAAGGGATGCATGAGAGGAGCCTGTACATCTCTTGGCTGAACACCAGGTCACCAGAAAGCTTGTGCAGTTGGGAGTGGAGAAGTGGCGGGGGAACTGTGGACTGATTCAATGCTTCTTGGCCACAGGCTGTCAAGATGTAAACTCCCTGATGCAGTTTGCCGAGACCTCTCTGAGGCCCTGAGGGCAGCTCCGGCCCTAAGAGAGCTTGGCCTGCTTCACAACCGGCTCAGCGAGGCAGGCCTGCGTGTGCTGAGTGAGGGCCTGGCTTGGCACAAGTGTCAAGTCCAGACACTCAGGTAAGGCTTGGCCTGGGAGGCACAGAGGAAACGGCCCGGCTCCAGGAGCTTCTAAGATCAGCCCTCCCCCAGGTTGCAGCTGCTTGACCTCCAGGAGGCCGTCTGGTATCTGTTCAGTGTGCTTCAGCAGAGCTCTGTCCTGACCACCCTTGATCTCAGTGACTGGCAACTGCCAGACCCGATGGTCACCCACCTGTGTAAAGCTCTGAAGCACCCAGATTGCCGCTTGAAGACCCTCAGGTGAAGGCAGGGGCAGACAAGGTGCTGAGGACACCGTGTATCAACCCAGGGTGGGATGGGTGCTTGGGAGTGCTCCCCAAGACCTCAGAAATTATCACGATCACATGCAAATTTGGGTTTCCAACCAAGAAAGACCCACCTTCTAAAGTCCAAGTCCCTGCCCTTGGACTTCGAACAAATACTCATATGCTATCCATTCTGTGGGCCAGTGATCCCGACACTTCCACAAACTGACCGCCTTCTGGCACTTGTGTCTTTCGCACAGCCGAGAGAGATAGCTATAAGCCCCAACTCCCTACTAAAGCCATGACCCCTTCCCCTGACTGACCCACCTACCTTTTCTGCCCTATGCATGTGGCTGTAGTCTGGTCTCTGTGGAGCTGAGCGAGAAATCACTGAAGGAGCTTCAGGCTGTGAAGACAGCAAGGCCGGATCTGACCATCATTCACTCAGCACTAGATACACATCCTCAGTCCCCCACGAAGCCCAGCACTGACTTGTGAGGGTCTGAAGACCAGAGCAACATGGAAGATGCTACAATCAGAACCCTATGGAAACACCCTTCCTGTCGAGGGCAGGAGGAAGCCAGCTTCTTGGACAGACTGGCACGTACCCTTCATCCTACAACGTGAGTTTCTTTCTCCTTCAGCATCATCACACTACTACTTTCCTCTCCTGGGATCCTCCAGGATCCTGGCAGACATCCCTGACTGCAGTAATGACAACTCCTTCCTTTAACTGACTGTTCACACCATGTTGGCAGTGTGACATATCTTTGTAATGTGGGCAGAGGTGACCTCCAGAGGTCTGTCCCTAGAGGTAGAAATGGCAGGTTACCATCCCTGCCTAGAATTTTGGGTCTTGGCTTTTGGAGCAGGGCCAACCCTAATTCTGTATGACTTGAGTCCAGAGGCACCTTCTTGCCTGAGATCTACAATAAGGAAGCCTAAGAGTGACATCTCAGTTCATGATGGGAGCTGGGACAGCACAAGGGTGTCCCCTATGTGCTGACAATACACCAGCAATACATATTATAGAACTGTCTGCCTCCTATACATGTGATGACATATGAGTATGATATAATAAATGTGTAATATAATACATAATATGTAAATATTGAATGCATTAAGCATAATACAGAAAATATATGATATACAAACACACCAAGTACATGTATGATGCAGAAGCAAAATAGTTAACGCAGGTGAGGCATAAATATGTCATACACTAAATGCACAAATGAGATGCACAGTAAATAGGTATGCAACACAGTAAGTACACTTGCAAAACACAAGCAACATAAAACACATGTGTGTAATCGATATATAATACAGCAATAAGAAGACATGGAATATTAAGAAGATATAGAAAGACCCTTTGGGGTCTTGTTTGTATTTTCTGCTTGTTGAGAATCAACACCCTCAAACCAACCGAAAAACTCAACATTGTCTCTGGAATAGTCATTTTTCTAAGATATCTCAAGTAAAAACTTTCTGCGTATGTGTGCATGAATGGGCACACTTACCTGTATGTGTGAGAACTCTGGGCATCTTCCTCTATCACTTCTCTCTCTCTCTCTGTCTCTCTCTCTCTGTCTCTCTGTAAAACATGGTCTCTCACTGACCCTAAAGTTTGCTGTTTTGGCTAGGCTGACTGGCCAGTCTGCTCCTCTCTGTCCTCAAGCTTCGCCACCAACACTGAGGCTACATGTGTCCACGCTTGCCCCACAGGGACCTTCTCATGCTGCCAACACTGGGGCTACATGTGTCCACGCTTGCCCCACAGGGACCTTCTCATGGGTGCTGCCAACACTGGGGCTACATGTGTCCACGCTTGCCCCACAGGGACCTTCTCATGGGTGCTGCCAACACTGGGGCTACATGTGTCCATGCTCACCCCACAGGGACCTTCTCATGGGTGCTGAGATCCTGAGAGCCCCCACGTTTGTGTAAAGAACATTTTATCAACCGAACCACCTCCCCAGCTCCTTAAATAAAAAAGTTTAAAACAAGTGAACCGTGCTTACTTAGAGCCAGAATGTTGTCATTTGTTTACTTTTATTTATTCTGAGACAGGATGTCATGCAACCCAAGCTGGCCTCAAACTCACTATGTAAAGGATGACCTTGAACTCTTATCCACTTCTACCTCCCAAATTCCAGGAGTGCTAGGATGACAGCCATGTACCACTGTGGATGATCTGTGTGGTGCTGGGGATAACACACACAAACGAAGCACTTTAATGAGTTACATTCTTTTTTTTTTTTTTTTTTAAATTTTTTTTATTATTATTATTATTTATTCAACTGTGTGCATGTGCGTGTGTATGTGCGTGCGTGTGTGTGTGTGTGTGTGCATGTGCCCGTGTATGTGTAGAACCACGGACGAATTCGCGAACCGCCATGGACGCCTCCACCTCCTTCTGCCCCGGGATTCACAGGCTCCGCCCTACCAGGACCAGAAGCGCAGGCTGCCCCCGCTTCTGCCTGGTGTCTATACGTGGGATCTGGGATCCGAACTCAGGACCTTCAGCCTCCAAGGCGGAGGCTTAACCTCTGAGCCACCTCTCCAGCCCGAGTTACATTCTTAACTCATTAACTTTGGAGTTTAACCATGTAAAGATTCCTCTGTCATCACTAAATCTCATAAAACACCTTATAATCTTATTTACAAAAGGAAATTCTTCAAGGGAACTATGCAAACTAGCCCATATAATTTTTTTACTTAATTTTAAAACTTTGCTTAATCTTTATAAAAAATTTTATTTATTTACTGTATGTGCGTGTGTGTGTGTGTGTGTGTGTGTGTGTGTGTGTATCAGAGGGCACTGAGTATCCCTGTGGAGGACCAAGGGTGACTTCAGGAATCATCCTGGGTTGCCTCTACCTCCTTCTTGCTTCACTCTGGGATTTCCCAGGCTCTGCCCATGAGGGCTGGAAGTGCAGGCCATTTTTACATGGGATCTGGGATCTGAACTGAGGACCTCTGCTTGTGAGAAAGAGTCTTAACCCCTGAGCCATCTCTCCAGCCCAATTTTACTTAATCTTTGAACCTGGTTGTAAATTACATCTTCATATCCTTTGAGCGACATAACTCCTAAAGTCACAAAATTTACTGTTAGAGTACTTACTGCCTCTTTCTGACTACTTTCACTTAAACCTTAGTGAAAACCCTGTCACTTCTTTTTTTTTTTTTATTCAAGTGTGCGTGTATGTGTGTGTGCATGTATGTGTGTGTGTGTGTAGAACACGGACGAATTCAGGAACCACCATGAACACTTCCACCTCCTCCTTGTTTACTCTGCCCCAGGATTCACAGGTTCTGCCCTACCAGGACCAGAAACTCAGGCCGTCCCTGCTTCTGCCTGGTGTCTATGCATGGGGTCTAGGATCCGAACTCAGGACCTTCCGCCTGCAAGGCAGAGGCTTAACCCCTGAGCCACCTCTCCAGCCCCTATCTGTCGCTTCTTAAATAAGCCTAATTCTGCTTCACTCTGACTTGTTCTGAATTGTTTTCTGCAGTGGAATCAAAGAGATAACCCAGCCTCAGGACTGGGTTTCTGTCTTTCTGCAGCCCCTAACAAGAGAAGCTGAGGCAGGCTGTGAAGGAAAGCAAAGTGCAGCAGAGCTGGAGAGAGTGAAGACAGGCGTCTGTGATCAGGACTCGTAGAGGACAGGGACTCCAGCAGAAAGATATGAGAGAATGTTCCCAGAAAACACTCCAAGCAATAGAAGGAGAGAGCAGAGGCTGGGAAGGAGAAGCTTGCAAAGTTCCAGAAGTCAAGGAAGCCAGAGAAGTAAGAAACGGAGTGGGGAATCCATACAGGTGGGAGTGTTTGGCATGGGGAAGGTGGCTGCAGGTTTCTGGGTAGAGCCTGTGTGTGGGCTGTTGTTGCTCTGCCTGTCCAGTCAGAGGCCCGGAGTGGTGGTGAGCTGCGCATGACAGAGGGGCTGCTGTGGACCGCGCAGGGGTAGGGTACCAAGACGTTTGGCCTGGGCAGCTAGACAGCAGCAGTAGGATCTAGAGCGGGTGCAATCTGCGTCTAGCTGTTGGGGGAGAGGGGCACAAAGAGAGTCCGGTCAGGTCAGGGAGTTGAAGGCCAGAGTCCTACAGTGCAGGCGAGGAGATGGGATGGAGACCTGCTGGGGCAGGGACTGGGGCTCCAGTCACGAGAGGACACATCTCCAGGAGGGACAGGTCAGTGTTCCCTGTAGTGATAGAGGGTCACTGTAAGGAGGAGTGGCAGGCCCCCAACCCCCTCAAGCATTTTATTTTTTTAACATTTTTATTATTATTTCCGCTCATACAAACTTAGTAGGTACACCGGTTCCCTCCCTCCCTCTTCGTCCCCCCGTCCCCCCTGCTTCCCCTCCCCTCACCCTTCCCTCCCCATCCCCCAGTGCCCCCCCCAAACCTGGAGAATCCTTTAATGTGCATGCCAGACTCTCCTCTGGGCTCTCCTCTCCGATGACGTACAAGGACCCAGTGGCATTTCCCTGAACCCTTTCCTGTGTTCCCCTTAAGCATAGGAACACTACTGTGGCTGTCAATCCCTTGCCTCCAAGGATCTTGGTGCCTTTAGCAAATGCTAGACTTCCCCTCATGCATTTTAGAGCCAACCCCACTGTTCCCTTTCCCGTCCGACTGGCACCCGGCCGGGTCCGGAACAGAACATTCCCGGCTCCGCCCCGCCGCAGCCCCGCCCTCCTCCTGCCGGGCCCCGCCCTCCTCCCGCGAGCCGCCCCCTCCTCCCGGGAGCCGCCTCCTCCTCCCGCCCAGCCGCGCTCCCAGCCAAGCCCCACGGCGGTGAGTGGAGGACCCGCCCCGCGCCCCGCACTCTCTTCTTACTTTCTCCCCTCCCCGCTGAACGCCCGGCCTTCCCCGCGTCCCCAAACTGCGTCCAGTTCCTCCTGGTGTGTCTCTGCTGCCCTTCCCCCTGCCGTCTCCCGGGTCCCCACACCGGCCCCTCTGTTCTTCCCCCACCACTTACTCCCGTTGCCCTCCCGCCACTGCGGACAAAGGTCCCGCGCGGAGCCCCCAGGCTCCACTCGCAGCACTTACGACCCCCGGAAGACGGAGCTGGGGCGAGGGCCGGGAGAGCCGGGCTCTGGCTGGGCTTCTAGCGGAGCTGAGCCAGGGACAAGTTTGCAAACTTGGTCGATTCCCAGGAAAACTGGGTTGAGGATGTGTTCTTGGGGCGGCCCCTAGGTGGCGACTCTAGAAAGTCTGCTCACCTGGTCTAGCGCTAGCCTCTCAGGGGCTGTGCGCGCCCCTGGGGAACCTGGGGGCTCACTGTCAGCTGTCGAGGGAAGTCCAGCTAGTCATGATCAGCTCCCCTCCAGGGCACCGGGCTGAGCCAGGCATGGAGAACTTCCGGGACGATCCGACCATATTCACTGCCCACTCTCTACCGAGTGACCCCCGGCTCTGGGCCACTGTCACCAACTCATACCTGGGCACACGTGTGTATCACAACACACTGCATGTTAGTGGTGTGTACAATGGGGCTTCGAGGGACACACACCGGGCAATTGTGCCCAGCCCCCTCAATGTCCGTCTGGAGGCCTCTACAAGGACAGAAGAGAAGCTGACGGAGACTTTTGCCCTGGACACCAACACAGGTAGCTGCAATCCATCTTGATGTTCCCTCCCCAAGCTGTTGCTGCCATGAGAGAATGGAAGATTTTCTTGCAGAAGTCTCAGGAGGGAAAGGAAGTGATGTAGCCAGCATGCTATGTGATGGTACAATCCTAGCAGTGGCATCTGAGAATCAGAGGAGCCTGGGGACACGGCAAAACCCTGTCTCAGAAAGAGTTAAAAACAAGACAAAACATGAGGCTGTCTTTCCACACATGATCACTCAGATCCTGCACCCGTAGTCCAAGACAGAGCACCTCATGTGGGACCTGAGGTCCGAAGGCCTTGCTGCTGGCCCAGGAAGACCAGGGTGCCGTGTGGTCTTGTGTTGGGAGACCACAGCTTTGTAGCTGTCTTGGGGCTGTCCTTTCTGACCCTCCCCAGGATGACCAAAGCTCCCGACCCTTCCCAGGCTCCTTTCTGCACACCGTAAAAGAGCCCAGCTTCCAGGTCATTCAGTGTATCTATGCTCACCGTGTGCTGCCCCACGTCCTGGCCTTCCGCGTGTCCGTTGCACGCTTGGCTTCAGGGAATCAGCCCATCACAGTGCTGCTGCGGTCAGCCTTTTCTCCAGAAAGCCCAGATCTGGACCTGCATGTGGGCCCTGACTTCCAGGGAGCTCGGTGAGGAGGGGCTGGGTCCTGGCTGGGTTGTCTAGAGAGGAAGCCCCGCCCTGAGGCCCAGTTGTGCTTTTGCAGGTATCTGCGTGGCCACACACTCACCTCTGAGCAGCCAGGGGAGCCACAGCTGGAAGTACACATGCTGTGGACACCAGTACCCCCCACTTTGACCCTTCAGGAAAGTGAGGAGAACAGGACCTGGGAATTCCTCACTGTGGTAGGCAGCAGCCAGGCCGAGGCCCAGGGCTGCTGGGTGGAGGCCCTGCAGCTGCAGGCCAGGGGCACTCTATACACAACCCATGCAGCAGCCTGGGCCCAGTTCTGGACAAGCTGTGAGCTGGACGTGGCAGGGCCGCTGGCCCTGCGCCAGGCTCTTCGTGGCTCTCTCTACTACCTGTTTAGTGCACTGCCCCAGCCTGGCACACCAGGATTCATCTGCCATGGGCTCAGCCCCGGAGGCCTATCCAATGGGAGCCAGGAGGAATGCTACTGGGGCCACATCTTCTGGGACCAGGTACGCATTGTCCATCCAACACTGGCCACACAGTGGACTTCACGTGGACAGTGAACGACTGACTGCTTTTGCCCCAGCTTCCCTGCTTCTTGTGGGTTGGCTGGAAGCCCTGATGGGGAAGGATACTGGCACCTTGAGCAACTGTCCAGCCCCAGAGTGGTTCTTCCTCTCAGGACCTCTGGATGTTCCCAAACATCCTGATGTTCCACCCAGAGGCAGCCAGAGCCATCCTGGAGTATCGAGTCCGTACACTGGGTGGCGCCCTGAAGAATGCCCAGAACCTAGGCTACCAGGTAAGATGGCTTGGATACCACCCCACAGGGCCCTCCAGGTTAGCACCGGGGGAACTGGGCAGACGCTATCTGGCATTCAGTGACGGCCATGTCCCCCACCTCCTCTTTCCTTCCCTCTGCAAAGCATTGGCTCCCTGGGTGAGGCTGAGCTGCGCCTCTCCTATCAGGCCTGTCCCCCCTCCCCCGCAGGGAGCCAAGTTTGCCTGGGAGAGTGCCAGCACCGGCCAGGAGGTGTGCCCTGAGGACCCCTATGGGTCCCAAGAGATCCACATCAACGGGGCAGTGGTCTTGGCCTTCCAGCTGTACTACTACGCCACCCAGGTGAGACAACACTGCATAGCAGGCTGGCTTACGCAGGTGGGCCGCCCTCCACCCTGTGACTTCTGGGACTAGTCCTGGGACGCATCTGCGTGGGACCGAGCACCCGGCTCCTTTCCTTGGAGTGATGCGCTGGGGTCACAGTGCCCTGGCGTCTGGCCCTGCCCTGCTCTCCAGGACCTGCAGCTCTTCCAGGAGGCTGGTGGGTGGGACGTGATCAGTGCCGTGGCCGAGTTTTGGTGCAGCCGTGTAGAGTGGAGTTCCATGGAAAAGAAATACCACCTGAAAGGTGAGGACTAGGGGTGCTGCGACTAATCTAATACTGACAGCTGGCATGGAGGGCATGTACCACGCTCCTGTGCCAAGCTCCATGGTGACCCTGTGTGCCCAGATGTCATACCTCCCGACGAATACCATGCTGGAGTCAACAACTCTGTGTACACCAACGTCCTGGTCCAGAACAGGTCAGACATGAGTGCCCTCCCTCCCCCCAGCCCCCGCCTTGCAAACAGGGCCTGGCCAGAGGCCCTGGAGCTGAAGTCTGTCACTCCCCAGTCTTCGCTTCGCTGCTGCCCTGGCTCAGGACCTGGGCCTGACTGTACCCAGCCGGTGGCTGAGGGTGGCTGATAAGATCAAGGTGCCCTTTGATGCTGAGCGAAGTTTCCACCCTGAGTTTGATGGGTATGAACTTGGTAAGTAGTGCTGCATTCCTCAGGGACCTTGGCCAAAACCCCGATTGTCCACTCTGGCACGCCCCAGTGTTCTCAGCCAGGATCCCACGTCCATCCTGCCACGCTCCCCAGCAAAGCACTTTCCCCCAGGAGAGGAAGTGAAGCAAGCTGATGTAGTGCTTCTGGGTTACCCTGTTCCCTTCTCCCTGAATCCTGATATCCGAAGAAGAAACCTGGAGATTTATGAGGTCGTCACGTCCTCCAAAGGCCCTGCCATGACCTGGGTGAGGAGCTTGGGGGCGAGCAGCTTCTGCACTCATGCTTCCTTTCCCACACAGTAGGTCTCACCCCGTGTGTCCTCTGAATTCTGACCTCAGAGCATGTTTGCGGTGGGCTGGATGGAGCTGAAAGACCCACTGAGGGCTCAGGATCTCCTAGACAAGAGTTTTGCCAATGCCACTGAGCCTTTCAAGGTCAGCTGGTTCTTCCTGAACCCACGACTCACTGCCTCCCTCTTCTGCCTTCGTGTGAGATGTATTGTTAAGTCCGGCTCTGAAAAGTCCCGCCTGGCTGGAGATGGCGCCTTGGGTTCACAGTCCCTCTTCGCCCTGCAGGTGTGGACTGAGAATGCAGACGGCTCAGGCTCAGTGAACTTCCTGACAGGCATGGGGGGCTTCCTGCAGGCAGCACTCTTTGGGTTCACAGGGTTCAGGTGAGTGTAGTCATCAGCAGAAGACCGACACTTGTCTTCACGCTTTTTACACATGTGTCCCCGCAGGGTCACAGAGGCCGGCATAACCTTTGACCCCCTGTGTCTGGCGGGAGTCTCCAGAGTGTGTGTTTCTGGCATCTCGTACCAGGGGAACAAGCTCAACTTTGTCTTCTCTGAGAACTCCGTGACAGTTGAGGTCACAGCCCAGACAGGGCCCTGGGCCCCACTGTTAGAGGCTGAGCTGTGGCCGTCACAGACCCGACTCCCCCTGCCTCCAGGTAGGGGAAGCGGCCTGGGGTCATGTGACTCAGGTGCCCTGGTGTGTGCCCTCACCCAGGCTAGCCCTCTGTCCTGCAGGACGTCTGGTCTCCTTTCCCCTGTCAGCCTGGCCGGATACAAAGATCACCTCCACATCTGCCGAGAACCTCCAGCAATTTCCTGGGAGAAGTTTTGATATCAGACTCCAAATCCAGTGCCTCCTGAGTCCTCAGATCCTCCCCCTGGATCCAGGGGACCCCTGAAGCACCAGGCTACTGGGGCCTCCCCCTGCATATCTCCTCCCCCTCATTTCTTCTCCCCAACCCCCACACTTCTGCTAGTCTAAGACTCTGTAGTCTCCCATCATTTCTGCCCTGAGGCTAAACCAAATACCCCATTTGTATTATTTACTCTTCCTGTTGTTAATGATAAAATATCTGGATTAAAAACAACTTACGGAAAGATCTGTTTTGGCTCATAGTTCAAGGGTACAGTTCATCATGAAGAGGAAGTAACGATGACAAGAGCTGGAGGCAGCTAGCTACATGGCACCATGACAGAACTCTAACCCGGCTCCCCTCTCTTTTTGATTCAGTCCCGGATGCGGCCCCTGAAATGGTGCTGCCTGTATGTAGGGAGAGTCGCTCTTCTCCTTACTCAAGCTAATCAGGAAAATCTCTCAGTTGCATGTCCCGAGCCTCCTTTCCCAGGCGCTTCTGAGTTCCGTGAAGCTGACAGTCTGTAGAAGACATCACATCATCCCTCGGCTCCCCATCCTGCCTCTTCAGGACTTGGGCCCTCCCCTCTTCACTCACCTCTGATCTCTGGATAGGACTGGGTGGGGAACGGCCAGGTAGAGTGGGGTGTGAAGGTGGGAGCCCAGGACCAGCAGTGTGGCTTCCCCAGAAGGGAACTTCCTGTACTACGTTATTGGGACCAGGCAATAGTGGCGAATGTGTAGCTGAGTTTGTAGGGATTTAGTCATTCTGTTCTTTGATTCCACTTCACTCTAGGGCATGTGGGGCAGGTTGTCCTTAACCACACAGCCTGTGAGGAAGAAGTCAGAGCCATCACAGCTCACAGGAGCAGATGGATACAGAGCAAGACTCTGAAGGGCCTCTCAGAGCCCAGCGTGCACAGTTCAAGGCCACGATCCTGGCCACCAGCCAGGAAGATGCCCACAGCGGGAGGCTCTGCCCAATCTTGTTTGCAGGGTTTAGCCACTGGCATGGTTTGTGTTTCCTCAGATGAGGTGTCTGGCATCTGGAGTCAAAATTCGGTGGGGTCTGTGCCCCTCTACCAACTTAGATTGACACATTAAAGATGGTGTTAGAGAAAGCTCCTGAAGTCAGCACTGTGAGGTAGGTCATTTGCCTCTGCGACGGGTCTGGAAGGGCGAAGACCTCAACCTGAGCTTGACCACATATCAGACCTGAGTGTAAGCGAGGCATTCCTACCCCTCATTATGTGTGGTTGCTGGGAAAGCATCCTGTTTGGGTGTATACCCGGGAACACACACATCTCCGCCTGTACCCAGGAACGCATGCATCTCCCGTTGCAGCCTCTGCAAGCAGCAGGGTTTGGCAGTTCCTTGGATCAACCCCAGGCTCATGGTCAGCACAGTCTTTGACACAACCATGCGCTGTCTTTATCCTTGGACCATCATAGGGTCATCTCTGTCTGCCTGTACTGAACAGAGGCTGGTGTCTTTCCACCGCCACCCCAATATGGCCAGCTCACACCTCGGCTCCAAGGGCTGGTTCAGCCAGGGCTGCTTTGGGCCGGTCACTGTGCAAGTGCCATGGAATGGCTCTCGGGATCTCTAAGCAGAGCAAGCAGGAAGAGCCTCAACCTCCAGCCCAGGAAGAGTTGGCAGGCACAGGGGCTTTCTGGGAGGGAAGAAACCTGGGTGGAGTGCTCATATCTTTGAGTCTCCTTTTGGTTAAGACCCCTGTAATTAGCCTGTCCTGTCATTGGCCTGACCACAGTGAGACCCCAGAGGCTTCACTGTGGCCTCATGGGGTGTGTGTGTGTGTGTGTGTGTGTGTGTGTGTGTGTGTGTGTGTGACACACCACATTTTCTGGGCTCTGCTGGTTCTGGTGTGGAAGGTAAGGGCATGTGATATGCAATGAAGAAGAAAGAATGTAAGAGCATACCACCAGCTCGCAGGTTTCCTGTCCTTACTGCCTTCCTATTTGCCTCTGAACAGGTATGTGAGAGAGGCTGTGTGATGTCTCTGCATGGGGGCAGGTTCTGTGTCCTGTGTGCGTGTGCCGCCCCACACGGTAAGAGAATCCGGCCTGCCTTCCTCTCAGCCCACACTGACCCAGACAGGAGGGACACCACTGTGGCACGTGGGAAGTTGGGAGCCACCCTCTCATTTCTGGGACCCAGGCCGTCAAGCCACAGAGCAATAGGGATCAAAGGACTGTCTCCTGAACGCTGTCCTAAAATACTTGCGCTCCTCCACCCCATAAGCCACAGGCCACCCTGGAGTGAAGCAGAGGGTACAGCTGGGGCGGCCAAGCAAACAGAGTTTAGTGACGGGTTCAGACAAAGGATTTGCTACCAGAGCTCCTGACCCCCTACAACCTGGAAAGAGGCATCAGGACACTTCTCAAACCTGGCGCTTTTATTGTGATTCAGATTTAACCTGATAAATGAGGAGAAAGGGTCCAGATGCTCAGACCCTCAAGGTGGGGCGAAGACAGTGGATGTGATGCCATGCTGAGCACGAGGGTGTCTCTGGGGTCAGGGTAGTGCCAGGCTCCAGTAGGGACAGCTCCCCGCCCCGGGAGTAGAGTCCTGTGGCTGGCATTCTTGGTTCAGTGTGGAGTCAACACCCAGTGTGTCAGTCATAGTCTCCATCTTCGAACTTGGTGGTGAAGAAGGCTGCAGAGTCTTTGGCTAGCCGGGACAGGTGCAAGGCGCCAGTCACCACCAGCCCCAGAAGCAGCAGTGGGGGCACCAACGTCCACATCATAGCCAAGATGTTGTAGCACTTGGCTCTGGAGCCGGAGCGCCGTGCAGCCTCCAGGTCCCCAGCCACCTTCTGGTCTCGGGCCTGCAGAGCAGGAGTGGGGCCAGGTTGTTACATGCATATGGTGTCTGAGGGGCCAGAGCCCACCGAAGCAAGCTAGACTGGATTGAGTCTGGATGGAGGGATGAAGCCTGAGGGCCCCCCCCCACCCCGGACTGAGTCCATTTCCTCCACTGCCTTCAACGTGACAAGATTTGTCTCTGGTGGGGTCTGCAAAGGGTGTCTGGCCTTTCATGCCCCAGCTAGGAACCCAGTGGCCATCTTGCACCCAGTATTAGGTCCTAAGAGCCCACAGGGAAAGAGGAATGTTCTGGAATGTTCTGGGACACTGAGAATCCAGCTCCACTCAGAGGCTCAGCCAAAGGCTCCCTCACCTCCTAGGAGCCGAAACAAGGGAGCCCCTCTATGGGTGACCTTGAGCACTTTGTCTCCTTTAAGACAGGCCCCTTTCTTATGTGTAACCACACGTCCCTTATTGTAAAAGTTCTTATGGCCCCCACCTCGCCGATATGCTACAACAGTCTTCTTTGTACATTTTCCCTTGTAGCCCTCCACCCTCCCACACCCAAACCTCCCCTGGAGCCCTGCAGCCAACCTTGACGGAGTGCACGAGCGCCAGGAAGCCGAGGCAGCACAGGTTCAGGTACAGAGTGCTGAAGACTGACCAGAGCAGGTGGTCACGTGGCACGGGACGAGGCCCTCCCACAGTGAGGGTTGAGGGGGCTGCAGCATCAGGCTTGCGGGGAGATGGAGTGCGGGGGTCCTCACGGGGGTACGAAGTGTCCATAGGTTCCAGCGTCGTGTCTTCCTCACTGTGACTCAAGATCTCTGAGCACCAGGCCTGTTTATAGCCCCAAGCTGTCCTCTCTGGCCAGCCGGCTCCACCCGCTATATATAACACAAATTACAGCTTCAGTCTGCCAAGCAGTGTGGCCCGCCTCAACCTCAGCAGCCCCCACCCACCTCAGAAGACCCCATCAAAGGCCACCATGCCATATGAGCAGTGGCGCAGATCACCCCCCAGAGTCCCTCTGCAATCATGATTATCAACTTAGAGAGACTCTACATTGGGAGGACGCTGGCTTCAGACTGTCCCCAGTGATGAGAGCCTGGAGCTTTGGTGGCCATGACACTGTCTTGACTTCCAGAGAAGGTCAGAGATCCCTCAGCAGACCCGGAGCCCTCCGTTTCCAGAACTCAGAAGCCAGGCTCTGACCATGTCCCGTCCACTGAGGACACAGATGGTGCACAAAGACATACATGTCAGAGATAACTGCTCAGGACCAAACAACAGAGGACAGTGAGGGAGCCCCCGTCACACAAACAAAGGCTGAGAGAAACCCCTCCCTGACCCCTGTGAAGGACACATCCCCAGGTCCCTGGGCAGTAGGTCTGTTGAGCCCTGTTAGTCCTGCCAGTCCTTCCCTCTCCAATCTTGAATGTGGATGGGATGGCTGTTCATATCATTCTCCCCCTCTGGATTGCTCAGACGCTGAGTGTGCCCACATATACACAGTAAGAAGTAGCTCTCCAATTCCAGGTTCACATGTGCAAGCCCTGCTCGATGAGTCTGTCGCCACTCTCACCACTGTTGTTTAGATGTGAGTTGTTCCCCACAACTCAGGAGTCTGAATCCTTAGCTGATGTTAATGTTTGGTTGGGTGATACATTTGGGAGTTGGAGTCTTGCTGAAGGAAGGCAGGTCACAAGAGGCAGATCTTGAGGTTTAGTAGCCCATCCCACTTCCTCAGTTTACTCCATCTCTCTGCCTTCCTGACTTCCTGCGTGAACCAAATGGGCCTCCTGCTTATGCCTGCACCCATGCATCTACTACGTAATTCCCGCAACAGCGTACATCATATCTAGAACTGTAAGTCAAATACATCTTCCTTTCTCTCCTTAAGTTTCTTGAATCTGATACTTGTCTCACAGTAGAGCCTTGAATCTGTAACAAAAACAGTGAACAGGGCTGGAGAGACAGCCCTCACAAGTAGAAGATCCTGAGTTCACCAGGCGGAATGGTGGCCATATACACTTTGGGCCCTGGTAGGTAGAGTCTGGGAAATTGCAGAGTGAAGAAAAAAGGAGGTAGAAGAAATCCAGGCTGATTCCCACATTCTCCCTTGGTTCTCCACAGGGACACACAGTGCCCTCTGATACACACACACACACACACACACACACACCACAATAAATGAATGAATACATAAGTTTTTTTAAAGCTGTGAAGAGTGTGAAGGGACCTTGCATGTTGCTGGACCCTATTGAGAGGTGTGTAGCTGGACCCTGTGGAGAGATGCCTGTGGTCTCTGGGACCTACTTGGCTATGGAGGACAAACCAAAGTATTAACTGTACTTGTCCCTCTGTTCAAGTTGGTATAGGCCTCCAAGTATGGTTATTAAATACCCAGGTCTTGCCAAATCTCCACCGGGCCAGCAGGGGAAAGGAGGGGAAACAGCAGGAACCTCAGTGAGCTCGAGGCAAATGGGTGAGCCAGCGATGGGATCACCACCCAGACTCCAGGAGTCAGGTGAGAAGCAGCAGGCAGAGGAATAGTTGGCTGCAGACTCAGCTTTATTCAGGAAGTGTTTGGGCTTATATAGAGTTGGGGTCCAATCAGGTGTTGCTACCCCTCCGCTCGGGGACAGCCACCAATCATTTGACTGTTGACTAGGTGTCCATTGCAGGGCAGGTTAGAAGGCCACTTCCCATTGGTTGTTCATCCTTCCCCCTGCATGGTTCTCTATTGGGACATGTCCGGGGCATGTCTGTACGTGTCTAGGCTTGTCCGTAGCAGGGAGCCCAGGTTAGGGCCTCCTTGAATCAGTAGTGCCACATTTTCACCCTTTTATTTATTTCTAAATTTTTTCAGTGGGGACCATGATAGCTGGGGTAAGTAACCCCGAACCTCTTCAGCTGCATGGAATATAAGTGACTCTGCCTGTCTTAGGTTGGACATCATCCGCCTGTGGAGCCTTACCCATCATTGATTACCAGCATGAGACCATTGCAGAGAAGGAATTCATGGTCCCAAAGGGGAACTCAAACAGTGGCAGAAAAAAAACAGGTTTTCATCAGGGCAGGGGCAGGCTGAGAGGCTATAGGTGGGACAGGCAGAGAGGCCGTAGGCAGGGCAGGCAGAGAGGCTGTAGGCGGGGCAGGTGCAGAAATGATCCAGAAGAGCTGGGGAGACATAAATCAGAACCTAACAATTGTAAATTAGTAAGACATAGTTCTAATGGAGGACAGTCAGGCTTACAACAGGTCTTTGGTGGCCTTTAGGAATGTCCAAAGCCTGAATGGATGCCCTGAGGACCTGTGTAAAGCAAGCTTGAGTTGTAAACTGAGACCTTACTGCTTGCCATTTGCATCTAAATAGGACAATTAGCACTAAAAGGGCAACTCCAAAAGTTAACCAAGTTACAAAATTTATGGATGAAAAGAATGCAGGTATCCTGTCCCATAATTGTTTGCCAAAAGACGCAGCAGTAATAATTTGAACTTTAGTCCTGTTAATTTTTGATATGTCAAAGGATAGTTTGAAACATTCCAGGTGTCATTAATATTGGCGGACAGGAGGCATATGGCCATCCTGGATTTCCCTCTTACAGGCAAGGAAGAGCAGTGCTCAGGACACATTTAAAGCATTTTTTTCCTGCGGGGAAGGGAATTTCAGGTTTGTCAGCTTGAGCATGCCTGCTAGTATTTTATCTATCCCCTTAGGCAGATGGATCCTCAGAGAAACTCCTTAAGTAACTTAGGCCAAAATCTTGCAAGGAAAAAGGAAACATGAAGCTAAGTTGACCCAAATGCACCTAGAATTTCCTGAAAACAGACTATGCTGAGTCCATATTTTATTGATCCTGTTTTGTTTCAAAGGAATGCAGTCTGGCTAAGGTGGAGGCTTGAAATTCCTGTTCCACCTTAGTAGGAGTACACATGGGAGCATGGAATTAGAAAGCAGATTTATCCCCAAGAAAGGGAGCTCATACATACCAGGAGAAGGAAGAAATTCCAATGAACATTTTTAGATGACAATTATATTTTCCTGGTTGTGAGATTTGATGGAGTAAAATTCTATAAAAATAGTCAGAGGAATGAGCAAGTTTGATCAAGCAATATCATAGTGGCTTTGCTATTTTTGGGAACACATGGAAAAACCCTTAAGAACATAATGGCATTTTCATTTGTAGTCCTATTAAAGATCAAAACCAAATGAGATTTTTCATGAAAGAAAACTTATAATTTATCAGAAAAACAATTGTGATTGATATAAAACATAACTAGTTAAGGCCTTAGATGTTATTAAAATTATTTGTTCTCATTTTTAAGTATGCATACATGTATTTAAAAATGGCATGCCAAAATTTTTATATTAATAAAAAATCAAAGTGGCTACGGATTTTTTTTTATGTTGAAACACAAGACACACAACATGTAAACACAGAACATATAAATATACAAGCACATGAATATACAACCACATTTTACCGGCAACTGTACAATTTACCAGCAACTGTCTTAAAATTACCCTTGAAAGCTTTATCAAAGGCAGATTAACATTTAGGAAAACCTCATTTAAAACAAGACCTCATATTCGTTAAGTCCGGCAGCTTAGCTTAATTATGAAAAACATCTAGCAAGGAAAAGCATCCTTATCCATAGGTCCAGTTCCCACATTTTCTCTGGGGGGAATCCAAGGTGCTAAAACCGCAACTTCATTCCAAAATTCCTCCAGGCCAGCAGTCTTAACCTTGGAGGCCTCTAGTCTCTAGGAGAGATTTTAAGACACGTATTGGGAGACCAGTATTGTCTGAAGCAGAAAATATAGCCAGGAAAGAGGGAGAGTTAAGAGCTACAGGAAGAAGAAGAGGAGGGAAGGGGATGTCTGCAGTGGGTGAAATGTCGTCGTCGTCTCCCCCCCCCGTCCCACCTCCCTCCCCCCCTCCCGTTCTCCCCCCGCCATGGACCTATGAGCCCTCTGCAGAGTCCTTGACCAGGGAGGGGAAGGATCTGGAAGAAGAAGAAAGGACTAATTTTGGGTTCTCTCCACAAGTTTCATTGTAGCAATTAATCACTTCTTCGGTGGAAGATCCTTTAAGGCTTGCTACATGCCTAGGAGGATGGGAACAAAGGGGGACGGAAGCATATGGCTGTTGCTGTATCCCCCACCAGGCCAGCTGGAGGGGGGGTCTTGAGGCAAATGGGTGAGCCAGCGATGCATCACCACCAGATCCCAGGAATCAGGTGAGAAGCAGCAGTGGATGAGATGCCACAGATTCAAAGTCATTAAGAGCATTTGGGCTTATATAGGGTCAGAGTCCAATCAGGTGTTGCCATCCCTCCTGGGGGGCAGGGGGGATGACAGCCATCAGTCATTTAACTGCTTACTAGGTGTCCATTGCAGGTGCAGGTTAGACAGCTGCCTCCCATTGGTTATTCATCCCTCCACCTGCATGGTCCTCTGTTGGTACATGCTTGTAGTATGTCTGGGCGTGCCCAGGCTTGTCAGTAGCTGGGAGCCGGGCTAGGTCCTCCCTGAATCGGTAGTGCCACATATGGCCATCCTGGACTTCCCCCTTGAGGGCCAGGAAGAGCACCCCCATCCAAATCTGTGGATCCCAGACATTTTCTGGGGAAATCCAAGGAGCTAAGATTAAAGCTTCCTCCCAAAAATCTTCTAAGTCCTTCGGTGTCACTTTGATCCTAGGTAAATCTAGTGGAGCCTTAAGAACAGTCGGCTGGGGTGCCTTCTTTTTTTTTTTTTTTTTTTGCAATAGCATGAGGTTTTATTTAACGACGCGCCGGGCGGCTCCAGCAACCTTTCACGCAGGAAAGACTGAAGCGGCCCCGAGCAGCTCGGGCAAGGGGTTTTTAAGGGGTCTTGGGGTGGGGGGGGTTGCTTAGCTGAGGAATTTTCTATGACCTTTACAGTCATTGGTCGGCAAGAGCTCGGGTGGAGTTGGCTCTTGGTGATCGTTCCAGTCCACCTGCTTAACCGCAGGCTGTTCATTCTGGGTGACCTTCATTGATGGAATTCCCCTTTGGGCAAACTTGCTTTTCAGAACTGAAGGGCTGGAGGTCTTAAGGGGTGGGGAAATACCTGTAAAAAGCTCAAGGCTGTACATAGTTTTAAGCAATGACTAACAATGGATGCTTGGATGGCTATAAACAATGGATGCCTGAATGACTACAAGCAAGGGCTATACTGTGGGCTTGAACCAGCCTGCTTTGTGAATTTTAGGGCGAGGGTCTCAGGGTCCAACATTCCCCCCTTTTCTATAGGCACACTCCAATCATGGAGTGTTAGTCACAGTTCTCGTGGTAAATTTCTGGGAGAATTGGAGTCAGTTTTTCAGCAGGGGTGTTCCTTCCAGGCGATTCCAGCAGTAGGGGACGTCTCTTCAGAATTCCAAAGACCTTGAGAGACCCATCCCAGCATAGCTGCTCTAATCCTGCCTCACTTCCCATAAACCTATTTGAGAATTCAGACTGCTCTGGGAATAAAGGGCGATGATTCGATCTGGCTGCTTCCTGCTGAATCGGGGCGAAGGAAATAAGAGCAGTCTGACATTCTCATCTATGAAATGCTGGGTTGGTCTAGAGGTCTTTGATAGATGGCTTTATTACCTCAAGGTTGGTCAGGAGAATGAAGGAATTCCAATGAATATTTCCGAAATCGGTTTTCCTTTCTGGCTGTTAGATATATTGGTATTACTCATGGGAAAACAAACTATTAAAGGAACTACAAAAGTGATGTTACCAGATCCTAGGTAAAAACACAATGCCACTTTTTGTGAAGCTTCAAGATAAAACAAGATATTTTGGTCAGTACGTACTCAGGCCTTTTAACGTTATCAAAATGATTTATTCCTAAGTGTGCACGTGCATTTAAATTGAGCATGCCAAATAGTAAACAGAGTCAAAAACCAAAATGTGATCATAAGCGCGCAATGAAATTTATAGTGGCCACAGCTTGTTATTTTGAAACATAAAACCCACATATTATAAGAAATCCAAGTAACCAATCAAGTTAGAACATTTGAAGTAACTCTTTATCATCACAGGCAAAATTTTCTACCTCAACACTCAGATTTTGGGTTCTTTTCCTAATATCCTTTTAGTGATTCAAGACAAGATAGACAAGACACAAATACTGCAGACTGCAGATCAGACAAACTACAGACTGCAGATTAGACAAACTACGGACAGCAGATTAAACAAAACCAGATGGGGAATGGACACTTCTGTCCTTTCCCCTACAGAGAGTCCAGAGCGTCCCCTGGGACCCTCACGGTCTCTGCGATATGACACGTCTGTCTCGCAGTTACTGACTGCCCCAAACCTCATAAGAGGAAACAAACAGACACAGTATCAAACACAAACAGACACAGACTTAAACAAAGCACAAGTAAACACAGACAGGAGCGCTCACATACCTCCGAGGCCGGTGTTGGGGCAATCTCTCGGGGGTCTCGAATCCCGGATGAGCCCCCATAATGAAAGACCCCCGTCTTTCAGTCAGGAACGAGGCCACCGAGAGAAAGACCAAGACCCTTCTCGCTGCAATAGCATGAGGTTTTATTTAACGACGTGCCGGGCGGCTCCAGCAACCTTTCACGCAGGAAAGACTGAAGCGGCCTGGGGTGCCTTCTGATGGGCGGTAAATTACCCCTTATGGAGAGGAAAGGTTCCTTAATGGAGCAGAGATGACTAGAAGGCAAGCAGACAAGGCGAAAAAGTGCAGAAAATAAAAAGCAATGATTAGAACCAAGGTCAAAGCGAAAACAACTCCTAAAAGGGTAACCAATGTCCAAGGACAGACCTAGCACAGGACATACACAGAGGTGTTTTGCATCTAAGTGTCTTGTGCTTAGTGAGGGACTTCAGGAGTTCATTACTCCCCCCGAGCCATATGCCCCCCAGTCAGGCCAATTCAATGTAATCGAATCTGGGCTCCGAGTTCTGAGAGGACCAAGTTCTCAGGTGAACTCACCAGGAAAAGCCTTGGTTTAGAGGGGCTCTTTGATCATGGGGAAATAAAACGAGTGATTGCGTTCTAACCTTAAGAGGGGCTCCTTGATCATCAGCAAATCAAGCAGTGCGATTGTGTTCCTAACCTTAAGAGCACAACAATGGACAAACAGGGAAAGGAGAAGAGGAGGGGGCCACCTGCTCACCTTCAGGCGCTGTAAGCACACAGAACAAAACCAAAGGGGTCGCTCACCGAACTTTACCAGAGTAGGTGTCTCGTCTACACCGAAGGCAGCACCACCCCACATGCCACACCCAGGACTTTAATAAGTTTCATGTAACATTTAGATAAGTTTATGTAAAAACTAAACACCTTTAAATGAATCATAATTTAAGATTCAGTTTAATAGACCTTGGAATTGTGTGTGTGTGTGTGTGTGTGTGTGTGTGTATGTGTAGAAGACAGCATTTGAGTGTATGTACCTGTGGAGGCCCAAGGGTGACTTCTGGAATCATCCTTGATTACTCTACCTCTTTATTGCTTTGCTCTGGGGTTTCCCAGGCTCTAACCTGCACAGCACAAAAAATTTAATTATGAGATATTATCTCTAAGTTTCATCCCTTTATATATCTTATATACTTTACTCAGATATTCTAACAATTATTTGGCTCTCTAGCTTTGTCCATTCTGGAAAAATCCATCCATCTTACTTTAGGGCAAAGTCTTGCCATACAAAAATCATTTTACCAAAATACTTTTTTTTAACAATCAAGAAAGCTGTATTTAAGGTACAGAAAATATGAATATAATAATTTGTTACAAATTTAACATTTATTTATTTTATTTAATTTCCTTTAGAGTCAAATGTGCAGACATGAGTTATTGCTTAGAATTATTTCTTATCCCTGCCTCAACTAGTGTAGCAGTTCCTCCTCTTCTGTGCTGCTGTGTGAGACACCACTGAGGCTGGAAGGGCAGAGAAAGGGAGATTTATTCAGCTTATGTTTCCAGAGGGGAGAAACAGTCCTTCATGGCAGAAAGGCCTGCAAACTGCAGAAGCCAGAGGTGACCTAGGTCACTGCAAATATCATAGAGGCTGAGAGCTGCTGCTAGCTCAAGAGCAGACTCACTCAAGCAGGGCGGGGCTAAACAGCCCCAAGGCCCACCCCTGTGACTGCCTTCTTCCAGCAAGATTCTAACTCCTAGAGGTGCATGACCTTCCCAAATACGGCCAGACATGCTAGTCTGGCAAATAAGGATCGTCCCTCTCTCAGCCATTACATAGAAATAGTGTGGCCAGTTCCCTCAGCCCTGATGTCGGTACATGCTCTCCTGTCAAGCTGGACTGCAGACTGTAACCGGACAATGGTAAAAAATGAACCCCTTGTTCCCTTAAGCTGTTTGATGGTGATTTGTCAGCAACCATGCAGGTGAACTGCAATAGAGCAGGATTTTGAATTCGAAAAACCTTTGATTATTATTGACAAACAAATGAGAACTCAGGAAATTATATTGTATCGCAAAATAATTATTATCCTGAAAGGAAATTGAATTATAGCTTTGTGCATGCAGGGGGCATATTTTAATGTCCCATGTCATAGGAAGACTAGTATCTGGTGTAGGTGAGGCCAAGTAGTAGGCAGGAGAACAAGCTTCAGGAGCTACCTGCCAGAACCATTAAGAAAGAAATTTCTGGGAGCTGGAGAGGTGGCTCAGGGGTTAAGCCTCTGCCTTGCAGGCAGAAGGTCCTGAGTTCGGATCTTAGACCCCACGTATAGACGCCGGGCGGAAGCGGGGGCAGCCTGCGTTTCTGGCTCTGGTAGGGCAGAGCCTGTGAATCCCGGGGCAGAGTAAACAAGGAGGTGGAGGCGGTCCATCGTGGTTCCCGAATTCGTCCGTGGTTCTACACACACACACACACACACACACACACACACACACACACACACACACACACACACATGCACGCACACACAAGCACAATTGAATAAAAAAAAAGAAAGAAATTTCCGGATCACATTAAATCCATTAGCTGTAATGATCTGGACCTGTTAATATTTTTAAAAAATTTTTTTTTTATTTATTCAACTGTGCGCATGTGTGTGTGTGTGTATGTGTGTCTGTGTATGTGTAGAACCACGGACGAATTCGCGAACCACCATGGACGCCTCCACCTCCTTCTGCCCCGGGATTCACAGGCTCCGCCCTACCAGGGCCAGAAGCGCAGGCCTGGCGTCTATACGTGGGATCTGGGATCCGAACTCAGGACCTTCCGCCTGCAAGGCGGAGGCTTAACCCCTGAGCCACCTCTCCAGCCCTGGACCTGTTAATATTTTTGTCTTCTGTATCTGGCATAAATTTACATATGACCTATGATTAGAAATATCATATATAAAATAAAGTAAAGGTTTAGCCTAATAAGGGGAAGGTAATAGTGAGGGAAACAAGCATTATTTGTAGCATTTGCCTTCAGGTCAGCTTTACATTTGCTAAAATCTTATGTTCGTAAACAGAAAACCAGGTGATGTCCATTTTTTTGGAGCTTTTCTTTTTTATAGTATATAGTCTTTTAACCATCATAATCTTTCTATAACATACTTTAACTTTTTAAGTTCAGTAGTGGACTTAGACACTTAATCCTTCTTTTCTATGGAAAGCAAAAGAACATCCATATATTGTGGTAGCTGGATATCCCGTATGGGTGAAAACTTTCTCAGTTTGTTTTCTAAAATCTGGCTGAACATATTGGGGGTTTCATGAAGCCTGAAGCAATTGATAGTGTCTGATGAAAGGGGAGAGAGTGTAGGGTTCATTTATGTATAACCGTAGAACAAAGCATGGTCCCTGGTCCTCACCCAGGTATGGAGAGGGAAAAAATAGCTGTGGCCTTTGTCTCTGAGCACCTTGGCTTGACTCCAAGGGGTGGTTGAAATGTGCACCCGCAGAGCACCTACTGCCCCTCTCGTAGACTCAAGCAGGAGACGGATCCTTGAAGGGAGTTTCACAATAAGCACTCTGTGCTAATGTCACAATATTTCAAATCAAGGGGCTGGAGAGATGGCTCGGGAGTTAAGACTGCCTCACAAGCAGAAGGTCCTGAATTCAGATCCCAGGTCTCATGTAAAAAAGCCAGGTGGAAACCTCCAGGGTCTGCACTTCCAGCCCTGGTGGTGAAGCCTGGGAAATCGCAGAGCAAAGCAAAAAGGAAGTAGAAGGCGAAAAGTTCCGACTCTTTGCAAGTTCCGACTGGGTGCAAAAAACCGAATCAGACAAGATCCTAACAAGTTCCGACTGAATGTAAAAAACCGAATCAGACAAGATCCTAACAAGTCAAAAGCCAGGCTCTGAGCGAGGTTCTGCCGTCCAAACAGGCTTGGGCTGGAGAAGTAGCACCCAGGGCAGGGCGCATGGCTTTTTATAGATCAGAGGATAGATAAGGATGAGAAAAGGCCAGGAAGAGAGATTGGAGGCATCCTGAGGAGGGTGCGACAGTCACCCTGCGGGTCTTCCGGGTTTCTTGGGACTTTTCAGATAGGGTGGGGAGAGCAGTAGAAACAAGAGAAATATGCAACGGATTCAATCTAACAGAAGCAATCTTGACTGATTCCTGAGGTCACCCTTGGTCCACAAGGACACATAGTGCCCCCCACACACACACGCACATGAATGCATGTGCAAAATAAAAGTTTTTAAAAAATATTTTAAATCAGAAAGCTGGGTGATATCTGATTCTTGAATCTTAAAGCACGAGATAATCTTATGGGAACAGATAACTTGGTCCTGACTACAGGTGTCTGCCAAAATTCAGCAAGCTTTTAATGGAAAAGAAAACAGATCAGAACTGCTGCCTTCACTTAACAGAACAGCAAATTAAGTAAGGTAGACCTGCAAGAGGTTCCCCTCACAATCAGGCTGCTTGAAGAGGATCATCCCAGATACCAGGAAAGACATGGAGGTTGTGACGTGGTAGCTGTGATATGGTGGCTATAGAAATGTAAGCAAAAGATAGTTTTTTAAAAAAAGGGTTTGTTAAAGGAAGATGTCCAGGACAGGGCCATTCCAAGGTGTGTGCATGTCACAGAGATGTCCCCAATCAACACCTAGAATATCTTCTGACAATTACAGACCATCGCATGAGCTAGGTAGAGCTTTCCCCTTTTATCCACAATGGAAATGAACAGTGTGGATTCTACCCTGACAGAAAATGTTGGCTCGGACTAGAGAGATGGCTCGGGAGGTAACACTCTGCCTTACAAGCAGAAGATACTGAGTTCAGATGCCAGGCTCCACATAAAAATGCAAGGACCTGCACCTCTAGTCCTGATGGGCGGAGCCTGGGAGATCCCAGAGTGAAGAAAAAAGGAGGTAGAAGCAATCCAGGATGATTCCTGAAGTTACCCTTGGTCCTCCACAAGGACACACAGTGCCCTCTGATACACACACACACCATAAGTAAATAAATAGAAAAGAAAATGTTGGCTTGTGCAATAGGAGTCACTGTACTTCTGGAGTACAGGAAATGAGAGAAGGATTGGACATAAAACGGGTCCTCCCCAGTCCTGGGACCCCCATCATCTGAAAAGAATGAACCACACTATCAATAGACAATTAGCAAGTTCATTCTAAAGACTTAATTACCATGGATCAAATGCTGTCTGACAGCTCTTGTCAGGGTCACAATTAAAAACCACAATCCAACAATCTGCTGCCTCCAGGAAATTCATCTCACCACAAAAGATAGGCAAATCCTAAGAATGAAAGGCTGGTCCAAAATCTTGCAAGCTAATGGAACCAGGAAGCAGACAGGGGTACCAATTATGCTTTCAGACAAAGTGGACTTCAAACCAAAGAAAATCATAAGAAACACAGATGGATACTACATTTTAGTCACAGGTACAATTCACCAGGAAGACTTCACAATACTGAACATATATGCACCCAATACGGGCCCCTCCACATTCATTAAGAAAACCCTACAGCGTCTAAAGCAAGAAATCAACCCCCAAACGATAATTCTTGGGGACTTCAACACCACCCTCTCAACATGGGATAGATCAACAGGTCAAAAGCTTAACAGAGACACGTTGGACCTTAATCAAACCCTGAAAGAAATGGACCTTACAGATCTCTATCAAACTTTTCACCCACGCACCAAAGAATACACATTTTTCTCAGCAGCACACGGAACTTTCTCCAAAATAGATCACATATTGGGCCACAAAACGAATCTACACATATACAAAAAAGTTGAAATTCTAACCTGTGCCCTATCAGACCACCACGGCCTAAAGCTGGACATCCACAACACAACAAACAAGAGAAAATACACTAACTCCTGGAAACTTAACAATATGATGCTGAATGAGAACTGGATTCAGGAAGAAATTAAAAAAGGAATTCAAGATTTCCTGAAAGTGAATGATAATGAAAACACAACTTACCAAAATCTCTGGGACACAATGAAAGCTGTCCTAAGAGGTAAGTTCATAGCTCTTAATGCCTACATCAAAAAAATGGAAACATCAGAAATAAAGAACTTAACAATGCAGCTTAAGGCTTTAGAGAAACTAGAGCAATCTGATCCCAAAAGTAGCAGAAGAGAGGAGATTAGCAAAATAAGGGGAGAAATATCTGAAATTGAGATTAAGAAAACAATAGAAAAAATCAACCAGTCAAAAAGCTGGTTCTTTGAAAAAAATCAATAAGATTGATACACCCCTAGCTAAATTAACCAAAAGCAAGAGAGAGAAAACCCAAATTAACAAAATTAGAAATGAACATGGAGTTATCACTACTGATACCCAGGAAATCCAGAGAATTATAACATCATATTTCAAAAACTTATACTCTGTGAAGTTTGACAACACAAAACAGATGGATGAATTTCTAAGTAAACACAACTTACCTAAATTGAATCAGGAAGTTGTGAATTATTTAAATAGTCCTATAACATATAAGGAAATTGAGGAAGTAATCTCGAATCTTCCCACCAAAAAATGTCCTGGACCAGATGAATTCAGCACAGAGTTCTACCAGACATTTATGGTGTTAATAACACCAATACTCCTTAAACTGTTCCATCAAATAGCAAAGAAAGGAACACTACCAAATTCCTTCTATGAAGCTAATATCATTTTAATCCCAAAACCTAATAAAGATTCACTTAAAAAAGAAAACTATAAGCCGATCTTTCTGATGAACACAGACGCAAAGATTCTCAACAAAGTCTTAGCAAATCGGATTCAAAAACATATCAAAAAGATCATTCACGGGGACCAAGTAGGCTTCATCCCCGGCACACAAGGTTGGTTCAACATACGCAAATCAATAAATGTAATTCATCATGTAAACCAGTCCAAAGTCCAAGACCACATGATACTCTCGATAGATGCAGAAAAAGCCTTTGACAAGATCCAATAGCCTTTTATGATCAAAACGCTAGAGACAGTAGGAATGGAAGGAACCTTTATCAATATAATAAGAGCTGTATACAACAAGCCCACAGCAAGGATTATGCTCAATGGGGAACAATTGGAAGCATTCCCACTTCGATCAGGAACTAGACAAGGCTGTCCTCTCTCACCACTTCTGTTCAATATTGTACTTGAAGTGTTAGCTGAAGCCATAAGACAAGAAAGGGACATAAGAGGGATTCAAATTGGCAAGGAAGAAGTCAAGCTATCCCTATTTGCAGATGACATGATCTTATACCTGAGGGATCCCAAAAACTCCACCAGGAAGCTCTTGGAACTAATTGAGAAGTTCAGCAGGGTGGCAGGATACAAAATAAATGTGCAAAAATCAGAGGCCTTCCTATATGCCCAGAATGAAAGAAGTGAAAAAGCCTTGAGAGAAACAATCCCATTTACTATAGCCCCTAAAAAAATGAAATACCTTGGTATAAACCTCACCAGGAAGTAAAAGACCTTTACAATGAAAACTTTAAAACCCTAAAGAAAGAAATTGCAGAAGACACTAGAAGGTGGAAAGACCTTCCATGTTCCTGGATTGGCAGAATCAACATTGTAAAAATGACCATCCTACCAAAGGAAATATATAAATTCAATGCTATACCAATTAAAATCCCAAAGCAATTCTTTAAAGAAGTTGACCAAATCATTTCAAAATTCATATGGAGGCACAAACGACCCAGGATAGCAAAGACAATCCTGAGTAACAAAAACACTCCTGGAGGTATTACCATACCGAACCTTAGTCTATACTACAAATCCATAGTTATAAAAACAGCCTGGTACTGGCTTCAAAATAGACACACAGATCAATGGATAAGGGTTGAAGACCCAGATATAAGCCCACAAAATTATAGCCATTTGGTCTTTGACAAAGGGGCCCAAAGAATCCAATGGAAAAAGAACAGCATCTGGTGCTGGCAAAACTGGATCTCCACATGCAGAAGATTAAAGCTGGACCCGTACTTGTCCCCATGTACAAGAATTAATTCCAAATGGATCAAGGACCTTGATATCAGGCCAGAGACTATAAAAACCATAGTTGAAAGGATAGGGAACTCCCTCGAGCTGATTGGGCTAGGACAACAGTTCCTAAACAGACATCCAATGGCACAATCACTGCTACCAACTCTCAACAGTTGGGATCTTGTGAAATTAAAGAGCTTCTGTTCAGATAAAGAGATTGTAACACAAGCTCAAAGGCAACCCACAGAATGGGAGAAGATCTTCACTAACCACATATCTGATAGAGCTCTACTGTCCAGAGTGCACAAAGAACTTAGAAAACTAAACTCCAAGGAAAACAATGGCCCAATTAAAAAATGGGCCCTGGAACTTAAAAGAAACTTTACCAAGGATGACATTAAAATGTCTAACAAATATCTTAAAAAATGCTCCACTTCCTTAGCCATCAGGGAAATGCAAATCAAAACTTCCCTGAGATATCATCTCACCCCGGTCAGGATGGCAAAAATCCACAATACAAACAACAACAAATGTTGGAGAGGATGTGGAGAGAGGGGAACTCTCCTACATTGCTGGTGGGAATGCAGGCTCATACAGTCACTCTGGCGAGCCGTCTGGAGATTCTTAAAGAAATTAAAGATTGAAATGCCATATGACCCTGCTATCCCACTTTTGGGAATAACCCCCCATGCAGCAGAGGTTCACCTCGATAGCACAAGCACGACCATGTTCATAGCAGCACTGTTTACAATAGCAAAGTCATGGAATCAACCCAAATGTCCAACAGTTGACGAGTGGATAAGGAAACAGTGGTACATCTATACAATGGAGTACTACTACTCAGCCATCAAAAATGATGAATTACTGGAATTTGCCGGGAATTGGATGTCATTAGAAACAATTATATTAAGTGAAGTATCCCAAACCCAGAAAATTAAGCGCCGTATGTACTCCCTAATAGGTGGCTCCTAGTACCAAACTCACCCAGCCCACATTGAGACACTCAAAGGTAAACCTATGTAATACAGTAATTGCAAGGATTATGACCAGGAGGGATGGGGTTGGAGGGCCACACCAGAAACAAGGAGAGAGGGGAACATGTTACAGCAGAGAAAATAGGCCTCCATCAAGGAATGCAAGTAAGTAATGTGACACCTGGTTAAGTTCACAGACATTCGTTCCTGATCATTTACAACTGAGGGGGTATGATCTCACCAGAAGGGGAAGGCATATAGTTAAGCAGATAAAAAATAATCATTTTGCAAATGGGTGATTGACCCCTCCCTCACTGAGGTTTCCTACTTTTATTTCATCTACCCTTGGATGTGCTCTTATAACAAGACTCCAGTTTAACAGCTTTTTGTCTCTGGCCAGGGGGTGACATACAGTGCCCATCGGAATGGAGTGAAGGGCATTGCAGGAGCAGCAAAACTGTAAAAGAAAATCAACAAACCACAATCCAGAACTTCAGAGACTCTATATCAACCACATAGAACCAGGCCAGCCTAATTTCTCCCCATCCTGAAGCTCAGGGACATTTGCGGAAGAGGGGGCAGTAAGATTGTAAGAGCAAAAGGATGGGAGGAGCGACGACTTGCAAGATTCTCTACACTAGTTAGGGCCGAAGCAATCATAATAGGACTTTGCATGCCCTGCGCAATGTCCAACACACTATTGACCTCACAAAGTCTAACATCTGCTAAAGGCACCAAGATCCTTAAAGGGAACACGGGAAAGGGTTCAGGGAAATGCCACTGGGTCCTTGTACGTCATCAGAGAGGAGGACCCAGAGGAGAGTCAGGAATACACAATAAAGGACTCTCTGGGAATTGGGGGGGAGGCACTGGGGGATGGGGAGGGAGGGGTGAGGGGAGAGGGAGCAGGGGTTTGGGGGGAGGAGGAGGGAGGGAGGGAACTGGTCTACCTAGTAAGTTTGTATGAGCGGAAATTAAAAAAAAGAATAATTTTCATTAAAAAAAAGATTGTTTTGGCTAATTGAGGCCTTTTGTGTTTCCATCTGACTTTTCAAATTATTTTTTCAATTTCTGTGTAGAATTGCCTTAGGATTTTGATTGGTTGCATTGGATCAGTGCATTGCCTTGGGCAGGGTGGTCACTTTCACAGCATTAATCCTACTGATCCACGAGCATAAAAGGTCTTTTTACCTTCTAGTATCATGTTTAATTTTTTTCTTCAGTATTTTGAAGTTTTCATTGCATGATCTTTTACTTCCTTGGTGAAGTTTATTCCAAGGTTCCCCCCCACCCAGGCTATGGTGAATGGGATTGATTCCTTCATTTCTTTCTCGTTTTGTTTGTCTTTGGTATATATGAGGGCTAATAATAAACTAGAAAAAATTATTCTACTTTTTAAAAAAGTTTATTTGTGTGTGTGTGTGTGTGTGTATGTGTGTGTGTGTGTGTGTGTAGTGTGGTGTGTGTCTCATAGGGCATTGTCTCTGTGGAGGTCCAAGGGTGACTTCAGGAATCATCCTGGATTGCTTCTTCCTCCTTTTGCTTAGCTATGGGACTTCCCAGGCTCTGTCCACCAGGGCCAGAAGTCTGGTGTTTTTACATGGGACCTGGGATCTGAACTCAGGACCTTCTGCTTTCGAGACAATCTTAACTTCTGAGCCATCTCTCCAACCCCTATTTTATATTTAAAGACTAGATTTCTTGGGTGGGTGTGATCGTTCAGTGGATAAAGGTGTGGGTGTACAGACTTGATACCCTGAGTTCAGTTCCCAGATGAGAACTAGCCAATCCTACTCTCAGGACAAGCCCATGGTCTTCACAAGCTTCGGGTCTAGTTGTATGGTTGGTGAGACCACCATTCTTCTAGTGACACGGCGGCAGCTGAGAGAAAGCCCATGTTGTGCTGCATGACTTGTGGGGGCAGCAGTGGATGCCATCTTGACAGAGAGGCTATTGGAGCCTCGGCTCAGGGACTGGCCACAAACCCTCAGGTCGTCCTGCCCAGAGAGGCATGGTGCAGGAAGAAGGATGGACCCTGCTGGCCTAAAGGTTCAGGTGGCAGGAGGCTGGCTGGCCTGAGCATAAGGACAGACAGCCCTTTGGTGGTGGGAGGGAACAGGTCACACAGTGGTAATCACAGCCCAAGGCCAGAGGGGGAAAATAAATCCTGGAGCCACCTGTCTGTCGTTCATTGGGACCCTGAGAACCCTGACATCCCAGGGCTGATCATGGTGTCACGCTGGTGACTGATATACTCAGGAGGCCTTGTATGTATGAGCAGCTGCTCTGCCTCCACCTAACTGAGGGGAGACAGCCGCAATAGAACAGATGCCAGGGGCACACTCTGGAGCATCTCGAGGTGAGAGAATTTACCAGTGGCAGCAAGGCTCCCAATACACAAAAGAGGCAAACAGCAGCTGTGAAAACTCTGTGGGGGGAGTCTCTCTGAGTTCTGGAGCTTTGGACAGACTTCAGCCCCCCCCCCCATATTGTACATGATGGCTCTCTCCAATTCTCCCTTTTGAAGTTACCTCTCCCATTCAAACACTCCCCCAATTTATGGCCCAGCCATGAGCCCTGTGTCTGTGAAGTCCTGTCTTTGAATAGAGCCCTCATTTCCATGTCTTACAGGGTGCGTTTCTGACACTTTCGTTTTCTAATGGACCAATCTGTTTCTCTTTTCCTGTTTGAGCAGCTCTTGCTTCAGGGACATCACCATGAGCCTCAGCACTGCCCCCGACCCCCAAACCTCCCCAGGTCCCAGGGAGTCACATTCCAGCCTCAGCACTGCCCCCGACCCCCAAACCTCCCTAGGTCCCAGGGAGTCACATTCCAGCCTTCAACACCATGATCAGCCCTTCCTTCCCCAAAGTATGGCCTGAGCTTGTCATCCTTATGGTCTGTGGTGACTAAGATTGTCAACCTGCCAGGATCTGGAGCCACCAGAAGTCTCTGGGCATGTGCATGAAATTTTCTAGATTAGGTTAATTGAGGAGGGAGAACCCACCCTAAATGTGGGCAGCACCAGCACATACTCAGCTCTCTCTCTGCTTCCTGACTGTGGACAGTATGACCAGCACCCTCGTGTTCCTGCTACCACGTCTTCAGCAGCCTCATGTTCCCGCCTTCAGCAGCCTCATGTTCCTACCACCATGCCTTCTGCACCCTCGTGTTCCTGACACCATGTCTTCACACCCTCATCTTGCAGCCACCATGTCTTCGCCCCATGAAGACTCTTGACCTAGGAGCCAAAAACCCTTATGCTGCTTTTTGTCAAAATGTTTTGATCGGCGACAGAAGGAGCTAATGCAGTGGCCCTACGACCTTTGCCAAGTCAGCAAGGCCACCTGCCCCGTTTCCTCATCTCTGAACCAGCTCCACAAGAAAACAAACAAAAAACAACTTTCATCCCTTGCTGATTGTTGATCTTGTTGATCTATCGGGAGGAAATATAGAGTCAGAAAGGCCAAAAAAAATTTTTTTTTAAATTCCCACACATTAGCAATCAAACCCTGACTATTTGAATCCTGGTCCTAGTGCTTATGAAGACATCTCACTCCCCAAGCCTAAGTCCTTATGATCCAGGGCATCATACCCTTGTGGCCAGTGTCACGAAGGAAAGCTGGTGCTATGAAATTTACTAATTGATGGCGATACGTACATATGAATCCCACACCAGAGGCACAGGAGATAAGACAGGACAGGAGTGAGCTGAAATCCACTGAGGTCAGTGATAACACTAGAACGTAATCTGAGTTCTGCTGGACAAAAACAGGACGCTCTGGTCTGTCCCAGAGAATAGAGCGCCTCTACTATAGTCTCCTCCCTTGAGTTAATCCAACTGGGACTGTCGATCGCCTGGCCAAGAGCCCACTCCCTAGAAAAGCTGTTTCACTTGAATAATAAATATGCTAAGGAGATGAGAGACATAATTATCCTTTTAATGAGATCATGTGTGAATCCATCCCCAAAACCATTCCCTCAGCATACGTGACTTTCCACCAAGTAGCTCTGCTAAGCTTGCCCAGTTTTTTAGTTTTAAAATACTTTTCTCTCTTCCTGTACCTTTTTCCAAAGCCCAACTATCCTTTCTGTGAAACTCTGGGCTTCTCGCTGTTCTCTGAAGACGCTCGTCCTTTTGCCATGTGACCGTGTGCCCACCCTCGTGACCTCTGACCTTCTCTGGCTCTAGAACATATTGGGGGCAATCTGGTTCTGTGTTCCTTGGTCATCCATGTTCACATCATATTTGGTGCAGAAACAAGCTTTTTCGAACTTCCTTGAGGTGAGAACCGCCCGTATGGACACTTTGTGAAAGCACCACATGGCCTCTTGGGCAATTCTCTGAGAATTCTTCTCCTGTATTTTTGTCTGTACTACAACATATTTTCTTTATTAAATCTTTTTATATGAGTTCTAGTCTAGTAAACATTCTTATCCTGTGCCTTTGGCTCCTTGTTTCAGGCACACAACACATTACAGCCAAGCAGTGATATCACGTGGGACAACTGACAGAAGGCAACGGAGGCCACTGCGGCACTCCAAACCAGTGTACTGTGTTCTGTGTGCGCCTCTTGCTCCCCACCAAGCTAGGGGTCCTGCTCTCCGCATAGCGTGTTTCACCCACCCGCAGATTGGACTTCTGCTGCCCACTTATAGCTTCAACATAGCTGTGCTTTCCCACATGTTGATGTTAAACACTCTTCTACATCTCTGCTTCATATGAAGCACCAATGACTCTTAAAATGTAAATCGGATGGTCTCAGACCTCAGGCTCTTTAGCTGTTTTAGAGATAGAAATGAATGAGAGATGAGAAGAAAGTTCTCAAGCAGATTTTTATAAGGGGATTTTTGCTCCCCTGCTGCTTTCCATTTTTTAAAGAAGTTAAGAAGACGGCAGGGAGGGTTAGGGCTCTGGGTGGTGCAGTCTTCATACAGTGTACATCCCAGCCTGTGGGTGGAGAATCCACAAGGAGTGTTACTCACAGAACAGGAACAGACTCTGCAGTGGTCTCATGGGCTTTTGGCTGAGAACACAAGGTTCCTGCACCCTGCTTAGGGCGGCAACAGCCACTCTGGATCTCTTGCTACATGCAACAGCTTGTGGGCAGGGATTGATGTCGTTGTTTCCAGGAAACTCTAGTCCTAAAAGCCGTTGTTTCGGTTTTCAACCACAAGATCTGTCTTGAGTGCCCTAAAAAGGAGAAAAGGTTAGTTAAGTAACAGAATCATGAACTCTTGGCCCTGTTTGTAGGATGGACGATGTTAGAAGCTCTGGCAAGTTGTTTCCCATTGTCTAGAGCGGGCACGTGCGCGCGCGCACACACACACACACACACACACACACACACACAGACACATGCGCACACAAAATACACACACACATAAATAAAATACACACGCACACACAAATAATGTACACACATGCACAGAAAAGTCATCGCCCTTAGAACATATCACAGAACCATCACCTGAATCCAGTTACCATTTACCACGACTGGGCACTCGTGGTCGCTCAATGCCACTTCTCCCTGGTGAAGTTTGAGCTGCTGCCTGCCTTTAAACTCTACCCTAGGGGATCCACTAAGGCTCTCCACTTTCAGCACCCCAGTGCTTAATTTGAAGCTCCATTATCTGTTCTCACTCCCAGTTCCTAGAAAACACATCAACTCCCAAACATAAAGAAACAGTTTTCCAAGAAATAGACCCTCTCCCCCATGCCTGGTCTAAGCCGCAACAACTGCCTCCAGACCTCAAAGTTACTTAAGCTCCTCACTGTGCCCCCCTCCCCAAGTCTTAAAACCCCTCACTGTGCCCCCTCCCCAAGTCTTAAGACCCCTCACTGTGCCCCCCTCCCCAAGTCTTAAGACCCCTCACTGCGCGTTCCACTCCTCAAGTCTTAAGCCCCTCACTGCGCCCACTCCCCAAGTTTTTTTGGCTCATAGAACTCCTCCCCTCCCAGACCAGGAGATGCCTAAGGAAACCAAGAGCGAGGCGTGTTGGGCATGGAGGGTTGGGGAAGGGCCCCACAGCTCCTCTTCCACAACAGTCGCCAGAGTCACCATGAGAAATCTCTGAGCCTGACCCCATGTTCTGGTCCCTGTTGAGCATGCTCTTTATGAATTTCTGTTGCCTGGGCTTCATAGCCCAGTATATCTATGTATGTCACAGTATGTCTACTCTGTGAAGTATGTGGAGTAAAAGTGGGGAGATGATGATCAGGGTACCCCAGTGGCTCCTGGAGCCTGTGATCATGTTTGTGTGAGAGAACGTGTATACATTGTTGTGTGTGAGCGTGTGTACATTGTTATGTGTGAGCGTGTGTACATTGGTGTGTGTGAACGTGTGTATATTGTTGGGGGGGGCTTCTTGAGGGAATATCTTCAAGGTACACAGAGGGTTACCTGGGACCCTGGGTTCAGCCTAGAGGAATTCTCTTTATTTCCATGTTCCTGAAATGCCCCTTTACCCTGAAGGCGGGGACCCCAGATTGTCTAGAATGTGCCCAGAGAATTCACTGGCAACAATAACTCACGGAAGGGTGAAAGGCTGGCCCTGGAGCCTTGTGGACATCCTGAGTGTGCGAAAGGGGAGGAGAGTCCCTGACCTGAGGGAGGAGGTTCTGATGGACAGAGAGGATGATGGGGAAACTGAGTCACAGCACCTGGCTCCCAGCTGACATGCTTCAATGCCGCTGACCATCTGGTCTCCTCCCGTCTAAAGACAAGATGGCAGGCGATGTGCCTGGGGCCATTGCCAAAACCCTGAACATCAGCGCCCTGGTCTTCAGCACCCTTGCTTGCAACGGCCCTCTTGGTCCTTACTGACTCCACCGAGCAGTAGCCGCACTGCAAGCATTCTCAAGGAAGACATCTGCTCCTCAGGGCTGCTCGTCCTGTTGTGTGCGGCCCCATCCACAACTGGTCTTCACCCTGGGACCGGAGGCCCGAGTCCCTCCAGGCTGCAGCAGATGTCAGGCTTGGTCTGTCCACAGCGGATTCAAAGAGTGTACGTGGCAAGCACTGTGCCGTGACCCTCTGTGCCCTGCATTGAGCTGACTCTGCATCGCCCTGTCTGAGGGAGGCATTGTCCTCTCCTGTGTGAGCAGCGGGTGACTAGCATCCTGAATAGGGTCAGCTTCAGGGAGTGGGCTACCTGAGCTTTGTAGATCCTTGCTGCCCCTGCCTCCGTGTTCCCAGGGAGTACAGGAGACATAGAAGGATAATCTGGGGAGTTCCCTGTCCAGTGGTATGTAACCCCAGTGACCCCTACCCTTCAGGGGAGATGCTATTTCCCAGGTTTCTATGAGGTCCTCCCCATGAGGGGTATAAATTCCTATGCTGAACCAGTCTACAACCTTCTGGGTGTTGACATGTACACACACACACACACACACACACACACACACACACCCCTTCTGCCCACCTGCCTCTCTCAGAACATCCAGGTTTAGCAGGGTTTGGAGAAGGCAGATGGCACTGGTGTAAACAACACCTTTGCCCTGAGTCTGTGAACTTCAGGTAGCTATCATAAAGGGAAAGCTTGGATGCTGGGCTCTCCTATCCGAGACAGTGCAGCAATAGACCACAGAGGCAGCAGGGTGAGCTGGAGAATTCTGCCCCTGACCCCACATTGGGAAGGACAAGTCCTGAGCAGTCTGGCCTTGCAGTGGTGGCCGCAGTACTCAAATCCAGAACTTCATCTAGAAAACCTGGAGTCTTTGAGTCTCTGAGTCCCTAGAGCGACTTTGAGCAGTGTCATGGTTAGGCACAGGTATCAACTTGATAGTCGAGGGTTTGAGCTCTGAGCACATTTGTAGAGAATTAGTGGTTGAGTTAGGCTCAGAGCAAACCTGCAGGAAATTGTCTAGCTAATGGGAAAGGTTCAGCCTATGGTAGGTGGGATTTGGCCCTGGAATAAATCACAGAGAGCCAGTCAAGAGAGTTGGCATCCTTCTGTACACTTGGCTAGACATGCTGGTCTGACAAGTAAGGATCGTCCCTCTCTCAGCCATTATGTGGTGATGGTGTGGCCAGTTCCCTCGGCCCTGGTGTTGGTGCGTGCTCTCCATCAAGCTGGACTGAGAATTGTAACCAGGAATCGTGAGAGAGAATAACTCCTTGTTCCCTTAGGCCATTTGATGGTCATTTATCAGCAGCCATGCAGGCGACTGCAACAAGCAGGAAATCCTAACCTGTGTTCTGAGTGTGCCCAGTTCTGATTCCCAGAGGCTAGTCTCATGGCATACACCTGAACTTCCCCCTGCATGCGTGGGACTCAGCTCCGTCCTAGCTCCATGCATCTGAAACTTTCATGGTGAGTTTGATGACATAGACAATTCCTGGTGCAGTATGGAATCTGGGGTCCCTGGCGTGCTATTGGGAAAGGTGCTGCAGTAGTTTTAGCCAGAGAAAAGGTTGGATCTTAACAGGAAACTGTTGGGACTCTAGTCCCAGAGTTTGGGTTCCTGGTGAAGAAAAGCAGAGCTCTTGCCTGAGTCAAGACCCCCATATCCTCCAGCCCTGACACTAGCAGAAAAGCCTGCTCAGTTGAGGGTGGCCAGCGGGGGGTCTTTCTCAATACAGGCTTTAGCGAGCATGTCTTCCCCACCTCTTCTGAGGGATCGGTGAGGGGTGTGCACTTCTCAGAACATCCATGGGATGTGAAGAGGAGCCCGGTCTTCTGGTAGCAGTTATCATCCGGCATTTTTATGTCTCAGAAGTTTGCTTTTTCTAAATTTTGGCTTAATGGGAAATGGCTGAGGGGGCAGAACTAAATCTTGAGGATCAAATTACTTCAGAACAGAAAGGCAGGAAAAGCCGAGGGTCCAGACAACTTCCTTTTTAGGAATTCAAATCAGGACTTGTCCGGCCCTCACCTTCTTGGATGGGAGTCTCCTCAGCCCAGGCCAACAGCTGCAGCCCCTCACGTCCGTCCGACCCAGGGCTCCAGCCAGGATCCACACAGTCCTCCACTTTCCCACCCTCAGAGCCCTCCCAAAGCCCACCTTCACTGCGGGGGCCCTTTCCTGGGCTGAGCTGCTGTGGTGGAGGCTGAGAGATTGCAGCTCCCTGTCACTCCAGTTGTCAGAGAGCAGTAGTCAGTATGACACGTCCAGCTGGGACCTGGACTCTGCTGGCCGACTGGAGAGTGTCGGGAGACTGGAGGATTTATGGTCATGGACTGTTGCCTGGGAGCCCAGTCTGGAGATCAGGTGCCCTACCCTAAGTTACTCCTTATAGTATAAGGCAGTGATCGTCCCCCTGTGCCTTGCCCTGAGAGACTCCATTTTTCAAGCAACTCTTGACTCCATTTTAAGGATGGGGAGGCAGATGACCAAATGCCAGAGGGGACTCACAAATAACACTTTGTCTGAGACCACTCAGGCAGTACTGACTGATGAATAACTTTGCTGGGAGTAGAAGGAGTGTCTATGAATTTATTGGGGTGAATTGAGACCAGTAGGGCCATATGGTGATGCAGGAAAGGGTCAAATTGACAAGAAATACAGGAAAGGATTAAGCTGAGGAGAAATGACGAGTGGGGTAAGGCAGCCCTGCTTCCCTCCCACCCCATAGTGCCTGGATCCTCCTTGCAGCTGCAAGATAAGAGTAGGTGACAGCTGGAACTTGTAATGACCACGCTGACTCTGGCTGTAAATAAATAAAATGTGAACTGTCGGCTGCACCCCCTTCTCTTCCCTTGCTGGATGAAGACCCTTTAAAGTAGATTATAACTAGAGATCCGGTCAGACCCATCAGTGCTTTCCTGGTCTGCCCCACGTGCACAATGTATTGTTCCTTTAATAAATTGCCTCCTCTACTGTACCTCAATGTAAACAATGTACATCAGATATTTGGTTGTCACATTTTCTAGGATCTGTTAATATTATTTCTAATTCAAGGTATGCTGCGCCTGCTGTTACACAATCGGAAACCACATGGATTGCTGGACATATCCATCCCATTCATAAATTGTTCTTTTCCAAGTACTAAACATGCCACATCTTTTCTTCCCCACGCTTCTGCCTTTTTAGGTTTTCCACAGATTTTAAAGATGGATAATGGACTAATGTATACATCTCGTACCTTTGCCCATTTTATTAAACAATATGATATTTCTCATATAACAGGCATTCCCTAAAATCCCCAAGGTTTAACAAGGATTTGTTGAACATGCTAATGGCATGATTAAATGATATTTAAAAACTGAAGAGGGAGAAAGGACCTCTACAGATTTGCCTCTTTCAGTTCTTGCCTATATTTCATATATTTTGAATCCTTTTAATACAGCAGCAGAACGCCCTTGGCATGCACCGTCAGCCCTAAAACTCACACAATCTTTAAAAGGATGTTACTACAGGTCATTAGAGTAGTCTGGATCCAGTGCTCCACTGGAGTCAAGGGTGTCTGTATTTCTCCAACAGCATTTAATCCACCCAGTGAAAAGTCACAAGGAATCTCAACAAGATCGAAGCTCTCAGCCTACAGAAAGAAAAAGAGAGACATCAATGCAGAAAAACCAACCTGACTTGGTGTCACCCTGATGCATTAAGGGGCCAGACTGAGGGTCACAACAACTTGTGACCCCCAGACATCTCTTCTTGGCTGTTCTTGCACTGCTTTTTACTTCAACATTCTAGACCTAACCATCAGACCTTTCTGTTGTTCTGACGCTCCGGTTGGTCAATACTTGGACATGAAATGTTTCCTTCTGCGATGGATTTATGAGCCCTGTTTGAACTGACTCTGAAGGCCGTTCACGAACTGGACTTTGAAAACTACCTGCTGCTCTCTAACGGTGTTTATGCTGAAGGACTTTATTTTCTATTTAAAATTCGCTCTTGTGTCAACCCACCCTATGCTTTAGCTTTGGTTTCTAAAAACAGACAATTTTCTGTTGACTTTGGCTGACATTAATTCCATCGGGTGTATCTATTGTTTAATTGCTAATCATGTTTCTCCTTAAACATAAAATTAAGACAATATTTGTGCTGAGATAGAATTTATCATTGGAACATAATTCAGACTCATTTAAATAGCATGTAAAGTCATGATGGTCTTGATATCATGCCATTCCTTTACTAGGATTTATACTATGTCTCAAAATTTGTTTTATAGATATACCTAGGTATAAAATTCCAGGTTCGTGAGTAAATTTAGTCAGTTCAACACTTGTTGCTATGGGAGTTGGCTTAATTGCCTTTACTGTGATCCTTGCCTTGCTTAATTGATATTTTTAAGTTCTTTTTTATAAAACAGAGGGACCTGTGGGGGGCACCAAGGCCTAAGCCCCCTCTCTTGAGAATGTTGCATCAGCGGCTGCAGCAAAAAGTTGCAAACAGATTCCTCCCCATTGACAGCATGCGCTGCCTCTTACCAGACTGCTTTTGTTCTCGGCAATGATGACTGTCCCGTGAAGATTCTTACTGTGCATTTTGAGACCATTAAATATGTTACTCCATGGATACAAGATTAGCACATCGTCACAGTAGCCACGTAGCTCTGCCTGGAGACACCCTGTCTATCCCACATAGCAAGCCGTGTCCTTCTGCTCTTTCTTGCTGGCCTAGAAAGGGTTACAATGTGTATGTTTAACATGATCCTGTAAAGAATCTGACCTGCTGGTCTCTGTTTTTGTTTTTTGTTTTTTCCTATATATGCTGGTGTTTGCTGCAAACAAAATCAGCATGGATGACTAAGGTCATCCTAGCTCCCTCTGATCCCAGGCCTGACTAATCCTTCCACTCCCACTTCTGCGTTTCCTGTGTAGTTCAGGTTCATGCTGGCTTGGAGGCCAGGACACCTCAGCAGACTCAGTGTCTCCATTTGGAAATTTGGAATTTTCCCACGACAATGGGAATATTAAAATTCTGTTGTGGTAGGGCAATGAAAGAAGTCCCTCTTACTGATCAGGCTCAACGTCCCCCGCTTAGGCTGAGACTCTTCAACTTAGGCTGAGACTCTTTAACCCAGAGTTTATGAGGGAACTTACAAGGGGATGTGAATCTAAAGGTCAGAACATGGTGACTGTCCTGGGGACTAAGCTCAGCAAACATTGCACATTCCGAAGCTCGACCAGGACCAAGTGTTTAACATTCCATTTGACTCAGATCTGAAGAGGTATAGAGATACATTCATTTATAATGTGTCCATTGCTCTTTGGATTTGGAGTTGTGCATGAGTAAAGGCCTACTGACCAATGAATAAAACTCAGCTTTTTATTCCATTTAACTTGAGTCTGGAATTCATTTCTTGTTGATTACCCCATACCACTATCAGGATAACAGACTCAAGAATTTACCAGACACACTGGAGACTCACACCTCGACCATAAAGCAGTAGATACTATCAATGCAAACACAACTCTCACCAAAAAAGGGATAAAAAGTAGTTTGTTTTGGAGCCAAATATGAGTGGCTATGGCCTGAGAGCAAAGATCTGAGTTACTCAAAACTCCATGTTCCAAGGTGATAAGTTTCATGAAATTTTAGCAGAAGAGTGGGGCTGGAGAGATGGCTCAGGGGTTGTGACTCTGTCTTACAAACAGAAGGTTCTGAGTTCGGATCCCAGGTCCCACATTAAAAAATAAATAAATAAATAAAACTTTAAATTTTAGCAGAAGAACAAAGTCATAAATCAAGACTTTCAAATACATTGGTGAAAACATCAGTTGGCAAGTTACAGAAAGCCTGGGAAATATCAGCTATAAGCCTCAGATGCTCTCTGACAACACTCTTAGCCTTTTGGTTGGTGGAAAATAGGGGTCTGGTTGTACATTCCAAAGGATTTACCTAATAATCGCCAAGATGTTAGGTCAAATACAGAGGTGTGCAATAAATGACTAGTAAAGAAACTAAACATGGCTCAAGTTAATTTGGCTCTGAAGATGCAGCATCCCAACCTCTCCACACCAGTGAGGCTCAGCTGGGCCTGCAGGTGCAGCCCCTCGGGAACTTGCATTCAGTTTCCCCTGCTGATCAAGCATCACAACCTGTGCATGTAGGGGCCACGTATTGTTTATTACGGATCTACATAGTCCCACATGGCCAGGACGGCTCATTCCTAGGATCTGATACAGATGAGACTGAGTAGTAGGCAAGAAAAAAAGTCTTTAAGAAAGAAAAATATTGGCAGAGCCCTTAAGGAAGAAATGCCTGGATCATATCTAAACTCTTGATGATCATGATTTTTTCCTCCTCTGAATTTGACACATGACATTTGCATGTGACATAATCAAAAATATCTACCCTAAGACTCAAGAAGCATTGTGGAAAAGGAAACAGTAAGATTGAAAGAGCCTGCAGCTGGGCAGGGATGCAGCCAGACATCATCTTCTGGATGAAACAGCCCTGCTGTGTATCCTGCGAACCCACTTCAGCTCCGGACACTTCCTCAAGACCTGCATGGGAATTGTCCTGGCGACATCTTACCATGGAAGAGGAAAGATTTCAGGGAGCCCTACCCTGAGAGACCAGTGAGGCTTGCTGCTGATGGGGATAGGGAGTGAAGATGCTTTCCTCCACAGGAACCACTGATATACAATTCATAGTCAACAGTATTCACATGCATGCCATCAAAGGCAGACTAGGTGAGATCTGGTGGGCCCCATGTGCAAAAAGATATGAAAATAAGAGGGAGACAGGCAGGAAACAAAAAGGGTTCCAATGGGAAGAAGTGGGGTGGGATTGGAGATTAAGGTGTTTAAATATCATAAATTCATTATATTTATGTATGAAACAGTAAAAGCGTAAGAAAATCAAGGCCCTGCGCATGGCACCAGCTCATCTCTCCAGGCTGAGGGTGGCAGCCCTGCGCATGGCACCAGCTCGCCTCTCCAGGCTGAGGGTGGCAGCCCTGCGCATGGCACCAGCTCGCCTCTCCAGGCTGAGGGTGGCAGCCCTGCGCATGGCACCAGCTCGCCTCTCCAGGCTGAGGGTGGCAGCCCTGCGCATGGCACCAGCTCGCCTCTCCAGGCTGAGGGTGGCAGCCCTGCGCATGGCACAGCTCGCCTCTCCAGGCTGAGGGTGGCAGCCCTGCGCATGGCACCAGCTCGCCTCTCCAGGCTGAGGGTGGCAGCCCTGCGCATGGCACCAGCTCGCCTCTCCAGGCTGAGGGTGGCAGCCCTGCGCATGGCACCAGCTCGCCTCTCCAGGCTGAGGGTGGCAGCCCTGCGCATGGCACCAGCTCGCCTCTCCAGGCTGAGGGTGGCAGCCCTGCGCATGGCACCAGCTCGCCTCTCCAGGCTGAGGGTGGCAGCCCTGCGCATGGCACCAGCTCGCCTCTCCAGGCTGAGGGTGGCAGCCCTGCGCATGGCACCAGCTCGCCTCTCCAGGCTGAGGGTGGCAGCCCTGCGCATGGCACCAGCTCGCCTCTCCAGGCTGAGGGTGGCAGCCCTGCGCATGGCACCAGCTCGCCTCTCCAGGCTGAGGGTGGCAGCCCTGCGCATGGCACCAGCTCGCCTCTCCAGGCTGAGGGTGGCAGCCCTGCGCATGGCACCAGCTCGCCTCTCCAGGCTGAGGGTGGCAGCCCTGCGCATGGCACCAGCTCGCCTCTCCAGGCTGAGGGTGCAGCCCTGCGCATGGCACCAGCTCATCTCTCCAGGCTGAGGGTGGCAGCCCTGCGCATGGCACCAGCTCATCTCTCCAGGCTGAGGGTGGCAGCCCTGCGCATGGCACCAGCTCGCCTCTCCAGGCTGAGGGTGGCAGCCCTGCGCATGGCACCAGCTCGCCTCTCCAGGCTGAGGGTGGCAGCCCTGCGCATGGCACCAGCTCATCTCTCCAGGCTGAGGGTGGCAGCCCTGCGCATGGCACCAGCTCATCTCTCCAGGCTCCGTGTCCCGCAGCTGCAGTCATTGCCCTGACTCTCACATGGGAGAAGCAAGGAACCAGGAGGCACAGCCTAGGAAAATCTGTGGGTGATGCTCATCCTTAGGCTCTAGACCTTGAGACAAGCTGCCTTGCCCTCGTCTTTCCCTCAAGGCCACAGGGGAGCACACACATCCTGTGGCTCAGCACTGCTGTACAACAGATACCATAAACACTTTTAAAAATCAGAAAAAAAGAGATACAGCAAACAAACGGTGAGCGAGTGGAACAAAACCCAAACATACCGGCAGTTATATTCACTGTGAGTTCCTGACACAACCCATGTAAGATCTGGTGAGTAGTTTCACACATGAATGATAAGGAACAGGAACAGACAAAACCACAGTGGAAATGCAAGTGTTGAACACAAATTCTCAAAGCCAGAAGGAACCTGTGAAAGAGACGATAAAAGCAACGGCAAGAATAAGGAAATCTATGTGACACAGTAGGACCTAGCTGGCTTTGAAAACATATTAAAATAATTATTTTCCATTCTGTGATAAAAATGAGATTAATGTTCAAACACAGAAAGAAGACAACAGTGGGTAGGTGCAGCAGGAAACACAATGACTATTTTCAACAGATCCCCATATAGCCCAGGTGTTACTATAGATTTCTGAATCCCAAGAGACCACCATGGAGCCGACACCGCTGCAATCACATAAGGGCCTTTATTCAAAGCTGGAGCCCGCGCTCTCCCCATCACTGACACAGCAGATCAGGAGAGAGCCTCGAGTCTTGTTCAGCAGGGCTTTTTACAGTGGCTACTTCTAGGGGAAAGGGCTTCTAACTCAGCAGATACCCCAAGTACCCCATAAACAGTTTCTAGTCCCCCTTACATTACTCATGGCCCCTGGAATTCCTTGAGCAGTTAGTGACTGGCTTCTGACTGCACAGTTCCACCTGCTCTGACCACAATTCTTACAAACTATATTAACTCTGTCCTTGACAAAGTTGGTGAAATGTTACTGTAAAGGCTGCTCTTCCAGTTTAGGGGGGCTCCTGAAACGTTAAGTATTTCCTAATTTGGGGCTGACTGGTCATGGTTAGTCATGTACACAAATTGGGTCAAACAGTCTATGTCTAGTACTTCTGGGGTTTCATAGGGAGGACAAGTGAGCAGGTACAAAATGGAGACAAATATGTTCAGGTCCCACACTATAACAATCCAAAAACGGATAGGAGAACTCGAATTGCATGTTAACAATAGGACCATCACTGATTCAAAGTAGGAAACGCAGACAAGGTGAACTGGAATGCGGTGAGTCTGGACTGCATGACACAGTCTGTAGGCGTTACTAGCACAGAAAAGCATGCAAGCATAGCCTCGTACTGGTCAGTTTTCTAATCCTGTAACGAAATGCCTGAAGCCATTGACTGGTGAAGAAAGGCTTGTTCGGGTGCAAGGTTCCATCTGGGTTTGGCAGCCCGTTGCCTCCGGGAATGTGCTGAGGGCAGCCAGGTGTGGGAACCGGTTCACACTCATGCACTTATTCACTCACTCACACACACACACACACACACACACACACACACAGCTGCTGGCTGTGATGAAAGCAGGTTCCAGCCGTCCCCACCTCCGCCTCTACCCCCAGAGACTCAGCACGGGACGGGGAGATTGTCAGAAGCAGATCTCACTTTATTGGGGGGAGAAAAGGAACTTTTATAGACAAAGGCCACCAAGGTGCGAAACAGGCATCCAATTGTATCACAAGGTCAAGACATCCTACAGGTGCTAATGGTCAAGTCCAATGCCACTCAGTACAGGGGGCAGGTAGATACCTGAAAGCCAATTAGGGCTCTCTGTGAAGTGATCAGGTTACGCCCAAGACCCTTGTCCTCAGTGCCATCTTTAGTCCCATGTGCTCGGCCATGCCCTAGGGCAAATCCTGGGCGGGCCCAACAGCCAGGAGCAGAGAGGCAGAGGCCAGGGGTCCATTGTCCCCTGGACGGCTCCTTGCTAGTGGCCTAAGGACTTTCCGCTAGGACAGGAGTCCCCTGATCCACTCCTCCCAACGGGGCGCCCCAGGGCCAAGCCTTTATTTAACACACAGCTCTGGGGGGACACGCGCAGACCACAGACATCACCATGAAAGCAAGAGTGGGATAAGACATAACAGGAAGATACTTTAGTCTGTCAGCCGATGAGTCAGATCTTCAGGAGAGAGTTTGCCTATGCAGTGTCGTAAGCCCTTCGAAGCTCACAAGCACGTGTGTCTGAGGCTGGTACAGCGCTCTCCTCTCCCCGATATCAGGCACGGCAAATGTCTCCAGACCATTTTGAGTCCCAGGATCACTGAGACTTACCCCTGAGACTTCCCACTCTATCCTCACCTCCTGCCACTTCGGCCCTGATGCACTGGCCGCTACAGCTGCCCCCAGCGGACTGTTAGCACAGCATGTGCTCAGTGGCCCGGGCACCTTCTCTGCCTCCTGGGTTGCGGCCTTCCAGAGAGCTCCCCTCATCGGTAGCTCCTTCTTGCCACTGATTACCCCAATACCTGAGACATTTCTGAATGTGAAGCCTGTCAACGCCTGGCGCCGAGTCCTGTGCATGGTGGAGGAGCCCACAGCCTTCTGGACCCCACTCCATCCCGTCGGGGCACCTTGATGCAAATGCCAACGCTGAAAATGACAGGCGACGTCTCAGATTCCTTAGACAGCAGTTTGCTCTTCGCAGACCACTGGCATGTGTAGCTTCACCTCGCCAGTGGGAACACGCGGCGAGAGGCACCGTGGGACACACGAGGGTGGCCACAGCCCACTGAGTATAATCTGGGGGGCAGTTGAGGTTTTCTTCTGACTTAAGTTTAGTCATGACCCAAAGAAAGACCAAGGAAGTAAGTATTGCTGGAGGCTCTGCAACATCCTGTTCATTTGTGTTTCTATGTCAATTCTGGAAGCAAAAGGAAACCAGGGAGAAACTCCAGATTTCTCCTTTGTGAGTGATTCCCGTCTTGCTCCTACAATCAACTAACTCTCCTGCATTGTTAACCTAACTCCCACCCAAACTGATCCAAACCCAATTCCCATCCCAGATACTGTGGCGGCAACTGTGGCACTTCAACAATCAACGGGATACTTCAAATTCAAGCCTTTGGGGATTCCTGTAAGGAATCATCTAGTTAAGACAAGTCCTGTAGGAGATTGCCTAACTGCATAATTGATGTGGGTAGACACAGCCTGTGGAAGACCCATTCCCTGAGAGAGTGGATTGAGAGGACCAGAGAGAAAGATAAAGAGAGACAAAGAGAAAAATACAGAGAGGGAGAGAGACCTTGATTTTTGCTGTTAATTCTCCAGATATCATGTTCAATTATCACCTGCAATTGTGAGCACCAGCAAAAGTCCCCTAAATTGTTTTTGTCAGGTCTTGATTATAACAACAGAATATGAAACTAAGGCAGCAACTTTTCATACTTCAGGTTCTAATTTTTTACACTTTCACTATTTGGAAGGTGTAGCAGTTCACCTGCATGGTTGCTGATAATGACCATCATCAAACAGCTTAAGGGGAAAAGGGGTCTATTGTCTCTTAGGATTATGTGGTTACAGTTCTCAGTCCAGCTTGCTGGGAGAGCTCACACCAACACCAAGGCCGAGGAACGGCCAAACCATCTCTACATAATGGCTGAGAGAGGACGATCCTTACTTGCCAGACCAGCATGTCTGGCCAAGTGAACACAAGGATGCCAGCTCTCCCATCCATCTCTCTGTATTTTATTCAGGGTCTAGTCCCACCCACCATGGGTTGGGCCTTCCCCATCAGCTAGACAATCTCCTGCAGGTTTGCTCTGGGCTAAACTCAACCATTAGTCCTCTACAAATATGCCCAGAGCTCAAACCCTCAACTGTCGAGTTGACACCTGTGCCTAACTATGGCAAAAGGCATAACCAAGATGTCTTTGTATTTTCTTAGTTAGTCCTATTTTCATATGACATTAAAGCTGTATTTATGTGTCTAAAAAAATCTCCCGTACCATACTGGAGTATACTTTTTGGCTTCGAGTCACAAATGTTTATAATGTCCTGTCCCATAGTAAGATGGTGTGGTTCCTGCACTTGGCGGAATGGCCAGGCCTGCTAGCCTTGCAGCCCCGAGAGCAGTAAGGCTCTTCATGCAGATGCCCTCTCAGCTGCTGTGAGACAAACCCGTTGTTTCTGAGACGTCTCCTACTTGTTAAATTGAAAACTTGGCTTTTTCTGTGGCAGCATGTTTTTTAGTCATGACTTTGGTTTTTTGTTTGTTTTGTTTTAAAGATGACAGAGCAATTACTTCAACCTCACAATTTTGAAGAGGACTTGAGAGCTGAGTTCTGGCACACCAGTGAAGAATTCATGGTTGGGACAAGCCCCAAGCAAGCCTGCAGGACCGTATCTAACCGGTGTGGGAAGATCCGGTCATGGTGGGGGCACCTCTGAGCAGGGGAAAAGGGTGAGGACGGTAGGTCAGTGCTGGCGCACACTTCAGCATGCTTTTGCGGACTTGCAGGCCGGCCGGTGGTGAAGTTTGCCCTCTCTTGGCAATTCCTGTGGCCACAGTGTGGCCAGCTTCCCTCAGCTCAGAGGTGGAGTGAACTCTCCTGCCAGGCTAGTGCAACAGAGAGCCGTGAATCAGAATAAACTCCTTGCTCCTCTAGGCCATTTGGCCGGATTTATCAGCACAGTGCAGACAAACTGCAACAAGAAGTCCTCACAATCCAGGTCTGAGGCCAGGGCTAGACAGGAAGTTTCTGTGGAGCCGTTAAACTCTCAGAATCCTGATTCTAAAGATATGGTTATTGTGTTTTTCCTGTTTCAAAAACTAGCCATCGTAAGAAGAATACTAAGAAATATTTGCAAGCATGATTATTTTTAGAAATATCAGTTCCCATCCAACGCTGCCAGGAGATCTGGTAGAGACAACCTGGCCCTGGGTGACAGATGTGATTTCTGAAAAATAATTCTAAAGATAGATCAACACTGCGAGTTGATCTATCAGACTCTTGTCTTTCTGTAGCTCTCGTAATGTGTGCGCTTTGCTAAGAATGATTCAATTTAGTCAGTCGACAAGGACCGGAATCCACAAATGCACCTAACATCAAGTATATTTATCAGAGGTCTACCATAACATATTTCTAATCCCTTTGTTAACTGTGTCTTCAGAGGATTCCCAAGTAAATCCAACGATGAATTCTCACTCATAGTAAGTCACGTCCAAGTCAACTAAAAGGTCACTTCTGTTGCTGCTGTGACAACATAGCTAAAAGACGCATCCTAAGGAAGGCATCTCTTTGCCTCATGGTTTCTGTCCATCATAGTGCAGAAGGGGTGGCGGAGGTGATGGTAGGAGCCACATTGTGCCAACAGGAAGCAGAGACCAGAACCAAAAGTGGGACTAGACTATTAGACCCTCCCTCCCTGGCAAACTTCCAGCAGCTGCACCTTCCATTGCAAATGTGCTTCGACTCCCCCAAAACAGCACCATCACTTGGAAGCCAAATACTCAAGAACATGTGAAAAATATTCAGATAAAAAGCTACGTGCAGGTTTGAGCTTAATTGATTTTGGCATCTCAACTTCAACAGAGAAAGACTGTTGGTAGATACACCCTGCCACTCCTGTGAGGCAACTGTTCCTAAGGTCCGGTGTTGTTCTGAAAAGAGTGGTTTGCGGCAACTAGAGCTCAGTGGAAGCATGGGTGAGACCTGCTAGCAGCTGAGAGGCGGCTCCTGTGCAGAGGCCAGGGAGACGCATGAGAGTGTGGGTTAACCTCAAGGAATAGCAATTACTTTAGGTGAAAGACTGTTTGAAAATAAAAAATAGAAGCTGCAAATGTATGTCAAAATAAAGCAAATAGAATGTTAGAAAGAGGAAAAGAACAGTGCGTCCACAAATTAAAATTAAACTTACTTCCAGTATTTTAAATTTGTGGTTTAATAGCAATGATGCATGACAGAGAAGTAGAAGATGGCTTGGGCCTTCAAAGGAGGCACTCCTGTAGCAGCAGGAGCGATAATGAGGGGCTTCTCTTATGAGGAGAGTGAAGAGATACTCTCTGTGTCTGACTGGTTACTGTTTCTGACTCTGTGGACTACTGGGGAAAAAGTCTTTTGTATCACTCTGGTCAATATCATCTTACAATGCCCTCTCATCTTGTTTCAAACAAGTGTCTTAAAACTTCTGGTGCTGGACTGAGCGAGTGATGTGCTCCCAGCACAAGCACCTAGACCTGAGTTCAGTCCCCAGAAGCAACAGAAGAAAGTCAGTAGTTCCGGGAGGGCTCAGCAGGTGGACACACCAGCTGACCGGCCGAGGGCCTGACACTGATTCTGTAACTCACACTTGAAAAACCAGAGACATGGGGCTGGAGAGGTGGCTCAGGGGTTAAGCCTCTGCCTTGCAGGCAGAAGGTCCTGAGTTCGGATCCCAGATCCCACGTACAGACGCTGGGCGGAAGCCGGGGTGACCTGCGCTTCTGGTCCTGGTAGGGCGGAGCCTGTGAATCCCGGGGCAGAAGGAGGTGGAGGCGTCCATGGTGGTTCCCGATTCCTCTGTAGTTCTACACACACACTCATACACACATGCGCGCGCACAATTGAATAAATAATTTAAAAATTTTTCTAAAAAAAAAAAACCAGAGACAGTAACATATCTGTGATCTCAGCATTCCTACGGGGACAGGAGACGTGGCTGGAAGCTCACCGCCAAGCAGCCTGTACTGCACTGCAGAACCTGAAGCAAGACAGACTCAACCTGCACAAGGGAAAAGACTCCTGAAAGCTTTCTTTGACTGCACCCAGCATATGCATCGTATTATGTACCCACACATGAACACAGGCACGCCCGTGCATGCCCTGCCTGCACCCACACACGAACACGAACACAGGCACGCCCATGCGTGCCCTGCCTGTACACACACATGAACATAGACACGCCCGTGCATGCCCTGCCTGTACCCATACACGAACACAGGCACACCTAAGCATGTGCACACACTGATATCTCATGGCTCTGGTATTTCTAGGAAATTTTTTCCTTTGCAAGTTGGGAGCCTCTCCAGGATCTGGAACTGTGCAAATTCCTGGATCTCTGACATTGCAGCTCCTTTCATAGGTGTGCAGAGAGTCCATTGTTTTCGGAGCAGGGTGTAACTAACAGCACTAGGTAGATTTCTGTTATATGGAATTTCATATTTTCACACTTCCTCGGGACCTGTTGGAGACACCGGACAATGGAGTCCTAGGAGAGCTGGCTTGCAGCTGCCGCTTCCCCGACGGACTCCAGTCTTCCTGGAAGGAAAGAACACCACTTCCCGACACCTCTGGAGTGGGAATTTTGGGAACCTCCAGAAGAGAGCACCACCTAGTTACCGCATATGAGATGTGGCAAGAGCCCCGGCTCAGTCTCCTGTTCAGAGAGTATCTTGCCCAAGAGTCCTTTTAAAAGACTGTGTCAGTGGCTTTCTGCCACGGGCCTGAGGCCTGACCGCAACTTAAGGAAGGGTTGTCAGCTGGACTTTTAGGCACCATCCTCAGTGCCAGGAGAGATGGAGTGTGAGGCAGCTGTTGGCATCTACAGGAAGAAACAAGAAATAGCCAACAGTTTTTTAGAAATTAGAAAACAGTGTTCAGAAAACAGTTCTCCTTCTTGCTAGCTTGTTAAGAAAGTAGCTTTCACTGCTGGTCACAGGCCCCACCTCCCAGGGGTCTTGCTCGCCGCCAACAGGTGACCTTCTAGCCTGCAATAGATAACCATGGGCAGGACCCCCTCCCAGCCAATTTCCTAGGACATCTGGTGGCTGTAAATCCTAGGGCTAATTAATAGTCAAGATGGTCCTAAGACCTTATGGGGGAACAGAGTTCATGAGAAGTTTGTAACATAGACGTGCTGATAGATAATGCTCACGATCCTTTCTGATTTTGTAATCTGCTTGACTGCTCCGGGGCTCAACATCTCCGAGGTGAGCTGTGCCCAGTTTCTCTGTGCAGAGTCCTGGAAGTCCAGCATCACTAGAACCTCTGCTAGTCTTTCATCATCAACACGGTCACAGCTGTGTTCTTGGCACGGAACCCCAAAGCCACAGCAGCATCTAGTTGGGAGAGGATTACTGTTCTCAGCCCACTGTCTTTATTTTATTCAGTTCAGGGGCGGCCTGTAGGAATACTGCTGCCCACATTGGGTTTGTTTCCATGGTGACTGTGAATCCCATCGAGTTCACAGGACTGATCATTACCCATGGCCCATGCACATTGGAGGTGCATCTCCCCATGAGTCTTTGGAAATGCTCACAGGCACCCACAGGCGCCTTCTGACCCAGGCTCTTCTCACTTCATCTGAGCTGACAAGATGAACTCTGTAGTAAAAGTGACGGTCTGGGGGCTGGAGAGGTGGCTCAGGGATTAAGCTCTGCCTTGCAGGCAGAAGGTCCTGAGTTTGGATCCTAGACCCCACGTATAGACGCCGGGCAGAAGCGGGGGCGGCCTTCGTTTCTGGTCCTGATAGGGCGGAGCCTGTGAATCCCGGGGCAGAGTAAAGAAGGAGGTGGAGGCGTCCATGGTGGTTCCCGAATTCGTCCGTGGTTCCAAACACACATACGCGCACACATGCACAATTGAATAAATAATAATAAAAATTTTTAAAAAAGTGACAGTCTGGAAGGTTACGCTGGGGGTGGGGGAGTGATTCATTTATTAGCACTTTTTTGGATTTTATGATCTAATTATTATTTGTGGTCACTCTTTCCTGACTGTAGTTCTAATACCGCCAGATTTCCTCCCAATTTTATGATTTGGAGTCACTAAAGGGAAAACTCCCTTCCCCAAGCCCCATAGGCAGAGACTGATGGACAGTCTCAGGCCCAGCCCAGGATACTGGTTCCCAAGGCCGTAAGTTCAGACCTGAAGGTCTCCTGGGATGACGGTCCTTGGCCTCAGAGATGCTTTGTGGACACTTTGTGTCCTTCGGCTTCCATGAAGTCGGCTTGCTAGACCGCTGGAGGCCCCATGACATACCTGGGAATGACCAGAGCTGAGCTCGAGACCTTCAGATCCCGAGGGTCAAGAGCAGGTCAAGGACAGGTCAGGCCAGGACTGCGCAGGCGTTTTCTTTCTGTGGCTCACGCTGCTGTCACTAATACAGCACTGCGTCTGCCCTTTTTCCTCTGGTTGCTCAAGTTTCTGCTCAGCTCCATAGTGACTGAGGTTGGCAGAGAGATTTCTCAAGCTCCTGGTCGTTGCACCTCCCTCTGGTTCACTCCATAGTGACTGAGGTTTGCAGAGAGATTTCTCAAGCTTCTGGTAGTTGCACTTCCCTCCTGCTCAGCTCTTATGTCTTCCTTATCTTTTTAACGTGTGAAGGACAATCCTTTGTAATTCACACAGACCATCTGGCGAGACAGAGCTGGTGTCCTCTACAATCTGACTGGAGGATGTACAAGCCCTGTGTGTGTGCCTGGTTCCTACGAGCCCACTAATGTATCTGAGAATTTCCTTTTCAAGGTAAAATTTACAGAACATACACTTTTCATAGGATGCATAGGTGTTTGCTCACATCTCCTCAGGAAAAGCTAACACCAAGGTGCTCACTGGTGTTAGCGATGGAGGATTCCAGGTCATGAGGACACAGGCTCAGGGCCCAGGGTTTACCCCTATATTACTCTCATCCTATCACATCCCCTCCATCTTGGTGACGTAGTCACTGGATGGCCTTTGTCAGAAGAGCCTTCTGGGGACAGGGCGGGCGACCTCTATGGCCAGCAAAGTCATTCCTGGTCAGGCTGAAGGACAAGTTGTCCTTCTGTCTGCTGTTCTCCCCTGGCCTGAGCCCTCTCTTAGGAGCTGTGTCTCCTCATCGCCATTAGAATGCAATCAGTCTCAAGATCATAAACGACTGTAAGTATCATGAGATGATCGCATCATGGCTGATTTTCAGGTAATGACTTTTGCTTTATGTTTTTAATATGTATAATTACTTTTTTGATAGTTTGCATTGTTTTAATTTCAACCATGGAGAGGTTCACAATATTCCTGAAGTTGAACATCTTCCCATCAGGACATTTATGCAGCCAGGACAGAGACTCTCCCCTGACAGTTCGTGGCCACTTCTGCGCAGACTCCTTGGGGACTGGGATCTGTTTCCTCTTTCCTGCCGGGCCTGGTGAGCTGGGCTTTCACACAGCCTGCACTCCATCCTCAGCCTCATCTCCTCACACAGGCTGGCTGGCTGGCGGTCCAGCTTTCCTTGTGGCAAGATGACACCTCAGTGGAGCTGGAGAGAGAGGCCCTTCCCTGTCCAACAGGCTGCTTACTCCCACCATGTGCTCATCCCCAGAGATCCCCAGCACAGAGCGCTGGCCCGGACTGCCGGATGACCAAGGTCCAGGCGGGCCTCATGCTGCAGACAGAGTGGTCCACATCTACCCTGATGCATAGTTGCTGGGCACCCTGACTTGCCAGTTCTGACAGGACAATGGCCATATGGAGAGGGAAATGAAAGGGTGCATTCTCAGGTTATGCCACATTGCTTGGACCCACGGCCACCTGTCCTGGGCACTTGGCTCCACTGAGCTCCCGGTGTTGGGTCTGGCCCAACCCACTGTCTTCTTCTGAGGAGATTCTGTCATGTGGAGCCAGACGGGGAGGAAATGGGAGATGGGCGGGGTCTGCACATGGCAGGCAACAGACTAGGGAGGTGCTGCTCTGCACCCCACCACCATGAGACATGGCTTCACACGCGCTCGGGGGGGGGGGGGAGCAGCTCAGGGGACTTCCCACTCACCGACCACACCAACATGGCCCTGCCCTGCCAGCCACCGACACAGTGGGGAGGCATTTCAACCTATACTCTTCTCACAATTTCACATCCGGGAGGATCCCTGCCTAAGCCCTGCTACTGAACCCTTGAGTCCTGGCCTCACATGAGCCCTTACAGACAACAATAAGGGCTCAGGCTGTGGAACTGTGGCCTGAGATGTCTGAGCTTCCCATCCTCAGGACCATTCCAAGCAATGTCCGCATGCCCTGCTGGGAAGAACTGAGGTGAGAGCGCACCAGCGTCCCTTCTCCTGGAGACTCCTCCACATTTAGTCGTGGCTCCTTCGGAAGGCAACCTCTCTGAAGACACGGACCCCCATCCTGCACCCTGTTCCCTTGTTCCTAGGCTGGTGGAAATTGATCTCCTCCATTTCCAAGGACATAGTCTGTCTAGGCCACTGAGCTCCACTATAAGGTGCCATCTCTCCCACTAGGGTCCTGTGTCTTCACAACCACTAGAGTTCCTTCTCTCTGAGCTTGTCAGGCCTCAAGGAGGTGACGCTGGCCCTCCAACTTGACCCAGCTCTGCCCAGCACACTAAGACGGGCTTCTGGGCCACATTGCTCCCAGAAGCCCTGAGCAACATGGAAAGACAGTGCTAGGTTTCTAGAGCTGTCACTGTGGGGTCCTGAAGAGGAGTGGCCCACTGGAACAGAGGCTCACGGAAGCATGTGCGGAAGGGACCCTCTAGGATCTCGTGGCTATGTTCTCCACAGAGCACAGCAGCATGTTCAAGGGAGTGGAGGTGCCCACCGAGAGCTACCTCCAGGCTGCCTGCAAGAGCTTAGGAACAAGGGAGCCAGGGAGAATAAGCCACAGTGGGCACTGAATGGGGAAGGGCAGAGAAAAAGCAGAGGTGTCCAGTTCCCACCTAATATCCAATGGGATCAGGGAACTCTAAGCTCCTTCAGGGCCACCACAAAAAATCAAGGACAAAAATTAGGGCTGGGAGATGGCCCAGGGGATAAAACTCTGCCTCCCAAGCAGAAGGTCCTGAATTCGGATCCTAGGTCCCATGTAAAAAATATTAGATGGAAAAAACAGTGGCCTAGTGGGCCAAGCCTGGGAAATCACAGAGGGAAGCGAAAAAGAAGGTAGAAGCAATCCAGGATGATTCCTGAAGTCACCCTTGATCCTCCACAGGGGATATACAGTGTCCCTTGATATACGCACACATACAAAAAAAAAAAGTTTTAGGGCAATCTAGCCCCTCATAGCCCTTTAGTGCCATGAGTCTGTTTCCAGCTGCCTACTTCTCTTGGAGGCAATCTAGCCCCTCATGGCACTCCAGTGCCATGAGTCTGTTTCTTGTTCCTTGCTCATCATGAATTCCGTGCCTAGGCACCGTGAGTTCTCCTGGGCTCCCTAGCCCCTCATGGCACTCCATTGCCATGAGCTCTGTTTTATTTCTGCTTCTCATGGAGGCGCCCTAGCTTCTCATGGCAGTCTGTAAGTTCCAACCTTTCTCTTTTCTAATAAATTCTACCTTAATTCTCAAAAAAAAAAAATCAATGACAAAAATTTGTCTTGATAGGCAGTTCCCCTCCCCAAGATCAGAGAGTTGATCTTTCATTTTAGAACCATGGCTCTCTGGGTGATATAAGGAAATGGGGGCAGTAGTGCATGATACTTCATCCTGTTTAGAAAACCCAAATACCCACAAGAAGTACCCACCCTGAGTGCTGGTTTCTGTTGCACCCTCCATGAGCCCAGAACTTGCCAAGCTGAAAACACTCTAGCCCCACAGACAGGAGGCTGCTGGGCGGCGTCAGCACAGGCCGGTTAGGGCAGAGAGTTCCTCAGTCGCCACCACGTGCTCTTTATTGAATCTACTGGGAACAGATGTGGGAGTGTAAAGCATGGGGAAGGGTCAGGATCCAGGGCAGCAAATGCACAGTGGAGCACTCTACAAGCGCCGATGTGACATCATCTGTCCAACGGCCTGAATGAGAACCACAGAGGAGGTGGCGATGATGATGATAATGACGACAGCCATGAGGATGCTGAAGATCAGGGCGCTGATGTTCAGGCACTTGGCGGTGGACGCGTAGGCCCGCGCCCCAATCACATCGCCCACCATCTTCCTGTCCCTGGACTGGAGGAGACCAGAGGGTGAGAGTCAGGTCAGCTGGGAGCCAGGTGCTCTGACCCAGCCTCCCCATTGTCTCTCCTGCCCCCCCAGCCTCCGTCCCTCAGGTCACAAGTCCCCCTCCCATTCAAGCTCAGACCCTCCAAGGCTGCCTAGAGCTACCACCTCCTGCCCAGCCCTACTTAGGTGCTGCTCTCCATGCGGCCTGGCATTTTCTGGAGAGGGCACCATGCCCGGCGTTCCCGAGCACTGAGTGAGGGGAAACTGGGTAGTAGGGAGAAGTCCTCTAAGGTGGGGACAGTCTGATCCGGGTCCCAGGAAGTCTTACTCTGTGGCTGCCGAGGAATCTCCAAGCCAAAATTCACCATATAGACACACACACACACAGACACACACACACATACACAAACATACACAAACACACACACACACATACACAAACACACACACACACCACTAGGTACACAGGTATAGTGCTTACAAATGCACACACGCCACTAGGTACACAGGGATAGTGCTTACACACATACACACACGCGCGCGCACACACACCCTACTAGATACACAGGTACCATGCACGTACACACACATACAAACACCACTAGGTACACAGGGATAGTGCTTACACACATACACACACGCGCGCACACACACACCCCACTAGGTACACAGGTACCATGCACGTACACACATACAAACACCACTAGGTACACAGGTATAGTGCTTACACACACGCGCACACACACACCATAGGTACACGGGCACCGTGCACGCACAATCACAGGCCCCAGGCACCCTGTGTGCAGGTGTGACCTCGGGCTCGCACACATCTTCCTGGACCTTCAGACCCCTCACCACCCCCACCTCTGCTCCAGCACACTCACCTTCACGGAGTAGGCATAAGCAATGAAGCCCAGGCAGCAGAAGTTCATGAAGAGAGCGTTGAACAGGGACCACACCACGTGGTCGGGCACAGAGACCTCGCTGGGCATGTTGACCACCGTGGTGGTTGTCATGGCCGTAGAGCCGTGGGGTCCCCCCAGCACAGCCACCTCATGCTGCTCCTTCTGCATCTCTTGCTTTGGGGGTCACGAGTGTTGAGAGTGCGGTGAGAAGTCGTGCTCTGCGGTGGGGTCCGAAGGCTGCTCTGTGGTGCTGGGCCGGCCCCCTCTGCAGCAGTTTCTATTTCTCAGAAGAGGATTTCCTGGTGTTTGGTAACTTAGTGAATTTTCTGGAGACCTTGGAGGGAACAAATCACTGCGTTTCATGTTACAACGAGGGTGTGTGCGGGGAGGACCACTCCCACCCAGGCTCCTTTCAGGTCCCACCCCTATGCCCAGGAGGGAGGTGTTTGGGGGGCTGGATGGGCAGCAGCTGTTCTGCAGCTTCTCGGCAGTCAGGAGATGAAGCCAGTGAATAGCTGCAGACTTGGGCATGGCGGTGCAGGCTGCGTCGCCCTGGGTTTGATAAAGGCCCAGACCCTGGACAGTCTCTGTGAGTGAGGAGACAACACAGGCGTCTGCTGCTCCTGAGAGGCAAGGCAGCCTGACGATGACGTCACACCCTGACCAAACCCTGGCCTAGACCCAGAAGTGACCAGCCATGTAGCCCCTACTCCCCACCTCCGTCCTGCAGGACACCCTGACCAGACCCGCTTCCTTGTGGGGCAAGCAGAGACTTCCAGAGTTCCCTCTGCTGTCTTACCAGAAGCCAGAGAGTCCACCTCAGACCACGTTCAGCAGCGAGGGTTCAGAATCAGCTGCCACCCCGAGCAGCCCGAGGACTTCATCTGGACTCCTAGCGCTAGAAAGAAGTCACAGGCGCTGGAGAGACGGCTAAGTGGCTAAAGCCTCTGCATCCCCAACAACAGGATCTGAGTTCAGCTCCCAGATCCCACATAAAAAACACCGGGGAGAAATGGCAGTGGCCTGCACTTCCTGCCCTGGAAGGCAGAGCCTGGGACATCCCGGAGCAGTGCACAGAGGAGGTAGAGCCATTCAGAGTGATTCCCAAAGTCATCCTTGGCTCTCCACGGGCACACACTGCCCTCTTCTACTCCTACACATACCCACACATACCCACTCACACTTTTACAAGCAAGAAAAAAGAAAGAAAATATGTCACAGAACCAGGCCAGATCTTCCTACCACAGGATGCCAGTCACTGAAAGGAGGAGATCGGCAGAAATTCGAGAAAGTTCACTGCAGAGGCAGCCTGCAGGAACTGCAGCTCGCAGGAGCACAGGCCTCACACTACCTTAGTGGGCTTAAGAAGCAACTTTCCCGGGTTGAGGAAGCAGGGAGGGAGAAGGGTTGATGGGAGGGAAGCAGAGGGGAGGAATCCACCCTATCTTCCCTGTTGATGGATTTTCATGACGTTTCAGAGAGGCAGGTTCAGAGATGGTGGTTTGGCTCCCAGAGTGGATTTGGCCCCCTGGGCCACCATGACCCACTGGAAATGTGGTAGTTGCAGCTCATTTGAGAGCGATGGAAATAGTCTTCAGCTTCCTGAGGAACAAGTCAGAATGTAGGTACCCAGTGCAGATGAACCAAGACAGTTAATGCTCACACCTGGTCTCTAGCCTGGAAGAAAAGCCCATGAGCTGCAGGTTTTTCTGCTTCCTGAGTTCAGCTAATCGCCCACATCAGATGCAGCAGCTCTGGCTGGCACTGCCCATTGCACGTCTACTGTTGGTTTTGCTCATTTGCTTGGTAGAGATCGGCAGTTATTTCCTTCGCCTGCACATGCTCTGAGCATGGCCTGAGTCACTGCAGGATAGTGCAGGCTTTGGAGGGGGACGTCCTGGGCCCCATCAGCCTGGAGCTCTGCTTCCTGGTGACTGTGCTCTGCCATTTCCCCAGGCCGCAGCGTAAGCTTCTCTACACACTGACCCAAGCAACTCTGGTCCGTTTGCGTGAGCGGTTTCAAGTTCAGTGTTGGCTGTCGGCTCGGTACCCAGGAGGGCTCTGCACCCAGGTTCTTTCCTGCCGCGCAGTCGGCCTCAGTAGGCCAGGCACCTGGTGCGGATGCTTGTGTCCCGTTATGACCTCCTGGTCTGAGGGTGTTCTGGGGGGTCTCCACTGAGCTGGGGCTTAGACATTGCACATGAAAGCAATAGATCTCAAACTTCTCCCTGCTGATGGAGTCTTTTTAAATTGTTTTTTTATTTTTCTAGTTTTATAAACATGACAAGTGCTTGTCCACGCCCCTCTCCTGTCCTTCCTCCCTAACTCCTTCCTTTCTCACTCTCCCCTCCCGTGAAAAATTTCTGTCTCCCTCCCATCCTCCTACCTGTCTGCTTCTGGGGGCCCCAGGGTTCTCTTCCATTTGTCTGCAGTGTAGGGGCTCAGGCCTCTGTTGCAGGTTATGTGGCCCTTCCTTGGGTAGACCCACAGGGACACTCTCCTGAACCTGGCCTGGCCTCTAAGGTTCCAGGTTCAATTATTTCTCCTGAGTTCCTCGCTAATCTATGGGGGAAATGTTCCCATGTCGTCATAGGGCAGGTCTGGTGGAGATGAATGTCATTCCAGTCATTTCCTGGATGTGGCAGCCCTGTCCTGAGGGGAATGTCCTGATTGGCAGTGAACCTCCCCACCTTCAGGGTCTTACAATCTTACTGCCCCCTGTTCTGCAAGATTTCCTGAGCCTTAGGATGGAAAGAGGTTTTGTTGTCCTGATTCCGACTGAGCAGTTCAGGGTCATTGGTACCCTGCACTCTCCTTGGCGGTTTCTATTTCACTGCTTTTCCATTGCACTAGGCTGCGTTTTACATGGGTATTGAGATCTTTTCTAAAGATAAAATACTTAAATACTTTTTTTAACTGTGTGTGTGTGTGTGTGTGTGTGTGTGTGTGTGTAGAACCAAGGGTGAATTCCGGAACCATCTTGGACTGCTTCTACCTCCTGTTTTTGCTCTGCCCCGGGATTCACAGGCTCCGCCCACCAGGACCAGAAATGTAGGCCACTCCTGCTTCTGCCCGGCGTTGTACATGGGATCTGGGATCCAAACTCAGGACCCTCCGCTTGCAAGGCAGAGGCCTAACCCCTGAGCCATCTCTCCAGCCCAAAATACTTTTTTTTCTTTTTTTAAATTATTATTTTTATTCAATTGTGCATGTGTGCACGTGTATGTGTGGATGTGTGTGTGTATGTGTGTGTGTGTAGAACCATAGGCGAATTCGGGAACCACCATGGACTGCCTCCACCTCCTCCTTGTTTACTCTGCCCTGGGATTCACAGGCTCCGCCCACCGGGACCAGAAGTGCAGGCCGCCCCTACTTCTGCCCGGTGACTATATGGGGTCTAGGATCCGAACTCAGGACCTTCCACCTGCAAGGCAGAGGCTTAACCCCTGAGCCACCTCTCCAGCCCCCAAAATACTGTTTTTTTGGTTTTTTTTTTATTCAATTGTGCGCGTGTATGTGTGTGTGTGCATGTATGTGTGTGTAGAACCATGGACGAATTCGGGAACCACCATGGACCACCTCCTCCTTGTTTACTCTGCCCCGGGATTCACAGGCTCCGCCCACCGGGACCAGAAGTGCAGGCCGCCCCCGCTTCCGCCCAGCGTCTATACGTGGGGTCTAGGATCCAAACTCAGGACCTTCCGCCTCAAGGCAAAGGCTTAACCCCTGAGCCACCTCTTCCCCAAAATACTTATTTTAATAGGGGTTTACTACGAGGTGTTTGTGGTTAATATTTAAGATCTCTTCCTGAATGTCAGTTTTCTCTCTGTCCTTCGTTGTTTACTGGTTTACGTTGTTGGGTTTGTGTTCCCTGTCATCGAGAGGGAGGAGAGTGTTATGGGGTGACTGCCTGCCAGAAATAGAAACCTCAGACTCGAATACAGATCAAAAAAGCTGGCTTATTAATATTATTCTAGCTAGAAGGCTCCAGCTTTCTGGTCAAAAACCATGAGCCAGAAGCCAGGAAAACTGGGGTACACACATTATATACACACCTTGTATAAATAGAATGTTAGGGTCTGAAATCTCTCAAAGACCAGCCAAGACACGTATGCAAAAGCAAGAGCGTTTTTATTCAATCTAGCATGCTGGGGTCTACCATTGAACAGAAAAAATGGCGACCACAAGCGCAGTTGAGAGGCTTTATTAGAGAGAGAGAGAGAGACACTGGTACCAGGGCTTACACACACAGGCAAGGTGTTGTATGTGCAGCCCTGAGTTACATCTCCACACAGTTTCTATACACAAGGGACAAAGGAGGTTGCGTGCCCCACCAAAGCAGTCAAGCTGACACAGTGTATTATGGGCATGCAGGCTTCTAGCAGGCCCTCTGGCCAAAAGGCATTCTGTTGGTCTGGGTAGTATGTTCTTTTTTTAAAAAATTTTTTTATGTTATTCAATTGTGCGTGTGTGTGTGTGTGTGTGTGTGTGTGTGTGTGTAGAACCACGGACGAATTCGGGAACCACCATGGACGCCTCCACCTCCTCCTTGTTTACTGTGCCCTGGGATTCACAGGCTCTGCCCTACCAGGGCCAGAAACACAGGCCGCCCCCGCTTCCGCCTGGCGTCTATACATGGGATCTGGGATCCGAACTCAGGACCTTCCACCTGCAAGGCAGAGGCTTAACCCCTGAGCCACCTCTCCAGCCCAGGTGGTACCTTCTTATCTTACCTATTGCTGTTCTAATTGGTTGGCGTTGGTCCAGGGACTTTTATGACTCCCTTGAGTTAATTTCTGCAAAGTCATGTAGTTTAGGGGAAACTGAAACTTAGGCCTAGCTTGGAGTCTGAGATCTGTCATGACGTTAGCCTAGCTTGCTGCCTTCAAGAAGAGAGAAAAAAAAGAAAAAGAAAAGAGGGAGACAAAGTCGGCGGTCTCCTAGATGAAAGGAGGGGCTTTCTCTTGTTAGTGCTCTGCTTAAAGAAGGAGGCAGAACCACATGGAGGTAATTGGATGCCCTAATGGCTGATGATTGTCGAGGACAGAAACAAACCATTGTTTTAGCTCTTAGATTTTTCAACTCCTGTGAGCTTCCTTTTGAGAACCTGTTATCTCAGTCTGGGGGAAGTGTTGCAAGCACACCTGGGGGTCTGTGCCACTGACTTCTACCTCCCCGAGGTCTACACCGCGGGGGCTTACGGATCGATGTATTCTAGGGCACAGATCTCGAGCCGGGACCGGAGCTGGATGAAGGGCCGTTTTGCGCACTGCCAGAGCCGAGGGGTGCCGGATGATCAACGGTCACGTCCTCAGGGTAGCAGGGCAGGGCGTACTTTGGCTGAAGCTGCTTTGGGGAGCTCGGCTGCCAACCGGACAGAGTCTCAAGATGCTCTTCCCTACGGAACTGAGATCCCGGTTCTCGATCTGTCCCTTAAAATACTGTTTATTATCATGCCAGTGCACAACCACATTACATCATCGGGGTACATGTCTGCTTATCACACCACAGCTAGGTCGATGAAGCGGCCCACTTATCTATCACACAGCTACACATAGTTGTTTTCACCTCATTTTAATATTACACATAGGCTTCCTCATTTATTATGTCTTCTAATACTCTTTCCAAGTCCACAGCCATCGCTTCCTCACTGAAACTTTCTTCATGCTCTCCACAGGAAGGGAGGGGAAACTTCAGACAGTTTCTTACTAACATTTCATCATATTTCAAGAGGTTAGGGGTGTGGCACTACCGATTCAGGGAGGCCCTAGCCCAGCTCCCGAATTCACAACAAGCCTGGACGTACATACCCCAGAGGGTCTCAACAGAGGACCATGCAAGCAGAGGGATGAACAACCAATGTGAAGCAGCCGTCTAACCTGCCCTTGCAATGGACACCTAGTAAACAACTGGTGGTTGTTCCTCCCCTCCCCCCAGGAGGGATGGCAACACCTGATTGGACCCTGACCCTATATAAGCCCAAATGCCCTTAATGACTGAATCTGCAGCATCTCGTCTACTGCTGCTTCTCACCTGATTCCCGGGGTCTGGTGGTGACCCCGTTGCCAGCTCCCCCATTCACCTCAAGCCCAGAGACCCCTCTGTTTCCCCCTCCTCCCCCCCAGCTGGCCCGGTGGGAGATACGGCACAATAGAGGCAGTAAGCAGGTGGTTAGCTATTTGTAGATTAACCCCAATCCCTACTGTATCCTATTCCTGTTCTTCCCTCCCCTTAAAGATGACTTTTTCTTAATGTCCATAATTAAAACTTTATTGAAAAACTAACACCAAAATAGGTGCTCATCATATATGTAAAGTATAAGAACGCACCAGACCATGAACTTGATGGAAGTTTAACTGGAATTCCTTCAAGGTAATCCCAGCCCTAGGGTGACCTTCAAAGACCTTCAGAGACTTTCACAAACATGGCTGCTCTAAAACTGCCTAAGGATGAGCAGCATTAGAGCAGCCATGCTGGGAGGTTTCTAAGGTCTTTGAAGGTCTTTGAAAGTCTCACAGGCCATCCCCCACTGCTGGGATCACCCTGAAGGAACACCCCTGCTGAGGAACTGACTCCAGTCCTCCCAGAGAGAAGATGGCCTACTTCCCTAGGAAGGGATTATGGTGGTGAACCCTCCACTGCAAGCAAATAGCTTGATCTCTAACACCACCTGGGCCCAAGAGCAACTGGGTTGGGTCCTCATGTGAGCCAAACTACGAGGAAAAACCATTTTTTCCAGGCTTGCCTAACCAATGGAGAAAAGCCTTAGGCCTGACCTTGGCAGCCATCTTTGGCGCTTGCCGCCTCTGGCACTCAGGGTGCCATGAGTTCTTTTCCAGCTGCCTGCTTCTCATGGATCCCAAGCCTGGAGTCCATGAGTTCTCTGGGGCGTCCTAGCCCCTCATGGCACTCCACATCTGGAGTCATGAGTTCCAGCCTTTCTCTCCTCTAATAAATTGTACTTTAATCCTCTACACCTGTTCTGGTTTCAATCTTCGACTCCAGAACACAAGATCTGGCAACATTGGAACAGTCGTTCCTGCAATATTTGGCCCCCAAACGGGGACTCTGTAACATTTGGTAACCACGAAGGGATATTTGACAGAGAAAAGATTGTTCCCGCAACATTATCAACAAATGTAGGAAAGTAAACATCAAACAAAATATGTCAAGAAAGTAATGCATTAAAGAATTCATTCCTTTGACATTCTCCATGGAGTGGTTTCTTCAGAGTTTGACTCCTTCTGTCGACCTCTGGCTGGAGGTCTCAAGAAAAGACTGTTTCACCCAGTGACACTGTCATGGTTTGAACTTGAGTTGCCCGACAGGCTCACATGTTTTGATCATTGGCTTGTATTAATGTTTGGGAAGGCCCTGGGACCCTTACAAGGCAGAGCCTTGCTGAAAGAAGGATGTCACTGGAGAGGGCCTTAAGTGTGGAAGCCAAACCCTGCTTCCTCTTGCTGTCACGTGCTCTGTGATTCCTGGGACCTACTGTGGTACAAATGACCTCTTTCTTTGGCCACCGAGCCTCCTGTACTGCCATTTCCACCATAAATGGACTAAATCCCCTCTGGAACTGTTCGCCAAATAAATAACCATTTCTACTCTGTGCTGGATAAATCCAAGTATTGTCTCACAACAAAAGAAAAGTAACTGCAGCAGAGTCCAAGTCAGAAAACTGGAAGGAAGTTTGGTAACATTGAAATTACAATCAAGAATGAATGAATTCAAGATTTACCACAAGTGCCAGACAAATAATAAAATCTAGAAATAGAATAATAACCAGAATTCAACCAAATAGAATTCAGCAGTAGGAACACGACTATTTTCTACTGAAACATACTTTTTCAGACTCCTCAGTTTTGCCTGACAACCACAGAGAGTGTGCAAGGTGAGTTTCTGTGTCTGTTCTACTGGGTAAGAAACTTGTGCTCAGTGAGCACAGGCAGTAGTCTGCGCAGGTGTTTCCCGACAGGACAGATCCCAGAGTCTCCTGAGTTTCAGCAATACCATCCCAAAGGTTGGGACCCCATGAAATAAAAGAGAAACGGAGAAAACCAGCAAATGCAGAGTTCCTTCTCTGGCCACCATGGTGTGAGCTGCTCTGTGGCACATTAGAGGGGCTGCAGTGCCCTGATTCCTGTGTTGCAGTCCAGCTGCAACTTGGATCCGGGATCCCCGACAGGTGGACAAGGAGTCGGCAGATGGAGAACAGATGGACACAGCTCCAGGCTGAGTGAATCTGAACCCATTTTATTGAAGTTTTATAACAGACTTTACACTAGAAAATTTTAGGGCAAAGAATGTGTCACTGCACCTGCAAACAGAGGAAAACAAACACGTACCCTCCCAGTCTCCTATGTTCAGCAGGAATAAATAAATTTTTTAAAATATGTTTCTCTTTTTTTTAATTTTTATTTATTTATTTATTCGTGTATGTGTGTGTGTGTGTCTGTGTGTGTGTGTGTGTGTGTGTCTGTGTGTGTCTGTGTGTGTGTGTGTGTGTCTGTGTGTCTGTGTGTGTGTCTGTGTGTGTGTGTGTGTGTGTGTGTGTGTGTGTGTGTGTGTGTCTGTGTGTCTGTGTGTCTGTGTGTGTGTGTGTGTCTGTGTGTCTGTGTGTGTGTGTGTAGATGAATTCGGGAACCTGCAAGGCCTCCACCTCCTCCTTGTTTACTCTGCCCGGGGATTCACAGGCTCCGCCCTACCAGGACCAGAAACGCAGGCCGACCCCGCTTCCGCCCAACATCTATATAGTAAGGTCTAGGATCCCAACTCAGGACCTTCCTCCTGCAAGGCAAAGCTTAACCTTGACCACCTCTCCAGCCCCAAGAATAAATAATTTTTTAAATAGCTAATCCATTGTTTGAGGAAAAGACACAAACAGATTCTATTACATATTAACAGACTCTGTCTTATCCCCGCCGTCTTTCTAAATCTACCTATTTTACAATGTCCCATCAAACAGCCAGAGGGTCTAAGTCCACATTGTTGTCATTGTATTAATAAGGACAGCATTTGGGATTTAGTTAAAGTACACCAAGGAGGTGAGCTCCTTTTTAGTTTGTTCATAGAATTTGGATTTTAATAAGGAACATGTTTTTAATTAACTATACATGTGCCATATCCATTATATATTCCTGTAAATGATAAAGGTGAATCTGCTGGGGGAGGTGCATGCCATACATTAATTTTTCCTTTTGGAGGATATCAAATTCTGGCTGTTATCGTATAAGTTGGCCTATATTTGGCCTATATAATGGTAGGAACTACATTAGGATTTATTTTATTTCTCTTTTCTATTAACTTATGTACTTTATAAGAAATAGTTGAATGCTGATTCTAGTGAGCAGATGACATAATCTCATATTTATCGAATTTCTGAATTAGTTCAGCAAGGGTCATATTTTTGAAGGAATTTTACCCACCAATGCTTTTGGACTCTTGAAATTACTCTCTTTTTTTTTTTTATTCAATTGTGGGGGGGTGTAGAACCATGGGGGAATTCAGGAACCATCATGGACTGCCTCCACCTCCTTGTTTTACTCTGCCCCTGGATTCACAGGCTCCGCCCTACCAGAACCAGAAACACAGGCTGCCCTTGTTTCCGCCTGGCATCTATATGTGGGATCTAGGATCCGAATTCAGGACCTTCCGCCTGCAAAGCAGAGGCTTAACCCCTGAGCCACCTCTCCAGCCCCTCTAATTTTTTTTTTTTTTTAAATCAATGTATATACACTCTGGCTAACAAAAAAAAGTCAGGAGTGACATCTACTTACTAGGTGAGGGCAAACATGAAATCTCTAGTTAGAATTTCATTTAAAGTTAAAAGTAGGGTTGACACTTATTTGCTAAAAGGAAACGAAAAAAAGCCTTATCTCCAGTTCAAAGAGCAGGAACTGTAGGGGGAAGTGATAGCCTAGTTAGTCCTGAGAAAAAACAAAAAGGGCCTAAGAATAGATAAGATGCAAATCCTGTCCCTAAAAAGAGAGGAATTTATCTGTCATTGTCTTTACAGATAAGCAAGATTCAATTTGTCCCCAAAAAGAGAGGAATTTATGTCATTGTCTTTACAGATAAGAAGCAAGATTCAATTTGTCCCCAAAAAGAGAGGAATTTATCTGTCATTATCTTTACAGTAAGAAGCAAGATTCAATTTGTACCCAAAAAGAGAGGAATTTATCTGTCATTGTCTTTACAGATAAGAAGCAAGATTCAATTTGTGAAGGGGAGTGGTTCCTAGCAACTGCCCAGGCCCCTAGCAACTCCCCATTCCAAACAGCAGGCCTGTAAGCTTGACAACCCCTATATTTTTTATATTTTTATTATTTATCCCAAAATAAGCCACGTCCTGTTTCCAGAAAATGCTTTCTCGAAGCTGTCTTCTCCAAATTGGGACTTTGTCTTCCAACATGGTTGGTAGAGGACGCAACATCCTTGAGCATGGATCACAGCAGTGGAGACTTAGCTCCTGCTCTTTGGCCTTTCCAGTGTCTGTTATTTGTCATGTGATCTAATCTCAGAATAGGAAGATTGATATCACACAACTCAACATGGTTTTCCCTAAAACTATATTTAAGGTCCACATCGTTCCCAGCATTGTAGCAGAATGTGTGTCTTTTTAGACACTGCTAACTGTAGATGATCACTGACTGTCTGGACGCAGTAAATCACATGTGTCTTTATGAACTCCTTGCACCGCCCCTGTACAGCTGCTGACCGTTGAAGATGGCTGACGTCTTGATGTATTTCCTCGCACGCCTTCCTGCTACTCACTTTTGTGTTTCTTGTGAGATTTTGCTGTTCCCCGTTATAATCCTATTGTCACTGATTCCGGATGACTCCCTGTGCGTGACACTTTCGAGCACATCTAGCTGAGAATAAATTTGTCTCAGTACAGTCTCATGCTGCCTGAGATCCCTCTAATTCTGGTCTGGAACCAGTTCCTGTCACTCTCTTTCAGACACCCCTCCTTACAGTAAATGCTGGTGCTCCCCAACACGATGGCCCTGAGCAAAATAAGTCTCACTGGAACTGTTGTGTCGTGTTTGTTCCCAGTGATGATAATCCTAATTTGTTCAAAAATAAGCATCTTAGAACTTGACCAATTGCCAAATCATTTGTATAATGTACAATAAAAGTGATTAATCAATATAGACACTTATGAAAAAAGGGAAAGGGTTCCCAAAAGCAAAAGGAAGAACATAGAAAGAATTGTGAATGCTTTAGACAAAAGTTGTAGAACATCATGATTCTGTGACCGGAGCCCTTCGGGATTGCTCCGCACTGTGAACGCAGCCCTTTCACAAGACCTGGTTTTGAGTTCTGGAATTCTGATTCCAAGACAGGGTCAAAGTTTCCAGACATTGTTTTCAAGGGTGCTTCTCAGTTTTTTCTGCTTTCTGTCTTGTTCCTAAGTTCCTGGCAGACAGCCTTCAGGCCAGAGGTTTCTTTTAATAGCCTGTCAAAAGAAGCATCAAGGGGAAAAAAATTTGACTGGAGAAGAGACTGAAGTGGGCAGATCTCAGACGAGGGATGAGTCCTCCAAGTCAGCAGTGAAGGGTCATGGTTATTGGAGGCATAAAACAATGTAACACACGCAGAGCGCATCATCGAATGGCTCCAGATTCTAAGATCTCATGTGGTTTGGGAACTCGTGTAATAGCACATCTGTGCACATGTGATTGAGAGAAAGGTGAACTTTGGTTTTTATTCTCCATGCTTCCTAGGTATTTAACATAGCAAATGAGCCTTCTTGTTTTGTTTTATTTTTAATACTTTATTTATGTATTTTGGGGGGGGGGGGAGTACTCTGTATCCCTGTGGAGGACCAAGGGTGATTTTGGGAATCATCCTGGATTGCTTCTATCTCCTTGCTTCACTCAGGGATTTCCCAAGCTCCGCCCCCAGGGCCAGAAGTGCAGGTCACCACCAGTTCTGCCTGGCATTTTACATGGGACCTGGGACTCGACTCAGGACCCTGGGCTTTCAAACAGAGTTGGTTTTTTGGGGGGTTTTTTGTTTGTTTGTTTGTTCGTTTTTTATTATTTATTCAAGTGTACGGGTATGCATGTGTGCGAGTGTGTGTATGTATGTGTAGAACCACTGACGAATTCGGAAACCACCATGGACGCCTCCACCTCCTCCTTGTTTACTCTGCCCTGGGATTCACAGGCTCCGCCCTACCAGGACCAGAAACACATAGCCTGGCGTCTATACGTGGGATCTGGGATCCGAGCTCAGGACCTTCCGCCTGCAAGGCAGAGGCTTAACCCCTGAGCCACCTCTCCAGCCCCTCAGAGTTTTAACTCCTGAACCATCTCTCCAGCCCAAGACTTTTACTTTTTTTAGTGGCTTGTTTTATTTGGGTAAAGTTTCTCTATGTGCTGTGTGTGTGTGTGTGTGCGCGCGCGCGCGTGCATGGGAGGGTATGCATGTGCAGAGGCCAAAGGTCAGTGCTGGGTCTTTTCCTGGGTCACTCTTCACCATCTTTGGGGTACAGGGTCTTTCACTGAACATGTGGTTCACTATTTCATCAGGCTTACTGACTCCGCCTGTCTCTGCCTCACAAGCTCCGTACCAGCTATGGAATGCTGACAAAGTCACATCCTAAGGTCTGCACAGCAGGCACTTTGCCAAGTGAGCCACTTAAGTAGGTTGTTAAATGCCAAAATTTTCAGAATTTGTTTAAATATAGATGATGGGTCATTGTAAAAATAATATTCAATTAACTGGAACAATAACTGAAGAGACTTAAAAACAATGTAGGAAATACCAAACAAAATATACTAGTCCATATTTTCCAGATTTGCTCCATATATATATTTTCAAAATATTTCCTACCCTGCTGGACTACTGTGGTGTCTGTTGTAATGTCTCCTATTTCGTCTCTAATTTTGCAAACTTGAGTGTTTCTCTTCTTTGGTTGGTTTAGCTGAGTCGGTCCCTGGAGGCCCAGAGGGCAACCTTGAGGTGTGTATGCTTGTGAAGGCCCAAGGGTGGTATCTGGAATCACCCTGGATTGTTCTACCTCCTTTGCTTTGATCTGTAATTCACAGTGAACATAATTACAGGTATTTAGGGCTTTGTTCCATCTTTGCATGGCTGCTTGGCCGAATCACAGATGTCTTGCAGCAGTGCTATACTACAGCCATGGCGGCAGGCTCCTTGCGTCTCTCCCTGAGGAATAGGCCTCCGATCTTCCAAAGCTGTGCACCGAAGCAGGGCTGCCTAAGGCAGCCTCGCCCCAAGCCCCTTCCACCCCCTGGTCTTCCATGTCAATTGATTCTCCACTGTATGGAGTCCAATGGCCAGAGTTACATCAATGACGAGCTCGCAGGCAGCCTGAGGCAAAAGGAGGGCAGAGGGGATGGTGGGCCAGTGCTTGAGGCTCTCGCTGGCTCTGGGTCACCTGTTTCCTCTGGGCTTTTATCCCTTATTTGTCATTTCCTGTGTCCGACTGAAACCTGGACTGTGCCACCCCCTGCTGCGTGTCAGCCCAGGAGAGGACTAGGATTTCAGCAGGGGAGACCCCCACAGGAAGGGTGGGCTGGGTGCTCTCAGGAGTGTGTGGGAGACCAGAAAAGCCCGCAGGGTCCGGACAAAGGCAGTGAAGTGCCGCAGATGTGGGCCCTGGACTGGTGAGATCCAGTCCTAGCACAGGCCCAGATCGCTGCTTAAAGTCCGGCTCCCGGAGCAAAGGAGGCTTCTCGGCTCTCTGGCTTCCATGCGGTGCTGAAGGGTTCTGACCCTTGGGGTTTCTCTCCTCCCTTCTTGGTACCCAGCCAAATCCCAATAAATGAAATTCAAGAAATGAAACTCCTGAGAAATTGAGAGTGATGTCGACTTTGAAGAACAGGATCTTTCTCTGGATGTGAGTTACCCAAGGCCTTGCTCAATAGACACAGCAGTCAACAAAGGTCAGCCTTTTCCTCTAGAGTGCATCATCTCATGCCAGGGACCATTAGACAGACAGACACAAGGAAGCGAGCCAATTGAAAGCAGATTTTGTTAAAGGATTTAAGGAAAAGTGAGAAGAGAAAGCATCATCTGAGCTGCTTTTCTAGACTTTTCCTTTTTATATACGTAAGACTTAGAGCAGAAACCGGACAAAGACTAAGGCAATTTCCATGAGCTTAGTTAATTCTCTGAATACATCTGAGGTCGAGCTAATTAGGGGACGACATGCTCTGCATATGTTCTTCTGTTCCAGCCAGGGAGAGGTCATGTTTACGTGCTGCTCATGCAGTGACTGACGCCTCTATTCATGTCTGACTCATCGGCTGCTGGCTACACTGTGAAAACGAAGGGAGGAGAGCTGCTAACAGCCAGCAAGTCGGCTGCAAGATCAGCAATGCCAGCAGAGCACATTTACATGACACGCATAGCACCGTGCCCTGCCTCGGGCCAACCACAGTGCCTTTGCCCTCCTGGAAGTGGACAGAGCAGGAAGCGGTCACAGGGCTCCTGGACCACAGGGCGGGAAGCAGTCACGGGGGTCCTGGACAAGAGTGGAAGTGATGGTTTCCCTTCCTCCAACCCCCATGTTCAGACAAAACCTCTGAGGAGACCTAGAACCTGATTTTGGTTTTCTTTTAATTCCTTTTAAGTATGTTCCTTTATATGTATATAGCTTTCTTAATGTGGTCCAGAGCGCAGCCATTAGCTCTAACTAGAGACAGGCTGAGGAGTTTGGAATGCGGTCCCATGTGCCTAGCTGAGTACCTGAAAAAAACGTTTCAGCAGACTGGAGTTGCCCACCCCCGTTCCTCCCCTTACCATAAAAGTCTATGGGCTGCCTCAGGGCAGCGACGGCCTGGGCATAGGCCAATCAGAGGCCAGCAACCATTTGTCAGTAACAGAAGAGAAAATCTCAGGTGTTGTGGGTAGTAAGGTTGCAATTCAAACTGCTCACAGACAAGGGGGGGACCAATCCCTGCCCGCCCGAACTGTTGGCTGTTAGCCAATCATGTAACTAGTAAGTTGGAAGCCCCCCTCCCCTTGCCAGTAAGGTATAAAACTCCACCCGGACAAAGGGCCACGCTCTTCCCGGCTCGACCCTGCTGTTGGTCGGTTGTGAGTCCAGGTATGAATCTGCTAATAAAGACCCTCATGCAATCTGCAGCAGGTGTTGGCTCCTTGCTGATTTTTGGGACCCCAGAATCTGGCCACAACACCTCCCTTCTCTGATCACTGCCCCTCTTCCCCAATAGCCTTACATAACCGTACATAAAATATTTTATATAGGGGCTGGAGAGATGGCTCAGGGGTTAAGCCTCTGCCTTGCAGGCAGAAGGTCTTGAGTTCGGGTCCTAGACCCCACGTATAGATGCCAGGCAGAAGCGGGAGCGGCCTGCGTTTCTGGTCCTGGTAGGGCAGAGCCTGTGAATCCCAGGGCAGAATAAACAAGGAGGAGGTGGAGGCGGTCCATGGTGGTTCCCGAATTTGTCCGTGGTTCTGCACACACACACACACACATACATACACACGTGCACACACGCACAATTGAATAAATAAAATAATTTAAAAATATATTTTACATAAAATGTACTTATGAAAATACCTTTTAAGAGAGTTAAAATGTCTACAGTCAGTGAATTTCATTTGGTCCGGGTCTCCTGCAGACAAGGACTTATCATTTATTAGCAAGAGGTTCTTTTTTTCACATTCTAAAGATTCAGAATTTTTGTAATTTTTGAGGCATTACCTCTGTAGAGAGGCCAGTCTGTGAAAGAAGGGGAAGTTTAAGGAGATTGGCAACTAGGAAGAGAAAAAACACACAGAACACTTGCCATTCCGTTTGAAGGAGTGAAGTCTCTAAGAATTTTATAATCAAAAGTGCAAATTCAAGGTACGGCTATTGTCCAAATCATATTGAAGCCAATAGACACCAAGGGCTTATCTTTGGGATAGATAATTTGTTGCCTATGTTGACAGTCAGGATAAGGTAACCTGAAGGGAAAACCAACTACCCCAAGACAACAGGCAGGGCAGGAGGGACGCAGATTTCTAAGCAAGGGGGGCGTCCCCAAACCTGCCATAAACTATCAAGTGAGAAGTTTCCCAGAGTCTTCAATAATCTGGTGGGGAAAGAGTTTAGAACTCCCAGAATTTCAAAAACTCAATCCAGACACAGTGAAGAGTTCTGGGGCCAGAGTTTCCTCAGACTAGATTGGGGCCCCCTAAAGAGATTGCGTCCTTGGTTGACCAGGCGGGTGTGTCTCTTCAAAAAGGCTTCTAAGTGGGAGCTCTGGATTGTGTGGTAAGGGGAAAAGAGGGGAGAGAACAGTTGCGGATGAGCTAGGTTTAGTCAGAGGGCAACATTCCTGGTCTCTATGCAGTCTGCACCCCCATTGCGTCTATAACTGATCAAAACACGTGACCACCGCTTAGAAGATGAAGCAGGCTGAGTGTCTTAGCCCTCCCCAAGGAACACTGGCAGAACAAGGAGGGGGAAGGTTTTGTTCTGGAGAGTTGGGAGTGACCCCAGGAGCGGGGGTGGTGCCCACACAGAGCCCAGGACCCGGGAACCATATGCTGAAAAAAAGGAGAGGAAAAGGGGAAAAGCACAAAGCCAGGCCCCAAACGTCACCCAGTGCTGAAGCTCATTCTGGAGCTCCAACCGGGGAGTAGCACCCCATGGAAATCACTACTCCTCTTAGGGCTGGGGAGAGAGGCTTTAGCTGTTTCCCTTATTAGATGGGGGGAGGGAAGGAAAATGCAGTGTCTCCGGTTTGTGGTCTGCTTCTGACCTACCAGCACCCCCTCACTGCAATGGATCCCAGAGGCTGCGTTCTGAAGGAATCTTAGGTAAGGCTGACCTTGCCTCAGAGAAATGCCCTTACAAAGAACCCTGGCAGGCAGGACAGGAGAGCTTGCCAACAGCAGGGGAAAGAGCAGGAAACCAGCAAACAGATGCTGCTCACACCACAGCCCAAGAGGGACAAATATTCCCCAAAGGCTGCTGGGCGGAGACCATCAGGAGTGGGATCCACAGAAAGGCCGCTCTGCCACCCAATGGCCACTTGGATGCAGCCTCTGCTAGTGCTAAGCCAGTGGGGGAGGGGATCCAGAGAGACTCCTTCATCTGGGTGAACAGCTACCCACAGGATCAGAGGGAGGGGCGTCCCTGAGCCCCCACCCAGCTCACTAAACCTGGCTGGGGAAGCCCGGAATTTCAAGGGAGGAGGGAGATGAACAGGAGCCAGCAATCTATCATGGACAGAATTAGCCCTGTGACCAGAACCCTACCCAAAGACATCAGTAAGCTAGAGGGACAGCCCCTATGATTCTCACTTCCTGAAAAGTAGGCTGCCCTAGAGACCTGCTCCTTGCTATGCCCTGTGGAGACACCCCTGGGTGTAGAGGGCCTCAGTGAGCGGAGAAGGAGGCCACAGAAGACACTGAACCACAGCCTGCTTGCATGAGGCACATACCCAGAGAGGACCCCCCAAGACAGACAGGAGGCTGCTGGGCGGCGTCAGCACAGGCCGGTTAGGACAGAGAGTTCCTCAGTTGCCACCACGTGCTCTTTATTGAATCTACTGGGAACAGATGTGGGAGTGTAAAGCATGGGGAAGGGTCAGGATCCAGGGCAGCAAATGGACAGTGGAGCACTCTACGAGCCCTGATGTGACATCATCTGTCCAACGGCCTGAATGAGAACCACAGAGGAGGTGGCGATGATGATGATAATGACGACAGCCATGAGGATGCTGAAGATCAGGGCGCTGATGTTCAGGCACTTGGCGGTGGACGCGTAGGCCCGCGCCCCAATCACATCGCCCACCATCTTCCTGTCCCTGGACTGGAGGAGACCAGAGGGTGAGAGTCCAGAAACAGGTCAGCTGGGAGCCAGGTGCTCTGACCCAGCCTCCCCATTGTCTCTCCTGCCCCCCCAGCCTCCGTCCCTCAGGTCACAAGTCCCCCTCCCATTCAAGCTCAGACTCTCCAAGGCTGCCTAGAGCCACCACCTCCTGCCCAGCCCTACTTAGGTGCTGCTCTCCATGCGGCCTGGCATTTTCTGGAGAGGGCACCATGCCCGGCGTTCCCGAGCACTGCGTGAGGAGAAACTGGGTATTAGGGAGAAGTCCTCTAAGGTGGGGACAGTCTGATCCAGGGTCCCAGGAAGTCTTACTCTGTGGCTGCCGAGGAGTCTCCAAGCCAAAATTCACCATATAAACACACACACACAGACACACACACACACACACACACACACACACACATACACAAACACACACACACACACCACTAGGTACACAGGTATAGTGCTTACAAACGCACACACACCACTAGGTACACAGGTATAGTGCTTACACACACGCGCACACACACACCATAGGTACACGGGCACCGTGCACGCACAATCACAGGCCCCAGGCACCCTGTGTGCAGGTGTGGCCTCGGGCTCGCACACATCTTCCTGGACCTTCAGACCCCTCACCACCCCCACCTCTGCTCCAGCACACTCACCTTCACGGAGTAGGCATAAGCAATGAAGCCCAGGCAGGCAGAAGTTCATGAAGAGAGCGTTGAACAGGGACCACACCACGTGGTCGGGCACAGAGACCTCGCTGGGCATGTTGACCACCGTGGTGGCTGTCATGGCCGTAGAGCCGTGGGGTCCCCCCAGCACAGCCACCTCATGCTGCTCCTTCTGCATCTCTTGCTTTGGGGGGTCACGAGTGTTGAGAGTGCGGTGAGAAGTCGTGCTCTGCGGTGGGGTCCGAAGGCTGCTCTGTGGTGCTGGGCCGGCCCCCTCTGCAGCAGTTTCTATTTCTCAGAAGAGGATTTCCTGGTGTTTGGTAACTTAGTGAATTTTCTGGAGACCTTGGAGGGAACAAATCACTGCGTTTCATGTTACAACGAGGGTGTGTGCGGGGAGGACCACTCCCACCCAGGCTCCTTTCAGGTCCCACCCCTATGCCCAGGAGGGAGGTGTTTGGGGGCTGGATGGGCAGCAGCTGTTCTGCAGCTTCTCGGCAGTCAGGAGATGAAGCCAGTGAATAGCTGCAGACTTGGGCGTGGCGGTGCAGGCTGCGTCGCCCTGGGTTTGATAAAGGCCCAGGCCCTGGACAGTCTCTGTGAGTGAGGAGACAACACAGGCGTCTGCTGCTCCTGAGAGGCAAGGCAGCCTGACGATGACGTCACACCCTGACCAAACCCTGGCCTAGACCCAGAAGTGACCAGCCAAGTAGCCCCTACTCCCCACCTCCGTCCTGCAGGACACCCTGACCAGACCCGCTTCCTTGCGGGCCAAGCAGAGACTTCCAGAGTTCCCTCTGCTGTCTTACCAGAAGCCAGAGAGTCCACCTCAGACCACGTTCAGCAGCGAGGGTTCAGAATCAGCTGCCACCCCGAGCAGCCCGAGGACTCCATCTGGACTCCTAGCGCTAGAAAGAAGTCACGGGCGCTGGAGAGACGGCTAAGTGGCTAAAGCCTCTGCATCCCCAACAACAGGATCTGAGTTCAGCTGCCAGATCCACATAAAAAACACCGGGGAGAAATGGCAGTGGCCTGCACTTCCTGCCCTGGAAGGCAGAGCCTGGGACATCCCGGAGCAGTGCACAGAAGAGGTAGAGCCATCCAGAGTGATTCCCAAAGTCATCCTTGGCTCTCCACGGGCACACACTGCCCTCTTCTACTCCTACACATACCCACACATACCCACTCACACTTTTACAAGCAAGAAAAAAGAAAGAAAATATGTCACAGAACCAGGCCAGATCTTCCTACCACAGGATGCCAGTCACTGAAAGGATAAGATTGGCAGAGGAGAAAGTTACTCCACACACAGCTCTGGGCATGGCTTGAGTCACTACAGGACGGTGCAGTCTTTGGAGGGGGCGTCCTGGCCCCCGTCAGCCTGGAGCTCTGCTTCCTGGTGACTGTTCCCCAGGCCCCGGCGTAAGCTGCTCTACACACTGACCCAAGGAACTCTGGTCCGTTTGCGTGAGCGGTTTCAAGTTCAGTGTTGGCTGTCGGCTCGGTACCCAGGAGGGTTCTGCACCCAGGTTCTTTCCTGCCGCGCAGTCGGCCTCAGTAGGCCAGGCACCTGGTGCAGATGCTTGTGTCCCGTTATGACCTCCTGGTCTGAGGGTGTCCTGGGAGGTCTCTACTACTGTGCTGCTGAAGTTGTCAGCAGTTCTACCTTCACAGGAAGTCTGTGCTACAGATGGGCCCTTCTGGAGTGGTAATGTCAGCAAAGGTCCTATGCTGCTGCTCTCATGAGTCAGGAGAAACTGACTTGATGAGAAAGAACGCTTACGAGGGGCCCTCGCTAGCATATCACCTCTTGATGGGGGTTGAGCCCTACAAAAGATGTAGCCTTGCCAGCACATCACCTCTTGACGGGAGTTGAGCCCTACCGAAGATATGGGGGAGGAATAAGCAGGGATGGAGGGCACTTAGCCATGGACCAAATATTCAGTCATTTCTGGGACCGAGCAAAGAACTCTCAGGGTTACTAGGCATCTTTCTGTTCTTTTTTTACATTTACTTATTTGTATTTATTTACAGGGAGGTTGTGTCTCAGGACATAGTCTAATAGAGTTGGGGCAATATCTTTATTATTATACAATAACTTGTGCTTTTGTTGAATTTGTTGCATTTCGAAAGAAGCAAACTTGCTCAGGCCTTAAGGAACCTGGCGAAATGCAAAGCTAGTAAGAAGTTTCACTGTCTGGATAAGACGGGCACCCTTGGGGCACCCAGCCAGATAATAGCTGGAGACACTGGCGGTGGGAGAGAGACAGCTTGCCTGCCGTGAGGGGACGGTCCATCCATTAGGGGAGGCTGCAGAAGGACCAGACCCATGTGGCCAGTTATCGTGTCTCTTGGTTACACTGTCCTACAGAGTGCTTAAAACCAAAGGTAGCCAAAAATCGCCCTTTTCTCCTTTAATTAAGACTCAGGGTTCTTTTGAGGGACTTGTGAGGGGTCCCTCAGTTCCTTTAAGTTTTCATCGACTGTAATAGAATGAAATATTAATAAAAGCCTGTACTATAGAAAGCCTGTGTTAGCCTCCTCCCTTCCATGGGACTGAGATGAGAGGCTGCTGGGTGAAAGCTCACAAAGGATGAACGTGCAAGACTTCTGCCCTGGACAAGCACCGGTTCTTATGGCATCTGATTCCCTCAGTATCTGTTTCTGCTTCCTTAGCAAACAGAATAGACAGCCACAGAGACTGTCCGTGCTTTGGTAGATGACTGACAAAACAGGACTTCCCATTTTTTTCCTCTGTTTAACCAAGAGGTGTATATAATGTGTGGCCCGCAGCTTTTGGAAATTCCGGCTCATGGTTTTTGACCAGTGAGCCAGGCCCTCTGGCTAGATTAATAGATGGACTTTTTGATTGGTATTTGCATCTGGAGCTTCTATTCCTGGCAAGCAGTCACCCCAGAACACTACCGCCTGTCCCAGCTGCTGATGGGTCGGTCCCTGCTGAACACATAGCTTCTGTTGGCAACAAGAGAGACACTTGCCCCTGTAGGAAACCCTCAAGCCCGAGATCTCCATCTCTTGAGGACGGATGCCAAGGGCATCCCTCACAGTCTCAGTTGCAGTGCACCTCCAATTCCAGCACAGTTCTGTGCCTATGTCAGCATATGCCAGCCTATGCCCGTGTAGTCATAGGCTGACTCCTGTTGACCTTCCCGCAAGGGGCAGGGATGGATCTTGTCCTGTCTGGAACTGGGTTCAAGGGCAGAGGTGTTTTTTACATATTCCTTCCTGTTCTTTGGAAGCCATCTACACTGATTAACATACCTAAAGGATGGGCACAGAGCTCTATCATTGTGATTGTATGTTCCTGACCTATCAGCAGCCTGTTCTTTTTCTACTCTATATGGAACCATTAGGCCTATTAACATGTCTAAGGATTGGCAAGGCTGTATTGTTGGTGGTGGTTCCACCTGTTGTGAACTTTGCACCTGCAGTCTGTCACTATTGACATCATCACTCTGCGCAGTGTACTTGGTTTTCATCTTTTCCAAGATCCCTTCTTGATCCAGCCTGATTTAATTCTTGCTCTAGTACCTACTGGGATTGTGAAGTAAGCGTGCTGGTCACAGGACCCCCGCAGCCCCTTTAAGGATTCTCTTCTTACAGGACGTCCACTAGCTGCAGTCCAGCCTCTTGAGTCTCTGTTACCTCCCTAATCAAGAACAGTAACAACAGTTGAAGAGTTTGTTTAGAGGATTCCACAGGCCCCACTGTGCTTGGAAGGCAAGCGTCTGGGTGCCGGCCGCTGATGGTTCTTAGCCTTTTGCACTTCCTGGCCCTTGTCGTGAAGCTTAGTTGGTGAGCATCGAGAGGACAGTTTTGTCTGTCTTTAACTGGATTTCTTTTTACCTTGTGTCTGGGCCCATGAACCAAACAAGCCCGGACTACACTCGGGAAACACGAGTGGGAGCATAGGAACTAATCAGGCGCTTGGTCAGAAGGAGCCTGGGTATCTCCATCGCCTGAGCGTGCAGTAACGTAGTATTTAGAGGGAAAGGAACAGAGACCAGCAGGGCCAGATTCTTGACAGGATTATGTCATACATACACATCTGGGGAAGCCAGAAAAAGCCAAAGTGAAGCCTACTTGCCTCCAGTGCAGAAAAGGGACAAGGAAAGTGGCAGGGCAGAGCTACTTTGTGACTGACTATACGCAATCTTGTCGTACTGGATTAGCATACTTAATGCACAGGGAGAACATTTTAGGGTCTCCAGTGCCTAGAAGAACAGAAGCCATCTGGTTGAGAACAAACAGGAGGCAAACTAAAAGCTCTCAATGGAAAGAAATCTGTCTGCAACGGCCTATTCCAGATACCAGTGCCTCGTTCTCTAGAAAGCAGGCCCAGCCGAAGCAATTATAATTGGACTTTGCATGCCCTGCGCAATGTCCAACACACTATTGACCCCACAAAGTCTAGCATTTGCTAAAGGCACCAAGATCCTTGGAGGCAAGGGATTGACAGCCACAGTAGTGTTTCTATGCTTAAGGGGAACACAGGAAAGGGTTCAGGGAAATGCCACTGGGTCCTTGTACGTCATCGGAGAGGAGGACCCAGAGGAGAGTTTGGCATGCACATTAAAGGATTCTCCGGGATTGGGGGGGAGGCACTGAGGGGTGGAGAGGGAGGGGTGAGGGGAGGGGGAGCAGGGAGGTGGGGGGGAGAAGGGAGGGAGGGAACTGGTGTACCTATTAAGTTTGTATGAGTGGAAATAATAATAAAAAATGTAAAAAAATAAAATTAAAATTAAATTAAATCCACTTGGAATCAGCATAAGAATAGCAACATAGATTAAAGTTAGAAAATTCAAAATAGACCCAAAGCCAAAGGAAAATATAGCATGTGAAGGGGTGTTATGTCAAGTCAGCAAATAAAAGTCAGTGTTTTCATAAAAATAAAATAAAATAAAATAAGTGGCATGCTGGTAATCAAGGTTTTAAGAAGTCCTTGCTGATAGTGGAAAAGTGGTCATGATCATGCATGAGGAACAATGTACCTGAAGATAAAGATTGCATCATGCCAGCATTGAAGAGAAAGCGAGAGGTCATTGCAGAGAGTCCTGCTCACATGGTTCTTTCTCATTCCAAAGAACACTTCTCCAGTCATGATCATCACAAGATGATCCTACAGGAGAATGAGATGAAAACCTATTGCTTTATATTCTTTTCAGTGATAGGGGATGCACGTTTGTCCATCAAGGACTGAAAGTAAGTAATGAGACATCTGGTTAAGCTCACAGACTTTCCTTCCTGGTCACTTGCAACTGATGGGGTTTGATCTCACCAGACAGGGAGGGCATAGAGTCTGACAGATAGAAGGTAATCATCCTGCAAACGGGAGACTGACCCCCCTCACCATGGGCTCCTACTCTTATTCCATCTACCTTTGAATCTACTCATATAATAAGACTCTATTTTAACAGCCTTTTATCTCTGGCCAGGGGGTGACATCCAATACCCATCAGGATGGAGCCAAGGGAGGTGCAATAGCAGCAAAACTGAAAAAAAAAAAAAAATCAGCAAACCATAATTCAGAACATCAGAGACTCTATATCAACCACCTGAAACCAGGCCAGCCTAATCTCTCCCCATCCTAAAGTTCAGGAAATTTGCGGAAGAAGGGGCGATAAGATTGTAAGAGCCTAAAAATGGGAGGAGCAACGATATGCAAGATTCTCCACACAAGTTAGGGCTGAAGTAACCATAATAGGACTTTGCATGACCTGCGCAATGACCAACATATCATTGAACCCTCAAAGTCTAGCATGGATCACAGGCATTAGGATCCTTAGAGGCAAGGGATTAACAGCCACAATAGTGTTCTATACTAAAGGGACAAGAAAGAGCTCTAGGCAATGCTACTGAGTCCTTACACTCATCAGGGAGGAGGACCCAGAGAGAAGTTTGACAAGCACACTAGAGGATTCTCCAGAGATGGGGGGGGGACAATGGGAGAAAGGGAGGGAGGGGGGAAAGAAAGGGGAAAAGGGGGAGGGAACAAGCGGATCCAGGGAGGGGTGGAGAGAGGGAGAGGAATGCGGTACCCATCAAATATGTAAGAGAGGAAAAAAAAAAAAAAAAACAGTTAAAAAAAAAAAAAAGAAAGAAAGCAGGCCCAGGCCTTGGTGCCCCCACAACTTCGTGTTGCATGTAGGCAAGGCTTATACGAACACAAATGGATTTTTAAACAAATTTTAATTTTCACAAAAACTCAGTCCACTAATAGACTGAGTGAAATGCCTGAAAACTTAGCAGAAAATATAAGTAATTATTTTGGTTAAACATAAATACCTTTTGTTCTTTAAGCCAGTCTTTTAAAAATGCTACAAAGAACAAATTCATATCCTAAGAGAACATTATGAATTTAAACGGAGAACTTGAGTCTGGTCTGTATACGTTACTGAGTTCTGACCTTTGGAGTTTACTAACCCTGAGTCATCGTCCTTGAGCCTCTTTAAGTTTCACCTTCCACTGCTTGCGACTTACTCAGGTTTTCTGTGATGTGCTTAAGCTGCCCAGTTTTGCCCTCATCTTTCCTGTTCCCAGCCATTTTATCTTAGGACAAAAAAATACTTTTGGGGGGTTGAAAAGATGGCTCAGGGATTAAGACTCTGCCTCACAAGCAGAAAGTCTTGAGTTCAGATCCCAGGTCCCATGTGAAAACACCAGGCAGAAATGGCTGTGGCCTGCACTTCCGGGCCTGGTGGGTGGAGCCTGGAAAATCCCAGAGCAAAGCAAAAACAAGATAGATGAATGATTCCAGAACTCACCCTTGGTCCTCCACAGGAATTCACAGTGCCCTCTGATACACACACACAAACTAACTGACTAACTTACTAAATAAATAAATAAATAATTTTTTAAAAGTACTTCTTTGCATGTATATGTGTGTAGAGTTGTATGTAGATTCGTGGGGGTATGTATGGAAAAGGGCACTGTGTGTGCCTATGGAGGCCCAAGGGTGAGTTCTGGAATCATCCTGGATTGCTCTACCTCCTCTTTGCTTTGCTCTGGGGTTTCCCAGGCTCCGCCTTCCAGGCCCAGAGGTGGAGGTTGCCATTTATACCTGGTGTTCTTACATGGGATTCAGGATCTGACCTCAGATCCTTCCGTTTGCAAGGCAAAGGTTTAACCCTGAGCCATCTCCTCAGTCCCCAGAAGTACTTTCTTGCTTAAAATATTGTCTTTCTTTTTAACCTTTCTTACCAAAATATCGCTCATTCTCACACCCTTCTTTATACAGCTCTCTCTCCTACTTGCTGTTTTTTTTTTCCTATTTTCATGTCTTTCCTTAATATCATAAACATAGCAACATTAACCAATTTACTAAAAAAAAAGTTCAATTAAAATTACATGTATGATATAATGTAATATCTGTCCAATGAGATGGTTCGGTGCATAAAGTGCTCAATCTAGTGACCTAGTTCAATCCCCAAGGCTCACATGGTAGAAAGAGTAAAGTGACCAGTGTAAGAAAGGGAACAACAAAGGTGAGTCAAGAAAGACAGAATCCACAGGGTGGCACCATTTGAAGACACTCCCTGTCCTTCTCAGGCCCAGGGTTCCCAGCATCTTGAAGTCATCACAAGTGACTCTGTGAGACCAGATGGAGATAAGAGAGATTCACCCTAGGTGCAAGGGGACATCAATCCCAACACCACACAGAAGGGGAGTCTCAGGAGGACTGTCCTCGTCCTGTCAGTCCCACAAGAGACAGACAAACCAATCCCTCTTTATGCGGTGCCTCTCCACAGGGGACCTGTTCCGACTCTGGCAAATGCTGCCTGCTGAGTCCAATTCCTGGTCCCTTTGGGGTGGTAGAAACCACAGAACAGCTGCTGGTCACAAAGCCCAGGAACGAAGATAATGCTGTGCAGCACAGGGACCTAGGAAAGACCTTGCCCACAGGCCGTGACCCTCTCCTTCAGCAAGCAGCAGAGGACGCGCCTACCTCAGGGACAAGTGTGGGACCTGGAGGAGAGAGAGTTCAGAATGGGCAGTTAGGGTGTGTCCATGTCCTTGGGCACACGCCTTTACATCGTCTGACGTCATCATTATTCCTGCTTCTCTACACACAAAATCTTTGATGTTGCTTTTCGTTTTGTTTTGCACATCTGGGATCAGACCACTGACTCCACCTGCCTAGCATTCGGCTCATCTCCCAGTGTGCTTGCCAGTGCCCTGACTTCAGTGTTTAAAGCTGGCTCTTCTGTGGGCACATGGCATGCTTGGCCGTGGGTTTTCTCTCACCTGGACGTCTCTGGGTACCGGTTCCTGGACACCAGGCTGATGCCTCAGCTCTGGTCGCCTGGACATCTCTGGGCTGATGCCTCAGCTCTGGTCTCCTGGCTGCTGCTTCCACATCTGTGGCGTCCATGTTTCACCCTTATCCATCGTTGTCCAAACACGGCTCACTCTGAACAGCGCTGGCACCAGCCCACTACTTGAACAGTTGACTCTATGCAGAGTCACGGCTTTCCTCCGCTGTGCCTGAAAGACCCCCGGTCTTTCAGTCAGGAACGAGGCCACCGAGAGAAAGACCAAGACCCTTCTCGCTGCAATAGCATGAGGTTTTATTTAACGACGCGCCGGGCGGCTCCAGCAACCTCTCACGCAGGAGAGACTGAAGCGGCCCCGAGCAGCTCGGGCAAGGGGTTTTTAAGGGGTCTTGGGGTAGGGGGTGTTGCTTAGCTGAGGAATTTTCTATGAACTTTACAGTCATTGGTCGGCAAGAGCTCGGGTGGAGTTGGCTCTTGGTGATCGTTCCAGTCCACCTGCTTAACCGCAGGCTGTTCATTCTGGGTGACAATTATTGATGGAATTCCCCTTTGTGCAAACTTGCTTTTCCAGAACTGAAGGGCTTGAGGTCTTAAGGGGTGGGGAAATACCTGTAAAAAGCTCAAGGCTGTACATAGTTTTAAGCAATGACTAACAATGGATGTTTGGATGGCTATAAACAATGGATGCCTGAATGACTACAAGCAAGGGCTATACTGTGGGCCTGAACCAGCCTGCTTTGTGAATTTTAGGGCGAGGGTCTCAGGGTCCAACAGTGCCAGCCTTCCGCTCATGTTTCCCTCTGGGTGTTCTTGCTTCCACTCTTGCTTCCATGGTGATGTCTGTGGTCTGCGCGTGTCCCCCCCAGAGCTGTGTGTTAAATAAAGGCTTGGCCCTGAGGCGCCCCGTTGGGAGGAGTGGATCAGGGGACTCCTGTCCTAACGGGAAGTCCTTAAGCCACTAGCAAGGAGCCGTCCAGGGGACAGTGGACCCCTGGCCTCTGCCTCTCTGCTCCTGGCTGCCCTCAGCACATTCCCGGAGGCAACGGGTCGCCAAACCCAGATGGAACCTTGCACCCGAACAGGCCTTTCTTCACCAGTCAATGGCTTCAGGCATTTCGTTATAGGATTAGAAAACTGACCAGTACGAGGCTATGCTTGCGTGCTTTTCTGTGCCAGTAACGCCTACAGACTGTGTCATGCAGTCCAGACTCACCACATCCCAATTCACCTTGTCTGCATTTTCTACTTTGAATCAGTGATGGTCCTATGCAATCCATGCAATTCAAGTTCTCATATCTGTGTTTTGGATTGCTATGGTAACACCTAGCTATATGGTAGTCTGCTGATATATAGTCACGTGTGTTTCCTGCTGTACCTACCCACTGTTTCTTCTTTCTGTGTTTGAACATTAATCTCACTTTTACCAGAGACCTTTCTGTGACATACATGATATAACCAAGTACCTCAAATATATCATGCATTTATTACATGCTTTTTATTTTAGTTGAAATGGAAATAATTATTTTAATATGTTTTCAAAACCGACTAGGTCCTACTGTGTCAAATAAATCTCCATTCTTTCTGGTGCTTTTGGTGTCTCTTTTGCAAGTTCCTTCTGGTTTTGAGGCTTTGTGTTCAATATTTGCCCTTCCGCTGTGGTTTTGTTTGTTCCTGTTCCCCATGTGTGTGAAACTATTGACCAGACATTATGTGGGCTGTGCCAGAGCTCACAGTGAATACAGCTCACAGTGAATACAACTGCCAGTGTGTTTGGGTTTTGCTCCACCTGCTCATTGTTGTTTGCTCTATCACTTTGTCTCAGCTGCTGCAAGCAAAACCGCATAGCTGGAAAGCTCCACATGGGGCGCCCTCCTGAAGGTGGGTACCTTTGGTTTCACTCAGTTGGATGGGACCCTATTCTTTTTTTTTTTTTTTTTTTTATTCAATTGTGGGTATATGCGTGTGTGCATGTGTATGTGTGTGTGTGTGTAGAACCACGGACAAATTCGGGAACCACCATGGACCACCTCCACCTCCTCCTTGTTTACTCTGTCCCTGAATTCACAGGCTCCGCCCACCAGGACCAGAAGCGCAGGCCGCCCTCGCTTCCACCCGGCGTCTATACATGGGGTCTAGGATCCGAACTCAGGGCCTTCTGCCTGCAAGGCAGAGGCTTAACCCCTGAGCCACCTCTCCAGCCCCGGATGGGACCCTATTCAAGTCCTGGGCTGAAGCCACCTGCCCAAGGTGGGTCTCATCCCAACCCCCTCACACCTCTACTTCCTTCAAAGCATTGATCTCCCTGTGCACAAGGGGTCCTGATGTCAGAGCTGAAGGCAAGAGGGAGAAGCGCAAGAGAAGCTGCCTCCCCAGGCAGGGCCCTGAGGCCAGCCGAAGGCAGGCCTGTCTCTCAGCCCTCTGTCCTCTTGGGTTGTGCCCCTTGTGTGACAAAGCGCATGGAAAATGCCAGCATGCAGGATGTCCATCAGCTTACTTAGAACAAAAGAAAGTGGAGGCAGATCCTTATCATACAGCTGTGGTTCACCTCTGGCAAGCTCCTGGAGGAAAGCGGTGCGTGCCACACCTGAGAGAGGGAGGGAATTTTTTGTTTGTTTGTTTGTTTCTCTCTCTCTTTCTTTCTCTCTCTCTTTCTTTCTTTCGCAGTGGAGAACTTATTCTGTCTTATCTGCATTTGAGGACTGGCTGACCTATCACCATCTAAGTAGAATATTTTACAGCACTAATTTTCTCTCATTAAACTGGGTATATGGGTCAGGCACCCTGACCCTCGGGGAGTTTGGCTTTGACTGTTTGTGTATGACATCAGGAATCACTGGGGCTGGCCACAAGCAGTCAGGATGTGATGGCTAAAGCTCTAGCTCTGCTTTTGCGTTGCCCTCCAGGGTAAATCCTGGCCCTTTGCCCTCTCCAAAGTGGCCCTCCTGGTTGACCAGTGATGCCCTCTGAAGATCCTCACTCAGATCCCTGGACCCTCAAGACTAGCTATACCCCCTCAGGTGCAGCCTTGGGGCTTCCGTGGCCTGTATCTCCTTTCCCATGAAATGCTCAGTCCGGGCATCTGCTGCTCCCTGTGCTAAAGCATGTGCTAAAGCAGGCTGGATCATGTTGAGACCCATCTAAGCCACTCCAGACTGCGGGAGCCACTCCCGGGACATTGGCTGCCCTAGGCTACCTCATCTACTGAAGAAAGAGATAGCGGTCAGGATCCCAGTTCCAGCAATGCTTTTAGGGGGTGCAAGGTCAGGGACTGGTCCCACCACACCTCCACACCTCAGGGGCTGGGCCAGTCCTGGAAGTCACCTCTAGAGACCCTACCCCTTCAGCCCACCCACCTTTCAAGGGTGTAAACCCTCCATTCCCTTCTTTCCTCCCTCTTTTTCCTTTTCCTCTCTCCCTCTTTTGCTGGTGGTTCTGGAAAGTTCATGGAGCAGTTTGTGACTCGAGACTCAACTGGGGTCCAGACTCAACTGGATCTGAACCCCATCTCCACCCCTCTTCCGGTCCTCGTTTCTCTCTTTTCCTGTAGCTTTTGTTGTGGGGGCTAGACATGCCCAACAAGACTCACCACATAAATTGGGTGAAGAAAAGCTTTACTGCAGAAACCGGTGCACCAGGGCCACACCTCAGAGCTCTTTCATCTCGAAGTGTAGCCCCAATGGGGTCAAGCAACAGTTTTAAAAGGCAAACATCGCAGATGCCTGGCATCTTTTTGTTTTTTGATTTCTTGTTCCTTGGAGAAGGGTGCTTAGCAGTAAATTCCCAGTCAGATTGGACTATTTTTAATTTTGTGGTCAGCACATATCCAGGTACAGTCATTGTCTCTTATTTAAATTAGAAGTAGTACAATTTTTCTTTCTCTGTGCTGTGTAAGCAAGCCAAGGTACAGAAGCAGAAAGCCAGGTTAAAAGTCAATATTGACTTACTCCTTGTGTTCTGTTAGTCCTCTTTTCAGTTACCATGGAACCGAATAAACAACTTAGCACTTCTTTCTAAAGCCAAGTTCAGCAAGCCGGGTTACAGAGCAGAAGCCACATTCAGTTCCACCAGTTAGCCTGTTTTAAAGCACATGTTAGCTAAATTTCATTTATTTAATATTCCTTGTTCCACTCGCTCCTTTTCTCTCTTTCTTTACATGGCAGACTAGGGCGTCTAACGCTCCCGACTGCAGGGCAGCCAGAGTCCTGCCCCCTCCCCAGGGCTTTGTTTTAATTAAACAGCTTCCCTGGTGCCCACCAGTTCTAAATCATCTTTCAGCAAAGGGGGGAGGCGGATGGCGAGAGGTGGAGGAGAGAGGGGCGGGGTGACGGCAGAAGTGAGGGGTGAGGGGCAAGGACCAGGACTCAGCTTCCCGCCGGCCTCAGCTGAGGCCCCGGGAAGGGTCAGAGTCCCTCTTGCGCCGGGGTGCTCACCGACCCCGAGACGCTTGGTGCTGACTGATGGGAGCTGCTTTTCCCACCGGGTCTGGGGCTCAGAGGACAGTTGAACCCCACTTCCCCTGAGGCCTGTACAGAATCCTCCGCCTCATAAAAATTTCCTTTACACAAATGTGTATTTATCCAGTGTCTTCTCTACTAGTTAATTCCTGAAGTAATTTTATTAATAAATGTCATATGTTTCCTCTTCTGATATTGAGGCAGGATTAGAGCAGCCATGCCAGGACGGGTCTCTAAGGTCTTTGAAGGTCTTGGGAATTCCGGAAGGTCATTGCCCACCCCTTCCCACCGCTGGGTTCACCCTGAAGGAACACTCTTGCTGGGAACTGACTCCAGTGCTCCCAGAGATAAGATGGCCAACTTCCCTAGGAAGGGATTGTGGAGATGAGCTCTCCACATCAAACAAATAACTTGATCCCTAGCTCCTGTGGCCCCTGGAGCAACTGGGTTGGGCCTCAATGGGAGCTAACCAATGAGAAAGACCCAGTTTCCCAGGCTTGTCTAGGTGTACAAATATGCCCGACCCAGGCAGCCATCTTCGGCGCCCTAGCCCCTTATGGCTCTCCTGGGCATCTGCCCCGTGGCACTCAAGGTGCCATGAGGCTGTTTCTAGCTCTATGAGTTCTCAGACGTCCTAGCCCCTCACGGCACTCCACGCCCGGAGTCCATGAGTTCCAGCCTTTCTCTCTCCCCTAATCAACTCTACCTTAATCATCTGCACTTGTGTTCTGGTTTCAATCATCCTGGAACACAGAACCTGCATCACTGGGACATGGTTCCTGTAACACGTGACCCGGAACAGAGACCCAGTAACATTTAGATGGGACTGTGCCCATAACATTATGTCCCACAGCCCTTTACATCTCAGGAGTGATTTTTCTTAAGATAAGGAAGAGCCCATTTATTATTCCAGTTGTTGCTAACTTGCGGCTCTTCAAGTCTGTCACAGTGTTGGATGTTGGCAGCACAAAATCAAAATGTTTAAATTCCGTTGTCTTCAGTAGTGTTCCTATGCTTAAGGGGAACACAGGAAAGGGTTCTGGGAAATGCCACTGAGTCCTTGCACCTCATCGGAGAGAAGGACCCAGAGGAGAGTCTGGCATGCACATTAAAGGATGCTCCGGTGATGGGAGGGGGAGGCACTGGGGGATGGAAAGGGAGGGGAGAGGGGAGGGGGCATAGGGCGGTGGGAGGTTGGAGGGAGGGAGGGGACCAGTGTACCTGTTAAGTTTGTATGAGTGGAAATTAATTAATTAAATAAATTCTGTTGTCTTGCAGATTCCTGTTGCTTGTTGAGTGTTGTGAGCACCACCCTGCTCCAGGCATTTTCCCCCCCTTTCCACCCTCCCCCAGCTCGGCTGCCAGGAAGGAGGGGCCTCTGCACTTTCAACATACTATTTCCTCCTCCTCCTCATTTGCTTGTTTTATTGCTTCCCTGGCATTCAATGCAGAGCTGCACCTCCTTCACTGTTTACAGGTTCGCTTGCAGATTTTCTTACAACTTGTCATTTTCTACAAAATATCTGAAGATTCTTATATGGTCTAGAAGCATAACTGCTTCCTGTGCTGTTCTCCATGTTATAGTTCCATCAAGGCAGAAGACTTTGAAAAATGTCCATTGACGTTTGATTGCTTTTTCATTTTATTTGGGTAAAGATCCACTCTAAAATTCCTCTTAAACAAGATACAACTTTTTCACTATTTCTGCTTTTATAGAGAGCCCTATGATAAAAACCGATAAAAAAAAAAAAACCGATAAAAATTAAATGCCACAATGGATAAAAATGACTGCAAAAGGTAACTGATTATTTGACATTTCTATTCTCCATTTACTAGTTCTTGTGGACAGATTGCAGCCCGGTTTATAGAGTTAATATAGGAAAAAGATTCATACTCAGTTAATGAGTGAATCAGCCATAACTAGAATGGAAAATTCATGATTTTCTTTCAGTTAGATATGGTCTTTATTTTATAGAATAAATTTTCATGAACAAATTTTTCTATTTAATAAAAAGATGTTCATTATACAAAGACAACAATTTATATTTCTCAAACTTTTTCGCTCTTTCTCTCCTTGCGCTGGCCTTCCCACTCCCTGTTGGGAACTCACCGGGTCTCTTCCAGGACATCCGGGCCCTGTCAGATTCCCTTCTTCCTGTTGGCCTGTTTGCTGAGCCCCCTCCTTCTCTCTCTCTCTCTCTCTCTCTCTCTCTCTCTCCCCCCCCCACTCCCCCTTCCTCTCTCCCTCCCTCCACCCCCGCTCACTTGAGACCAAGCCTTCCTCTTTCCCTTCTATTACTCATCTGTCAACACACCTGTTTTGGCTGCTTCCTGTTTGGTCCTGGCTGGCTTTGAGTGCAGAGTCCCCTTCTCTCCCCCACAGACACCCCGGCCTTCTATGAAATTTCTTCCTCTCCCTTTCTCGTTCTCTCTCTCTCTCTCTTCTCCCTCCTACCTCTCATGGGTGAGCCCCCACCTTACCCCAGGAACCCCTGTCTTGGGGTCTGGGTTCTTGGGCCTTCTGGCCGTGACTTCACGGTTGAGGGATGCCCAGCGAGTCCTCGAGTCCTCTCTCCTCTTCCACCTTACTTTCTGCTCCTTCCTCCCCTCCACCTCCCTGCTCTCATCTAAACTTGATCTGTCTAGGCCCTTACCTGCCTTAAATCACTTTACTGTTTATTTACAGTTTAATTTTGGCTTTTGGCTTTGCTTCTGTTATGTTTTTCCTCACCTCACTCCTTGAGTTCAATTTACAGCATTGTGGATTTTCAGGTATCTTACAACTATGTGTCTTCGTTTATTTTATCTTTTTGATAAATGATGTTTTTCTAATTCAAGATACCTTCAAAAGGACATCCACCTGTTTTTGGACTTCTACATGTGTACTTCTGTGAACCTCCTGTGTGTTGTCTGTCTGATCTGTGAATTTATCCATTCATAGAGTTTTATGTTTTCTCTTTAACATGCTTTAAATACGAAGGTTTTCTAAAAGTTTTCAAGTTCTATGTGTCATTGATAATTAAAATGATTAATTACTGAACTAAATGCTATTATTTTATTCTAACTTTCTGGGTTTCATTAATACCAGTTTTTTATTTAATTATTCAATTATGCGTGCGTGTGTGTGTGTGTGTGTGTGTGTGTGTGTGTGTGTGTGTGTGTATGTGTGTGTGTGTAGAACCACGGGCGAATTCGGGAACCACCATGGACCGCCTCCACCTCCTCCTTGTTTACTCTGCCCTGGGATTCACAGGCTTTGCCCTACCAGGACCAGAAACGCAGGCTGGGGTCTAGGATCTGAACTCAGGACCTTACGCTTGCAAGGCAGAGGCTTAACCTCTGAGCCACTTCTCCAACCCCACCAGTTTCTATTTTTAATAATAAAATTTTCCTAAATGTTAATCTGCTTTTGACAATGTTTTCAATGTCTGTTTCCAGCACTGATCCATGAAGTTCACTCTACTAATGTTATGTCCTTGTCTACAGGAGACCTGGCATGTGTTTTTGTTTCAAAATAACAAAATTGTGGCCACTTCAATTTTTTTCATCTTATTGAACACTTATACTTCTATTTTGATTTTCGTCTATGTTTTTAATTTGGCATGCTCAATTAAAATGCACATAGAGCACATAGACACTTAAAATGAATAATTTTGATAACTAATAAAAGGCCTAAGTACTACTCACTTAAGTACTCTTAGTCTTGTTTGATCTTGATTTTTTTTAAAAAGTTGAAATTTTTAATAATCCTGTAAAATAAGGCTGCATATCAACACACCACAGGCACTCTTGACTAAGTCCTTACAGAAGACATATATATAGCACAAGAAAAATGTCTAGATCACTCAGAAGAAACCAAGTACTTGACCTCATCTCAAGGTTTTATCCCATGCATATAATTGATCTTGATTTTGACGAAGCTTCACAAAAGGTGATATTGTGTTTATACTGGAGATCTGATAACATTACTTTCACAATTCCTTTAAAGATTTTTTTCCCCATATGTTCCCAGAATAGCAAAGCCACTCTAAACTTACTCATTCCTCCAACTTTTTCTAGGAATCTTATACCAACATATCTAGCGGCCAGAAAGAAAAAAATGTAAATGATTTCTGAGAAATTCATTGGAATTTCTTCATTCTCCTGGTATGTATGGGCTCCCTTTATTAAGACAAATCTGCTTTCTAATTCCATGTTCCCATGTGTACTCCTGTGTTCTGCTACAATCTGCACTTGTAAGGTTGATTGACTTGACTGGAGCGTCCAGTAAAGTGGAGAAATCTGAAATGCTGCTGATAATCTTAGGCCCATTTCAGTCCTCTGTGTGGGACCTACATTCTGACGACAGATGAACAGACAACTAACAAACAGTAATGACCCCTTCTCTACCCTCCTAGGTGCAGAAGTTCAATCAAACCCTCCATTTAACTTCCTTGCCAGTCTCTCTGAGCTGCAACTCCGTTCTCTACACTCCCATTCCACGGACTGCACCCCGAAGCTATTCACTGCTCCAGGAGAGACCTAGAACTTTCTGTCACTGTTGGCTTCACCCAGGCACCTCGCTCTATGAGCTGAACTTCATCTGTTGACTTCAGTCATCCTCCAGAGTCAACTGCTGCCCTGCCGTCTGCCTGTCAGTACTTACCCTGCCCTTTAGATGCCTCCAGACAGGATCAGGAAACTCACCACCGCTCTTGACCACTTATCCCCCTGCCTCCTACCAGAGAAGGCAGCCTAGCGGACCCAGCCCACAGGGTCAGCACCCCACCATGAGAACTGGAGGACAGGTCGCCCCAGCCTGTAACTTTTCCCAGGAAGTAGGTAAGAAAGAGTACACCCTAGCAAGAGGCTGGAATGTTAGGGTTCCTGGCTCCAGCTTGATGCCCTGCCCCCCCACCCAGGTGCTTTTAGCAGGGACACAAGATCAAAGACTGATCCCAACCACACCTCCGGGCCCTACCCCTTCAGCCCACCCACCACCCTGAGGGTACAAACCTTCCATTCCCTTCTTTCTGCTCTTTCCTTTAATCTTCTCCCTCTTTGGGTCACAGTTTGGAATTACAATTAAACTTTCATCAAATTCATGGCGCTTTACAGTAGTAGTAGTTTTCTCTGGAGTTAGAATATAGGTTTTCCTTGAGAAATAGCTTAGCTCCTTAGAAAAACTGCTCCTTAAGATCTGTTAACATTGTCGGGGCTGGAGAGGTGGCTCAGAGGTTAAGCCTCTGCCTTGCAGGCGGAAGGTCCTGAGTTTGGATCCTAGACCCCACGTATAGACGCCAGGTGGAAGAGGATGCGGCCTGTTTCTGGTCCTGGTAGGGCGGAGCCTGTGAATCCCGGGGCAGAGTAAACAAGGAGGAGGTGGAGGCGTCCATGGTGGTTCCCGGATTCCCTGTGGTTCTACACACACACACACATACACACAATTGAATAAAAAAAAAAAAGATCTGTTAACATTGTCAAGGAAACCGTTCTCTGTTTTTTGTTTGTTTGTTTTTTAAAGCAACTGTTTTCAAGGAATCAGCCACTGGCACCCTTCTGGGAGGGCAGCAAGGCAGACCCAGACCGAACCATGGACGGGGCGACCCAGACAGAACCATGGACAATCCAGACAGAACCATGGACGAGATACTTAACTCTCTTAATCAAGATTCCTGGAACATCTGGTGACAGCAAATTCTAAGAATTCATTAACGATCAAGAGTTCATGTAAAGTTTATAAAAAGTGCTGGCAGAAAAGGCTTGTTAGTGACTGAATTCCTCCTCTGTACCCTTCCCCCATTTGGCCCACCTCTAACTCCATGCAGATCTGTGTATAAACACAAAGAATTGAGACCTAGAGCTGCGTCTAGCATCTGAGTGGTGTCCTGGAACTTCTAGCTTCAATAAAACTTCTGTTTTTTAAATTCTACAGGTCCACATACCCAGTCCTTTCTATCCTGCTGCTGACACAACCTTACGACCTTGGGGCTCAGTTCTGCTAGCCTCTGGCAGCTCTGCAGTGGCATCCTCAGCGGCTCCAAACACTGCAGCGGCTGTACTGTGTCTGTCTCCAGTGAGACATTTTGCACTGGACGGGTAGCCGTTTTCTAAGACTGCGTGCGCGCGCGTGTATGTATTCTAGACCGCACTTGAATATGTCTGCCTGGAGACCCAAAGGAACATCTGGAATCATCCTGAACTGTTCTATCTCTTTATTGCTTTCCTCTGGAGTTTCTTAGGCTCCACCTTTCTGAACTGAAAGTGCAGGCTGCCACCATTTCCACCGGAATTTTTACATGGAATCTGGGATCCAAACTCAGGTCTTTTTGCTTGCAACGTAAAGGCTTTAATCCCTGAGTCATCTCTCTAACCCTTATTTTTATTTTATAAAATAAAACTTATTCTATAAATTCTAACAATGTGGCAAAGATACAAACATGCCTGTGTATGTTTTGGGCATAGCATTCACAATAGCAATGGACAGTTCTGGGTTCCCGCACACCATCTTGTGTGCAGTTACTTTACTAGGAGAGTAGGTGAAGCCCCAGAGAGAAAAAAGTCTTTCTTAAGACAGCGTCTACAGCCTGACCTGAAGAACATTGGCGTATGGACTGCACAGGTCTTCTAGAAAGAACAGGATTGAAACTGAGCCTCTCCTTGGCAAGCAGAATGACCTGAGTTCAGATCCCGGATTCCACCTAAAGATGTCAGGTGAGGTTGGAGAGCTGGCTCAGGGGTTAAGACACTGCCTTGCAAGCACAATGTCTTGAGTTCGGATCCCAGGTCCCAGGTAAAAAAACCATCAGGAGAAACAGCAGCTGCCTGCACTTCTGCCTGGGGGGGGGCAAAGCCTGGGAAATCCAGAGTGAAGCAAATCCAAGATGATTCCCAAACTCACCCTTGGTCCTCCACAGGGACACACAGTGTTCTCTCTCTCTCTCACACACACACACACACATGCAAATAAATAAATTTTTTAAAAAATCAAGTGGAAATGGAAGTACCTACACTTCTGACACTGGAAGGTGGAGCCTGAGAAACTCCAGAACAAATGAAGAAGGAAGTAGAGCCATCCAGGACGATTCCCAGTCGCCCTTGAGGCGTCACAGGTACCTACAGTGCCCTCTGATACACGCACGCACACAAAGATTTTTATTTTATAAAATAAAAATAAGGGTTAGAGAGATGCACGCAAACATGCACACATGCATGCACACAAGCACACATGCACACTTAAAAAGAAAGACAGCAGTTTTATTCTTTTTTTTAATTCAGTTGTGTGTGTGTGTGTGTGCGCGCGCGCGGGATTCACAGGCTCCGCCCTACCAGGACCAGAAGCGCAGGCCGCCCCTACTTCTGCCGGCGAGAAAGACAGCAGTTTTAGGACAAGGATCTCAAAAGCAATAGTTGTGTTAGAAGCCAAAAATGCCCTTGGTTCTGTCCTTGCCAAAGACCAGTAAGGCTGGGCAAGTGGAAGGTTCTGCCGATGCGCTTTACCCTGCCCTGCACCAAAATGTGGAAAAATCAATTCTATGAGAAATCACAGAGCTGACTGAAGTGACAAATGATTTGTCACGTGTCCTTCACCACAAAGGAGAGCTTTCCTAGTACTGACAGTCCTGCCAGCTCCCTCACTACCGTTGCCTTGGGCCACCATCCCGCAAGGCCTGTTTTCTTTACTCCTGATTTCCGCACTGTAACTCCCTAGTAACTCCTTGGCAACATCTGAGACCATGAAAGATTTTGACCCACCAAGGATCTCTCGTGGTGCTTTCCAGTACTTTCTGCATGTACTTGCTGTTGCTGCTCCCCGCTAGCCTAAGGGTAAGCTATGGCTCCACGGACCACCAAGCCCTCAACACTAAACTTCTCGTTCTCTCTCCTGTGTTATTAGTTCTTAGTTCCTCTTAGACCTTCATATGGCACCCATACATGGGCGCAGTAGCTCTCCATTCCCCCACCTTCCCATCCACTCTAATCATTACTTCCCTGGGAGCAGTTAGAGAGCTCTAGGTTGCCATTCTCCTGCAGGCTTCCTGTCCATGTGGCGTGCCAGTGTGCACCCACAGAGGCCAGAGGGCAACACCAGTCAGGGGCCTTCCTCTACGGCTCTCTCTCTCTCTGAATAACATCTCCCCCACCTATCCAACCACTTGTGTTGCCCCCACAGCCATCAGTGATCACCCCCCAGTGCTGGAGCTACAACACCCAGTAACTTGCTTGTTTCTGTTTTGTTTCTTTTTTCCCCACTGGCAGCTCTGAGAATTAAGAGGACCCCAGTTGCACTGGGCCAGTGCCCTCCCACCCAGCTGCCACTGAACAGTTCCCTTGTTTTTAACATCCTTATCTGAGACATCATCAGTAAATGTGGTCACTCTGTAGACAATCTTGCTTGGCTCTATCAGTTGTTTGCAGTTTCCTGATTCTCAATCGGCAGAAGACAAACTAAATCCCAGGATGAGGAGCTTCTTTCCCTTTCCAGGTTCCGTTAATTTCCCCTTTCTAGTCTACCAGATTTGCATCTGCCAGGGAAACCAGCCAACTGCCAGTAAATCGATATTTATAAAGTAAAGTGGTAGGAAAATAAAAACCACTGGTGAGGAGGGCAGAGGGGTGGAGACTGCTGTGAGGTCAGAGGAAGGTGGGGTTACTGGAGGGCAGGTGTACTCTTCCAGAGTTAAGGCTGTAGAATGAGTCGGGACTGACACCTTAAAGGGGCTCTGCCATCCTGAACTAGGTGTCCAAACCTTTGAGCCTGAGATGCGTGCGCCCCCCCACACACACCCTTACCTGCTAAGTGCCGGCTCTCTTCCTGGCTGAATCCACTGCAGTGTCTTTCCCGCTGCACAGGGGCCTCAGACCACTGTGCCACTTAGGAACCGTGTGTACTCTCAAGTCAGCTCGAGGCGCCAACTCCAGAAACCTCAAGCAGGCATCCACGGGAAGACGTCTTGAGTGGCAGGATTGAACCCGGCACCATGCGTGAAGACTGCTTCCCCGCTCACGGGCTACAGGGAACTTGTAAGCTTGATGGGCATCACGCCCACTGCGTGGCATGAGCATATCCTGTGTGCCTTGGTGGACGGCGCCCCCCTCCCATCACCGGCACCTACCGGGACCTCCCTATTCTCCCATCACTGCCCTCCCCCTCCGCAACCCGCCGGCACATCCCCTCATCCCTAGGCACTGGTCCGCACCCTTCTGCACCCGCCCCGTACCCCCGGAACCCATCGGCATCCCAGTACCCCTGGCACCTTCCGCACCCGCGGGCACCCCCCACCCCCGTACCCCCGTCACCCATTGGCACTCCCAGCACCCTTCCGCACCCGCGGGCACCCATCCGCACCCCCACATCCGCCCGCTCTTGCGCAGGAATCTAAGCCGGGCCCGGGGCCGCCACCTCACAGCGCTGCGGGCAGGGGGCGCCCGGCCGCCGTGCTTCCTCTGCCCACCGACTCACCAAATGTCTCGGTCCCGGATCCCAGACCCAAAAAAGCTCTAGCCCTAGCTCTTCGACCAGGCAGTAGAAAGCAAAAGAACGGGGAATACCTAGCCCCCACCGCAGCGAATCATGCACAGGGTCAGCCCGGGGGTCGGGAGACCTCACTCGGAAGCCCCCATGGACCGCTTAAGACCGCAGCTTGCCTAGGTAAGAGGTTTCTTCCTCTCAAAAGGGCAGGGACCAGACCTGGTTACCCAGCCCAGGACTGGACAGTCAGGGTTTAGCACCCGCTCTGCGGTAAATGGGACTGGGAAGCTCAGGTCCCCTCTGCCTGGAGCAGCGGAGTTATCAGCTGATGGACACAGCAAGAGGCTAGAAACCTGCCAAGCCAAGGCTGTTCCCCTATCTCAAACAGGGAGGTGCCAGGGACCGGTGAGGACCAGATCAGTCCGGAGAGTCAGGCATTCACCGATCTTTATTGGATCCACTGGGGGCAGATGGGATGTGACATCTGCATATGTGCTGGGGCAGGGGCAAGGGCAAGAGCAGCCGCAAGTGGAGCACGTGGCAGGAGAAGACAGAATCCACTGCTGGAGGTGACAGGCCTGCGAGATCACCAGGGCCTGCTGGAACTGGTGAAGACGATGACAGTAATGATGGTGATGACGACCAGCAGGATGCTGAAGACCAGGGCGCTGATGTTCAGGCACTTGGCGGTGGACGCATAGGCCTGGGCCCCGGTCACGTCGCCCACCATCTTCCTGTCCCTGGACTGGAGGAGACAGGCAGTCAGTGACCCTGGAGCATGCCAGCTGGGAGCCAGGTGCTCTGACTCAGTTTTCCCATTAGGTCAGGGACCCTTCTCCCCCTTCACCGAGCACTAGCCCCTTACCCCACCGTGAATTACTGTCCCCCGTGAGTTCTCTAGGCCTTGCCAGGCATCCCGGGGTCCAGGAATTCAGCTTTAGGGTCGGGATCTCTAGGCAGCCTCATGCTGTGGCTGCTTGGTAAAGTCCCCAACCCAACACTCCACACAGAGGGAGGGAGAAAAGGAGAGGAAGAAAGGGAGAGAGAAGGGAGGGAGAGAGAGAGACAGACAGACAGAGAAGATATGCACAGAAACTTCCCCTCACATCCCAAGGGCCCCATACACTCCAGATGCCCAGGCCCCACACTTTCTTGGACCATCACCCCTCCACACCCACACACAGAGAGACACTAACACTCCAGCACACTCACCTTCACGGAGTAGGCATAAGCAATGAAGCCCAGGCAGCAGAAGTTCATGAAGAGAGCGTTGAACAGGGACCACACCACGTGGTCGGGCACAGAGACCTCCCTGGGCATGTTGACCACCGTGGTTCTGAAAGCAGTCGTGTCACGACGGAGTCCTTCCATCTCAGCCACTTCATACTCTTCCTTGAGCCTTTCATAGTTTGGAGGGAGTCCAACACCAGTGTTGGTCAGAAACACTTGCGAAGTGTTCATGATGCTGACCCGAGACAGCTGCAGGAGTCCAAGAAGAACTGCTCCCGTGGGCCTGTTCAGCAGTTTCGGTTTCTCCAAAGTTTCCTTTTCCTGAATTTTGGTTGAGAGCAGAGGCTGTGGCTGTGAGGGGCGTGGCTATGAATAATGAGTTGGGAGAGTGTGGGGGTTGTCAGGCTAAAGCCTCCACTCTGGAGAATGACACATTAGCATCTAAAATAGGCAGTCCTTAGCTAGATTCCTCCCTTTGGAAGTTGAGTTTTGCTTCTTTGCATAGACAATGGCAGCGAATTCCTCCTCTGGGAGTTGAATTTACCTCCTGTCTGTTCTTAGATTGCTTTTATTCTTCTCAGGACTGGCTAGGTTATAACCTCCCCTTACAGTTCCTGTGTGTGTGTGTGTGTGTGTGTGTGTGTGTGTGTGTGTGTCCACTCCCTCTGGGAGACAGAGAGAGAGAGAGAGAGAGAGAGAGAGAGCGCACACACTGTGTGTCCCTGTGGAGAACAAGGGCGACGTCGGGAATCATCCTTCTACCGTCTACCTTCTTCTTGCTTCCCTCTGGGATTCCAGGTGCCCTCCAGGGCTGAAAGTGCACGCTGCCACCTTTTCCGCCTGGTGTTTTTAACGTGGGACCTGGATCTGAACTCAGGACCTTACACTTGTGAGATAGAGTCTTAACTCCTGAGCCTCATCTCCAGCCCTAGAATCAACTTTTGAAGTATGAAGGGCATGCAGGACTTTCTCTAGAAACTGTATGTTGAGAATTGAGTCCATTGCCTTGGTATAACAACATACAACCTTGGAGCCTCACCCTTGATCTATAATCTGAGTACTATCTGTTCATTTTAGTGTCGTTTATAATGAGGACATATAATGATGGTTACAAAGCGAAAATCATCACAGCACCGATGTTCAGACCCACATCGCATTGCCCACCATAGGAGCCCACATGCGCGCGCATGCACACACATGTACACACACACATGCACGCACACGCACACCATGCACGCATACACACACGCACACATGTACGCACACCATGCATGCACACGCATGCATGGACACACATATGCACACATCATGCACGCACACACACTCCCATACATGCACACATGGACACACATGCATGAATACACACCACGCATGCACGCACACATGCACATACACACACCATGCATGCACACGCATGCACACATACACATGCATACACTCACCATGCACTCACACACATGTATGCACACACCATGCACGCACACACACCACTGTCACACACAGTAGGAGCAAGGCACAGACTCTTACAGTCCCACCCTCCAACGTGTGCTCTGGGAAGGTGAACCCTCAGGCTCGCACCCTCCAAGATGTGTTCTGGGAGGGTAAACCCTCAGGCTCACACTCAGCTTCTTGAACCATCACGCTTCTCCACCAACATCACCTTCACAGAGTAGACATGACCTATGAAACCCAGGCAGCAGAAATTCATGAAGACTGTGTTGAACAGGGACCAAGTGACATAGTCTAGTGGCAGGACAGTCTCACTGTGAATGTTAATTGCAGTGAATGGCACAGGAGCCAAATCTTCCTTAACCATGTTCTGCTTTTAAGGGAGGCTCTCGGTTCAAGGAAGAAAGTAGGAAGTGGATTTGTGGGTGGTGATGTATGGCTATTTGTACAGTGAGGTCCAGATGCTGGGGGATGGATCAAGTAGGGTTTGGGCCCCTTTTTGGACCCCACAGTTCTGCTTCCTGGTGATTGTAAATCAGTCAGTGCAAGAACCAAGTCGGGTCGCATCTCAGGGCCCCCACCTCCTTGGAAGGGAGTCTCCCCAACCCAGGCCAACAGCTGCAGCCCCTCATGTCCGACCCAGGGCTCCAGCCAGGACCCACACAGTCCTCCACTCTCCCACCCTCAGAGCCCTCCCAAAGCCCACCCTCACTGTGGGGGCCCTTTCCTGGGATGAGCTGCTGTGGTGGGGGCTGAGAGGCTACAGCTCCCTATCACTCCAGTTGTCAGAGAGCAGTGGTCAGTGTGGCATGTCCAGCTGCGACCTGGACTCTGCTGGCTGACTGGAGAGTGTCGGGAGACTGGACCATTCATTCCAGTCTCCTGCCAACACCCATGAAGCACAGAGATGGCCAGTTAGTGTAAACCCGCCTCTCTCTCCTTCATCCCCATCATTTCATTAGAGGACTTGAAGTTGGGGCAATGGACAGAGGTGTGGACCACGGCAGCAATTATGGGATTGCCCCTTGGCAAGGCCTTCCTGGATGTGTAAGCTTTTCCTCTTGCCTTAGAACATACCCAGGAAGATGGGGAAATCTAGGTCTGAGAGAGGTAAGTTACTTGCACTAAAGCATTACTGGAACTTCCAAGTAACAACTGTGCTGGTAAGTTGTCCACAGTAACAGAGTCTAAGATCCTAGAACTGACCCACACTTGCCTCCTGGTCTCTCTTCTCCCCACAGAGGCTAGTCTGCCTGGTCCCTTTACCTAAGTGTGAGTGAAGCAGAAGTTAAAAGTTTTGTTACCCAGAACAGGATGCTTTAGGGCTTCCAACCCAAAGCTCCGTGTGATCCTTGGCTGAGTTACATGGAGACTGCATTAAAAGCAAGGTTGAGTCCTTGATCCCCATTAGTGAGAGTACTTTTAACTGTTGGGTACAGAACTAAAGGGCCAGCATTGTAACCACGTGTTCTGGGTCCTGAAACCAGCCTCATCCTTTATCATTTATGTACATATGGATGACTCTGTGTGTGTGTGTATGTATGTATGTGTGTGACTGTGTGTACACGTGTGCATATACACAAGTGCACTTGAGTATGTGTGCCTGTGGAAGCCCAAGGATGACATCTGGAATCATCTTGGCTTGTTCCTTATCTTAATACTTGCTCTAGGGATTCCTGAGGTCTGCCTTCCAGCACTGAAATTACAGGCCACTGCATTTTTATTTATTAAATTATGTATGTATGTATGTATTGTGTGTGTGTGTGTCGGAGAACACTGTGTATCCCTGTGGAGGACCAAGGGTGACTTCAGGAATCATCCTGGATTCTTCTATCTCCTTCTTGCTTCCCTCTGGGATTCCTAGGAGCCCACCGGGGCCAGAAGGAAGTGCGGGCTGATGCCTTTTCTGTCTGGTGTTTTTACGTAGGACCTGGGATCTGAACTTAGGACCTTGTGCTTGCAAGACAGTCTTAACCCCTGAGTCATCTCTCCAGCCCTCTACTCAGCATTTTTAAAAATTTTTTTTTATTTATTCAATTGTGCATGTGTGCGTGTGTGTGTGTGTGTGTGTGTGTGTGTGTGTGTGTGTGTGTAGAACCACGGACGAATTTGGGAACCACCATGGACGCCTCCACCTCCTCCTTGTTTACTCTGCCCTGGGATTCACAGGCTCCGCCCTACCAGGACCAGAAACACAGGCCGCCCCACTTCTGCCCGGCATCTATACGTGGGGTCTAGGATCTGAACTCAGGACCTTCTGCCTGCAAGGCAGAGGCTTAACCCCTGAGCCACCTCTCCAGCCCCTCTACTCAGCATTTTTACATGAGATCCGAGGATTCAAACAAATCCTTTTGCTTGTGAGGCAAAGATTTTAACTCCTGAGCTGTCTCCCTGGCCCGCTTTCTGTTTTTGTTTTTTTTTTTTTAATTATTATTTCAGCTCATACAAACTTAATAGGTACACCAGCCGCTTTCTGTTAAGACAGTCTCGCTGTAGCCTGGGCAGGGCCTCACACTGAGGCAATCCTCCTGCTTGTCCTTAGGCTGCGTGCAGGCATGTGATGCCATTCCCAGCTTTGCGGTTCCTGTGACTTAGTAGATCACAGAGTCTTCAGGAACTCTGCCCAGGGACCAGAAAGGTGCCTAAACACATATACTTCCTTCCATTCTTCCTCTTCCTCCTTCTTGCATGTAGGTGTATGTAGTGTGTGTAGTGTGTCCCTCTGTTCTGCTCCACTTTATTTATTTACATAATGGCAGAGTATCTAGTCTAGCCGGCCACCTTGCCCCACACACTCTGTTTCTGTCTCCCAAGCACTAGGACCGCAGGTGGCAGCCATGTCCACCCAACTTTTATGTGGTTCTGAGGATGGAAACCCTGATCCTCCTACTTGCTCTTTACCCACTGAGACATCTCACCAGCCCCACGCATGGTATGTAAGCTCTGTTCCCAAGGCACTCCACGTTCCCTTGCTCACAGGCTTACCCTCAGCCATGTGTCCTTGTTTATCTTCAGGTGTTTGAGGAGGAGCTGATTTCAGCCCTGTGTGAGATCTTCCCAGGAAAGATTCCCGAGGACTCTGATGAAATCTACAATCCACTAAATCCCACTTCAGACACATTCTCTTGAATTCAGACCTTCAAAAAACATATTTCTTTCCGAACCTTGTTTTTAATTCACATTTGCTGTAACAATTCTTTGACCAAATTTTTTCTGTAGTAGTTTTTATGCTTATAATTTGTTCTAAGAAAGAAGGAAAGGAAGAAAGAAAGAAAGAAAGAAAGAAAGAAAGAAAGAAAGAAAGAAAGAAAGAAAGAAAGGAAGGAAGGAAGGAAGGAAGGAAGGAAGAAAGAAAGAAAGAACGAAAGAAAGAAAGAAAGAAAGAAAGAAAGAAAGAAAGAAAGAAAGAAAGAAAGAAGAAAAGAAAATAGAGGAAAGAAGATTCCCACAGGGACACATAACAAGCAGAATCTCCCCCGCAAGCCCTGTACAATAATAATTCAAAACACGTTAGTTTTAAACAAAACAAACACCAGTTTATAAAAACTCAAGTGGCTCCAAACCTAAAGAATAGGTTTATAATATTTATAGTAAAAATGAGATTTTTGCATTTGCCCAATTTCAGGTAACACTTCTTTTGTTTTCTTTCTAGTCAAGTTTTACTTCCACATTTGCATATCAGGTTTACATATCAGAGGATAACCTTCAGGACCTAGAACAAAAGACTTAAAAAATAAAATAAAATTTGTAAACTAATTTTTTTAGTTAAAATGTATATTTTAGGGCTGGAGAGGTGGTTCAGGGGTTAAGCCTCTGCTTTGCAGGCAGAAAGTCCTGAGTTCGGATCCTAGACCCCATGCATAGGGGGCGGAAGCGGGGGCGGCCTGCGTTTCTGGTCCTGGTAGGGCGGAGCCTGTGAATCCCAGGGCAGAGTAAACAAGGAGAAGGTGGAGGCAGTCCATGGTGGTTCCCGAATTCGCCCGTGGTTCTACACACACACACATACATACACACACGCGCACACACATACATGCACAAATGAATAAATAATAAAAACAATAAAAAATGTATATTTTAAATATTATAGACTTAAATCCCATAATTCTCCAAAGCCAACAGATGGGTGTGTGTCACGGCCAAGTTCAGAGGCAAGCAGGCAGAATCAGGCACAGGAGTCCTGGGATGGAGTCTCAGGTGCCAGCCTTCCCTACCTGTCAGTCTCCTGGGAGGGGTTTCCCCAGGGGCCCTTGTTTTTTTTTTTTTTTTTTTTTAAGCTCTGTTCCATCTTTTAATTCATGAAGTTTATTCACTTTATCAGTAATCATGTTTCAGGGGTCCTTGTTTTGCTCCACACAGATAAGAATGAACAGGACCCGTCCTGGGCAACAGGAAGCTCTTCCAGCCTGGTCCTGGCATCTTTGGCTCTTTGGCTTCTGAAGGGTTGGGGGACACACCCGCAAGCAGCAGCACGTGGGCTCCCTCAGTGCCACAGGTCCTGTGCAGACCAGGATCCAGCTTCCGCTGCTCTGGATGGCGGCCTGGGCATCTGAGATCCTGGCCCTGAAACCTGATGCTCTCTGGAGCTGCCCAGCGCCCAGGGCTGCAGGGTTTGGCTTCTCTGCTGTTTGGCTCTCTGGCTTCCGGCTCTGCCCTTTCACTTCCTCCTCACTGCTTCTCTTTTTCACCTGCAGGCATTGTCTCTGCCTGGCTGCTGCAGTCACTGTCTCAGTTCCTGACACGCCCCGCATTCAGGAAAAACCTAGTGTTGCAAAATCAGTGCAGCACATGCCGTCACATGCTACGCGGAACAACCATTATCCAGCCAGAAAGGGACATTTGCACCAACTGCAGATTGTCAGGAAGACGAGGAACTGTGTTTGCATCCAAAGCAGCACTGTCCTTTTCCTACCAGTTACAAAAGCTCCTCAGCCAGGCCCCCTGAATTCTGGGGCCCCTCAGATAGATGAATCTCTAACATGAAAGTTGAAGCAGCCATTAGAGTCTCACCTCTGTGAAATCGGTCACCACGGACTCAGACAGACTCAGAAAATGATACACGCACTAATTCGGGGTGATTTCTTTAAGAAATTGCCTCTTTTTTTCCAGTTTTGGGTTGATAATCATAGACTAGTCATCTAAAATTATCCCTAAGGGCACCAAGTTGGATTAAATATTACCAGAGATGTTAAGATCCAAGTCTGGGGCCTGGAAACCATAATCTTCAGGCATGAGCTGAAGTGATAGTGAAAAGTGGAGAAAGAGATTTATTGACGTGACCATGTGGGAAGAGGAACTAATAAAGGGGCCCAATAATACCCAGTCTGTCTTTGGGTTGAGTCTGGGTGAAGGGCAACAAGGATGTCTAAGCCCTGTGGTCAGGTTCAGCTCCCGTGCCCCCACGTGGGGATTCGACCAGTCAGCATGGGTGTGAAATCTCTCCTCTGAGGCGGGTTCTTCCCGTCTTTCCTTCTTCCCAGCATGAGATCGGGTTCATTGTTTTAACGATCTGATCTGTCGTTGAAGGGGGGCACCAACCCCCAACAATGAGAGTGCAAGTTGGGCACAGTCTCCGGAGTACAGGTGAGCTGGGCAGTGTGGGGAGGCCTGGTATGGCCTGGTACAGCCTGGTCACTATTCTTTGGCATCTGGTTTTCCCTCCATACGGGGGCCATTTCAGGGAGAAGAGACGTTCATTCCCCTGACCTGTTGGCATCCTTGTGTGCACTTGGCCAGACATGCTGTTCTGGCAGATAAGGACTGCCCCTCTCTGGGCCGTTATGTAGAGGTGGTATTGCCAGTTTCCTCAGCCCTAGTGTTGGTTTGAGCTCTCCTGTCAACCTGGACTCAGAGCTGTCACCGGACAATCATAAGAGAAAAATAAACCCTTGTTCCCTTAAGCCCTTTGATGGTGATTTATCAGCAACCATGCAGACGGCTGCCTAAAGGAGGCGCCAGGCATCTGATGCCCTGAGGCCCCTTGTGGTGTAAGACCTTGAAGGAGGTGCCGGGTGTCTGATGCCCCGAGGCCACTTATGGTGTAGACCTTGAAGGAAGTCCTGGGTGTCTGATGCCCCAAGGCCCCTTGTGGTGTAGACCTTGAAGGAAGTGCTCCCTTGTGGTGTAGACCTTGAAGGAGGCACTGGGTGTCTGATGCTCCTTGTGGTGTAGACCTTGAAGGAGGTGCCGGGTGTCTGATGCCCCAATGGCCCTTGTGGTATAGACCTGGGATTTCCTTGAGAAGTCTGCTGACAGGCTGCCTAGAGTTATCTGTGGCAACTTTTGTGGCTTTTGTTTTCCTGATAAAAATTTTCACTTTTTATTTTTAGTTTTTTGAATGTTTATTGGTTCAAAAGAATTTGGTTCATCTATATGGTGGATTTAATTTGGATTTAAGTGTCTGTCTATACAGGTGGTAAATTCATATTACCATATTACTTTGTCTTATGAGTTAAGTACTTTTGACATCTCTAAATCTCATATCAAAAGAAAATATATTTGCGTATATTAAAAATCTTTCATGAATTGTTAGTATGTAACAAGACTTTAGTAGACCATTAAAGACATCTAGGGCAGGCAAAGAAGACCACTGGGTGACTAAAGGTGCTTGCAGTTCTGGTGCCCTAAAGACAGGATTAGAGCGGCCGTGCCTGGAGGGTCTCTCTAGGTCTTTGAAGGTCTTGCAATTCCTGAAGGTCATCCCCCACCACTGGAATCTCTCTGAAGGAACGCCCCTGCTGACTAACTGACTCCAGTCTTCCCAGAGATAGAGTGGCCAACTTCCCTAAGAGAAGATTATGGAGATGAGCTTTCCATATCAAACAACTTGACCTCTAGCTCACATGGGTCCCAGAGCAACTGGGTTGAGTCCCAAATCGGAGTTAACCAATGAGAAAAGGCCAGTTTCCCAGGCTTGTCTAGGTGTACAAATGTGCCTGGTCCTGGCAGCCATCTTTGGTGCCCTACCCCCTCATGGTACTCAGGGTGCCATGAGTTCTTTTCCAGCTGCCCACTTCTCATGAGCTCTCCGGCGCCCTAACCCCTCATGGCATTAGTGCCATGAGTCTGTTTCTTGCCTGCTTCTCATGGAGGCGCCCTAGCCCCTCGTGGCACTTGTGCCATGATTTCTTTCTAGCTCCTTGCATGAGTTCTCGGGCGTCCTAGCCCCTCATGGCGCTCCACATCTGGAGTCCATGAGTTCCAACCTTTCTCTCCTCTGATAAACTCTACCTTAATCCTCTACATGTGTTCTGGTTTCAGTCTTCGACTCCGGAACACAAGAACCCTACAACATTGGGACAGTGGATTCTTGTCCCTGCATCATTTGGTGACCCAGATGGGACAGCCAAAAGACTGTCCTTGCATCAACCTCAGCTCAGTCCCCAGAGCACCCGTGTGGTAGCAGATGGACTTCTAAAAATTGTCCTCTGACTTCCATGTCATGATATACCTCTCTCTCTGCCTCTCTCTCTTTCTTAAAATAAAGCATAAAGAAGAGATAACAATCTTTTAATAATACTGAAAACTTTTGAAGAGCAGTAGATATCTGGAAACAAGTCTTTTCATCTAATATGGGCAGTAATTTGGCATGGTAAGCTTTGAGATGATTGAAGTCATATCTGTCCATCTGCATAAAATGCCCTAAAGTATATGATTCATATGTGTTCAATACACTTGATACTTGAACCCAAGAACAGAGTCACTCTTGCTTTAGTCTTTGACTGTAAGGTGGCTGTCCCCTCAGTATGGGTGCAATACAGGTTGTTACACACACAAATGCATTCATTAAGGTGTAGAGAGAAATTCTGTTCAATTGCTGGAAAATTTTGTCTGCTTAGATAATGTGGTACACAAATATAACTTTCGCTGGTTTACTTCCTCTTGAAATTTAACAAAAAGTCCTAGATTTCAAATATTTCTAATTGGTTCTGTGATACAATAACTATTTTCCCTCAAATTTCTTTTTTTTTAATTTTTTTATTATTATTATTTATTCAACTGTATGCATGTGCATGTGTATGTGCCCGCCCGTGTGTGTGTGTGTGTGTGTGTGTGTGTGTGTGTGTGTGTGTGTGTGTCTGTGTATGTGTGTCTGTGTATGTGTAGAACCACAGACGAATTCGCGAACCACCATGAACGCCTCCACCTCCTTCTGCCCCAGGATTCACAGGCTCCGCCCTACCAGGACCAGAAGCACAGGCCGCCCTCGCTTCCGCCTGGCATCTATACATGGGATCTGGGATCCGAACTCAGGACCTTCCGCCTGCAAGGCGGAGGCTTAACCCCTGAGCCACCTCTCCAGCCTTTTCCCTCGAATTTCTAAAAACATTTTGGTAAAAGTTTTCTTCTGAAACAGAGAGGAATTGCATTTTGTATTCTTTTTATTGTCAAAAGTAATAGAAAACAAGGGCACATGAGAAAGATTTATATGCTAATGAAAAGACATTTTAAATACATTTGAGAATCCAAGTATAGAAATGTCCTGATATATCATTGCAAAACTAGAATCAGAATAAGTGGTATTAAAAACCCTCTTGTTGGATTATTGCTGTGAGGTTAAAAGCACAATGATAGCAACAATAAAATTGCCTGCTGGTCAAACGCAATAAAAATATAAACTGTCCTAACCCTAGGGAACGCCTGCAGCCAAGGCCCCAAGGCTTCAGGAATGTGGCCCCCCTGCATCTTGACCACAGTGGCCAGAGGGCAAGCCGCAATAGCTCTTGGGTTTAAAGGTTAAGAGAAGCCAGCCCTGCTCATCTCCTCCCAGGGAAGGGGCTGAGAGGACTTGGGTCAGGACTCCACCCAGCTGCTCCTGTGGTCACCCGCCATCTTGCTTCCTGGCCTGTGCTTGTCTGGAGCCTTTGTGCTGAGCCCCGACGTCTGTAACCTCATCAGTCAACATTGCCGAAATGCTTGAAAACCACCTTGCAACCGAAGGATCTAAAGCCCAGGAGCTAACGGAGCAGGGAGCCCAGATTCTTTTGGACAGGACCGCAGCGCCCACCCCTTCACGCCTCCCCCTCAGTCCCAGCCGCATCAATAAGCTTCGCTGCTTGAGGTCTACTGTCCTGCTTCCTGGACAGATCCGCTCTCTGCTTCCTGTCCCACCAGCACTTGCTTCCTGAGAAGATGTCCTCCCCCACTGCAGTGCACCCCAGCTGTGTGCACCCCAGCTGTGTCCTCCCTCACTGCAGTGCACCTTCCCCCACAGGACAGGCCAAAGCCTCTCAAACTATAGCCAGAATGAACCCTTCTGCTCTTGAGCTGTTTTCCTCAGGTGTTTGGTCATAGCTATGAGAAAGCTAACAAATACATCAGTCTCTCAACCTTCACGAATTACAAAACCTTAAAAATTCAAAACTTTGCCAGGTGTCCATGGCCCCACCTGTGTCCGGCTTCTTAAACAGTCTGGAAAGTTTTTTACCAAGCTGGTATCGAAACTAGAGTTTTCGGACAGGGTTGCTGGAGTCATAGGACGTTTCTGTTGGGGTATGCGTCCCCCCCAGTATTGAAGCACAAGCCTCTTTGCCAGAATGAGAGACCAAACCGCCTCTGAGAGGTAAGCATGAGGAAGCTCAACAGGTGCCAGTCAGCAAATCGCAACAGCACTTTTCTTAGGCACAGTGCTGGGTCTCACACATCTTGGCATAGAGACAGAACAGGCAGGGGTAATCCACAAAATCTGCACACAATATTTAGTGAAATCGGACGAAATGTTGATAAAAGCCTGTACTGTAGAAAGCCTGTCTTAGCCCCCTCCTTTCCACGGGGACCGAGATGAGAGACTGCTGGGAGAAAGCTCACGAAGGATGAACATCCAAGGCCTCTGCCCTGGACAAGCACCGGTTCTTACGGCTTCTGATTCCCTCAGGATCCGGTTCTGCTTCCTTAGCAAACAGAATAGACAGCCACAGAGACTGTCCTTGCCTTGGTAGATCACTGACAAGACAGGGTTTCCTTTCTTCCTTTTTCTTTTTTCCCTCTCTTCTGTTTAAACAGGACGTGCATATAAGATTTGTATCCCATCTTTTGTGGCTTCTGGCTCATGGTTTTTGACCAGAGAGCTGGGATCTTAATAAAGCTACAAGTAATAAATCAGCTTTTCCATCAGTATTTGCAGCTTGAGTTCTGTTCCGGATAGGCAGTCACCCCAGGACATACATGCAACTGACATCCCAACTCAGGTGTCCTAACAGCCATCATTATCTCTTACCTTGCAGCTGTGGACCTGGTGTCTAGTGGCCTGGGGGGTTGAAGGAATAGCTAGATGGTTCTGTCTCTCATGGGCTGGGAGGGTCCATGTGTACACACACACACACACACACACACACACACACACACACACACACACACATTAGACTTTTTAATTTCATGGTTATAATTTTTATTTCCCTCAACATTAAGAAATTGAGAGAGGTTCTCAGAGATGCCGCCTAAGACCTCCAGGTACTGGCTTCGGAGCAAACCACCCTTAAACTTCTGGCAGCTGCAAGCAACCCTTAAACTTCTGGCAGCTGCAAGCAACCCTTAAACTTCTGGCAGCTGCTACCATTACTGCAAACTAAGGGCTGGAGCTGTAACTGTCAACTGGCCCCAGAGATAAGGAATAAACTGATAAGAGTCCTACAAGCAGCGCCCTCCAGGTATAAGGTAGCAGAAATTGAAAGGTGAAAATTCTAGTGATATGTGGCCTACTGCCCCCTTCAAACAGCCCCCCAAGTCTTGGTGCAGCAGTCCCTGACCCGTGCTGACAGCAGGAGGGGGCTGTGGTTGTGTGGTAAAATCCCTCCCCAGTCCCCTGAGGACCGGAGCAGCTTGTGCACCTCAGGTCACTTCAGTAAAAGCTGAAGCTCAACTACAGTGGCCAAGGTGTTGCCAGAGCTTCCCCCAGGCAGCCCCTCTGCTCCCTGCTCCCCTGTCTTTTCCCTGAACTCTGGCTCCTTCCTTCTCTGAGGGCTGCATCTGTGCCATACAGGAGTGTCTAAGAGCCCAAGGAATTCTCTGTCCTCTGTTAACAAGTAGGCTTTTCTGGTTTGTGTTTGTCTTAATTATATTACAATCATGGTTGTTCAGCACAGACAGACAGATGTTCCTAAGCACTTTGCATTCCAGTCAGCATAGCTCTACTCAGTGACATTGGTCCCTGTGTAGTTTCAGCTGTCAACTTGACTCTCAAGAACTGAGTCTTTAGGCACACCTGTAAGGAATTATCTAGGTAGGAAAAGCCTGTAGATTATCTTAGATGCATAATGTGGAAAACCCTATTGTTCGGCTGCACAAACCAGCACCAACTCAAACTTACACACGGGAACAGGACTGGAAGCAATAGAGATAGTCAGGCTTTGGGTCAGAGGGCGGGAGGTTATCCTTCACCATCAAACATCAGTATAGATATATGAAAAACCCAGCAGGTTAGATCCTTTACAGCATCATGTTAAACATTCACATTGTAAAACTTGTCTAGCAAGAAAAAGCAGAAGTGACAACTACTTGCTAATGGGACCAGACCTAGGGTCTCCAGGTGGAGCAAGACACCCAGTTGATAAAAGGGGTCACATCTCAAAGCAGAGCTACCTGGCTACGGCAAAGATGTATTAGTCTTGTATCCACAGGTTCACATACTTAAAGGTCTCAAAATGCACGGGGAAGAACCTGGGACACAGGCAGCATTGCAGAGAACAGAAGCAAATCTGGCTGAGAAGGTGATTCAAGCTCTCATGGAGAGGAATCTGCCTGCAACTGTGTCCTAGATGCTAATGCATCACCCTCAAGGGGGCTGGCTTAGGCGTGGCGGCTCACAGTAGGTACCTGTCCACAGCTCCCTAGGAAAACTCACGCAATGGGCAGAATTACTTTAAGAATAGATCTCAGGTAAGCCCAGCCTAGAGCACGCCTTTAGCATAAGAGTCTTTGGAGCACTGACTGACGATGTCAGTCACTTCTTCCCCAAGGTAGAATCAGATCAGAACAAATGGACTAAATCTCATCCCAACAATGAGCCTCAACCAATCACAGAATGGCCCATCAGCAACAGCTTCAGGGAAATTTGTTCAGAGAGGAGGAGGGGACTAATCAGACCAAAGCAGAGTTGCCCTGGACAAGGAGGCACCTGTCTGTCACTCCAGCTTGGGCTACAGAGTCGACCCTATCTCAGGACCCTCAAAACCCCTTCCATAGAATGACCAGATTCAGGTTCCAAAGATAACCTGGTTAAGATGCTCTCTCCAAGTGCACACAAGAAAATGACCATTTCTAATGGTTCCAAACTTCTGTTTTTAGTAATCCATGTTCATGAAGTTCTTTAAAGGAAAGACGATGTTGGGATACGACTCTGTGGGCAAGGGGCTTGCTGCACAGTGAGGACTTCAGTGCAGAGCCTGGCACCCACATACATGCTTAGCGGATGAGAGGGTCATCTACTAGCCCAGTGTATCAGAGACAGAGATAGGAGATCTCTACAGCAATTTCTGGATTTAAATGAGAGACCCCCACTTCAATATATAGTGGAGATCAAAAAAAAAAAAACACCCATCGTCAACCTTTGGCCTCCACATATGCACACATGTACCTGCACCTGCACACATGTGCTCCACATACACAGGAGCATCCACGTACACATGTACACATACCACACACATGCATACAATAAATAAATAAATGGAATGGACCCCCCACACTGTTTAATTGGCTGCTTTGACCAACTCCTACCTGTGCATAGCTCATTCCTTTCAGGCATGGAAACATGACTCTGTTACCTCAATGCACGGGTACCTGGATGAAGCCCTACACTTCCAGCAGTAGATGGGCCAGAGCCATGGCTCAGAGGGACAGACCAGCAACAGGAGAGGGGGACGGAGCAGCAACAGGAGAGGGGGACAGAGCAGCAACAGGACAGTGTGTCCATGCGGCATCAGACCGCAGAGTCCTTGGCTCCAGCTGGCGGCCTGCCCTCCACAGGTCTCTTGTGGTTCTGTTGCTGCTGCTCCCTCGTGTGTGAGTCTCAGCCTCCCTCAGTGCTGCAGGCATCACTGTGAGAAAAGCTGAATCTCAGGGACATGACCCCTTGACCAGAGAAACAAAACTGGACTCTGAGCCGCCTGGCTTTGCCTGCCCTCCTTTTGTAACCTGCCCACTAAAAATGGGACCTAGGACAGATTTCAGGATTCTCAGATTGTTAGACCTTGGAATAAAACACAGCTTAAGGATTTAATTCCTGCTTTTTCCTTCTGTGCAGGCCACAGGGTCACGGCTGGGCGACAGGTGAGCACCCCACGCGGCACAGGCTGACAAGCGAGTCTTCCTGGAATTTACAGGTGCCCCCTAGAAATTTGTTGGGGCAAATTGCGATCCCAGGGCACATGGGTATATTAAAACCATGTGAAGGAAGTCAAGCCACAAATTTGTCAAGCACACGAAACCAAGGAAATGACGTAACCTCCTCACCTGGGCCCCCAGCATTGCGGTGGCTGTGGCCCATCGGCCTGTCTCCTGACTACGGAGGTGTGTGTCTGAGCTCTGGAGACTCGGCTGGCTGCCAGCCCACCCCAGGGGACCAGCCCACCCCAGGGGACGCCAGGCTCTTTGTGCACCCTGAGGTTCCAGGTCAGGTTCTTATGCTTGCACACCAACCACTTTACAGATCTCAGCTCAACTTTACACTTGCAAAGCAAACACATGGAAAGGTTACGGGGATCGGGAAGGAACTCGGGGCACATCAGTTGCCAGAGCCAGGAAAGTGACGTTGCCAACCCTCAAAATAAAAACTTCATCAGTGAACTTGTCTTCAGCCTCCAGCACAGTGTCTGGTCATGTTCTCCTTCCTACTCCCTGCAGTGCTGGCACCTTGATCCTCTGTTTACTTAGTTATCAGTTATTACTCAGCTCAGTGTGGCCCTGGGGACATGTGCTTCACTCCCTGGTTTAGTATAGTCCTTACCAGGGAGCTAGCTGTTCCTTCAGGCCCTGCTTGGCAGTTACGTTGCTTCCCTCCCCAACCCTCTGGCTTCCCAGCATTCTAAGGATTAAGTAGAAGCCCCACCCAAATTACTAAGTGTTGACTGCAATAGGATTCTTTGCCTACACCAGAGAAGGTGTGGGGGGTCTGTTTGTGTGTGACACCTTATTGCTAACCAAATCCTGTGTATCACACAACAGAAGTCACATAAACCACTCTAAGGCTTAACTTACGGAAAAAATAATACCTCTAACAACATCTGTGGGGGCGGTTCCCAGGGAGAGTCTCACTGTGACCGTCCAGAAAGAGAAGAACACACAGATGCAAGCTCGTTCTGCTGAAGAGTGTTAGCTCCTCCCTCTGCCAGCAATGAAGAAAGGCTGGCAGCGCCTTAACTTTACGTCTGGCCCCTTGTTGGCTCAAACTCCTGCCTAACTCTGCAGGGACATGCATATCACTAAGGAGTGTCTGTCTGCCTGACCCTCTTCCACCCCCACCCCACCCGCGCCTCCTTCCTTGTGAAGCAGAGCACATGGGTGAGTCACTGTGCTAAGCCTAAAGTCACCTGGGAAGCTAGAGGCTACAGAGCCTCATGGTCAGGGTCTCCCTGAAAGGAGCGATTACCCACGAGGGCAACTGCATCCTGGAACACATCTTTTTTTTTAAAAAAAAGAGGTACAGCAGGAGTTTTATTGAAAATGAGAGCAAAGGGAAGAAACTCTTGGACGCTCATCCAAGGGAGGCGAGGGGAAGCCACAGCTTCAGGTGGGGGGGCGTTAGAGCACAGGAGATGGCTTAAGGTTAGGAGAGAACAGACTCCTCATGCTGCAACCTGCGGAGGGAGCAATAAGAAAGCGTTTATTCTTTTATGGTCCATGACTTGGGAAAGAGGGTCGGAGTAACTGGGAAAGTGAGGCAAAGATGAGGGTGGTGGGTGGCCTCCACAGGGAAGGACGTTCCTCATGGCATTAGCTGTCCAAGAGAAATTAAATCACTCCCTATTCCCGCATGGAGCAGATCTTCTTGTAGGAACCATCCGGATGACGAGCAGCAAACTAACAACTTGGAGAACCCCTCGCAGGAGCACGGCTGCACCCCTGACTGCTTAACTGGGAATACCGCTTGCCTGTTGTCCCAACGCTTATCGGGGCCGGAGATGTGCCTGAGGGTACGTCTTTGCTTCACAAGCAAAAGGACCTAAGTTTGAATGCCGGACCACACATGAAAAGCCCCAGCTGGAAGTGACTCTGGCCTGTTCTTCCGGCCATGGAGGGTGGAGTCTGGGACACCCTAGAGGAAAGCAGTACAGAGAGAGAACAAGGGTGATTCCCAGAGTTACCTTTGGACCTCCACAGGCACACACACTCAGGTGCCTTTTTCTACACACACTCGTACATGCCAAACCCTCCTATAGGTATCCAAAGGCTCTGGTGAATGCGGGGTGTTACGAACCCCTTAGTTTCTTCCTCTTCCCATTGCGGTCACATTGATTAAACTTCCCCTGCCTACTTTTGCCGGTACTCGTTTTCTTAGTGTCCATCCAGAAGGTGGCTGTAGTGGTGGTCTCAATTGTCAACTGAGTCAGGTCTGGAATCACCTATGAGCGGCTTATCTTGATGGCTTTAATGGAGGCGGGAAGACCATGCAATGTGGGGGACCCAGTCCCTGAGTGGGTCCTGGAACATATAAATGGACGGAGGGAGCACTCCTGGCTCTGTGCTTCCTGACCGTTTATTCCGTGACCCACTGCTTCCTGATTGGATTCTAAGTGACCTAATGCTTCAAGCCCCTGCTGCCTGGACTTCCTCATCATGGTGGACTGTCCGTGACTAGCGGCCAGAAGTCTTACTTCCTTTAAGCTGCATTTGCCAGGGTATTTTATAGCAGTAACAAGAAAGGATCTAAGACAGTAGCTGAGCCCAAGTTTTCCTTCTGAGGAGCGGAGTTTCTTTGTCTGTTTTGCTGAAATGGGGTATCGCAGAGTAGCCCTGACTGGCCTCAGACATATGTGATCATCTTGCTTCTGTCTCCTGAATGCTGGGGTTACAGGTGTGTGCACCCCCATGTTCAGCTTGGACTTGTGGGAGGGGCCAAGGCCTAACCCTGCTCCCTCGAGTTGCACTGACATATTCCGACATCATCGCAGAAAGATTCCTCTCTTTGACTGAGAGTTTGAATCACCTCCTCAGAGCAGATCTGCCTGTTGTTCTCAGGACCAGTGACGCCAAGATGGTCTCCCTGTGGCTTCTTCCCTGTGCATCTGAGATTAAATACATTAATCTATGGATCACAAGATTATGAACATAGTCACAGTAACCAGGCAACTCTGCTTGGAGACATTCATGTCTGTCCTCATTTAGCAACTACATGTCACATCTGCCTTTGCTACCTGGAGACACCATGTCTGTTCCCAGCTAGGTGTCACATCTGCTCTTTCTTGCTGACCTAGATAAGTTTTACAATGTATATGTTTAACACGATCCTGTAAAGAATTTGACTGGTGGGTCTCTGGTTCTTTCCTTGATACTGGCATTTTCTGCAAATAGAGTCAGCCTGGGTGTTTTGGATGAAGGACATCCTAGCTCCCTTAACTCAGCCGGTTTTCAATTCCTACGGCTCCCACTTCTGTTTCTCGAGTGTAGCTTGGGTCCCTGCTGGTCCCTGGGCCCCAGCAGGACTTTTGCCCTAAAATCTCCACTTGCAATACTTTGAGTGAAGACCCTGTTCGGCACATGCCTCACTGCCCTGCACCTCTCATGATGAAAGTCCTTTGCATTGCCAAGTGTCGAGATATGGGGCTTTGAGGACGATGTGCCCCTTCCACAGAGCCCACCTGCATTAGGCTTCGCAAAGTGTTACCACAGGCTGATGTGGAAGCACGCTGAAGAGCTGGTGCTGCTATTTGAGGGGTTCTGAAAATAGGAAGTGTGGCCCCCTGGGAAAATCCTTGGGGGACCTTGTCTCTGGTCCTCCTGTCTCCTCAGTGCATTTCCACTGCCAAGTGAGCACTGGCCACCATGGCATTCTGCCCAAGTGCCTAGGACTGAACCCTTTGAAGCCGTGAGCCAAATAACTAAACAGACAACAGATGCCAGAGAAAAGGAGTTCTTGGTGGCAGCGGGACTGAAGTGTGGTGTTACACCTTGCAGTTACTATAAGACAGATCTAGGGCGTGTAGTCAAGTGTGGTATCCCACTTTGCAGTTACTTATATGACAGAGCCTAGGACGCCACAGTCAGGGTTTACCAGGTGATTTTGGTGGGTGCTCAAGACAACACCAAAGTGAAGGCCCAGGGGGCTTCAGAGGACAACAAGGGCTGGCGAAGGGCCTGTTCTGGTTCCATAATGGTGAAGACTTCACCTGCATTGTGCCTGTGTCCACAGACAAATCAGGCTAAATTTTAAGTAAAGGACAAATTCATGGAATGGAGGAAATTTCAAGGCAATACAACAGTCAGGATGTCATGAATAGTCCAGGCCATTCTTAGTCAGGTTTACAGTAGGAATTAATAGCAAAAAGCACAAAGAAAAGATTTGAAAAACAGTAGTATGACTGGAAAAGGAGTTCGCTCAAAGTTGCATACAAAAACTGCTAAAGAGATAAACACCACTGGAAAAAAGCTCAGGGCTAGAGAGACAGCTCGGCAGGTAAAGGCGCTGGCTGCCAAGCAAGATGGCCAAGCTGGCTCCTCAGAACCCTTATAGTGGAAACAGAGAATTGACTTCTCAAGTTGTCCTCTGGTTTCTGTATACCACGACCCACATAGACTCACAACAAGCTCTCACTCTCTCGCTCTCTCGCTCTGTCCTGTCCAGCAGGACCAGTTATTTGTGGGTCCGAGGAGGATCGAGACTGCAGGGAATGATGGGCGAGAAAGAAAGAGGGAGACCAAGCAAAGAGTTGTCAAGGTCTCGTTTATTTAGGGTTAGGGTACAGTTTATATGCTCAGGCGGGAGGGGGAGTGGGGCAGGGGAAAAGAGATAAGCATGGTGGAGGTGCCTGGTAAGCATCGGTAGAGGCGCCTGGTAATTGTGACGTTTTAACAATCGCGATATTAGTCACCGGGCATCTGGCAGTTGCGATATCGGTTATCTGGATCCGGAGAGTTGTTACGGCTCTTCTGGAATGTCCTGGTACGCTGGGTCCCGGGGGCACATGTCAAACAAGTTTTATGAGTTCCTTTTGGCCCTTTAGTGACTCTGGCCTCTAACATATCCCCCTTTTTTATATAGTAAAGGTGGGGGGCAGCTAGACAGCTATTGGGCCGAGGCAGGCTTGGGAAGAATATTGTCTGTATGTCCCGGAGCCATTTTTGTGGCCGTTCTTGTCTTGGGTCCGACCTCACTGCTCCTAGCCTCACCCGTCATGGGGTGGCTCTGTCACCCTCAGAGTCCCTGTCTTAGGTTGGTCTAGGAGCTGAGGAAGTTGCCTGTCTTTGGAGCGGCCACCTGGGCTCAAAACCTCCTCTGAAAGGCCCAAGGGTGATATAGCTGTAGCTGGACAAGGTCTCAGAGGTCACCTGTGGGGTTGAAGCTGCTGCTGACTGTCGGCGGGACCAGCGTGTTGAAGAGGCGGCGGGCAGGACCTATGTCATGAAGTAATCTCAAGAGAAGGATGATTGATAACATTCCACCATGAGGTTTTAACAGTAGTAAGGGCAGAGAAATTAAGCCTCTCAGTAGTTATATCTAGGGATGTTCCATTGTCATCAGTATTTTTTTTTAATTTTTTTATTATTTATTCAACTGTGTGCATATGCGTGTGTATGTGTGCGTGCGTGTGTGTGTGTGTGTGTGTGTGTGTGTGTGTGTGTGTATGTGTAGAACCACGGACGAATTTGCGAACCACCACGGACGCCTCCACCTCCTTCTGCCCCGGGATTCACAGGCTCCGCCCTACCAGGACCAGAAGCGCAGGCCGCCCCTGCTTCCGCCTGGCGTCTATACGTGGGATCTGGGATCCGAACTCAGGACCTTCCGCCTGCAAGGCGGAGGCTTAACCCCTGAGCCACCTCTCCAGCCCGTCATCAGTATTTTTTGTACAGACCCGGTGATATTGGACCGTAATGGAGGGTGGAGAGAGGGCAGAGTCAATTTGAGATTTTATAAAACGAGTTAATTTTTGAAAAGCCCATGGGCCGAAAGAAAGAAGCAAAAGTAATCCAATAAGAGGTCCTAAAATACTAGGGAGGAGGGTAGATAGCCAAGGGGAGGTGGAAAACCAATTTTGATACCAAGATTCTTGTTTTTCTCTTTCTCTTTTTCTTTTTTCTAGGCTCTCAGTGATTTTTTGTAAACTATCTTCTACAAGACCAGTTTTGTCTATATAGACACAGCACTGTTCTTTTAAGGCTGCACAGAGGCCTCCTTGTTGAAGGAGTACTAGATCTAATCCTCTTCGATTTTGTAAAACTACTTCAGAGAGGGATGCCAGTGAGTCTTTGAGATTTCGGAGGCTGTCTCTTATCTCTCTAATGTCATTATCAATGGCCATGCTAAGTTGGTTATATTGATGTTGGGAGGTGGCAAGGGATGCTATGCCAGTGCCTGCTCCAGTAAGGCCAAGACCGATAAGGACAGCTGAGTTACAGCAGATATAGGCTCTCTCTTATGGCGAGAATGGGGGTCTGTGCCTCTTTGCCAGAATGTAAGGAACTCGTTAGGGTCATAAATGGTGAGTTTGGGAAACAGTCGCACCAACACACAATAGTCACGTACCTGTAGAAATCTGGAAGTCTCAATATAAGTGGTTAAGCCTGTAGAGCAGGCCAAGTAACTATGAGCAGGGGCTTGTAAGTACATGAACTGAGAATTGACAACCAAAGTGTCATTACATATATCTGTCAACTGAGCGGGGGGAATCATATTTTTGCCCAGGAGACAGGTTCCTATTCCAGAGACATCAGTGACAGTGAGTTCGACAATGTCCCAGGATAATTGGTTGCTGTCATTTGTATAAGTGAGATCGCCAAAAATGGCTATTCCTTCATAAAAAGGAGGGTTTGCTGAGAGGCACATCCAACATTCTTTATAGGTGGAATCATTTTGGTGCATTAAGGCAGCGGAAGCATTAAGAACAGACAGGATGAGTTTTGTGGAGGACATAGGACCATTAGGAATGGTAGGCTGGAAATAGGAATGTGTAAGGGAAGAGGTGTTGGGAGGAGGGGTGCATCTATTGGGTGGAGTTCGTGGGGGGTGTTGGTGTAGTTGGGCATTAGGTCCGATGGATGCCTTGTGTTGATTAGGGAGCTCTTGTAATAGTTTGATTCTAAAGGTTAGGCCAGGGTTTCTGCCAGAAATATATAGACGGAGGCCCCATTCGAATCCTCTGTCAGTCCATAATTGTTTTTTGCCAGAGGGGGTGAAGGTAATGAGGAGGGTGTTACACCATTGTTGGCAAGCAAAGTTAACGGGAACTGGTCCGGAATTTAATTTGTATGGAGAAGGGTTTTTTCTTTTAACAGTTATATAGTCCCAAGAGGAACTAGGCTTCCAATAAGTATCTCCAGTGGTTTCACAGGACCAGGAAGCACAGTAATAATCAGTGGAATAACCGCACCAAGTATTCCAGGAACGATCTCGGTGGGTGCCTGGGCAGACATAGATGGGGGCCATGGTTAGAAAAGACCGAGCCCAGAGGTTATAACACCCAGGAACCGAACTGTAGCGGGCTTGAGTATTGACGGGCTTTGATTGAGGTAGGTAGTGGTCTGGAGTTCCCCAGGAGGGGTCAGCTCCTAAAGCTAACTTGCAAAGATCTACTTCAAGGTTGGGCCAAGGTGGGGAGGATGCAATCTGGGAATAGGAGCTAGCTACGTCACCTGCTTGGTTGGTTATTACCCATGTATAGTTCCATAGTTGATAGGGGCCAGATTCTCTGACAGGTAGGATAAGCAGAACGGCGAACAGGATCCAAGGTGGCTGAAGATAGGTGTTCATTTTTTCTGTGGAGACAAAAAAAGAGAGTCTTCTCAGGCGCCACCCTGGGATTGATTAATAGGCGTTGTGGTGATTTTGGAAGATTGAGGGGGCTTGTTAGGGGTATAAGGTTTGATAAAGCGTTCTGGAAGCCATCGAGCGCTATTGGCCTGTCTGTTATATATACAGGCGTGGCCCTTTCCCCATATGAGCACAGGATCAGGCCCGTGCCATTTGTTATCAATGGGGTCTTTCCATATTGCCTGAGCATAGTCATCAGCCGTAGAAGGATGCCAGAGCCTGTCAGCTGCAGATTGTTGTTGTTCATCAAGGGTAAGAAAATTTAGAACAAACAATGCATGGTTTAGCAGGGTTTTGTGGTTTAGGGGGGAGTAAAGAATTCCCCCGTTAGATAGTAGTTTTTGAAGCATATTTTTTAAGGTTTGATTGGCTCTTTCAACTATGCCTTGGCCTTGGGGGTTGTATGGGATGCCCGTGATGTGTTTAATGTTGAATTGAGCACAGAAGGCTTTAAATTGAGTACTAGAGTATCCTGGGCCATTGTCAGTTTTGATGACTCTAGGACAATTCATGACTGAAAAACAGGCTATAAGGTGGTTAATAACATGTTTTGTGGCTTCCCCTGTTTGGGGAGTTGCATAAATAAAACCGCGAAAGGTGTCAATGGTGACATGAATATATTTATTTTTTCTGAATGTTTTAAAATGGGTGACATCCATTTGCCAAAGTTCGCCTGGCACAAGTCCCCTAGGATTAACTCCCATATGGGGTTCAGGGAGAAAAGACAGGCAGGCTTTGCAATTATGGACAATTTCTCTGGCCTGTTCTTTAGATATTTTGTATCTTAAGCGAAGGGTGCGGGAATTGAGATGATGGAGGTTATGAGCCTGTTGTGCCTGTTGAAGAGGGGTGAGCGCTGTAGTAAATGTTTGTTGTTTAAAGGCAAGCGCAGTTAGGGAGGAAGTCAGGGAAGGTTGCTGTGTGGCCTGGTCGACAAGGTCGTTTTCCTGACATAGGGGTCCATTGTTAGAGTAGGCAAGGATTTTTATTTAACCTGTGTAATTAGAATCTATAATATCTGGATAAACATGGAGGCCTTTTAGGGTAGAATGGGTAAAGGGCCATATATGCCCATGAGTAGGACTTGAACTCCATATCAGGGGTTAATATTGAGTCAGTGGAGGGACTGAGGTCCAATCTTGTGTTGTTTGAGGTTGTTCTGTGGAAAGTGGAAATTTTATTGGCTGGGATGTTTTGGTTTGAGGGACGAACCTGATAGATCCGGGGTTGAGTCCCTGAGTTGTCTGAGCTGGGGCCAGGGGCTGGCCTCTTTGGAAGTTTTTTTTTTTTTTTTTTTTTTTTTTTTTTTTTTTTTTGGTGGTAATGGGTTTCTCTGGGCATCAGCTTTTGAGCGACAATCAGAGGCCCAGTGTTTTCCTCTTTTGCATCGAGGGCAGGGTGTTGTAGGCAGTAGGCAGGAGGCCTTAGGTGCCGTACAGTTTTTGAAAAAAATGGCCAGGTTGTTTACAATTAAAGCAACTTTTGTCTTTGGTAAAATCTTTCAAGGCAACTCTTATGGCGATGCCCATAGCATGGGCCGGGCCAATGCCTGAACACAGTTTTATATAGTCAGAGATGTCACAGGACCAGTGAGGGTTGATAGCATCCTGACAAGCAGGATTGGCGTTTTCAAATGCTAAGTGTTTTACAAAAGCACTCTCGTTTTCACCCCCACCGAATAGCCGCTCAGCCGCGTCTGTGAGGCGGCTGATGAAATTACTATAAGGCTTATGGGGTCCTTGATGAAGTTTAGCCAAGGAGGTGGTAGCGGACTCTTTAGGGGGAAGCCGTTTCCATGCCTTGAGACCTGCATTTTGAATCTGAGACAGGAGGCCAGGAGGGAAACGTGTTTGAATTTCGTTAGTTTCATATGGAGGGCGCCCCATAAGTCTATCTCTGGTCCAGTTTTTAGTCTTAGGCGTTTGAGAATTATGCTGGGCAATCTCTCTGCAATTTTCTGCAAACTCAGTTTTCCAAAGAACAAAATCACCGCCAGCTAGACAGGCATGGGCCAGATGATGCCAGTCATTTGGGACAAGCCAGTGCTCACTCAGGTTTTCTAGTAAAGCTACCGTAAATGGCGCTGTAGGGCCGTAATTAGAAATTGCCGTTTTCAAGTCTTAAATGTTTTAAACTTAGGCGGCGGTATTGTTGATTCTGGACCACCTGTGGGGTGTCCTAGGAGTCTGATTCCTCCAAGGGACTTTTTCTATCTCTCTGATTATCAGATTCATCCCCAGTCTCAAGTGATTTCTTCCCCTTGCAAAGAGGAAGATTCCTGGCAATTTGTGGAGGCTTTGCTCCGGGTGACTGGGAAAAGTTGAAGGCTTTTAGAGGCTGTTTGGCGTTTTTTTAGGGTTTGAACTTATAGGGGGAGACTGAGAAGTTTGAATTAATTCTAAATCTAGGGCATGAAGCTCTTTTATCAGAGTGAGATGTTTCCTCTTTTGTTGGAGGAGTTATTTTAAGGAGGCTGATTGCTGAGAGAGCTCAGCTTTGGCTTGAGTGATAAGCTCTAAGGAGTTGTCTGAAGGAAAAACAGGGGCGCAAAAGAGAGGAGCTGAAGCATAGGGGGGTGGGTAAGAATGGAAGGCTTTTGAGGATGGCAGTTGGGTGTTTTACAGTTGGTAGCCTCATTGTCTGAGGAAGTTTTCTCATCAGGGGGTAGGACATTATCATCAGAGACTGGGTTAAGGATCTCTGGAATATCTAATGAGGGGTAGAGACAGATGGGAGGGGACTCTAAGTGAGGGGAATTGTCCGAGGGAGGGGGATCTGAAGGAGGAGCGGGCATATCAATAGCAACTGACTCGCAAGCCAAAGGGGGCCTGGATCAACGTTGTAAAACTTTTTCTCCCTCTAAAATAACATTTTGAATATCAGGAAATGTAGTATAAACCTGTATAATATCATTAATAAGATTTTAATACGCGAAGGTTTGGACCGGAACCTTTTCAGGGCCAAAGGTCCTATAGTAATCCTATAAACAATTTCCAACTCTAAGCCAACATTCTCAGACCTCTCCAGTTTTTACTCATGACCCCAGAATAAGCTTCCTGCTGCCCTTGAGAAGTTGGGATTTTATGAGTAACCAAATTCTTGCTTAATCAAAACAGACAATTAAAATACATTTAAATACGTGAAGCTTAATCTTAATTTTTAACCTCAGAGGCTCAATGTCTTCTATAGCAGAAAAGAAGCACAATGTATAACTTTTTTTTTTACCATCTCTAGTTCTTAATCTGTTTATAAACCCAAAATTTCATAAACCTTTATAGTACACTTTAACATCTTTTTAATCAAACAACTCAAAACTCCTGTACACATTTAATTTTTTAAGCGAGATTTTTTATCTTATAAACCTTATTTAAAACCTTTTATACTTTTAAGTACCATACCTTGTTTATTTATACCTTTTTATCTTTTTTGATTTTTTTTGTTTTAATATTAGATATCCTGTAAGAAAAATTCTTTAATAAAGGCATTAACAGCAGACCCCGTCTTAAAAATCATTGTACTTGAATTAAATTTGTAAGATTATAACAGAACATAGGAGTATACTTGGAATTAGGAACCAGATTTTTTTCCCAAGGAAGAGAGCTCATAATTTCTCAGAAACCAGTTTTATTTTTTGGCTGTTAAATACGTTAACATTACACATGTGAAAACAAACTTTCCTAGGTAAAAACACATTATTTCTTTGTGAAGCTTCATAAAAAGATATTTTAATCAGTACGTACTCAGGCCTTTTGATGGTAATTTTTAAGTGTGCACGTGCATTTAAATTGGGCATGCCAAATAATGAACAAAGTCAAAACCAAAAATGTGATTACAAGCGCGCAATAACCTAAAGTGGCCACTTTTTTGTTGTTGTTGTTTGTTATGAAACATAAAATACACATATTCATAGGGAATTCAAATAGCCAAACAAGTTAGAACCTTTTAAAAGTAACTTTGTATGTCAGCCCCCCCTGAGCTCCCCACTCTAGCCTGCCCCGGGACAGGTTTCTGTGAAGATGCATAGGAAGCGTTTTTTTTTTTTTTTTTTTTTTTTTTTGTTAACCGTTTCCATCCTCCTTCTCCTCTATGAAGAGAACCATGAGGCATTTTCTCTCCCAGCAGCCATTTTTCCACACGCCGGGACCTCTCCCCAGCCTTCAAAGCCAGCAACTCTGCCCACAAACTTTTTCCACGCTGGACACGGACGCTTCCCCCAAACATTTTGTTTGCCATGTCACACAGCGGCGCCCGCGGCGCCGCTTATCCTGAAATATATCCATGTTAGTTCCCGTAAACAAAATTTTGTTACCGCCTCAGGCCTTGTCAGGCAATTTTTTTTAATTTTTTTTTATATTATTATTATTATTCAGTGTGTAGTGCCAGGCGCCCGTGTGTGTGTGTGTGTGTGTGTGTGTGGTTAGGTTGTCTGTGTGGCGCACCACGACAATTCGCGAACACATACACTCACCCCTCTGCCCGGGATCAAGCTCCACCCTCCATAAGCGAGCCGCCCCCGCTTCGCCTGCTCTATAGGTGGGATTAGGATCCGAACTCGGACCTCGCCTGCAAGGCGAGGCCTAACCCCTGAGCACCTCTCAGCCCCAAAAGGAGCTATTTAAAATCATGACCTACGTTAGTCCAAGTCCGGGGGTTGAATCTCCGGACCCATATAACAATCCAAGGACAAGCTTCAAAATGAAAGAAAAAAAAATACTACTAATCTTTTCTTTACTCGTTTAAACTCTAACTCCCCTTTCTCTGAGAGAGGACTTAATGTCCTTAATAAAGACAGCCTCTTTAGAAACATTTTGGCCCATCGCTGAAAATAATGAGACGAAGATGAATCACTTACCAAATATGACTTTCCCTTGTGGAGACAGCTTTCCCTTATGAGCGGTAAGGGCGGTCTCTTCTACGAATGCCGGAGATGACTTTCCCTCGTGTGTGACAAGGGCGATCTCCTCTATGAGTGCTGGAGATGACTTTCCCTCGTGGGTGACAAGGGCGATCTCCTCTATGAGTGCTGGAGATGACTTTCCCTCGTGTGTGACAAGGGCGATCTCCTCTACGAGCGTCTGATCCGCGCGGCTGGGTCTTCGTCCGACTCGGGGTCCATGCCTCGAGCCCCACGTTTGGACGCCACCTGTCCTGTCCAGCAGGACCAGTTATTTGTGGGTCCGAGGAGGATCGAGCCTGCAGGGAAGGATGGGCGAGAAAGAAAGAGGGAGACCAAGCAAAGAGTTGTCAAGGTCTCGTTTATTTAGGGTTAGGGTACAGTTTATATGCTCAGGCGGGAGGGGGAGTGGGGCAGGGGAAAAGAGATAAGCATGGTGGTGGCGCCTGGTAAGCATCGGTAGAGGCGCCTGGTAATTGTGACGTTTTAACAATCGCGATATTAGTCACCGGGCATCTGGCAGTTGCGATATCGGTTATCTGGATCCGGAGAGTTGTTACGGCTCTTCTGGAATGTCCTGGTATGCTGGGTCCGGGGGGCACATGTCAAACAAGTTTTATGAGTTCCTTTTGGCCCTTTAGTGACTCTGGCCTCTAACATCGCTCTCTAGCTCTCTCTCTCACACACACATACACATGCGTGCACGCACACATACACAAATGAAAACTTAGAAAAAAAGTCAAACATTTGACACTGGATAGCTCCCTTGAGAGAGTGTCAGGAACTAGCCAGAAGCCTCCTGTCCCCAACTGTCCCCAACTCTAGAGTACAGACAGGTGAGTGCTTTAGAAAAACTCTCCTTGCGAAGATGTCATCCTGCTCTCCTGGGCCGCAGCTTTCCAATGCTCAGCAGCTCAAAGGGCCGGTGAGTCAAGGGGTTCAGCCACCGCAGATGGCACATCAGGGCTCCCTGCATGCTAGGCAAGCACTCCACCAACTTCCCAGACACGAGCTTTTAGATACTTTGTCCTGAAAGTGTCAGTTTTCTTTTTAATTTTGATATCATTTTATCATGCAAAATTTAATGTATTTATGTAATCAAGTGCATTCCTTGCGTGTCTGGTGTTTAAGGCTCTGTTAGGTTGGCTTTCCTCACGCTGAGGTGAGCAAGGTCCTCCCACTGTTCCACTGTTGCTTTCTCCTGCCCCAGACAGCCGCACTACACCTTCCTCCCTGCGGGAAACATGAAGGAACTGTCTTTTCATCAGAGTGCAGACACCAGCTCGACCTCACCTCCTGGAGTCAAACACAGCCCGACCTTGCTCAGCAGTGGCAGACCTACCTCTGTCACGCCCCTCTGCCCTTCTCCCCTGTGCCTTTGAGACCAAGGCCAGTGTCCACCTACCAACACCCTAACTCATCCCCAGAACCTCTCAGAACAGCTGCACTTCTCTCCCCATCCCCTTGTCTCTTTTCTGGCATGATGACCAACACTGTCTTTCTGTGTTCTCTGACTTTTCTTAAGCCCAGGAGCTTCTGCTGAGGGTTTCCCAGACTCACTGTCCACAGGTCAAGTGTCCAGAGCAGGGCAGCCACTCTGCTGGTCCAAGCATGGGGGGAGGGGGGAGACCAGGGGCGGCTCCAGGCGGCCAGCAGTTCAAGTACATTCTGCCTCCTGGAGCTTTTCTTTTTTTTTTTTATTTCTTATTTATTCAATTATGGGTATATGCGTGTGTGCATGTGGGGGGGGGTATGTAGAACCACGGATGAATTCGGGAACCACCATGGACCCCCTCCACCTCCTCCTTGTTTACTCTGTCCCGGGATTCACAGGCTCCGCCCTACCAGGACCAGAAACGCAGGCCGCCCCCCTTCTGCCTGGCGTCTATACGTGGAGTATAGGATCCGAACTCGGGACCTTCTGCCTGCAAGGCAGAGGCTTAACCCCTGAGCCACCTCTCCAGCCCCCTCCTGGAGCTTTTCTGTCCTTTCCATCAAGGAACCGGACCTCTGCTCCCCAGATCCTGGGGCACCCTGGTTTTTTGCCTGCCAGGTCCCTGAGAAGTGCGAGGTTTGTTTCCCAAAGAGATAGGTTTGGAGCTCGACCACATGAGCCCCATATTCATCTCAGACACTCTTTGACTTTCAGAAAAGATTTCAGATGTGTTGATTTAAATCCAGGGTCCAGCACATCCCGCTGCCTCCGGGACCTGAAGGCCAGGCAGGAAACAAAAGAGATTTTAAAATATTAAACAAGCTCACTTTTCCTGTTAAGCCAAGTCTCTTGGGGGGGGGTGTCCAGGCTGCCCTTGGGACTTGCTTCCCAGAAAACAATTTGAGCTGCCCAGCTCCATGGAGCAGGAAATCAGCACCTCTACCAGACCAGTGAGTCAGTCCTGCCAGGAACCCAAGGCAGCCCTGGAGAAACCCAGGAAATCATGTGCCCCAGCACACTCTGGATGGTAATTAGAAACAGCAGCGGAATGCTTTTCATAAAGCCTTTGTTTTCTTCCGTGTTTGGAATGTTTTTCATTGCACTCTTTTAGAATTCTGACCTTAAGAATTGTAGTTCAAGGGGCTGGAGAGATGGCTCAATGGTTAAGTCTCTGTCTCACAAGCAGAAGAATCTGCGTTCAGATCCCAGATCCCCAGAAAACCAGTAATGACAGCGGCAGCACTTTGTGCGGTGAAGATAGCCTGGGAAACCCCAGAGCAAATCCAAAAGGAGGTAAACCAAACCAGGATGATTCTGGAAGTCACTCTTGAGTCTCCATAGGCACACACAGTGCCCTGATATACATACCCCCACACACACACGCACGCATGTAAAAAATCAAAACAGGGGGGCTGGAGAGGTGGCTCAGGGATTAAGCCTCTGCCTTGCAGGCGGAAGGTCCTAAGTTCGGATCCTAGACCCCACGTATAGACACCGGGTGGAAGCAGGGGCGCCCTGCGTTTCTGGTCCTGGTAGGGCGGAGCCTGTGAATCCCGAGGCAGAGTAAACAAGGAGGAGGTGGAGGCGGTCCATGGTGGTTCCTGAATTCGCCGGTGGTTCTACACACACACACACACACACACACACACACACACACACACACGCACACGCACACGCACACGCGCACACACACACAAGCACAATTGAATAAAAAATTTTTTTTTACCTCAAAATGTTTAAAAAAAAAAATCAAAACAGAACTAGTTTAAGCAGAATATGGTGATTCAAGTCTGTAATCCCAGTGATGCAGGGACAGGAATTGACTGTCTCATGTTGTAGGGTTCTTGTGTTCTGGAGTCGAACACTGAAACCAGAACACGTGTAGAGGATTAAGGGAGACTTTATTAGAGGAGAGAAAGGTTGGAACTCATGGACTCCAGACATGGAGCGCCATGAGGAACTAGGATGCCCTGGAGAACTCATGGACCCTTGGCTTGGAATCCATGAGGAGCAAGGCAAGGAGCTAGAAAGAACTCGTGGCACAAGTGCCACGAGGGGCTAGGGCGCCTCCATGAGAAACAGGCAAGAAACAGACTCATGGCACTCATGCCATGAGGGGCTAGGGCGCCGGAGAACTCATGAGAAGTGGGCAGCTGGAAAAGAACTCATGGCACCCTGAGTACCATGAGGGGGTAGGGTGCCAAAGATGGCTGCCAGGGCCAGGCACATTTATACACGTAGACAAGCCTGGAAAACTGGCTTTTACCCATTGGTTGACTCCCATTGGAGTCCAACCCAGTTGATCTGGGGTCCATGTGGGCTAGAGGTCAAGTTGTTTGCTGTGGAGAGCTCATCTCCATAATCCTTTCCTAGGGAAGGTGGCTATCTCATCTCTGGGAGGATCCGATTCGGTTCCTGAGCAGGAGTGTTCCTTCAGGGTGATCCCAGCAGTGGGGGATGACCTTCAGGAATTCCAAAGACCTTGAAAGACCCATGGCTGCTCTAATCCTGCCTCACCAGTACAGTCTGGATGATATAGCAAGACCCTGTCTTAATAAAAATGAAATAAAAATTTAGCTTAGTTTCACTGGGGTTTGACTTTCTGAGGGAAAGGGTTCATTCTTGCCTGACTTCTCCAAGCCACTCACACTGTGTGGAGGGAGCACTATCTTTCAGGTTGGCCTGCGTCGGGTGACCCCATTTGTAGCAAATGAATAGGTCAGAAGTAGATAAGTACACAAACTTGAGAGAGCCTTCTCGGGCCCACGACCTACTGAGCGCACAGGAACAACATAGAGTGCAACAGCTTGCAGGACCCGTAGCAGCAGACACTGAACGCCAGTGTGCACGTGTTGCATGCATGTGTGTGCATGCATGCGTGCGAGTGCATGTGTAATGTGTGCAAGTGTGCGCGCATGTGTGTGTGTGTGTGTGAAGCAGTGGCCCCAACCTACCATGGAGCTGTTGCCAGACCCTCACTTGCTGCCTGAGGAGGTCTTACACTGCTCAGCTTTGTAACTCAGCTCTGGGCACCTCCGACTCCATCTAGGCTCCTTAGTATCTTGTCCAACAACTGACTTTCTCAGGCTCTAGGCTAGCTCTCTGCCCCTGGTGGTAGCATTTGTAGTGAAGATACAAATGTATCTCCTGTTTCTGACAAGGTACACTTAACATTATTGATCTTAGGAGAAGCCTTATACTCGAATTTGGGGTATCATGGTAGGTTCTACAGAGCTGATTCAGCAAGCAGGTCGCCTTGGGTTCAAGCTGGGACACGAAGGGGCCACCACTCTCCCTACACCAAGCCTGGGCCAGCTCAAAAGCCCCCGAGGATTGCGAGCTGTCAAGAGGGCTCATGGAAGGCCTGCTGATGGGGGTGTTTCCCAACCTGGCTGGCCACGGGCCAGCACAAGGGCTAGTCAGCTACAAAACCAGGAATGGTGCTGGGGGCCAACACGGTATTGCTGGAGAAATCACGTGGACTCGTCTGTAGAGCATTGCGGGAAGGGATAAGCTGCTGGCTCTATTAGCCTCCAAATGGGCTCTTTGCTCGCCCAGAAATACAATTAATTATTGTCTTGTTTAACAAGAGAAAAGCTGTGGCAGTTAAAGTATTAACTTGACAACTAGAAACTGAGTCTTTACGAACATTTATAAAGAATTATTAATGAAGGCAAGCCTTTGGGACATTAGCAAATTGACTCCTGAAGCCCCAGTCCAGAGTGGAGGGACATTCCTTGGCTGCACAGAAAACTAACCGCTTTAGCAGACTAGAATATCAGGAATGTTGGTTCCCTAACTGGCAGACTGGTCATTCAAGCATATACTGGAAACCAGGAGAGCTCTCCCTTCAGCCTACCTTTCCTCCCAACCAATTGGAAGTCCCACACCTACTTTTGCATACAGATTCCCAGCCCTGTTGTTGTCCCCTGTGTATAAATAGAACCTGGCAGGACTGCAGGGCAGATTTTCTCTTTTTCAGCCCATTTTCTCTCTCCCCATCTCTGTTTCTCCACCTTTCGCATCTCTCAGCCCAGCTTCACGGGTCACCATGCTATGATAGCCTTTGGTTAGAGAACTTTTAAGGAGGGAAAAGGGCTGGAAGGGCCGCCCGCCCTCCTGCCCCAGAAAAAAAAAGCTTTAAAGTCACTCAGAGACACATGTAGAGGCAGCCATGTATAGAGGTCCAGCTACTGCCTGCCCACAGAGAAGTTTGTTCAGTCCAGTTAGCTCTCTGGTGGCCACAGCTGTTTTCTGCCTCAGTGTGGAAAGAATGTCTCTCTCCCAAGAGACTTCATGGCTTCTTGCCCTTGAAGAAAGAAGATAAACAACGCTTTGGCTCTCCTACTCTGCAGGGCCTCCACAGGAAACAGGGGGGCACCAGCCCCTTCGTGACACACATCATGGCTCTAAGGCTGGGTCTCACGTGGTCTCCACTTAACTCCAAGTTAACCAGGAGCCTTTAGAATACATGGATCTTTAGGTCGAGGAAAGCAGCAGGAGCCAAAGGGTTTGGCTTCCCCAGTCCCAGATTCCCAAAGCGCCTGAAGGTAGAGACACCTGCCTGTCCACGTTTGCACTTCGGTCCTGGTCCTGGCTGCCCCTTTGCTAACAAACAAACTCACCGTGAGAGTGGCTGGGGCAAAACAGAGACGCTGCCCACAAGGCTCTGCCTCCCTCAGCTTAGGGCCCAGGCTAGCGCATGTGCCCAGTTTTGAGTGAGGTGTGAGCGTGGCTGCTGTCTGTGCCCACGAAGACCACGGCTTTGCTGGCTAGCACGCTGCCGAGCTCAGCTTCTCCCCAAGGGGAGACCCAGCCGGGTGCTTCCCAGGCCGCGCATACACCCCGAGGCTAGAGCCGAGGACAGGACTCCTTCCCAGCTCCTCCTCCCACCTCCCTGGGTCCCCCTCTCCTGCGTCCTCGCCCCTCTGTCTGCCCCCAGCCAGGCCCCCACCCCCACCCCGCGGCATATCACTTCGCGGAAGCACGAGCTCCAAGGAGGCAGGTGGACAACTGCAGCCTGAACCCTGCCCTGGAGGCCTCCCGCGCCTGCCCGAGGCTCAGAGATCCCGACTCCTAGGCCGCGCCTGGAGTGCGTCATGACATAGGCCCCCCGACTCCCTGAGTGCCCGCTGCAGCCCTGCCAGCTCGGCCCGGGCCGAGCCCCACGCATGTCCGGCCCCGCGCGAGTCCGACGCGGGCTGTGGCGCCACCTGCCGGCCGACTGGCAAATTCTCCCGCGGGACCTGGATGTGGACGGCCGCCGGGGCAAGGTCCCAGGAGGTGGCCCCTAGGCCTGCAGATCCCGGTCCCAGGACTTCCCCAGACGTGGACTCGAGCCCAAATTCACCTCCTGTCGGGAGGGACGAGATCCTGCCTTTTGTCTTTACCCATGGCTGGAGTTTGCGGAGGTCCCCACCCCACCGGCCCTGCAGCAAGGATACAGGGGACTGGGAGACAGGGAGGCGCAAACGCCGGTTCCCACCAGTCCCATTCATCTCCGCAGGAGTCGCTACAAGGAGAAGGTCCAGCGGCTGATTCAAGGGCAGAAAAGGCTCGGGATGGGCCCCCGGCATCGCCGCGCCTGGAAGCCGCGTTTGGGAACCAACGCGCGACCACGACAGGAGCCGCAACGGCTCAGCAAAGAGCCCTCTTGTGGTCCACGCTGGAACAACCTAACTAAGGAAAATGATGTGCTGAAACTCAAGCTACTGCAAGATTAACATTGACTGAGATAAGTAATCAAATCAATATGAGGACAGCGTGGGCTACACATGAAGAGGAAACAGTCTCTCCCCTTTCCTCCTCCTGCCCGCCAGCCAGGAGGGGAGGGAGGGGTCGCTTTGTTGTGCCTGGGGTCATCCGCCTACCTGAATCACACACCAGCTTGGCAGTGAAGAAACTGCAGGCGGTGCCCAGAGGGCATTTGTCCCTCGCCCATAGCCAGTCTGTCCCTGAAGACAACAGCCGGCCACTCTGGACACAGGGAAGCTGACCAGCCTGCTCCCAGCGTCCGGATCCTCAGCAGCTGCTGTCACTACTTGAGGAGCCTGCAGACACGATGACCAGTGTCATGTGGGGGTCCTGGAGGACATCTGGGCAGAGTGGAATGTCATGGGGAACTGATGAAATATAAATAGTATGAATTTTATTTGAAAGTGACATGTCATTGTTATACCTGAAATAACACAGGAAGACAAAATGTTACAACAAGTTAGAAGATAGGAAAGAACTGCACTATATGCAGCATTTCTATAAATCTAAACTGCTTTAAAAAGAGGCGGCAAGGTAACACCGTGGCCTACCTTCAAGGCACATATGGCCACCATGTTGTTATGTCCCTCAGATGGTGGTAGAGAGGAGAGACTATGTCTGCACTCAGTATTCTGACCTATGACCTTTGAATGATTAGTCTGACATACCACACTGCGTGCCAACCCCTATAGTCCACATCGTGTGCTCCCAATGCCACAATGGGGACAGACTCCTGGGCTGGAGCTCCCTGTGCACACAACATGGATGGCCTCTTGCAGTCAGGCTCTGCGAGTCCACAATGAGAGCGGTATGGATCCTGGGCCGGCTCTGTGTGCTCCCAGTGTAGACAGACTCCTAGGCCGGGCTGTGTGCTTGCAGTAGAGACAGACTCCTGTGCTGGCTCTGTGTGCTCGCAGTGCAGACAGACTCCTGTGCCAGGGCTCTGTGTGCTCGCAGTGTAGACAGACTCCTGTGGCCGGGGCTCTGTGTGCTCCCAGTGTAGACACACTCCTGTGCCCAGCTGTGTGTGCTCACAGTATAGACAGACTCCTTGGCCGGGGGTCTGTGTGCTTGCAGTGTAGACAGACTCCTGTGGCCAGGGCTGTGTGCTCGCAGTGTAGACAGACTCCTGTGCCTGTGCCAGGGCTCTGTGTGCTCGCAGTGTAGACAGACTCCTGTGCCGGGCTGTGTGTGCTCACAGTATAGACAGACTCCTTGGCCGGGGGTCTGTGTGCTTGCAGTGTAGACAGACTCCTGTGGCCAGGGCTGTGTGCTCGCAGTGTAGACAGACTCCTGTGCCAGGACTCTGTGTGCTCACAGTGTAGACAGACTCCTGTGCCAGGGCTCTGTGTGCTCGCAGTGTACACAGACTCCTGTGCCAGGGCTCTGTGTGCTCGCAGTGTAGACAGACTCCTGTGCCAGGGCTCTGTGTGCTCGCAGTGTAGACAGACTCCTGTGCCAGGGCTCTGTGTGCTCGCAGTGTAGACAGACTCCTGTGCCGGGCTGTGTGCTTGCACTATGAACCTAATCTCACAGAACTACTGTTCTTCAGCTTTGTCAGGGTTCTTAGCCATGTGAACTGGAAATTCAATTATAATAACTGTTTTTATCCTAACTGAAGTTAGGGTTTTTTATTGTTCATATACCATTTCATGTTATAGCCCAATTAAAAAAATGAGGAAATAAAGATGGGAGATAGATATGCTAGGGGAATGCCAAGGGATAGTGCAGGAAGAAAGAGCTGGCTATGATCCAAATTACTCAGTATATATGTATAAGATTGTAAAAGAATAAGTTATCATTCTTCAAAAGAAACACAGTGGGTAAAGCACCTGCTCAAATACTGATACCTGAGTTCAATCCCTGAAGTCCACATGGTGGAAAGACAGAACTGACTTCCAAACATGTCCTCTGACCATGTTTATACGCCATGGTATGCATAAATGCTCGCTTTCTCTCTCTCTCTCTCTCTCTCTCTCCTTTGTCTCTGTCTTAGTCTCTCATAAATAAATACATAAATTATGGCAGTTAGTTGTAGATGCTAACTTGACAGCTGAAGGTTGAACCTTAGGCACATCTGTAAAGAATTACTAGTTGCAGTAATTCTGAACAAGCCTGGAAAGATTACCTAGTGATGTGGGACAGCCCAGCCCATCAGCCGGATAAGGTGGGGAGCTGTTCAGTACTTTGTTGTGTAGGCGTAGTAGCAAAGGACTCCTTCCTCTCAGCATTCCGTGGATGTGTTGGTATGAACTCTCCTACCATACTGATGAATTATGAGCAAAAATTAAAAAACAAAACTTAGCATTGGAGAGATGGCTCAGGGATTAAGACTGCCTGGAAAGCAGAAGGTCCTGAGTTTGGATCTCAGGTCCCATGTAAAAAAAAGAAAAATGCCAGGCTTTGCTTAGAGGAGCATTCAAGGCCCAACAGAACAGGCTGGGGTGTCAGCTCAGTCAGCAACACTTGCCTTACAAGCAGGAGGACCTGACTTTGATCCCCAAAACCCACAGAAAAAAGCTGCAAGACTCTGAAGGCAGAGTCAGGCAGCTCCCCAGAGCTCACTGACAGCCAACCCTGCCTACTTAGAAAGTTCAGACCAATGCAAAACCATGCAGACAGTGCCTGAGGAGCAACAATGAAACCAAGAGTGTCCTCTAGTCTGTTCATGCACACATACATGCATAAGCACACACAGTACCCCGTACATGCATACGCACACACATACACACACATACACGCATAGTGTGATAACCAACCAGTGTGCATATATGCATGTATCTATACACATGTGTATGCACACACGCACAAATACACGCACATGCGAGCACACACACGACAGAATGACTTTGCCACATGCCTCTTTGCTGTTAGTTGGTCATAGTGTCCCGAGGAAAGGCAGCTGCTAAAGCCGCCCTTGACCCACAGGCCAAACTCTAGGCACTGACATGGTTTGCCGACTATGCTGGAGATAAATGCAGGACCAAACAGCTTATAGCTGAAGAAGGAGTATTAATCTTTCTTGTGCTTGTTCAGCTAAAGTTCTTAATCCAGTTTAGCAGGAGAGTTCATATCAACACCAGGAACCAAGGAAAGTAGTCACACCATATCCATATATCAACAGGACTGCAGAGAGAAAAAGAGAATACTATTTGCCAGACCAGTTTGTCTGGCAAAGGCATTTCTAAGGATGCCAGTTTTCTTAACCCTCCGTCTTATTCAGCTGTCCAGAGATTATTCCCGCCCGCCATGGCTAGGCTTTCCTATCAATCAACCTCCTTCAGACTTATTCAGGCTCAGCTCAGCTGCCAATTCTTCCCAGCTGTGCCCAGAGCGCCAGCCTTCAATTGTCAAGCTAACAAAGGTATCTAATTATGACAGTGACATATAAGTAAATAAAATATTAAATATAAATTGACCAGTTTGGGCTACCATAATAAATGCCATGAGGTTCTAGAACACCTGGTCTCAGGGCATGGGACCAATCCAAGATGCTCTAGATCATAGAGACTGGGCAGTCAACTCCCAGGAGTATAGAGCACAGGGTGCTGGAGACTCAGCAAAGTGCAGTCCTGGGAAGTAGGGAGGCCAGCAGCTCCTCACGACTCAGGACAAGAACAAGGGTTCACATAACGGTCAGTACAAAAGCGACCTTATCTAAGCCACAACCGGATTCATCTCAAACCAATGTAGTGACAAGGGCAGGCGCCTGCACAGACCACGAAGGGGCCTCAGCACCGCCAGTCCAGTCTTGGCTGGGGCCTCTGGGTGTCTCAGCTTTGTTTCCAGGAAGAAACTTTGTTGCTGTAGTAAATACCCCTGGGAGCAAATTAGGGAACAAGGGAATCTTTACTGCTGCTTACAATTCTGGGTTACTGGAAGGAGAACCACCTTCAGGAGCCAAGGGAAGTGGACGCCAGATCCACAACCAGAGCACAGAGCATGGACCAGTGCTTCCGGCGTGCTTCCAGCTTTGCCAAAACTAGCTCTCATCTTATGCACCTGTCCAGGGATAACTCCATCCCCTGCAAGCAGTGGTCCCACTTCAAGTGCAGCAATTAAGACAATATCTTACCAGCTTGTTCAGACGACTTCGTTAACTAAATAATTTTTTTTATTCAATTGTGCATATGTGCATTAACTAAATAATTCTTTTTTTTCCAGAAAAATTTAACAGGTTTATTTATAATTGTTATAAAGTTGAGTTGCTGGGGCTGGAGAGGTGGCTCAGGGGTTAAGCCTCTGCCTTGCAGGCAGAAGGTCCTGAGTTCGGATCCCAGATCCCACGTATAGACGCCAGGGCGGAAGCGGGGGTGGCCTGCGTTTCTGGTCCTGGTAGGGCGAAGCCTGTGAATCCCGGGGCAGAGTAAACAAGGAGAAGGTGGAGGCGTCCATGGTGGTTCCCAAATTCGTCCGTGGTTCTACACACACACACACACACACGCACAATTGAATAAATAACAAAAAAAATTTTTTTAAAAGTTGAGCTGCTGAAACTTGTTCGCTGAAACATTTGACTTGCATTAATGCTTTACATTCCAGATTTATATTAAAAATTCACACACAAATGAAAATGGAAAAACTGCCAATACCTGATTCCTGTCCCCTAGTTTTCCACTCGCAATCATATACTTAGGTACCTTTTGACCCCATGGAAAAAAAATATCTAACATTCAGAACTACTGATAACAGGAAGACGAGGAAAAAAAAATTTTTTTTTTGAGAATGAAATGTTTCCCGTCATAGTGGATTCTTTTTTTTTTTTTTTTTTACGGTTTTTACAAATATTGTTTATTTTAATGAAGCTGGTACAGATAATGTCCATTGAAAATCCAAGTCCCGGACCAGAAAGTACAAATAAAATCAAAAGGAGCAGTGTTCTGTTGCATACACTTCTGCATGAATAACTTTATTAACTGCTAATGAAAATTAGAACTTTTCTGGGATCTTCAGACAAGATTTTTTTTAATCTTAAAATGCTTTCTCTTCAGTGAAGCCATCTTTGGAGTTAGTCATTACTTTCATCTTGACTCCAAACCTGATCTTCTTTTGGTCCAGACCCTCAGATTTTAAAAGTAGCTTCAAGTTAAGGAAAGGTCATTTTTTCAGCAGTTCGGTTCTCTGAAAAACTTCCATCTCCCACTGAAAATCATAGTCCAGGAGTGAAGCAATCACATGCTAAAACTTCAGGGCCAATTGGAAGGTCATTACGAACACTCACATTGATTGATCTTATTTATCACCACAAGCCTAAAATTGCACAGTCCTGACAAAGGTAGCCTCTCTGTGCACACGTAAAATCTTTAAAAAGGAGAGGGTGTGAAGGGGCTGAGGTCGATTACCAAAAACCCGTACAATGACAACAACTGATAATGAATGTTGAACACTAGAATTCAAATGAGCAGATGTTTTAAGAGGTGGGGTGCCGGTATTCCATTTCCATTTTGAACACCACATTCCAAAAGAACTATTTTTAAAAATAAAAAAGGATTGAGGGAAAGAGAAAAATAAAAAGAATATCTAAACTGTTGAATGACCCCCCCCCCCGGTTTGTTCCTGATAAACTTCACTCACATCTTCTTCCTCCATTCCCAGTTCTTTTGGAGTATGATTACCAGCAATTCTCTGGCCTTCAAAGAGAAACCTAAGTGAATTCATTGGAACTCCCTGTCTTTGACAGTATGATTCTTTAAGTTTCTTGAGATGTGTTGTCATTTTCACTTTGAAGTGAATCTCACTGTTATCCTGTCCGATGACTTTGAGTTTAATGTATTCTCCTTCCTTCTTATCCCCTAAGTCCTCAGTTGAAGGTTTTGCCTCCTGGTCAGACATATCGACAGCGGCTTCCACCCGGACTCTCCGCACAGCAGCGGGCTCGGGTCCTCAGAACCTCGCTCCGGGGTTTACAAATCCCCATAGTGGATTCTTAAGCACGTTCTCCACATATGCGGCGCACTAGCTGGATATCTTTTGGCATAATTGTTACACGTTTGGCATGAATAGCACACAGGTTGGTATCTTCAAAAAGGCCAACCAGGTAGGCCTCGCTTGCCTCCTGCAAAGCACCAATAGCTGCACTCTGGAAGCGCAGATCTGTTTTGAAGTTCTGAGCAATTTCCCGCACCAGACGTTGGAAAGGGAGTTTGCGAATCAGAAGTTCAGTGGACTTCTGGTAGCGCCTAATTTCACGAAGCACAACAGTACCAGGCCTGTGACGATGAGGCTTCTTCACCCCTCCAGTAGAGGGAGCGCTCTTGCGAGCCGCTTTCGTGGCCAGTTGTTTCCTGGGCGCTTTCCCACCGGTGGATTTGCAGGCGGTCTGCTTGGTACGAGCCATGGTACAGCGGCCTCCTTACTTACCCCCCTTCTCCTTCGGCTGGAGCTTGGCGAGCGAGAGGCAGCGCTGGCGTTGGAGAGCGGCGGTGGCGCGGTGGCGGCTGCAAACACAACTAGATAATTCTTAAGTGGGTGCAGAAACCTGCATTCCTAGTATCAGGCTAACGGCTGAAACTACTAGCAAGCAGCTCAAGAGGCTGTGGTCAGGGGCTGCTAAATCCGTGTAGAGAGAAGTTAGAAGTGGATTTCTGTCTGTTGCGAAGGTTGGAAGTCAGGTGCACACATCCCACCTTGCTCTGGAGGGCAGAGTTAGGGACATGATCCCATCCAGTTTCAGTTACTTCCCAAAGTGCCACCTGTCATCCACCACACTGGGGCTAGGACCCCAGCACATGCAGAAAAGGGGGCTCTTGGTCCATAAAGACAGCCCGACCGGACTATGGCAGGGAAAGTATCCCCTCAGCCTGAGTCAGTCCAAGTCAGAGCCTGGGGGATGTGGCAAGTGTAGTTTCCCTGAGGAAGGACCTGGTTGCTCTATCCAGTGTGGCTGTGAGCTTCCTCTTAGCTTCCTGCAGACCAACAGTACCTGGGGTCTGGAATGAGTTACCTGTGATTGGGGAAGTGAAAGTAGGCCAGACCTTCCAGGAACCCAGGCTCCCAAGGACAGATTCCTGGAATCTGAAACCCCACCTGTCAGAGGGGCTCACAGAAGACAGAATCCAAGAGGTTACAGTTCAGGGAGTTGCTGGCCGCAGGCCAGAGCTACAGCCATTCATAAATGGTTCCCACACACCCTCAGCAATGAGAAAAGCCCTACGTAGGTCCCCAGCCACTGGTTGGCAGCTCTCACAGTGGGAAAGACCATGCAGCGACTTCGAGCTGCCTGTCCAGGGAAACAGACAGCAAAGGAGATGTGCATCCTGGGAGGTGAAGACTCTCAACATGCTGGGGCCCAAACCCCATTTCTGCATCTATTTGTCCTGGGCAGAGAACAGTGGATCTTGGAGAAGATTATTGTAAACCTGATCAGATCACAGTCTTACAATAGTCTTTCCTGATTGGACTCATTGCTGTCACACAGGGGCAACCCACCCCCAATCATATTTGTGCTAGTGGACAAACCCCCTTTCCCTGTACTTGTTGGTGAACCAGTGAGAAGTACTGTTCCCAACGGACATGATCAACACCAGCTGAGCAGCCCCGACTTCCAGATCCAATGCTCCAGCCTAGTGTTGTTGACAAGAGTTCTTTGGGTATGACAGGGCATTCTCAGCTAGTGTGACCTTAACTCAGAGAGCAGGACCCTAGAAAGTCAGCAGCCAGCAAAACCACCCCAGGTCAGTGGCTTCCAAGTTCATTGCCTCATGCCCAAGAGAATACTGAACTGCAGATAACAAAGACCAGGCAAAGGCAGATTTATTGAGGAAAAGCAAGAACAATCTCGCCAGAGTAGGAGGGACTTTGGGGAAGATACTGTTGCCTGCATGGTTGCTGATAAATGACCATCAAATGGCTTAAGGGAACAAAGGGTTTATTTCCTTACGACAGTCTGGTTACAGTTCTCAGTCCAGCTTGACGGGAGAGCATGCACCAACACCAGGGCTGAGGGAACTGGCCACACCATCACTGCATAACGGCTGAGAGATGGACAATCCTTACTTGTCAGACCAGCATGTCTGGCCAAGTGAACAGACGGATGCCAACTCTCTCAACCAGCTCTCTGTGATTTATCCAGGCCCTAGTCCCCATGGGCTGGGTCTTCCCCAGCAGCTGGACAATCTCCTTCAGGTTTGCTCTGGGCTTAACTCAACCATCAACTCTCTACAACTGTGCCCAGAGCTCAAACCCTCAAGAGTCAAGTTGACACCTGTGCTTAACTCTGACAGATACCAAAGTGCTGCCCTACCTGAGGGACTTTTATGAATCTTATGGTGGGAAGTGGATGAAGACTTAATGGTTGTTCTGCAATACATGGTGGCCAAGGAGTCCATATGCCCTTGCTTCCTCAGGCCCACCAGAGTTACTTACCTGCACCAAGTGACCAATTTGTGCCTCACCATCGCTCTGCTCTTACTGACACTTAACGCCTGCCTTATTGTCACCTAGGCCATGGGGACCTTGGTCATTTTTCCTTCCCAAGGGACAGTCACTCTCTGTTGATGACATCTTGTTAACTGCATTTGGCGGGCAGAAAGCCAGCAACTATCCTTGCCAATTTACTAAGACTTGCATGCTGAAGAATGAATGCTACATCCTACTGAGCTCAGGACCCACCACCTGGAATCTCAGGGTCTAGGGTCCAGGGCATTCAGACCTTCCAGCTATAAGACAGACACAATGCCTTATTTAACTGCCTGACTCTGGGGTTCTGCTGCAATGCTTTAGCCAAGTCGCCCAAAAGTATTGCCCTTCCTGGTCTGCTGGAGGCTCTGGCGTCTCTTCAGATGATTACTGTACAGACTTCAGAAAGTGATGCTCCAACACAAAGGGAAATATCCTCGCTCCTATGAGGGCCCTAGGCATGCGCACCCATCCCTGAGCCACTCTTAGAATGCCTTACTCACTACACTTCAGGACTGGGTACCAACCAGTACCCCTAGCCAATAAAATGGGGTGCATGTTGCCATCTTAAGCAAGTCCCAGAAGCTCAGGTAAGTAAGTAGGGGAAGCAGATTATAAATATCAGTCACTCCTGCCACACCGCCATGTTGCTCTAAGCTACACACACCAGAAGCTCCTTGTGGTCAACTGACTAAAAAAGAAAAAACTGCAGTCTGGCTATGGATATTTCTGCATGTTTTGCAGTGTCGCCGGAAGTGGATACTGCAGCACGACTCCCACTGCACTGAGGGCTAGGCAAATCCCTGCAGCAGGTGCAGTAGCATAGGACGGCAAGAAGCACAGGCCTGTGCCAGCTCACAGGCAGAGATGGCCTGTACAACCATGTAGCCGGATATCTGGACCAAAGCTAGAGAAACTGGTGACCAGGAGGTCTGGCCTCCCTGATGGTATATTTAGGGACTTCTCTTGATGCACAGAGTGCCAAGATTCCATCCTGTGTGAATACTGACCAAAGAGCCAGCTCAGCAGACTTGAGGGACCAGGCGGACAAGTTGATCCACCCGTGGGCACCACCAGCTCGTTCCCCAGCAGGGTGCTCTTAATCAGGAGGCTCTTAAGCCAGGTGTTGCAATAGCAGGAATTCAGGCGAGGCATGCTTTCACACACTGGACTTCCCTCCATCGGGCGAGGCATGCTCTCACACGCTGGACTTCCCTTCGCAGGGGCCATGCGGCTGTGGCTGCCACTGAGTGCCAAGCTGTCAGCAACATAGAATGGCACCACCGCCAACAACCTGGGGGCGAGGCCTTACTCTGGCCACGGACGAACCTTCTACTGACCTGCTTCTGCCCAAAGGACTTAGAGGCCTATCCATCCTCAGGGAATTCCATATAGTCACGTTCTAAGCATATTCTTCTTGTTCCGTTTTCATAATACAGGGGGTACACATGTGCGGTGCACTTGCAAGGGCACAGGGTGTCACGTGCGTGGAGGCCTGAGGGTGAAGGTGGGAATCAGGCCAGTCACTCTTACACCCTTTCGATGCTGATCTCTAAACCCAGAACTTGGCTATAGCCAGTTTTTGGGAGGAAGGGGGGGTCCCATTCTCCACCTCCAGGATCAAAATTACAGACAGGCTGCTAGGCCCATTTGGCATTTTGTGTAGGATCCAGGGATCCAAACTCCAGTCCTTCAGCTCATCAGCAAGCTGTGAGCCATCGAGCCACCTCCCCTGTCTAGCCATATGCTCAACCCACAGGGGGCCCTCTGTCCCATGGTGTGACTGAAGTTCTGAATCAGGACCACCCACACGGACCACCCCACATGGGACAGAGCCCACACCTCAGCAGTAGAGATGGCAGTCATGGCAATTAGCTGCAGGTGTCAACTGGTCTTGAAGGCTCAAGTTCTGGGCACATCTGTAAAGAAGCAGCTCAGCTCTGCAGGAGATTGTCTAATTGATGAGGAAGACCCAACCCATGGTGGGTGGAGCTTTTCCATGAACAGATGGGTAAGATGGAGGAGCTGATTCAGGAAGGTGGTATCATAGTTATGCACAGGTGTCAACTTGACAGTTAAGGGTTTGAGCTCTGGGCACATTTTTGTGGAGAATTAGTAGTTAAGCCCAGATCGAACCTGAAGGAGATTGTGTAGCTGATGGGGAAGGCCCAGCCTATGGTGGATGTGATTACGCCCTGGAATAAATCACGGAGAACTTGTTGAGGAAATCGGAATCCTTCTGCGTACTTGGCCAGACGTGCTGGTCTGGCAAGTAAAGATCGTCCATCTCTCAGCTGTTATGCGGTGATGGTGTGACCAGTTCCTTTGGCCCTGGTATTGGTGCATGCTCTCCCGTCAAGCTGGACTAAGAACTGTAACCAGGAATTGTAAGAGAATAAACCCTTGTTCCCTTAAGCTGTTTGATGGTCATTTATCAGCAACCATGCAGGCGGACTGCAACAGGTGGTGTACTTTGACAGACATGCTCTCTGGCATTATGAGGATTGCCCCTCAGCAGTGACTATGGAATGACCAATTCCCTTGGACCCTGGTGTTAATGTGAGCTAATGCCAAGCTGGATCTAGAACTGAAATGGAGAATCATAAGCTGGAATAAAATTCCTTGTTCCCCAAAGCTGTTTTGCTGTGAATGTATCAGCAACACGCAGGCAAAGAGCAACAGTATTGCTCCCTCGATTGCATGCAGCTGCTTCGTGTAACATTGCTGGTCCAGGGGGCTTAGGTTCCCAGGAACCCATTCATGCTGCTCATTCAGGACTTTCTGGTAAAGCTGGAAGTCTCTGGGAAACTCTGGGGTGTTCCAGAAGGGGCACCTCACATCAGGATGAGACCCGGCAGCCTGGTTGTCATGGCAGGTGAATGGGAAGGAAGCTCCCAGTGCTGGCCTGCCAGAACGGAGAGGAGACATTCAGACGGCAGCCCTTCAGGGCAGCTCTTAGAAACCCTCAGTCCCACTGGTCGCCACCGCAGACTGCCCCCTCACAAGCGAAACTGCCAAAGCACAGACCTTTTGGGAATGAGGGCGGAGGTGCTGTGTGAGGGCAGTGCAACAGAATGTTTCATGAGAGACAGGAGCTGTCTGTGCTACACCCTTCCAGGGAGTAACTCTGTGCTTCTCGCACCATCCTGCGCCAATTCCTTCCCTTTCCCTCTCCCATAGCCCTACCATACCCCCAATACAGTGTGTGTTCACGCAGGTGGTATTGTCTAAAGCATCTGTGTCCACATCATTTATCGCTCAAGTATGTTCAAGAAATGTGACTCAGCTATAAGAACAAGTATCACCAAAGGTGAATGTGAAATTTTTGTTCAGTCTCCTCTGGAGAGTGAGTCTGTTGTGGTTGGGAGAATAGCAACACACTAGAAAGAAACAATGTTTTGCTCTATTATTTGGACACTAAATACTGTTTTATTTGCATGTGTGCATGCATGCATGTGTGTGTGTGTGTGTGTGTGTGTGTGTCTATGTGTATCAGAGGGTACTGTGTATGCCTATGGAGGTACAAGAGTAAACAGGAATCATTCTGGATTGCTTCTACCTCCTTTTCGCTTTGTTCTGTTTCTCAAACTTTGCCTTCCAGAGCCAGAAGTGCAGGCTGCCACCATTTCAACAAGGAATTTTTATGTGGGACCCAGGATCCGAACTTGCCAGGTGGAGCCTTAAACCCCTGAGCCATCTCTCCACTCGTAGACGCTGTTTTACGAAGAAGCGTGCGTGCTTCATCAAGAAGGGCTGCCAACTGGCTCAAGTTGCACCCTTCTGTTTTAGGTTAAACAGATGTCGTGGCCAGAGGTGGCGGCAAGTGAACAGCATTCTGTGTTGGGCCTGTCCGAGCTTGTCCCACCAATCATTACACCTCCCACCTTCACCCACCTTTACCCCACTCGTTTGCTTCCAGATGAACACAAAGCCACAGAGTCCCAAACACTTCCTTCCTGTCCCCTCTCTCCAGCACCCACTGTCTGAAGACCCTGCTTACTGTCACGCATGTTGCTACTGACAAAGTGGCCATTCTGACTGAGGTAAGCCTCCCGCCTCCCAAGCCACTGTTTTCTTCATTGCTTTGTCAAATCATTACTAGTTCACTTGTCCGTCTCTGCTGAGGAAAAATGTCAGCTTCATTTAAAAGAAAAAAAAGGGGCTGGAGAGGTGGCTCAGGGGTTAAGCCTCTGCCTTGCAGGCAGAAGGTCCTGAGTTCGGATCCTAGACCCCACGTATAGACGCCGGGCGGAAGCAGGGCGGCCTGCGTTTCTGGTCCTGGTAGGGCAGAGCCTGTAAGTCCCGGGGCAGAGTAAACAAGGAGGAGGTGGAGGCGTCCATGGTGGTTCCCGAATTCCTCTGGTTCTACACACACACACGCACACACACGCACACATGCACAATTGAATAAAATAATAAAAATTTTAAAAGAAAAAAAAAGACCTTGTTCACTACTGCCCCTCAGACCTCAGGTGTGAAGATACTAAGCAATGTCTCTTAGCTGAATGACTGTGGGGACGGAGAAGCAGCCAGAGTACCAGACATGAAGATACACACGTGACACAGAGCGCAAGATATGCACCATCTCGCGCTTAAAACGAGAGGCTGAAGCGGCCTGACACGCGGATCTCCACCTCCAGGTGGAGGTTGCCCCCAAGCCAAGCATCTGCCATGCATGTGGCAGCCGAAGCCCCCAGGTATTTCATGCCTGCTGGAGACGCCCACTCAGAGCAGCGACAAGGGTTCCCAGTTATCTCACTGGGCACACACACTCCAAGTGACTCCAAATGACTCCGCCCGACGCCATTCATACTGGAGGAGAGGAGGTCTGTCACTGTCACCGTCCTGATGCAAGGCATCCGCAAGCTCCGGCAGCCGATGCCAGCCACCGTACTGTGGCAGATGGCCACAGAGCTGGTTCTAAGAGCAGGCTCGGGACAGCGGCAGAGCAACCGCAGACATGCGGAGAGAAGTCAAAGCGCCCAGCAAGAACGGAAATGAGGTGGGCGACCAGGCAAGCGGGACAGAACCACGCTCCACCCACCTGTCTTCTGTCACACAGTGAGCAGGAGCCCTCCTGCCCACCACATTCGTCGCGGTCCTCCCCCAGGTTTCCCCGGACGCGCAGTAGGCTTTCCGCACCGTCCCGCCCCACTCCCACAGCCTCCCGGGCCGCCGTACAGCCGCACACCCCAGGGTCCTCTGCAGATTTGCGTTCCTCATTCTCCGTCCCCGGCACCGCCAGTCCGGTCACCGCCAGCCCACGTCCCCTGCGCGCCGGCCCGCGCAGCCCAGGTGGATGCGCGCGTCGTGGAGCCGGCGGGCACACCCTAACGCGCCGCCCCGCCTCCACGCGCCGAGGATTGGCTGTGTGCGGACTGACCGCGGCCGATTGGCTCGGGCCGCGCGGGTGCCGGTCCCGTTTCACGGTGGGTAGCACCGCAGCGTGGATGCTGCTGGGTCTCGCCGCGGCCCGAAGAACCCGGAGCAGGACCGGCCGGGTGGGGCGGGCAGGCGGGCCAGGAGAGGGGGGCGCCGCAGGAGCCACTCCCGCCGCCCACCCCGACCCTGGCCCGTGCAGCCCTGGGGTCGTGGCTGCACCCAGTGGCCCCCGAGGCAGACAAAGGGCCATGCGGGGCCGCGGGCGCTGAGTGCGGCCGGGTGGGCCGGGGGATGCAGGTCAGGACGGGTGGGGCCGGGGGGCCGGGAGGACGCCCCTGAGCGCGGTGCCGCGATGCCGTGGTTCCCGGTGAAGAAGGTCCGCAAGCAGATGAAGCTGGTGCTGCTGCTGCTGCTGCTCACCTGCGCCGCGTGGCTCACGTATGTGCACCGGAGCCTGGTGCGCCCGGGCCGCGCGATACGCCAGCGGCCAGGCAATGGGCGAGGTACGCGGTGGGCACGCTGCGCGAGGTCCTGGGCCTCTTGTGGCGCGTGGGTCTGACCGCCTAGAGACCCCGCCCGCCTACTCCTCCCAGCTCCGCGGTATTGGGGGAGGGGGCGCAGCGCTGCCCGATGACGTCAACAGTGACGCGGGGGACCCTCTTGGGGAGCATCCTCGCCCTGTGCAGATCCTGGTATCATCTGGTGTCCGGTAGTGATGAGGTTAACGGTGTGCTCTTAGGGAGATCTCCGGCCCCAGCCGTACTCATCAGGGCCTCGGTTTCCCCTTTTGTTGGGGAGAGGGTGAGTAAGGGTCCAATCGCCCACCCCTGGCCAGAGGGGAACGGTCGCGAGTTGTTGGAACCCCTGAGTACTCCTGTGACTGGACTGGGATGCCTGCGAGTTGGGGACCAGCTCTAGCAGACCGGACGCTCGCATCCCAGAGGCGCACCCTACACCCTGGCAAACGAAGCGACTCAGGTCCTGGCAAGTCGTGTAGGCAAGAACCAGGGGAGATGGAGGCATTTGACCCAAGCTTGGGCGAAAGAGTTCCAGGATGGGGGATGTTGATCAGGTCAGAAAAGGTAGGGGATGGCTCTAGGAGAGTCCGCCAGCCTACACGGTTTGCCTGTGGTCATTATGAAGGAGGCTGGTGAACTGTGGGTGTAGGCCAGTCAAGGAAACAGGCATCTCTCCTTCCAGACACTCGAGACTTCCGGGTCTCCCTATTTAAGCCACACTCTTGCCCCCCACCTGTGGAGCCCCTCGTATGCTTGGCCACCTGGTTCTATAATGTCTTACTAGACCTTGCATCAGGGACCCGGGATTGATTCCAGCACCAAGAGTCTGTAGATCTCTCATAGCTGTGGTGCTTCAGACTACTCGACACAGCTCTGTCCCCACAAGAACCTCACCACCTCGCTGCTGGTGGATAGGACCCAGAGCTGACTCTGGACCTGATAAACCCCCATTAGCTACTCTTGTGGGTTTCTCAGTAGCCACAAGCCTCTCCAAGTCTGACTTTCTGAGAGTAGTTGAGGAAACTACTGGGGGGGGGGGCAAAGAGCATGCTGCTGGAGTTCTAGCATAGGCTGTGACTTGATCTGGGTGGGCAGATGTCTTGAGTCCTGGAAAGTCGGAGCTGCCCAGTGGCACTGCCAGGAGCTGCACAAACAGCCCTCCCCTGAACCCCTCCCCCTTCCCACCAGTAGGTCTCCTACAAGCGCTGCAGGATGTGAGAAGCCATGCAGCTGCATGTGTCGGAGGTTCTCCTGACTGTCAGTGGTCAGTGTTCAGCAGATGTCCAGCTTGTCCATGGAGCTGTCCCCTGGCCAGTGTGGAGCAGGGTCCTACCTCAACCTCTGCTGGACAGTGGCTGCAGCCTGGTCTGAGACCCCACTGCAGAATGTTCCCAGTGCCTCCCCTCCCCCCATGACCTACACTTAGTTTATTGGGCTATGAATATCTGGACCAGGCAGAAGAAGTTTAGGAGTCTGCTAGCTGCTTGCTTACTTCCTAGCTGGCCGAAAGGGGCGGAGGAAGAGATGGCCTGGAGTGTGGTAGGTGAGGAGGAATCTCAAAAGGCAGGAGACCAGGGGCAGCCCCTCGCTCCTGAGTTCTGGACTAAGGCTCAGGCACAGACAGTGGGCGTGGCTCTGAAGAGGAGGGAATTCCCCGATCGAGTGTCCTGGTGGTAGAAGCACTAGTTCAGGCAGAGCCAGGGTAGAAACAGAAGCCTCCTGTCTTCAGGAGCCAGATCCCAAGGCATTACATTCAGGTGCACTGTTTAGGGAGAAAGTGGGGTGAAGTGGAGGTATGGAGGTGGCCTCCCACAAGCTTGGATGAACAGCAGTCTGTAGACATGCCCTCTGGGAGCTCTGCGGAGGGTTGGGGGGAGCATCCCAGCGCGTGGGAGGGAAGGCGTCGAGGCCGTCTGACTGTGCAGAGTTTTTCCCGGGGCAGAGCCGCTCCATGGTCACCAGATGGGTGAGCGTGTGCACATTCACTCCAGCCTGCATGCATGCCTAGCCCTACGGCCTCCTTCCAGTGGAGGCTGAGAAAGAGCTGGTGGGGTGTTCTTGTGTCAGACTGCCCACTCAGGGGGTGTGGAAGGGTTTCATGACGGGGCACTGATAGGTAAGGACCACACCAGTAAGCTTTCCTGCCTTGCTCTAGCTAGATGAAATGGATCCTCCAGCCCTATCCTTCCGCTGACCCCAGCATCAGAGGCTGTGGCCTTAGAACAGTCCTGGGTCCAGCCCTGCCTCACATGTCATCTCGCAGATGGTGAGAAGCTGACTGGTATGAAAGACAGCCGGGGTGTCCAGGTAGCACCATCTGCACAAAGGACGGAGGACTCTAGCGAGAGCCACGAAGAAGAACAGGCGGTAAGCAGTGACCACAAGAACTGTGTATGTGAAAGGACCCTCTTGTGGGTGGGCAGCATGGCCACCTACTACTGAGTGAGTTGCAGCATCCCGCCTAGAATTCTGCATCACTGCGAGCAGTGTGTGCTACGCATGTGTCCACCCGTGCCAGGAGTGCTTGGAATTTGTGACCGACATGCAGAGAGGCTGTGAAGTGGCTTTGTCATTGGTGTTGACCCTGTTGTGTGTGACCGTGACCTGCCTGCCCTTTTTTCCTTCAGCTTGAGGGAAGGGACCCAGATCTGGCATTTTCTGGAAGGGCTAGGAAGCCTCCCCCACTGAACCTCACCCACCAGACACCCCCATGGCGGGAAGAGGTGAGGTCTGGTGGGCTGGGGCGGACTTCAAAGGAGGGTGGAATAGACTGCAGCAGCTCAAGTCTCCCTGGTGTCAGTTCAAGGGGCAGGTGAACCTGCATGTGTTTGAAGACTGGTGTGGGGGCGCCGTGGGACACCTGCGGAGGAACCTGCACTTCCCACTGTTTCCCCACGTGAGTGCACCAGGGGAGGGCAATGGGCAGAGTGGGCAGAACATGCAGGAGCTGTGACATTGTAGTTGCCATCTCCCCCAGACTCGTACTACCGTGAAGAAGTTGGCCGTGTCCCCCAAGTGGAAAAACTATGGACTCAGGATTTTTGGCTTCATCCACCCAGCCAGAGATGGTATGGAGGTAGGATGTCCCAAGGGTGGGGTCCCCAAAGAGTCGAGACCCCTTAGCCTCTGTTCTATGAACTAGGAGACGTCCAGTTCTCTGTGGCTTCAGATGACAATTCCGAGTTCTGGCTGAGCCTGGATGAGAGCCCGGCAGCTGCCCAACTTGTAGCCTTTGTGGGAAAGGTAGCCCTACCCTGACCCCCAGCCCCATCTGTCTTTCCTGGGTCAGGAGCCCCCAGGAACATGAACACTTTGTTGTCTTCTTGTATCACCCCTAGACTGGCTCTGAGTGGACAGCACCCGGAGAATTCACCAAGTTCAGTTCCCAGGTGTCTAAGCCCCGGCGGTGAGTGCCCAAGAGTGCATGTTGGCATGTGAGGGGGGTCTGGGAATCGACTCAGCCTTGTCCATCTCCCCGCACAAGCTCTGCTGTCCTGAGGGTCCAGCCCAGTGAGAGGCCAGAGCCCCCACATACTCTGGGCTCATGGTCTGTGTAGTGAGGCCCATGCCCTGTGAAGTTGCCTTGTCATTTGTGGTTGTCCACAGGCTCCTGGCCTCCCGGAGATACTACTTTGAACTGCTTCACAAGCAAGATGACAGGGGCTCAGACCACGTGGAAGTGGGTGTGAGTGTGGCCCGCCCTCCTGAGGAGCTTCAGAAGCTGCAGCCCTCCGTCCAAGTCCCCTCGTAGGAGACTGCAGAGTGACCATTCCCAAGGCATTTCCAGTATAGACACAGCAGATGTTCAGGGACTCGGGCGAAAGCCAGAGGTCCAACTTGCTTGCTAGGAGACAGACGAGCTGCGCAAGGAGGGACCCTTCAATTAGAGGGAAATAGTTTGAGGTAGGAAATGCAGTGTGTGGCTCGAGGACAGATGTTCTCCATCATCTTTTGAGATTGGGGTCTCATAACCAGGCCAGATCAAGCCTAGAATGCTAGGCTCAGATTGTGTTAAGAATGAGACAGTGGGGTTTGCACACCCTCTGCCCACTATGGAGAGATGGAGACTGGGAAGAGAAGCCCTGGGAAATGCATTAGCTACTTTTCCTTGTTGCTGTGGCAAAATATTGGACAAGAAATAACTTAAGGAAAGACTTACTTTAGCTTGGAGTTTGAGGGTTCACTCCATCAAGTTGGGGAAGATATGACAGTTGGGGCATTAGATCACGTGGCATCCACAGTTAGGGAGCCAAGAGAGGCAAACGCTGATGCTCAGCTGCTTTCTCCTGTTTATGCAGTTAGGGACCTGCACCCGTGGGATGGTACCACCCACATTTAAGGGGTCTTCCCGCCTCAACTCATCTAATCTAAGTAACCCCTCACCGACATGCCCAGGGGCTTGTCTCTGGTCGAGTCTGCATCCTGCCAACATAACAGTGTCACAGGGAGGAAACACAGGCAGAGGAGTGGGGAAAAGGCTCTTCAGTGAGACAGATGAGGTTGAGAGACAGTAACATGATGAGATCTGGGGTGTGCAATAGGGTTGGATGGGCCTGGAGAGGTAGTTAGTACAAAAGCCCAGGACAAGATGGCAATGGAAGGATGGTCAGAGGTGGGAGAAAGACCACATTGTCTCCAAAGAGGCTCAGGAGCAGCCATGGAGGGGGCATGAGGAGGGACATTTGGGGCAAGTGCTGTGTGTGCACTGCAGGAAGGCAGCAGCGGTGTGGAGCCAGAAGCAGGGGCATGTTTGTGTGTCTAGAAACCATGACCAGCAAGCCAGGAAGGTCGGCAAAGGGGAAGTAGGGGCAGAAGACGATGGAGGTCTGGTCTGCCCCAGACACCCTTGGCCTTTTGGACCTGCCAGTGCCTCTTCTCCAGGCCTCTCCCTGGCACCACCCCGACCAGCCTGGCCTTACCCTCTGAGGCCCTGTACTTGCACTTACCCCCTAGGGATAAGTAAGGCCCTCTGTGGATCCACCACTTTCCTGTCCCTACCCACAGTGGCGAGCTTTCCTGCCTGGTCTGCAGTTTGAGGTCATTGGTTCTGCTCACATCTCGCTGTACACAGGTATGAGCTGGGCACTTGCTCAGCTGAGTTCTGATGGGTGGGACCAGATTGGGATAGGGAAGGGTAGGTAGAGCCCCACACATCTTTGCTCCCAGATGAGTCGGCTCTGAAGATGGACAGTGTGGCCCATGTGCCTCAGTCTCCAGCCAGCCATGTGGGAGGGCACGTACCACACGAGGAGCCCAGCGCCGACATGCTGCAGCCAGGACCCCAGGGACACCTTCTTCCTCGGTGAGAAGGGGCTCCAGAGGAGGGAGTGGGGGAGGGGTGCAGGCCACAAAATGACCATCCCTCTCGCAGCGCCTCGGATGGAACCTTCAAGCTTAGAGAATGTTCTGGAACCCTGTACCTACGCCCCAACCTATATCCTCAAGGATTTTCCCATCGCCAGATACCAGGGACTGCAGTTTGTAAGTGCCCAGTGTGGGAGGCATCCTAAGACTGTCTGTGGGGCAGTCAGTCTTCTCCCCAGGCTCTGCCCTGAGCCCTTGGCACCACCCTCAGGTGTACCTGTCCTTCGTGTACCCCAATGACCACACCCGTCTCACTCACATGGAGACAGACAACAAGTGCTTCTACCGAGAGTCCCCACTGTACCTGGAAAGGTAGGTGGGTGGGCACCCATCAGAGATTGGGGGGGCTCATTGGGTGAGGCTCTGATGTTCTCTCTCTCTCTCTCTCTCAGGTTTGGGTTCTATAAATACATGAAGATGGACAAGGAAGAAGGAGAGGAAGACGAAGAGGAGGTGCAGCGTAGGGCCTTCCTCTTCCTCAACCCAGACGGTGAGTGTCCTTGTGCCCAGCCTGCCTGCCTAGAGCCGCGTTCCTTACCACGAACTCTCCACAGACTTCCTGGATGATGAGGATGAGCGGGAACTACTGCACAGTCTGGAGCCCACAGACGCACCCCCGAGGCTGAGCCACAGGACCCCTGCCCCATCTACCCCCACCCCGTTTACCCCCAGCCCCCGGGACAAGCAGACTCTCAGCAGCTCCAGACACTCCCGGGCACTGAGCTGGGCCTCCCACCCACTGCCCCTCTTCCTGGGGCGAGCTCCTCCTCCCCGCACTGTGGAGAAGACACCCTCAAAGGTGTATGTGACCAGGGTTCGGCCCAGACCGCGGGCTTCCCCAAGGGTGCTGCGTGACCCCCCCTGGCCACCCTTTCCCGAACTCTTCCTACGTCCCAGGCCTTTGCCCAGGGTGCAGTTGCGACCGCACCCACATCCACCTCGGCCCCAGGGACACAGGACCAGTGGCCCACAGGCCACACAGCTAAGACCCCCAGCTTGGCCACAGGCTGCCCAAGATGTGCAGGCCCGTCCACAGGGACCCGAGGCCCCCACAGCAGACTCTAACAGCTCCGTGGAAACCCAGCCCGTGACCTCCTTCCTGAGCTTGTCTCAGGTGTCCAGGCCACAGCTCCCTGGAGAGGGCGAAGAAGGGGAGGACGATGGGGTCCCGGGTGATGAGGCTGCGTCAGAAGACAGCGAGGAGGAAGAGGAGGCTGTGGACCGGCCGTTGGGTCGCTGGCGGGAGGATACCATTGACTGGCAGCGCACATTCAGTGTGGGCGCCATGGACTTCGAGCTGCTGCGCTCCGACTGGAATGACCTGCGCTGCAACGTGTCTGGGAACTTGCAGCTGCCAGAGGCTGAGGCGGTGGACGTGGTGGCCCAGTACATGGAGCGGCTCAATGCGCGCCACGGCGGGTATGGGGCGGATGCCTGGCGAGAGGAGGTGTGGTCTCCACAGTCTCCAGACCCTTCTTAGTGTTCAAAGGTCTCCGATCCCTCCCTCCTCCAGCGCCTCACTGCCCTGCCTTGTCCAAGCTGAGCCCCCAGCTCTACCCGAAAATGTTTTCCCTATCTTTGCACCTCCAGGTTCCAAATCCATCACCTTGTGCCCAGACCTAAGGATGGATCCAAACTACAGGGATTAGTGGTCAGTCTCAGCCAAGGCTGGATAGTGCGTCTCCCAGGGTCTGGAGATGCCCCAGCCCCTCCTCTCCCTGCGTCACACTGCAGGGTCTTCGCCGTGGTCTGTACCTGACTCTAGGCGAAGGCTCAGAGCTGTGGTCTCCCAAGCCTCAGGAATACAGTTTGGCTCCCTAGTTTATCTTCAAGGGAGTTCTCGGAAGTGGTTGTGCTGTGTAGTGATGCACTTGAGGAAGGGCGAAACTTGCTCTGGACCGGGATGTAGGCAGAAGCCCGTGTGGAGCAGCAGGGCAGGGTGGCTGACTATGAGGGCGCCAGGCTCAGCAGGAGGCTCTGAACAGGACAGAAGCTCTGAGCAGAACCCTCTGAGCTGTACAAGAATGTGCTGCTGCCTGGGGGGGTCCTTTACAGGAGAGTGAAGGGGTGGCCCAGGATCTTCCTGCGGCTTGAAGCCTCCTGAGAGCAGCTTGTTGGTCCGCGGCCATCAGTGGTCTATCACAGCCTCCCCGTGTTCTGCTCACAGGGGTGCTGGGGTACGGGTGACCCCAAGGAGTGGTCAGTTGTGGTTAGTTCAGAAGGTTCCTGACTTGGATGGAGCAGGTGGAGGTGGCCTGGACCCATCAGAGTCACATTGGTTTGCTCCCAGAATCAGTGACTGCCGCCAGAAGGCAAAGTGCATAGCTCCCAGCATGAAGGGTCCCCTGGCTGAGGACAAAGTGGCATTCAGGGTGCAGGTGTTGCCTCCTGTGACTTTGCAGGGGGCTTCTAGTCACAAGAGGGGACCCAGGACCTCGAGGAGAAGGACATAGACAGCATTGAGGCAGTCTCTGCAGACAGGAAGGGGTTCCTGGGAGAGAGGACCCCCTTGGAAGCAGGCTTGGTGCTACTCTAGCCGCCCTACTTCCTGTTCAGCTAGAGAGAGGAGGGTGGGTGTTCAAGGTCATGTGGAGCCCCTGGTGGCAGATGTCCTATCCAGCGCGCCGCTCCTTCTCACAGATGGGGAGCATCGGGGCGGGAAGCAGCGGTGGCCAAGGCCGCTGACCAGTCCTGCCTCGCAGGCGCTTCGCGCTGCTGCGCATCGTGAACGTGGAGAAGCGCCGCGATTCGGCGCGCGGAAGCCGCTTCCTCCTGGAGCTGGAGCTGCAAGAGCGCGGGAGCCGCCGCCTACGACTGTCCGAGTACGTCTTCCTGAGGCTGCCCGGAACCCGCGTGGGGGACGAGGATGGAGAGAGCCCCGAACCCCCTCCTGCTGCCTCTACCCGCCCGGATGGCCGCCCGGAGCTCTGCAGACCGCTGCTCCTGGCCTGGCGTCAGGACGTCATGGTTCATTTCATCGTGCCAGGTGCGCACGAGGCAGGCTAAGGGGGTGCCAGGAGGTCTGAGGGAAACGGGCGGGGTGACTGGGACGAGGTCTCCTGCGTGGAGAGCCACAAGTTCCAGCCGGCCGGCTCAGTGGCACCCCCTCTTCCAGTGAAGAACCAGGCCCGCTGGGTGGTGCAGTTTCTGGCGGACATGGCTGCGCTGCGCGCACACACGGGGGACTCCCGATTCAGCATCATCTTAGTGGACTTCGAGAGTGAGGACATGGACGTGGAGCAGGCCCTGCGCGTGGCACGGGTGCCCCGGTAATGACATACCCACCACCACCTGGGAGGACCAAGGATCTTTTTTTTCATCCTCCCACCCCTCCCCAGGTGAGTTCTTTTCTCCCACCTCCAACAATGGTTCCTGTCACTCCTTCACCCCCAGGTACCAGTACCTGAGACGAACTGGAAACTTCGAGCGCTCCGCAGGCCTGCAAGCTGGAGTGGACTCAGTAGAGGTCTGTGGACTCTACAGGGACTTAGAGATGCAAGATGAGGTTCTGAGCTGGCTTTCAGAAGGTAGGTGGGGCTCAAATCTTTCTACCTACAGGATCCCAGCAGTATCGTTTTCCTCTGCGACCTGCACATCCATTTCCCACCCAACATCCTGGACAGCATCCGCAAGCACTGCGTGGAGGGCAAGCTGGCCTTCGCCCCTGTGGTCATGCGCCTGGGCTGTGGGAGTTCACCACAAAACCCCCGTGGTAAGGCCCGAGCGTCCCTCAGAAATGCCAATCCTGAGCCTCCAAGGGTACCTAAGTCCCCCGGAATCACGTGAAATTCATGAGAACCTCCTTTAATGGCCCGAACACTTCTGGGTTGTGACCATGTAGCAGAGGGCGAGTGCCGACAGTTCCCAGAGCAGGAGATCCTTGCCGAGGTCTCCACCTTCCCTGGAAGAAAGCCTCACAGGACTGACGGTGACCTTCCCCACCTCAAGGTTACTGGGAGGTGAATGGCTTTGGCCTCTTTGGGATCTATAAATCGGACTTTGACCGCGTGGGAGGCATGAACACTGAGGAGTTCCGTGACCAGTGGGGCGGTGAAGATTGGGAGCTTCTGGACAGGTGACTGCCCCCCAGACATCCCATCCTTCACTGCCCCCCCAGACACCATCCTCCACTGCCCCCCCACACCCAGGCACCCCGTCCTCCACTGCCCCCCACATCCAGACACCACGTCCTCCACCGCCCCCCACACCCAGACACCCCGTCCTCCACTGCCCTCCACACCCAGACACCCTGTCCTCCACTGCCCTCCACACCCAGACACCCTGTCCTCCACTGCCCCCCAGACACCCCGTCCTCCACTGCCCTCCACACCCAGACACCCTGTCCTCCACTGCCCCCCACACAGACACCACGTCCTCCACTGCCCCCCACACCCAGACACCACGTCCTCCACTGCCCCCCACACCCAGGCACCCTGTCCTCCACTGCCCCCCACACCCAGACACCCCGTCCTCCACTGCCCCCCCAGATACCCCGTCCTCCACTGCCCCCCACACCCAGATACCCCGTCCTCCACTGGGAAGGTGGGAGGCAAGGCCTCACATGCTTAACAGACTCGCTCCTCTCCTCATCCTCAGGAGCTTATATGCCTGCTGAGGCCTCTTCACCCACCACACGTCCCAGAATCCCCCCAAGCCTGAATCAGGGTGTTGATCCTCTGCCCACCCACTCTAGAGTCCCGCAGGCAGGGCTGGGTCAGGGTGCTGACCTCTGCCCACACACCGCAGGGTCCTGCAGGCAGGGCTGGAGGTAGAGAGGCTCCGCCTGAGACACTTCTACCACCATTATCACTCCAAACGGGGCATGTGGGCACCACGCAGCCGCAAGAGCTCCCGCGCAGAACAATCTTGAAGACCCTGCCAGCCCTCCCAGCCCACTGGGTCCTGAGGTGGTGAGTGACCGAGGCTCTGCTACCACCTGTGCCGACCCCCAAGGCCTCCTCTGTGTCCCTGGAGAGGCCACTTTCATAGCAGGATAGTTGCCTTGGTCCCCACACTCCGTGACAATTTCTGTGAAATTTTCTGTAGCAATGACATTGTTTTCAGGATTTCCAAGAGTTCTGTCTGTTCTGCTTTTTATTCAGAATGAAATGAAATATTTTTTTTAGTTCTGACTTGTCTCTATGCCTGTTCTCTTGGGAGGCAGAGCTCTGGTCTCCAAGGTAGCCTCGGGCACTTCAGTCCCCTCCCCTCCCCCTTAAAAGCAGCTGCCAAGTGGGGTTGTCTACCCAGGGCTGTCCACCAGACTGTGATGGACCTCCCGATCCAGAACTGCGCAGGTCGCACATAGTCCGCACAGACCCATCCTTCCCTTTCCTCTCCTGTCTAGTTCAGACCAGTTGTTCCAGCTCACAGATGTTTCACAGGAAAAACACCGAATTTAAAAATGATGCCGGCGTGCCAGGTATCATGGCCTGTGTGTATAATTCTAGTATGCAGGAAGCTGAGATGTTGCTGTGGGTTTGAGGCTAGCTTAGGTCGCCACATGACAAGAAGACCTTGTCTCAAAGGGAAAACAAAATATATGTGACCAAGAGAGAAAGAAAAATTAAAGGGGAGGAAAGAGAAAAAGTATAAATAAAAGATGGTAAAGCACACATGTCAAAAGAAACATCTTGGAGCCAGAAGAAAATCCCAGACAAAATTACATGCCACTGTACTGTACTGTACTGTACTGTATGTACTGTACTATACTATATGTACTGTACTGTGCTATACTATACTGTACTGTACTGTACTATACTATGTGTACTGTACTATACTATACTGTACTGTACTATACTATATGTACTGTACTATACTATACTATACTGTACTATATGTACTGTACTATACTATACTATACCCTCTCACAATTGTGAACTCACACTAAGGAATTTCAGTGGGCACCAGGCATGGGCCAGACCCTGTCTTTAGAGAACTCACATCCCAGCACAGGGGAGCACCTGACACACACAGCTGGTGTGATGCCTGTTGTCATGATGTTGGCTTGGTACGTGTGAGTACCCAGCATTAAACAATGGTCAGTACTTGAGAAGGGGCTCTTCCCTGGGGGTCAGCAGACCAGAAAATTGAAGAAAATTTGGAAAACTCAGCAATGAAAACTCTGGAAGTGAAAATTACCATAGCACACAAGAAGGAAATAGGAGAGGAAAGTAAGAACTTGACAGAAATAAATAAAGTCCACTTTAGGGATTACTCAGGATGTAGCTCAGTGGTAGACACTTGCCTGGCATACATGAGGTTTGGTCCCCAGCACCACACATGCACAGGTACACACCCACCCCTCCCCCCCACACAGCAGAAGCTAGGGCTCCAGGGCCCACCCTATCACCACAGCAGAAGCCAGGGCTCCAGGGCCCACCCTATTACCACGCTGTTGTCTTTGTCCTTGTTGTCTAGGGTCTCTGCTACACACAGTCATGGCTCTAGACTGCTGTGATTGTCGGGGTCTCCGGGAGGGAGAGACACAAGATAAGGTTCACTGGACCCAACAAGTAGGTCAGACAGACAGACTGACCAACAGGTAGACGTGTGCACGTGTGCCAGTAGCCTGGGCGCTCACTCCACAGCTGCCTTCCACACGCACATCTGACGGGCCAGGTAAAATGGCAAAGCCAGTGCACCCATGGGCCCAGGGAGAAGTGGGTGGCAACCATGGGGCGGGTCCCCACAGGTTCTGCGAACAAGGTGGTCCTTGGGTAGACATGATGGAGTCCAGAATTCTGGACATCAGCCAGTGCTGGGACCACACTTCTGAAGTCCAGCAGCTGTGCCCACCAAGTCCACAGACTTCACCAAGGCAACACTGACACTCTCTAGTCCACCCCTCGGGCTGTGTAACTACAGGAACCTCCTGAACCAGTCTGTGCCCCAGCACACTTGTGAAACTTGTTTGAAAGAGTCAATCAACATCCTGCTGCTCTCTGTCAGGCCCGACCTCCGGCTGTTTAGTTAGTATGCCAATTCTCATCCTTTTACTTCTCCCTGACCCACAAATTCAACCTGGTTCCCTCTTCCAAGTCTTCCCCGAGGGCCCCTTCACTTCTACCAAGGGAAATCCTCCTGCCTCTTTCTACAGAGCCCTCACCCCCCGCCCCCAGACCTCCCCACTCCTGGGCAGGTGGGGAGACTCGCCAAGGGCCTTACTCACCACCGAGGAGCCTGAGGTTGCCGGCTCTCAGCCTGGCACGCACCAGACGGTCTGCCCCCCTTCTTCCAAGCTTCTGAGGAAGTCTTCCTCCATGTATTGAGACACACATCCTCCAGGGGGCTTCCCACCCACCCTCCACATGGGAGCTCCTGGGAAAGAAACGGGGACTCGCAGAGGATAAGGGTACTCAAAGGCAAGTGTGGGGCCAGACGGCTGCAAGAGGAAGTACCCAGATTCCAGGCTCTTCCCGAGCACTGAGCTCTGGAGGTCGGGACTCTGCTCTGGCATGGAGGAGACGGGTGAGCAGTCCGTCCACATGTCTGGGGAGTCTGTCCCTGCCAAGGGGAGGTCCCGGGGACCCCACAGGTTCCGGTCTTCTCTCCAGCTCTGTGGAGGCTTGTGGTGTCCTCTCCTCACCTGGTTGCAACCACGCCAACCCTTCTGATGCCCTGTTTACTCCAGCCCTGCACCCGCCTGGAGCCCTCTGTCTCCGTAGCCCTGGCCTGCCTGCTGCAGGGCTCTGGGTGGGCCCGATGCAGGGCGGGCGGATGCCAAGCCGGCGTGTGCCTCCAGGCAGTGCAGCGCCGCACAAACTTGTCTCCCAGGATTTTTCCACACGAAACACGTCTCTCAGGGAAACAACCAGTCTGATGGGATGAGTGTGCAGCCTTCCCACCCCGCCCTTGGATACCCCAACGGTGCCATCTCCCGGCAGAGGCTGCTGTCCACAGGAGCTGGGCCCTGATGGAGCCCACCACAGAAGCGCGGACACAGATGGAGCCCAGGATGAGTTTTCCTGCAGTGGTGGCCTCCAGAACCAGCCAGGGGGTCGGAGGGATCCTGAGCAGCAGGAGAGTAAGTCTTCCAACCCTTCCCCGACGCCCACTCCTGCTTCCTGACTGGCGGACCCAAGCTCTAGCCTGACGGGGCTTCACCAGCCAGAGTCCTCCCCATGCTGACCTCTGAGAGTCACTCTTCGGGCCTCTCCTCAGCACTGGCCTTGTCCTGTTGCTGCCCGCTGCCGAGGAGACCCTTACCCCCAGGCTTCGACCCCAGACATCTCTCTTAAAGCCAATGTCTCTGGGGATTCAAGTTCAGGCCAAAAGCCTGCTTTGGGGAAGACAGCTTGAACAAAGTCCCAGAACCAGGGTCTAGGTCCTGGGAAGCTGGAGATGGAGGCCCAGAAACACCCGAGGGAACACATGGAAGAGACTATGTCGTCAACATGTCCCTGCATTGCAGCCTCCTGGAGTCTTCCCTTGCTTCCCCTGCCCCCCAGTCTACCAGGGTCTGACTTGGATGCCAGAGCTAACTTGGAGCGTGCTGGTTCACTCAACAGGAACCTTTGGGAAAACTTTAAGGACGAGCTGTGATCTCCCCCAACCCCCAATCCAGCTCTTCCACTCTCGCCAGTCCAGACCAACCCCCTGCCCCTCAGCCTGGCAGGCACTAACATGAACGCAGGCCCTTTGAGTCAACCCCCTGCGGCGGCCCCGCCTCCCTTTCCTGACTCATGTGTTGGGAACGGGCCTCCCACCCCAGGCCTGGGGGGCAGAAGCCAGAGATAAGTGCCAGAGAGGGCAGAGAAGCCCTCTGTAGAATGGGGGCCTGAGCAAGTTCTCTGGGGGGCTGGCACCTATCTACCCGCCCCTGGACACTCTTGCTGAGTTCCAACCATCAGAGTTGGGGCCTTGATGGGAATGCCTTCAACCCTAAAACGCCAGCCCTTCACACTCCACCAGGACCCTTGACACCCGTGTTTTTGGTGCCAACTCCCTCTGCTTGCTCATCGGGAATCAGGCTGAAAGTCCCTGTGCTGCACCCTGAGATATTCCTCTTCCTGTGGCTGCGAGTGGCAGGCCCTGGACTCCCGCAGGCACTCCTTGGTCTTCTACACCTCACTGGCACCCACGGGGCCTGGTCTGACTTGCCAAGATGAGAGAAAGTAGGACCCACATCCCTATCCTGAGATGGGAGAAAATGGACAGCCTGGCCAGGAATTGAGGACACACAGGGCCGGTTCTTCCGCCCAAATTCCACCTTAAGCAGGCGGGGCCCCTCCCTCTCACCTGGCCCAGGTGTCCCCGCCCCCAGCCAAGCTTTGGGCTGGGCGGGCGGCTGTCTCCCAGCCGGCTCTGAGCGGGCCAGCTGGGAAGGAACCTGGCCTTGAGGGGCCATCTGGGAAGAGGCTCAGGCCAGGGGGCTGGCCAGCCCCGTCACCATGCAGGACGGTAACTTCCTGCTGTCGGCCCTGCAGCCCGAGACCGGCGTGTGCTCTCTGGCGCTGCCTTCGGACCTGCAGCTGGACCGCCGTGGTGCCGAGGGGCCGGAGGCCGATCGGCTCCGGGCAGCCCGAGTCCAAGAGCAAGTCCGAGCCCGCCTTCTGCAGCTGGGCCAGCAGTCGCGGCACAACGGGGCAGCGGAGCCAGATGGCGTCACCGAGGCCACCAGAGGTAGGCCGACTCGGGTACAGCGGGCAACTGGCGGTGGCAGAAGGCGGCAAGGGATGGCAGTGTCAGGTAGACGGCCGGGGCGGGTGTGGCGGTGCCAGGGGCAGAGGCCGAGAGGCTCCGAGGGCCTTGACTCACGGAGGCCTGCTCTGAGTCACTGCCCGCCCCAGAGCACTGGGCGCAGCTGGGTGTGGTGTTGCTCCTCAAGCAGGCCCTGGGCCCACCAGGCCAGTGCTGGCTGAGCCATAGTCTCCCTTCCATTCGGTGACCGTGGAGACCCAAGGTGAATGGCAGTCCGTCTGTCCCAAACCCGGAACACAGCATCTGCCTCCCACAACACAGGCTCCCACGCGGTCCCAGCCCCAGTCCCGCCCTGCCTGGTGGGAGTGAAGGGAACAGTAGCTGGGGTGCGTGTGGGTTAAGAGTAGAGGGGGATCTGGACAGAGCCTGGGTCTGTCTGGAGCAGGGGCTCCCTGAGGAATTGCAGGCTGGGCCTGGCAGGAGTGACCTAGATATTCTCCATGAGAACTGCCAACAGAGTGCTTCTCAAGAGTAGTGTGTGTGTGTGTGTGTGCGTGTGTGTGCGTGTGTGCGTGTGTGTGTGTGTGCGTGTGTGTGTGTGTGTGTGTGTGCGTGTGTGTGCGTGTGTGCGTGTGTGTGTGTGTGCGTGTGTGTGTGTGTGTGTGTGTGTGTGTGTGTGTGTGTGTGTGCGCGCGCGCGGCGTGTGGAGAAAGAGAGACAGAGACAGAGAGAAACGCTGATCACAGGGTTCTCACTCTTTCATTCCATAAACACTTCTGCTCTTTAACAGAGATTAAGTTAGGCTGTATGATGAGCCTTTATTCAGACACCGAGACCCCAGGTCACACGATGTCTGGAGGCCTCAGGTCCTACCTCTCGCCACTAGCCAACAGGACATGCTTTCTGGTAGAAGAGGCTGAACACAGTTGTGGCCTGGAATCTTTTTCAGTTCCAGCTTTGCTAGGGCCAAGTTGGTGCCCAGGGGTCATTGGTGGGGGATGGGATGGGGAAGGCTTAATTGCCACCTGGCTGCCCTGCCAATTTGGGGGAGGATAGTAATTTGGGGGTGGGTATAAGGTCCCCAGGCTGGGGTGTGCCCCCCCAGGCTGGGCCTCCCTAGCGTCAAGGGTTAACAGCTCCTGCCCAGAAGCCTCATTAACCTGGGCGCGTCCGGGGAGAAACAGACCATTCGCTCTCTGAGCAGAGCTGGAGAGGGGCAAGAGCCCCCTCACCATGCCCACACTGACCCCTGGTAGTAGTCACTCTACCCAGGAGTCCCTCTCACAAGGGAGGCTCCCAACAGAGGCTAAGCCTCACCCCAGGTCTCCCACTGACTCTTGGGACTGTCCCAAGCACCCACGCCCCTGGACCCCGCACCCAGCCCCTGGACCCCACGCCCAGCCCCTGGACCCCGCGCCCAGCCCCTGGACCCTGTGCCCAGCCCCTGGACCCTGCGCCGAGTCCCTGGACCCTGTGCCCAGCTCCTGGACCCCACGCCTACTGTTCATTCGGTTTCCTATTCACCATCCTCCACTCGTGTGGCCATCACTTACCTTCCTATTTCCCACCCCCATCCACCAGTCCATTCATCTGCCTTTCATTCCAAGCCTCTGACCAGCCCTCCCTCCCACCCACCTACCTCTCTGTCCACAGCCGTGAGGCTGGGCTGATGCCCTGCCTGCAGCTAATACGTGGCTGGATGTGGTGGGTGTGGCTGCCGCCTTGGGCTCTCACTGCCCATTAAGGAGCCTGGTACAGAACTGGGTCCTTGGCCAGCAGAGTGCCACTCTCCTGTGACTATGTCACACCCGGGATCTGAGTGCAGGAGGAACTCAAAGGAGATCCTTGTGGACTGGGACAGGCCGGGCTGGCTTCCTGGAGGAGGGGGCTGGGTGCTGTGCCCTGTTGAGGATTGGACAGCTGGTGGAGACCCTGGTACATTCCACAGGCAGCCCAGAGGTCAACAGGGTAAGTTGTCTGAACTCCTTCAGGCAGAGGAGACACAGCTAGGAGTGATGGAGGGGGAAGAGTGATTGGGGGGTATTGTCAGGGAGGGCCGACAAGCTGCAGCCAATGAAGAAGCTGAGCCTACCTGGCCTCTCTCCTGGGTCTGACATCACACCCAGGATCACGGACAGAGATGTGTAGTGGGGAGGGAGGCAAGTTCTTTGCCTTCTGTCCACAGGCATGTCCAGGGGTCAGTACCACACGATGCAAACTGGCTTCAGTTCCCGGTCCCAAGGCCTGAGTGGGGACAAGACCTCGGTGAGTCAGGAGTCCTGGTCTGCCCCGAGCGGGGGGCTGGGGCTCAGAGCACAGCCCCTCACCCACCCCTCACCATGCGCTTCCACTCCACAGGCCTTCCGAGCCATTGCCAAGCCAGCCTGCAGCCCAGCTGCCTGGTCCTCCCGCTCGGCCGTGGACCTGAGCTGCAGTCGGAGGCTGAGCTCTGCCCACAATGGAGGCGGGCCATTTGGAGCAGTGGGGTACGGGGGTGCCCAGCCTCCCCCACCCATGCCTGCCCGGCCAGTATCGTTCCACGAGCGTGGCGGGGTACCCGGCCGAGCCGACTATGACACACTGTCCCTTCGGTCCCTGAGACTGGGGCCCGGGGGCCTGGATGACCGCTACAGCGTGACGTCAGAGCAACTGGAGCCCGCGGCTGCCTCCGGCTACAGGGCCTTTGCTTATGAGCGCCAGGCCAGCTCCAGCTCTAGCCGAGCAGGGGGCTTGGACTGGCCAGAGGCCACTGAGGGTCCTCCGAGCCGGACCATCCGTGCGCCTGCCATGAGGACCCTGCAGCGATTTCAGAGCAGCCACCGCAGCCGTGGGGGCACTGGGTCAGTGTCAGGGGCTAGCCTGGAGCCTGTGGCCCGAGCCCCGTCTGTGCGCAGCCTCAGCCTCAGCCTGGCAGACTCCGGCCACCTTCCTGACGTGCGTGGGCTGGACAGCTATGCCGGTCACCGCACCCTACAGAGGCTCAGCAGCGGGTGAGGAGCTTGGCGGGCAGCTAGGAGGGGACCTGGCCTGGGCCATTGCCCAGCTTTGGCCTGACCCCTGACTCCCGGCTCTGCAGCTTCGATGACATTGACCTGCCCTCAGCAGTCAAGTACCTCATGGCCTCGGACCCCAACCTGCAGGTGCTGGGAGCAGCTTACATCCAGCACAGGTGCTACAGTGACGCCGCGGCCAAGAAGCAGGTGACCGGCCAACCGCGGCCCCTCACTGCCCCTCAATATCTGCTGAACCCCTGTTTCCCATCCTTACTGCTCCCCCACGATGCTCACTGACCGCTGGCTCCTGGCCCTCAGCTCGTCATCAGATCCGTCTAGTAGACCCCACCTGTCCAGCACCTCCTCAACAGAGGGGCAGAAATGTTGCTTGCACACATGTGCATCACCTGCACGCACCCGCATCACTAGCATACAGCTGCACACACACACACACACACGTGTACTCCACAGCGTGCACATGTACCGACACATGTACCGACAGGCGCATGCAGGCCCACCATGGCTGCCTGCACACACTGGTTTCTGTGCAATACTCATCCTTCTGCACGTATCCACCTGCATCTGCATGCATGTCCACAGGCTCGCAGCCTTCAGGCAGTGCCTAGACTGGTGAAGCTCTTCAACCACGCAAACCAAGAGGTGCAACGCCATGCCACAGGCGCCATGCGCAACCTCATCTATGACAACGCAGACAACAAGCTGGCCCTGGTGGAGGAGAATGGCATCTTTGAGCTGCTGCGGACGCTGCGGGAGCAAGATGATGAGCTACGCAAGAATGTCACAGGTACTGCCCGCTTGTCCCTCTGGTGCCTGTGCCCTCCTCCCTGGCAGTGGCCCTTCTGTCTTTCCTACTCCCCCTGACGTGCGGTGTTCCCTTCCCTCCCTTGCTCTCCACGTCCGTGTTGCTTCCTTGCCTTTCTTTGTGCTGCTGGGCTTTGTTTGGTGGTGTTTTTTGTTGTTTTAAGACGGCATCTTCCTTCCAGCCAGGCTGCCCTCCAGCTGACCACGTAGCTCATGCCAGTCTCAAACTCACAAGAGTCCTTTGCCTCGTCCTCCTGAGTGTTAGGATCACAGGCATGAGAACCCAGTTAAACTTTTTTTTTTAAATATTTTATTTTACTGTGTGTGTATGTCAGAGGGCACTACATGTCCCTGTAGAGGACCAAGGGTGACTTTGAAAATCATCCTGGATTGCTTCTACCTCCTTGCTTCCCTCTGGGATTTCTCAGGCTCCGCCCACCAGGGCCAGAAGTGCAGACCACTGTCATTTCTGTCTGGTGTTTTTTTTACATGGGACCTGGGATCCGAACTCAGGACTTTCTGCTTATGAGGCAGAGTCCTAACCCCTGAGTCATCTCTCCAGCCCCCAGTTAAACTTTTTTTTTTAATTTTTTATTATTATTTATTATTTATTCAATTATGGGTATATGCGTGTGTGCATGTGTGTGGGGGGGGGTATGTAGAACCACGGACGAATTCGGGAACCACCATGGACCACCTCCACCTCCTCCTTGTTTACTCTGCCCCGGGATTCACAGGCTCCGCCCTACCAGGACCAGAAGCGCAGGCCGCCCCCGCTTCTGCCTGGCGTCTATAGGTGGGGTCTAGGATCCGAACTCAGGACCTTCCGCCTGCAAGGCAGAGGCTTAACCCCTGAGCCACCTTTCCAGCCCCCCCAGTTAAACTTTTTTAAGAGAGGGTCTCACTATATAGCTCAGACTGGCCTCAAATTTATAGTAATCCTTCTACTTCAGTCCCCTAAACTCTGAGATCACAAGCATGTTCTACAACACTGGCAAAACTATGATCTTGAGGTTTTATTTGTTTTTCCATGGTGCCAGGGATGGAACCCGGGACTCGTGTCCACCAGGCAACTGTCCTACCACTGAGCTGCATCCTCAGCCCAGGTTTCTCCTCCTCAGTTGGCGCTTCCCATGCTCTCCGGCCCCAGAGCCTTGTTTCTTGCTCATTCCTGACCCCTACCTCCAGCTTCCACAGTGAATTTTCGCAGGAGGCTCTGTGATAAGCAAGGCACCAGGATGGTATCCTCAGAGGGGCAGGGAGTGGACCTTGACCATAGCCCCTTTCCCCAGGGATCCTGTGGAATCTGTCCTCTAGCGACCATCTGAAGGACCGCCTAGCCCGAGACACTCTGGAGCAACTCACAGACCTGGTACTGAGCCCCCTGTCTGGGGCAGGGGGTCCCCCCCTCATCCAGCAGAATGCCTCCGAGGCAGAGATCTTTTACAACGCTACCGGCTTCCTCAGGTACACTGGGAAGAGACTGGGTCTGGGAGATGCCCGAAAAGGAACAAGGAGGCTCCCAGCAGCATGCTTGTCTGAGGCTGGATGACAAGGACAGAGTTGGCCAGGGGTGCGGAGAGAGGTGGCAGCCAGGCTTGGGCTGAGGCAGGAGTGGACACTCGGCTCCTTTCACTCAGGCCCCCCGGCCTAGATAACCATCTTTCCGAACTTTAAAGTCTTAATTGGGGGACCTGTATGTGGAGGGGCAGGATCACTAGGGTCTGGGAGGGTGTAAGAATAGGAGGGGCGCAGGGACCAGGGCCTCCTTGGGAAATAGAGACGGCGCCCAGGGAAGAGGGAGGCTTCATGTTAGGGATTTCGGGGTGGGCTCTGCCCAAATCCCCAGGAGAACTCTGGTCTGTCTCAATCCCAGAAACCTCAGTTCAGCCTCCCAGGCCACCCGCCAGAAGATGCGTGAGTGTCACGGGCTAGTGGATGCTCTGGTCACCTACATCAACCATGCCCTGGACGTGGGAAAGTGCGAAGACAAGGTAAGGGAGGGCCGGTACGAGGGCGGGGGGTGGGTGCTGCCCCCTGTGACCACCGTGTCTCTGCAGAGCGTGGAGAATGCCGTGTGTGTGCTGAGAAACCTGTCCTACCGCCTGTATGACGAGATGCCACCGTCGGCACTGCAGCGGCTCGAGGGTCGGGGTCGCAGGGACATGACCGGAGCCCCACCCGGCGAGGTGGTGGGCTGCTTCACCCCGCAGAGTCGGCGGCTGCGAGAGGTGGGCATGGGCCTGTGGGGCTGGCCTCGGCTGCACACCTGGTCTTGACTGACCTCTGCACCTTCCCTCCCAGCTGCCTCTCACAGCCGACGCACTGACCTTCGCCGAAGTCTCTAAGGACCCCAAGGGCCTCGAGTGGTTGTGGAGCCCCCAGATTGTGGGGCTGTACAACAGGCTGCTTCAGCGCTGCGAGCTGAATCGGCATACCACGGAGGCAGCCGCGGGGGCCCTGCAGAACATCACCGCGGGAGACCGCAGGGTCAGTGGACGGACAAGACCTATTTCTGGTCCTTGCTGGCATCGGGGTACATGGGTGGGAACCATACCCCTCAAAAGTTCTCTGTTGGGAGAAGGACCCTCTAAGATGAAGGAGATATGCAATGAGGCCCATGCTAAGCCTGAAGGATGAGTCCTGTGAAGATTTGGGTAATACATTTGGAGCAGAGGGTTACCCGGTCAGACTCTGACTAGGACGGATCGTAGCAAGCAGAGGCGGAAACAGTGCTGCCCCAGCTCTGGGTGCTTGGGGTGACGTGGTGTTTCACTCCCCTCTTGGGCCTCCGCAGTGGGCAGGAGTGCTGAGCCGCCTAGCCTTGGAGCAGGAGCGCATCCTGAACCCCCTGCTGGACCGCGTTCGCACCGCCGACCATCACCAGCTGCGCTCCCTGACCGGTCTCATCAGAAACCTGTCTCGGAACGCCAGGAACAAGGATGAGATGTGTGAGTCGTTCTGCCCCGGCACGGCACCCGGTCGCCACGAACTCCCCAGCTTCGCTCCCCATGGAGAGGGCGGGCACACCAGCCCCCAAGGGAGGAGGGGTTCTGGGTGTCAAGGCAGAAGGGAGGGTGACAGACTGACCGTGACCTCCTGGCAGCTACCAAGGTGGTGAGCCACCTGATCGAGAAGCTTCCTGGCAGTGTGGGAGAGAAGTGTCCTCCAGCCGAGGTGCTGGTCAACATCATAGCTGTACTCAACAACCTGGTGGTGGCCAGTCCCATCGCTGCCCGGGACCTGCTCTACTTTGACGGGCTCCGGAAGCTGGTCTTCATCAAAAAGAAGAGAGACAGGTGAGGGATGCCCGACTTCAAGCAGCATGGCAGGGCGCAGCCCACTCGTGCTGCCTCCTGGCGCTGACCTTCTCTCCTGACTGCCCGCAGCCCCGACAGCGAGAAGTCCTCCCGGGCAGCCTCCAGCCTCTTGGCCAACCTCTGGCAGTACAGCAAGCTCCACCGTGACTTCCGAGCGGTATGAGCCAAGGCACAGGGCTGAGGTGTGGGGCCCCGTACAAGAAGGTCGTCAGGAAGGGACATAGAAGCCCACGTGGAGACATGTCCAGGGCAGAAGGGTGGTGGGTGGAGTGTCCGGAGGCAACGGTCCTCACCCCATCCTCTCCACTACAGAAAGGCTATCGGAAGGAAGACTTCCTGGGCCCATAGACGAGGCCTCCTGGAGGAGATGGACCGGTTCAGCCTTCACTTCAGGCTCAGCTCCAGCTTGTGGAGGGGCTGGTAGCTGCGGAGCCTCTTCCTGAAGCCCTGTATGCACCGAGGATGCAGGGGCACCAGCAGGGGCAGGGGCTTGCGGCTGGGGACAGGCTTCTGCAGGGTAGGGACGGGGCAGGGCTTCAGCTGCTGGGATACGGGGTGGTGACTTGGTCCCACTGGCAAAGGTGGGGTTGCCTGTAGCCTGGCAGTGCCTCAGGACAATGGCGCTGGGAATAAAGGTGGCTATGAACGTAGCCGTGGGCCTGGTGCGTCTATGGCTGACCGTCCATCCACAATGTGCAGTGTCTTCAAACATGCCCCTTGCCCATGCAGGAGGCTCGCACGCCAGCCTCCTAAGGACCCGGAAAGGGAACCCAACAGGAGTAGCGAGACAGTGGGCATCAGAGACCAGTCCATGGTACCACTGAAGCGCAGCCGCAGCAGGGCTGGGGACCAGACAGAGGCCAAGTCAGGAAGGTCCATGAGCGCACCCAGGCAAGCAGCCCCGTGGAATGATGCCGGGAGGCACCTGACCAGAGGTAACAGGAGATGACGGTATCAGGGATACCTTCTTCCATCTTGCTGAAGCTACTGGTGGTAACTTTACAATGAAAAGCATCTTCAAAGCTCAGAACTTGGAGTCTCCGAGACCTGTCCAGGTGAGCGGAGACTGCAAACACCCCAACCAAAAGCTGCAGGCTGCCAGGGACGTGCCAGGAGTGGCTCCAGATAGAGCACATAGGAGTGGATGGCCAGTGTGGGAGACGGTGCTGAGGGAATGAAAGGAAGCTCAGGACCCCAGACAGCATGAGACAAGCCAAGAGAGGCCTCGTGGTGCCCCCCAGAAGAGACGCGGGCCCAGACAAGAGCCAAGAGATCTTTATTTTTGTGGGGCCCAGGGCTACACGCAAGGGCTATGTTCCTGGGCAGGAGAGGGGCCTGCCTGACCCCTACCCTTGCTCTCCTAATGACCCCATGTACTGGGCTAAGATGAAGGCTACACATCATCCTCAGACACCAGGCAGTAGAAGTCCGTACGGGCACTGTAGTTTCGAGAGCCGAGGTCAGAGACGTCCACTTCATGGCCATGGTCCTCTCCTGAGACTCCACTTGTGTGCAATACAGTTGGCGGCTCCCCAAACACAGGCCCACGAAGACCTGGGGAACAGCATGGGCTGGAGGCTAGCTGGCTCACAAATTTCTACCAGGACCCATGTCTGGGAGTCACTCCCTGCTCGCCCCCAGCCACGGTGACCCTGGGAGCCCAGGAAGTCCCTAGGGAGGCTTTAGAACAGAGAACCTCCAGAATAAAAGGTTATGCTGGTGGAAGTCAAACCTCCATAGGGGCAGAGGCTAGGTGTGGAGTCCTTCATACCCGGGGCCTTTCAGGTCCCTGCCTAGCGCCGTCTGCCACAGTGACATACCCAAGTCGCCCTCAGGGTCGGGGTCCAGCTCTGACTCCAAGGCCTGCCCCTGCACGGTACGCCCTCTCACGATCAGCATGGGGTCCCTGTCGTCCTGAAGCTGGGTCTGGGGGTCCCCCTCCACTGGCCGGTACTGCACTTTCCGTGGCAGTGCCAGCTGCAGCTCTTTCCAAAAATCAGAAGAAGGTGCCTAGGAGCCAAGTTGGGGCCGTCGGCATAAACACTCGAGGGTCCCCAAACCCTTGCACTAAAGCCTCCCGCTCACAGCCCCCACAGCCACGCACCACGGATCCGGGTCTCCAGAGCAGCAGGGTGACCAGGTGGCGGTGCTGCTGCAGCAGACGCAGCGCAGGGTGCACCGGTTCGCGCCTCTGGCCCTCGAAGGTGATGAACACGGGTCTTCGAGTCAGCTCCAGCAGGCGGCACAGACCCTCCCTGTGCGGGGATGGGGACGGTTAGGCGGGTGCCACCTAGGAACTGCCAGCCAAATGCAGGACTCACCGGAAGCTCTGACTGCACCAGGCGCGGCCGAGGAAGGCGTCTGAAAGGACCACGATGAGCCGTCGGCAGCGGCTCAGGTTCACCAGGAGGTCTGCAGAGGGTTCTGTGGGCATGGGCATGGGCAGGTGGTCAACGAGGGGTGAGGCTGTGGGGAGGACCGAGCACTAGGAACATGGTGGCAGCTAAGGGAGGACCAGGCTGTACCAGCGCGCGGCAGGAGGTCGCGGTCATCCAGAAAGAGCTTATAGCCGCGACGGTGCTCCAGCTGAGGCTTCAGAATGAAGTTCACGAACTTCCGGTCCTCCGGGCAGTCACTGTAGGACACGTAGGCATCGTAGAGTTTTCCATCTGTGGACAGCAGCCAGTCAGCACCGCCAGTTACGGGGCCTGGCTCCCCACTGTGTACCCTCCGCCCATCACCTCCCTGAACAAGTAAACTGGGCCCCAGCTCCTTTGCTGACAACAGGCCTGTGCTCTTTCTGGGACTATACCCCTCAAAGCCCTTCTGGGTTACGGTTCCTCCCACCCAGCGGTGAACTCTCAGCATTTCTTGAGGGAGGCTCCTGGCTGAGCGTGCGGGTCCCCCCCAGGCTGAGCTGCACGCACCGTTCATCTCCACCTCCCCATAGGTGTCTTGGTACCAGAGCAGCACGTTCAGGCGACACTTAACATAGAGCAGGGCCACCAGCAGGAGAAACAGGGACACCAGGAGGGAGGCCAGCACTGCAGCCACATGGCCTGCTGGGCCTGAAGATGGAACGAGTCACTGCCCGCCTCAGGAGCCCAGGACCCCTGCCTTCCCACCGCAGCCCTCCTTACCAGCTTTCCAAAGACTGAAGGAGGGGGAGCTGATGTTCTGAACAGAACAAGTGAAGGTTCCATAGTCCTCAGCACTGGTCAAGTTGACCCACAGGACACTGGACACAAGCACCTCTGAGAAGCTGGCATTGGCACTGGAGGAAACAGGCTCAAACCTCAGCTGGGGCCCAAGGGCATCTCTTGATGCCCAGGTGCCACCTGACTAGGACTCACCTAGGGAAGCTGAGGATTTGGCTGAGTGTCTGAACCCTGAGAGGGGTAGGATTCTGCTTTAGAACTGTCACCCTGACCCTGGGCCTGGGACTTGGGGGTTATCTGACTCTGCTTAGTTAGCAATGCCCTACTCAGGATCTAAGGCTCCGCTGGAGCCCGTGTCTCTAGACAGACTACAAGGTATCTACAGGAGTTGTGAAGCCCACAGAACCTGACCCCAAAGTCTCCCCTCTATCTGTGTCCACGGGAGCATCCTGTTCATATATGGTTCTGCCAAGTACTACTAGCTTGTGTCCAGGTGATTCTAAACCACAGTGTAGGTCAGATGGGTTGCTGGCCATGGGTGTATCTGGGTGGTTACACTAACCCTAGACACCCCACTTTCTTACCAGAAGTCCCGATGGAAGCCAAAGTGGCTGTCGTTGCCCAAAGGAATTCCATCTTTTAGCCAGTGTCCTGAGGGCTGGGGGCATTGGGGCCCAGAGACCACCCAGGCTGTGCAGTTCAAAGCAACCACACTGCCTAGGACAGGTCTCAGCACCTCATCTTTGGGCGGGGACAGGAAGTTGGGGACCCTGTCACAGATACCTGCAGAGAGAGGATAGAGGCTGAGCTATACTGGACGCTCCCATGCCATCTGCAGACACTCTTTGTCCAGGACAAACAAGACCGTGGACAGTGTGCTGCTCAGTCATGCCATGGCCATCCATGGATCCGCGAGGCCGGAACCCAGCTGTACTCCTCTTCCTCCAGCGGAGGCCAGTCAATGTCCTGCCAGGCCCGTACTGCCATGTCCTCAGCAGGAACATTAGCGAGGAGAGGAGTGACAAAGCCACAGTTGGCCTGATGTAGCCCAGCCACAATCACCTGTTTGGCTTATCTGTGCAAAGAATAGGCTGGTCTCTGCACAGCAGTGGCTGACCCTACAGAGGTTATCCTGCCGTCTGTTGAGGAGCTGCAGGCCGTATGGTACTAGTAGTTGAGAGACTATACACTGAGTATTCTAGCACCTTCCACAGGGACTAGCCAGGCATACAGCCTGAGCTTCCAGCCCCCCTCCCCGCCAGTGGCCATAGGCCTCTCTCCCTCCCTGAGGCCTCAACTTTTTATCTTCAAGTCAGGGTGGTGGCCTTAGCAGAAGGTTAGGGGAGTACACCCCTTCACCTCAACCAAATTCACATGACTCTTCCCTTGGGATTCCCAGGCTTGACTGACTCCAGTGTGCCTGGTCTGGGGGCCTTGGCCTCCAACCCTTTTGCCTGCCTTGAGCTCCGGTCTGATGGCTGGAGTTGAGGGGAAAACAAGGCCTTTACCTCTATGTATGTCCAAGCACAGAGCCCAGAAACACTGTGGAGCCAGCCGCACAGGCAGGAATGGGGGTGGGAACTCAGGCCCGCCCTTCCCCGACCCACCTACCTGCCATGGCTCTACCAGGGCCTCTTCACGGCAGGCAGGACACTGGTGCCACCTTCTTTCTGTTTCTGGACAGGGAACCCAGACAGGTCAGAGGCTGCCGCCATCCCCAGGGACAAGTTAAACAGGAACAAGATGAGTTAACCAGTAACTGTCAGCCACCAGAAGTTCTGGCCATGCCCCAAGTGGCTTTCCTGAAACCCTGGACATCCTCGATGTGCCAAGTGAGCTCACAGGCACCAGCTTGGCCTCAGCAGGCACTGCCACATTGGGGTCCTGGGACCCCGTGGTGATCCAAGGGTGCATAGACATAAGTTAGGAAGGGCCTGCTCTCATAAGATGGCGGTCGGTCTCGCTCCTGGCAGTCCCCTGCTAGACTGCTGAATGCAAAGATGTGCCTAAGTGCCCATCATCTGGCCAGAACCTGCGGACTGATGAATATGCGGCATGGTCCTGCCACGTGCAGGGAGCCTGGCTGTCTGGCTCTGGCCCAGGCTCATTCTCCACGGTGAGATTTTGCTCTGGATGCAGTCACTCACACATGTGAACGGACACTTCACACCTGTGAAACCCTAAGGAACGGGGCCGGGACAGAAGTCACTCAGAGTGGCTGGAACCTCTTCTGGGTACCCCAAACACAGGACGCCTATAGAGTTCTGGGCCCTTCCTAGCCCACAAAAACTATACCTACACATGTGGCAGGACAGCAGGGAGGAGCTTGGGACGCTGTTCTCTAGTTTAGGGCTGAAGGACCCTCCCCCCTGGGAGCCCCAGGTCCCCCGCCCTGTTTATCCAAGCAGCATTCATTGAATTCCTATTCTCCTCCTGGCTGAGTGGACACTGGGAGCTCTGGGATCTTGAGCTGGCCCTGTTTCAAATGTCTCCCCTCAGGCCTTCAGGGGCTTTGGGGGGATGAGCCTCTCATCCTGCTTCGCCTTCATTCTGCACCAGCGACACACAAGCAGAAACCCCAGGCTTGGCTGCACAGCAGTCTCCTTGGGAACTGGTTCAACAAAGGCACATTCCTCTCAGGGTGGCAAGGAAATCCTTCCAGAAGTCCCTTAGGTCATAGGGCAGTCCAGGTATAATCCTTGGAGCAGAAGACCCGCCCACCAAGGTCTGTAGGAGACCTCTCCTGCCGGGAGCCCCTCGTGGAATGACGATGAGAACATTCCTCAGCCCAGCTGGTCCCGAGGTTCCCCGCGGCGACCTTCAACCTCCCCAAGCTCAGAAGACCCAGCTCCTATAGAGCAGACTGCTGCAAGTCGAAGGCGCACCCTAGAATGTGAGTCAGTGGGGCGCAGGCGGCCTCCCCTGTGGCCTGTCTCTTCCACACTCCCACACAGTTATGTTGCGCTCACTTTGGCCAGCGCACACATGACCTTTGACCTTCTATACAGCATACTTCTGCCACACTGCCATACTTCACACAGGTGTAGACACCTCACCTCAGAGTCCTTCCCAAAGATCTGAGGGGGTCACAAGCACAGATACGTACATACTCATGTGTCCACACATACACACATGAGCATATGTGCACGCAAGCTCACACTCACACACACACACACACATCCACGCACGCACCTCAGCACTGTGGGTATCTCCTCGGCCAGACCCAGCTCCAAGCATAGGCCGCAAGGCAAAGACTCACTCAGCAGCAGGGAGGGCACAGTCACCTGGTTCCGGCTCTTTCCTGGGGGAAGGGTCCAGCACTGAGGCCGTGGATGTGTGCTTGGGAGCAAACTGTACCCTCAGCAAGGCCCGCGGAGCAAGCAGCCAGGGCTAAGGCTGCATCGCCAAGCTCTTGAGGACCTGCCTTTGTGAATGTGTATTTTAATCAGAACTTTCCTCCTTAGTTTCCTGGCCTCACAGTCATATCCTCTTCTAAACCTAAACCCCACCCAGGCACCCACCCCTTCCTTTGGGGGGGGGACGGGCCATTGGTGGCTCTTGCCCCGCCTTGTCTAGCTCTTCCTGTAGCTCAGAGTCAGGCGGCCCCTTTCTCTGGGGACCGCCCCAGCCTCACCTCCCAGACATACACAAAGAGGACCAGTGGAACAGAGAATCTGCTCACTGGGCACCCCCGTTTTTGATGCTAAACTCAGGAGGGGAAAGAAAGTTATCTGTTTACCTGCCCTTTCTCAAAATGAGCACCTCATGCATTTCTGATCTCTGGTCTGCTGGTCAAAGGGAATCCCCAAAGAATTCGCTGCCCATAACATGGCCTAGGGTGTTTGCTTTCTGGCCTCTTCTGTGGGAATAGACCCAGATCAATGATTGCAAGAGGGTGTGGCATCTCGGGAGCTTAACTTCAGGCTGGGATGAGAGAAAGACCTTTTCCCATGAGGCAACAGCTACAAACTAGAGCCAGCAAGATAGCTCAGTGGCTAAGGTACCTGTACATTAACTTGGCAACTCAAATTCAATCCAGAAGCCCTTGTGGTACAAGGAGAGAAATGACTTTCAAAAGTTGTCCTCTATATCGGAAGATTTTGTGGTGGTATAATCATCATAGTCAGGAACTATGGATTTGGTTGGGTTTTTTGATGGAGTGGGGGGGAGAGAAAGAAAAGAAAGAAAGAGAGAGAGAAAGAAAGAGGAAGAGAGAGAGAAAGAAAGAAAGAAAGAAAAAAGAAAAAAGAAGAAAGGAGAAAGAAAGAAGAAAGAGGGAGCGAAGGAGGAAAGAAGGAGAGGAGGCGAGGAAGGAAGAAGAGGAAAGGAAGGAAGGAAGAAGGAGGAAGGAAGGAAGGAAGGAAGAAAGGGAAGGAGGGAGGGAGGGAGGGAGGAAGGAAAGAAGGAAGGAAGGAAAAAAATCACAAAATTTGTTTGTCTTTATATTTTATAAGATTCCGTGATGTTGCATTTTTACCTGTGGTTTGGGAATTTTAGCCCCACAACTTTTTGTGAAGTGTACTCCTATTTTAAATCCTTCAAAATAATAAAGCTTCGATATAAAAAAAGTTGTTCTCTGACCTCCGCTCGTGCATCATGGCACGCACAGGTCTATCTCCTTCTCTCTCGAATGGGTCAGTTTGCATCTATTACTCTAGTGCCCCTCCGAGATTCACCTGGGCCTTAGGGCCAGTGCACTGCCCATTTACTTGGACAAGGGGCTCCTGGGTCGCTGGCCCTCCTTTCCTCTGCACGGTGCCCATCTTTTTTTTTTTTTTTTAATTTTTTATTATTATTTATTCAACTGTGCGCGTGTGTGTATGTGTGCGCGCATGTGTGTGTCTGTGTGTGTGTGTGTGTAGAACCACGGACGAATTCGGGAACCACCATGGACGCCTCCACCTCCTTCTGCCTGGACCGATTCACAGGCTCCGCCCTACCGGACCAGAAGCGCAGGCCCCCCTGCTTCCGCCTGGCGTCTATACGTGGGATCTGGGATTTGAACTCAGGACCTTCCACCTGCAAGGTGGAGGCTTAACCCCTGAGCCACCTCTCCAGCCCACGGTGCCCATCTTAAAGGCACCCCTGCAATCTCCCTGCCCCCGCTAGGGCCACCCCAGGCGCTACCTCAGTGCAGCAGCCTCATCGCGACAGTCTCAGTCCTGCTCCGGGCCCTGTGGCCTGGCAGGCACGACTGGTGGCTCATGGCCCACCACGGGCTGGGAAAGCTGGAGGGAACGGACCTCCTTCCTCGCATTTACAGAGCTACTTGCTACCTGGAGGCACCCCACTCCTAAGCACCAGGGGCCCAGTAGCTGTTTGCTCTCTTCAAAGACATTTCTTTTTTTCTCTTCCATTTTTTTACATTTGTATTTGGGGAATGAGCTTCTGAGTGTTTTCACATGTGTGTGGATGCATGTGTGTGTGTGCGTGTGTGTGCAGGTGTGTGAGCACAAAGGTGCCCTGTATGTGGAGGCGTGATATTGGGAATCATCCTTGGAAGTTTTTTCCACTGTATTCTTTTGAGGCTGGGTGTCTAAACCCACAGCTCACTATTGGGCTAGCCTAGTCAGCTAGCTTGTTCTGCAGATCCCTAGGCCCACTCACTGACATATTACATGGGATCTGAACTCTGGTCCTTTCGGTTTTATTACAAGTGCTTTAACGAAAAGGAGGGGCAAGCTCTCCAGTACTGAAATCAGTGCCCCCAGTCGGCCTTGCCTCCTGACATGGGCCTGCTGTAAGGTTTGCAGCCCACTGGGCCTCGCCTGCGACACTTTCTCCCGGTTTTGATTTCCCTGTCTGGTTACCGGTCCATCCAGCCCATGTCAACCTCACCAGGTGAGCATGAAGTCTCAGATGGACTCGGGCACACCCCCTGCCACTCTTTGGGGGAGCCTCAGGGCTCAATCTCAACCTGGCCTCTCAAGTCCCCCCAGCACTGCTCCCACGTTTTGTGGGTTTTGGAACGCTCAGGTTCTCCACTCAGGCCCAGTCCTCCAGCGCTGCAGGTGCTACTGCGTTCCCTGCTTGGCTGCAGACACAGCGGGCAGCGCCTGCAACTCGTCCGGCCCAGGCTAGCTTGCTGCTAGGCACCCAGCAGCTTCGGAGAGGGTCCAGCTTCGCTCCGATGCCTCACCAGCTTCTCCCGAGACCACCATGCCCCCACTTCCCATGCTCCTGAGTGGTGTGCAAGTGAAGGTGGACATGCCTTCTATTTCCACAGCCCCTATACACAGGTTTGTTCCGGATGCGTGCGAGAGGGCGGGGACAAGCCCGCAAGGCGGAAGCTCGCCAATGGTGAGTCTGGGCGCGCGCCGGTGCGCGGCATCCGCTCTGCAGAGCGCCCCCCGCAGAGCGCCCCTCTCTCCTCCTCCCGCAAGCTGCAGCTCCAGGAAGCCTCTCGGTCCACCCGCGGCGCTACGGGACTGCTTACGCTTGGGACTGGCGCGTGGGAGCAGAGATGGGGTCTTGCGCCCCTCGTCTGCCTTCACCGTCTTGCACTGAAGGTCAAGCGGGAACTACTGACCACTTAGGGCAGAGTGGAAGGACCAAGTTCAGGAAAGGGATTGACCGCGGCGCGCCCGCGCTTCCGAGCTGCGCGGGAAGCCCTCCGGGCTCAGAGCCACTTCCTGCGGGGCCACGGCCCCGAAGCTCCTGGTGCAAGAAGCCTCGGGTCCCCAACTCCAGGCTTAGAGGGGGCCGAGAACCACGACCTCCACTCACCTTCGCGGGTCAGAGTCGCGACTACCACCGCCCACCTGCTGCTAGACCTAGGGTTTGTGCAGAGACGGGGCAGTTCACCTGCCCAGGTGCGCAGCAGCGACTGCGGCGAAGTCGCAGGTGCAGCCCCGCCCCGCAGCCGGGGCGAGGGCGGACCCAGTGTTCCGCTTTCCGCTGGAGGCCAGTGCTGGAGGCTGTCCTCCAATAAGCCCCCGGATCTCCCTTGGCCTGGGGGCAGTGACCAAACCGGCTCAGCCAGCTCAACCCTGAGGGCCACAGGGTGGTTCTGCCCCTCTAGCCTAAACTTTCTCCAAGAAGTCAGCTTTGACCCACACCCCACCTATAGTGACCCTGAGTCATCTCTTTCCACCCCCAAGGTATTCCCGGCTTGTTCCATGAGGAGGACCAGGGAAGGGCCAGAGTAGACAGAATCCTGGGAGTCCTTGCCTCTACACCACAGGCTCAGAAATCAATACGCACAGGTTTAATTTTATTATAAGAACTTCTGCTAACTGAGGGGCTCCAGGCTGGTTGAGGAAGAACCAGAAAGTTGGGCTCTAGGCCGCCCCACATGTCAGGAAGTAACAGGATAGGATCTAGGGTTCATATCCCACAAGGAGGCCCAGAGAACTTTGGGCCAATGTTCCCACAATGGAACTGAACGACAAGACTGCAGTTCTGAGGATCCCAGGGTCACCCAAAGTTCAAGCCAGGGCTGTGCCCAGTCTAATTCCCTAAGAGAGATGGAGCAGGCCCCAAGGCCTACCCATGCTGCTCATAGATGTCCTAAATATACCTGGAACTCTCATTGCCCCCTACATACACAAGAGCCTCTCAGGACCCCCATTTATACAGGTTTCCTGAGATACACATATATACCCACATATCCTCCTATGACACCTCTGTGTTTGCTCACATGTATGTAGACACCTCCTACATACACATAGGCCAGTTTACACAACATCAGTATACACACAGCATGAACAGAGGTAGGCTGTGAGGGTGGGGACTTCTAGTCCAAGCTCCAGATGACGAACATTCCTCCGTCTGCTCCAGATTGCCTACACATCTGTGCTCTTGGATCTCAAGCTGCGGATAGAATGGAATTGGTGTGGATCAGAGGCCAGGGCTACCCCCAAACCTGATCCATCCCAGTAGAGCCAGCCTCTGCCTCCCTCCCACATTGCCTCCCTACCGCATTTTCTCCTTCAGCATCTCATACTTCTCGTTCAGAACCTTGTTCTTCACTGACTGGGGCACATCAGGCACAAACCATGCAGCAATGAGCTTGATGCATAAAGCAACGTGCTGGGAGTAGCAGGGCCCGGAAAGGCCCAGAAAAGTCAGTGACTAAGCAAGATCTTTAAGAATTGGGGACTGGAGAAGAGGGCTAGGGAAAGCTTCCCTCACTCAGGCTCCCCCTATTCTGCTCACCTCAAAGAGGATGAGGAAGGCCAGTCGGATGGCCAGAATAAACCAGAACTGCTCGGAGAAGTTGTAGTCATGGGCGTTTCGGTAGTCCCGGTACCTAGGGTAAGGAATTCCCTGAGGTCAGGGCTCAGGCATTCAGAGGACATCTACAGGGAATGGAGGTGCTTCAAACCTGCATTCAGTCACATTTTTGGGGCCCTCGATCTTGTCAGGGTCCTGGAAGTCCTTGGTGTAGAAGACAGACAGACTGTGATTGACATAACCAGTGAGGCAGCTGGGGAGAGAGGAACGTGGGTTATCATGGGCCTCGAGTCCTGACTGCTCCCAGAAGCTTACTTTCCAGGGGATGGTAGAGGTGAGGATGTACCAAGGAAAGCCTCCTCCCTTTCCGTGCATGACAAGGTCATGCCTGCCAGGGGGCAAGGAGGTCCAGAGAGCACTCCTTGCGCTGCCTCAAGAGGTCCCTCTGCAGGTGCATTCCCCTACCCCAATCTCTCTCTCTCTCACACACACACACACACATGCACACACACGCACACACGCATGCACAAGGGCCAGAGGAGCTGGACATGATTTTGCCCTGTCCTTCTAGGACAGAAAGTACAACTTTGCAGACAATCCAATTAGGAACTGCTTGCTTGCTTTTATTAACAGTCGGGCCTGGCACCTCTCTCCCATCAGGGTCTCGCCAGTCATTCCTGAGCTCTAGCTAGGATGGACAATGCGCCCAGCCGCAGGTGGCATTGGAAGCATCCCACCATTTCCAGAAGAGTGTCTGGGCCCCCAGGGCTTAACTGTGGCAAGGACAATTTCTCAGGAGACTGGACAGTTTGTGTCTTACTCCAATTTATAGTTTTTTTTCTGTCCGCACGGGCCGTAACGGTACTTGTAAACCACTCTGGGGATGAACTCAGACGTGAAGGCGATGATCATGCCGTTAGCAATGACGGCCAGCACTCCGATGGTCTCCAGCACCTGCAGCCAGGTCCCTGGGCCAGAGCAGTGTGGTGAGAAGCCACTCCTGATAAATGACACATCCTTCCGCAAAGGCTGGGGGTATGGCTGGCCAAGCTCCCTCCATGACATAAACAGCACCCTCCTGCTCCACCTCCCTCTTCAATGCTTAAGCAGACTGTTCACCCTCAGCCCGCCCAAGGCTGGGACCCCCTGAGTCCAAGACTAAGGGATCCCCTAAAACATCTAACATCAGCACTTCAATCCCCTCTTCCCTTAAGCACCTATTCTCCTCAGAGTGGCTGGGACCTTTGCTGTCCACTCCTCCCCCCAGACTCGGGATGCTCCCGCCCCGCCCTGAGAGTTCTGCATGGTCTCCTCAAGAGCTACAGGCCCTTCAGTTAGGTACTGGAGATGAGGGGGGAGGTCCCTGTCAGATGTACCCCAGTCATCTTTTCCTACACACTGAATGCAAAAGGCTGGCAGACCCCTAGAGCAGTCCTATTTATACAGTGAGGGGAATCCAGCTACTGCGAGTTGTTATACGGTGGACGCTAGTGGAGCTCAGGGCTGGACGTTAGTGGAGCCCACGGCTGGACGCTAGTGGAGCTCAGGGCTGGACGCTAGTGGAGCCCACGGCTGGACGCTAGTGGAGCCCACGGCTGGACGCTAGTGGAGCCCACGGCTGGACGCTAGTCCACGGCTAGAAGCTGCCCCTCCCAGTGCCCTCTTCCACCGTGCAACTCCAGGGCCCCTGACCGATGTCCTTGGCCTTTCGAGGCACCAGGCGCCGCTGTAGTCGGACCATCTTGATGGCGTCCAGGCGGAGCTGCACGATGTTGCTGAAGAGGGCGAGCAGCGGAGCCAGGGGGAAGGCGGCCACAAAGATGGTGGTGAAGCCATACTGGATCACTGTGGGATGGGGCACGTCAGCCGGGGCCCGGGACAGCGACCCACTGCCCAGGCCACCCTCGGGCTCACCGCAGCCCCACGCACTCATCTCCATGAACTCATCAAACAGGCTGAAAGTGGTGACTGGGTTCATGCGGTAGTTACGCTGCCACTCCTGCAGCTCTGGGTCTCGGGACACATGGCCACTCCCAGAAGCTGACATTGACTGGCGCTTGTGTGCCCACCACCTGAGGGCACCAAGAGTGAGTTGGGGCAGATGGAAGGGCTGCAGGGCACTGGGCCGACATGGTAGGGGCTAAGTCAGGTGGGAGCAGGTGCTCACGGGCTCAGGTACTCCATGCAGTTGCTCAGGGTTTGCTTGAGGCCCATGATGATGGCCATCTGCACGAACAGGTCCATCATGCAGCCGCTGACATGGCACTGCGGGGCCACAGGGAGATGAGGGGCGGGCTCCAGGCAGGAGGGGGCGGGCAGAGGCAGAGCACACCAACCTCCTCCAGCTTCCACAGGCCGGCCAGGCGCGTGGACTTCCCAGGGTGACCATTGATCCTGGGGAGGAAGCAGGACCTGAGCGGAGGCGCCGCGTAGCATGGCCTAGGCACATGCCGGCCTCGGAGACCCTCATCTGGTGCTCAGCCACCCGTCATGGCTCCCGCCTGTAATGCCACCACTAGCCAGGCTGAAGCAGGGCCGGGAACTGAGGCCACTTGACTGACAGAGACCCTGTCTCAAGAAGACAGACAGGCATTACTGTGGCAGCTGAGTGGTGCAGTCCTTACCCAGCACACAGGAAGCTCTGGTCAACCCTTAGGGCTGCCAGAAAAGCAAATACAAGGGAAAAAAAAACAGCCACACAGTTGCAGTGACACACGCCTATACTCAGATCCCTTTGACTACACACAGCCTGTGTAGTCTCAAGGCCAGCTTGGCCATGACTTAAAAATATTAAATTAATAACGATATTCTCCTTTCCTAATACAATAAAGAATTATAAACTGTTCTAAACCACAGGGGCCCAGCTAGCTTGGAAGCCCTGGAAGCATACTGATTAAATTCACAATAGCTGTCACTTCTGGGGTTACTTTCAAGTGGGCAAGAGGTATGTAGAGCCTAACTACTATAAATATCCAATGGAAAACTGAATATTTGAAGAAAAGCAATTATACACCTGGAAAATCAAAATAACCAATTGAAGGATCAGGCCAGTCAGCTGGCAGCCCTGGGCGCATCACAAAGCTGGAGTCAGGCGAAGGGGTTCTGAGCGCAGTGCAAAGCTGGAGTCAGGCTAGGGGGCTCTCCTGTGTGCGTGAAAACCTTCAGGAACAGCATGGGGACACCTGCACTCTCCCCAGTGGGCGGTGGGGGACGGGGCGAGCCGCACACCTGCCCAGGATGAAGGCGATGTAGATGAGCGAGGAGAAGTGGGCGAAGAACTGCAGGGTGAAGAACTTCACTGTGAACTTGCTCTCACGCTCCGAGAAGGTTCTGGGTTTCTCTGAAATGAGGCGTGGCCGTACCATCTTTTCAGGTTATGGTGATGCCTGGTTCCCACCTCTCTAGTGAGCAGCCCCAGGAGCAATCACTCCAGGTCTGATCACGCCTCCAGGACCCCCAGGCCTGCATCCTCCCCGTCCCCTGTAGAGGGCCTGGCCTCTCACCAAAGTCACAAAGCTTCAGGGCCACGCGCCTGTTGACCTGCAGAAGAAGGGCAGAGTGGGGCTCGCCTGGGGCCGTGGCAAAGCCCCCATCCCTGCATGCTCTTCCTCACCTTGGTCATAATGATGATCATCACGTAGTGCACAAAGGCCCCGGTCACCACCACAGCTGTGGTCACCTGCTCCAGAAGGCTGCTGAAGAGGGCAGAGGCCATCACGCGGTAGACCACTAGGATATGCGCCATGCCAATCATGAGGCAGATCTGTATGAGGCGGCAGGCAGGGTGTGGGAAGACTGTGAGGGGTCAGGAAGGCTGGGCCCCGGCCCCTGCCACAGCTCCCAGCAGTACCATGAACAGGGACAGAACCAGGATGATGGTGCTGAGCAGGTAGGAGTGCTGGTGCCGCTGCGGCTTGTAGTGGGGACAGTTAATGAGCCCGAGAGCCATCTCCTCCTGGAACATCACAGAACACGCTTCAGCGTGCGCGCGTCCCAGGACATGCCCCGGCGTGCCGCATCCCAGGACATGCCTCAGCGTGCGCGTCCCAGGACAGGACATGTCCCGGCACGTGCCCGTCCCAGGACATGCCTCGGCGTGCGTCACAGGCGGGGATACGAGCACAGGTGAGGACACGAGCACAGGAGGCCGGGAGCAAGCGACCTCGGAGCTGCTCTTGCCTCACCTCATCCTCATCCCATCCATACAGATCCCAGTGCTGGACCACGCGGGCCCGCTGACGCTTCCAGATCTCCAAGAACACGGTAGCTGCAGCGAGGAGAGGAAGTGTCACAGAGTGTCCTGGGCTGAGCCAGAGCAGCCTTGAACCTTGATTTGTCTTGTCCCTAGGCCCCTCCAGAGATGCCTGGAGGAAACTCACCCCACACGGACATGAAGATGGCAAACACCACGGTGCTCTCGTTGTCAAAGAGGTGGGTGAGCTGGGGAGGGAGGGAGAGACTGAGGCTGCATGCCAGGCACCCATGTCCACAGTGAGGCAGGAGAAAGCTCTGCAGGACCCCCAGGTGCCTTAGCTCCCCACCTCTAGGAAGACAGCCCCCGCGTGTGGCATCAAACCTTTGCGAAAGTGCACATCTCGGACAGTGGCTGGTACTTGCGGCCGTGGTCACCGAGGGGACACATGAAGATGCTCTTCGCCTCACAGATCTCTTTGCTGGGGATGCAAAGATGAACTGACAACTGCCAGAGGCAGGGCCCACCCTGGCTCCCTCCCCAGCATGGCCACCCAGGCCCTGCACCCCAACCCACCTTATCTGGCTGGCATCGAACAGGGCGAAGCCACTCAAAAAAACACCGAGGCCCACCAGGGCAGCAGGAATCAGCATGTAGGTGTACCAGCCCAGCCAGGCGAAGTACAGTGCCACCTTCTCACCAAAGTAGTTCCTGCAAGCAAGCCGCCAGGTCAGGGCTTACCCTGCCTGAGTGCTCCTAGCACCAGGGGGTGTGGCATGTGTGCAGAAGGGAGGAGGAAGAGGGCTGTCAGTACAGCAGGGGCATCTCTGTAGCTGGGGTGGGTTTGCTGGGGCGCGGGTTGTGTGAGGCACAGTGTGTCTGCAGCACACGGCGCCCCTGGGGCAGTGCTACCTGATGTCATCAATCGGCTGTTTCAGCTGCAACATTTTTCTCCACTGGGCCCATTGTCTCTTCAGGTGTTCCTCATCCTTTGCCCCAGAACACAGACAGAAAGAGTTTAGCTTCCTGCTTTAGCACTGTGCCTCCAAGCCCACCCAGGTGAGCCTCACCTTGTGCAGGGGGAACCTGGTCTCGAACACCCCGTCCTCTACCAGACCGTCAAAGGTATCTGCAGGTCACAAGGAGCCTCAATCAGAAGGCGTTGAGGGTGGTCTCCTCTTGACCTCCTGACCTTTGCTACTCACCATTATGTGTTTCTGTCTTACTGTTCAAGACAAAGTTCACAATTCGGATTCTGAAACCCAAGAACCAAAGGTCGGGAAGGTGCCACAAGAGACTGGAGGACCAGCCCTCTGCCCTCAACACAGCCAGGCCTGGCTCCCCATCACAGGAGCCCTCCTCTGCCAATGCGGGGGCCTCCTGCAAAGCCTCCCTGCCATCAGGATGGGGTCCTCTCTGTGAGAACCCCTTCTGACCACACTCACTCGTGAGCTCCCTGTGTGACGGCACACGCTGAGCCTTCATATGCACAGGCCTCTACACAGCTGCGAGCTAGTCTGCTTACATGGAACCCAAAACTCAGGGAGGTTGAGTAACTGGCTCAAGGTTACCCAGCCAGGCATCTGTCCACAGAGCCATGCCAAAGTCCAACTTAAGAGAGGCTCCTGCCATGAGCACTTGGTACCTCCAGGCCTGACTCTCTCTGCCCCAGCAAGGTGTCTTGTCTCCATTCTCCTGGTTTCCCCTTTCTCCTCCACAGCACCAGCAAATTCTATGACCAGAGGACACTCCTGTGGTCTCACAACTAAATTCCACGAGTGTCTTTGCCAGAGCCTCCCGGCCAGGTTCCAGCTGAGCTCTGCCCAGAGCCGGGAAGGACCAGGGAAGAGTGATGGGCATGCTTACAGGACCAGGTGTCTGCAGACACAGGAAGTCCCTCCCAGGGTCTGTGTCAGTACATCTGCACAGCCAGATGTGCAGGGAGGGGACTTCGATCTGGTGAGGAGGGGTCTGTGGGAGATGCAGGAAGGACGGCTGTCCATTCCACTGATGCTTTTGATTTTGAACCCCAGGAGCACAGTTGTAAATCCTTCTCACAGTGCATTGAGAAGAGAGATGCGTCATCCCCATCTTAACATGGGAACTGAAGCCTGGGGCCTGCCACAGATGGGGTCTGATCTATTGGGATCATAGACTTGAGTTGTGTTGTCATGTGTCAAATGGTGCTGGAGGCTGGGATGTGCTTTTCCTGGATGTGGGGCGAGGGTCTTCCTGGCCCACCTCTGAGCATGGTCTCACCTCGTGGTGGCTGGAATGGCATTCGGCTTGGGTGGCACAACTCTGGGGTTGGGATGGTCAGACTCCATGAGAAGAGTGTGGTACAGATCTAGGGTGCTGCTCTCAGCTCGGATCCCAAAGAACACTTGTTTCTGGTCCTCTATCACCTGGGAAGCCACAAGGGACTGTCTCATCCGCTCAGTCCTAAGCACCCACTGGCCTGCCCTGGCCCAAGACCTCGTGTGTGCTGGGCGCCAGCCAACCTTGTAGCGGAATCCCTTGCCCGTGAGCCGCTCCAGGAACTGCTGCTGCCGCTGCTTCTGTTTCGCGTTCCTCTGGGTCTGGCGATCAGCGACCAGGACGTAGTCCCACTGCTCAGAGGGCTCGGGCTGGAGGGGTGAGGTGTGGGCAGAGGACAAGGGACTGAAAGTGTGGGGTGGCCCGTGCAGGACACAGGATGGAGACCATGTGGGGCAAGGACTGGGTACCGGACAGGAGGTGAGAGAAAGTCAAGGGTGGAAGGAGCAGAAAGTGAGGGGCAGAGCAGGTCGGCGCCGACTCACCTCGCGAGCACCCATCTCTATCAGGGGGACGCTGTCACTCTGTGTCCCCGGTAGAATCCCAAGACTGTCTTCGCCCTGTGGGCAGAAAGAAAGCTGGGGAGGCGGCAGAGGCATATAAGAGCCTCCTCCTTCAGCCCCTAGGCGTGTGCTGCGGTGTCCAAGGGTGTGAGACCCACCGCCTGCCATCCAGCTGGGGCTGCATGGCTAGCAACTAGTTGGCAAGCAAGTAATTCCAGGCGGAGATAAGGCAGATGGCAGGGAGTGGCAGGTGATGGGCGCAATGCAGTCAGCACAGCCTGCGTTGAAACACCCAGGAGGTGCGGGAAAGATGCCCCCCCTCTGAAGTGGGAAAGATGCGCACGGGGATGCCACAGGAGGGAGGCACAGACAGCAGCCTCGAGATGGCAAAGCCGCGCACGTCGGAGTCCTAGGAGGCACGGGCTACACACGAGCAGAGTGAAATGCCAAGAGCCGCGACGTTGTGGTGTTGGTGCTTCGCACACTCAAGTACAAACTTGGGAGCACTCGTCCAGGCTTTGCCGGACCATGCTAGACTGCGCGGCCTGTCCTGTCTACCCCCGAGAGTGCATTTGCTCCACCGTCAGGAGTCACAGAGTAAGAAGGGCAATTTGAGATTTCCTGGCTCATTCGCTGGTGAGCAACAGCGAGGATTGCAGGTCCCATGGGAAGGGCTCCTGAGTCCTCCTGTGGGTTGGACTCTGTGGATGGTGCGGATCGAGGCGACACAGTTCAGGAAGGCCGAGAGTCCCCAGGAAGCCACCGGGAGTCAGGGGCCCATGATGGAATGTGGACATGGAACTGGGTTCCCTCCGTGATGCTGTCCATGTCAGTGTGAGGGGACCTCAGATGAGCCCCGGGACAGGAGCAGAGCGTCCTCCGAGGAGTCAGATCACCCAGACCCGGGGCCATGGAAAGCAGGCGGAAAAGATGAGTGTTGAAGTTATGTGAGTTCTGGGCACCTGAATCAGAAAAGCACACGGTGAAGCGGGCCACCTGGCCCATGGCTGGAGGTGCCGGATGGCTTCCTGAGAGGAGGCTGCAGGAAACCAAGAGGAAGCAGGGGACCCGAATGACCTGGCTCTGCTCAACCCAAAAACAGCTCGACGAGCTTGTGTCTTCAGAAAGCCATCCTCAGCCATTCACACTAGCACACACACATGTCATAAAACGAAAAGCAGTTAACAAATAAAGCTGGTTTTTCTTTTTTCTTTATTTTGTTTTGATTTTTGAGATGGTCTCAAGCAGCCCAAAAGAACCTGGAACTTTTGATCCCCCTCCTCCACCCATGCTGGAATTACAGGTATCTGCCTCTATCCTGGCTGGGTTTTATTTTATAGTTTTATTGGAGGGGCAATAAGATCTCAGTATGAAACCCTGAAAGGTCATGCCCCCTACCGCCGAAGGCTAGGGCCCCAGGGTGCAGTGCCACCCAGGCTACTCACAGATGAGATAAACTAGCACAAGGAATGTTTGCTGGTCTTTTGCTAACAAGGCAGCAGCGACACATTCATCACTTTCTGTCCAGTTTTTACTTAGTCATCGTAGGTCTGCACTGGGCAGTCGAGCAGCTGGAGGTCAGAGGACAGCTTTGGCAGTCAGTTCTCTCCTTCAGCCGTGTGGACACTAGGGACTGGGCTCAGGCTGCTGGGCCAGGGCCTTTACCCTCTGAGTCACCCACTGTCTGGAGCACAGGTGGTTACCCATGGGACCTTACTCCCCTCACTGAACTATTGGATGCCACCGATGGATTCTAAGGGAGAGTGGGCCCATCGTCTTCAGTGTGCGCCGACTGATGAACCAACACATCAGACCCCAACAGACAGCTCCAAACTCAAGGTCACACAGATGGCCCTGGTTAAACCACTGGGTCACAGAGCAAAACAAAAAGACACTAACACTGGGGAGATGGATCAGGGGTTAAACCTCTGCTGCGCAAGCAGAAGGACCTGAGTTTAGATTCCATGTAAAAATACCAGGTGGAAATGGTGGCTTCCAACCCTGAAGGCAGAGTCCAGGAAACTCAGGAACAGAGCAAAAATGAAGATAGAGCAATCCAAGATGATTCCTGAAATCACCCTTGGGCTTCCACAGGCACACACAGTGCCCTCTGATATATACACAGACACACAGGCACAGACAAGCATGCAACACAAAAGAAGGAAAGAAGGGAGGGAGGGAGGAAAGAAGGGAGGGGGGAGGAAGAGAGGAGGGAGGGAGGGAGGGAAGAAAGGAAGGAAGGAAGGAAAGAAGGGAGGGAGGAGGGAGGGAGGAAGGGTAGAGAAAGGGAAGAGGGAGGAAGGGTAGAGAAAGGAAGGAGGGAGGAAGGATAGAGAAAGGAAGGAGGGAGGAAAGGTAGAGGGAAGGGGAGAAAGAAAAGAAAAGAGAGAAAGAAACAAACAAACAAACCTGTGAGAAAGGTGGGGGTTGACAGGGATGGGAGGAGAGAGGAGACAGAAGTGGGAGGGGTGAGGGTAATCAGAATCCATTTTACACAAATAAGCAAAATTCATTTTTTAAAAAGGCAAACAAAACAGAAAGTTCCCTGCACTACCAAGTGGGGAAAGGCCAGGCAGCGGGTGCTATGGTCTATGTCGTGGTAGGTGCTGGTTCCTGGTACTCAGGCCCGAGACAGGTGGTAGCAGAGACTTCTTCCTTGGCCGTGTGTAGCTGTGGGCAGGGAGCAAGCGGAAGAGAAGGAGCTGTCAAGCAGGAGGGGAGCCCTGGTAGACTTAGTGACTTAGGAAACAGAGCCCAGCAGATGCTGAGGGCTGTGCCCCAGCCCATGTCCCAGCTGGCAGCACAGGGGTCCATGAAGACTCCAGAGGGACAGGGACCCTGAAACCCTAGCAAGGTGTAGGTCACCCAGGTCTTCCAGGCTCCTGAAGCCAAGGGCTGGCCCGCAGGTCGGGACACTGTCCCTATTACCCCATGGCCCCTGGAGCTGGTCTTGCTCAGCCTGCTGCCAGCCCCAGGACTCATCCCTAGCGGCCTCTCTCCCCACACTGCGTCACATCAACTGTGGTCCCCACACTGCGTTGCATCAACCGTGTCACAGCAACTGTGATCCCCAAACTAAGTCACATCAACTGCGTCACATCAACTGCAGTCCCCACACTAAGTCACATCAACCGTGGTCCCCACACTGCATCACATCAACTGGGTCATATCAACCGTGGTCACACTGCGTGCCTGACTCTGCTCCCTCCCCACTCAGAAACTTCCACACACATTCCTGCCTCCTCCTCCAGACAGTCTCACTGGACTGCTCCAGCTGGTCAAACCAAGAGCTGCCTGATAAATACAGGCCAGTCAGTCACACAGGAAATTCAGACAGACAACAGAGGCTGTAGTCCATGCATGGTGCTACACATATCCAATTCCAGTATTTGGGAGGAAGAGGTATTCCATGAACTTGTGACCAGCCTGGCCTATATGGCCAGACCCAGTCCCAAAGCAAAATAAAATATACATAACACGCCGGTGTTGCGTGGAACATGCCCCAGGAACCCTTAAGCCAGCTGGGTCAGTACCGCCTCATGGCAAAAAGAAAAGAAACTACAACAGACTGTCGGTTTCCTCTGTTGTGGGATGGTCTGACATCACCCACCTCACAGAACCTCCTAACAGTATGTACAGGCGGGAAGAAGGTGAATGAAAACACACGCCACCACTGAGTCTTCTACTTGACCCTTCCCACCCCAAGCCTATAGGTCACGCAGGGCAGGCAGGTGCCCAGCAGCCATGTGGACCTAGGCCCCCTCTGCGAGAGGTCAGGCACTCTGCCTCCTAAGGATCAAGATGGCAGAGAACACAGCAGGTGCACATGGAGGGGTTGTTCTGCTGTGAGCAGTCACCTTGGAAGGTCACCCTACCTCCTGGCCAGTGCAGCCCTTGAGTATTGTGCGGCTTCACTGTCCGCAGGGAGGACCGTCCTGCCGCCACATGTGCAGCCCAGAGGCCACCCCTGCCGCCCAGGAGCTCCTGTGCCCTGCAGGCCACCTGCGGCCCAGTCCAGCCTCTGAGCCTGCACACAAGCGGGCCAGACACTGACCACAGCTCACTCTGTGCTGTGTGCTGCCCCGAAGGGGAGTGTGTGTGAGAGTGCACGCAGGACGGGAGTGGTATCCTTCTAGCAAGGGAGGGGCTCCAGTCTTCGTCGTGTAGGACGAGAGATCATCAGACGTCAAAAAGAAAAAGAAGTGGAGACAGCACTTCTAGGAGAGAGAAACTTATGTGGGCCAGCTCTAGAGGCAAACTACCAAGGGCATCTTGGACTTAATCCTCAGCACCTGCAAAGACTCAGTCCTTAACACCTCTGAGGACTCTGGTAGTTACTGCTACTGAGTCACGACTCAGTAGTCCTGAGGCCTCAGTAGTGACTACTCTCAAGGAGTCAGTTCCTCAACACCTCTGGGAACTTGGTAGTTACTGCTCCTAGTGACTACGTACTCAGCACTTGAGCTTTGCAGACATAGAGAAGGCAAGAAGAGAGTCACGGCGAAGGGTAGAGGTTGGCAGGAGCTAGACCTGGGGTGATTTCTTGGGCATCTGGGGAACTTGAACTTTGGCAAGGGCAACAGAGAACCAGGAAGGACTTTGAGCAGTGAATTTAAACTCCTGGCTCCCGGCTGGGATCATCAGCCTTCTGGTGCCCCCTCTGTCCCCAGCTTGGGGCTGGTGCAGGAGGAACAGACTGGCAGGACCTTGGGGACCGACCAAGGGGTGTGCACCTGCTGGCCAGCGCAGCTATTGCCAAAGCTGGGTCTTGAAGGGCCACTGAGAGGCCTGGGCAGAGGCAGAGGGAGTGGCCACCCACATAGCCCACACCTGAAGGCCTGGGGACCGAGTGGGAGGATGGTTTCACTCTCCACCGCACCCCGGCCTCCTCCCTGGGGAGGCCAGTGCTGGCCTCTGCCCCAGGTGCAAGAAGAGAAAGGATGTCTGCCCTGGAAGCCACCCCTCCCATCTCCTGCTCTGTCTGCCAGGACCCAGGCCTGGCAACCAGCTAGGCTCTGGGGGGGCTGCCAGACCAGCCCACCTTGGTGCCTGCAGCCCCTCCCTTCAGTGCCAGCTACAGGGAGGGGTGGGAACGTCCCAGCACAACACTTCTGTCTCCACCTGCACAGAGGGCTGTGGTAGAGAAGTCCCAGGGTACACACAGAGCACCCAGGTCTGAGGGCCCTAGAATCCCAAGTCAGGATTAGAGAGCTGGTGCGGGTCTGGCCTTAGCCCTAGCCCCCCATCAGGCCTGGTTTAGACTCTAGCCAGCTGTCCCTGCCACCAGCGTCTGCTGGAGGAAGCAGGCAGCTGCAGGCTCGCGCCTGCGGGGCTCTGCCTCACCTGCATGCTGCGGCTCTGCGGCTCCCGGCCGATGCCTGGCTGTGGCGCCTGGCAGGTCCAGAGTTGCTGTCAGACTGCCGGCTTTGCCACCTGGCTTCCGCGTAGGACTTGCCCCACCCTCTGTTCTGCCCACTCGCAGGTGTGCCAGGGAGGGGCCAGCAGCAGGCGGGAAAGAAAACCCTTTCCAGTTCTCAGCAGCCCCCACATCTTCCTTTCAGGAGGAAGGGCCCGGCTGGGGGGCTAGAGAGCCCTGGCCCATAGAAAGAAAACCACAGTAGCCCTGTCCCTAGATGCCCCGAGTCCAACCCTAGTATTTGGCCCCAGATCTAGTGTTGACTGGAGAGAAAAAGGGTAAGGAGCTGGTCTTCCTTGTGGGCGGTCCTAACCAGGCCCTTGGGGTCTTGATGGACGTACTAAGTCCCTGCATCACGAGCCAAGCTGTGCGCTGCACTGAGGCAGGCCAGAGAAGTTTCTGGGCAGCCTCAGAGAACGGCCAGTGGTAATAGCCAGAGGACACTGATGTGGGGGACACAGGGAGGGAGCACAACCCTGCAGCATGCAGAGGATCACACGGTGGTGGTAGGAGTCCACGTCACAGGAAGGCTGGGACAGAATGGCCAAGCTCAGCACCTCACATCTCTCTCCTGTGGCCCAGGCCTTTGTTCGATGCATGCTCTCTCAGAAGGGTGACATGCTTCTCACTGCTACTCAGAGTACCCCATGGCAGAGAAGGCAGGGGCAGGTGTCAGTCTGAGCTGTGAAGTGGCCAGGAGCGGAAACTAGGGGAGACAGAGAGGAGAGAGAGAGAGAGAGAGAGAGAGAGAGAGGGAGGCATTGGCATCTACACAACAAACATTAGTGAGTTAAACATGGTTCAGTATTTCTCCAATAAAGAAAGTTGGCAGTTCAGGACTGACATAATCAATCTGTAGTTACCAAGTTACCTGCCGTTTGCTGTTCTGACATTTGGTTGCCATCTTGCCCGCTTTCCAAGATGGCTGCTCAAGCCCCAAGCATTATATCCACATTCCAGGCAAGAGAAAGAGGAAAAGAAAGGACACTGCATCCCTGAGATGCTACACACACAATCGTACCATTCCACAAAGAGAGTTGGAAATGTCTTTTTCCATTTATTTATTATTGTGTGTGCAGGCCGCAGGATGTCGAGTGTTTGCTTTATCATTCTTTGCCTTATTCCCTTGGGAAAGCTCTCTCATCGAAACTGGAGGTAGGCTAGCAACCAGCAAACCCTCAAAATACTCCCATCTCTCCCTTACCCCCAATATAACTCTTGGTTATGGTATATGGGACCATGCCCAGCTCTTTACATAGGATCTGGGGATTTGAACTCAAGCCCTCATGCTTGTACAACAAGTACTCTTACCCACTGAGCCATCTACTCATCCTGGTCTCTTTTTCTGAGGAAGGAGTTGATCCCTGAGGTACTCAGCAGCCTAAAATACGCAAGGGTTAGATCCAAAATGAGACCCACACTACCGGCCTGATGTCCCCAGAGCTCACTGTGTAGTCTAGGCTGACTTCAGACTTCCAAAGTGTCCCCTGCCTCGGCCACCGCAGTGCTGGGACTAGCGGCCTGTAGCGCCCCGTAGAGCACGTGTTTGGCGGCAGGAATAAATCATGTCTCCATTCCATAGTCAAGCTCATTAACCACCTAGGGGCTTCGCAAGTTTAGATGTGAAGGACACATCTATATAGATCTCCGTTATCTTGAGTTTTGACCCTTAGGACAGTTTGTAGGGGGCGAGTTTGGTGGGCTTCCATCAGCGTGTTGCAAGATTTAATGCATCTCAGGGAATCGTTGTCTGAAAGAGCTAACTAGCTGTCTCTCCACAGGGTTGAAAGCGTTAACTAGCTGTCTCTCCAGAAGGTTGAGGAGACCCACCCTGACTTGCTTCTGTCCTGAGTGCGAGGCTTCTGCAAAGTGTCTCTAACAAAATGAATTATGCTTTGGGGTTGGGGGTGCACTCAGTGTCAGAGTGTATACTCTACAAGCTGAAGGTCTGAATTCCATCCCACACATTACAGGAAAAAAAAAGCATTCAGTGAGCGAACACAAAAAAAGTTCACATTATAACGTCAAGTAAAAAGGTAAATCAAAACAAAATTTCATTAAGTTGTAATACATTGAAATGCTATAAAAGCAGGATCACAGTGGACATTTTGTGCTATTAACTGGGTGGTTAGCGTTGCTTTTCTTCCTCATGTCTGTTTACTTCTTTCAAACTTTCTATCACAAGCTTATCACTTTTATAAGGTTTACTGCTAAGTGACTTTATCACATTATAGCCTGCTGTTCTGAGCCTTTCTCCCAGACTCAGCTACTCTTCGGCCTGTGCTCTGAAGTTCTGGCCTGTGCTCCCGCAAGTTCTACCAGAAAGCAGGATCCGCCTAGCAGACCTACCCTGCCCTTTGGGGCTCAGTCCTTGGGCTCAGCCCACATGGGCTGGACTCTGGACCCTCTTCTTCCTCTAAATGAAGACCTCTCCACCCATCACCCTTCCAGGAGGTCAAAGTACATCTACAGGCGTCTACAGACAAAACAAACAAGGGCTTCAGAATATAAGCCCCTGTTCCAGAGAGGGGTAGGCGCTACCTCTCTTACCCTCCTCCTGAGGGCCCCCACCCCCCCAGGAGGAGCCCCCTCAATCTTGATCAATCTTGAAGGCCTGTTTTGCCAGCCTCTCAGTGGGGACCTATCCAGGAAATCAGTGAGAACCCACTTCCTGGCTTCTCTTGGGCAGAACCCAAGTATCTCTTTTCCCCACCCAGACCTGGCAAGGGACACTAGCTCTCGGGCTAGGCTGCCCATCTAGTCTCTGTTGCATCTCACGCACGAGGCGGTGTTTCAATGGGAGTCTTGAACAGGACTCCTGTTGCTTCTCAACTTGGTGAGACCCTTTGGGAGGCTCCCGAGCAGGTATGCTGCAGTTTTCTGTAATCCGCTTACCTTTGTGGGTTTACTGCACCGAGAGTACTAAGAAACTGCTCTTTTACAAACTCAAAGACTTTCTTTCCTTCCCCTGCAAGGAGATTTTTAGAAAACGTTTCCCTCTGCTTGCCACTGTTTCCCACCGCGCCTGTGATTCCCGGGGTCTCAAGTCACGCCCGCTTGAGCTTGGACCTCCCTGTAGCTGGCTAAGGCCGGAACCGTCCATTTCCTTTAAGCCCTGCCTGGCTCCACAGCTGGGAAAGGATGTCCAGTGCCCCATTCCCTAAGGGGACCCCCGGTCCAGCTATAGGCCCGCCCATTCTCTAGTGCCCGAGGACCAGGGTGGGGACGCATATCCGTCCAGACCCTTTTGAAGTCACAGGGGAGGGTTCCTGTGCAGGACTGACTTTAAGAGCAAAGTACGTACGTCGAGTCGGATCGCCAACCTTCCTGCGGCTCGACATCTCCATCTCTAAACACAGTTGCGAAAACTAAACCAGCATTTGTGAGGAGCTGGGAATTTGGGGAATTTTTCGGTAGCACGTGACTAGAGCTCTGTAGCGAAGTTAACCTGCCAGCAGGGTGCGGCACGGAGGGGGCAAAGGGAAGAGGTCTTCCTCGCGACCACTTGCCTTCCGGACCCCACTCAACAACGCCCGAAAGCGCCCAGCCTCCGCTCCGCCTTCGCAGCACCCGCCCCACTCTCGGCTCGCCCGCCCCAGGATGTGTCCCGTACCCCTGCGGTCGCACAGACCCCAAGCCTCTCCCCACATTCTCATGTCCGCGCACCGCCCCCGGGCTCCGCCCCGAGTCCCCGCCCTGCAGCCGCACCGTCTCGGGCTCCGCCCCCACCCGCGCTCCGCCCTCGGCTCCACCCCACGTCCGCGCTCCGCCTCGGCCCCGCCCTGAAGCCGCACCGTTCCCGGGCTCCACCCCCACCCGCGCTCCGCCCCCACCCGCGCCCCGCCCCCACCCGCGCTCCGCCCCCACCCGCGCTCCGCCCCAGAGTTCCCGCCCCCCGAGTCCCCGCCTGCAGCCTCACATCCCCGGGCTCTGCCCCCCGCCCGCGCTCGGCTCTCAGGCTCCGGATCCGCCCGAGACTCGGCTCCTCCCCAAGCTGCCTTCATTACTACCGGGACATCCAGCTGTCCCACCCCGGACTCGGCCAGAGACCCCGCCCCACACTCCACTGAGGGAAGAGGACTGCTGGCCAGGGGTCTCGGTGGGCACCGGAAGCTGCTCTTCCTTCGTTGACCTAGCACCGCTTCCTGCCCCTTTGTGTTCTCAGATGCTGCTGAGACCCAGCCCCGCTCACCTTTTATCTCAGACTCAAACACTTGCTCGCCGGTCCACACCGTTAAGGACCCCCGCACACAAAGTGTGAGGGAACCTGGGTCAGACCAAGGGGCGACAGAAAGCTCAGCCCGGAATTCAAGTTTTACTGAGACAGTGTTCAAATGGTCCGCCCGTCCATGCGTTTAGAACAGGGCTCTGTGGTCTTCAGTATTTTTTTTCAAGTATGTGTGAAAATTGCAAACACTGAGAAGGGAAAGAAAGGAAAAACTACAGACATGGAGGTGGGGAGGAACCCTCGACCTGCAGTCTGGTTGAGGTCTTTGCCCAGCTGAAGGTCAAGAATTCCAGCGGGTAAAATACAGAAGCCTTGTGGAGGGTTTCAGACATCTTATCTAATACCTTCCCTTAAAGCTAAGCTCCCAACCTGTAGCAGCCCCAAGATGTTGTGGGGCTAATGGAGGGAAGGGGATGTATTCAGGTTTTTGTGTTTGGTTCAAAGATTGAAACCAGAACACTCGTAGAGGATTGAGGCAGCGTGTATTAGAAGAGAGAAAGTGGAATACAGAACCCACTGGCATGGTTTCCAGGGGGCAAGAGCTGCCACTGATGGCCGCCCAGAAATGTTGCATTCTTGTGTCCAGGATTGAAGTGAGAGAACAGCTTAAGTGGATTAAAGCAGATTTTATTACAGGAGAGAAGGAATGGAACTCCCAGACATGGAATCCACGAAGGGTGAAAGTCAGAAAAGAACCCAGGGACTCCAGACATGGAATCCGTGTGGTGTGTGTGTGTGTGTGTGTGTGTGTGTGTGTGTGTGTGTGAGAGAGAGAGAGAGAGAGAGAGAGAGAGAGAGAGAGAGAGAGAAAGCCAGAAAGGCATTTGCTTAAGCCTGACAATCTTACTCAATCCCAGGAGTTAGTAGCAAAAAAACCAAAGAACCAACTCCACAAAAGTGTTCTGTGGATGACACACGTGACCTCCCACTGCACACAACTGAATAGTAATTATAAAATTAAATGAAAAAGTCCCAGTTTCACATATGAAGAGGTCTCTGGAAAGAACTGCAAAGGTCACAGCGTGGAGCTAACATTGTGCCTTGGGCCTGCACTGTGTGACTGTAATGCTAAAGGTGACATCGAGTTACTGGACAGTGCTTACCTATAATCCCAGTACTGCAGAGGCTGAGGCTGGAGCAATACTACAGGTTCCAGGCCAGCCTGCATGCCAATGGTGGGTTCTAGGATAGCCAAGGATACACAGGAAGACCCCATTTCGGTAAAAACCCAAAGGATGAAATGGAGGCCATGCAGATCTCTCACACTTGCAATCTAGGAACATCTGCTCATCCCTTTGTTTGCAGAGAGCCTTCTCCAAGATACAGCCTCTGGGAGACACTGTTCTCACAATCAGTTTCTACAGCACAGTTAATGGTTTTTGTTTTGTTTTTTTAAAAAAAAAAGTTTTTTTTTTTAAATTTATTCAATTGTGTGTATGTGTGTGTGTGTAGAACCACGGGCAAATTCAGGAATCACCATGGACAGCCTCCACTTCCTCGTTTACTCTGCCCTGGGAACTCACAGGCTCCGCCCTACCAGGACCAGAAATGCAGGTCGCCCCCGCTTCCACCCGTGGGGTCTAGGATCCGAACTCAGGACCTTCCGCCTGCAAGGCAGAGGCTTAACCCCTGAGCCACCTCTCCAGCCCCTCAGTTAATGGTTTTGAAGCTACCTAGATTCTCTGTCTTCAAAAGTTCTTTGTCTCAATTTCTTTCACTAAAACAAGTGTTTCATAAAACACAGTTTATGACAAAGGGAATAACAGAATGTATTCTGAGCCAAATATGAGGGAACATGGTCTGTGAGCACAGACTCATAAGATATGCTTCACAGTGAAAGAGATTAATAATCATAGAACAAAAGGAGGTCATAGCACCGGGTGTGGCGGGGCACACCCGTAGCTCAGCACTCAGGAGGTCGAAGCGGGTAGAAGATTGGCATGAGTTCCCAGCCGGCGGGGAGCACATACTAAGTCCCAGGCTGACCTGACAGGGAGAGGGAGGAGAGACGTGGTGGAGAGAGAAAGATAACTGTCATAAGTCAGGAGACTTCCTGAAAATATTATGAGGCCACAAGTGAGTAGCACGTTACAGTCAGCGGGGCAATCTCTGACATGACGTTGGATACTGATAATGTTAACTTTTGAGTTGGTGAGACTATTAGTCTACAAAGACTACATTGCAAATGGTCTTACCTGATAGTAGAAAATGAAGTGAGTTCAGATAGACGTAGTCAACGAATGACTATTAAGAGGAGGAAAGACAGTCCAAAATAACTTGGTTCCGAATGTGAAACATTCTATTTATTTAAGCTTTATTATTATTATTATTATTATTATTATTATTATTATTATGTGGGTGGGGGCATATGTGGAAATCAAGACAAACATGAAGTCAGTTCTCTACCCACCTTTACGAACTCAGGTTGTTAGGCCTGTCCAGCAAACACCTTTACTCAATGAGCCAGTCTGGATTTTAAGTTTTTATGTGTTTGTGTGTGAAGGATGTTCATGTGCATATATACATGAATATTGGCACATGTGTGCGCAAATGATAGTGCATGTGTGCACACCTGCAAGTGGTTAAGATCCAAGGTTGATATCAGGAACCATCCACCTTTATTCTTTTAAAGCTGGTGTCCACTTAAACTCAGAGTTATCTATACAGCTAGTCTACCTAACCAACTACACCTTTCAGTGCTAGAATTATAGGCAGGCTGCCACATCTGCCTGCATTTGTGCATGGGGTATGGAGATTGGAATTCTGGTCCTTCTTTTTGTCCAGCAAGCACTTTAACTGCTGAAAAAACTCCCCTGGACCCCCCAAACTGTTTTTGTTTGCAGTGTCTCATGAAGTCCAGGCTGTTCTCTGTCTCACACTATGGCCAGGGAAGACCTTGAGCTTCCTGATCCTCTTGCTTCCACTCCAGATTCTAAGATCACAGCTGTGTTTGTCACGACACACCAGTGCAAATGATGAAAAGAACCCACACTATACAAGGCTAGGTAACCCATTTACCACCCCCTTGGCAAAAATACGAGTACTCGTAGTAACCACCTGTATATTTACCCATGTCAAATGGAGGTTTGGAGATTTTTTTTATTCAATTGTGCGTGCGTGTGTGTGTGTGTGTGTGTGTGTGTGTGTGTGTGTGTGTGTAGAACCACGGGCAAATTCGGGAACCACCATGGACGCCTCCACCTCCTTGTTTACTCTGCCCCGGGATTCACAGGCTCCGCCCTACCAGGACCAGAAATGCAGTCCACCCCCGCTTCGGCGTCTATACGTGGGGGTCTAGGATCCTAACTCAGGACCTTCCGCCTGCAAGGCAGAGGCTTAACCCCTGAGCCACCTCTCAGGCCCAAGTTGCTGCGTTTCTGAGCAGGCAACAGAATTCAGATGACCACTGAGGTTTGATTAAGGTCCAGATAGAGAAACTTTCTGAGACAGAGGCACCCTAAGTAACACAGCTTGGCCCAGCGTTCGTTTGCTTCTCCTGCCTCAGCCTCCGGGAGGTGAAACTACAAGAATGGATCACCGCGCCCAGCTCAGGCCACTTCTCTCCACTGTGGAACTCCACCCATTCCAGAAACTGCGCGCCGCCGGAACCCCACTAGGGGGAGCCCGAGGAAGCACGCGTCTGGTCACCTAGCAACTGGACAGCGGCGGTCCCCGCGCTGGGCGCGCGGCTCAGGCGGCCAGCGCCCAGCATGCCCCGCGGCCCGGCGCGCACTACGCGTCCCACAATGCCCCACGGCCCCTCCCCGCTCTCCCGAGACCCCGCCGGGCGGCGCCGCGACCCCTACCCGCAGCCGGTGGCCTGGCCGGCAGCGCAGGCCGGCGGCCATGCGGAAGGGCGAGCGCAGGGCCGCGGGAGGCTCGCGGTCCGGGTCTCCTCTGATCGAGGGTCGCCGCAGCACCGAGTCCGAGGTCTACGATGACGGCACCAATACCTTCTTCTGGTGAGGGGCGGGGCCGGGTCGAGCGGTGGTCGGCAGGGCCGGGTCAGTCGGGGAGGTGGCCGGGCTGCGCGGCGGGCAGGCCCGAGGACCTCCCCGGGGCTGCCTGCGTGGCGATGACCCGCGCGATGCCTGCAGAGGGCTGGACTCGGGAGCAGTCTCCGGAGGCTGCGCTCGGCCTCGCCATCCTTGCACTGTGCCGGACGACTGGTGTCCCTGTCTCTCCCCACTGGCAGTGCCCTACACTGGCCTGGTGGGCATAGCATAATCTCGGTACCACCGCCCTCTTCTGTGACCCGGCCGCACAGCGGAGCCCCTGACAGTTGTCAGACCTTCGCGCTTGGGCAGCCCCATCTGCCTGTGAGCTCGTACCGCAGCTTAGCAGGTCCGCGGGCGACAGGTCTGGGGAACGAGGCTCCATGACCTTGGGATCACTCTGCACTTTTCCTTATTTGTGAGAAAGACAAAATCCCGTATACCAGAAAACGCACTTCTCGAGAGAGCGTCTTTTCTGTAGGTGGCTCAGAGTCAAGCCTGTTAGGTAATGCTGGATCCCAGGACGGGCCCTGCATATTGATTGGCCAAAGTGTAAAAAACAGATATATATATCCTTTCATGGAGGGGCTGCTACTGTAAAGAGCAGGGCAGAACATGTCTGATCAGAGAGGAAGAGCAGCTGAGTTGTGGAGGAATTGGACAACTCAGAATAAGGTGCCCACTCACAGATAGGGACGTCTGAGGAACCCAGCTACAGGTTGGCTTGTATCTCTGGCTTGCAGGTGGGAGTGGCAGCGGAGGCTTGGGTGAGCAGAAAAGCGGTTGGATTGGGGAGCTCTGCATCTGGACTCTATATCAGCACCTTCTCTGGAGTGTGGATAGCTTTTGCAAGCAGGGCCACCATCGACTTTGGAGGATAATTCCCCCCTTGTGGCCGTGGAACTATCAGGAACGGAAGCATGCGGTGTCCAAGTTGTTGGGGATTTGACCCCAGAGCTAGTGCTAGTGTACTTCTCTGATCTTGAGGTTCTATTATCAGAATTCTATCAGGTATCATAACATGTCCATCAGACAGGGAGGAGATACCTCCTTCCCACAAGCAAAAATGCCCTGGCAGTGTGAGTGCTTGCCTGTAATTCCTAGCCGGTAGCTAGCCAGAGTAGTTCTAATGGAATGTTCTGGATTTAATTAGAGACCCAGGCTCATAACAACAAGGTAGAAGAGTGATTCAGGATGACTTCTGATATCACCCTTAAGCCTCTACAGGCATATACGCTCAAGCGTCCTGGTGTACATATTCCTACACACACCCATACCGCTCTCCCACATGCACACACACATGGGCACACCCCATGTACATGAAAAAGAAAACAGAATCACTGGGTGTTCTGCAGAAGCCACAGAGCTTCTGAGTCCTTCCTCACTGATTTGCTAGACTAGAACTTTAAAAACTTATTTGGGGGAGGGGCTGGAGAGAGAGTGAGTGAGGCACCTGCTCAAAAGCCTGCGACCTGAGTTCATTCTCTGGAAGTCTACACTTAAAGAGAGAACTGACTCCTGAAAGTCACCTCCGACTTCTACCTGCATGCCACGGAGTGCACATTCTCTCTCTCTCTCTCTCTCTCTCTCTCTCTCTCTCTCTCTCTCTCTCTCTCACTCTCGCTCTCGCTCTCGCTCCTCCTCCCCCTACATAAAATTATTTTTTAAAGATTATTTTGGGGCTGGAGAGATGGCTTAGGTTTAAGCCTCTGCCTTGTAAGCAGAAGGTCCTGAGTTCAGATCCCAGGTTCCACATAACATCAGGCAGAAACAGCAGTGGCCTGCACTTCTGGCCCTAGTAGGTGGAGCCTGGGAAATCCCAGAGCAAAGCAAAAAGGAGGTAGAAGCAATCCAGAATGATTCCCGAAGTCACCTTTGGTCCTCCACAGGGACAAACAGTTCTGTCTGACAGGCACACTCTCTCTCTTTTTCTCTCTCAGGTGTGTGCAAAATAAATAAAGTTAAAAAATTATTTTGTTTGGTGAGTATCAGCAATCAGGCTTGTAAACATTCAGGAAGCTGAGCAAAGCAGTGAGTTTAAGACCACAGATGAACCCTGATATCAGAATGAGTAAATAACTAAAATACTTTTCTGTGTTTTAAAGAACTTTAATAGTAAAAATTACAAAAAAAAAAAAAAAAACCTAATACAAAGGTCAATCTAAAACTCTATATTTATTTTGGCATTTTTGTTTGCTCCTTTTTGTTTTGAGACAGTCTCTTGTAGTTCCCTATGTGGCCTGAGCTGACTTTGTGTAGGAATCACAAGAATGAGCCACTACGCCTAGCTTTACAAGTATGTGTTTATGGAAGTGCCTTTTTTATTTAAAAAGTTTATATTTATTTATCTTCTGTGTCCTGGGGGGACATACTTGGAAGTCAGGACACACATGCACACATGTGGGGCCAGACTCAGCTTTCTCTTTCCACCCTGTGAGTTCCCGAGATCAAATAAAAGTCCCTTTATCTGCTGAGCATTTTGTTGGCCCTAGAAGTAACTTTAGATTTCAAAATCGGCAAAAGGAATGTTAGCATGATCCAAAACCTTCTTTGTAGGTTTTCATCTTCGAAGACAGTTGAACTTACTTGGGGTAGGGGTAAAGGTCTTAGCTTTTGGCACCTGGCTGTCTGAAGTTTGGGTCCCAGGTCACAAGAATACTGCCTTTGCTTCCCTTCGTGGTCTTCAGTGGGGAACTGTCAGGGAGAGGTGTTAGGGCCATAGAGTCAAAGGCAGTTTGCAAAGATGGGTCTCATGTCATAATCTCTCAAAATGGTCTGTAAGAATATTTGCATACTTACCCTAGAGAAGTACCTGTGTTTGCCACCTGTCTGTGCCACTTCATAACCAGTCCCTGCCAGGAATAGGGTCTGTAACATTTTGAGTGGTGTTGTGTGCTTGGTGCCCATAAGGAGCCTTCTGGGTGAGCTGTGACTGCTGTCGCACACATCTGTAGCAACTCTTTATTTCTGCAGCCTTAGGAGCAGGCGGGTGACTTTTGATGCCTCAGGTTTGGGGAGAGCTTTTCTCAGACGCTGGCCAGGGGCTTGCCTGGGTTGCCCACATCCAGATAGCATGACTTGTCCATTGATGCCTGTTTGGCTTTCTGGTCTACAGGCCAGGAGGACTAGTGTAACAGGCCGGGGAGCTTCTCGCAGGGCCAGGGCAAGTCTGCCCCTTTCTTAATGATGCCTTCATTTTTCCCTGCTTGGTCTTGGCATGTCTGCCTCCCTACCCATGCAGCATGACCCTGCTTGTCTCTAGGGAGACTGACGACTGGGTATTTTCCACTCACGGCAGGGAACCTCATGCCTGCCCCTTGCAGTGACCTCAGTCCCTGGCTCATAGGCTAGCCCTCATCCCACGCCTGATCAGGGATCCAGGCCTTCCCAGTGTCTGCCCACACCCAGGAGGAGCAAAGGCTACCACTGCACTACTCTGGCACACTGGCAGTGCCAGGCCAGCCTGAGTTGCCGCGTCCGTGTGCTGTAAGTTAGTAGTAAGAGTGAGTGGAGCTCACTCCGGCAGCGGCTGATTTCAGCATTCTCAAGTCTGTCCCGCTGTGAGTTTGGCTGGATGGAGGGAGCCTTCTTCCGGGGCCTCCTCCCTGGTCAGTTCTTCTACGGCCAGAGAGACCAGCTATTTGAATAGTGGTGTGAACATTTACCCCAGGGACAAGGTATCATTTTTCTGATGTTGGTATATTAACCAGACTGGAAATATTGTGCTCCCTTTAGAAGTTGGTAGACAAGATCAGGGCTGCCCTAAACTAACCAGTCACTTAAAAAAAAAAAAAAATACAGAAAGGGGCTAGAGAAATGGCTTAAGAGTTAAGACTTTGTCTCACAAGCCAAAGGTCCTGAGTTCGGATCCCAGGTCCCACATAAACACCAGGCTGAAAAGGCGGCAACCCACAATTCTGGTCCTGGTGGGCGGAGCCTAGGAAATCCCAAAGCAAACCAAGGAGGTGAAAGCAACCCCAAAGTCACCCTTGGTCCCCCACAGGGACACCAGTGTCCTCTGATGCACACACACACACACACACACACACACACACACACACACAATTAAATTATTTTAAAAATACACAAAGGCATTTGTGTTAGAAGTAGCAACAACAGCAATTAAAGAGGAGACCAAAGGGGGGAAAATCCAGGTTTAACTTATGTTTGTGATGCACCCATATCACCTGCTTGTGGACAACACATCATACGGTCACCTGGAGAGTTCAGGCCAGGCCTGCCCTCCGTGCTGGGTGACTGGGAAGTGTCACGTGAGATGCCTGTTCTGACAGCTGCTTGTTTTGGGATTCAGGCGTGCCCACACCCTAACGGTGCTGTTCATCCTCACCTGTGCGCTGGGCTACGTGACTCTCTTGGAAGAAACACCCCAGGACACAGCTTACAACACTAAGAGGTAACAGCCCCTGACTGGCGAAGGCTGTGGGGTCCCGTGGAGTCCTGTGGGGTCCTGTGGGGTCCTGTGGGGTCCCGTGGTGCTCAGGTGAGGTTCCTGACTCTCCTTGTGGTCTGAGGTACTAGCTCCCACTCCTCCTCTTACACTGCTTGGTGTTTCTTGCTCAGGTACTGGTCACCAGGACCCTGGGGTGCATGTCATTCCAAGAAACAGTGTTGTACGTACTGCAGTATCCTCTCTAGTGATTCCCTCGCCGGTGTGGTTCTGCAGCGCCAATACTTTCTACTTATTTAAACCATTTAAAAGACCAGGAGGACATTGGGCAGCCACCTGTGAGCTGGCTTCTTAAGGTCCCCAGAGCAGGCTGCTTGTAAGGACTGTCCTTTCCTCTATTGCCAGTCTCTAGGGTCAGGCTGCTCCACCACTGATCCACTTTCTTCATTGCTTTTGGGGTGCTGTGGTCTGGGAGTCCACCAGGAATCTTCCCACCTAGAATGCCAGCTACAGCTGTCAGGGCCTAGGCGCATGCTTGGGAAGACGGAGAGTGATTCACAGGGTCTGGAGGAGGCAGAGGCACAGGGAGACCTGCTGAGGCCTCAGTGGACGATCGTGCTAGTCCTGGACTTGTGTGACTTAGAAGCCAGCACTTTGTTTTTGAAAAATGTGAGTCTATACTGTTTGCTGTGTGAGTTGGAGGGGGCGACCATGGGTGGTGTAAACATGCGGGTGTGGTTATGTGTCCCATATTTATTCATGGGCCCTGTAAGAGTGACCACACCATGCCAAGTGCTCCCTATTGGTATAGTAGATGCTAGGATACAATACCCAGGCCTTTTGGGACATAGAATCACCCACAGTGGACTTGGTAATGGAGCGTGTGTCCTTGGGGATTGCCATCAAGCTGCCTGGCTCAAGAGTTCCGTCCGCCATTGCCTGTAGTGCAGGTGGCCGCTCTCTGCTTGGCATCCACATTCTTTGAGATTTCCTCCCAGCTTACTACTACTCCTCTAGTCAGCTTTCTCTTCTTCCAGACCTGCTAGGCCTTCTCCACCATGATGTCTGACCTGGCTACGCGTGGCACTTCTCACTTGTTCTCATCTGCAGGCCAGCCTGTCCTTCTTGAGAAAGCACCTCTCTGTTCTGAGTCACACACTGGACCTGCAAGTTCTGTATGCTTGTGGGGAACTGAGACTTACACTGCCTGGACCACTGGGTGGGGTCCACTTCTCTCTCCCACCCCAGCCTGGTATGACAGAGGGGCAGCCTGGGCAGACTGGTCCCCGGGCATGCAAGCAGTTGGCTCTTGGCAGTCCTCATCTGCTCAGAGGGAATCTCCAAGTAGAACCAGCCTCAGCTGGGAATCGATGGCTCACCCCTGTAACCCCAGCATTAGGACATTCAGGAAGGAGGACCAGTAGTTCACAGCCAGTCTGGTCCACATAGCATTTCTAAGCCAGCTTGGATCCCAAGAAACAAACAAGAGACAGAACTATGTCTACCAGGTTTCCATGAATGTATCTGTGGACACCTGGGCACAGAGGGTCTGCACCACCCACGCGACACAACAAGAAGTCAGTCTTAGAGATGGGATGTGGCTTCACCTCAGGAGATATGTTCAGGACTCGGAAGGTTTAATTTCCAAAGAGTTCCTAAAGCGAGTACTAAGGAGAGAAGCAAAACAAATTAGAAACTGGTGGTACACTATGTCCTATCTACTCTTGAGGCTGCATTTGAGGAAAGCTTGGCAGCATGATGAAACCCAGTCTCAAAAAAGGGAAAAATTGGACTGGAGAGATGGCACAGGGGTTAAGACCCTGCTTTGCAAGCAGAAGGTCCTGAGTTCAGATCCCAGGTCCCATATTAAAAAAACGACCTGCAGAAATAGCCCCATCCTGGTAAGCGGAGCCTGGGAAAATCCAAAACAAACCAAAAAGGAGGTAGAAACAATCCAGGATGATTCCCCAAGTCACCCTTGGTCCTCCACAGGAACACATAATGCTCTCCCTCTTTCTCCTCTCCTCTCTCTCTCTCTCTTTCACACACACGCAAAATAGACAAAGTTAATTAAAAAAAAGGGGAGGGGGAATTGGGCCAAGCAAGGACGACACCAAGGAGGGAAAAGGCATGTGAAAGGTTCTAGATCAGACCTTACAGAGGTCACAGACTTAAACAGTGAGATGCCAACACCCACCTGTGGGAGGAGCTGAAACTGGCCGAGATTCCAGACAGCAGCAGCTCACTCCCTGCTTGAGGAATGAAGACAGTCAACAGGAAACACACTTGGAGAATGAAATACTCTTGCATTGTGATCCAGCATCATGCATGTCAGCATCAAATGAATTAAAAATGTGTGTCCATACAAAAATCCGCATTGAACATTTGTGAGGCTGTGTTCATGAGAGATGGACGGCCCCCGGGAGAGTGCACTTGTGGCTGTTCTGCCCCACATGCGTCAGACGGTAGCAGAGAGGAGATGAGACTGTTTCTTTTTTTTTTTTTTTTTTTTAATTTTTTTATTATTATTTATTCAACTGTGCGCATGTGCGTGTATGTCCACAGTGTGTGTGTATGTCCACGTGTGTGTGTGTGTGTGTGTGTGTGTGTCTGTGTATGTGTAAAACCACGGATGAATTCGCGAATCACCATGGATGCCTCCACCTCCTTCTGTCCCGGGATTCACAGGCTCCGCCCTACCAGGACCCGAAGCGCAGGCCGCGCCCGCTTCCACCTGGCGTCTATACGTGGGATCTGGGATCCGAACTCAGGACCTTCCTCCTGCAAGGCGGAGGCTTAACCCCTGAGCCACCTCTCCAGCCCGAGATGAGACTGTTTCTACGTTCAGTGTTCTGACCTGTGGACAGCTGAAAGATTAATAGCCTGACATACTGCACTGCCTGTCACAACACGAAGGCCTCTCCTGGGGTTGGCTCCATGTACACGTAGTGTGGGTGGCCTCCTGTGTGCTCACAAGTAGGATAGTCACTTGTGGGTCGGTTTCTGTGTGACCCCAGACAGAGCCCCGGACACACAGACACCATGCAGACGCCTCCCAGGGGCTGGTCTCTATGTGCCCACAGCAGGGACAGGCTTTTGTGGGCTGGTCTCCATGTGCACACAGTAGGGACGGGCTTTTGTGGGCTGGTCTCTATGTGCCCACAGCAGGGACAGGCTTTTGTGGGCTGGTCTCCATGTGCACACAGTAGGGACAGGCTTCTGTGGGCTGGTCTCCATGTGCACACAGCAGGGACGGGCTTCTGTGGGCTGGTCTCCATGTGCACACAGTAGGGACGGCCTTCCGGGGGCTGGTCTCCATGAGCACATAGTAGGGACAGGCTTCTGTGGGCTGGTCTTCATGTGCCCACAGCAGGGACGGCCTTCTGGGGGCTGATCTCTATGTGCCCACAGCAGGAATGGCCTCCTATGGGCTGGGGCTCTGTGTGCTCACACCACCAACTTAGTCTCACAGAAGATGAACAAAACTGCTATTTTTCAGCTTTATCATGTGTTTTTAAAAAATTTTTTTATTATTCAATTGTGTGTGTGTGTGCACGCGTATGTATGTGCGTGTGTGTGCGCGCGTGTGTGTATGTGTATGTAGAACCACGGACAAATTTGGGAACCACCATGGACCACCTCCACCTTGTTTACTCTGCTCTGGCTCCACCTACGAGGACCAGAAACGCAGGCCGCCCCCGCTTCCGCCTGGCGTCTATACGTGGGGTCTAGGATTCTAGGATCTGAACTCAGGACCTTCCGCCTGCAAAGCAGAGGCTTAACCCCTGAGCCACCTCTCCAGCCCCCATATCATGTGTTTTTAACCATGTGGAACTGGGAGCTCAATCATAACTATCTGTATCCTAAATATATTTTCTTTTATTGCTTACATATTATTTTTTATTGTCCAGTTAATAAAATTAGGACATAAAGGCAGGAGATGGACGTGCTAGGGAAATGTCTAGGGGAAGCGGGATAGAGAAAGGGTAACTATGATCATTGTCTACATTATCTCTACATGTATGCGATTATAGAGTAAAAATAAAAACAGAATTAGAGAGAGAGAGACAGATGAATAGGCACATCTAGGTGGCAGTGTTTTGTTCAGTAGTTCTGTTTTTGAATGAGTGAGTTTATAAAATAAAGAGCAAGCAGAAGTGAAGGAGTAAATAGTAGGTAGAGAAGGGCAGTAGGCAGAGAGCAAACCTCGAGTCAGGTGATCACAGCATCTAGCTGGTTGAGGTGCAAGCGAGAGACATGTCATCACACCGGGGACGGCAAGCATCCAGTAGATAGGGATGGGAAAGATCTGAGGAGGCCATCGCTGGAGTTCCAGATTGAGAGACCCCAGACAGAGCCCCGGACACACAGACGCCATACAGAGCCCCAGACAGACACACAGACCCCAGACAGAGCCCCGGACAGGCACACAGACCCCAGACAGAGCCCCGGACAGGCACACAGACCCCAGACAGAGCCCCGGACAGACTGACAGAGCCCTGGACAGACACACAGACCCCAGACAGAGCCCCGGACAGACACACAGATCCCTTGTTCTTAAAGGGCCCCTTGGGTGAGACCCCACGTAGAACAAATGCAGCAGCTCCAGAACATGGCATCAGGCGCTCGGAACAGCCGTGGCAGGTGACCGAGGCACCAGGGGACAGGGAAGCTCTGCAGTGCCCACTGAGCTCTCAGCGAGCTTCCTCTGGTTTCCACCACTTTTTTTAGACTTTTATACATGATTTCAGTGAGTTTATGATATTTTCATATCTTAATCCCCAATCCCATCCCCCCTCCTGTTTCTGTTACAACCCTTTTTCCTTATCAGTTTCCTACCATGGATATTTTTTATATTACAGGGTAAACAATAATAAAATCTGTTGAAAATTTTGATCCCTTAACTGCTTACTATTATAGTCCCCTTTCTCTCAGAGTCAAGGAGCTACCCTGCCCCAGAACAGGGTTGGGGAGCTAGCCTGCCCCAGGATGGGGTCGGGGAGCTAGCCCGCCTCAGGACGGGGTTTTAGAAGACATTTGACATAAATGTGCTTGAGTCTGAAATGGTGAATAAGGTGGGGGGGACAGCCCCACTCCCAGATCTAGCATCTCAGTGAGCTCAAACAGCTCATGACAGTTTACCGATATGTGATACATTACAGCAGCAGAAGGCATTGAGCTGTCAAATCTAGAAACCAGAGTGGATCTTAAATACATACCCCAAGCAAGAAAACTCAGTCAAAAAGGCTGCGTCCAAAGCAGGACGTGGTGATACGTGTATAATTCCAGTGTATAATTCCATGGCCAGAGGACCATGAAGTCAACACCAGCTTTAGTTACATAGGACCTTGTCATAAACAAACAGAAGGAAAAGAAAAGTCTGATACTAGTAGCCTGATGCTTTGGCAGCATCCACAAGAGGGTTACATAGTGGTGAATAGATCAGAAGTTTTTCAGGAGAAGGAAGACAAGGAATTAGTGAGGCTCAGGGCAGATACAGATGACTACACATGGAAACGTGTGTGCCGTGTGTGACACTTTAGCCTCCCTTGTCTACCAGCTCCCATGTCTGAGGATCCACCCAGTTTTTGTAATTGAAAACATTTGAGAAGAAAAATATGTCTATACTGAACAAGCACAACCTTTTTCCTTGTCATTGTAAGCATGCAGTCTAGCAGCTGTGAATGAGGCATCGCATTGCGTGTTAACTGCTGTATGTGCGTATAGGTGATTTAAAGCGAATGGGAGATGTGTGGGTTGCACGCCAATATCACTTTCAAGAACTCGCATCTGTGGGGATCCTGGAACCAGCGACCTACAGACCAGATGTGTGGATGGATACAGGTGACGGCAGGCAAGGCGTGCTGCTCCTTGAAGCCTGGAACCAGCCACACCCCAGTGGGAACATGAGCCAGCACAGGTCTTGACTTCTGAGGTTCTGCAGCGAGAAAGAAGTAGGCTTTTTGGAGAAAGGGCTGCAGCAGAAAGGTTCTAAGACAACCCTGAGGGTTCCTGTCGCCAGAAAGCCAGGAACTCAGAAAAACAAAAGAAACCCACTCTACAACGACTGGCTGTGGCGAAGCAATGCAAGAGCCAAGCCACAGCACACCCTCAATTTGACCAACAAAATCAATAAAATGGTATTACAACACAGCCCAGAGCATGAAACAATACCTACAAGTCCATGCTGGAATAAGTGATTCAATTGGCTGAGGGACACAGCTTCCATGCTGAAGAACCCCAAGGAATGTGTGGGTTCCGCCTGAGCCCTTTCCTACCCCTTCCCCAGAGCTCAGACCCCACCCTTTTCCCTTCCGAGAGCCAAGAGGCGCTGCTTTGCAGGGGAGATTCACCCTGGCTGTGCCTGGGGTAATCTGCTCACCTGAATCACACACCAGCTTGGCAGTGGGGAAACTGCAGGTGGTGCCCAGAGGGCATTTGTCCCTCGCCCATAGCCAGTCTGTCCCGGAAGACAACGGCTGGCCGCTCTGTACACAGGGAAGCTGACTAGCCTGCTCCCAACATCCGGACCCTCAGCAGCTGCTGCCACTACCTGAGGAGCCTGCAGACATGGTGACCAGTGTCATGTGGAGGCCCTGGATGGACATCTGGGCAGAGGAAGGTGTCAGGGGAAACAGAAAATATGAGCAAAGTATGGTTTCAAGTTTGTTTGGAAAATGTTAGGTATTTGCTTTCCTTCTTAAAAATTTTAAAGAATTTCTCCGTGTCTGTGTATTGCATGCACGCCCACCATGGACAATGGGAGGCAGAGGGCAACTTTCTCTTTCCACCTTGTGGCCTTTCCACCCTGTGGGAATAGAATCTGGGTTTCAGGCTTGCACTGCAAACATTTCTCAACCAGCGAGCCATCTCACTGGTCCTGTTTTTCTTTTTCTGTTACTTCCTTAGCATTACTGACATACTTTCAAGTACTTCAGATTCTTATTACTCAGCTTCCTAAACCATGTGCAGAGGAGATATATAGCGGTGGTCAATTTCCCATGTCACACCTAAGGGACCACATACTGCTTTGTGCTACAGGGTAATGATGTGACTAGGTGGGTAGGCAGTGGCTGCACTTCTCCATAACCTTTCTACCTTTTCTTTCCTTTTAACTAACACGCGGGCTCTCCTCCTTGGCAGGGGAAGGAAGGTGAACTGCCTCTGTGTCTGACTTAAGTTGGCCCTTGGATTGTCCCTGCAGCGTGTTTTCCCATCTCCCACCTCCCTGATGCTTCTGTAATAGAACTCCGATCCTTCCTGCTAACTCGAGCTGTGTAGCTGCTCCTCCCAGCAGCAGTGGCATGGAGCCCAGTTGGCATGGAGACTGGTCCAGAAGCTCATGTGTGCCCTGGGGGACCACGAATGTCCTGCAGAGTCAGGATCCTCATCCTGACTGTGCAGGGTGGGTGGGCAGCCTTTGGTCTTCTTAACTTGTGGCGCCCACCATAGCCAGGTGGGACTTCAAATGCTATGAGGGATGAGACAGATTCAGAAGGACATTTAGCACGGGCAGGACATGGCTGAGGCTGGCTTCCCATGCACACTGGTCTGATCTGGTACTTGGCAGAGACAAACCTCTCAAGTGCAGCCTGTCCTGAAAGCACAGAGATCCCCTTTATACCCTGTCTTGCATCCACAGGCTAACGAGTTGCAGTGAGCAGTGTGGATCAGCCTCCTGCCAAGGAGCTACTAGAGCAAGGCTCTGTCCATGACCCACAGTGGGTGTCCCTGGGATCCCTGCTGCCTTCTGCCTTGACCTGCGAGAAGCTTGCACACACTGAGGAACTTTTTGTTCTTTATTTGCAGAGGTATTGTGGCCAGTATTTTGGTTTTCTTATGTTTTGGAGTCACACAAGCCAAAGATGGGCCATTTTCCAGACCTCATCCAGGTAACTTGCCATTTCTTTCTCCATGTGTGCCATGTGGCCCTTCTGTCTTAAGCAGTCACTCTGTCTGTGCTGCTGTGTGAGTGTCCTGTCCTGCCAATCTCCCTGCAACTGTGCCTTTACTACAGAGGAAGATTCCATGCCCCCTCCACCCTGCCCGCTGCTGCAGATCCCCTCCATCCTGCCCACTGCAGGTCCCCTTCACCCTGCCCGCTGCAGGTCCCCTCAACCCTGCCCGCTGCAGGTCCCCTCCACCCTGCCTGCTGCAGGTCCCCTCCACCTTTTGATCTTCACTCCCTTCTTCCTTGAGGTCAGTGCACCCAAGACTGTGGGAGGGGTTGGAGCTGTGGGCTCACTGGTAGTTGCTGTGTGTTCTCTGTTTCTGTCACCTGTACCCTGATTTCTGACAAGATTACCCTGTACACCTGGAGGGCCAGGGCCCAGGGCCCAAACGGAGGAGGCTCACTGAAGCTTTGACCTGTGACCATTTACCTCCACGGTCACAGATTCGTATTAGAAGCATAGTTGAGGGCTGGAGAGGTGGCTCAGGGGTTAAGTCTCCGCCTTGCAGGTCCTGAGTTCGAATCCCGGATCCCACGTATAGACGCCAGGCGGAAGCGGGGGCGGCCTGCGCTTCTGGTCCTGGTAGGGCGGAGCCTGTGAATCCTGGGGCAGAAGGAGGTGGAGGTGTCCACGGTGGTTCCCAATTCGTCCGTGGTTCTACACACACACAGACACACACACACACACACACACACGAGAGCCCTCATACACACGCACATGCTCATAGTTGAATAAATAATAACAATAGTAATAAAAAATTTAAAAAAAAGAAGCATAGTTCATTTCTGCCTCAATAGGAATATGAATTATAGAAATGCAGAAACTTTTTTAGATTTTTAAATATATTTATTTTATTTGTGTGTGTGTGCGCGCATGTGTGTACACTGTGCGCACTGGGTGCATGTACGTGTGTGTGTGTGTGTGTGTGTGTGTGTGTGCACTGCGTGTTCCCGTGGAGGCCCAAGGGTGACTTCGGGAATCACCTGGATTGCTTCTACCTGCTTGCTTTGCTCTGGGATTTCTCAAGCTCCGCCCACCAGGGCCAGAAGCACAGGCCACTACCTGGTGTATATATTTTTTTTATTATTTATTCAATTGTGCGTGCGTGTGTGTGTGTGTGTGTGTGTGTGTGTGTGTAGAACCACAGACGAATTTGGGAACCATCAAGGACTACCTCCACCTCCTCCTTATTTACTCCACCCCTGGATTCACAGGCTCTGCCCTGCCAGGGCCAGAAACGCAGGCTGCCCCCGCTTCCACCCGGCGTCTATATGTGGGGTCTAGGATCCAAACTCTGGACCTTCCACCTGCGAGGCAGAGCCTTAACTCCTGAGCCACCTCTCCAGCCCTGGTGTATATATTTTTTAAATAACTACTATTGGGCTATGGAGGTAACTCAGTGGTTAAAGTGCTTGCTATGTAATGAGAGGATCAGAGTTTGAATTCCCAGAGCCCATGTAAAAAAACACTAGATGGGCGTGGTATCCTGCCCCTGATATTTATTTATCAGTCTATCTATCATCTATCTATTTAGAGTGTCTCTGTTTTTTGGGCTAATTTTGAACTCAGGCTCAAGGACTTCTTTGCTTCCTCGGCGGTAAGCATGGGTTCTCAGGTGTTTGTTGCTGCTGTTAATTAGGCAGTGATGAGGTTTGTATTTACCTAGTTATTAATAAACCATCACAGGAGCAGAAATACAGTACTAGCGAAGAGCACACTAGCCCTGTAGGACAGGCATGTCCACCACAGTCACAGCGCCCAGGCTGAGAGAGAAGCTCTCCTCTGACGTGGACCTCTGAGAGGGTTCCTCAGAGACCTGAGTCTGCTTTGTGGTCAGTGACACTTGCCACTCGAATGACGGTGGCCACGGGTCCTTCTCAGCCCTCCTCCGGCTTAGCAGGTCTGGCCTTGTCCCAGAGGGTGTAAACTGCGGACCAGAGCCACAGAGAAGCAAATGGATGGTTAAAAACAGCCAGTGCCCCACTGAAAAAAAGCTACGGGCTAATGGGGTGATAGAAGTGAGAAATGCGTCCCCTGTTGGGCGCCACGTGCAGTGTGGCAGGCTGCACCGGCCTCTGGACCTTGGAGGAGAGTTTCCACTGTGTCAGTACCTCACGCTCAGCGTTCCCTCGGAGACAAAGGTTGCTGCTGACCAGAGTCGCAGCCCCGAGACCAGGGCTTCCCCCCGCCCTCCCCTCCCGCCCCGACCAGGTGGGCAAGGATTCGGCAGAAACGGAGAAGAGAAACATGTTTTAACAGAGACTGCATTTTTAAAATACACGGAGGAGGATTGAGCTTTTGATTTCAACAATTAACTATAGGTGTGCCCAACATCCCATAAGTCCCAGCGTGAGCTTTAGCTGTTGTCCTATCCGGGTTGGTCCTCTCAGTCAGGCAGGTTGATATGGGCACCAGGCATAGCACCAGGCATGGCAGCAGGTTCTAGCTTGGGAAGTTGCATGCAGCTCATGTAGTACAGGCCTACCTGTCCATTCCTCCTATATATCCATCCTTTTTGGCAGCAAGCAGGAGCCAGAGTTCTTTTTGCTCTGACCTTGTTGACCCTGACTCAGAGGGGGTCCAGCATAATGGACTGATGCCTGTCTTAGGCCAGATGCCAACCGCATATGGCACCGTAACCCGTCATTGGTCATCAGCCCTGGAAGGACTCACCTCTGGAAGGCATGTCAGGATATGTGGGTAGTAGATTAGACCAAGGCCTCATGAATCTCTGCAATCCAAGCTTGAACCACGTCTCTAGGGGGGCCATGGCTTGGATATTCAAGGGCCATAAGCACCTGTAGCGTGATCCTGTTGATGGAGCGCTGCTGAGAGATGTGCTGAAGGAAATACTTAAGCAATGTAATTATTAAAAGAATAGTTCCTCCAATGATAGTGTAAATTTCAATCCAAGAGGGATCAAACAGCCTTTTAGTTTTGTAATTTTATCTTTTTTTTTTTTTTTTTCCGGTGCTAGGGACCGAACCCAGGACCTCGCGCTTGCTAGGCAAGCGCTCTACTACTGAGCTAAATCCCCAACCCCCAAACAGCCTTTTAAAGCTCTAGTGAAACAAATAGTATAGTTTCATACTTACAGAATTTCTGAGTTAGTTCATAGGTGGGAATTTTACCCACCTATTAGGTGGGAATTTTATCCACCTATGTTTCTAAGACTCTAGAAGTTGCTCTCTAATTTCTTTAAAATCAATATATACATACTGGCTAACAAGTTTACTTACTTTGTATGACATAAAACTCCAGTTGCAATTTGATTTAAAGTTAAAAGCAAGCTTTTTCTCTAGATCAGAGAGCAGAAAGCTAGTCCCAAAAAACCTAAGGACAGGCAGAAGGCACATCCAATTTCCAGAAGAATTCATCCTGCCAGAGACAAAACTTAAATTATCTAGGGAGGAATTCCTAATACCTGCCCATGAGCGTTACTGTGACATTCTCCAGGGTTTAGGCCCCCAACTGGGCAGAGATACAATTCCTATATTTTACTTATTTTTCTTATTTATTTCAAATAATGCCATGTCCTTTTTCCATAAATTGTTTTTTTTTTTTTTTTAATCCATCTTATCCAAACTGAGACCTAGTCTACCAGATTGGTCGGATTAGGGCACGGCAAAAGGTCATCTCGTTCAAAAGGTTCTGAAGCTTCCAGAAGCTCCTGCGGGACTGCTCTGAGCTGTGGGAATACCACGCCAGCTCCTCAGCACGCATGCGCCTCTGAGCCCCAGCTCTGCTGAGCCCTGGTGACCTGGGAGGGCAGTGTGGACGGTTTGTGCTGCAGAGAAGCGTCCCTCAAGCCTCTGCCTGGCTCTCCACGCCAGGCTTGAAGGTGGGAAGACCTGACCAAGACCACCACAGCTGGCTCATTTACCGCCTGGCCTTGTGAGGTCAGCAAGGAGGAGCTTCTGGCTGGCCTATGGGAGTTGCTTGTCTGGAAACTTGCCTTTAGACACAGCCCTGTCCCCGGTCATTTTGTTTTCTTGTTGAGCTTGGCCTCATACCTGCTAGGCAAGTGCCGTGCAGCGAGCCTCCGCCAGCATCCTCCCTGGTTCCTGCTGTCACCTGAGGCTGACAGCCGAGATTCAGATGTTCAGCACTGCTGTGCTGTGTCAGGACCTCTGACCCAGGCTACTGGACCTGTTTGTGGAGGCGTGATGCACATGGGGGCAGCTGGATGTTGAGGACCAGATCCAAAGGTGGGCAAGGGTCAGAGACACTCCCGCTGCTGATTTGGGCTCTCCCTGGGAAGGAAAATGTGGGAGAAGAGCAAGTTTTCACGTGTGTGTGCATGTGGGTGTGTGTATACAAGAGACACTTTGAGTGTGTGCCTGTGCAGGCCCGAGGGTGACATCGGGAGTCATCCTGGATTGCTCTGCCTCCTTACGCTTTGCTCTGGGGTTTCCCAGTCTCCGCCTTCCAGGGCTGGATTTATAGGCATTTCCTATGGAATCGGGTCCTTGTGCTTGTGAGGCAAAGACTCTGACCCCTGAGCATCTCCCCAGCCCTGGGCTCTTCTGTGGAGCAGCACTAGTCACAACAGCTCCACGGCTTGATTCGCCAGTGTCACAAGACTGGTAGTTCAAGGATCTTGTCTTAGCACTACCCGAGCACGTTTCGTGGCGGACTCCCCATATGGTGTCCAGCTGTTGGGCCTCAACAAGTAGATCAGGGCATGATCCCTGGGGTGCAGGCCCAGGACCCTGTGCACTTGTGGACTTGGTGAGTCCCTCGGTACCATGGTGACATTGGGGATGGAGTCTCCTCTTGTGGTCTGTCACGTTGTCATGCTGGAAGGAAAAAAACCCTCTTAAATGCAACATAAAAGTTTTGTAGTTCAGGATAAAACCAATTAGGATGAACAAGATGGTCTTACTGGGCCAGAGGAATCTGCTGCAACAGGTCAGCAGGGTCACTGGTGGACACAAGACCAGAAGGTTTGCCTCACCTCTTCTACCCAACATTCATGGACCTTGCACACCACTGTGGAGACGCACCAAGGAGTGAGAGACTTAGAGAACAAAATGGAAAAATAACTGTCTCACACTGCAGAAGAGCTGTGCTTTGAAAGGCTGCGCCAGAGACCTGGAGGCCCACTGTGCTCAGGAGCCTCGGGGCTGAGCGGGGGACCCCTGACGTTGCTGTGTTATCTTGCAGCTTACTGGCGGTTTTGGCTCTGCGTCAGTGTCGTCTATGAGCTGTTTCTTATCTTCATCCTCTTCCAGGTAAGTGGCTTTTCTTGACTGATAAACTGGGAACAGAAGAGAAGGAGGCATTGCCCTCCAGACCCCCGGAATGCTGGTCCAGGAGTGCTGGTGGAAGGCCCAGTGGACCAGCAAAGGCTTTGAGTGTGGGTGCCTGCAGAGGCTGCTGTTGTGTCCCGGTGTGAGCAGGACTGGACTCCGGGAGAAGACAGTCTGGTCCGTGGGCGGGACGGCAGAGGGCAGGGGCCATCTGAAGTAGTGTGGCTGCTGTCTTTACCTCTGGCCTGTCAGTGACTAGCTTTAAGAACTTTGTCTTGGGGCTGGAGAAGTGGCTCAGGGGTTAAGCCTCTGCCTTGCAGGCGGAAGGTCCTGAGTTCGGATCCTAGACCCCAAGTATAGACGCCTGGTGGAAGCGGGGGCGGCCTGCGTTTCTGGTCCTGGTAGGATGGAGTCTGTGAATCCCAGGGCAGAGTAAACGAGGAGGAGGTGGAGTCAGTCCATGGGGGTTCCCAAATTCGCCCGTGGTTCTACACACACATACATACACACACACATACACACATACACACATACATACATACATACATACACAGACATGCACAATTGAATTTTAAAAAAAAATTAAGAACTTTGTCTTGCCCAGATCCGAACCCTCTGGAAGCTGGTGAGGAGGGATGGGAGGGGTGGGGAGAGGTGAGGAGCGGTGCTGCGCTAGTGTACTCAGCGGTGGTCTGCTAGTGTACTCTGCGGTGGTCTGCTAGTGTACTCAGCGGTGGTCTCCTAGTGTACTCTATGGTGGTCTGCTAGTGTACTCTATGGTGGTCTGTGCTAGTGTTCTCAGCAGTGGTCTGTGCTAGTGTACTCTATGGTGGTCTGTGCTAGTGTACTCTATGGTGGTCTGTGCTTGTGTACTCTATGGTGGTCTGTGCTCATGTACTCTATGGTGGTCTGTGCTAGTGTACTCTATGGTGGTCTGTGCTAGTGTACTCTATGGTGGTCTGCTAGTGTACTCTATGGTGGTCTGTGCTAGTGTACTCTATGGTGGTCTGCTAGTGTACTCTATGGTGGTCTGTGCTAGTGTACTCTATGGTGGTCTGTGCTAGTGTACTCTATGGTGGTCTCCTAGTGTACTCTATGGTGGTCTGTGCTAGTGTTCTCAGCAGTGGTCTCTGCTAGTGTACTCTCTGGTGGTCTGTGCTAGTGTACTCTATGGTGGTCTGTGCTCATGTACGCTATGGTGGTCTGTGCTAGTGTTCTATGGTGGTCTGCTAGTGTACTCTATGGTGGTCTGTGCTAGTGTACTCTATGGTGGTCTGTGCTAGTGTACTCTATGGTGGTCTGTGCTAGTGTACTCAGCAGTGGTCTCTGCTAGTGTACTCTATGGTGGTCTGTGCTAGTGTACTCTATGGTGGTCTGCTAGTGTACTCTATGGTGGTCTGTGCTAGTGTTCTCAGCAGTGGTCTGTGCTAGTGTACTCTATGGTGGTCTGTGCTAGTGTACTCTATGGTGGTCTGCTAGTGTACTCTATGGTGGTCTGTGCTAATGTTCTCAGCAGTGGTCTGTGCTAGTGTACTCTATGGTGGTCTGTGCTAGTGTACTCAGTGGTGGTCTGCTAGTGTACTCTATGGTGGTCTGCTAGTGTACTCTATGGTGGTCTGCTAGTGTACTCTATGGTGGTCTCCTAGTATACTCTATGGTGGTCTGCTAGTGTACTCTATGGTGGTCTCCTAGTGTACTCTATGGTGGTCTGTGCTAGTGTATTCTATGGTGGTCTGCTAGTGTACTCTATGGTGGTCTGCTAGTGTACTCTATGGTGGTCTGTGCTAGTGTACTCTATGGTGGTCTGTGCTAGTGTACTCAGCGGTGGTCTGCGCTAGTGTACTCTATGGTGGTCTGCTAGTGTACTCTATGGTGGTCTCCTAGTGTACTCTATGGTGGTCTGCTAGTGTACTCTATGGTGGTCTGCTAGTGTACTCTATGGTGGTCTGTGCTAGTGTTCTCAGCAGTGGTCTGTGCTAGTGCTCTCAGCAGTGGTCTGTGCTAGTGTACTCTATGGTGGTCTGTGCTAGTGTACTCAGCGGTGGTCTGCTAGTGTACTCTATGGTGGTCTGCTAGTGTACTCTATGGTGGTCTCCTAGTGTACTGTATGGTGGTCTCCTAGTGTACTCTATGGTGGTCTGCTAGTGTACTCTATGGTGGACTCCTAGTGTACTCAGCGGTGGTCTGTGCTAGTGTTTTCAGCAGTGGTCTCTGCTAGTGTACTCTATGGTGGTCTGTGCTAGTGTTCTCAGCAGTGGTCTGTGCTAGTGCTCTCAGCAGTGGTCTGTGCTAGTGTACTCTATGGTGGTCTGTGCTAGTGTACTCAGCGGTGGTCTGCTAGTGTACTCTATGGTGGTCTGCTAGTGTACTCTATGGTGGTCTCCTAGTGTACTGTATGGTGGTCTCCTAGTGTACTCTATGGTGGTCTGCTAGTGTACTCTATGGTGGACTCCTAGTGTACTCAGCGGTGGTCTGTGCTAGTGTTTTCAGCAGTGGTCTCTGCTAGTGTACTCTATGGTGGTCTGTGCTCATGTACTCTATGGTGGTCTGCGCTAGTGTACTCTATGGTGGTCTGCGCTAGTGTACTCTATGGTGGTCTGCGCTAGTGTACTCTATGGTGGTCTGCGCTAGTGTACTCTATGGTGGTCTGTGCTAGTGTACTCTATGGTGGTCTGTGCTAGTGTACTCTATGGTGGTCTGTGCTAGTGTACTCTATGGTGGTCTGCTAGTGTGCTCTATGGTGGTCTGCTAGTGTACTCTATGGTGGTCTGTGCTAGTGTACTCTATGGTGGTCTGTGCTAGTGTGCTCTATGGTGGTCTGTGCTAGTGTACTCAGCGGTGGTCTCCTAGTGTACTCAGCGGTGGTCTCCTAGTGTACTCTATGGTGGTCTGCTAGTGTACTCTATGGTGGTCTCCTAGTGTACTCTATGGTGGTCTCCTAGTGTACTCTATGGTGGTCTCCTAGTGTACTCTATGGTGGTCTGTGCTAGTGTTCTCAGCAGTGGTCTCTGCTAGTGTACTCTATGGTGGTCTGCTAGTGTACTCTATGGTGGTCTGCTAGTGTACTCTATGGTGGTCTCCTAGTGTACTCTATGGTGGTCTCCTAGTGTACTCTATGGTGGTCTCCTAGTGTACTCTATGGTGGTCTCCTAGTGTACTCTATGGTGGTCTGTGCTCGTGTACTCTTATGGTGGTCTGCTAGTGTGCTCTATGGTGGTCTGTGCTAGTATACTCAGCGGTGGTCTGCTAGTGTACTCTATGGTGGTCTGCTAGTGTGCTCTATGGTAGTGTACTCAGCGGTGGTCTGCTAGTGTACTCAGCGGTGGTCTGCTAGTGTACTCTATGGTGGTCTGCTAGTGTACTCAGCGGTGGTCTGCTAGTGTACTCAGCAGTGGTCTGTGCTTGTGTACTCTTATGGTGGTCTGCTAGTGTGCTCTATGGTGGTCTGTGCTAGTATACTCAGCGGTGGTCTGCTAGTGTACTCTATGGTGGTCTGCTAGTGTGCTCAGCAGTGTTCTGCTGTGCTTCATTCAGTGAGCTCAGAGCTCTTCCAGCTCGATTTGCTTGTTTTTAACTTTTATTTGTCGTTATTATGGGGGAGGATATGTGTGCCACAGAGCCCACATGGAGACGGTAGGACGGTGGGAAGTGGTCCCCCCTTCCACTTGATATGGGTCCGTGTGCCACAGAGCCCAGTAGAGAGGGTCCTTCCTTCCACTTGATACAGGTAAGTGTGCCACAGAGCCCATGTAGAGAGGGTCCCTCCTTCCACTTGATGTGGGTTCTTGGGCACAAACTCAGGTCACTTGGCGTGAGTGCCTTTATCCAGTGAGCCACCTCACCAATCCCCGCTTGGTGTTTCATTTCGTTTTGTTTTTTAAGTACGAGAACGTGAGAGAGAGGAGGTTGGGGAGGCTGTGCAGAGGCAGTGAGTGGAAGTCAGAGACCAACTTCCAGAGCGAGTTGTCTGCTTCCTCCTCGTCCCTCCAGGGATCAAACTCCGGTGGCCAGGTGTGTGTACGGAGCTTTACCCGCTGTGCCGCTCACAAGTGCCAGCCTCGAGATTCCTGCACCATCCTTTTGAGGACCCCCAGCTGTGACATGAGCACAGCACTCCTTCCCTGGCCAGCAACTCCCGTGACTGACAGACAGGCCCCCGTGGGTCACCCTGTCCAGATGTCGCAGGCATGTGGTCGTTTTCCATGTTGAGCTGCTCTGACTCAGGCCTGGTCGAACATTCCTGCCTGTCCTGTTTCCATTCCTCTTGCAAGCAGGTACCAGTGGTCTGACTGGTCATGTATTGATTGGTGAGAGGAGCTTACAGGCGGCCTCCTAGCGTGATGCATCTCGGGCCCACCAGCCCTTGCGTTCACTTCTGTTGAGTCCAGAGGTGGAATTGCTGGTGGTAAATGGACTTCTAATGGCGCCAGGTTTTTCTCAAGGTGTTAATTTGCATATGATAAAACTGACGTCCAAGTTTATTAAGATTTCCTTAGTTTTTATTTAATGTCTTTTTCTTGCCCAGGCCACACCTACCTTACATCTTCTTGGGTGCTTCTGATCCACAGTTCTCAGTGCAGTGGTGCTTCTGACACACTGGACAGGGATCTATTAGGTCAGGTGGCATTATGAGCCCAAGGTGTGGGTCCTCGCGTTTCATTCTCTTTCAAGATTGTCTTGAGTCATGAGGCCTCCTGCATTTGTAAATGAATGTCGGGATCACGTTAGGCTTTGTGAAAGATCCCAGGCCAGTGCCCTTGTCTGAGCCCCGCTGTCCTCCAACCTTGCTTCTTCTAAGTTCTTCATTTTTTTTGACTGTTTTATAGTTTTAGTCAAGTAAGTTTTTTACTCTCCAAAATTATTCCCAAGTATTTTATTCATTCTGGTGATTTTAGAGTTTGTTTTTTGTTTCACTTTGGATCGCGGATTAACAGTCTATGCAGTACAACGCACTGATGCGTCCCGCGGCCACATGGTGCGCTGCCCGCATCTCTTCCCCTGCACTCAGCGTCACTGTTACTTCCTACTCTTGCCTGGCTGCCCAGGTAGAGATGGTTCAGTTGTATTCTTCGCTGATTGGATGTTTTTATCATGCAAAGTTCTTAGAAATTTTTTTTTTTACCAAATGGATTTTCTTCATCAAGTGAAATGATAACGTGGGTATTTCCCGATGAGCAGTATTGCTCTGACTTTTTAAAGTTTGTTTTATTTGATGGTTTCTGTTAATTGTTTGTTGTTGGTTGGTTGGTTGGTTGGTTGGTTGGTTGGTTGGTTTGAAGCAGGGTTTGCTGTGTTGCCCAGGCTAGCCCAGAGCCTGGCAATCTCCTGCCTTTGCCTCCCAAGTACTGGCATTACAGCCATGCCTCACCACATCCACTGTGCATCTCTGAGATAAGGTGGTAGGATGCGACCCTGTCTGTGCTCTGCCTTGGGTCTTCTAGTGTATTTTTGCATCTATATTTGTGACATGTTCACCTATTTGCTGGAACTGCTTCTTCTTCCTTCGGTATTAAGGTAAATTTGTCTTGTCTGCTGCTCTTGCATTGGGCTGGGATTAAGGCACATCCCATCCACGTGGCTCCTCCCTGGCCAGGCAGCCCATGAGCATGGTAGGTGCCCAGCCCCAGGGTCTCTCTACTGCAATCTGTCCACTCTCTGGATAGAAGTTGCTATGTACTACCCGCGTGGGAGGAGCAGGATTTGGGCTCTCCTTTCTTGGTGTGGTGTCTGCATGTTATTTGGGTTAGAAAACTGGTCCCTTTACCACCATGTATTAATTATCCAGTTATTGGTCTATATCAGTGTAGACTCACAGGTAATTATTTTGTCTTTGGTTCTATTCCAGTATTGCATTTGCATTTTTTAGTCTCATTCTTTAGCTCATTAGCAGTTTTCATTTGGTCCCTGTCTTGCTTGGCACACTTGGGTATTTTGGGATTCTTAATTGAAGCAGAATGCTTTGGAAGTCACCCCGCCCTGATCCTTTGCTGAAGGACTAAATAGAGAGAGCACAGCCTGCATGTGCGTGTACATGCACATTCCGTGTGTGCGTGTTTGTGGTGAGTGGTGATGTGTGTGTGTGTGTGTGTGTGTGTGTGTTTGTGGTGCGTGGTGATGTGTGCTCGTGTGTATTTGTTTGTGTGTGTGTGTGTGCTGTGCTCGTGTGTGTGTGCGATTGTGCGTGCTGTGCTCGTTGGGTGCTCGTGCGTGCGTGCGTGTGTATGCTGTGTGTGTGTGCACGTGTGCGTGCGTGCATGTGTGCATTCCTCTGGTCATAGCTAATCTTGGTGCTGGTATCAAGGCCCGCTGTTGTTCAGCTTTCCTTCTCCCGTGCCCTGTCCTCCACAGAAGCACCGGGGGTCACAGAGGTTTGGGCTGTTGAACAGGAGCTGCAGCGGTTCCCGGGTGTCTTGAGGATGGGAGCAGGTGTAAACCACTGCCAAGCCCAGAACTCACCTTCTCTGGCCTCATGCTGGCTGAGCCAGCACTTGAGGCTTGTCTTGAGAAAATACCGGCCTCACCATGTCTGGTCAGCGTGTCTGCCAGTTACCAGGACACACACTAACAAGACTGACTCTGTGTGGAGTTTGCCTGTCATATGGCTGGCCTCGCTGCTGGCCGGCTGCTCCTTCCTGCGCTTCCTTCTGCAGCGCGGCATGGGATGCAGCCAGTCACTGTGTCTTGCTCTGTCCCCTCTCTTGGACCCCTGCCTTCTGCTTGTTCTCCAGGCCTTTGAGCCTCCTCCGTGTCCTGGCTGATATCTTGCTCCGGGACCCTCCTCTGATGCATCCAGAAGCACTTCTGTACATCTAAGAAGATGGGGTGGTGCCCACAGGGTGTGGCCTGGACCGTGTGAGCAAGGACAGCAGCACAGGCTGCCTCCACCGGACCAGGGATCTGCCCTGCAGTGGGCTGGCATCTGCGCCCTAGCGGCTCCAGAGCTCCAACCCTGCCAGGCAGGAATCCGTGGTCCTGGTGACAAGCCGACCAGGATGCAGGACGCAGGCCTGCCCAGCTGCCCACTAATGGCCCTGCTTTGCAGACAGTACAGGACGGCCGGCAGTTTCTGAAGTATGTCGATCCCAGGCTGGGAGTCCCATTGCCAGAGAGGGACTACGGGGGAAACTGCCTCATCTACGACCCTGACAACAAGACCGACCCCTTTCACAACATCTGGGTAGGGTACCGCTCTCCCCCCTCTGCCTAGAAATGTCCTTAACTGTGTAGGGTGACATGGGATGGTGCCCTTCCCTGGTTACAGGGCAGCATGGGGTTACAGGGTCCCACCTGGTCCAGGTCCATGGCTCCATTCAAGTTAGATGGGGGTCCTCAGAGAGGCACCCTGTTCTCTGCCACCTTTAGTATGGTCATCTGACAGTAACCACAGCCGCATGTGTGTGTGCGTGCGGCCTCTGGGCGTGTGTGTGGCATGAAGTTGTGTGGTCCTGGGAGGCAACCCATGATGCAGAGCTGGAGGGGCCCGTGGCTGAGTATCTCTTTGTGTCCGCAGGACAAGCTAGATGGCTTTGTTCCTGCGCACTTCATTGGCTGGTATCTGAAGGTAAAGTGACCTGTCTGATCCGACTCCTGGTTTTAGGCCCACCCAGTGCTCGAGGCCATTTCTAGTCTCAGGGTGGACGTAACTGGTGGGTGGGTGAGCCCTGGCATTGAGGCACAGTGCCACTCCAGAGGGCACATATATCTGCCTGGGAGCTCCCAGGTTTCCCAGCGGGACTTGAGCAGTGTGAACCCTGAAGCACCTCTGCACTCCGACTCAGCTCAGTGCCGGGCCTGTGGGCTCTCCGTGTTGTCTGAAAATCTTAGTGGAGTCCTCAGGCCAGCTACCTGCCTGGAGCTGAGCTGGGGAGCAGGTTCAATGTGTGTGAGGGGCTCGGCCTGACAGGACGCCCTGTGACGTCCTGCAGACCCTTATGATCCGAGACTGGTGGATGTGCATGATCGTCAGTGTGATGTTCGAGTTCCTGGAGTACAGTCTGGAGCACCAGCTGCCCAACTTCAGCGAGTGCTGGTGGGACCACGTAGGTGTCAGGGGCGGGGCCAGCCCGGGCCAGCCTGGGCCTGGAACCTCAGACCACACGGCTACCACCTCTCCTTCCTGATGCAGTGGATAATGGACGTGCTGGTCTGCAATGGGCTGGGCATATACTGCGGCATGAAGACCCTCGAGTGGCTGTCCCTGAAGACATACAAGTGGCAGGGCCTCTGGAACATTCCAACCTATAAGTATGTCTTGGGAGTTGGAGGGGACCACAGAGCAGTGGGCCCAAGCAGGCAGCACAGCAGTGCGGGCTGGGAAGCAGTGGGCAGATGGCTCCACTTTGCCCATGGGAAGCCGGCGTTCTCCTCCATCTTGCCTTCAGCCTGCCCTCCCGAGAGGCTGCGAACCTGTGCTGTCTGCCCCATGCATCTGCCATTTTGTTGTTTTGGAGACAGGGTGTCACGTAGCGCAAGCCAGACTCAGACTTCCTGTTGGTCGAAGGTGACCTTAAACTTCTAATCTTCCTGCCTCTACCTCCCAAGTGCTGAGAACATAGGTGTGCACCAGTCCTGGTTCCTGTGCTGTTTTTGCTTTGAGATTTAAGGCAAAGAAATGACCGTAAGAGTGGTATGTTCCTGTAGACTCGACTCTTCGGGAAATGGGGAAGAACTCCTTGAGCACAGGAGTTCAACACTAATGTGGCAACAAACGAGACTGCTCAGAAACAAGACAAAATGGGATCTGAATGATTTCCTGGCACACACAACACCCTGGGTTGAATCCCCAGTGCCACGTAAGATTGACGGTGATGCACACCTGTAACCCCAGCTCTTAGGGGGTAGAACAGGCAGAGCAGAAAGTCAGTACAGTGAGTCCAAGTCCAGCTACATGAGCCCTTGTTTCAGAAAAGAAAAAAACTACAAAAATACTTGGGGGAAGTGGGCAAGGCGGCCAGGCCAATAGTCCCAGCATTGGGGAGATTGGACAGAAAAATCAGTGTTCCTAGTCCAAACCATCACATGTGCGCACATGCACACACACACCACACTGGAGCACACACACAGACAAAACATGCACACACAGCATGCACACACGAGTGTTTGTGCATGCACACACAACCATCGTGTGCACATACAGTGTGCACACACAGACAAAACTTGCACACACAGCGTGCACACACGCACTCATGCACACATATGACAGACGGCACACACAGTGTGCACACGTATACACCGCATGCACATGTGCTCATGCACGCACACACACACACACACACACACACACAGAACCTGGGGACAGAAATGAGGCTGCCTTCCCGTCTGAGCACCTCAGTACACACAGGGCCTGGGTCTGCTGGGGGCGCGGGCCCAGGCTCTGGCAGCAGCCCTGTGACCTGAAGTGGAGCTGGCAGAGGGGACTGAGCAGCTGTTGCGCTCAGGCCGCTGCTTCTCTGTTCCCAGGGGTAAGATGAAGAGGATCGCCTTCCAGTTCACGCCCTACAGCTGGGTGCGCTTTGAGTGGAAACCTGCCTCCAGCCTGCACCGCTGGTTGGCTGTGTGTGGCATCATCCTGGTGGTAAGTCTCTGCCACTGGTGACACCGTAACTTGCCAGCCACCTGCCGTGGGTCCTCAGACTGGCCCTCTCCCGCCCCCTAGTTCTTGCTGGCAGAGCTGAACACGTTCTATCTGAAGTTTGTGCTGTGGATGCCCCCTGAGCACTACCTGGTTCTGCTGCGGCTGGTCTTCTTCGTCAACGTGGGCGGTGTGGCCATGCGTGAAATCTACGACTTCATGGATGAGCTGTAAGGGGGCGGGGGAGAGGCTGAGCTGGGGTACCTCAAGGACTCGTGGGGACCAGCCAGCCAGGCAGCTCGTGCCCTCCGCAGGAAGCCCCACAGGAAGCTGGGCCAGCAGGCCTGGCTGGTGGCGGCCATCACGGTCACGGAGCTGCTCATCGTGGTGAAGTACGACCCGCACACGCTCACCCTGTCGCTGCCCTTCTACATCTCCCAGTGCTGGACCCTTGGCTCCGTGCTGGTGCTCACGTGGACCGTCTGGCGCTTCTTCCTGCGGTGAGTGGAGGGGCCCAGGCTGCCAGGCTCCACAGTGGGAGTGGTATCTGTCTTCCACTTGACGAAGGGGTAAACGGGACCCCTCCGCCCGCATCAGACCATGTGCTGGAACCTCAGCCCTGCAGCTGAGGACCCTCTGTGGGTCCTTGTGCGCTGCCTAGTAGGTCCAGCTTCCCACTTGGCCCCTACGCGGCCACTCCTGGGTCACAGAATCCCGGGCTGCCTGTGGTGTCCAAGACAGCTGGTCCAGATACGGGCGGTGAAGGAGCCCCACTGCCCGCAGGGATATCACCATGAGGTACAAGGAGACCCGACGGCAGAAGCAGCAGAGTGACCAGACCAGAGCCCTCAAGAACGGCGATGGACACCCAGGGCTGGACGATGACCTGCCAGGGGCCAGGACTGCAGAGGAGGAGGGGACCACGGACGAGGGAGTGCCTTCTGCGAAGCGGGGGGCCTCGGCCACCTCGTGAACCTCAATCTTCTTGCAGGGTTTATGCCCCGGGGCTGCCCCTTCCCCCCTCCCCCATGCTCCTGCCCCTACTTGAAGGAGATGGGAGGCTCTAGCCCCACTGTACCCCGAGTACCTGTGTGTGTGTGTGTGTGTACCTGTGTGTGTATGTGTGCGTGTGTGTGCGTGTGTACACATGCCCTTGGTTCCTGAGGATTTCTGGGATTGTAAACTGGCCAGCGGGCCTAGGAAGAGGTCCACCTCGCATCTCTGCTGGTCAGCCAGGCCCTGGTCCACAGACACCTTTGTGCCCATCCTCAGCACAGGCCAGGTAGGCAAAGGCTCCTCGGTGCCGTGGTCCCCGCCCAGCTTCTGACAGCATATGTAACAGAGTCAGCCGCACACGGCTGGTGTGGAGTCGGCACTGAGTCTTCATGTAAGCCAGACGAACGCGAGTGGAGGGAAGGAGGTCGCCAGACTGGCCCGGACCCTGTGGCCCAGTGCTGGGGTCGGTTGTCTCCATGGCTCTCGGAGTTTAGGGTCATCTTGAGCAACCAGAACAAATAAAGCGACAAGTACAGAGCTCTGACCTTCGCTGCATGCTCTCAGAGGCGCCAGAGGAAGGGTCGGTGGTTGCAGACCTGCCACACCCGCTCAGCAGGACGAGCTTCCTGGGGACCAGGGCAGGGAGACCCGCTCTTCCGGGCCAGGCACGTGCTGAGTAGCCACTGCCACTAGCCACACTGTCTTTGACTAGGGCAGGGCTGGTGACCACTGGGGAGGAGCCATGGAGATGAGCAAGATTTCTGGGAAGTAGTGACTGTCTCTTAAGAAGGTTAAACTGGTTTTGTGACTCATGCCTGTGTTCCCAGCATTCAGCACCCTGAGACAGGGGGATTCTGAGTTGGTGATCTACCTAGGCTAAAGAGCTAAACAGCAAAAGACGGTAACTCCATCATCATTGGATATTTTACACAATAAAATAGGCAATGGGGAAAACACTTTTCACAAGCATGAATACTCAGGTATGCTACATCTCGCAGGTGTAAAGGGTGTGTGAGCAGAGCTATTTGTCCAAGAGCAAAGTGAATGAGCAGATCCCACTGCGAGCAGCAGCTGTGAGCCCAGCTGTACAGGTGAACCGCTGGATGTGCAGCACAGACTGCCCATGTCTGCAGATGGCTCAGCAGCCCCAGGGCCAGACCCCAGGGAGCGCGCCACAACTGCACATGTGTATTGTGGAAAACTGTCGTCTCTTTGCATTCTTAAAAAAATTATTTTGCGCACGTGTGTGTGTGTGTGTGTGTGTGTGTGTATTAGAGGTCACCGTGTGTCCCTGTAGAGGATCAAGGGTGACTTTGGGAATCATTCTAGATTGCTTCCATCTCCTTTTTGCTTCACTCTGATTTTCTCAGGCTCCACCCACCAGGGCCAAAAGTGCAGGCCACCATCTCTGACTGATGTTTTTTTATGTGTGACTGAGATTTGAACACAGCACCTTCTGCTTATAAGGCAGAATCTTAACTCCTGCGCCATTTCTCCAGCCCTCTTTGGATGTTTTTTAAAGTAATGTTTAAAATGTTTGTTAGGGTAGACACCATGGCGCACGGTTCAGAGGAAGACTTTCAGAAGTCAGTTCTCTCTGTCCACCACATGGGCTTCCAAGGAGCAAACCCAGATGGCCAGGTCTGCAGCAGGACCTGCCAAGCCACTCTCCAGCCCTCTGTGGATTTGTGAGCTAGCTAGTCAGGGGCTTGCCATGCAGTCTAAGCTGACCTCCAGCTCCTAGTAGTACCCAGGTGCTAAAGTTGCAAGCACCCTCCACTGTGCCTGACACATCCTTCACTGGCACAACCTGTGACCCCAACACTTGGAAAGTGCTGGGGGAGCATTAGAAGTTCAAAGCCAACCTGGGCTGTATAGGGGCCTGTCTCAAAAAGGGAAAGGAGGAGAAAGAGCAATCACATACCAAGTTGCCGTGTGGCATATTTGTGAATGGAATCTTAATGCTCAGGTCTGAGTGTGTATGTATCTCCCCCAACACCACTTTTTTTGAAATACTGGTATCACCCGTGGTCAGCCTGCTGCACAGTGAATCTCCCATCTCCTCCCCTGAGACTCTCTGGAGCCCTGGTAGCACCTCCTCCTGTTTGAGGTCATACTTCTGTCTTCCTGTGCTCGGCTGCTTTCCCCTAGCAAGACCTCTAGTCCTGTGCACGTTGTCACAAGTCACAAGACCTTGTTCTCTTTTTATGGCCAGATAGTATTCCGGTGTGTGCACATAGTCTGTCAGCTGACAGACCCCTAGGTTGGGCTCCTTCCCTGGATTCTGTGATCAGGGAGGAAGGCCCTAGGGCTGACTCTTTGTATATGTGTCTGGTACTGTGATTACTGGATCACATAGTTGCATTTTTAAGTTTCTATGGAATTTCCACAGTGCTGTCCACATTGTACTGACTTACCTCACAGAAGCACTGAGCAGAAGTTCCATTTCATCAGTGGTATTTTTACTACTATTTTTGGTATGTGCACACTAGTGCAGATCAGGTACTCACATGACACAAGTCTCACGTGGTGGGTCTGTGGCCAGAGGACAACTTTCAAGAGTCAGTTCTCCTCCTACCTTGGGCTCTAGGCACCGACCTCAGATGACCAGGTGTACCTGCTTTGTAGCCCTGGCTGACCTCATGCCTACAGCACCCTCTTGTCTGCCTGCCTGCATGCTGGGATGTCAGGTAGTCCCTGCGCCTGCCTCTCACCAGCACCCTTTAATCTCAACACAACCATTCTTTTTTTTTTTTTTTATTCAATTGTGTATGTGTGGGGTTGGGGATTTAGCTCAGTGGTAGAGCGCTTGCCTAGCAAGCGCGAGGCCCTGGGTTCGGTCCCCAGCACCGGAAAAAAAAAAAAAAAAAAAGATAAAATCAATTGTGTATGTGTATGTATGTGTGTGTGTGCAGAACCACGGGCAAATTCGGGAACCACCATGGACCACCTCCACCTCCTTGTTTACTCTGCCCCGGGATTCACAGGCTCCGGCCTACCAGGACCAGAAGCGCAGGCCACCCCCGTTTCTGCCTGGCGTCTATACATGGGGTCTAGGATCTGAACTCAGGACCTTCCGCCTGCAAGGCAGAGGCTTAACCCCTGAGCCCCCACAACCATTCTTCATAAAGGTGACATCACACCCGTTTTGGTTTTCATTCTCCTGGCATCAGTGATGCTGCATGTTTTCCCTTGGTTATTTTTTATTATTAATATCTGTTAGATGTATTCCCCATTTTTAATCAGATTTTATTTTTGCACGTGTGTGTGTGTGTGTATGTATCAGAGGGCGCCATGTATGCCTTTGGAGGCCCAAGGGTGACGTCAGGAATCACCCTGGATTGCACTCTACTAAGACTCTACCTCACAAGCAGAAGGTCCTGAGTTCAGATCCCAGGTCCCATATAAAAATGCCAGGCAGGCATGGCATTGGCCTATACTTCTCACTCTGGTGGGCAGAGACTGGAAAATCTCAGAGTGAAGCAAAAAGGAGATAGAAGCAATCCAGGATGATTCCTGAAGTCACCCTTTGGTCCTCCACAAAGACACATAGTGCTCTCTGATACATACACACAAAGTTAAAAAAAAAAAAAAGATTTGATTAAGCTGCTGGGCAGGGTAGTTTGTGCCTGTGATCCTAGCACTACAGAGTGGAAGCAAAAGGGTTGCCATAAGTTCAAGGCCGGCCTGGAGCAAGTGAGACCATCCAAATATATTGATACAAGCTGGCGCACCTGTGGCATGGACCCCTCGTGGCCGCCATTTGCAGCAAAAGTTCCCATTCCCCAGGCTGTTGCCTGTGCTACAAGCAGCTTTCAGCGTGCTATAATCCACTTGTCTCTGGTGCTGCTGGCCCACTCCAGGAACGTCTAGCAGGGCCAGCTCGCTTCAGGTCTTTACTTCATTTACTTCCAGGTGACTCAACAAGAAAGACGCTCCTGCCAACTGAGTGCTTTAATAATTGTCATAGAATACCAGAAGCTTTCTTGCTGAGATAAGTGTTAGTACAGGACAGCCAGGGCCAGAGTTGCAGCAGCTGACATGGAGGAGGAGGAGGTGCCTCTCAGCAGACGATCTGCAGGTTGGGCTTTTCTTCCTGCAGGATTAGAATCTGCTCCTCTACCGCCTCTGTCCAGTAAATGTCGAACAGGCTGCACACAGATGGACAGGCAAGAAGTGGGCTGGGGTACCGACACCCACCCACCTTCTGGCCTGGACCACCTGAGTGAGTTCAGGCAGTCCTGGCCCCCACCGCCTGCACTGGCCACATCCACTCACATCAGCTTCTCCAGAGCACAGTTGTGCTGCCTGAGACTCTCCAGCAGCTGCAGAACACCTGGGTCTCCCATGCAGCTGTTGCTCAGGTCCAGGCACTGCAGGCTGCGGTTGGTCTGCAGGACTGTGGCGAGGCTACTGCAGCTGGCATCGCTCACTTCACATTCCACCAGGCTGGGTAGAGAGGGCAGAGCCGTCCCCGTGTCTAGCTGTGACAGACAGCAATCCCTTCGTACCCTTCGTAGCCCCCAGTGCAGCGGAGCCTCCCTTGCTGCGCGGTCACATAGGAACACTACACCGAGCAAGCACCAAGGCTGAGGGCAGTGGGTGCCAGGGACAATGACATGCTAGAGGTTTCCAGGCTTGAGAGCAACTGGGGTACAGGCCAGAGGACAAAGGATGAGCAGGCAAGCCCAGGGTCCACGAAGGGGAACCTGAAAAAGGAGTCCTGAGAGGGGAAGACACAGTCCCCACCAGCCAGGTGAGCGGAAGAGCTGCTGCAACCCACAGCCCAGAGGTGGACCTGAATGCCTTACCCATCCTCCTTTCCCAGACAGGGCCCCTTACAAGGACGTCGAGGGCCAGGCCTTACAACCAAAGCAGAAAACACAGACCTCGGGACCAAACCCACATCGAGGCACAGAACACAAAGGGTGGAGACTGGTAAAAGCTAACAGGAAAGACAGATCTTAGAGACAGGACGGCAGTGCCATCCCGGGAAAACAGAAGGCCACAGGGACACGAGTGGCCAGTCCACAATCCATGCCCAGCTTAAGGACTAGAACACATGAGTATTCCAGAAGTCACCTGTTCTTGAAAGCTTATAGAACACAATGAGAAAGTGGGAGGGGCAAAGATGACCCACTGGGGTCCTACGCGCGCTCCCCTCCCAAGACACTCACCAGAGCGTGCGCAGCGCAGTGTCGGGGCTGCTCAGGGCCTTGCACAGCTCCTGCACACCCGTGTCACCCAGCGGGTTGTCGCACAGCCGCAGTTCCAGCAGAGACTGGCTCTGGAGCAGCACTGGGCGGAAGTAGGGGCAGCAGGCGGCCGTGAAGCTGCAAGTGTCTAACCTGCGGGGACAGGCATGGCGGAGCCCACTCGGAAATCAGTGGTTGCAACTGGCCTGACCCTGGGGCTCCATGGGGGCCCCAGGTGGCTCTGTCTCTCCCTCGTTCTGTCCTCGGTGCACCTGTGTTTCAGCCCACAATGGCCCCATGCAACCACACTCTTCCCTGGGATCTACCAGCACTTTCCACAACCCACTCTTAGACCCTCTGCCCAGGCCCCTCACCACAGCGACTCCAGCTGGCAGCCAGGCTGCAACAGACTCTCGCAGAGCAAGCGGGCGCCCTCGTCTCCCAGCTCGTTCATAGACAGGCTGAGCTCCTTCAGGCTCGGCTTCATCCCCAGGACGCCACACAGGTCCTTGCAGCCCTCGGCCGTGATGCCGCACTGCCAGAGCCTGTGGGACAACACGTTCCCCGGGGATGCATCTCTTGGTGTCCCCTGCCTGCGTCCCTTGGGGGGGCTGGCTGGGAGGTGACTCACCACAGGTTCCTGAGGCTGCCGCGCCGCAGCTCTGGACACAGCAGCGAGATGCCCTTGTCACCCAGCTTGTTTCTGCTCATGTCCAGCACCTGCAGCGAGGGCAGGAAGGCCAGCGCCCCACACACCGCTGTGCAGCTGGCTGGCGTGAGGTCGCAGTTCTCCAGTCTGGGGGCACAGGGCAGGGTCAGTGGCGGCCTGGGGCCTGGGCCCACCCTGGGTCCCGGTGGCCCCGTGAGTACTTGAGCAACTCCAGCTGGCAGGCAGAGCCCCGCAGGGCCTGGCACAGCGTGTGGACTCCAGCATCCTGGATGTCGTTGTTGCTCAGCACCAGCTCCTTAAAGTCAGGTTTGGCCCTGAGCACCGCGGCCAGGTGCTCGCAACTGCTGGCTGTGAGGCTACAGGAGTCCAACCTGCGGACAGGGAGCGTCTCAGCCGTGCTGCATGGGAGCCTGGGGTGTGGTGTCGGGGAGTTACAAGGGGGCGCGGTCTCATTTCCAGTGTCTCCTCAGTCTTCTGAGCTGCTAGTTAAGGGCGATGAGCACCTAGACCCTCTAGGCTCATGCAGAGACCAACAATGACTAGGAACCTCAAGTTCTGGGGCTCTCACGGACCCAGCAGAGAGAAAGCAGCCCCACTGGTGGGCACTTTCAGGTGAGCTGGGCTACTCTCAGTACCCCACACTGTGTGGCAGTGAACCAGACTCCACCAGTATCACTTCCTGCTGTAGATGAGGTCAGCTGCCAGCTCCTGGAAAAGGGGAACCGAAGGGACCTTCCAAAGTCACTGTGCTGCCGAGGCTCACCAGAGAGGTGCCTGGCTGGGCACCAAGGCAGCAAAGATGGCAGGGGCCCCCGGCAGGGGCTACACTCACCAGAGCTTCACGACGTGGCACTCAGGGGCCAGCAGTCCCTCGCAGAGCAGCCGCAGACCCACGTCCCCCAGGACGTTGCCGCCGAGGTGTAGCTCAAGCAGGCTGGGCACATGGCGCAGCGCGCCAGGCAGAGCCCCACAGCCGATGTGTGTCAGGGAGCAGCCCTGGAGGCTGGAGCACAGGCAGGCAGCAACTGTGATGAACAGATCCCCGCCTCCCCTGCGGAGCCCCAGCCATACAGAGGAGGAGCACCGCGGCTCGGGATAGGGCTCCACGCCTGCAGGGGGCTGTGGCTGGGCCAGTCCTGGCCTTCGCTGTACAGTTCACTATGTGCCTCTGGCTGGGGCTGGTGAAGCTGCCCCTCCCACCCCCAGCTGCACAGCAGGCTCTACCCCAGGAAGGCCTGGCCTGGACTTACATTAGCTTCTGGATCTTGCAAGAGGGGCTCTGCAGACCCCGGAGCACCATGTGCACGCCAGCATCGCCCAGGTCGTTGAGGCCCAGGTCCAGCTCCACCAGCGTGGGGCTGGTGTGCAGCGCAGGACCAAGCTCCTTGCATCGAGCCTCGGTGAGGCCACAGTCCTGCAGCCTGAGAGCAGGACCCTGGGTCACTGGAGTGGCATTGCTCTCCTCCCCAACCACCGTCTCACATAGCAGATTGTGACCCATCAGTGGACCAGGAAATCCAAGCGAAGGTCAGAGCCAAGGCATTTAAACACACAGGCGGGTGTAGATGGATCACAATCCCCAGGCCAGCCTGGCTCCACAGCAGGAGGAATCCTGCGCCCAGAGCAAAAGCCCCTCCCCTCCCTGGTGAGCTACCAGGCCGGTAATGATGCCGGGGAGGAGTGTCGTTTTCTTCGGTGCTGTAGCCACCAACATTGCCCACTTCAACTTTTGATTTTCCTGCCTCTTCCTCCCAATGCTGAGATTCAAAGAATGTGGACCATGTCTAGTTTCTGTGGAACTGGGGGCTGAACCCAAGGCCTGGACATGCCAGCCAATTCCAGGCCATTCTGGGCAACAGGGAGACCCAGTCTCAAAACAAACCAAAAGGTTGAAACCCAATGTCAGGTGAAGGGTCATGCTGTTCCTGAACAGTCACTTCAGGAGCCAGCAAGGCCAGGGGCCGACACAAGCTGCCGCCTTCACAGCACACCACTGCCCTCCCAGCCAGCCCACTGCATTCTCGGGACCCCCAGGGCACCTCTACCTGAGCACTCGGTATTGCTGGATCAGGGAGAGGATCTCCGTCCACCTGGCATCACTCAGCTGCTCAAAACCGAGGTCCAGCTCCATGGCGAGAGCACCATGCAGTCTGGAAGTATAGGAAAGAACTCAGCGGCCGCTGTGGCTTGACATAGAAAAAGCCCGAAAGTGGACTTTTCCAGAAAAGACCCAGCTCTCTCTGGCAAGTGCACCCACACATTGCTCCTCCAAAAGCCGACACAGAAGGGCTGCCTACTTGACACTCCTGGCAAAGGCCAAAGGTGGCAGAGTCGGGGGTGGCCAGGGCTGTGGGACACGTGTTAGCCTCACAACCCAGCCAGGCTCCTGATAGGGGTGGGCACAGAGCCCAATTAAACAAGGCAGGCAATGATTATGGAAGGAAACATCTTCAGGGGGGCAGCCGCCAGAGCCCTCACACTCTTGGAGCATCTGGCAAGCAGGCCAGCTGATATTGGGCAGCCTGGAGGACTGCCTGAAAGAAGTGATCTGCCGCTGTGCTTCCAGCACAGAGGAGGAAAGCGGGTTGCCAGGTTCAAGCCAAGAACCTGAGAAAGACCAGGAAGCGTCCTGGAGACCAGGGACTCCCGCTGCCTGACAGCAGGCCACAGTGAGGTGACCCCCGTGCGAGGGTCCCGGGCAGCCTTCCTGACAAGGCCCTCCATGCTGTTTGGGTCAGTGTCTGGAACAGAATGGCCTTACCCAGGTCTTCCCCTCCTCTCCTGGGTGTGTCAACACTGGGGTCCTGGAGGCTGGGCGTTGCAATCTGAGGACCTCCAGGAACACCAGTATGCCCCCCACCCAAGCCCACAGCTCTGCCTCTTCTGCACCCCACACTAGTGTATTCCTCTTGGACGGGGCGAGAGCTGGTCCCAAGGGACAGCCAGCTGTGTCCATGTGGCTTAGGACAGGGAAGTGAGTGTGGCAGCCGCTCTGGCTCTCCCTCTCTCGCTCGCTCCCCCCCACCCCCCAGCTGTCGCTGAATGCAGTTTGTTTTGATCAGTTGGCGATCTGAACAGACTGGATTGTCCACCAGGAGGACTGAGATCCAATTCCAGCACCGGGAAACGCCCCTTGAGGGCGCAGGCCCAGGCAGCCACCCCGCCCGCGCTCCGTTTCGGGTCACTCGAACCTGCTGGTTGTGGCGCTCCGCCGCGGATTAAGAGAGGCCAGGGGAGGCGCACGGGAAACACGCAGCGGCAGCCGGGCGCACAGAAGCATGGGCCGAAGCCGCAGGAGCCGCTCGCCTGCCCGCCTCCGCCGCGCCTTTAGCTTGGGCTGCGGAGCCTTCCTTCCGCCTGGGCGGGGCTTCCAGCCCTCTTCCGGTGCCACTCTCGCGCAAGTAGCCTTCCTTAGTTCACCTCTGGGGCTTGCCCACCAGGTCCGATCTTCCCATGCCCGCCGCTCTTAGGAAACGATCAACGAACCTGAGTTGCTCTTCTTGGGCCTAGCTAAAAAGCTGGAAACGACCCACAAGCACTGTAGCAGGTGTTTAACGGGGGCAACTATGATTTTTGAAAGGCGATTACGCAGCAAGCAGAGGACACCCCCACACACACCTCTCTACAGGCCAACAGACACTCGTGCCTGGGTTTAGCGTAGGGCTCAAAATGTCTTTTTTGGTTGTGGGGTGCGTCTCAGGCCTTGCTGGTTTGCTTGAGGCACCTAGCATCCAAAAAAGGGAGTACTTTGTAACACCTTCCCATGCTAACAGGTTTTTGGTTTCGTTTTTTTCATTTGTGATAGGGTTCTCCATAGGTAGTCCAGGCTGACCTGGAATCTACTGGATCACAGCTAGCTAGTTAAGATTTTTTGCTTTTGCACGTATCTATGTTCTGTACATGTTGTGTGCATGTATGGCGCCCATAGCTGGTGTGTTCCTCCGTCACTCTCCACTTTATATGGTTGAGGCAGGGTCCCTTAAACCTGTTTCTGCTTCCTAGGCAAGGACTGCGGAAAGCTACCACACTTGCCTGGCTTTTATTTAGGTCCTGGGGATCCAAACTTCCCGTTGGCCACAGCCAGATCATTCTGGAAAGCCGCTTCATCTGGCTGGAATGTGGCAACTCCTGGAACCCACTGTTTGAGTCACTCTAATCGACTTCTGGCTTATCCCCCTAGATCCCAGACTTCTCCACCCAAAGGACCTTCCTTAGCTTGTCATTCCTTCCATCCTCCCCCTCCACACCCTGCTCCCCAAGCAACACCAGCCAGGGATGAATTGTGAAAAGGTATGGCTCCTCTAACATGGGGCTCCGTGGCAGCGCCCTCCCTGTGCTCTCCGACTTAAAGCTGTCTCTTTTGTGCCACCAGACCCTCAGCTCGAATAAAACTCATTTCCTAAATCTCCCCCTCGTGTTAGCTTCTCTTCATCAAAGGAATTCCAGGTCGATCATATACGCGGTTGCATAGTAGTTCTCGGCTCCTCCCCACTCCCCGTTGATCTAACCCCCTTTTATCCCCCACCTCAGGCCAAGAACCTTATTCACTGAGCCACCTCCCCAGATCCCAGCTGTTTAAATATGCAGATCAAGCAAACACTTGAAGGGAAATCATGGAGTTTGTGACTCCGGAGCCTCTGGGCCACAGATGGCCACACATTATCAATGCTCCTTCCAGGCCCCTATTCCGAGTCTCGTCAGCGCGCGGCGGGACAGTCCTTCCCAAGGACTCGGCTCTCTGGGGGCACCGGAGTCGAGCGCAGCACTCGGGACCTGCACGCGATGTCCAGGCTCGCGGGAGCGCCCACGGAACGCGCGGACGCGAGGGGAAGCACCGCGCAGGCCCAGATGTCCCGCGCGAGGCGGGATGACATGTGCCATCTACGTGGACGACGCCCGGCGACGCCGCCGCCTGGTCTGGACCCCTCCGCGCCCTGCCGCATCTCGACCCTCCACTCGTCCACGAGCGCATCCGCTGGCCGAACCCGGCGCGGAGAGGAGCGCCTAGGCCAGCGCGGGGCGCGGGAACTGACCTGGAGACGGCAGACGCCTGCGATCCGCGGCGGGACGGCGAACTTACCCGAAGGACCGAGCGAGCGGGCCACCTGGAGGCGGGGTCGCGCCGCGACCCAAGGGGCAGGCCCGAGAGGGTGGGCGGGGAGCAAGAACTCGTGACGCGAGCGGTGATGCTTGGGGCGGGGCCCCGGGACGGGGCGGGGTCAAGCGGCGGGGGCGGGGCGTCGTCGTGTGGGCGTGGCTAGGGCCCGGGGCGAGGGAGCCGAGCCATGGGGCAGGACCACCGGGCAGGGCCTCGGGGCTGGAACTCGCGGCTGTACCTTGGTAGACCCAGGGAACCGGGTGAAAGTGGCTGTCTGAGGGTGCCCGGCCTGAGCGCCGCTGAAGGGTCGGGACCCTAGGGTGCGCTAGGTGGTCGAACCGGACGGAGGGCTACGAGAAACACATCGCAGGGTTGCTTTTTTAAATTTCTTTATTGCGTGCCTGCGGGCTGGGGTCGTGGCGAGGAGGCCAGGATCACTTTGATTTGCCGAGGACTCAGGGATTGGACTCAGGGACTTCAGCTTGCACATAACGCCCTAACGCTCGGATCCTTTTGGCCGGCTTTGTGTTTATGTATTACATCATGCTCGTCTTTGCTTGTTTTTAGACCTAGACGCACTGTGTAGCCACCACACGCAGCCCCTTGGTAATATTTTTAGTACAGTTTGTCCAAGCATTGCATGGCACCGCTGTTTCCAGCTGCCTGAAGTTAGGCAGGAAGATGATTTCACCTCATAAGTGTGAGACCAGCAAGGGCAACACTGAGGTCCGAGGTGGCTTACACAGGAGGGAAGCCGGGAGTGACCCAGCCGCCCGGGTCAAATCCAAATCCACATGTTCCTCAGCAGAGTCCAGGCTTTCTACTGCAGTACCTCCCCTCCCCCCCCAAAAAAAAACTTCTGACAAAAATCACTCAGGAACACGGAACAGAATAGCTTAGTGCATCCGGAAATATTACTGACTTTTGATCATTTTTATTAGCATTCTTTTTATTTGAGAGAAGGTATGTGGAAGAGGGAGAACAATTTTCGGAAGTGGGTTCTCTCGTTGCATGGATAGCTACTGAGGATCTAACTCAGCCATCTGATTTGCACACACGACCCTTAGCCTGTTATCACACTGCCCCCCAATCTCCCAATCATTATTAAGTAAATTCAACAAAAAGGTTCATGTCACTTTAATACATGTCCTTGAAGTCCTGTGGTTATTTTTTGCTCACAGTATATTTCAGTTCAGGTGGACCTCAGTGTGGCCAGTCGCCACTCATTCATCATATTTCACCTTGTTTGCCTAGTGTGTGTGCCAGCACACACATCTAGACACATGGAGACTTTTTAGTTTGAGGAATCTATCACATTCTCGTAATTTGGGGAAAACAGAAGAATGTAGAAACAAGACCCTTTCAAAGACACCACACTCTTCAATGGTGTGAACCCACTGGTCCTGCAAGCAGATGTGCGGTGCTCTGCTACCCTCTGGTGGATGAGCTGGCAGGAGCCGTGGCACAGCAGGTGACCCAGCAGGCTGGGGACACTGGACCTTGTGCCCCTCTGAAAACCCTGCCTGGCGTGAGAAAGAGGATGTGCGGGATTATCTTCCTCCAAGTCCACAGAAACCACACTCAGATCCGGCCTGACAGGTAGTCTTCTGGGGCCATGCAGCATTTGTCGCTGGCCTTGCAGTCTCTGGGGGGCTGTAGGGGTCATGGCATTCTGGAGAAGCAAAAACACTCCAACGAACCTGGCTCCAGCCCTCAGAGTAAATGTTTTAAAGTAATGAGAGGCTGTGGAGCTGGTGGACAGCTGAAGTGTTTGCCGCAAAACACAGTTGCGGTGACTAGTGGCCTGCGATCCAGCCTCAGAAGTGGAGACTTTGCGTCCCAGAGCAAACCAGCCAGACTAGTCCTATGAGCTCTGGGTTTGAGGAGAGACCCAACCTCAAAAGAGTAAGGAACAAGAACAATTGAGGATTTCAAATACCAAGCTCAGGCTTTGACATATACGCATTGCACCATACCACATGTATAAACATACACCAAACATTCAGACATACTTGTAAAAATGGAGAAAAAGCAAAGAGACCATGACTGACTTCTTTTCTTTGGAAACCGATGACTGGTTCTTGAATATCTTCTCTAGTACATTCTGAAACTGTCCGAAGGTCAGTTCTGAACCCAATCATGTTCCTGTGTTACCTTTAGACTGTTCTATACATGCACTCAATACCAGGAAAAACTCAGTTTAATATTTCTAACAGTTTTATATTTCTAAGAAAGGGAGAGAGGGAGAATGCACACATGCCACAGGACAGATGCTAGAGGACAACTCTCAGATGTCAGCTCTTGATTTCCACCCATGGGCTTCTAGGGATTGGACTTGAGCCTTAGAACAGGTTGTTGTTGTTTTAATGTATTTTATTTTGTTTACTTATCTGAGAGGAAGAGAAGCGCCAGCACCACAGCATCTGTTCAGGCCAGAGGACAACTTTCAGATGTTCTCTCCTCCTACCTCATGGGCTCCAGACCAGGTGGCCAGATGGTACGCAGGCACCCCTAAGTCATCTCATTACTCTTTAGAAATCTCTAAGAAAAAAAAAAAGGAGGAGGAAGAGGAGGAAGAGGGGGTGAGAGAGAGACTCATGAAACATGGCCAGGTACAGTAACACGTTCCTGTAATTCAGACTGAAGTGGGAGGATCATGAGTTCAAAGCCAGCCTGGCCCACTAGGACTCCAGCTGACATTTGGGCCGTTGAGGCTAAGGCCATTTTCTTCTGCTTTCACGTACGAATTGGCTCGTCATATTTCCCTGAGGTGCCTGTGGATGCCATCAAACTGAGATTACAGGTGTGCGCCACCATGCCCAGTCATGAGGTGCTGAGCACAGAGCCCATGTCCTTGCATGCACTTGGCAAACGTTCTACCAACCAATCACATCCCCCGTCACTTCGCCGAGCTTTGAGTTTGGAATAATTGGCTAGAAGTAGAAATATAAGATTATAATTCCAGGGCAACGTTTATATGAAGAGATCTAACTAGCAAAGACAGAAGGTAAATGTCACACCCAGAACACTTTATTTACATACCCTAAGTAAAGGCCGGAAAAGCTTTCGGATCCAAGTGCGCTATGCCGCACTCAGCCGCCGCCGCTGCTGGCTGAGCCTGGCGCCTTTTCCTTCCAGTTTCCCAATGAAGTACAAACCATACCAACTCAGCGAAGTGCACGGCCTCTGTTCCAGGAACACGCCTGATTCTGCTATTACCTGAAGATAAGCCAGGCATGCTCCAGCAGGATGAAGTCACCGCTTGTCATTCACGTGCAGATCCTGCCTCTGACGGTGATGACGGGCTTCATTCTGCCATCCAGTTCTGTCAGCTGTCTGTTTCTGCAGCATCTTGGGGTTAGTCCCCCGACCCTAGCACCAGCTTGTTTGACAAGAAAAGGAAAACAGAGAAACTAGAAACCAAGGCAAGAATGAGAAGCAATAAAAATGACAGAACTAAATGCAAACACATCAACAATTACATTAAATGAAATGGACCAAGTACACAATGAAAAGAAATATTGGCAGAATGCTTTCAAAAACGGTCAATCCCAGCACTCAGTAGGCCGAGGCAGGTGATTGGAGGGTCCATTGCATATCACAGGGGAGACTCCACACAGCCTGTTTATGCAGCTCAGAGGTGCTCGCCTTACACCCTCCACCCAGGGATTGGGTCTCCTGCGGGAAGGTGTGTTCTGTGTCATCTTCAGCTTCCTGTTCTTTTCCAGCTCAGCCAGGGCCCTGAGCACCCCACGAATATGCAGCTCAGACAAAACCATTATGTCTCTTGTTCTAGGAAAACTGATCGAAGTTCAGACGTGCAGGGAAACTGCCTAAGAGCTGCAGTCAGTACAGGAGCAGCAGGAAGATGACATCCTGAGCCACAGACCCCTGAGACTATCCTCACCCTGTGGACAGACAGGTCCTGGTCTTCAGGGTCTGGTCACCCCTCCAGGTCAGCACCCCAAGTCAAGGAAAGGGAGCTGCTTGGGAGCTGAAGAACGGAACTGTTGCAGTCTGCCTGCATGGTTGCTGATAAATGACCATCACACAGCTTGAGGGAACAAGGAGTTACTTTCTTACAATAGTCCGGTTACAGTTCATAGTCCAGCTTGATGGGAGAGCACACACCAAGGGAACTGACCACACTATCACTGCATAACAGCTGAGAGATGGACAATCCTTACTTGCCAGACCAGCATGTCTGGCCAAGTGAACAGAAGGATGCCAACTCTCTCAACCAGCTCTTTGTGATTTATCCAGGGCCTAATCCCACCCACCATGGGCTGGGTCTTCCCCATCAGCTGGACAATCTCCTTCAGGTTTGATCTGGGCTTAACTCAACCATCGACTCTCTACAACTGTGCCCAGAGCCCAAACCCTCAACAGTCAAGTTGGCACCTATGCCCAACCATGACAGGAACCAATGTTTACAAATCTGAGCCGTGTCCACTCTCTATAACCACAGCTCGGAGCCTTGTCCAGTTCCTGTGGACCTGCCTGCCCAGAGCCACACAGAGTGGAGGGGATCTTCCCAACCCCACAATGTGGTCCTTCTGGATCACCCTGGGTCCAACGCAGAGGATTGCAACGCTCCCCATGACAGTACAGGACCCCTGAGGAGCCGGGACAGATGTGACCATGCTCTGCTAAGCATCCAGAAGGCCAAGGCCCAGAGGAAATACGAGACGCCGCCTTGCACCTTCGGGAACAGCCCGAACATCAGGCTGCTCAGGAGCCCAGGTTTCCTGTTGGGGGTGAGGTGTAGGAGGCAAGGGGGGCTGGGCCAGGGCTAAGTCACTCTCCTGAACACCCCCATTGCTCAGTGACTACAGTCCTGTCGTAGTCCCTCGCAAGTCCTTCTTGCCTTGTGGTATTTGACCTTGACTTCAGCCCACACTTGAAAGACAAGAAACTGAGCTCCACTCAGTTCAAGGAAAGAACACTTAGGCACATCTCGTGTGTCGAAGAATAGGCCAGGCGCTCACAGGAAGCACAGTGGAGTGACTGCAACTGCATCATTTCCAGGAGTCCGTAGGCCTAGGAGATGCAGGTCCCAGCGAGGGTTGAGGATATGGGGTAGGAGGCCCAAGGGAATGGGAAGAAAAATGCAGGGGTCAGAGGAGAGGATGAAACTGCCTTCAGGAGCACTCCCCTCAAGAGAACAGTCAGATCCTGCACTGGGCACCACTGGGTACCAAAGTGGTACCAAGCAGGGTGGCAGTGCCAAACAAAATGCCACTGCATGGAGACACGTCCAGGACCAGCTTTGCAGAGAGCACAGGACAAACGATCCTGGACCCACAGAGTGACCCAGAGCTGGCCAGGCGTGAAAGTGCAGCACTAAGGAAGGCAGGAGGAAGGGAGGTGCTACTGAAGGGGAACTAACCCCTAGAGGGAGGGGTAGGATCTCAGGAAGCAGGGCTGGGGACTACGGGGGGGAAGGGGGGGACACAAGTCCTGGACCTGCACCTTGAAAAGGCCTTCGGTGGTACATTTCCTGTCTTACTTTTAAAGATTTATTTACTTATTTATTGTGCATATTCTCTCTCTCTCTCTCTCTCTCCCTCTCCACCCCCCCCCTCTCTCCCTCTCCGCCCCCCCCCCCACCGCCCCTCAGTTTTATCTGTGGAGGTCAGAAGACAACTTGTAGGAATCTGTTCTCTCCCCAGCATATGGACTCCAGGCTCTTGGTGACAAGCTCTTTTACTAACTGAGCTATTTCACCAGCCCCTTGCTAGTTTCTTACAAAGCCAAACACATACGCATGAGCTGGAGAGTTGGCTCAGAAGTTAAGCCTTTGCCTCACAAACAGAAGGTCCTGAGTTCAGATACCAAGTCCCATATGAAAACACCAGGCAGAAATGGGGGCAGCCTGTAGTTTCAACCCTAGAAGGTGGAGCCTGGGAAACTCCAGAGCAAAGTAAAGAGAAGGTAGAAGCAATCTAGGGTGATTCCTGAAATCACCCTTGTGCATTCACACACAGTGCCCTCTGACACACACACACACACACACACACACACACACAAAATAAAATAAAAAATAGTAAAAAAAAAATTTTAAAGTCAAATACACATTTACCACTTGGCCCAGACCTCTCTAAAGACCACATGATCCAAAGACTGAAACTTCAGGTACATAAACCAAAGAGATGTCAAGAAATCCTGTTACCCAGATAGTTACTTTACTCTCAAGATGTAGAAACAGCAGCACTCCAAGAGACCCACTGCTTCCCTGGAGCTCGGTTCTAACCCAGCCTGGGACTCCCTGCCAGGGCTCATTATGGTGCCAACAAACATGCACGCGGCCTTCCCTATGGGCAGCAGCCTTGCCCAATTGCTGTGGCCTCTCCTGAGGGCCATGCAGGCCCCTGACAACATGGGTCACACACTGAGTGGCCAGGTGTGTGCTCCCCTGCGCTGCTTCTCTAGAGCTCGGGCTCCCCTGCGCTGCTTCTCTAGAGCTCGGGCTCCCCTGCGCTGCTTCTCCAGAGCTCGGGCTTCCCTGCGCTGCTTCTCCAGGGCTCGGGCTCCCCTGCGCTGCTTCGCTAGAGCTCGGGCTCCCCTGCGCTGCTTCTCCAGAGCTCGGGCTCCACTGCGCTGCTTCTCCAGAGCTCGGGCTTCCCTGCGCTGCTTCTCTAGAGCTCGGGCTCCCCTGCGCTGCTTCTCTAGAGCTCGGGCTCCCCTGCGCTGCTTCTCCAGGGCTCGGGCTCCCCTGCGCTGCTTCGCTAGAGCTCGGGCTCCCCTGCGCTGCTTCGCTAGAGCTCGGGCTCCCCTGCGCTGCTTCTCTAGAGGCTCGGGCTCCCCTGCGCTGCTTCTCGAGGGCTAGGGCTCCCCTGCGCTGCTTCTCGAGGGCTAGGGCTCCACTGCGCTGCTTCTGGAGACCTCAGGCTCCCCTGCGCTGCTTCGCTAGAGCTCGGTCTCCCCTGCGCTGCTTCTCCAGGGCTCGGGCTTCACTGCACTGCTTCTCGAGGGCTAGGGCTCCACTGCACTGCTTCTCCAGAGCTCAGGCTTCACTCCGCTGCTTCTTGAGAATTCAAGATTCACAGCAGGCACACTGCGGTGAGGACATGCTGTGGTCAGCGACACGCACAATGAGCAGGGGCCTCTGATCTACCATGAGGAAGTGTGGTGTAACAGCTCCTGGTCTCCCTGGACCTGCCACCTGTCTGGGGCTTCCAAGTTCAAGCAGTGCTGTAGCTTGCTGTCTGAGAAGCACACAGCGGGTGTGTGAAGTACCAACAGATGCTGTTGGTCTCCAGACAAACCTGGATGCTGAAGTGCCATGTACTATTCAAGCTGAGTAAAAACAGATTTTCACCAGAAAAACCCTGTAGGAGAGACCAGGGGATTAATTCTCCAAGAGGCTGTTCCCCACCTGTCTTAATTTTTCTCTGGCGCAGTGATAAAAGCAACTTAAGGGAGAAAGGATTTCTTCTGACCCACAGCTCAAGGTGTAATCCGTGGTGGTGCTAAGTCAAGATGGCAGGAGCTAGAAGCAGGTGGTGACTGCACCCACGGTCACCAAGCAGACGGGAATGAATGTGGAGCTCTGTTCTCTCCTTTGAAGAGCGTCTCAGCCCATGGGACACGGAATCGAGATCTCCCTCCCCAGTGTCCCAGAGGCCCACCTCCCACGTCACTCTAGAGATCATCAAGTTGAGGAATTCCAATTAACCATCAATATCCCAGCCCACTTTACAAACTACTGCTACCAAGGACCGTCCACAGTGAGATTCAGGCCACCTGTCCTCTGACCAGCAGAATGTTGCTCAGGACGCTGAGGCCGGACACCCAAGTCCTCTGGGGCCTTTGGCAGCCTCCCAGGAGGCCAGTCCCTAGCCGTGGTGACTCTGACTCCTGAAGGCAGGACCTGCCTGTGTGCCGTGGAACACACACGCAAGCTCCCCACTCTGCCTAAATAAACTGTTGTTTTTATTTTTTTTATTTTTTAATTATTATTATTTATTCAACTGTGTGCATATGTGTGTGTATGTGCATGCGCGTGTGTCTGTGTGTATGTGTGTGTAGAACCACGGACGAATTCGGGAACCACCATGGACGCCTCCACCTCCTTCTGCCCCAGGATTCACAGGCTCCGCCCTACCAGGACCAGAAGCACAGGCCGCCCCCACTTCCGCCTGGCGTCTATGTGGGATCTGGGATCCGAACTCAGGACCTTCCGCCTGCAAGGCGGAGGCTTAACCCCTGAGCCACCTCTCCAGCCCCAAACTGTTGTTTTTAAAGATAAGCACATGGTTGGGCTGCAGAGATGGCTCAGGGTTAAGACTCTCCCTCACAAGCAGAAGGTCCTGAGTTGGGAACTCAGGTCCCACGTAAAAACGACAGGTGGCAATGGTGGCAACCTGCACTTCCCGCCCTAGTGGGCGGAGCCTAGGAAATCCCAGAGCGAAGCAAGGTGTAGAAGCAATCCAGGATGATTCCCTTGGTCCTCCACAGGGACACACAGTGCCCTCTGGTGCACACACACACACACACACACACACACACACACTCACTCACAAAATAAAGAAATTAAATATTAAAAAAAAAAAAGCACCTGATGATTGAAGGGACCTGCCTCCTCTGCAAAGGCCGCAGGCTGGGAAGCAGAAAGGGGCTGAGTCCATTCAGGACAGAGATTGGGAGTCAGATGGGGATGAGGACCTTGAGCCTGCTGCCCCCAGCAGGGCAGGGAGCAGACACTCACTGTTGACCCTTGTGGCAAGGAGGGCCCAGGGACCCTCTGCCACAGTGCCACCTGCCCAGCCCAAGGGTATGGCTGCCCCAGGAGGGCACCTTCCTCCACACAAGGAGGCACAGAGTTCACACCCAGAGGGAGGGGCTAGGGCCTACCTAAAAGGGGCCTTCCTGCCACATAGCCCACAGCAGACTAGAGCTTGGGCCAGTGCCACGAGCAGGCCCAGGGACAGCCAAGAAACTGAGCGTTCCCAAGCCCCTTCTCGGGGAGGCATGTCACTCACTGCACCCCTGAGCAGTGGAGACCTGCCATGCAGCTTCAGGATGGTGTCTCCCTGCAGAGGAAGCAGGGACTATGCTCAGGTCATTGTCCCCAAGCCCAGACAGGCACGGCCCTCCTATATCTGCCGTCCCTGAAGACGCCTTCAGGTCACCCTGAACTTCTAGAATGTCAATCGATATCCTGGCAAGCAAGGGTGTGGACATGACCATGGCAAACATAGCTCTCATGGTACCAGGGCAACTAGACCACCTGCAAGACATTAGACACCAACCGCACAATATACCTCTCTGGCCCCTTAGAAGCTAACCCTGAAGGGTAAGCCAGACCAAGTGTGGGGGGCTGGGCAGGGTACTAGCTGTTGTCCTAGGCACTGACTCTATGCCCCACACCAAATAAAAGATACAAGTGGGAAGTATTTCCCTGCCAGGGTCCCCTCTGTCCATAGCCTCCAGTGCACAACTGGATCCCAGGAGTGGACAACCAGTGAGAAGGGACTGGGCAAAGCTGGCTGTCTACACCCTGTGTCTCCTGACACCTCTGCAAGAACCTGGAGGACCACACATTGCAGAGGGACCTCAGGCTTCCATGGCAGAGCCTACCCTCCACGTGGTTTCCAGCTTGTGGTCTCCTTTCCACATCCAGGTCTACCAGCCCTGTGGTTCCCACACTACTGCTACTGGCAAGCGCAAGCAGCTCCTCTCTACACCTAAGACCATACCCCAGGCCCAACCCATTGAAGACCCAGAGACAGGGTCAAATACAACCCAGCATAGCCCCCACTGCTTCCGCCCCACCTTAGTTGTGACCAGCACGGTCCAAAGGAGTCAGGGCTGCCTCGGTGTACTAGGGGCCTCGCATGCATGGGACAGCGATGCGTGGCACTTGGCTGCTGGGGGCGTGATGTAGTGCCCCGATGCCCAGCCACCTAGTAGCAGGCCCTGGGTCTTCATGCCAGTGGGCGCTCCTTACACTGCAGCATCCAAGACTGGAGGGGGTCACCTGAGACCTGACAGGGAGGGGAAACTCTCCACATGTTCCCAACACTCAAGATCAGGACCGAGAAATAGTCTCCTGTGGCCATGGCTGTTCCTGGAGCATGACCATGGGCAGGCCAAGGCCTAGTGTAACTGCATGGCTCAAAGGTGTCCCTCGAGACCGCACTGGTGACTTCAGGTGGCCAGAGAACAGTTACACACCTTAGATAGGAGGCAGGAATGGTCGAGGCAGCTTCTGCCTCCTCAGGGAGATGAGGCGGCTAGTCTCTGAACTCAGTGGCCACTCGATCACCATACGGCAGAGACCTCTGGCCACACAGATGGCACTGGGCCTCTATTTCCAGAACCTGAGAGTCTAATCCAAGGGCTTCTGGGTGAGAGGGCTTACACTCTGCATTCCCTTGGGATGTACTTCAGGGGCCCCATGATGCAGGAATGTATTTTCTGCTGGAGACTAGGGATGCCCTTTCATCCTCAACCACCCCCACTTCGACTACCCCCATCATTAGTAAAAGGACCACAGGTTATTTTCACGTGCCCGTTCTTGCGTTGCTCAGCTTTCTGCAGGAAAGCGGGTCTTGGGGCAGGTGGGAGGAGAAGGTGGCATGGCCCCGGCTGCAGGCCAACCCCCAGCCTCCCCTCAGAGGCTGCCAAGGCAGACATTCAGTGAAGCCCAGGTTTCCAGAACCTCCCGTTAGGCCAAGGCAGCACACCTCCTACCCCCGGCCAAACACAGGAATCAAGACCATCAAATAATTTACTGTGATTCAATCTGTGCCCAACAGGGGCCTGGAGGAAGTTGGAAGGGGACAAGGGCTAGGGTACCAATGGCAAAAGGGACAGTTCGTGACAGTCTCTGCAAAGCATCCGATGTGAGGGTCTTGGTCACCTCTGTCCACCATCCCTGCGCTGGCTGGGTGCCAGCATCGCTTCCTTCCTTCCTTCCCTCCTCTCTTCCTTCCTTCCGTCTGCACCTCCTCCCAGCATCCGGCACCTTCACGTCCTGAGCCTGTGCCAAGGTGGGCACAAAGGACACCACTGACCATGGGCACAATCGGGGGAGTCCAAGGACATCAGAGGTCCATGGAAGATCATCTGACAATCGGGGTCTGTGTTTCCGGAGCCTGCGGGCCGTGCCTCACCTGGCGTCAGGACAGCACGCACTTGCAGCTCATACAGCCAGGTCCGCTCTCATCCGGCGGGTTCAACTTCCGGAGTTTATGCTGTCGGATTTCACGCACTAATGTGTAGAAGGCATCCTCCACACCCTGGGAGCAGAGGGACTGGATCAGGGGCGACCCTGCAGAGGGCTGTCTGGGAGGGGGAAACTCCCTGCTTTGAATTCAGTAACACCCCAATCCTGGAGGCTCCCTTTCTCGGCCCTGCAAGCCACACAAATGGAGAGCTGGGCACAGCTAATCTAGTAGGCACAGTACCACTCTCCTCAAACAGGATCACTCCTGAACACCCCTGAAAGATCAGAGAAACTCAAAGAGCCTCCCAGACCCTGTTCTAGCTCAGACATGAACTCCCTAATCAATCTCTTAATTGCTCAAGTCTCAGGGGTGCCCACGGGACACTCTGGGGACAAGGGGCTAAGCCCCAGGGTGACCGCTCCGGCCTGGCTCAGGGCAGCTCTCTCCATGGCCCCCTCCTGCCCTGGAGCTGTCAACCCAGGGATGCAGGGCATAAGCCCAGTCTCGGGCCCTCGCCGCCCTCACTGCCCTGTCTTCTGGGACACTTACGGCATGGGGGCCGCTGGGTCACATGGGTCCCGGGGGGATCCCAGAGGGTCCCGGAGCTGGAGCCAGAGCCAGAGCGGCTGCCCTGTGTTGAGGGAGAGGGGCAATGAGCGCTGATCCCTGGCTGGTGGGGGGCGAGTCCCTGAAGAGCCGCGAGGTGTGGCGCAACTCACCTGCCGTGTCTTGGCCGACGTCTCGACGTAAGGGATGCTGTAGCTACGGGCGAGGTCCTGCGCCTGCCGAGACTCAACAGTGCGAGCAGCCAGGTCACACTTGTTCCCCACCAGTACCATGGGCACATCATCAGAGTCCTTCACCCGCTTGATTTGTTCCCTGAGGGAGATGGGCAGGGGCATGTGAGCACGCTATTGTCTGGAGGCTGCGCCAGGACATGCGGGGAGCAGAGCCCCCTGCCGGGCCATATGGGTGGCTAACCTGTACTGATGAATGTCTTCGAAGGACTTGGTGTTGTTGATGGCAAAGACGCAGAGGAAGCCCTCCCCGGTGCGCATATACTGGTCTCGCATGGCGCTGTACTCCTCCTGGCCTGCTGTGTCTAAGATGTCCAGCAGGCACGTCTCTCCATCGATGACCACCTGCTTCCGGTAGGAGTCCTGCGGGAGGACAAGGTTCAGGGACCCCCACCTCACCTCAGATGGAGAGTTCACCAGCCAGGCCTCTCTCATGTGCCTGGTGACAAGACTCTGGGGCAGCGGGAGCCTGACACATACCACCCGCACAATGGGGGGAAGCAGAGTCAGCCTTGTCCTGGTGTGTGGGCCCTGCCTAGGTCTACCTGTGAACACCTCCCCGGCCCAGGCAAGAGATCGGTGTTCACCTCTATGGTGGGGTCATATTCGTCCACAAAGTGATTCTGGATCAACTGGATGGTCAGGGCGCTCTTCCCCACACCTCCTGCGCCAACCACCACGAGCTTGTACTCCGTCATCGCTCCTCGAGAGGATGCCACTCCAGGAGCTCCTGCCCCACCTGCCAAGGAGAAGGACGCTTGGGCCCAGCCCCCAGAGACCACTGGGCAAGTCTGAAGGACAGGCCACCCAGCATCTGGCCAGCACCACTGGCCCCTTCAGCTGGAGGACCCGCAGCGGCACTGAAATGCCCTGTGAGAAAGCGGGGAGAGGCCCCCAGACAGAGCCGATGGCCGAGCACTTCTGCATCCACGCACCCAAATTAGAAGTCGCTGGGTAGGCAGAAAGCCTCAAGTGAAGGCGCCTGAGGACCGAGGCCGCCCCCGAAAAAACAGGTCCTGCCACGGCGGCTTCAGCGTGCCCGGGCAGGCCAGTGCCAGCCGACAACCGGCTCCGACCCGCCGGCATGTGGGTGCATCCGACAAGTATTTACTGAGCGCCTACTGCATGCCAGTCACTGTCCTGACGGCGGGGGAAGGGCGGGCGCAGAGCGACCTGCCCTCGGCGCAGACGGTGCTTCCCGAAGAAGCCAGGGAGGGTTTCTTCTGTCGGCAGGATGAAAAGGGGGGTCAGGGTTCCGAGGCGCAGGTGACTGCGGGATCGGCCCGCAGAGGGCGGACGGGTGGCCGGAGAAGGAAGGGGAAGGCCCCGATCAGGGCCCCGCGAGGGTGTCCTTGTGGCCCCAGGCCAGCGCGAGATGGCCGCGGGGTGCAACGTCCCCGATGCCCGGGCGGCGTCTCGCCCGGCGCGCGGCCACAGGCGGGGCCGATTCGGCCGCGGAGGTTGGCAGCCGGGCACGCGGCATGCCGCCCGGGCCGCGCGGAGCAAGGAAGCTCCACTCACCTGCGCCCCCGCCCGCCCTCGCTCCGGCACTCACCGCTCGCTGGCGCGACTGCCCCCCGGGCCGGGGCCGAGGCGGGGCGGGCGCGCAGACCGGCGCCGGCTGGGCCCGCGCATGGGCTCCGTCCGCGGCGGGTGCGGCTCGGGCTGCGGGAGCCGGGCGCGGGCGGCGGGGACTCGGCCGGGCCCGCGCTTGCCCCGCCCAGTTCCTCCCCGCCCCGCCCCGCCCCTGTCCGTCAGCTCAAAGCCATCGATGATTGGTCACTCTCGCCCAAGAACCGCCCACTTGCACCCTGCTGTGGTTGGCTTAGCGGCCCGTCGGTCAGGGCTGGACTTCCTGGAGCGTCTTGAGGGCGGTGTCCCGGCTGCTCCCTGGGGCTCTGCTTTCGGTCAGTGACGCCTAATTTGGGGGAGAGAAGCAAAGCGAGGTGCCGGGCCTACCTGCCGGGACTTCTCGGGAGGAGAGCGGCGCGCTCCCCGGCGGGGGCCGCTACGAAATCGCCGCTCGCCAGCCGCACCCACCCGAGGAGGCCCCGACGCGTCGGAAGGTCGTTCTGGCGAGGACCGGAGGAACGCAGTTGGTGGGCGCTCCGAGCCGCCTGCACCCCGGGGCCCGCGCGGTCGGCCCTGCGCGGTGCCAGCGTGCACCCCCTCGAGCCCAGGGCAGTAACCCCCAACGGGTCCTGGTCACGCAAGCTCCCCAGACCTCGAGGATCCAAAGTGCAGCGGCTCGCACGGAGCCCGCGTAAGGAGCAGCCCGGGAGTCCGACTGCAAAGTCGGTGTCAGCGAAGTGACGTTCACACACGCACACGACAGGCTCGGTGTTATTGTTCGACATTTTTTGCCACTTCCCAGAAACGAGTGCGTCGGGCCGCTGCGCCCGGCCTCTCCGCCCCAGGCGAGCCCGGTCCCGCCGGCTCGCGGCTCGCTACAGGCGTCCGCACTGCGTCCTCGGTTCCTGGCACGTCCCTCCGCCCCGCACCGGGGGGGGGGGGGGAATCCACCGCGTGTCCCAGCAACCGTTGCTAGGGGGCGGGGCTCAACCTGCCACTGCCCCGGATGCCCGCGGCTCAGGAATATTTGGGAATTCAAGTGAAGCCCCGCCCCCGTTGCCATGGCGCCCGGGCCGCAACCCTGCCGCGGAAAATAATAAAATACAAATAAAATAAAAGACCTGAGTCGAGAGAGCGTCCGCGTCGTGGAGGGACCCCAGGGCTAAGCCCTGGGTCTGAGGGGCTCTCCAGGCCCACCGCTCAGGTAAGAGCCAGGAACGGCTTTTCCATGTCTCTTGTGCTAGCGAGGAATCCGGCCCAGGAGGGGGTCCCCGTGTTCCGTGGCGAGGCTCCCTCGGTTAAGTAGTGTTCCACGGAGGACCGTGGAAGGGGCAGTCTTACCAGAGAAATTTATCTGGGAATATATCTAGCAGGTGAGAAATAGAGGAGTGAGGCGTCGGCTAAGGCCCGATGGAAAACAGGGAAGACCACCAGGGAGAAAGCATTGAACGTTGTGCGCAGCGCAGAGTTCGTGCGTTAGTCCTGAGATCCGGGCAGGAGAAAACCTGTCGCGGATGGGCAGAGGCACCGGAGCAGAGTTCTGGGGCCCACAAAGGGCTCAGGATGAAGAGGACGTTAGAGGCGTCAGTCTACCGGAGATGATTCAAATCCAGGACCCCCTTTGGGAATGGAAGAAGCGGCCTTGTTTGCTCTGGGAAGTCAGATGGCCTCTTGGAGGTCTTCATCCCTCAGGATGGTCACAGCCAGGCTCCTGGGCGTCAGTCCCCACCCCTGCTCTAGCTGGTGGCTGCTGGCTGCCGTGACCCCAGAGCACAGAGGCGGCACCAGGTTAACCTGACGCTCTCTTACAGGTGTCACATGTAACACATGTGACCTTCCTGTCCAGATGTTTGACTCACAACAGGAGGCAGTTACTCGCAGGTAGGGTCTCAACCAGAGAAAGCCAAGTGGAGAGAATCCCCACCACACTGGTTCTGGACTCAGGCTTGGAAACCAGTGATGGAGAAGGCCCCTCTGCCAGGCTCTGGGGCCACCCAGGTTGCTGCCAGCAACAGTTTGCCATCTATGACTTCAGATGGCTGGTTCAGCACCCCTAGGTGCATAGCTTTCATGGGTCCCCAGATGGCAAGGCCTGAGACAGGATTCATTTCACAGGCTCTGCAGGAAACAAATACAGGGAACAAAAATAGCTATGGAAAGAGTCCAGTCAGTAAAGCTAGGAGAGAGGACTGTGGGCCACCCAGGTGTCTAGACTGTTGGGAATGCCCACAGAGCCTCCCCCCTACTCCCTGTAGGCCATGCCAGGCTGGGAGCTTTGCTGGAAGTGGGTCGGGGCTGCCAGGGTTATGCAGATAGCTCTGTGGGCCACGGAAGTGGATTGGCAATAACGTAGGAGACCTGCCCTCTGCCTGTCCCAGCAGGTTGCATGTGGATGGACTCATTCTGGGATGGATCCCAGGGGCCTCGGCCAAGTACAGCTAGCATCCGGGTACGAGAACTGAGCTGGCAGGGCCTGAACAACCCCTGCCCACAGAGCAAGGGCCTGGGCAGCCATGGGGACACCCACAGGGAGCGGAGGGTGGAGGAGCACCTCTCCCCTGCCAGACTGGTAAGTGTTCGGGGCCCGCGGCTCTGCCACGGGGAGCTGCATGATGTGACATCCTGGCCTCTTAGCTAGGCACCTGCACCGCTTCTCCATCAGGGCTCCTGCAGCAGCCCCGAGTGACATAGTGTCCCCACACACTGTGATCACAAGCAGGACTGTCCGACATAGTGTCCCCACACACTGTGATCACAAGCAGGACTGTCCCACGGAGACTGTAACTGCTCTCAGAAGCCACTCCCCTCAGGCAGACAGGAGGCGCCCTGGTCAAGCAGTTAATACTCTGCCAAGGAGGATTGGAGGAGTGTCACAAGTGGGTGCCGGGGGTAGGGGTAGTTGGTTGGGGAAAGTGACTTAGGCATCCCACTCAGCCGGGGCTTCTCTCTCCCTCCCAACCTGCATGATGTAGCGGCTCTCCTCAGAGTGCTGAGTGTGTGTGGGACTCACTGTAGCACTCCCAGCCCTGAGGCCTAAGGTTCCACAGAGCCCATCATGCAGCTTCCAGCACTCAGAACCATGGTTGACCACGATGGGGGAGGGGACATGGATGGTGGCACCACCCAGGACCTCTCTGGGGATTATGATCTGGCTTGACCATTAAGCTGCATGGGCTCTTCACGGTTTCCACAACTGTGGCCCATACCTGCACTTCACACGTGGGAAGGTCATATCCAGTATGTCCATGAGAGCAGGCAGACCAGCAGGACTCCCAGCCCCTGACTTCCAGTAGGAATGTACAATGTGTCATGGGCCTGAGGGAGACTGCTAATGCTACTCAGTAGTACTCTGTCTTGAAAGTCTCCTCTAGAGACTGACACGCCCTCCCCCATTCAAGCGGTTCCAGACGCCCACCAGCTAAGTCGTTGCAGCCCAGGCAATATAGCTGGGTTAGGGGAACACCTGCCACTGTTCCAGTGGGTACCTTACAGAGTCCTCAGCCAAAACACAGAGGAAACGGCGAGTGACGCCCCGATGATTTCTGCAGCAGGCCCTGGCCCAGGTGGACGACCTCCAGCTGGTGAGGGTGCTGGAGATGTGTGTGGACACCCGTAAAAGCAGCCTGGGGAACTTCGGTGAGAGCCGCCAGCTTTACCCATGCCCTTGCTACCGTCACGGCTAGACCTCTCCATGGGCAATCGTGTGTTTCTGGTAAAAGAGGAGCCAGCTAATACCCTGGACAGCAAGGCTCTTTCCTTAGAATTGACATACGCACACATGCACATATGCACGCACACACACATACACAGATATATCCACATGCACATAGACACACGCACACACAGACATATACACACAAGCACACAAACAGAGGTAAACATGCAAATGCATGTACACACATGCATATACACACATGCATGGATGTATGCACTTGTACACACGATTGGTCAGCTTGTTTTTCTGATCTGCGCTTGTGGACGCGGTGTCCTTTGTGTATTAAAACTTGAACGCACACGTCCCAAGAGAAACAACCTTCTCTCAAATGCTCCCAGTACAACGACCAGGGTCAGCAATCGACACTGAGTACTTTTCCTCAAATCTCACTAACATCTCAGTAAGGAAGATTCTTGCTCTCCAGGGTGCTTTATTTGCTCTGCTCTGACTCCGTGTGAGGCTAGCCACACCCATCTTGGTCAACCTGAATTTCTGTATTGCAATTGCATCCTTGCATGCTTAGTGCAGCAGCTCTGTACATCTTGCAACCTGCAATGGCTCCACCTCACAGGCCACCCAGCACCCCTGCCTTAATCACTCAGGGTCTCTGTCTCACAGTCAGTGGCCCACCCTAAGAAGTCTTGTGAATGGGGACATTCCTCCAGAGCTGTGGCCCGTGCAGGACACTGGTCCTGTGAGCCGGAGATTTGTTCCTAGTGTTGCATCCTGGTCTGCCTAGACCGTGGAGGTCTGGGGTCCTGGGGGCAGGTGAAGAAGATGCTCAGGGACCCACCCCAGATGAAGGTCTCATTGGGACACTGGCACACCGAGGGCAGTCCAGACCCTGCCAACTCAGTTCACCTTCTCCAAACCAAGCCATTGCCCATGGGTGCACCTTCTGCACCTGTCTGACTTAGGCTGTACACGAATGGAAGGGCGTGAGGCCTACATGGTGAGGTAGGGAGGCAGCAGGCCACACCCTGCATCAGGTCCTACAGAGAAAGGCCTACTGCCAGCCGTAAGAGGCCCTGACTTGGGAATAGCCCCTCAGATGGTGACTCCCAGTGGGGAAGGCCTAGAAGACACTTCAGAGAAGTGGGCAGAGTTTGGGGAGACAGACCAACCTCTCCCTCTTGTGTGTCCATAGGAATGCACCTCCCCAACCTGATCCAACTGAAGCTGAATCACAGCTGCCTGGGCTCCCTCAGGTGAGAGGCCGGCCCGGGCAAGCAGCTGAGGGAAGGGAGGGAGCCCCAGCCCGCTGGTCCCCGCAGCTTCGGAGACATTAGCTCAGGTGTGGGCTTCTTTGGGGATAGAGCAGTCTTTAGAAGAGGGGTCCCCCATGGGTGGGTCCTAGGTGTCTTTCCTGATTTTTGGATGTCCCGCAGTTTCTGGCTCAAAGCTCTAACACCCTGCAACCCTGTCACAGGTGCATGACATGCAGACCCAAAGTTGGGGTTCTGATCAAGGGGGTCATAACAGGTCCTGTGACTGATGAGCCAAAAGGTGTTCATTGACTGGCTAAGTGATCCAAACCAGTCCAGACGCAAAGGTTCTAGATCCCCTTGACCTCTTACTGCAGCTCAAGTGTCCCCAGGGACCAGAGCTAGAGGGAAGTGGCTGTTGTCCCCTGTAAGAAGAGAACAGGCATGAGGTCTCCTCCATCCCAGCCCTCTCCTCGAGACCACACCACAGACCCAGCAGAACATGGATCCTGGGCTCTGGGGCTCAGTGCTCTTGGGGAGAGTTCTCAGTAACTAGCTTCAAAGATGACGTCAAAACTCAAGATTGACTTGTGGCTCTGGCGTCATGGGACTGAGAAGAACAAGGCAGAAGAACCACAAGCCTTATCTGGGGTTCAGCAAAGAGGACTTTGCGAAGGAGCTGCTGGCTTTGTAGATGTTTTCCAAGCCCAGCAGTGAAGGCAAACAATTTCAGCCAAAACTCTAGAAAGAGACTGGGATATAGCTCAGCTGGAAGAGTGCCTTCCATGTGTAAGTATGAAACGAAGGAAGGAAGGAAGGAAGGAAGGAAGGAAGGAAGGAAGGAAGGAAGGAAGGAAGGAAGGAAGGAAGGAAGGAAGGAAGGAAGGAAGGAAGGAAGGAAGGAAGGAAGGAAGGAAGGAAGGAAGGAAGAAGAAGGAATTCTAGATCTCAGCTATGTGACTTGGGGCCTAGTGCAGCATCCAGTCGTTTCTCGTTGAAGTGATGAAGGGATTACTAAGCAAACTCACCTTGTTAAGTGTCTTGGATTTTCCTCGGTTTTGTTACTGTTCAACAACTCATCCAACAGAATTCAGCAAAATACTGAAGATCCTCAAGTGGAGATTGTGACAGAGGAAACTGAGGTCGTAGCAGCCACCAAGCAGCCAGCCAGCTGTGCCCCATGTGGCCCAGCAGCCCATTCGCAAGGGCAGGCAGAAGCCATGCCTTCCCAGCCTGGCACCTTAATCAGAGCTGGGTAGAGGTCTGATGCGCAGTTCTTCCAGCTTTGAAGAGAACTTTCCTCAGTCCAGGCCAACAACTAGCTCAAAGAATAATAAGGGTCCATAAAGAGCATATAAGATTAAAGGGTGGAAACCATAAAAGAGAAGCAATGGAATTATAAAACTTAGTACTGGGGCTGGAAAAGTAGCTCAGGGGTTAAGCCTCTGCCTTGCAGGTAGAAGGTCCTAAGTTCGAATCCTAGACCCCACGTATAGACACCTGGCAGAAGCAGGGTGGCCTGTGTTTCTGGTCCTGGTAGGGCGGAGCCTGTGAATCCCGGGGCAGAGTAAACAAGGAGGAGGTGGAGGCAAATTCCCGAATTCCTCCTTAGTTCTACACACACACATACATAATTGAATAAACAATTAAAAAAATTTAAAAAATTAAAAAAACAAAACAAAACAAAACTTAGTACTTAGGTGGTGGTACTGGTCTTAATCCCAGCCCTTGGAAGCAAGAGAATCTTGCTCAGCTCCATAGAAATTCAGAATACAAGAGACCCCACTCAAAACAACAAACGACAACAGCACACACAGACACACACGTACACATCCTGAATGCCTCGTGGCTCAGGCCCAGGCTACTGTATGAGACACCTAACTAGACTTTCACTCCGGAGGCTGAGCCGGAGACTTCACAGTTTCTTCTAGGAAAAAACATGTTCTGACACTCCATGGGTGACTTGGAAACTGTTAGTAATTATGCACATATTTCACCTGACTATTCCTATTTCTGTCCTTTCTAAGGATGCTGGGCCTTGAATCATGTACCCTGTGCTAATTTTTTTTTTTAAAAAAATTTTATTTATTATTTATTCAGTTGTGCGTGTATGCGATTCACAGGCTCCGCCCTACCAGGGCCAGAAACGCAAGCTGCCCCCGCTTCCGCCCTGCGTCTATACGTGGGGTCTAGGATCCGAACTCAGGACCTTCCGCCTGCAAGGTAGAGGCTTAACCCCTGAGCCACCTCTCCAGCCCCAACCCTGTGCTAATTTTGAGGGTAAATTCTTACTTGTTGAATCCTGGAATTCTTTGCATATTCAAGACCTTTTTTTTTTTTTTTTTTTTTCTTTAAAGGCTCATCCTTTACTTTGCAGACCTTCAGCCCAGTTCCTGTAGAGTTCTGCCTGGTTGGCATCCTTTTTTTTTTTTTATTCAATTCCGCGTGTGTGTGTGTGTGTGTGTGTATGTGTGTGTGTGTGTGTGTCAGAAGACAATGTGTGTCCTGTGGAAGACCAAGGGTGACTTTGGGAATCGTCCTGGATTATTACTTTTACCTCCTTTTTGCTTTGCCCTGAGATTTCCCAGGCTGTGCCAACCATGGCAAAGTGTGGTGACAGTTTCTGCTTGTTTTTTTACATGGAACCTGGGATCCAAACTCAGGATGTTATGCTTGCAAGGCAAAGCCATCTCTCTAGCCCTCTACAACATTTTTTAAGTTTACCCTGTATACAATGCCAGTTAGCATGCTCTGTGGTGCTGGTTTTATCAGCGCATTTCCAATCAGCCTAAACTAGGAAACCAAGACCCCGAGTTCCTCAGTGTGGTAAGACAGCACCAGCTCCTGCCTGCTCTGGTGACAGAGTCTGAGGGTTACTTCATGAATCAGTGTTGTAAGTGAAGGCCTGGGCCTCTGTCTGGGAGACAGGAGTCTCTGGGCACTGTGCCTGGGCCCAGCCACTGCCATCCTCTGTGCCGGCAGATAGGGCAGCATATCACATGGGACCTCACAAGGAACATAAATCGGGGCACTGACCCTCTTGGAGAGGTGCAGTCCTTTGAAAGTGTTCCTCTTCCGTGGTGACACGTTGAAAGACCAGGTCTTGTGGAAGTACACTAGCTGTGCTGAGGTCATGAGTGCAACAGCCCTGTCTACGTCTGGTGGACTTCCTTCCACCTTCACTGCAAGGGGGAAGCTCACTTCCTTATCACCCCTTCTTCCACGATGCTCCCTGATGAAGGGTGCTTAGGATGTCCTATCAATGCCCACATTCATCTGTTTTCTGTTCTTTGGACGGTCATAATTCTCTGTAATAAATACCTTCCATTGAAAAGGAAGTTTCGGGCTGGAGAGGTGGCTCAGGGGTTAAGCCTCCGCCTTGCAGGCGGAAGGTCCCGAGTTCGGATCCCAGATCCCACGTATAGACGCCAGACGGAAGCGGGGGCGGCCTGCGCTTCTGGTCCTGGTAGGGCGGAGCCTGTGAATCCCGGGGCAGAAAGAGGTGGAGGCGTCCATGGTGGTTCGCGAATTCGTCCGTGGTTCTACACACACATACACACACACACAGACACGCGCGCGCACATACACACAGTTGAATAAATAATAATAATAAAAAAAAAAAAAAAATGAAAAGGAAGTTTCTAGGTTGAGTGTAGAGCATTCTTCTAGTCTATGGGTATGATGATAAGTGTTTAAAAGGTAGGGTTATAAAGTCCTTATAATTAAATCTTAATAGCTTTTTCCTTCACCCTAGGACTCCATGTTTGTTTGAGATAGGGTTTTGCTAAATCTCAGGCTAGATTCAACTACTAAATTTTATTTATTTATTTATTTAAAGCCAGGGCCTACTGGTCACAAATTCACTATGTATCTGAGAATGGTCTTGAACTTCTAGTCTTCCTGCCTCCACTTCAAGTGCTGGTATCACAGGCCTGTGCTACTGATCCTGGTTCTAAGGCTTCAAACCTCCTTCCTCCTAGGTTGTGGGGCTCATGTATGAATACCACCACATAGAAATTCAGAATACACATGGGTGGAGGTCAAAGGACAACTTCAGAAAGTTAGCCTCTCATCACTGTGAGTTCAGCTCACGAGGTCTGTGAGCAGGTACCTTACTTGCTGAACTATTTTGCTGGCCCCACAACCTTATTTTTTAGACCGGGTCTTTCATTAAATCTGGAGTTTGATGCTTTGGCTAGCTGGACTGGCTAGTGGTTCCTGGGATCTACACCTCTCATCACAGTGTTGGCATTGTAGGGTTTTCCCGTGGGAACTGACCTCGGGTCCCATGCACAGCAAGCACCTTTCTCCTGAGCCCTCAGTTCAGGTTTTCAACTTGTGCCGGCAGCAGCCTCGCCAGGGTTCCCAAAGGTTAGCGCAGGCCTTGTTCATGATGGTCAAAGCGTGGCTGTGGCTAACATCTCTCTTTAAACTCTATGCATGCCGGTCATCTCCTTTATACTGTCCCTTAGCACTAGAGCTCTGGGCTATTATTCTTTGGATTCTCGGTTGTTACTGTTTCCTCCTTATCTGCATCCCTCCCTCTGTCCTGGCTTTTGTTCCTGTTTCTTTTGTAGCTCTCTGAGCTACACTTGTCTCAATCACTCTTAATCTTGCAGCTTTCTATTTTGAGCCAGGGTGTCAGCTCAGGCTGGCCCTTCTACTCATGCGGAAGAGGTTGACCTTCCTAACCTTCCCAGTGCTGGCATCTTGGGTACCAGCCACCATGCCTGGTGCTTCTTTAAAAAAACTATTTAATTTTATTTAATTAATCTTTCATGTGTACCTGTATGTGTATGTTTACGCATATGTTCATGTATGTGTGCGCATGTGCATGCGTGTGTGCGTGTGTGGCACGTGTGTAGGGTCCTGCCCTCTCGCTGTCCTTATTCCCTTGATTCAGCATCTTGTGCTGAACCTAGAAGTGGGCTTGTTGCCAACAAGTTTCAGCAACGCTCCTGTCTCTGGCACACCCACCCCAGAGTTCTGAGGTTGCAAGCAGGTGTGGCCCAACTCTTTATGTGGATTCTGGGGATTTGAACTCGGGTCCTCAAGAGTGCACAGCAGTACTTTTACCCAATGAGCCATCTTCCCACCTCACACCAGCTTTTTGTTTCTTCAGAGGTAGGGTCTATGTGAGTTTGAAGCTGAGGTCATGTGACTCAGCCTGGGCTAGAGACCCTGTTATTCATAAACAAATAATATAAAATTTTAAAGATGGGGCAGATAGAGACCTAACTTACGCATACTTGATGTCTCTGCAGAAGTAAACTGAGCTAATGAAAACTATGTAAAAATTAAAGGAAACTTGTCAGAAAATCGGAGGTTTTTCATCTATGGATAGAAAGGAAGAACACCAAAATGTGCTCCGCTCTAGGTGAAAGCAAAAATTGGACAGCCAAGAAATGAGATTTAAAAAGAAAAAAAAAAAGGTTTTCCTCAAATGTTTCCACTAAAACACTCAGAAGAGAAAGGAACATACCTTCACCAGTAAGACTGAGCCCCTCAATCTTCCTGAGTGGCCACGCCAGCAGAGACGTGAACCCCAGAAGTCACTAGGCACAAGTCCAGGAAGGGAAGGCATGGTCACGCTGGCACTGAGAACAGTGTAAAATGGCGCGCACTTGTGATCTTAGCCCCTGAGGCTTGGAGACAAGTTCCAAGCCAGCCTAGGGTACAAATGGACCATTTCAAAAAAAGAGAAAGCCTTTTAAGGAGACAGGATACATAATGAGTCTTTGCAACCAAATGAAAACTAAAGAAACGTGGAGTAAAGGGCAACCACAGAAAACAACCCCACTGGGCTGTGAGTGGATGAGTCTGAAGAGAAATGTTGCAGGCGGAGCAATCTGGGTGGTCCCCAAAGCCTAAGACCAGGTGACATTTGCATGAGGGCGCCAGGCACCTTTCAGTGCTAAGAAGAATGTGCTTCAGTGGAGGGCGGGGACAGGTACTCAGGTACCTGTGGTGTGCTGCAGGAATTAAGGAGACCCTGTCACTACAGTGGGCCTGGAGAAGGCGGGACATGTTATAATCAGGCCTTAGCTAAGAGGCTACAGCAGCAAGGAAGGAAAGTGGGTCCCCTGTGGCCTTTTCTTCACCTGGAATTTACTGAGCCAAATCGCAACCAACTCTACACCTGGAGGTAATAGCCAGGATGTGAGTAACATGGCACAAGGCCTTGTCAGGCCCGAGACAGGACCACTCCCCCCCTCAAGAGCACTGACCACTGGAACCAGCTACTTCCTCACTGCTGGAATTAGTTGTTGGCTCATGTGGTCCATCGTGGCAGGGAAGGCAGCAGGAACAGCCCACTGCTGTGGTGGTGGAAACCCGCGTCTGGGCAGATCAGAAAGCACAGAAAGGGAAAACCTGGCACTCGGCTTGCTTTCTCCTTTTCCCTCCCATTCAGTCGGGACCCCAGCTCCCTGGGGAGGTCTTTGGAGACACCCTCACAAATCCACAGCCCAGATGTGTCTTCTGAGTGATTCAGTCCCCTCACTCTGCCTGCCTTCTGCAGAGACCTGGGCTCCTCTCTGGGCCGTCTGCAGGTACTGTGGCTTGCTCGCTGTGGCTTGACTGACTTGGATGGTATCGGCTCCTTCCTACAGCTGAAGGTGGGTCTGGCAGCATCTGGGGTCGAGGGTGACCCGTCAGACCCTGGCTGAGGTCCCTGTATGGTCCGCAGGAACTGTACGTGTCCTACAACAACATCTCAGACCTGAGCCCCCTGTGCCTGCTGGAGCAGCTGGAAGTGCTGGACCTCGAAGGCAACAATGTGGACGACCTGGGACAGATGCGGTACTTGCAGCTGTGCCCACGGTTGGCCACGCTGACGCTGGAGGGCAATCTGGTGTGCCTGCAGCCGGCCCCGAGCCCTTCCAACAAGGTGTGGGTGCTGGACACCCAGTCAACATCTGTTTGGGAAAGGGCCTCAACAGACTGGGGAGTTGTGCACCCACATGCACCCCGCCGTTCGTCTCTGTGGGCTTTTTATCGTCTCTGTGTGGTTCTGCTGGAGCCACCGGGCATATGCAGGCCCCCAGCAGCTGAGCCCACCATCTAGCACGGGCCACTCATAATCTGAGCCAGTTGTCCGCTCCGTAGCTGCTGCTTGATGGCACTATGTCCAACACTCCAAAGACAGAGGGTTCCTCGACCTGACCACGGGACCCAGGGCGAGGGCACACAGCCTGAAATTGTAAAGCACAGCCCTGCAGTGTCACTCTCCTCCTCCTCCTCTGTCTTGCCCCATGGCAGTTGGGGGAAGGGAGCTCAGGATAAAAGCTACCCTCTAGGGCTCAGAGTACCCAGGCTTTTTCTTCCCTGCAGGTACCCCAGGGCTACAACTACAGGGCAGAGGTGAGGAAACTCATCCCCCAGCTTCATACCCTAGATGAGGTGCCCATCGAATGCACCAACCTACCCACCCCCCGGAAGCTGAACCAGGACTGGCTCATGGTGAAGGAGGCCATCAAGGAGGGCAGCGTGCTGGATATTCTCCTCCCCAGGCTGGGTAGGGCAGATGGTGCAGACCCTACCATGTGCCCCGTCCCCACTCTCAGAGGAACAGGCTTCTACCAGCTCCCCTAGGCCACTCAAATGGGTGACTACATCTTGTACCCTTCCTGTCTTATCCCCGGTTCCCAGAACCATGCACATTGGCCCCAATCTAAGACATCCCCCATGAGCAGTTCCAGAGGGAGAGGAGAGGCTGTGATTCAGGGTCTCTCTGGAAGAAGATGGAGCCATCAGAGGCCAGCTCTGGGGCACATACTTTGCAGCCTGAGTCTGCGGCTGGATGGCTGGTATGAGCCCCACTGACCTCTGGTTCTGACCTTGGCCAGGTTGTTCCCATGGACCTACCATACACAAACTTGACCCATCGCTGTCCCTGCCTGAAACCCAGCCATGGGCTCTGTCCATGCTGCTCCCTGAGGGGTCCTCGCCCGAAGACCTGCTTCTTGAGAACTCTGCCCCAGAAGACACCACCAGCAACCTCACCCATGGTAACTGGCCTGCTTCGCCCAGAGCCCAGCCTGAAGCCCTTGACCCCAAACTAGAAATTGCCACACATTCTTCCCTAGGTGCTGGTCAAGTGCTCTGTGGGAACCCCACCAAGGGCTTGCGAGAACGTAGACACCAGTGCCAGGTATGCCCTCCCCAGCTCCAAAGGAGCCAGCACCCCCTCCCAATATGGACATCACCCATTGCACCTTCTTAAGTAGATTCTCCCACAGTGGACGCTACCCAGAACCCCTCCCTCCCACCGTACATCAGTGTTCACAGCTACTGGCCCTCCCATTTCAGGGCCAGGGTCCCCATTCCAGCCCTTTCCCTCCCTAGGCATGGGCATCCCCGGAGCAGCTGTCCCCACACAGGCCAGATCTAGCTACTAGCCCCTGCACCCCAAGGCCTGACGCTGCAGACAGCTATGACCTAGCCATGACTGGGTTTCGGGCCTGGAGGGACCCTGCCGTGCGGTTGGTGCATCCCCCACCCAGTCCTCCCCTGCGGTTGGCACCCCCACCCAGTCCTCCCCTGTGGTTGGCACCCCCACCCAGTCTTCCCCTGCGGTTGACACCCCCACCCAGTCCTACCCTGTGGTTGGCACCCCCCACGCAGTCCTGCCCTGCGGTTGGCACCCCCATCCAGTCCTGCCCTGCGGTTGGCACCCCCCCCACCTAGTCCTACCGTCATATACCCTGTCTGCTGCATGGTGGGGGAATCTGGGCTGGGAGCTGTCTTGACTGAGCAGCCACCAGTGCCCCAAGATGGCTGATGGAACCAGAGGCCAATAGACCGTCCCAGTCTCTTGGTGCGGAGATTGGGTCCCAGACAGGCATGTCTGCAGCGCTCTACCTCTCTGCTTCAGGCCCCTCGTCCACAGACAGCTGGAGGCCCAGCAAGAAGGACCCGCTCCCGTCTTGCCCCAGGACCCCCAAAGGGTCTCCGAAGAGCAAGAAGACCAGGCTAGACACAGGAATTCCCACAGTTCCCCAAGCCTAACTTCAGGTACTACCCCAGTGCCTGAGAGTGACCCAGCCCACCCGAGGATGCGAGTGCCACCTCACACTAGCAAACTTCAAGTCCAGTCCCTCTTCTGCCAGGCTCTGCGAAGGGCTTCGCACCCACACCATGGCACCCCAGGCCACCTGGGCAGATCGGAGGGGATTCTTAAGATGTAGCAGGGTGTAGCTCAAATTCAGAGGCATCTGCACCAGAAGAGGAAGCAACCCAGTTGGGGGGGGGAGCACAAGGAATTGAGGAATCTCCACAAGCAATGCCAGTTCTCAGAAGAGCAAATGGGTGTCCAAAGAGGAAGGCCACGAGAACTACTGGAAGACAGAGAGGTTAGGGTTCAGCTTCGCCCCAGACAGGACTGGCCTGTGCTGACTTAGGGGTGCAGCATTAACAACCCTGTCTGAAGTATATGGGCTTTGCAATGATGGCCACTGGAACAGCAGAGTCCCTTCACCCAGCGATTGTAGGAATCCTAGAAAGGACACTCATAGGCATGGGCAAAAAGAGCCAAGGCACAAAAACCCACAGTGACCCTCCCTGCGAAGTGACCAATACCTGGGCAGAAGCCAGGAAGGGGTTCCTGAGAGTTGAGATCAACAACTGACCCCCAGCAGACAAGGACTACCAAAATAGTGAAGAGCAGGGGGGCAGCGGAGGGAGGGCGCAGAGGGAGGCAGCGGAGGGAGGGGCAGAGGGAGGACAGTAGACGGAGGGGCAGAGGGAGGGCTGACAGGCATGGCGACAAGGGACACGCTTTGCAACAGTGGCTCCCAGGCTTCCCGCTGCGGGTGCCGGGCTGGGACAAGCACGTGGTGGCCCGGCCACCTGTGCCACCTGCACTATTGCAAAGGTTCAGGAGCTGGCCTGTGCCACTAGGTGCTCAGAGATTCAGGGGTGCAAGAGCCATCAAGGGTGGGGTCCAGAGGACCCGCAGCTAGAGTCCAGGCCTCGTGCTACCCCAGAGGTGGGCACGTGACTGCTGCCACGGCTTTCCTGGGGAGCAGAGGAAGCGGGGCAGCGAGGAGGGCCTGGCGAGACAAGAGTGCTGCTGCCTGTGGGCACGGTGGGCACTGAAGCCCTCAGCCTGTGGCACCACCGTCTCCAGGACACAGCGAACAACACAGTTCTTCATCAGACAAGTCCTCTCTGACATACTGTCTCTCTCCTTGCTCTCTAGAACTTTCCAGGACCTCAGACTTTTGCCTGATCCCTTCTCCCCCCAAGTACCCAATGCCGCCTGAGTCGGGCAGCAGTTCACCCCGGAGGTCTGCAGACCTGCCCTTCAGAGGACGTAGGCTCAGAGTCCTGGGCAGCCTGGGGGAGGGGTCTAGCCTAGGGGACAGGCTGACTGCAGTGGCCACCCTGAGAGCTCTGGATGTGTCCGCGGGCCCCAGTCACAGACCTCAGGGGTGTCCAGACCCCAAGCCAGCAGCCCGTGCCTCGGGCCTCCACTGCCTTCATCACCTAAACCCTATCCCCCCAACCCATTTCATCCCTTAGTGTGGCCCTCCTGTGCTGGGCTCTCTTGGCCCAAGGCAAAGGGATCCCACAAGAAATCTGGCCTCACTGACCCCAGTTTTGGGTGGATATCAGGTGGGAGGTGGGCCCAATACTGCAGTCTCCTGTTGGCGGAGGGAGGGCAGGGTTAGGAAGCAGCCAGGGCGCAGGACCAAGTATGCTAGGATCAGGCTGGGGAGCACTCAGCTCTGCGCACTGCTCTGCCCGTCCACCCTCCTCACTAGGAAGAACCAAATCACCTCCCCCGTGAGGTCAGGCTCAGGCCAGGTGGCCGGAGCAGAGGTCCGGTTCTCCAGGTATCCTAGGGCTCCGAGTTACCCATATGGTTAAAGTTCTGACCTACTAATCCTAGGCCTCAGAAGGACACAGGGCTCTCACACCACCCTGCATGGATTTGCCACTGTCCCCAAAGTGGGGGCAGGTCACTTTCCTGAGGATGTCTACAAAAATCAAGCAAATCATTTGCTACACTCGGGTGTACAGAAATGTGCTTTACTTTGCAAGCAATGGTTGGTTCAATAAAATATGCAGCTGGTACTGTCGGTCTGGCCTGGCCACCTACAGCCGCCGGCACAACTCCTCGGTGATGGGAGGGCAGCAGAGGAAGCGGAAGCCATATCTGCTCTCGGCTGTGTTCTGCACTGATAAGGCCACCATAGGGCAGCCGCAGTCCACGCTTTTCCTGCACACCTGTGGAGACGACGGGCCTCACAGTTGCAGTGACTAGGGCAGATGGCAGGGCAAAGCTAGGTGCATACTCACCTGGACCTTGCGCTCCTGCCTAGCTGGAGCATCTTCTTGGCACACGCGGGTCTCTGCCGAGTAGAAGGTGCTGAAGTGAGAGGGAGGGTTGTGGCCCCCACTCCTCTATGTGCCCGACACTCACCTAGGAGCACAGGCAAGATCTCTGACGGGGCCCTGGTGCCTTTGGTCTGCGCGGGGAGTTCTCCAGGGTGCAGGGGCTTTCTGATGCTCAGACTCGGCAAGATATCCTTTGGCCCAGTGGGGCGAGGAGGTCCTGGGGGCCGCAACCCGCCCACGGAGAGGTGCTCCTGGCGGGGACCCGGCCTGGAGAGGTGGGAAGGGCCTGAGGGATATCCTGGTCATTCAGGGCACAGGCTGGCAGGAGGCTGCCAGGCTACTAGGCGGGGCAGCAGTCCTGGCAGAGGCGGCGCCTAGGGAGTGGGGGACGGGTTTTGTGGGATAGGATCAAGGTGCCCACCCTGGCCTCCTGCGCCTGGCCCCAGCCTCCCGCACCCGGCCCTTGCGCCGGCGAGAAGGCCGGTGTTTCTGCTCCGTGGTGTCTGCATCGGGCGGGGCTTCTGAAATCGGGAATCGGTCGATGGACCAGTCGGTGTTGTCCTTGAATATCCTGGAGCCCAGGGTCACGCAGGGTGGGGTTTGGTGTTCAGTGAGGACCTGAAGGGCGGCAGGAAACACAGTTCTCTCCCTCCCGTCCCTTGAGGCCCGCACACCGGCGCCCAGCTAGGACCAGCACTGACCTGGCCCTGGGGGTTTATGAGCATCGTCACGCAGCCGCGGCTGGACTGGAAGTAGAAGGGGTCCTGGCCCAAGGACACGGGGAACTGTTTCTTGGTTCTGCTGGTCCCCTCGCCCCACACCTGGGAAAGGGAGCAAGGGGCTGCGTGAGGAGCTGCGCAGGCCAGGGACGCTGCAGAGGCTCATGGGCTGAGAGGACTCACTGTGATGTGGTACCCGGGCTCCAGCAGCGTGTTGGGTGGGAAGCGGTACATGCCCACCGGAAAGTCGCGGACCACCTGCTGTAGCACAAAGCCACCCAGGTCAATGGGCTCCGACTCTGACTGGTTGAGGATGCGGATGAACTTATCGCGGTGGCTCACGGCCACAATCTTCAGGCAGCAGCCAACAGGGCTGGGACAGGGAAGGAGCGTGAGCTGAAAGTGGGGCCACACCCACCGGTCTCCCTGCAGTCAAGGCTGGGCTCCTGCCTCACTTCATAGGGGGCCTTGCATGCTGGTGGTCAGAGTCTGTTCTGGCCTCGAGGACAGCCTTGTTCGGTGCTGCCAGGTGACTCTTCTGGAGATCTAGAAAAAGGAGGTTTTTAGAGCGCAGTCACAGCAAGTCTGCGTTGGGGGGTCGATATGATGGGAGATTCCCTGGGATTGAGATGCAGGAGTGGTGGCTGGGCCCCAGGAAGCCGGAGGACCTGGTCTGGGCTTCTGGGGGGGAAGGACAGAGAGTTAAGGGAGGCGGCAGCCCACTCCACCTTCCACGTGTCCACCGAAGCTTCCAGTTCCTGCCTGGATCTGCTCAGAGGGCGTTGGGTCTGGTTTCTGGGGTGGATGGCCCATCACTCTCTTCACTCGCGAATGCTCAGCGGGCTGGCAGCTGCTGGAGTCCGAGTCGGCGCCCCCAGAGCTGCTGGTGCCTCTCAGCGGCAGGTTGCTCCATTCCAGGCTCTTCCCAGGCTTCTCCGCTGGCTTGAGGGGGGACTCCAAGTCCCAGGTGTCCAGCACAGAGGAGGAGAGGACATGGGGCTGCCTGGGATCATGCTTTGCTCACTAGCTGCTCTGGCTCCTGCCCCCTCCCAATGCCCACCCAGCTGGTCCCACCCCAAGAGGGCGGGTACCCAGTGCTCTGAAAGCCCACATCAGACCCCGCCCACAGCGAGGCGGCAGAGGCCCGGGAGCTGCTACTTTGCTCCTGGGCCCAAGCTGCACAAGCGAGCGGAGGCTTAGAGGGCTGTAGAACTTGTCTGGAAACTGGTCCAATCGCTTCAAGCCAAGTTCTCCCTTCTCCCTGACTCCTGGGTACTCCCTGTCCAATGCGGTTACTTTTGTTCGGATGTGAAACTGAAGTTGGTGAAGAGATTGGGGTAACGGTGGGCGATGCTGTTCCAGTCTACGTCCTCCAGCCGGAAACTCTGGCCAGGAAACAACAAGTGTCTCTCTCCTGCAGCAGGGCTCCAGAGACCTTGTCAGGCATGGAGAGTGGCTTCTGTGGGAGTCCTGCTTACCTCCACAGAAACAGGGTTCTCATCATTCTCAGAGTCACTGGGGTCTCTGAGAACCTCTGCGGTGACCACCTGCAAAAAGGAATCACAGACTAGCTGGCCAGGGAGAACACGCTTTCCCCACGCAGTTCTTCTACTCTGTGTTAGAAGGGCAGAACTGCTGGGCCATGAGGGCTCCTGATGGAGCAATCTTAGAGGACAGGCTCTCAGGCAGCCCCCGGACAGACACCTGTCCTGTGCACAGAACACACGCATCAGTGTCTGGGGGCTCGTGGGCTAGGGGCTCAGGCTCACCTCCACACTGCCCGTCTGAGATCGAAGCATGCGCCCCAGCCAGGAGGAACGGGCCAGCTGCAGAAGGCACGACTTCTGGAATGACTGCAGCTCAGCCTCCAGCTGCTGTATGGCGCACAGATTCTGTTTCACTTGCTCCTCCAAGTTTTCTTTCTCCTGTTCCACCAGCCGGGGTGTTACCAGTGAGGGGCCTCGGGCAGCCAGCCCCACCCAGCCAGCCAGCCCAGCCCAGAGGCTGGGAACCATGGGTCTTGTCACTTCTCCCCTCACCATCTGAGCTTGTTCCTCTTTTGCCTTCATCTCCATGGTCAACTTCTGGATTTGGTTCTGCAGGAACTTGTCTTGATTTTTGAAGGTCCTAGTAGGAGGGGTAATCTCAGCAGCCCCCCTCGGTGGGGTTCCTGAGAGTGGATCAGCAGTAAGGGAAGCCCTAGTGCCCCCCATTCTGTGAGCACACGCACAGCGGGTCAGGGCGAGTTAAGCCCTGGCAGGTCTGAGCAGTGATCCACACACTCAAGGCTAGAGTTAGGTTATAGCACAGTAACTTGTTCAAAGTTAAGGTAGAGTCAGGCTTAGATTAGGACTAGTTAGAGGCCAAGGTCAGGATGAGGTGTGGCTGCCATCAAACACAAACTAGGAGTTAGGACAGGACAGGAGCTGGGTTGGGCTGGGGGCTTTGTTGCTAACCTCTCAGGGGGGATCCCTGCCACCTCCTGCAGGATGTGTTTACTCCGGGCATTCTGGCCATTGTGGACAACCCACCGCAGTGCCTGGATCTCTAGTTCTCTCTGTTCCCATAGCAGCCGCAGGGTTCGGGGATCCAGGGTCTCGGGGGTCAACCTGTAATTCCAGAACATCTGCTACTTGATCAGTCCTGGCCCTCTGGCTGGCCCAGCCCAGGATGCTGCCCTGTTCCCGCCTCCTTACTGCTGATTGACAGAGCAAGCCACAGGTGTGGATGTGGAAGTGCACTTGGTGCTCTGGGGACACGCGGGCATCATTGTGTCCGCAGGTACGCCAGCTTGGGACCCTGAATCACTGCCGACCGGCTTTCCACTGGCTGGGGCTGAGGGCATCCGCTCATATTCAGACTCCTGGCAAGACTTGGGGGCCATGCTTGATGTTGATCAGGAGCTGGGAAGGGGAGGTAAGAGTCAAGCCTGCCCTGTATCCCGGGAATGGGAATCCCATGTGGCTCTATGTATCGGAAAGGCCCAGACAGCGCTTTACAGGAGGGTCACTCTGAGGAGGCCACACTGTGTCTACCCTACAAGACTCAGACTGCTGGTCACTCCTGTGTTCTCTCTGTCTACTTCAGAGCTGAGCAGCATGTCCCCACATCCCTGCGGGCATCTTTCTGTCTTTTTCTCACAGCCTACAGCAAAGAACAGAGATGCTGCCCTTTGCCTGTGGTGCCCATTCATGTCCCCCAGCCCAGGGCTTCACCTCCAACACTCACCTGAGATCTGAGCCCACGGAAGGCTGGGAAGGGAATGTTGTATACTGTTGCCATGGATATCTCCACCCAAGGGGGGGCTGTTTGTTACCAGGATCCTCCAGGGAGACCCAGCCCAAGGTCATGAGCACACTTTCCACCAGCCCAGCTCGGACCTATGAGAGGCTAGCCCACTACCCAGCCAAGCCAAGCAGGACCTGTAAGAGGCTAGCCTACTACCTGGCCAAGCCAAGCAGGACCTATGACAGGCTAGCCCACTACCCGGCCAAGCCAAGCAGGATCTATGACAGGCTAACCCATTACCCAGCCAAGCCAAGCAGACCCAGGAACCTAAACAGGTCCCTGGAATCCCCCCAAGTCAGTGGCGACAGGTGTATCCTGAGGGGCTTCGGTGCCTGGTGGGTGAGCCCAGTGTGACAGGAAGTGTCCCAAAACTGTAGGTGGTGCTGAGGCATTGAGGATGGTGACAAGAGGGTGGAGGGCTGGACGGGCTGCACGGACGCGAACCTATGGCTAGTACTCACCCACCTGGCCCCCTAAGCCGAACCCTCACCTTCCAGTGTCCATTTCTACTTCGAAGTCCTCATTGGCGTCACACACACACACACACACACCTCGAAGGACATTCTCTGTGTCTCAAAACAAAACAGAGGCCCCTACATGTGTTCCTCCCTTGGGTGTCCGCCCAAAGCCACCTCCTCCGCCAACTCCCTCTGATTGTACAGTGCAAATGGCCATTAGACTGAGGGTCCAGCTGGCCACCAGGTCAGCAGGAAAGAAGTCTAAGGCCTGGGTCGAAACTCCCTTCGGCGAGAAGAGCTGGACATCACCAGCCCCAGAGGACCGGGACGCAATGGGGTGGGGGGATGTAGTCTCAGACAAAGACCTGGGGTTCTTTGTTTCAAGCAGCCTCAGGGTCAGTCCCCTCCCCCACCAGGGTCACAGCGTTCACAGGTCTGACAGCCCCTAAGAACTCCTCCTCCCTTCTGCGGGGGACTTCCAATCCTGTGTGTCCTGACATGGTCCCTAAAGGGGGCAGGACTCTCTACCGGGGTGGTCAGGGAAGGGAAGGGACCTTGGCCTCCGTGCCCCTGGGTGCAGGCCGGTTACAAGCTGCCAGTACGCCCTGTCCGTGGGCGGATACCCAAAACATGGAAACGCTGCTAAGGAAGTCCGCTTGGCGACTTGGGCACACACACCTGCGCATATCAGCCTAGGGCGGACCGCAGCTGTAGACGCGCTTCCGCGTTGTTCCCCGCCGTGGGCAGCGGCCCCGCCCCCGCTTAGGTTCCGCCCATACCTGGAGCTGGAGAGGAGGGGCGGGAGAGCGAGCCAATGGGGCGGGGCGAGGGGAAGACAGCCAATGGGAGTACGTGTAGGGAGGGAAGCGTGAGCCACCGAACTAATGGGGGTCCTGTGGGGCGGGGCATGTGCGCTCAGGCCAATGAGGCGGTGAGGCTGGGGCGCGCCGGGGCAGCAGGTTGTGGCGGCTCCCGGGCGCCCAAGTCCCGGAGGCTGGCGAGCACTCAGGTGAGCTGCGCGGGTCTCCGACCATCCCGACGGGCACCAGAGCGCTGGCTGCAGGAGGGGAAGTTGTTCTGGATCCAGAAACGCCGTGCTGCACCTGTGCCCGCCGGCTGCTGAGCCAGCACTCTGGGGTCTCTTGAGGCCGGGGGTCAGCAGTGTGGCGGGCCATGCCCCCAGCTGAGCGGAATCGCCCGGACCGCGGTACTGGCTGGGCAGAGGGTTTCAGGGCGAGGTGGAGATAGCAAGAGCTGATCAGGCCTGGGGGTCCGATAGAGTGGGGGTTGCGGTCTGTTGGGTTCGTGACTGTCTGCTTCTTGGGAGCCCAGGACAGTTTCCTCCCTCCAGGAGGGGGTGTTCCCAGGACAGCGGATGGCGTCGAGTTTGCCTGCGGGCCCTGTCGGATACCTAGGGACCACTGGCTCGAGGGGATACAGGGCAGTGGCGTTTGAGCCAGGTGACCTGGAAAGGAGGAGGTAGCGGAGGGCGGGTCGGGAGGCTTGGGGGGGGTGGACAGGAAATCCTGGACCTGGTTAATGATTCGCCTCGTCCCAGGCTTGGGTGTTGGGCAAGAAAAGGCTGGTGAACTGGGGGAATCCTCAAAATTCTCACCAGGACCAAACCAGTTTGCTGAGCCACTGCAGGAATGCATGGCCTGCAGGTGGGGCCGCAGGGCCACGGCCCTGACCAAGCTTTGACCCTCGCCTGTGTGCTCCCCTCAGGACAGGGATGGTCTTGGAGCAGGTGGCCATGGAGCTGAAGGTGTGGGTGGACGGCGTCCAGCGGGTGGTCTGTGGTGTCTCAGAGCAGACCACCTGCCAAGAAGTGGTCTTCGCACTCGCCCAAGCCATAGGTGAGCTCCCTGGGGACAAAACTGGGGCCGTCTCCCCCAGCACAAGGAAGGGGGGGACTGATTCTGCCTCCCTTGACTCTCTCAAGCCCTCAGGCCGAGCGGACAGAGAGGGAGGGTAGCTGACCTGTCTCTCCTCCGTAGGCCAGACAGGCCGCTTCGTGCTTGTGCAGCGACTCAAAGAGAAGGAACGGCAGCTGCTGCCACAAGAGTGTCCGGTGGGCGCCCAGGCCACCTGTGGACAATTTGCCAGTGATGTCCAGTTTGTCCTGAGGCGGACAGGGCCCAGCCTGTCTGGGAGGCCCTCCTCGGACAGCTGCCCACCCCCAGAACGATGTCCAGTTCGGGCCAGCCTTCCTCCCAAACCACGGGCAACAGCAGGCCGTGATCCACGCAGAGCATTGACCTTGGGTCTGGGATATCCCACCCTGCCTCCTGGCCTCTCCACGTCTGAGTCGGCAGCTCCGATAGCATCCTCAACAGGCAGCTTTGCAGATCTCCAGGGATTGGAACTCAGAGTCCAGAGGAATGCTGAGGAGTTGAGCCACGAGGCCTTCTGGGAGCAGGAGCTGCGGCGGGAGCGGGCCCGGGAGCGAGAGGCACAGGCGCGCCTGCAGGCGCTGAGTGCAGCCACTGCGGAGCATGCTGCCAGACTGGAGGCCCTGGATGCTCGGGCCCGTGCCCTGGAGGCGGAGCTGAGGCTGGCCACTGAGGCCTCCGGGCCTCCCTCGGCTGCAGCATCTGCTACCGAGCGCCTGCGCCAAGACCTGGCCGTTCAGGAGCGGCACAGTGTGGAGATGCAGGGCAGCCTGGCTCTGGTGAGCCGGGCTCTGGAGGCTGCTGAGCACGCGCTGCAGGTGAGACCAGGAGACTTGATTCTGACTCTCTTCCCCACACAGGCAGTGTGGGGGTCAGACCAGGAAGCCCGCTGCGTGTGGTCTTGCCCCTGAGGGTCCTGTGTGCTTCTAGGCTCAGGCTCAGGAGCTGGAGGAGCTGAACCGGGAGCTCCGCCAGTGCAACCTGCAGCAGTTCATCCAGCAGACAGGAGCGGCTCTGCCACCCCCCCACAGCTGGACAGGGCACCTCCTGGCACACAGGTCAGAGTCACTCCAGGGGAAGGTGGGAGGCGGGGGCCCTCCCTAGTGCTCAGCTGACCTACTCTGCCCACAGGACCTTCTACCTCCAACCAGAGAAGAGCCCGTCCAGGAAGCCCACCATAATCATGTCCTAGTGCCCGGCCTGAGTCCCGAAGGTACGCCTTCCTCACCCCAGCCCATGGGAAGGACGCCCCCTGTGCCCAGTCTCTTCAGCCCGCATCTTCCCCTGCAGTTCCTCCCGTGAGACAGAGCTCCTGGAGGTAATGACTGCTGCCCCAAGTGTCGCTCGATGAGGACAGAGCAACGCGGACAGGAGGAGTCCTTTCCCTTGAAAGGGGAAGCTGCGCTCTGGGGCTCCTGCTTCAGGTACCCTGAAGAGACGGGGGACAGCTCAAAAGTCACTGGGCCCCAGTGACCACTGTTCTTGCTGGACAGAATGAAGCGTGGACAGTGTATCTGTCCGTGGGCATTGTTATCCATATATGCTGCCTTCCTCTCCACAACACTTAAACCTCAATAAACTGCCTTTCAAAGGAGCTTGAGTGTGTTCTGAAGTTGGACCGGCAGGGTCTGAGGTCTAGAGCCAAGATCCACGTGGAGGCTGCTGGACGAACTCGGCGTCTTCTGGAGCTGGCCACAGCCAGCCTCCTAAAGCAGGTTTCGAGTCTGGTGCTTCTGCAGGGTCAAGGTGGGCGTGCCCAGGGGTCTATGCCTCCACTACTGTGAATCACCTGCCCCGTGTGTGTGTGTGTGTGTGTGTGTGTGTGTGTGTGTGTGTGTATTCGCATTCCACCTCCAGTCAAGGCTGGGCTTTTGCCTGGATCCTTCTTCCTCCTTGGCTTTCCTGGCCTGGGCTGTGCCCCACCAGCAGGAGGAACTGAAGATGCCGCGGGGACGAGCTAGACCCGCCCGTCAGGTTTGCTGAACACTCGTGGGGGCGAGCCCTGTGCTCCTGGTCAGGTCTGTGGCTCTTGGCTTGGCCACTGCCAGGACTCATTCTGCAGAGGAGTTTCACCTTGAAGAGGTGAGAGCTTCCAGGGCAGGGGCTCCCCACGTCCCTTCTGGACAAGTGTGAAGCTTACTTGAGAAGCTCTACATCTGACATTAGGGCAGGGGTTTTTCACAGCCTCATGCCCCTTAGGCCCTGGGCTAACAGTGGCCTCTCCCAGTGTCTTGGTCACCTGGGTAGGCGACATGGTCTCAACTCCTAGAACTGTAACTGGGACTGGAGGTCTTTGAGGAGCAAAACCATGGGTGAACTGGGAGACAGGATGGAGACACCTAGAGTATGAGGGTCTTTTTGCTCTGTTCAAGGGGATAACACATTTGGGAATAGCTCTGCTTCTCTCCAGGTGGCTCCTGAGCCGAGCTCAGTATCCCATTTCCTCTGGAGCAGGCTGGGAGGGGACATGGAGCTCCTGGGCTGGAGGATCAAGGAAGCCCCCCTTGGGAGCTGGGGAGTCTCAAAGACCAGGGCTGCCAGGAATCCACTGCTGAGAGGAACAAGTAAGACTGGGTATTTCCCGAGGCAGGGCACAGGGAAGAGGAGAGGCCAGGCAGCAGAGGGAGGCTGCCCATCTGGTGTCAACCGTCCAGAACCCATAGCTGTCTGCATTTCTGCCGGAGCCTGCTACAGCCTGGCCCTGCCTGACCTGTGGCCTCAGACAGGCAGGGCCTGGCGCAAGGTCACAGAGTGGACCCTACAGAGATCACTAGGACTGTGTGCTAGGGGAGGACTGGGATCTTTGGGGCCTCTACCACTCTCAGGAGGGCTGGAGACACTTCTTGGCATTGTTCCTCAGCCTTGTGGTTCACTGCCCACGCTAAGTACACAGACTAGTGGGTACATTGTCAGGTGCTCCCAGAGACCACCTCCAAACGGGGCCACTGGGGAGGAGTATGCTATGTCCTCCACGTTCTGTGGCCCTGATGGGAAGCAGACCCAAGCCAGCAGACACCACACACTCCCCATCCCCTGCAGCCACTGTCTGGGTGGAACTCTGTCCGTAGTGTGCTGTTGCTGATGGCCCTGAAGAAGCCACTGACTTTCCTTCATGTGGGTGGCACTGTGCTCTAGGGAGAGAAAGGGGACAAAACCCGCACTCCTCAACAGCTATTTTTGGTGGATAGAATTACACATCTCCAAAAAGTTGTCAGAGTGCTTTGGATCACCAATCAAACCTTTGAGTTACTGAAAAGTTCACTTTTCAATTTTCAACTTTACTCTGGAGACAACAGTATAAACTGTGCTGAAGCAAGGAAGTGTCGAGCTGCCCATCGATGTCTGTGTGGTCCCTAGTAGCACAGGACCTGGTTAAGCGGGGGCCGCCCCCTTAGGCATCGCTGAGAAAAGACTCTACCAAATATCAGTGTAGTCTGAACAGTGCAGCCAAAGGGAAGAAAGAGTTGGGCTGTCCTGGGACTCCTGTCTCGGTGTCATTCCCACCATGGAAGTGAGAGCGGGAGTGCAGATACACCACCCTGAAGAACCTGCTAAGGGTACCAGGTGGTGGCAGGGCAGTGTCGGCTTGGACTGGCCCCCTCTGCTCTATCCATCACCCAACTCCCTCAGCTCCTGAGAGCACGGACTGGTCCTGCTCAAGTGGCCTGGCCCTATAGCCTTCTGCGTGCTTCACGTTAGGCCTGTCCCTGTGCCTCTCGAAGATGTCCATAGTGCCCACCCCTTAAGTAGAAGTAGAAGCAAGTGGAAGCTCCCAAGCTGTTAGTCTTCCTGTGGGAAGTCCCAGAGGCACCCGAAGCGGTAAGTAGGTCCCGCAGTCTCTGGTCGGGTGGCTGAAGATCAGGATACATGTGCCTGCCAGGGTTGTCCGGGCTTGCGACCTCGAAAACGGCCATCCAGGGAGCTGCTCCCCACAGCCTGGCACATACGAGAGGAAAGTTCCCTCCAAAGCGTGTCAAGCCCAGCCTCAGTTCCATACTCGGAGGGCAGTCGCCCCCACCCCCCATCCTGTCCCACAGCAGACCTCTCCAAGTAGCTGGCTACGCTTGCCTGCGGGCCCAGGTGTGCGCCCTCTATCCCACCATGGCGGTCTGCCCGCCTGCCCGCCAGACCCAGGGCACCGAAGGGCCGTGGGTTTGTGCTGCCCGGGTGCAGATCAGCCGCTGTCACACGCACAGTGGCTCCACAACAACACAGTGTGCGGTGGGCAGTGGCTGTCCTGCGCCTGGAGGAGTGATCCGGTGGACGGGCAAGTGGAGGAGTCGCCCCCCCCACACCCACACACACACAGTCCCCTCCAACTTGGGCAACGAAGCCACTCCGCCCTTGTCCCACCCAGGCCCCACAGCCCCTGGGGAGGGCCGCCCAGGAGGCGCGTCCCCACCCATCAGCCTGGTACCCATCCGGCTTCACCTGCGACCCCGACGCAGGGCAGTCGCTGGTTTCGGACCAACTTCGGCGGCGGCCCTGGCCACCCTCACATCCCTGGCGGGCCCCACTCGATTCCTAGCACCCCGCCCCGTATGCAAATGAGACATCCCACAGCCAATGGCCGGCCGAGCTGGGCCCGCCCTGCCGCGCCGAAGCCAGTGGGTGGAAGGGGGGAGGCGGTGCGCCCCGCCCACCGCCAAGCCGCCCTTCGCGGGCGAGGCCGGCGCGTTCCTTTCTGCACGTCGGCCTGGGGCGGGGCTGCCACCTGCCGGGCGGGGCCTGCTGGGGGTCGCGGGCCGCCTCGCGGGCGTCTGCTCCCGTCAGTTCGGCGGTGGTACAACCCGAGGCAGCCCCCCTCCGGCACGGTGGTACGACCCGAACTCCCAGGCTGCCAGGCTTCAGGGAGGGGGCGCGGCCCGGCTGCGCTGTGGTCCTAGGCCCCCAGCGACCGAGCCGCGATCGAGGCGGCCGCACACGTTGCCCCGCCCCCCAGCTGATGTCCCCCCGCGGTCCCCGAGGACCGCCCTCCTCCGGAGCACGCGGCGGCTCCCCCACCCCCCGCGCTCGGACAGTGCTGAGAGGGGCCTGGGCCCGGGCCTCACGGTGCCCTGGGGACGCACGTACTCCCCTTGCCTGTCCCACGACGCGCGGGCCTCTCGGGCTGCCAGGAAGGAGCTTGGATTCCGTCTGATTTACAGGACCGTCCCCAAGGACTGGGACTCCCCGTCCCTCCGGTGGAATCTCCCGCCGGTGACAACTCGGGAGCCTAGCCCGGAGGGGCCGCAGCGCTTGTCCGCTTGTCCCTATCTTTGGGGAGGATGAGGCAAGAGCACCTGTGAGCACGCAGAATATCGAGGCAGGGATGCTTTGCTTAGTGCAGAGTTGGCTTGAGATGTGCAGTTCTCCAACTTCTAGGTGGAGATCCACCGGGAAGACAGGGGAGACTTGATTCCCCCTCACCCCAAGTTGTCCCTGATGTGGAATCCTGGCGCGCCCAACGCCTAGTTGGGCAGGAAGGTGCCTGCTGTCCCTTTGCTGGTGAAGCGCAATCAATGCTTAAGCCTTGGTCTTCCTCTTCCTGGCCTGCCAAAAACCATTCAGTCTTCCACACCTGCTTAGATTCCCTCCCTAGACAACACCCCTCTCTTTCTCTAGACATCTCCAAGGGGCCCGTTTGCCTGCCCCTCCCCCCAGTTGTCCTGGTCTTTGGCTCACAGGCCAGCCCCCTCAGCCACCTGCTCCCCTGACTATGCCACCTGTGTTCTGCCCTTCCACCCTCTGCCCGGTTCTCTGCCTCTGTGGCCGTTGGGCATTCCCTGGTTTCCTATAGACGAGGCTGGGCCTGCCAGCTAGATGCTGGGACCTCACCCAAACCCGGAGAGCCTGGAGTCAGAAATTTAAGCATGATGTACAGTGTGGTCCTCTTTGGATGGAGCACACAGAAGCAGGGGTTGGTGCAGATCTCCCGGGAGTCAGAAGTAGATGGGTCAAGCCAGGTGTGGGGTGTACACCTGCAATCTCAGCATTCAGCCGACAGAGGCGAGAGGATCATTGCAGGTTTCATAGTGACACCCTCTCTGAGAGACATCCAGAGAGAGAGAGATTGAAGGGTAGGTAAGGCCTGGATTATACAGTGCTAGCTGAAGCTTGTGGCTGGCCATTATTCTTACTAAAATTCCATTAACTATGTCAGGCCCAGTGTGACAACCCATGAAGCTATCTTGCAGCTGAGGAAAAGGAAAGACAGAAAAAAAAACCCAAAAAGACGGAAATAAAAAAAACAGTTGGATGGGGCTGGAGAGGTGGCTCAGGGGTTAAGCCTCTGCCTTGCAGGCAGAAGGTCCTGAGTTCAGATCCTTGACCCCATGTATAAATGCCAGGCAGAAGCAGGGGCGGCCTGCGATTCTGGTCCTGGTAGGGTGGAGCCTGTGAATCCTGGGGCAGAGTAAACGAGGAGGTGGAGGCGGTCCATGGTGGTTCCCAAATTCACCTGTGGTTCTACACACACATACATACATACATGCGCACATACGCACAACTGAATACATACATACAAACGCGCACACACGCACAACTGAATAAATAAATAAATAAAAACTTATGTCTGACTCCTAATAGCTAGGCTCTGCAAACATGAGTTTATCTGAAAGAAAAAAAAAATCTCTGTAGATAGTTAAGTGAATGCTTTTGAAATGGGACCATCCTGAATTCACTGGGCAGCCCTAGATCCATTTGTCTTTATAAGTAAGAGTGGAAAGACATAGGAAAATTCATAAGAAGATGTGATGCAGCCACCATCAAAGAAAGCCTGTACCCTACAACTGGGAAGGGTCCTTGCCAGATCTCTGTGGGAGCATGACCCTAGAAGCCTTGAATGCTGGATTTCTGCCTCCAGGCATATGAGAGAATAATTTTCTGTGGTTTTTAAACCTCATATCTTGTGGGCAAGGACACTCACAGCTGCCTTGCCGCCTCTCTGTCACCTCTGGGGTTTGGATCCCCTGTTTTCATCAAACTCGCCCCACTATTCCCCCTGCTTCAGCCTTCTTTGGACATTCCACCTGGATGGGGTGGGGCAGTGGCAAGGCCTAGACTGTTCAGCATGCATAGAGGCCTGACGACAGGGGAAGCGCTGGGGGCTCTGGGAAGCGGTTGATCTGCCCTGGAAAGAACAGAGGAAGCACTCAGCATCCTATTTGCATTCTCCTGTGCATGCCAGGACCATGCCTGCTGTTTCCGTGATTGTGCATGCATGGCGCAGGAACAGCATGCACCAATGCATACTAGAAACCCACAGACTCTTCCTGGGGCGGGTCCGTGTAATCAGGTTGCATGCACGTGTGCATCCTGGCAGGAATGTGCGAGAAGTGGTCAACAGGCAACCCCATCTATACCCAAGAGCTGGTAGCACTGTTGTAGGGTTCGTATGTGGGACCTGTGTGTGGGCAGGTCTGGAGTCAGGCTGGGGGAAATATCCGTTGAGCAAATGGGTATGTGTCTGTGCCATTAAGAGGTTCTACCTCTGAGCATGATTGGTACGCTCTGTGATTCCATTACTCGGAAACTGAAGACAGGAGGCCTAGGAGTCCAAAGGTCAGCCATGCTATATAGCAAGTTAGAGGACAGCCTGAGGTACATGAGACTGTATTCTAAGTAAACGAACAAAGAAAAATAGGTGCTAGTCCATAGGTTTGACCGAGTCTGGCTTGGGTGCTCCTTGCCAACACCTCTCCTGCACTTGATGATCAGCGTGGATTGCAAGGCTGGGTAGGTTGTGCACGTTTAAAGATGCTAGACAGATGTGGCACTACCATTTCAGGGAGGCCCTAGCCTGGCTCCCAGCTACGGACAAGCCTAGGCACGCACAGACATGCCCCAGACATCTCCCAACAGAGGACCATGCAGGCAGAGGGATGAACAACCAATGGGAAGCAGTCATCTAACCTGCCCCTGCAAAGAACACCTAGTAAACAGTTAAATGACTGGTGGCTGCCCCCCCCTCCCCAGGAGGGATGGCAACACCTGATTGGACCCTGACCCCATATAAGCCCAAATGCCCTTAATGATTCTGAATCTGCTGTAGCTCGTCTCTACTTGCTTCTCACCTGATTCACAGAGTCTGGTGGTGACCCCATTGCCAGCTTGCCCATTCGCCTCGAGGCCCCCCCCTACTGGCCCAGTAGGGGGTTCAGCAACAATTGGCACCCAACGTGGGGCTGCCTTCAGTGTAGACAAGACACCCACTCCGTTAAAGTTCGGTGAGTTGCCCCTTTGGTTTTGTGTTCCTGTGCTTACGGGACCTGAAGGTGAGCAGGTGGCCCCCTCCTCTTCCCCTTTCCCTGATTGTCCTTAGGAATACAAGCACTCGCTTGATTTGCTGATGATCAAGGAGCCCCAATTGTTCATTTGATTTCCCCACCATCAAAGAGCCCCTTTAAAACAAGGCTTTCCTCTGGTGAGTTCACATGAGAAATTGGTCCCCTCAGAACTCAGAGCCCAGGCTCAGCCTGACCTGGAGGCACCATATGTGCATATGGCCCGGGGCTGGGGGTGGGGGGCGTAGTAAGGAACTCTGGAAGTCCCCCACCAAGCATAAGACATTTGGACCTGATACATTCCTTGTCTCATCTGCACCTCTTTTGGACTCATCTCTGTTCCTTAGAAAAATGGGCTAGAAGACTAGAGGCCTGGAGGTTAAGTGTGCTAGCTGAGAGGAATTCTGGAATGAGGCTGCAGTTTTAGCTAGCACCTTGGATCCCCCCAGAGAAAATGTGGGAACTGGACTATGGATAAGAATGTTTTCCTTGCTAGATGTTTTTTCATAATTAAGCTAAGCTGCTGGACTTAACTAATATGAGGTCTTGTTTTAAATAAGGTTTTCCTAAATGTTAATGCGCCTTTGATAAAGTTTTCAAGGGTAATTTTAAGAAAGTTGCTGGTAAATTGTACAGTTGCTGGTAAAATGTTGTTCATGTGTTCCGTGTTTACATGTGTGTCTTGTGTTTGTGGCCACTTCAATTTTTTTTCATTTCTGTTACACGCTGGTATAAAAATTTTGACATGCCATTTTAAAATACATGTATGCATACTTAAAAATAAGAACAAATAATTTTAATAACATCTAAGGCCTTAACTAGTTATGTTTTATATCGATCACAATTGTTTTTCTGATAAATTATGAGTTTTCTTTCATGAAAAATTTTCTTGCTTGGTTTTGATCTTTTTTTTAAAATTTTTTTTATTATTATTTATTCAATTGTGCATGTGAGGTGTATGTATGTGCGTGCACGTGCGAGTGTGTGTGTGTGTGTGTGTGTGTGTGTGCGTGTAGAACCACGGGCGAATTCGGGAACCACCATGGACGCATCCACCTCCTTCTTGTTTACTCTGCCCCGGGATTCACAGGCTCCCCCTACCAGGACCAGAAACGCAGGCCGCCCCCGCTTCCGCCCGGCGTCTATACGTGGGATCTGGGATCCGAACTCAGGACCTTCCGCCTGCAAGGCGGAGGCTTAACCCCTGAGCCACCTCTCCAGCCCGGTTTGGTTTTGATCTTTAATGGGACTGCAAGTGAAAATGCCATTGTGTTTTTAAAGGTTTTTTCATATGTTCCCAAAATAACAAAGCCACTACGATATTGTTTGATCGAACTTTCTCATTCCTCTGACTTCTTTTATAGAATTTTATCCCATCAATCTAGCAGCCAGGAAAATATAATTTCATCTAAAAAGTTCATTGGAATTTATTCCTTCTCTTGGTATGTATGAGCTCCCTTTCTTGGGGACAAATTTGCTTTTCTAATTACATGTTCCCATGTGTATGCCTGCTAAGGTGGAACAGGAATTCAAGCCTGCAATTTAGTCAGACCCCCCCATTCCTTTGAAACAAAGAAGGATAAATGCTGGACCCAGCATAATCTTTTCAGGATCTTTTCATTTGGGTCAACTCAAGTTTATGCTTCCTTTTTCCTTGCAAGATTTTGGCCTAAGTTACTTAAGGAGTTTCTCTGAGGATGCATCTGCCTAAGGGGATAGATAAACTACTAGCAGGCACGCCCAAGCTGACAAACTTGAAATTCCCTTCCCTGCAGGAAAAATGAATGCTGGCTTTTTACTTAGATCTGAGGAGTGATCCTAAGGAGGACTAATTCAGATTGTTCTGTACAAAGAATCAGACAGTTCACATCGTTTTGGACAGGTTTTAGAGTGAGATCTTGGAGATTTACAATAGCCAGAGGAGAAAGGTCTCCAATATGTAAATTATTTACAGCTCTTGGCTTTTATACTTTGCAAGCACGTGTTCTTTACCAACTCTTGCTTGTACCCACAGTAAGACTGCTAAGCTTATTTGGTTTATCCCTTATGCCTCCTCAGTTATAATGGTTTAATTCTTGTGTAGATCTTGGAGGCTCAATTTATCTGTGTTTTGTCTCTTTTAAATGGACCTTGAAGTAATAAAGTCATCTATGAAAGACCGCTAGACCATCCCAGCACTTCATAAATGAGGACATCAGACTACCCTCACTTCCATCGCCCCAGCTCAGCAGAAAGTAGCCAGAGTGATCGTCGCCCCTCTTCCCTTGAGCAGTCTGGGTCCTCAGAAAGTTAAGGGGTACAATAGGCAGGTCAAGAAAAGTCCATGCTGGGACAGTCTCTAAGATCTCTTTGACATTCTGGAAGGTCATCCGCCACTGCTGGAAACACCAAGGGAACACTTTTGCTGAGGAACTGACTTGAATCCTCCCAGAGATAAGCTAGCCAACTTCCCTATGTAGGGATTATGGAGCTCTCCGTATTCAACAAACAACTTGATCTCTAGCTTCACCTGGGTCTAAGGGAAACTGGGTTGGGCCCAACAGGAGTTAACCAAAGAGAAAAAGCCAGTTTCCCTGGGCTTGCCTAGGTGTACAGATATACCTGGCCCTGGCAGCCATCTTTGGCGCTCTAGCCCCTCAGGGCCTTCTAGTACTATGAGTCCATTTTTAGTTCCATGCCTGTTTCTCATGGATTCCACGAGTGTTTTTTTCTAGCTGCCTGCTTCTTATAAGTTAGTTAATAATTTTTTGAGGTAGTTCAATAATTCTTAAAAGACAAATTTTTGAAGATAACCTACAAAAATATTGGGGACTTTCTTGCAGCAGAAGTTAGAAGGTTAAAAACATTAATGGACTAGTAAAGGCTCTACTCGGTATTGGTAACTGCAGAGATTTTATTTTTTAAAGATTGCTAATCTAAAGAGACATGACCACGGACATGACCATGTGCTACTTGTTTATTCCATATTTAATGTCTTGGTCTCTACAAAAAAAAAAAACCTTTTACTAACCCGTGTTGTAATTAATATATATATTTGGCTCTAAAAGATTTTAAAGTATTACAATTAACTGAAATTTTTATAAAGTATTTATATTATAAGGTTCATGTATTTTAAAGATACAAAACTTGGGTTGCTTAATGCTAAAGTAGTTAAGTAAATTGAGAGCTACAATATCTTAGATTTCAAAGTATACATTTATAAATGATTATATATAAATGTATATTGTCTAAAAAAGTCTTTCAAGTAGTTGATACTTTAAAAAAACCTTAGTTTTAATGTCTGTTATGGAGGAAGAAAACTGCTTTTTAATTGTTTATAGTGAATACATTTGTGTTTTTAAGAAAAAAAATGTGATTAACTGTAGCTTGATCCCTGTTGTGCACTGCTTAATTATATTGGGGAAAAAATCTACCATAGATGTTAGTTAATACTGATACAATACTAATTGATATATCATGATATAATTTATTTCTTGCAAGTTTGAAATATGTACAATTTGGGGGGTTATTTTATGATTTATAAATAGCTTTTTTATAGAATTGTTATTACCACATATAAAATAATGTAGTAGAGATTGTACAGACCTTAAAAATTAGACTGTTATAACTAGTAGTGTAATTAAAGAATAATTTAAGACACTACAATGGGGACAAATGAAATGGGAAAAGCTTTGAGTGAGTTGTCATCATTAATGAGTATTTCTAGTTCTTTTCCAAAGAGAAAAGGTGGGGTCTCTGTCATCTTTAATATTTTGATTTACTAGTTTTTGCTCGTGTGGCTTTAATGTTTTCAAGTCATTCCCATCTTAAATCAAGTTACAATATTGGTTCACAGAAGTGCCATACAGTTATCCTCCTGGGTGTGATGTACTGAAAAGTTAGTTTTTGTCCTTTTTCTTGTCTACCGGGTCTCCAACATTTCCAAGGCTCATGAACAACTTTCTCGGTACATCAAAGGACCTTGGTCTCAGGCCTTCCTTAATTACTCATTGACTTTGAGTCAACAGATAGAACATATTAACATGATGCATGTGGTTCTCCTGCTTATAGATATTGGGTTTGTAACCAGAATCTGGAACAACTTTAAAAGGCTGTTTGATCCGTCTTGGATTGCAATTTAAGCTATCATAGGAGGAATTGTTCTTATATTAATTATATTGGTTAAGTGTTTCCTTCAGCACATCTTGCAGCAGTGCTCCATCAACAAGACCACACTGCAGGCGCTTATGGCCCTTGAACATCCAAGCCATGGCCCTCCTAGAGACGTGGTTGGAATTTGGATTGCAGAGATTCGTGAGGCCTTGGTCTAATCTACTATCCACATATCCTGACATGCCTTTCAGAGCTCTTCTGGACAGCTTCTCTGCTTATCCCACCCACAGCCTCTCTGCCTGCTCCACCTACAGCCTCTCAGTCGACCCCTGCAATGAAGAAAACCTGTTTTTCTCTGCCACCTTGAGTTCCCCTTTGGGACCATGATTCCTTCACTGTGATGGTCTCATGACTGGTTAGTCAATGACGGGTAAGGCTCCACACGAGAGTGGTGACCAATCCAAGCCAGGCACAGTCAGCCATATTCACGCAGGTGAAGAGGCTCGGGGTCACCCCAGCTATCATGGTCCCTACTGAAAAAATTTATAAATAAATAAAAAGGTGAAATGTGGCACTACCAATTGAGGGAGGCCCTAGCCCAGCTCCCAGCTACCGACAAGCCTGGGCACACACAGACATGCCCCAGACATCTCCCAACAGAGGACCATGCAGGTGGAGGGATAAACAACCAATGGGAAGCAGCCATCTAACCTGCCCCTGCAATGGACACCTAGTAAACAGTTAAATGACTGGTGGCTGTCCCCCCGCCCCCCAGGAGGGATGCCAACACCTGATTGGACCCTGACCCTATATAAGCCTAAATGCCCTTAATGATTCTGAATCTGCTGCAGCTCGTCTCTGCATGCTTCTCACCTGATTCCTGGGGTCTGGTGGTGACCCTGTCCCGGCTTGTCCATTCGCCTGGAGGCCCTCCCTCCCCTCCCCCCTGCCCCCTCTCCACGCTGACCCAGTGGGGGATACAGCAACAGAGATACGTTCTTTTGATATTACTGAGTCAGCATGTGTCGTTATGACAACGTGTGTTCTATTCAGCAGCCCTTCCACAGCCACCAAGGGCAGTTGCAAAGGGAGCCAGATTGGCCCTTGTCCACGGGAGCTCCAGGTTCACCAAAGTACCTTTTTCCTTCCTAGGGGTCTGTGTTGATAGGGGCTTCTCTAGCTAACGTCTTCTGCTGATGGTTTGCATGAAGAGATGAGGATGTGCAGAACCCCAAGCTGGGAGGGAGGAAAAAATGTTTGCTGCAGGTGAGAGTGGCATGCTACCCTCTCTACCGTTCTGGACGTTAACTGAAGCTCTCTTCTTCTACTCCCCCAAGCAGCTCACGATGACTTCAGAGGCAAGTGTGATCGTCATCTTCCCCGGCTTCCAGCAGTGGACACTGAGGCACCGACGGGGTGAGAAGCTTAAGTAGAGCCGAAGGTCAGAGGACCCGGGTTTGCCCACTGCATCTAGATTCAACTGCATGGAGCACAGAAAGGAGAGGACTCTGGGCGCACCGTCCTTTGTTTCACTTGACTGAGACCAACGCTGACATATCTCCCACCGTGAGCAGAAAAACACCCTTGTCTTACCTTCTCAGCTACTTCTACTTTTCTCTTCTTGCTCACGGAGCCCATTGCAAACAATCACTGGGCCTAACAATTTTTTTATGCTTCCTCCTGTCAGCCTCTGCCCCCAGGGATAATCTCCAGGGCCCCTATGTCTCTCTCTCAACTTCCTACCCCCCTTTCATGAGACAGGGTCTCAGGTAGCTAAGGCTGGCTTTAAACTCCTTGTGTGGCCAAAAACCTTGAACTTCTAACCTAGCCCTCCACTGCTTGCATTATGGAGACCCACTACCATACTTGGTGTATGGAGTCTCATGCATCAGACCCTGACTGTGCATGCTCCCTCCAACCTGAGCCCCATCCCCTGACCCCAAGCCCTTTCTGCATACTCATGCTTACTTTCTCTCTTTTGGTTGCCCTCAAGCTCCCTCAACTCCTGGGTTCTGAGTCTCCTTTGCATATTCTGGACCTTTAACACCTGGGGTTCAGGTGGTGGACTCCCCCCACATACCATATTTTATCACAAAGTAGCCTTTGGTCTATCTGATCCTGGAGACTCTTCCAACTTCTCCCTCCTGAGTATATTCCCTCCCTTCTCACATCTTCCCTTCCCTCTTCCTACCCATCCCACTCTTTAGGAGTCCACAGATTCTGTCTTCCTGTCCTGTTAGGGGCCAGCCACAGTGGTGACTAGGCCACACAATGACCAGTGGGGACAAGTGAGCCAGCACTGCCACCTGCTTCAGACCCTCAGCCTTGAGGTCCATCTTCTTTTCTTTAATTTTTTTTTTAACTATTTTACTTTTTAATTTGAAAAAAAAAAAAAAGGGTGAAAGAGAGAGAAAGTGAGAGAGAGGGAAGAAGGGAGGGGAGAAAAAGGGAAAAGAAGAAAGGAGAGAAAGAGAGAGAGAACATGCACAGGGCAGAAAGCAGAAGCATGCAGATGAACATGCCACGGTGTTTGTGTTTCCCCAGAGGATTACTTTGGGATGTCTGTTCTTTCCTTCTACTACATGGAATGTAGGGGCAAGATGGCGGTCTCCAGGCTTCTGTGCAGATGTCTTTACCACTGAACTGTCCTGCCAGCACTCAGCCTTTTCATTGTCTACATTCTGTTCTCAACTCCACAGTCACCCTTAACATCCCATTGACACTAGACAGTCCTCTCAGACTTCTGCCCCTAACTCTGCCATGGAACCCAGGGGTCTTATGCATGCTAGGTAAATGCTCTACCACTGAGCTGCACCCACAGTCCATGTCCTAGTTTCATTCCTGTAGTGTAATGAATACATGGCCTAAGCAATTTGGGGAACAAGGGAATTTTTATTACAGCGTATGAGTTCAGGTCACAGTCCATTGTGATAGCAGGCAAGTTCAGACCAGTATCAGGAGCCTAGAGAACTGACCACACTGTATCCACAGGAAGAGCTGAGAGAGGGGAGAGGGCCAAAGCATACCAAAATCCAAACCCAGGTTTTCTCCATCTTTATTCACCTGCTCAGGGAATGGTCTCACCTACTATGGACTGGATCTTCCCACATCAACTGAATAATCTCCCACTGGTCGCTCAGAGGCATGCCTAAACTAATATTTCGTTAAGTTTGCCTAAAGACTTAGTTCTTTTTTGTCAAATACACCTAAAAATAACGGATACAGTCCCGTTCCGTGTATTTATCAGAGCATGAATCGCCTCCTGCCCCATATAGTTCTCTACAGCGCTTTATGATTTCCTGTGCTTCTCTGCGCTGGGCTAGAGGGGATCGAGGACCCTCAAAACACACAGGTCTATGTTGAGGTTGATGGACGGACTGCCAGGGACAGCCAGAGTGACCTTTTCACTCGCACTCTCGCCTCGCGACGCGGCTGAACTCTGCAGCCAGGCAGTGGCTTCAGGTGGGGGGAGCAGGGAAGGGCAAGGCCAGCGGAGAGGCGTGGCTACGCCGCGGAAGCCACGCCCATTCCCTCAGGCCCTCAGGGGGGCTGTACCAACTGCACGGGGGTGGCGACATGGCCAGGCGGGTGCCGACGCGAGGTGAGCAGCACACGGCATCTCTGGACCCCGGTCTCTCTGGAGCGTGCCCTGCACCAGCCTGTGTTACGAGGTGCAAAGGCCACTGGACGCCTAGATGCCCTCGACGGCGGCTTCTTCCCCGCTCTGGCCCCCCAGTAGAACCCATCAACCGGCGCGCAGGGAGGCCCCGGAAGTCGGCCGGTGCGCTTCCGGGTCGGGAGGCGCGAGGCTGCGGCGGCGGCGGCGGCGGCGGCGGCGGCGGCGGCGGCGGGCCTAGTCGGGCTGCGGTTCGGGCGGCGGCGGCGGGAGCGCCCGGGAGCGCCCGGAAGGCGCGAGGTTCCCGGGTATGTGCGGTGGCCGTGGCGGCCCGGGGTCCCCGCACGTCGCGCCTTGTGGGCTGCCGCGGGCTCCGTGCGCTTTGTCTGCGGCCTTCGGGGCGGACGAGGCCTGCGCCGCGTTGGCCGCGGGCCGAGCCAGAGGCCGGGCGGGCGGGCGCCGGAGCTCCGCAGCCTGGGCCCGGGCCGCCGCGCCGTAGCCGGAGGCCCTTGGGCCGGGCCGGGCCGCGCTCCGGGGCCGCGGGGACGGGCCTCGAGCAGCCTGGGCTTCGCACGGGAGAGCGTTGCCCCTTGGCCCCCGGCGGCCGTCGCCCGCGCCGCCCGCGCCCTCGGGGTGGCTTGAAGTCCTCAGCGGGGTGGTCTGCAGCGGAGCGGGTGGTCGCGTCCCGGCGCAGGTGGGCCGCGGCAGCTGCCCGCTCTCTGCAGGGGAGGCCGAGCTTTCCTTCCTCCTCCTCGGCGGCGGTTAGCTGGTGTCACGGGGAAACAGTCTGGTGACCCCCACTCCACCAGCGGCCGGCAGCGGGAGACTTGGAGGGGGACCCCCGGAACTCAGCGGTGTTTCTTTCCCCCTTGGCCACTCGACCTTCGTTCTCGTGGAGAGAATGCGAGTGCAAACGGCCGCATGTGACACTCGTAATGCTGTGCGCCCGCGCCAGCCCCCTCTGTAGCCGTGGCCCGGAGATGGAGCCCAGCGCAGTTTCCAGCCTCTCCGTGCCCAGGGTGGCATATGGGGAGTGACGAATAGTGAGGTCGGCCGGGTGGGCGGGTTGCGGCTGCGCTTCCTCGGCTCATGCTGCACGCGCAAAGTTGGGTCCCGGTGCGCTTGGTGCGGTGCCTCCTTCTAAGGCCCGGATGGCTTGTTCGCGGTGAGGCTGAGCAGCTCAAGGCCCCTGCGTGTAAAAGAACAAGTACTATTTGCGGTTTTCTTTTTGCCTTTCGCCTGCTCACAACCTCAAGGCCGAGGAGAGCAACAATGGCCCTTCCCTCAAAGGCCTTCCGGCCACACTATGGGGTTCAGGGACTGGGAAAGGACTGTGGGCTTCCCTGGCCCATAGTCCCCTGACCGCGGTGGGATGGTGTAGCAGGGTCAGTTGCCGGAGTGGAGACTGCTGGAAAGACCCGAACCTCTTAGTCAGGAGTTGTTAGCAGTGTCTGATTGAGGTTCCTGGCCAGGGAAGAGACACCTGTATTCCTGCTGCTGGCTCTGGAAGCACCTTTGGAGGCTGCCTGGGTTCTGTTCTGGGGAGCAGGCTCCACTGTTAGGGGACAGGAAGGGTTGTCACTCAGCCTTAGCTAGAGCTTCCCACAGTCATAGAGGAGGGCTGTATGGGCCTTTGAGGGTCCCAGGACTTCACCCACTCAGCTATTCTGCAGAAGCAGGGACTGACGCAGGCCCTCCTCTTCCATGACACTAGTTCTGGGCAGCCAGAGAGAAGCCCGGAGCTTCACCTTGTGTGTGAAGCGCAAGGATCAAAGCAAGGATACGCTCTTGGATAGTCAGACCTTGGAAAGAACAGTCCCTTGGCTGGCCTTGGGGTTCTGCTTCACATTGCACAGTGTTTACTGACAGGTGGAGCACGGACACCCTCCTCCCTCAGCTGGCCACTTGCTCAGGATGGTGTGAAACACGGTGGGGGGTTAAGGGTGGGATAGAGTCAGTCCTGGGTCTTGTATCTGAGCACTAGAGGCTCTGCTGAGTGCTATCCTGTGTCCTCCTCCGCCCTCCCCAGAGGAGGAGCCGTGCTGTGTGTCTTCTGCTGTCTCTGTCTTTCTGGACATGATTTTCAGCAGAAGCTTGTTCCCAGGACTCCAAGCAGCAAAGTGCAGACTTCTCAGAACAGGCTCCCTGGCCAGGTCCCACCACAGCACCCAGTAGACAGAGGTGGATAGCTGTCAGAACCACATCACTTTGCTGTCCCCAGGTAGTAGCAACATGTGCTCACCTTCCTCACATTGACACATTCTTGTTTAGAGAATGTAAGCTTCACCAGGCCCTAGCGGGCCTAGACCTTGCTGTCCTGTGTTCCTCTGCACCCTTTCCACCCGCTGGAGTGCAGTCAGCACACGTGCACACCTGAGCATGATCTCAGAGGCTGAGAGAGAGACAAGCCTGCACCCTTGGGACCCAGAAGGGAGACCCTGACCTTGAGCCAGGTCGAGGTCCTGTGTGATGCTTTTTATCTGGACTTGGTAGACAGCGCGTGGTGGTTGGTGGGCTTCCTTCTCTGCTTCTTGAAGTCCTGAGTGAATTTCCTGTGAGAGGTGCTTCCTTCACCTAACACTGAAGAGGAGGTAGGCACCACTGATAGGGCAGGGCTTGCGTGGGGGTTAATCTAGGACAGTCATGTCCCATGACATTTCTGAAGTCTTAGTCATAGTCTCCCCCCCTTTTTTAATGGAGATATGTGTTTGTGCGTATATCTGCATGTGAGAGCACATGTGTGTACATGTATATGGAGGCCCAAAGTTGACATCTGGATCCTTTTCTGTCACTCTTCTTCCACCTTATTCTTTTTGAGACAGACTCTCTAATCAAACCCAGAGCTTGCCGATGAGGCCAGTCTGGCTAACTAGCTTGTTCTGGGGAGTTCCGAACTCCACCTTTCAAGGCTGGAATTTCAAGCAGGTCGCCGTCCACCCAGCGTTTTGCTTGCTAGTGCTTTAACACTGCAGGTGTTCCAGGTGTGTGGTAGTCTTCAGAGAGCCCCAGCAGGGGTCCCCGCCAATGAATGGAGGGAGTTGCAGTTTAGCCTTGGACTCTGTCTCCTAATCTGGATACCACACACTCCACAGTTCTTGTCAGGCAAGGAGCCTCCTTTGAGCTTTGTAGTTTCCTGTTGGTAGCTGGCTGAGAAAAGGCCAGTGGTCCAGCAGTCACCAAGACTAGCTGCCTGATGGGTGGCAGGAAACAGACTTCTTGTCACCAAGGCCTATGGTGACCATTCTTGTTGAGAAGTGGTGCTGTGGCCCAGTTCTTAAGTCCACCTGTCTTTTTTTCATTGGCCCTTTTGCGATGCTTGTTAGTTCTTATGATTTGGGATCCTGCTTTACCTGTGGTTCTATAAATAGGAGTCATTTTCCTTTTTAAAAATATTTTGTGTGTGTGTGTGTGTCAGAGGGCATTGTCCCTGCAGAGGACCAAGGGTGACTTTGGGAACCATGGATTGCTCTACCTCCTTCTTGCTTCACTCTGGGATTTCCTAGGCTCAGCCTACCAGGGCCAGAAGTACAGGCTGTTGCCATTTCTGCCTGGCTGTTTTTTATGTGGATGGGATCTGAACTCAGGACCTTCTGCTCGTGAGACAGAGTCTTAACCCCTGAACCATCTCTCTAGCCCCCATAGTCTTTTTTTTTAAATACATGTTTATGTGCAGCTCGTAGCTGAGGTTCCGTGTGTGTGTCACAACTCAAGCTTTACATGTGTGGGCATGTTCATGTCACCAGGTGCACTTCCAGGGGCTCCACAGTCAGGGAAGCTTGGTGTTACCTGGCTGGTCTCTTTCAGGGCTGAACTTCATGTGCAGCAATGGGTGATGACAATTCAGATGACACTGTGGCTCACTGCCCCGAGCTCGAAGATCCCCCCGGAGTCGGCCCTTCAGAACTGGCCAGGGATGCTGGTGAGTTGCCCTCAGCCAGAAGCGTGACCCCAGAGTAGCAGCATCTGGTGTTTTTTCTGGGTTGCGGGCGGAGTGTGCCTGTCAGTTTTCACTGTCACCTTTTTTAAAAGATCTTAAGTTATAGAAATGTAGTGCATTCATTCTTTTTGTCTTTCCCTTGTTGTTACTCGTGTGTGCAGTATGTGTGTGTGTGTGTCTGTGTCTGTGTGCGCGCGCGCGTGCGCTGCATGTGGATGACTATACATATGTGGATGTAAGCACACATTCTTGAGGAGGCCTAAGGATGATAATCAGGAATTCTCTTCACTCCTCACCCTACTGTTTTGACCCTGGGTCTCAATTGAATCTGACGCGGGCCATTACTGCTAGTTTAGTTTGACAGCTTGCTCTGAGGAGTCCTAGATTTTGCCGAGGAGTCCTAGATTTTGCCGTCCAGTCCTGGAATTACAGATGGGCCACGACATCTGCCTGGCATTTATGTGGGATCTGAACTCTGGTCCTTTTGCTTGTGTGAGAAGCTCTATAATGACCAAGCCATCTCCCCGCCCTGTTTTGTCTTAGACAGGTTCTTGCTGTGTTTGCAGGCTGGTCTTGAACTCTTAGAGGCCACATGATCCTCCCAACTCAGCTTCCCAAGTAGTTGGTAGCTAGGACACTGTGCTTGACTTTTCTTTTTTCTTTTTGTTGGGGTGAAGGGGTGTTCCTGGGGGGTGGAGCCCAGGATCTTGAGCATGCTAGGCAAGCACTGTGCTGATTGAACTGCATGCCTGGCCACTTTGTCTTATTTTCAATGGAATCAGAGCAAATAGAGAACGAGAAGACCCCTGGCTTACCAGCTCCTCTGGCCTCACCTTGCAGCCCCCCAACCTGATAGCCCTTTGGTGGCTGTCCTTTATAGACTTCCCCGTGCAGTCATAAGACAGTTCTGACTGTTTGGTGCTGCCGCCGCAGGCCTCCACTTCCCCCTTCGTGGTCTAGAAGAGAGCAGCGATGGTCACAGTGGGGACTCGGAAGATGACACGGGCAGTGAGCAGGAGGACAGTGATGGCGGGGACACAGCAGGACTGTCTGAGGAGGATGACCCAGAAAACAGATCTGGTAAGACTGTTGGTGCTTGGTTCCTTTCCTCTGGTTGAGCAGCATCTGCTGTTGGACATGTAGTTCGCTTCTGGTCAGTCTTTGTGTCCAAGTTCAGTGCAGTCATCCAGCTGTCTCTTTGGGAAGGGACAGAAAATGAAATGTCCGGGAACTTTGTGGAGCACAAGCTTTGAGAGAATATGACCAGCCTGTAGTAGGCAAACAGAGAGGCTTGGGAGCCCCCATCCATCTCAAGAAGGCCAACCGCCAGCCTTTTCTAGGTTAATAGCTTAGTATGCCGCAAGGAGTAGGTTACTGGGACCTCCTTTGAGACAGAGCAGTTGTGGGCTGAAGAGATGGCTCAGGAATTAAGACTCTGCCTCACAAGCTGAAGGTCCTGAGTTCAGATCCCAGGTCCCATGTAAAAATGCCAGGCACTTCTGGCTTTTGGTGGGCAGAGCCTGGGAAATTCCATAATAAAGCAAAAAAGGAGGTAGAAACAATCTGGAATGATTCCCAACATCACCCTTGATCTTCCACAGGGACACACAGTGCCCTCACACACGCACAAATTAAAATAAATAAATTTTTTAAAAAATTAATGAAAGGACATCAGTCAAGTTTATCTTGTAGCTGCTCATTGTGTGGCGCTAGAAAATGGCTGCCTTGTGTGTGCTGGTGGGCTTCGTACCCTTGACCTTGGTCTGCGGGATGGGATGCATTGCCTGGGTGCTGGTGGGCTTTGTACCCTTGACCTTGGTCTGCGGCATGCAGTGCCTGGGCGGGACAGTCTGCTCTACCCACTTGCATGGCCACCTTCCTCAAAGAACTGAGGGCGACATAGCTTTCCCTCTGATTTGGTCCTCATTCCTGAACCACCTGTCACTACCTGTGTGCCTTTCATCATGAATCTGTGGCTGGCAGTGTGAGAATGTCCCAGAAAGGTAACCCTTATTTGGGGGACATGTGCCCACAAGGAGCAAAATTGACAATATGAGTCAGTGTAAGCTTGAGGTTTTGTATGCTGTGCCTCGTTTTCTAGATCTAAGCTAGCTTTGAACTCCTATAGCCCAAGCTGGCCACGAACTCCTGACAATCTACCTTCAGTCTCCTGAACATTGGGATGACAGATGTGTACCAAGATGTCTAGCTAGGGCTTTTTAATTTTTGTGTACATGTATGTGTGTATCAGAGGGTACTATGTGTTGCTATGAAGGCTTAAGGATGACTTCAGGAATCATTCCGGATTGCTCTACCTCCTTTTTGCTTCACTCTGGGATTTTCCAGGTTCCACCCACCAAGGTCTAAAGCACAGGCCTCTGCTGCTGCCTGCCTGGCATTTTACATGCCATCTGAGATCTGAACTTAGATCCTTCTGCTTCCGCAGAGTCTTAACCACCGAACCATCTTCCAGCTCCTAGCCAGGGGTTTTCGATTCTGAACGCAGAGGGGAGATTTTTTCCTCGTGTTAAAAGTTACAGATATTTTACCAACATTGGGCTTGGGTTTGTCCCATCCTCAGCAGGTCTGTACAGTGTCAGTGCTGCCAGGGCTGAGTATCAATGACGGGCACCATTGAGTGACTCTGGCATCCTTTCTTGTATTTGGAGAGACTGTCAGATGCCTGAATTGGCCCTGGAGTGAGGCAGTCCTGTGCAGCCAGTGTCCCTGGTATTCTAGAACTTGCTCCTAAGCAGTGGAGACTGGGTGTAGAACAGCTGTTGGGGGGAAGATGAGAAGGAATGGACACAGACCCCCACTGCATCATGCCACGCCATGGCACACAGCTGGAAGTCAGAAGAAAACTTCCGGAAGTCAGTTCTCTTCTTCCACCATGCTGAATCACAGACAGGAGTTGGCCAGACATTGATTCATGTGATGGTCAGGGTGGAGCATGGTAAGGGACAAATGGTAGAGGGACCCAGAGACTTACTGAGTGCTGCAAAAGACTAGGGGTGCTCTGCTTTGTCCTCAGTGCTAGTGTCTGAAGCATGAGAAACCTCGAGACTACTGAGCAGGAGACGCAGTCGGTCACGGACTTCTCTCAGGACTTCCGTGTCCTGCGACCTCCCTCTCCACACCCTCGTTCATTCTGCTTTTCCTGCACTGGCGTGTGTCCCCGAGGGTCACTTCCTTCGACTTGTCTTTGATGTGTTCTCCAGTTGGAGCAGTGCCACTGTAAATGTTGCCCTGAGAGATAAAACGAACTGTCTGCTGCCTTATGCTCAGCACCCACTTTTATCGACCCTCCAGTGTGAACTGTTACTCCATGTGGGGAGGGTTTTGAGTGGATAGAGCTTTCCACAGCTGCTACTCCAATACCCCTTCTTTCAGAGGGGTCATCATGTGAGGCCTGCTATTCTTGGACACTTTGCCTATAGTTGCACCTGGCTTCCAGGCCAGCTGCCTGCGCATCTGCTGGGATCAGTCCTTGTCAGCACCTTCTTAGGTATTAAGGCATCTCGTGCAGCCTGAGCACAGGTGCAGTGAGGGAGACTGCTCAGGGCCGTGGCCACCAGCACATCTTCTGTCCATTTCAGGTTGCTGTGGGCCTTGTTTTGAGCCTTCAGAAGCATCGCTCTTTTGGCCCTGACCCTTCGGGCTCCATAGGGAGAGTCAGATCACCTGGCTCCTGTTGGGTTCTGCTACCATTTGGAGCAATCTTTAGTTTTCTTCTGTGGCATGAAGTGACCAAAAACTCTCTGGGGATAGTATACGCATTGCCATGTTTCCATGGGTCGCCTAGTTCTCCACTCTGATCTTATCAGATGACATCACGGTGTTGGTGTTGCTGGACTACCATGCTGCCTGTCTGAGCTTGGTGGCCTTCTCCAAGCTCTTGGCCTATTGATAGAGTTCTCATGGTTGAACCATTGAAGACCTATTTTCCAGTGGGCTGTTTGTAGACCATCTTTAGCTTCTGGGGTTACCCTGAGCCTTGGCATTGCCTGTTGGTACTTGATGTCCTTCCAGCCCAGAAGTAGCAGACTCTTGATTTCTCCCCAAATAGCTGCAGAGCCTGTGTTCTTTGGAAAGAGCCCATCTAAGTGGCGATACATGCCTTTCTCAGCACTTAGAAAGTAGAGGAAGAAGGGTCGGGGTTCAAGGTCATCGTCATATACATAGAGTTCGAAGCCATTCATGCTACATGAGACTCTGTTCCCCCCCCCCCAAAAAAAGTAAACTTGCTGGGATCACCTGGTGGGATTGAACCACCAAGGATAGTTCCCTTTGCCAGGTGATGACCCCAGAGAGAGTCTGGAGGACCAGTGTGAATATGCTTCTTGTCCCGGGGACTCAGGGTTCTGCTAGAATGTGGGCAGGCACTTGCTCACTGGATTCAAAGTACCTCTGTGCTCTGCTGTGGCCATCATTGCTCTGCCTCAGGCTGCCAGGCCTGGCACTGCCATTGAGAAGGGTGGGGTTTGCCGTCCCTGTTCTTCAAGGAAGGGGACCGAGGAACCTAAGAAGGGGGTCTCACGTAGTGACATTACACTGAGAGTTGCATGCAGCGATGTGAGGCACACTTGGAGACAGACTCAGCCCCATCTTGTCTGAGGCCCCTTCTAGCCCCTAACAACTAACTTCGTGGGGTTTGCTTCTGCTCTGAGGCTCAGTTCTGCGGAGCTGATGTGAGTTCTCCTCCACTTTCCCTAACCCTGTAACTTAGGGGCAGCTGGAGTCGCAGAGGCTTCAGTCAGGTGCCGCACAGCCACAGGTACCCTGTCAGCAGGGAGATGGGGGCCTGGTCTGTGGAGAAGCAGGGCTTTGCGTGGGGGGCGATTTTCTGATGCACTCCGATGGGCAGCACGCTTGCCTTGCTGAAGGCCTGAAATTTCTACTTGCTCAGGCTCTGAGGATTCGGAAGATGGGACGGCAGTGTCCATGGCAGCAGCAGGCGCTCTCAGGAACCTGGAGGCCGGCGGCTCACTCAGCTCTGAGGACGAGGCAGAAAGCTGCCCCATTTGCCTCAATGCATTCCGAGGCCAGGACGTGGGCACCCCAGAGACTTGTGCCCACTACTTCTGCTTGGACTGCATCGTCGAGTGGTCCAGGGTAAGTCGGCTTATCGCTGGGGCTCTCTGCAGCAGAGCTGAGCCTGGGACTGAGTCCTGGGCCCTTGGCCCCGAGAGGCTCACTGTGGGAGATGCATCTGTGGGTAAAATACTGTTTCCTGAGAATCGAGATAGAAGATACATACATTTTAATTTTATTTATTTTGGGGGAGATGGAGAGAGAAGGTGCATGTGTGCAGCCCACAGAAGAGGACGTTTAAAAGTCAGTTTTCTCCTTCCAACACATGGGGCTTCGGGGCCTGGAGCTCAGGTCACCAGGTTTTCAAGCAGTTGTTACCTGTGTTTCTCTATCCTCTGAGTTCTCTTGCCAGCCCAAGATACACAATCTTAAGACAGTCCCACATGCTAACTAAATACAGTCAGAACTGAAGTGTGCTACAGCCCCTTGGCGGCTTGCTGCATAATGTAGTCACCTCTGTAGATGCAGAAATGCTGAGGGTGAAATTGGTTCCTGGATCTTGCCCCAGTCAGTAATGGAAGGGACACATATCGGGTTTGTTGCCTGTCTCACTGCTGGCTTTGAAGTGTGTGTGTTTGTGCGCGCACGCAAGTGCATGCGTGTGTGCGTGCGCCCATGTGTTTGTATATGGTGTAAATGTGTGTGGTGTGGTGTGTCCATGTGGTATATGTGTGTATGGTGTACATGTGTGTGTTCGTATGTGTGTGGTGTACATGTATGGTGTGTGATGTACATGTTTATGGTGTGTGATATGTGCGTGTGTGGTGTGTGTGTGGTGTACGTGTGTGTATGGTGTACGTGTGTGTATGGTGTGTACATGCATGTATGTTTGCACATGTGTGTGCATTGTGTAGTGTGCATGTGTGTGGTGTATGTGCATGTGTGCGTGTGCTGTGCATGTGTGTGGTTTGCATTTGTGTGCTGTGCATGTTTGTGGCTACATGTGGTGTACGTGCATGGTGTACATGTGTGTGTGGTAACGTGTGTGGTATCATATGGTGTGTGTGGTGTGCATATGTATGTGGTGTGTATGTGTGGTGTCCATGTATGGACGTGTGTGTCCATGTGTGTGGTGTGTGTGTGGGTGTGCATGTGTGTGGTGTGCTGTGCATGTGTGTGTGCTGTGCATGCATGTGTATGTTGTGCATGTGTGTACGTGTGTGGCGAATGTGTGTGTGCACTATGCATGTGTGTGCTGTGCGTGTAACAGTGGGACACAGTTGACACTGGGTGTCTGTTTTGGTTACTTATTTGTTGAGACACGTCTGTCACTGGACCTGGCTCTGTCGTGCAGTTAGCAGCTCTCCTGAGAGGTCCGTCTCTGATCCCAGCTGCTGGGACTGCAGGAGTCTGCCGTGTCTGTCCACTCCAGTCCATGCCTGCACGGCCAGTACCCAGCCCACTGACCATTTCCCAAGCTCAGTGTTTGGCTGTCTCGCCTCATTTCTCCTTCACTGTCATGACAGCACAAGGCAGCATTTGCCTTCATAGCTGAGTCCTGAGCACCAGCATCTTGGCACATGCTCTCCACCAGCCAGGTATCCAGTGAACGTGATTTCAAAGTGAAAGGAATCTTCACAGAACTGTATAGTGGTTTTTGAACCACTTCAAAGAACTGTACAGTGGTTTTTGAGGCCACATATCACGCTGTATAAAGAGGCCTCAGAGTCACAACCTGCTTGAGTGCTGGCATCACAGACATGAGGATTTTTCATTTCTGTGTAAACTTTTTTGTTGTTTGAAGACAGTAATAAGTGAAGGTGATTTTATGCAATCTTTATTTCTCACAGAATGCCAATTCCTGTCCAGTCGATCGGACGATATTTAAATACATTTGTATTCGAGCCCAGTTTGATGGTAAAATCTTAAAGAAGGTAAGCGGTGCTGCCTCCTGTGCTTGTGTCCTTGTGAGAAAGAGTTTGCTCCTCAGAGTAGTGACGGGTGCCAGGTAGTGCAACTTAGAACAGAGAGGCTGAGGTGCCCTTGTATCCCTGCGCAAGAAGCCTGCGATTGGGGCTGTCTGTGCGGTCTGGGTGCTGGGTGGGAGTCGCTAGTGACGCTGGTGCTCCTAGGCCTTCACTCCTCTCCTTGTCTTACATTTCTCTGACCTGTCTCTTTTGGTCTCCAGTGGTGGTCTGGGAGAGGTAGCACAAGCGTGGAAATGATTTTGGAAAATCAACACGGGCAATTTTGGAAAATACTGTGTTGCTTACTGTTAGGATGGGAAGGAAGAGGGTGTTTCCCTTGCTGTTGTGTGTTTGGTTTTGCTTGTCTGCTCTTCTGTGTTCTTTCTCCCTCCCTCTCTCCCTTCCTTTTTTCTTTCCTTAAACGGGATCTCACTGTGTAGGAAAGGTTGGTTTTGAACTCTTGATTCTCCTGGTCTTCACCGACCCTCTTGCTGGAGATAAACTCAGAGCCTCACACGTGTTAGGCAAGCACTCTCACATCCTCAAGTTGCTGAGTGTGTTGCTGAGTCTTCCCTGTTGGGCTCTTTGAGGCTGGAGCTAGAAAGCTGTCCTGTGCTCTCCACACCTGTGTCTGTCCTGTGCACTGACGTGCAGAGCCCGATGCCTGCGTGTGTTGTGCGATAGCTGAGCCTTGGGCCTCAGGCTCCTATCAGTGCATAGTTCTTGTCTTCCATTGGCTCATTTTCCTCTTGTTGCCTGCTCTGCACTGGAGCAAACATGGAGGTCTCCGTGCACTTACTTATTCAGGCCTCCAGTCTGTGGAGCTTTATCTTAAGCCAGTAGATCTGCTCGTTACTAGATGCACATCATGCTGCGAGTTAACCATTCAGGTTTTGAGTGCAGTATATAACCAGTAATTCTGTCCTCAGATTCCAGTGGAGAATACCAGAACCGGTGAAGATGAAGAGGATGAGGAAGAAGAGGATCCGACCTTTTGTGAGGTGTGTGGCAGAAGTGATCGAGAGGACAGGCTCCTGCTCTGTGATGGCTGCGATGCTGGGTAAGGGCATGGACCCTCTCCTGTCGTGCCGGGTCAGGGCATGGACCCTCTCCTGTCGTGCCGGGTCAGGGTACGGACCCTCTTCCTGTCTTGCCGGGTCAGGGCAGGGCTTCAGGATGAGGGTGCCACTGTGAGTGGATCCCAGCACAGTAGGAGAGTCAGGGTACCCACTGGGCACGAACGACCCTGTCTCCTTGGGGTTTGCTGATGCCCCTCCTTTGCTGTTGGGTCTTTTGGGTTGAGGCGGCCCTTCGACCTCCCCAGCATCTTGCCAGGTCTTTGTTGGTTCGACAAGTTTTTCTGCTGTAAACTTGTGACCAGAGTTGTGGAAACACCCCCAAAGGCATCCATTCTCCAGGGCAGGAAGCGGCGGTTTCAGGGTTCCACAGGGGCATCTTGCTGTGGGCATGGGGCTCACGGCTTCTGTCGTGGGTCGTCTGGTTGCTGCGCCCTGCACCCCAGCTGTGACTTGGGGAACACAGGCCACCTCACGCTGCAGAGCTTCTGCCTTGTGCCCTCCATGCTGCTTCTGGTGCAGTACTGCTGGCTGTTCTGTGAATGGCACGTATCTCGTGAACCCAGTCCATCTTCCCAAGTCACCTTGGCCTCCTACACCTGTGAAAATTGAGCTGGTTTTTTTGCAAGATGCCTCTTCCCTTGCTCCAGCAGACCCGTCTCTGCTCTCGGATCCAGTGTCCACGCCTCACTGTCCTGTGGTGTTCACGCTCAAAGACTGCTTGCTGCCTCCTTCCTGAAATTTAGCCTCAGTCCATGTTTCATCAGAACAACCCCTTCGGTCTCCAGATCCTTAAAAGCATTTATTGCTCCTTCCCTCTTGTTTTGTAGTTTTGTTTTGTTTTGAGATAGTGTCTCTCTGTGTTGCCTAGACTGGCCTTGTACTCCTCAGGCAGCCCTCCTACAAGAGGTATCACTGTGCCAGCTCTATTCTATTTTTTCTTCATGAGACGAGGTGACACTGCATAACCCTGGCTGGCCCAGAACTCTGTGCCCCAGGTCGGCCTCAAACTTACAGTGATCCTCTTGCGTCTGTTTTCTTTTTTTAAATGTTTTTTTTTTATTTTTTTATTATTTATTCAATTGTGCGTGTATGCATGTGTGTGTGTATGTATGCGTGTGTATGTAGAACCACGGATGAATTCGGGAACCACCATGGACGCCTCCTCCACCTCCTTGTTTACTCTGCCCTGGGATTCACAGGCTCCACTCTACCAGGACCAGAAACGCAGGCCGCCCCTACTTCCACCCGGCGTCTATACATGGGGTCTAGGATCCGAACTCAGGACCTTCTGCCTGCAAGGCAGAGGCTTAACCCCTGAGCCACCTCTCTAGCCCCCCTTGCGTCTGTTTTCTGAGTACTGGCATTGCAGGTGTGACACCAAGCCAGACTTTTTGTTTCGTGTTGTGTTTTTGAGATGGTTTCAAACTGTATAGGCCCAACTGACTTCAAACTCTCAATCCCCTTCTCCAGTGCTAGGATTACAGGTGTGAGGCACCTCACAGCCTGTTTTACTTTGCATGTGTGCCGTGGCACTCCCATGAAAGTGGAGGCCAACCTTTAGGTGTCCTTCCCAGCTTCCCACCTTGTTTATGATACAGTCTCTTCACTGCTGTGTGGAAGTCAGGCTTGCACACAAGCTTCTGGAGACTCTGTGGCCTACCTCCCTTTCCATAGATGCACTGGGGTTACAGACGATCAGCGCACTGCATCTGTTTTTTACATGGGATCTGAGGATCCAAACTCAGATCGAGCTTTTAGAAATTCTGTAGTCTATCTCCCATTGTTACCCATAGGTGGATGTCTTTTTTGTGGGATCTAGATCAGATCATCAGATTTGTGTGGCAAGTTCTTAACCCACTGAGCTCTCCCTTCAAGCCTCTTGTCAGCTTTTGAAATAAATCTTTTTTTATCTTTTTTTTTTAATTTTTATTATTATTATTATTTTATTCAACTGTGTGCATATGCATGTGTATGTGCGCACGCGCATGTGTGTCTGTGTGTGCGTGTGTGTGTGTGTCTGTGTGTGTGTGTATGTGTAGAACCACGGACGAATTCGGGAACCTCCATGGACGCCTCCACCTCCTTCTGCCCCGGGATTCACTCTTAGATTTTCCCTACGTCATTATTATTTTTTTCTTTTTTTTCTTTTGTCAGGTTCAATCGTGTATCTTGATTTTTAAAAAAAAAAAAAACACGTTTTAGGGGCTGGCGGAAGCAGGGGCGGCCTGCGCTTCTGATCCTGGTAGGGCGGAGCCTGTGAATCCCGGGGCAGAAGGAGGTGGAGGCGTCCATGGTGGTTCCCGAATTCGTCCGTGGTTCTACACATACACATACACACACACACACACACACACACACACGCACCGCACATACATATGCACATGCACACAGTTGAATAAATAATAAAAAAAATTAAAAAAAAAGTTTTAGGGGCTGGAGAACTGGCTCAGGGGTTAAGCCTCTGCCTTGCAGGCGGAAGGTCCTGAGTTCGGATCCTAGACCCCACGTATAGTCGCTGGGCAGAAGCGGGGGCGGCCTGCTTTTCCGGTCCTGGTAGGGCGGAACCTGTGAATCCCAGGGGCAGAGTAAACGAGGAGGTGGAGGCGTCCATGGTGGTTCCCGAATTCGCCCGTGGTTCTATACACACACACATACATACACACACATGCACAATTGAATAAAAAAAACTTTTTTAAAAAAATGTTTTAACTGATAAAATAGCGTAAGTCCAATAGTATAAGTGATTTAGTGCTTCTGAGCATCACATACTGTGGCTCTTGTAATTTGCTGTATTTTCATATAGATGAGTCTCCAACTTGCAATCTAACGTTTCCTAGTTCATTTTGAAATAGAGTCACAAGGCTTTCTGTTGATCCGTTGACATTTTATGAAATGAGGTACAGAGTGTGTGTGTGTGTGTGTGTGTGTGTGTACATACGTGTACACACGTGTACAAGAGGGCACTTGAATATGTGTGCCTTATGGAGGCCCAAAGGTGACTTTGGGAATCATCTTGGGTTGCTCTACCTCCTTATTGCTTTGCTCTGGGGTTTCCCAAACTCCACCTTCCTGAACCAGAAGTGCAAGCCACCAATATACCCACCTGAAAATTTTATGGAGGATCTAGGGCGTCAGAACTCAGGTCCTTTTGCTTCTGAGAAACTTTGGCCCCTGAGTCATCCATCGCTGCAGCCTCTGTTCTGAGTTTTAAAGACTATGACCCTTGTCTGCGCTCAGCAAGCACTCAGAAGCCTGTCACTTCAGGGACCTAGTGGGAGCTCGGTGGGGCACTCTTTGAAAAAGATAAGAAAGTATGAAAGACATTGGTTGGGAAGATTCACTGTGGAAAAGGAGAGAGGGGCGGGGTGGGCAACAGTTCCTTGTCCTTCTGTGAAACTGTCAATGAGTGAAAGCAAATGAAATGAGATAATGATGCATTTCAAAGGTCCTTGCCCCAGGAGGCAGAGCACAAACATGATAATAGCTGGGTTTACTTGGGTTTCTTCATGGCTGCCCAGGCCTCGTGCTGGTGCTGTGTTTAGTGCTACGTCCTGTGTGTGTGTGTGTGTGTGTTGTGATCCCAGTGAGGAGTGTGTGTGTGTGTGTGTTGTGATCCCAGTGAGGAATGTGTGTGTATGTGTGTGTGTGTGTGTGTGTGTTGTGATCCCAGTGAGGAATGATCCCTGATTGCTTCTACTTCCTTTTTGCTTCACTCTGGAATTTCCTAGGCTCTGCCCAACAGGGCCTAAAGTGCAGACCACCATCATTTCTGCCTCGAGTTTTATGTGAGACCCAGGATCTGAACTCAGGACCTTCTGAGCCATCTCTCTAGCCTGCATTTCTGTCTTCTTATGATGACACTTGTCTCTCTTGAGTCAAGCCCCATCCATATAACCTCTTCTTAAAGCTCTCATATCCACATTGAGGCTAGAGTTTCCATTGGCGAACTTTGGAATCAGTTGGAAAAATCAGACTCCGCTTGTGCTAGACTCAGTCTGGACTGTTTAGACTTCAGATGTGGGATGTGTTTCCACATCATGCAGTCAGTTCTACCATTCGCTGCTGTTACTGACCGGCCATCTTGGAGGTGGCCTCAGGTCCTCAAGACTGCTTCACCCTGTTAGGTGCCAGTTGCAACCCCAGGTCATGTGTGCTTCTGACTAGCTGCAGATTGATTACGTGAATCCTTCTGGGGTTCAGTTCAGTTAAGTTTCCCCAGTGGCTCAGAAAGGGAGAAAACACTGACGAGGGTTATTGAAGAGCATGGACAGAAGAAACGTCATCTGAGTAGGGACGAGTGCCCTGTGCCAGTCCTTAGAAGCCTCTGAAAGCTGAGGTGGTGAGCCGATCATCTACAGTTAGGCACAGTGGATCAGAGTCAGGCAGGAGATAGTCGTGACCCACCTTGGTGAGAAATTGGGGGCAGAAACCGTATCCACAGACTAGAACGTCACATGGGAGCACTGTAGCCTGGTTGTGTGTGGATGCCTTCTTCACGGCTGGCTCAGATGCTCTACCTCTGTTCCCATAGGTACCACATGGAATGTTTGGATCCCCCTCTTCAGGAGGTGCCTGTGGACGAGTGGTTCTGCCCCGAGTGTGCATCCCCTGGTGGTGCTCCCACCCACGGTAATGTCGTCAGTGTTGGAGAGGCCCTCCATCAGGAGAAGGGCTTCTGTGGGCTCCTAGGAAGGAACCAAAGGAGCTCAACCGTTGGAGGCCATGGCGGGTTGTTGATTTGGCTCTTGCATTCCTTGAGGGATGGGCAGCTCTGAGGAGTGCTTTCATGTATGTGCAGGGTGCGTAACCCAGTAACCCCTGGTTCTCTCCCAAGATGTAACCCCTGTAAGTGATGAAGAGCTCTCCCTGCTACTGACTGATGTAGTGCCCACCACTAGTCGATTGCGGCCTCATGCAGGCAGGACCCGGGCCATTGCCAGGACACGGCAGAGTGAGAGGGTGAGGGCGAATGTGAACCGGAACCGAACTTCTGCCAGAAGAGTCCAGGTAAGTGGTCAGCACTAGACCGGCCTGCACATCGTGGTTTCAGGGCCTGGGGACTGAACCGAAGGGGTACATTGGCAGTGGAGTCCACAGCACCCTCATACTGAAGGCCGGCCGTGTCTGCTGTCAGCCTGGCAAAGGACGGGTGTGTGCACCAACAGCTCCTTGCCTTGCCCATGTGCCAGGCCACCTCAGCAGGGACTGCCCGCTTCCACAGCAGCTGGGTGAGCGGGGCGATGATTATGCTCAGTTCCTTCTCATGAGCCAACAGCCTTAAAATGCATTTTCACCTCCTGTAGGCTATACCTGGCTCCTGGTACTCAGATGCTCGGGACCTCTTCTAGGTTCCAGAGAAACTTCCAGATTAATTCTGAGGTCACAGTGCCATGGTTGCCATGACAGCGTGGCCCAGGTTCCAAATGTCCTAGACAACCAGGACTCTTCTGCCCTGTGCTCTAACCCCGAGTGATGCGCCAAGTCTGCAATGCTTCCTCAGGCATCCTCCTCATTCCTTCCCTTGCCTCTTGAATTGACTTCTTTCTTGCCTATCTACCTAGGGCTGTGCTCCCTGCACACGCTGAGCTCCACTCTGGGTTTCTACCTGTCCCCAACCTTCCTCAATACCTGCCAACTCCTTCCCTCCCCCGTATCTTGCCCTGAGCTTACCTCCTTGACCCATTGGGAACCACCATCCTTAGAGTTGCACTGGCCAGTAGTGGTGGTGGTGGTGTTGGAGAAGGAGGAGGAAGAGGAGGAAGAGAAGGTAATGCCAGCTCGAGACCATCTTGTCCTCTTCAGACTGTTTCCTTACATGACCCTACTGGTGCGCCCTCCTTGGAAAGGTGGTCGCTCGCTGAGACGCACTGTCCTTTTGCGCAGCACGTGCCAAGGTACCTCATGTCTTCTCTGCTGGATGAGACTATCGAGGCTGTGGCTACTGGTCTGAGCACTGCTGTGTATCAGCGTCCTTTAACACCCCGGGTTCCTGCAAAACGGAAAAGGAAGGCAGGTGAGCTGGCATGACGGGTTTTCCTCCCACCAGGGGCCCTGCTGGTTGGTTGTTTCATTAGGATGTTCTCAACCACAAATACAGTGTGCAGGTCCCTTCACAGCTGTGGCACTGGCTCACCAAGCCCTAGACTGAAAGTGCTGGGTGTCATTAGTGAATTGTAATTCAGTGCTCTCATACATACCAGAGCTGGGCTTGAATGTACACAGAAGGGACTGGAACAGTCACAAGATTTTTGTGTCCTTGGGGCCCTGGAACACTGAGGCCATCTCTGGATTCTGTCCTTCTATTTCTGAGCCACTGTGGATAGCACCTCCTCGTGGACACACACGTGGACAGCACCTCCTCGTAGACACACACACTGTGGACAGCACCTCCTCGTGGACACACTGTGGACAGCACCTCATAGACACACTCACTGTGGACAGCACCTCCTCGTGGACACACTCACTGGACAGCACCTCCTCGTGGACACACTCACTGTGGACAGCACCTCCTCGTGGACACACTCACTGTGGACAGCACCTCAGACACACTCACTGTGGACAGCACCTCCTCGTAGACACGCTCACTGTGGACAGCACCTCCTCGTAGACACGCTCACTGTGGACAGCACCTCAGACACGCTCACTGTGGACAGCACCTCAGACACACTCGCTGTGGACAGCACCTCCTCGTGGACACGCTCACTGTGGACAGCACCTCAGACACACTCGCTGTGGACAGCACCTCAGACACACTCGCTGTGGACAGCACCTCCTCGTAGACACGCTCACTGTGGACAGCACCTCGTGGACACGCTCACTGTGGACAGCACCTCAGACACACTCGCTGTGGACAGCACCTCCTCGTGGACACGCTCACTGTGGACAGCACCTCAGACACACTCGCTGTGGACAGCACCTCCTCGTAGACACACTCGCTGTGGACAGCACCTCCTCGTGGACACGCTTACGTGGACAGCACCTCGTAGGCACACTCACGTGGACAGCACCTCGTAGGCACACTCACGTGGACAGCACCTCGTAGGCACACTCACGTGGGCAGCACCTCTAGGCACACTCACGTGGGCAGCACCTCCTCGTAGACACACTGTGGACAACACCTCCTCATAGGCACACTCACGTGGACAGCACCTCCTCGTAGGCACATTCACGTGGACAGCACCTTCTCGTAGGCACACTCACTGTGGACAGCTCCTCGTAGGCACACTAACTGTGGACAGCAGCTTCCTGCCTTTCTCAGCAGGTGGTAATTAACTGGAGGCCCTGCCATCTTAGTGTTAAGGGTCATGTGTGATGAGTATGTCTTCAATCAACACGCAGGATATTTGTCGAGGGATGTTGCCTTCTACCCACCCCACCAGGCAACATGATTGTCCATCGATTTAATCTTCAGCTTCAGATAGTAAGATTCTCACTATCTAGTAGAGAACTCTGATTGTGTTTTGTGACCTAGTGCAGAGCCTTTGGAACCCGTGTGGCGTGTGTGTCCTTTCCTTGTTGAGGAAGAATATCCTAGCACATACACCACGTGGTTGCCACTTCCCTGTTGATGGCTACTTGAGTTGTTGCCAGCCTTGGTCTTTTAAGAATCAAGCTGCCATAAACAGTACATACAGATCCTTTATTTATTTATTTTTGTCTGGTGTGTGTGTATATGTATCTATCTATATCATAGGGCACTGTGTGTCCCTATGGAAGACCAGGAGTGGCTTTGGGAATCATCCTGAATTGCTTCTACCTCCTTTTTGCTTCTCTCTGGGTTTTCCCAGACTCCACCCACCGGGGCCAGAAATATAGGCTGCTGCCATTTCCACCTGGCCTTTTCATGTGGGACTCAGGACCTTGCTTAGGTATAATCTTAATCACTGAGTCCTCTCTCCAGCCCTTATGTTTAACTTCAAAAGAAAGTGCCAAGCTTCTTCCATGGTCACAAGACTATTTCATGCTGAATGTCTGGAAGTCCTAGCTGCTCCAGTCTCAGCAATACTTAGTATAGTTGAGTTTCCGTTTCTGACATCCCAGTGGGCGTGCTGTGTGGTGAGGCTGTGATAGGGTGTGTGTGCGTGCGCGCGTCTCTGTGCGCTTGTGCGCACGCTCACTTTCTTTAAAGAGCTAGAGACCACAGCTGAGCTCTGTGTTGTAGGCGTGTAATTGGTCTCATCTAGATCAAGTGAGCACAACAGCCAACACCCAGACTTTCCCCTGAGCTCTCGGAGCAATGAGTCCTGCCGCCAGTGCTGACCCCCCCAGCAGCCCCTTTGGTGGGTCCATCATGGAGTCCATAGAATAGCGCGTCAGATTAGACATGGGAATCCCCTTTGCCCCAAAAAGCCCTTGTTCTTGGTGATACATACTGTTATTTTTGTTTGTGTGGACTCATTCTCTTGCTCTCTCTTTCTTTCACCTTTTTCCCCCTTTTCTTTTTCTTTCAAGACTGCAACTCTCCTTATAGCCTGGCCCTGTCTTGAACTCCTGAGGGCTGGGATTATAGACACCAAGCCACCATGTCTGGCCTTGACGCTTTTTAGGCTAGTACCATATGAAAGTAGAGAAGAGCAGCACGGAGCCCACTTGACCACCCGTGGCCCAGCTTCAGCCCACAGTCAGTTTGTTCCACCTGTGTCCTGCTCGCGTCTCCTTCCCAGAGTGTTTTGAGGCAAGTGCTTCTTGCCATCATTTTATCTTGAAGAGAGTTGCTGTATGTTTCTCCAAGAGGGCATCTCCTAAAACATAAATGTAGTCAAGCCTGAACAAGATTTTTAAACTAGTTTGGAAGTGAAGGTGATGGCAGGTGCTACTTGGGGTTGCTCCCATGGGACCTTGTTTTGAGGCAGAGGGTCTGTCGTCGTTCCATCGCCTTGCTTTCCACATACCTGCCTTTAGTTTTGTTTTTTCCTTTTTAGCGTGAGTTCTGGAAATTGAATTCAGGTTATCGCTTGCACAGAAAGCATTTTTAGCCCTGAGCTGTCTCACTGATCAAACAGTTTTGTTTTGTTTCAGACAGGACCTTACTGTGTGGCCCAGGCTTTCCTTAAGCTTATGGCACGTCTGCCACAAACTCCCCTGGCATGAGGTCTGCCCGCCGCTTGTCACCATGAAGCATCAGTAATATGTGATATTTGACTTTAAAACTACTTTATTTGGGACATGTTAGATCAAATCTATAGTCTCAGCTATTTGGGAGGCAGAGGAAGAGGATTCCTTGAGTCAGAAGTCTGTAGCCAGCATAGGCAACAGCGAGGTCCTGTCTCAAAAAAAAAAAGCTTATTTTAGTCAGGTATAGTGATGCACATCTGTTGTCTCAGCACTTGGGAAGTAGAGGCAGAAGGTGAGAATTTCATCTTTAGTTACAGTCATGTAACAACTTAGGCATTCATCTAAATGAAGATCCAAGTCAGACTCATGTTGTGGGCAGCGTATGCTACAGCCCTTCCCTCCACTATGCGCATGCAAGAGCTGGGTCCTGTGAAATGCAACCTTGGGTATTGGCAGCTGCTCCCATATGCAGACATGTTGTTTGAGCTTGGGAGGTCTGTTGTGAGAGTTCTAGAGACGGGGTGCACACTGTCAGGAAGCTGCAAGCTGTGAGTTCTGGAGACAGGGTGCGCACTGTCAGCGAGTTGTGAGTTCTGGAGACGGGGTGCGCACTGTCAGCGAGCTGGGAGCTGATGGTGACAGCAGTCACTGGTGCTCAGAGCTCAGTGGCCTGACGGAGCAACATTCCACCCTCAGCCAGCCTGGTTTCACAGCTCCCTTTTCTGCCTCACATTTCAAGACCCAGTAGAAGACACTATACCCCATTTGCACTGTTTCCTTCCTTGCATGTATTAAAATATTACAAGTTAGACCCTTGAGAGCTGGCAAGAGTAATTGGCGATACCAGTACTGTTGTAGTAGTACCCTACAATCACAAGGTGGTCAGTGTGTGGGCATGCAGGCTAGTGCAATGGCTTAGGGGTAAAGGCACTTACAAACCTGGCAACCTAAGATTGATCCCCAGAAAGCCACATGGTGAAAGGAAAGAATTACTTCTAAAAGTTGTTTTCTAAGTTCTGCATATTTTCTATGGCATACGAGGGTGCCTCTTCTCTCCTCTTGCCTCCTTTCCTCCCTCCCTCCCTCCTTCCTGTTCTCTCTCCTTCCCTCTCCCTCAAATAAATAAGTAAAAATATAAATTAAATAAAACATGAATAAGTAAATAAAATTTTAAAAATAGCAAGCCAGGCATGAAAGCACATGTCTGTGATTCCACCAGCGTTTGGTAGGTTGAGACGGAAAGATGAAGAGTTCAAGGTCATCCTCAGCTAAGTAGTGAATTTGATGCTATTAACTGGGCTACATGAGACCCTGCCTAGAAAAGAAAAGAAAAGAAAAGAAAAAAAAAAGGCATCAAGCCCAAGCTAGTGCACAGAGTCCTGAGGTGCCCTGTGCCTTCCCAGCCTCCTGGACTCTCTACTCCATCAAGACTTAGGGGATCTGGACCAAGAGGACTCTTCAAGTATTAAAGCACAGACATCTCATGTTCTCTTTATAGGGAAAAGGAAGAAAGGACTGGGAAGAAAGAAAGCCCGGTCCAGGTCATCCTTGAAAAGTAAGGGTGGCAGCGCTAGAGCTAGGAAACGCCAGTACCACGGGAAGACAACGAAAGGAAGGAAGCTCAAGGTGAGAATGTCAGTGCAGCGACTGCGGCTGGAGTTACGGGAGTCTCAGCACATCCTGAGAGCAGTGAGCAGCTAGGGTGCAGATGCAAGGCTGGCAGTCATGTTTCCAGGCCCTGTGGAGCAGAGTGTGCTGGGAACTGAAATACAGAGAGGCAGAGCCAGCCAGGGTAGAGGGCCAAGTTGCCACCTTCGTCACCAGCCGGTTGGGGCATGAAGCTTTCAATTCAAAGTGCCCGTGCTAGGAGCAGGTGTGAGCGGCTGGTGCAGGTCTCCAGCACAGAGGGCTTGCCCAGCTCACAGCATGGAGTCCTGGCTGGGGCAGCCTGTGTGTGTTTTGACTGGACAGACTTGTAGCCTGGGGGCTTCTGCAAGCAGGCCACATGAGTGCACCAGCCTCAATCTGAGCATCTGTTTTAAGCGGATCAAATTCTGTAGCCATGACGGAGTGTGAGGATGTTGTGTGGTTATGGCTGCTTCTGTCCTCTGGTCAGAAGCACTGTTTGAGCTGGGAGTCAGGCAAGCCGCACACCTGCTTCCCCTAGTTCCCAAAGTGTTTGGATTGTCTCGCGAACTTACCTCCTTCACCTGCTGAGTGGTTCTTCCCCACACACACACACCTCCCAGTAGAGCATCTGGAACTACGGCCCTCAGCACAGTGGCAGGGCTTCTTGAGAGAAGAGGTGCTAGCTGGGAGTGTTGCTCTATCTCCTCCATGTCCAGAACCCAGAGAAAATATTGAGTGTGACCCTTGTAATGACTGAGGAATAATTAGTTGAAACGATGATTTTGTTTGAGGTTCACAACTGCTCTCACATGGCTGTGCACGTATAATTGTCAGTCATTAGTTGAATTTTTTGTTTCTGCGTTTTCACCCAGACTGCTCAGCAGTCGAGCTTGTGTATGAAGGTGCTGCAGCCGCGTCTAGCTCTGCTGGGGAGTGAACGCTCAGCACCCAGCACAGCTGAGGGTCAGTCTCGTTCAGCAGCATGCGGGGTGTGTGGCGCTTCAGATTCACTTTCGTTCATCAGCTGTCTTTCTGTCTGGTTCTTTGGTTCAGAATGAAATCACAGCTCGCTCTCGCATTGCACGGACGCTGGGCCTCCGCAGACCCATCCATGGCACCAGCATGCCGTCATTGTACAAGCCAGTGGACCCTTCTCTGGGGTTGATGAGGGCGGATATCGGAGCAGCTTCTCTGTCACTGTTTGGGAACCCCTATGAGCTGGACCCTTTTGACAGGTGACTGGGCTGGGTGTGCTCGCATGAGCCTCTGATTTTGCCTTGGTCAATGACATTCCTGAACCAGCTGGTTCTCAGCCTCACTTGGGCAGACGTGAACTTAATGCATGGTCTGCTTCACCCCGTATCTCCTTGGCCTTTGTCCCTCTAGCAGCGAGGAGCCGAGTGCAGGCGTGCCTTCTCCGCTGGGCGCCAAGAGGAGAGTGCTGTCCCGCTCGGCCCTTCAGTCTCACCAGCCTGTGGCCAGGCCTGTTGCCCTGGGGCTGTCCAGGTACATGGCAGCAGGGGTTTCTGGGGTGCAATGGACTGACCCTTCAAGGTCTGCGTGCTTCGGCTCTGTCTGGGTGCAGAGGTGGGTGTCTTAAGCTGCTGCCCACACTGCACCAGTCCCCGGGCAGAGGAAGGACCGCAAGCAGACCAGTGCCCTGCCCATAGTCAGAAGGGGTGGGTACGCTCCGCTGCTAGCTCTGGTTGGCAACCAGATAGGCAGATGCGTGTGTGATCAGCATCTCAACACGCTTGTCCCCCGTTTCCCCACGGTGGAGCTGCTGCGGGGGTGCAGCTCGAGCTGTGACAGCAGTTCTCCGGGGTGGTCTGTGTCTGCAGGAGGCAGCTTCCTGCTGTAGCCCCGGAGCCCGGCACTGAGGAAGCCCCGGTCCCCGACCTGCTGGGGAGCATCCTGTCGGGCCAGAGCCTCCTGATGCTGAACAGCGCTGACGTGCACATCCACCGCGACGGCTCGCTCAGTGCCAAGAGGACAGGTGAGCAGCTCATCTCTCAGGCTTGCCCTCGTTGGGGTGGCAGCACTGATGGCCTGCAGCCCTGAAAGCGCACCTCAGGAGTGAGCCTCTGCCAGAGCCCTGCAGCTTGAACAGTTAGCCGAGGCTGTGCAGTTTCCCTGTGAGCCACTTCCATGCCAGCAGTTCCTGTGTAGTGGACGTGGGGCAGGCCTGCGTGTCCCCGGGTGGAGCTGCTGGCAAGGGTGCAGTGCGTGTGCTCCCAGGAGGGCTGATTTTAAAATCGGTGGCCTTTCCTTCCGACGCACCCAGGCTCGTCGGAGCCACACTGATGTTTGTAAGAAGAAAGAGTACATGGCTGTGCTGGGTATTTGTAGATGCCCACAGGGTAGCACGTGGCATACATCGTGTGCCTGCTGCACCTGGACTGGCAGGAAGTGTCCAGCAGCCAAGCAGGCAGGATCGTTCCATTGAAGGTCCTGATGCTACTTAACAGTTGCTGCACTTCAAGAGGTGGGAATGATTGTCATCTGACTTTTGCCTTTTTAGCTCCCGTCTCTCTTCAGCAAAGTTCTGCAGGTCTGCCCAGAGGGGAAGAAGGGTCCAGGCCTAGAGACGGCCTGCAGCCTAGGATGCCACCCTCAGGAAGCCCACCGGATGGACCCACAGGCCACAGGCCGCAGAACTCAGGTGTGAGCTGTGGGGACAGGTCGGCCCCAGCGTGTATCCCCGCCCGCACAGGGCGGGCACCTGTGAGGCTGGGCTCTGCAACCGCTGGCTCCGGAGGGGCGCATGGCCTTTCCAACGGGAACAGAGCCAACACGCAACACAGGAACAGTCCCCGGTTCAGTGGCACCAGCGCCCAGGCGCTGCCTGTTGTCTCTGCCTCATCCCAAATCTCCCACAGCCATTTTAACTCTTCGTCTAGAAATGCAGCCCTCCTCAGCCAGCCCCGGAAAACAGACCCCAGGAAAGCTGACATCTCACAGCTGCCCAGGATACCAAAGGTCCACAGGGATGGCAGTGATAGCAGACGGAGCCTAGCCCCGGCCCACGGGCAAAGCGTTGAGCTGCCTAGCACCTGCATCAGTCGCCTGACAGGCAGGGAAGGTCCTGGGCAGCCTGGGAGGGGCCGGTCAGAGCAAGAACCCAGCGCCAAGGGCCCTCAGGAGTCTGCCTCGCACTCAGGGAGCTCTAGGCCGCCCGCCCCCAGCTCCCACGGCAGCCTGGGTGCTTCCAAAGGGAAGGCCATCGGGTCGACTTTTGAGAGCTTCAGAATCAACATCCCTGGGAACGCGGCGCTCAGCAGCCAGGCGTCCAGCCCGGGCTTCTGCAGCACGTTCAGGCCCGTGGACAGCAAGGGGCAGAGGAAGGAGAGCCCGTCGCCGCTCTTCACCATCAAGAAACCGAAGCAACTCAAGAGCGAAATCTACGACCCTTTCGACCCCACTGGCTCCGACTCCAGCCCCCCCGGCAGTAGCCCTGAAAGTCTTGGCCCAGGCCTTCTGCCCTCCGAGATTACAAGAACTATCTCTGTCAGCAGCCCCAAGAGCCCAGCCTTCCAGACTGTGCGCTGCGTCACCTCCTACAGGGTGGATAGCGTCTCTGGGCCTGAGGCAGATCCTGAACCCCAGCCTTCGGGCGAGTCTGCGTCAGGCATGCTCAAGTTCCTGAGCAGGGGGTCTGAGCAGGGAGCCTCAGGGGTAGAGCCAGCAGGGCTGGGTGAGGTGGAGGACGTCACAGCCCCAGCACAGAGGCCATCCCCACCAGACCCCTGGGACGATGAGGATGGAGCATCTGGTGCCACCTTCTTTGGCTCCCAAGAGCGGACAGTGACCTGTGTGACTGTTGTGGAGCCAGATGTCGCACACAGCCCAGGTGCCCCACAGGCCACCACCCACAGGATCGTGGAGCTGAGGGCCCCGTCACGCTCCCGCTCCCGCTCCACCTCCAGCTCACGCAGCAGGAAGAAAAGTAAGAGAAAGAGGCCTGCAAAAGAGCACCAGAGGACGCGCTCCCGCTCCCGCACGCGCTCCCGCTCCCGGGACAGAAACTCGCGCTCAGGATCACCTGTGCCTGAGGAGCACTCCAGGAGGCACAGGGCCAAGGCCAGGCTCCGGAGGTCATCTAGTGACCTGGATAGCAGCCAGGAGAGAGCAAAGAGGAGGAAGGCCAAGGCCAAGGACAGGGAGCGAAGGCGGGGCTCCTGGGGCCATGGCTGGGGCCGCAGGAAGTCCAGGTCTCGCTCAGGAAGTCCTGGCAGCTCCTCCTGTGAGCGCCATGAAAGTAGGAGAAAGGGGCTACATTCGGGGTCCAGATCTTGGGGCAGGGACTGTTCCCCTTGTAGCCTAGAGAGAGGCCGGAGGCACAAGCACCGGGAACGGAGTCATGAGCGGCCAGACAAGAAGGAGAGTTCGAGCAGGTCCCGAGAGAGGAGGAGGTGGAGTTCGCCATCACCCAGCTCTGAGCATAGATCACGAAGACCACGCTCCCGAGAGAAGCGGCTCCATTCCCCAGAGAGGAAGGCGCCTGCGAGGGAGGATTCCCCAGCCCGTGCTCCACAGCAGGAACCAAAGCAGGATGGAGATCACCTGGCCAGGCCTCCAGGTTCCGAAGAAGTGGGCATCTCTCCAGAGGCTGACGTAGCTGACCCGAACCTTCCTCAGGACCCCCCTGTTCTGGGAGTTGCGTGTGCGCCTGATGACCTGGACTACGGCGATTCTGTGGAGGCAGGCCACATCTTTGAGGATTTTTCAAGTGAAGCCATTTTCTTCCAGCTCGACGACATGAGTTCGCCTCCTTCCCCTGAGAGTACAGACTCTTCCCCAGAGCGAGACTTGCCGCCAAAACCCACGGTGCCACTAGCCGGCCAGCCGCAAGACACCAATCTGGCTGCCATCCAGAGGGAAGTGTCGCTGATCCACAGTGACGACATCTTGCAGCCCACACCCCAGGCAGAGGGGCCCTTGGAGCCCCACCTCAGGCAGGACGCTGCAGAGACCATCACCGAGACCCCCAGCGCTCTAGGCGTGCTACCCACGGGGCAGGACAGCCCCCCCGTGAGTGGGAGGGGGTGTGAGCTGACGAAGCCAGAGGAGCCTGCGGCCCAGGCCCCTCTGCTTCGGTCCAGAGCCCTGGTGAAGAGAGTCACTTGGAACCTGCAGGAAGTGGAGGGGAGCGTCCCAGCCCCAGACAAATTCCCAAGTAAGTCAGCAGTGCCAGGGCAGAGTTTGGGGGCAGGTGCCCGTCTGTGTGTTAGGGTACAGGGCGTGCATGGGGCAGGGAGGCAATGACTTTGGGGCTCCCCGGAAGCCCAGCTCCTTGAGGAGTTGCTCTCCAGCTTGATCTGCAGCCCTGCTGCACTTGCTCCCTACAGTCGTGTTTTGGGGAGGGCTGGCCCAAGGGGCCCACCTGTGCTTACTGTCTTTTGGGCTCTCAGGGGCGTCACTTCACAGACCTCAGAGGCCCCGGGAAGGAGACTGGGGTGCAGAGGACGGGCATCTCGGAGGGGTTCAGCCGATCCCATTCTCCGAGCCACCACCTCCCAGCTATGCGCTGCTGGAGTGTGGGGCGCTCGACGCAGACCCCTCTCAGGTAGGTGCCGGGCTCAGGGACGTGGGCTGGGCCGCGTGCGTTGCCCGACTCGAGCATGGCGTCATGACAGCACCACCCTTCTGTAGAACTACCTGCTGCTTCCAAGGTACGGGATACCAGCTTTTGGAGCTCCGTACTCAGTGCAGGGGGTGTTCTTGCCCAGGTTTGCAGCCCCGACATGCCACCCCCCTTGGCTCAACACTCGAACATCTTGCCCTACGCACGAGTCAACCCGCCCTCCGTTCAGCTGATGCTGCAGGGGAGCCTTCCTCTGGTGGGCTGTGGCACAACACAGAGCCTAGTCCCAGTGCCCGCCACACCAGCCACAGCCTCAGAGCTGGTTGCTGCAACTACCACCAGTAACAACTCAGAGGAGAGAAGTGCCACTCCCAGGCCAGGCGCAGAGAAGACGAAGAAGGAAGAGGTGAGTGTGCGTTGTATCCGGTATGGCCAACCCCGGGGGCTCCATCACTGGGGCCAGTGCTCTGGGCGGCCAGCCCCAGAAGGCAGACCTGCACAAGGCTGCTTGCACCCTCCTTCCTAGTACATGAAGAAGCTGCACATGCAGGAGCGCGCTGTGGAGGAGGTGAAGCTGGCCATCAAACCTTTCTACCAGAAGAGGGAGGTGACCAAGGAGGAGTACAAGGACATCCTGCGCAAGGCCGTGCAGAAGGTGGGCTGTGGGCGGGGCCGAGCTGCACGCATGCCTTCTCGGGCACCCTGAGCCTGCAGGTGTCCTGTCGCAGCATGCGGTGCCAGACCTGCACATGGCAGCTGCTGTCCATTTATTGTCTTGAGAACTTTCTGGATCTGGGCTGGGGCCTTCAGTCAGTTTCATCTCCTGTTAAGTACTCTTCAAGCAGTGCTTTCTGTTCCTGTTTGTTAAAGACTAAGAAACAGATGACGTTTAAAGTGGCCTAATCTGTATGCAGCTCACTGGGAGGAAAACGGGTCTCAGCGGTCAGATGTGTCTGTGATAACAGTCTCTGGCTTCCTGCCGACCTGAGACACCTCGGGCCCTGCTTGCAGGAGACCCAGACAAAGCATTTGCTATCAGCTTGGGCTCGGGCTCTGCCTGCCACTGAGTGCGAAAGGGTAACTGGGCGCTTTGCTCTTTCTGCAGATCTGCCACAGCAAGAGTGGGGAGATTAACCCTGTGAAGGTTGCCAACCTGGTGAGGGCCTACGTGGACAAGTACAGGCACATGCGCAGACACAAGAAGGCTGAGGCTGGTGAGGAGCCGCCTGCTCAGGCCAAGGAGGTCTGAGGCTGGTAGTGCACCGCAGGCACCCCCAGCAGGAAGACTGGGCCCAGCACTCCTGCCTAGGGGACTTCGCGATGACACCTGTCTGCACCTGTCTTGCTTACAGCTGAAAACTGGACTTTTTTTATATGTATATTATACTGTTTCCATTGTGTTTTAATTTATCAAAATGGCTTATCTTTAGAAACTCCTATTGGCTCGTTATTTGTAAGGCGAAGTTTTAGAAGACCTAACTGAACAGGAAGCTTCTGAGTCTGTCATGGGCCAGCTTTCATTGCTGCATACCCTCTAGTTCTGTGCTCTTGTCAGCAAGCTGCAGAGTAGGGGGGTTAAGAGTCAAAGCAGGCACACACTGCCTTCCCCAGCACACACGACCCGGTAGGTTTCCTCCCTGATGCTGTTGCTCTTAAGCCTGTGGCTTGAGTCATTCATTGGGAAGGTGGGTGCTGCAGAGGGACATGTTGGAGTCCCACCAGGTCCTATGTTTGAGTGAGACCCTGCCAGGTTCCATCACACGATTAGCCCTTGAACCTGTCCGGCATCTGGGGAGAAAGGCGTAAGACTGATACGGCACTGGTTCTTGACTCTTTATTGGGACTCGGGTGTTCTGGGCTATACCGCCTGCTCCAGCTCCATGAGGAAGTGATCGAGGTCATCGAAGAGGCTGTTGGTGCTAGACAGGCACAGGTCCACGCTACCGCTGTCCAGAGAAGACGCGCCCTCTCGCTGCACGCATTCCAGGTACGCCTTGCACAGCCACGGCTCCAACTGCAGGAGGAGGCCGTTGAGAGCTGCCTGGCCGGCCGCACCTTCCCCCCACCTTGGCTGGCAGCCCGGGCCTACCTTCACCAGGATCAGGCTCTTCTCCTTGGGCCGTCCCGCGGACAGGTCCTGTCCAAAGCCCAGGTAGATGGTATAGTGCGGCGAGCCTTGCCGCCTGCGGGCCCGGAACTCTTCCAGCTCTGCAGGAAGTGGCTTTGGTGAGTGGGGTGCACGGGGCTCCATGGGCCCAGGGGACGGCACCTCAGACAGGCACCTCACTGACCTTGGAAGAAGGTGCTGAAGTTGAAGATGGGGGTCAGAGAGTTGCGTTCCAACAGCTGGGCAGGGGCGGAAGGGCTGGCAGAGCCCAAGGGGCTGCCCACCTCCCAGTACACCTTGCACTTGCCCATGCGCAGCGCCCACAAGGACAGACCCTGCAGCTCCAGCTGCAGCCCTGGAGCCACGTGCTGCAGGAGTTGCTCTGTGTAGTGCAGCTGCTTCTGGTCAGGGAGCTCCGCGGGGCTGGGGAAGACCACCGGCTGGGGCTCTGCAGCGAGGAGGGCTGAGCCCCCAGGGCTGTAGAGGAATATACATCTGGGGTGCCCCACCACCGCCTGCAGCACCGTGCGGCCTTTGTACATGATGGTCACATCCAGAGGTCCTGGGCTGCGATCTGTGTACAGACCAAGCTGTGAGCAGCGAGGATGGATGGGAGCCTTGTCTCGGGGTCAAGCGCCACCTCCGGGAAGTCACCCCCCCCAGGTCCCGCAGCGCTCACCTGTCATCACAGCTGGACGCTGAGGCCTGGGGCTGGGCACAGCTTCTATTGCCCATGCTGCTGCACAGCGTTCAGGACTGCGCTCCTGCTCAGGGCCTGAGGACAAGTGCAGCTGCTGCACTGCTCCTGGCCCGGCCTGTGGTATTCTAGTTCCCCGCCCCCGCTATCCTCTCCCTCTCACAGGCCCCCACCCCACTTCTCTTTGTGCCCCTCACCGGTATCCTGGGGGGGCACTGGGCCTGCCGTCCACTCGGCGTCCAGCTGTTGGTCAGCAAGGAGGCTGTGCTGCAGAGCCTGGAGCAGCAGGTCTTCAGGGTCGCTGGCCGGCAAAGAGCTTGGGGCTGGGCGCTCAGCACCTCTCGCCAGGAGCACCCCCAGCAGCCCATCCTGCGAGGGAAAGAGGGTCAGCAGTGCCCAACGCCCACGCCTAGGAAGCAGCAGACTGTACCTGTTGGGCTGGGGCACCGCTGAGGGTCACTTCCTCTTTCTTGTCCAGAGCAGGCCCTTTTGATGAAAAGCAGGGGGAAGGAGGGAAGAAAAAAGTCAGGACCCAAGACAGATCACAGTTCTCTCCCAGATGAGTTTCTAACCCTGTCAACCAACCAAGGGCCCCCCTGGACGGCAGAGTGCCCTCCTGGCCTAGCCCTAGCTGCAGAGTTCCTCACCTCGCAACCCCACCTCAGGACTGAGCGCGTACACCTTGTGTGGGTCCACAGGATCACTGGAGTTGTCTTTCAGCATCACAAAGCGCCGTGTGCTGTGCAGGGCACAGCGGAAGTTGGTTTTCCAGCCTGCCCGCTCAGCAACCTCGGCCTCTGGGGGCAGCAGGTCCCCTCCACTAGGCGGCCACCTGCCCCGCGCCACGGCCCAAGCCTGTGGAAGACTGGATTGAGTTTGGAGTCAGGGCTTGGGGTGTGGGCGAGTCTTCCGGTGGGGGGCTGGGTCCCACCTTGAAGATTCGAGCATCAGCCTCGCTCAGATCCTTGCGTGCAAAATGTTTCCAGGGCACTCGAAACACCGTGTGAGTGTCGTTCAGCCACCGCAGCCCCTCGTACCGGCCACTGCTGATCTCGTCCACAAGCCACTCTCCAAACAGTATGCGTTGGGCACCCCTGCAGCAGGGCGCAGACCTCAGTCAGCCCAGCACAGGCATGCAGGACTCCCTGCCAGGGAAGGGCGTGTCCTCACCTCTCTGCAGTCATTGCCTCTGCAAGGACAGAATGGACCGCGGGACAAGACCCTTCCTTCTACAGAGGCAGTCAGATACTACCACAGGGAAAGTTCCTGGGATGTTGCTAGGTGCGTCAGGCCACCCGAATAGTGTGGCCAAGTGTCTCAAGTGTGACCCTGGTGTTACGAGTGTCGAGGGTCACAGATGGGTTTCAGATCGTGGAGCCACCTATGACTTCTGAGTGTTCCTCGGCCAAGGGGCTTCAAGTGTGAGTACAGATGTGGCAGGTGCGCACACGTGAAGTCACAGATGTTGAACCAGAGTCCAAGCCTGGGCGCGGGGTCGCAGGCGGGACTCTGAAGAGACATTAAAGGAAGGGCTGTGTGAAGTGGGAGGGCCCAGGCCAGAGAAGCGAAAACTGCGCCCCAGGAAAACGAAACCTAAACAGTGCGGGAGCCGCGGAAGCTCCCAGTCCTGATGCCTGTCCCCTCGCGGTCCGGGACTGGGGCCCCCGGTCCCCGCCTGGGAGCATCCGACCTCATCTGCCCACCTCTCCGGTCCAGACCTGTCCGACCCTCCGCTCTCGGGCTCCCCGCCCGGCTGCACTGCCCTTCCCCAGCCGTCACTCCGTGGAGCGGATCCCAGTGTGGGTCCTTAGCTTGCCTCCCGCCCCCCTGAGGGCCGGGGGTGGGGGGTCCCCGCGTACCTGGTGCCGGAGCCGCCGGGTCGGGAAGGTTTAATTCATTGACTGGACGGCAGCGGACGCTTTTATAGGGTGCCAGCCCCAGGCGGGGCGGGTCCAGAGCGCCAACCAGTCACGTGCTCTGAGCTCGGGCACCCGAGCTGGACGCACCCGGAGGCCGACCAGCTGCTCGGAGGATCGCTGCAGCCGCCGCCGGGCTGCCTGCCCTCCAGGACGGGTCCCTGCGGGGTCCCTACCTTCGCGCCTCCTTGGGGAAGCGCTTATATAGTCGGGGACCAGTCAAGGGGTGATCCCAGTGATAATCAAACCAGGTCAGGTCGTCTTTCTCCCTCCAACCCGCTCCCACGTGAAAGTAGTGAAGCCAAGTGAAAACTGCCACAGACTGGGTCCGCATTGCAATGGGTCGGAAGGGAACATTCCAAAGCAGGAGGTACAGTAGTATCTTGCCTGTGATCCCAGCACCCAATAGGACACCCCCTTCAAGGACAAGGAGCTACTTCAAAACTCGCCTGAATTGCAGAGACTCGGTGTCCAGAAATAAAAGTGAAACTTTTTTAGATTTATTAGAGAGAACACATGCATTCCTTGGCACCCAGATGGAGGCCAGAGGATGCTTTTGAAAGTCTTGTCTTCTCTCTCCTCCTGTGTGAGTGTGGGTTTCCGGGATTGAATTTAGGTCCTTGGGTTTGCAAGCAGGCGTCTTAAATACTGAACTATCTTTCCAGTCTCTTAGTGACTTTTCATGAGAAAAAGGTTTGTGACTGCCATGGGCAAAGCCAGACTGAGGCACATCCCCAGGGAGCTCTGTCCCCTGCCCATCCCTCTGACCTCTTCCCTACCTGCGCACCCCTTCCCAGACTACACCCTGGTGAGACTTTTCCTCCCCCAGACTACACAGCTTAGGGCTGGAGCCAAACAGGGTTCTTGTAGGGTGTTCTCACGGAGCAGACTTTAAGGCGGGCTGAAGACTGTCTCACATGCATGTGTTCGCGAACAGAGTGAGGTGCGGAGCGGGCGCTGCGCCTCCCCCAGCAAACACTGGGTGGGTCAGAGAACTGTCTCCAGTGAAGACCCCTTACTCCGCCCCAGGAGAGGAACTTGTGCCAGCTGTCAGGAAGCCAGCCCAGGCGGGCACAGCGGGTGCATGACAGGAAGCACCTCCGGCAGGGGGAGGGAGCCCACAGGACTCCCGGGGAGGTACAGCTGACTTTTCCCGGCAGTTGGTCACATGCACCTGCCTACAGACACTCAAGAATTCGAAAGTGCCACTTTATTCTGCCAGGGAAAGGGAGAGGCCCAGCCCACCCGAATGCAGATGGCACTGTGGAGTGGAAGATGCTAGATGTAAGTGGAGTCAGCGTCATGACCAGAGACCTCGTCCTGGCCAGCATCCTCCTCGCCGCTGCCCTCACTTCCCGAGTCACCGGCACCATCGATGTCCACAGAGGGTGTGTTGAGGACCACCACGTCCGCCTCTGCCCCGATGTCCTCGCCGAACCACACAGCCTTGTAGCCCCCCTCCAGCCGCCGCTCCTTGGTCAGGATGGATCTCACAGCCGAGGGGCTGCTGTCCATGGCCCTGGTGGTCGGAGGAGACTCGGGAGCACTGGCCCGGCTGAGGAGCTCGGGGCTGGGTGGTGCAGGGAGGGTGGGCACAGGGCTGAGGGACCTGGGCTGAGGGGGCACATGGGGTGGTTTGGGGAGTGCGGAGCTCAGCTCGCCCTTCGGGCTGGCTGTGGGCGTCCAGCTGGCCTTGTCCTCTGGGATGAAGGTCTTGTTCTCAAAGCTACTGGGTTGAGATTCCTAAGGGCACAACAAGGATGTCAGCAACCGTGACCCTGCCCTCTGCCCCCCCACTCCTTCCCACACCCCCCAGCTCCTTACCCTGCTCCTCCCACACACCCCTCCAGCTCCCTCCCCGCTCCTCCCCTCATGTCTGGCCTCAACTCCCTCCTCTGCCTTTCCCCTAGGTCCCTCCTCAGTCCCCTCCCCTCCCTCCTGTGCCCCTCCCTCTCACCCTTCCCCTTCCCTCCCCTGCCCCTCCCCCACACCCTTCCCCTCCCTCCTGTGCCCCTTCCCCACACCCCTCCCCTAGGTCCCTCCTCAGTCCCCTCCTGTGCCCTCCCCACGCCCCTCCCTCTCCCTCCCGTGCCCCTCCCCCACACACCTCCCTCTCCCTCCCGTGCCCCTCCCCACACCCCTCCCTCTCCCTCTCGTGCCCCTCCCCCACACCCTCCCTCTCCCTCCCGTGCCCCTCCCCCCCACCCCTCCCTCTCCCTCCCGTGTCCCTCCCCCACACCCTCCCTCTCCCTCCCGTGCCCCTCCCCCACACCCTCCCTCTCCCTCCCGTGCCCCTGCCCTGCTAACCTCCAGTCCACAGCTCTGCACATTCAATTCTACTTACCTACCCCCCTTGAAATCCTAGTTCCCCACCCTTCCCTCGTGCTTCTCCTCTTCCTTTTCCCTTTTCTACACTGCTTGCCCTCCCCCCTCCCCCGCCCCAAGGGGCTTACGGAGGCCTTGCCCGAGCAGCAAGTGAAGCGGTGGCCATAGTGTTTGTGGATGAGAATAGCCAGGCAGATGAGGGCCACGAGCAGCAGCGCTCCCAGCACAGCACCCAGTACTGCCATGTCCACTGTGGAGAAGCGCCCATCACCCGTGCCAGGTATCCCTGCCCAAGACACCACAATCACTTACTGTTGGAGTACCTCCCTTGCCAGCCTGTGCCAGGCCAGGGCATTCTGAATGCAAACCAAGGCTGCTCGGGTACTTCAGAGCATGTGTTACTGACTCTGCCAGGAGACCATATGGGCTGGTGAGGTCCTGAGAAAGCCAGGCTCTACGGAAAGCCATGACATGACTGCCAGTTTCCGACACCAGGATGGCCCCAAGGGCAAGCTATGAACAGTGGTAGTGAACTATGTGGCCTCAACTTCCATGTTGGATGTAAGATGTGCTCAGACCTGAGGCCGACTCCGCCCTGCCTGGCAGGGTGTTTCCACTCATGCTCTGTTCCCAAAAACTGCCTCGTGTAACCTATAGGGCGACCATCCCTCTAGGACAGCTGGTCCTGTCTGGCCCCGTGTGACCCTGAAGGCAGCACGGATACAGCTGTACCTAGTGCCAGGACCTCTCGGTAGGAACATTCTGGAACCACAGCCTGGCACTGTAAACTCCCTCTAACCCAGTAGGGGCCTGTTCGATAATACCATGTCCAATTAAGGTGCCAGTCATGGGTGCCCTTCACACCCCTGAGCGGCCTCTCTGTGCGCTATTTCCAGAGCCTATGGAAAGTAAGAGAATCTTTTCTGTGTGTTTGTTGCTTGTGTTGTTGAGACACTTGCTAAGTGTCCCGAGCGGTGGGATTAGCTGTGAGCTACATGCCGTGTGTGTGTGTGTGTGTGTGTGTGTGTGTGTGTGTGTGTGTGTGTGATGCAGGCGTATATGTATGCACGTGCATGTGCCAGGTGTCTGTGCAGAGAGAGGCCAGAGGACAACCTAGGCTGTCACTCCTCACCAGTTGTCCACCATGGTTTTTTGAGACAGTTTTTCACTGGCCTGGAGCTTGCCAATCCAGCTGGTCCAGTAGCCGTGAGTCACCAAGTCCCCCTTTCTCTGCCTCGCCAACACTAGGCTATACCCATACCCCACGACACCCAGCTTTTTTTTGACATGGGTGCTAAGGATGGCACTCATGCGGCAGGTTTGGCATAGCCCCTTGCCCACTGAGCTGTCTTGTTGGCCCTGAACTCTTAGGCTCAAGTGATTGTGCCGTCTCATTTCCCCCCAGTGGCTGTGTCACAGGAAGGCACAATAGCCACATCCAGCTATATGATTGCAATGTCTATCTTGCTTCTCCTCTGATTATTATAGAGGGTCTTAAGACCTAAATACTGAATGTCTTGAGGATTATGTGGCTCACTGTGGCTGCCCAGGCCTCCTCAGCCCACCTCATCGTGCCCGTGGGCCTATCTGTTCTAGCAACAGACCCCTTGGTGTGTTGTGGTGAGTTTTCCTGGATGGACCCTGGATTAAGTACATCCCTGGCCCACCCCGTCCTGAGTTAGAAAGATTAAGGCAAGTGGAGTGGGGACTACCTTCTGGTGGGGGGCTCCTGCTGGGCCCGGTGGCTGTTGGCTGAGAGGTTCCTGGCTTGGGGGTCTGTGTTGAGCCCCCACTGGGTGTGGTTGGCTTTGGGGGGGTGCCAGTTCCAGCACTGGGGGCCGTTGGTTGAGGTTCTGTACTGGGGGTCTGCGTCGAGCCCCCATCAGGACTGACTGATTGGGGAGGGGTGCTGGCTCCGATAGCGGGGGCTGTTGGTTGAGACATCTCTGGTTTAGAGGTCTCTGTTGAGCCCCCACTGGGTGTGACTGACTGGGGGGTAGTGTCTGTTCCAGCGATGGAAGACCCCCCGGGAATGGACGAGGCAGTGGTAGATGGTCTCGGGGTTGTGCCTGAGGGTGGAAAGGAGCCACTGCCTCCCCCAGGGCTGGTTGTGGTGGGTTGCTGAGAGCTTCCGGAGGGTGTAGGGGCTTCCGGAGTACTGCTGCTTGAGGGCCCGGCTGTTCCTCCAGTCTCTGGGGATGTGGGGGGCTCTGGGGGGCCAGGGAGAGCTTGGGCTTGCGTTTGTTCCCCCAACATAGCTGCCCCAGAAGAGGGTGGCCACCCTGCTCAGGGACCCCGGGACTCACCCACAGAGGGCTCCTGTTGCACCACGTGAATCTCCACAACGGTGGTCGCTATGCCCATGGTCACGGTGTTGTTGGCTTCTACCTGGGTTGGGAAAGGGGCTCGTCCCTCTTGGACCGCTTCTTCCCGCCCACCCTCCATCGTGCCTGCCCATCCCCACACCTCTGCGTAGAAGACGGCCGTGTGCTCCAGAGCGGCGGTGGTCAGCACCGTCTCCCCATCCATCCGGAACTCTGAGCAGTTGGTGATTTGATACGTGATGTTTGAGTTGAGGTCCTGATGTGACTTCAGTGAGTGCTGGGCCTGGGGGGCCCACTGTCCCCCCCAAGTCACCCACGGGGAGAAGCCGGGCAGACCTGGGGTTGGGGCATGGGCTTTCCTGGGTGTGCAGGAGGGGACCGCCTACCGGGAACTCTGGGTTCTGAGCCCAGATACGCAGGGGCTGAGTCGGAGAGGCTGCGTCCTTGACGGCCGTGCCAGCCGCGGAGCCGAGGGCCACGGTGCCCCGGTATAAGCTCTGGGAGAACTGGGGTGAGTTTCCAGGTGGCATCGCGGGCCTCGATGGTGACCTGGGTCACTGAGTAGCGGACCATATCAGCCTGATCGCCCTGGGGGGGGTGGAGACGGAGCGAGCAGTGAGATCTCTGCTCTGGGGCTGGGGCTGCGTGCGAGGATCACGGGCACCGAGGAGAGTTTGGCCAGGAGACGCCACCTGGTGCTGGTACCTACCCTGACCAGTAGGAGGAACGTCGTGGGACTTCGGACACTCTTGGTCATGGTGAGGTTGCCTGTGTTTGCGTTGATGGAGAATACGTCGTTGGTGTTCCCTGGAAGATTGAAGGTGGAGTCTGGCATCTGGTGTCCTCTGCCTTGGGATCTGAGTGCTGTGAGACGAGCCCTCACTCACCGTTCAGGATGCTGTAGATGATGCGTTGGTTGATGGCTGCATCTCCATCCACAGCATAGATAGGACCAGGACTCAAGATGAGAGGGGATGGCTGTGGGAAAGGGCATCTTGGGGTTAGGAGGCCCCAGGTTTGCCCCTTCTGCTTGGCGTACAGAGGTCTGTTTGCTCCCTTGGTCATCTGTGCCATCCTACCAGGCCACGAGCACTTAGGAAGGGGTCACAGGGCAACCTCAGGTTCTGCCTGTTTGTGCAGTGGAATCCATGGCAGCCCGGACCCTGCCCACTTGCCCAATACCACCTATGGCCCCAACTGATAGGCACGGCCTCTCAGTCAGGATGAGGAAGCTGCTGCCCCTTAGAAACAGCTCCCCCAATCCCAGCTGGCTTCACCCACACCTCAGGATCTCCATCCGTTCACCACGAGATCTCTCATCTAGTCTCCACACCTGAGACTGGAAGGGTTGGTTCACCAAAGACTGCTCATCACACTTGCTTCAAGATCACAGAATTATCCCAGACCTCACTGCCTGGCTCCTCCCTGTACCCTCCCCTTCCTTGGCGCTCAGTTCAGGCCTAACCAGTGGCCCTCCCTATCCCCACTCACCAGCGTATGTCCTACGGGGATGACTGCGCGGTACTGGGCCTGGACACAGACATAGCCATCTTCGTAGGAGCAGGGCAGGAACCAGGGGGGGCGCAGGTCTGCCGGCAGCACCTTCAGGATCAGCGTGGCCGTGGCTGTGTGACTGGGATTTTTCTGCTCATCCCAAGTGTCCTGTAACCGCGGCCAGGTCAGGCAGGAGTACTGGACAGAGTCTGGGAAACTCAGGACTCAGAGGGACACACACGCTCGGGACGGGGGGACGACACACGCTCAGGACGGGGGGACAGCACACTCAGGACGGGGGGACGACACACGCTCAGGACGGGGGGACAGCACACTCAGGACGGGGGGACAGCACACTCAGGACGGGGGGACGACACACGCTCAGGACGGGGGGACGACACACGCTCAGGACGGGGGGACAGCACACTCAGGACGGGGGGACCACGCACAGATGCTCACCCGGACCAGCAGTTGGAAGGTCATGTTCTGACTCTTGGAGAAATCAAGGGTCCGGTCCAGCCTCAGAGCCGGGCGGTTTGCTCCCACTAGGGAGAAGAAGCTGCTGGCGCCCTGGGGGAGACCAAGGACAGTTTGAGTCCCTAGGAGGACATCAGAGGCCTGGGGCGAGGGGTCGGCGCTGGCGAGGGGTCGGCGCTGGCGAGGGGTCGGCGCTGGCGAGGGGCCAGGCTGGCACTCACAGGGGTCACTTCCTGAAGGGTGTAAAACAGGATGTCGTTTTTGTCTTGATCTGTGGCCTGCAGATCCGTCTCAGGAATGACCACTGTGTCCACTTTGGTGTCCTAGGGATGGACAGGAAGTTGGTCTGACCAGATGCCCATGATGGAGACGGCCAGTCCGCCGCCTCCTGCCGCTCCTGCTCCCAAGCAGCGCCTGCGTCAGCCCTCTTCACCCACCTCTTCCACGTCGTGCTCCTTGGTGGTAAAGGGGAACTTGGGAGGATTGTCGTTGACGTCCAGGACAGCCACAAACACCTTCAGCTGTGTCACCTGCAGGAAGCCATCCCCTGGTTGAGGAGCGGTACTCTCACCACCCTCCCTCCCTCCCATTGGTTCACGCGTCCACTCTCTCACGCTCCTGCTCGTCCACTGCAGACATGAGTGAGACCCTCCAGTAGCTGCCTAGAAAGGACTCAGGCTATAAAAAATTAAACCATGAAGTATTGCAGATGTGACACATGCAGACATCCTGGGGACACAACCAGCAAAACTCACTTGAGGAAAACTGCAGAGGCTCCTGTAGCTTCAAACAAGCAGTGAGCCGGTGAGCGCTCAGGAGTGCCTGCCTGAGCACAGCCCCCCCCCCAGGGCACAGGGCAAGAGCCCACTTTGAGAAGCTGTCCTCTGACTTCCACACACAGCGGCAAAAGCCCACACCTCCCTCTCCTTTCTCTGACCCCTCAAAATCAATAAAACCCATCTTCAAAAGAACCAGAGAAAGGATTCTATTTCTCAAGGGACCCAAGGAGAGGTGATTGCAGTCAGGTGCTGGACCACAGCAGAAATGTTGTCTGTTCTCTCTTTCTCGTGTGTGTGTGTGTGTGTGTGTGTGTGTGTGTGTGTGTGTGTGTGTGCAGCGCGCGCGCGCCTTGCTATTTCCTTAAGTTTCTCTAGTAAAGACTGAAGATATGGAGCCGGCAGGGGACTAGGATGTATAGGGTGGGGTGGAAATCCCCCAAGAAGGTAACAGTTCTATGTTGACCAGAGCGACCACACAGTTCCGCATGTGCCCGGCCTAGTCCTCCCGCCTCGAGCCGTGAATTAGCTTTAGCTCCCAGTAAGGAATTGTGGAGGTTCTACTTGGCCCTGGGCAGGATTTGGGCCATCAGGATATCTGCAAACTGGCTACATGGAGAGAGGACTAGGAGGAAAAGCCAGTGAACCTGCTGGAAAGTTCCAGAAAGGAGGTGCTATTGGCCAAGGCCTTGGTGAGATCTTAGGAAAGACATTGGGTCTGGGTCAACCTGAAACCACTGGATTTGTCCATGCTGAAGCTGGAGGCCGGGAAGAACCCAGGAGGGCCGCCCAAGCACCTGGGGAAGGGGACAGGTGGACAGGGGCGCCTTGAGGCATCAGCTTGGTAGATGTCCTGAGTCAACGGGGCTTGAGCCTGGCTCTCGGGACAGAGTCTGGGCTCGGAGGACATGTAGGAGTGGCCAGTACAGGCCGATGCCTGGGAGTCTTGAGGGTGAGGTCATGAAAGAGTCATGGGCGCCCGACGGGGCAGGAGCGGGTAGGGCCCACTCACCACAGTGCTCCCCCTCCTGCACTCCAGCTGCGCTTCCAGCTCCTGGACATCCTGGGGAGGCAGCACAGGGCTCTTGAATAACCTGCAGGAAAGGCGCTACCCAGCTCCCAGAGCGGGCTGCGGGGACAGGTGGTCCCCCAGAGTCCCAGGCATCAGTGGGGAGCCCAGGGGGGAAGCGGGCATCTGGCAGCTCTGCTCCCTAATGGTCCCACCCTTCAGCGCCAACCAGCCAAGCACTTGGCCCTAAGAGTCCCTTACTGGGGAACGCAGAGCCCAAAGACCCCCCTGCTTCTCCAGGTAAGAGGAGTGGGTGCCCGTGTGTGTCCCTGGAGGTACACCCCGCCCAGCATGCACCTCATAATCGGGAGTCACATTGAGAAACAGCTGGTCATCCTCGATCCGAAAGGCTGAAGGGGTGGACGAGGGTCCCAGGTAGACCTGCTGGTCCGCCGGGACCTGGATGGCCACCAGGGGCTTGGAAATGTCAGAGTTCTCCTTCACTTCGAAGAAGTTGTCTTTCACAGAGCAGACTGGAAGGGGAGGAGGACTGAGCGTCTCTGCTCCCCTCCCCCACGACCCCATCCCCCGTCCAGCACATACCTTGAAGCTGAGCCAAGGTTCCCAAGCGTTGGCTCAACATTCCTGTGAGCAGCAGCAACAGCAGGGGACACCACGGCAGGGCCGGAGCCCCCATGGCGGAGCCGTCGCCTGGCGAGAGGGTCCAGTTTGCTTGGCATTCAGGGCTGGTACAGTTCCTGCCTTAGCGACCTTCGCCCCTGCCAGGCGCCGCCCCACTTTATGAGCCTTTACAACTGCTCTACCAAGGAGGCTCCCGCTGGCCGCTGGCCGCTGGCCGCTGACGGGCGCTGAGCAGGGATGTGAGGTTGTCATCCAGCCTGGACTTCAGGGAGTCGACCGTGGGCTCAACCCCCACACCAAAGTGTAAAGTGTGAAGAACCTGAGAACGTATGAGTGGCACTTAGGCCTGGCAGAACCAAAAACCTTGGGGACTGGTGCTGGACTGAGGGACTGGGGCAGGATGGGGGGGCAGGGTGAGGGGACAGGGTGGGGGGGAGTGGTGGGGGTGGGGGACAGGGTGGGGCGCAGAGTGAGGGGACACGGTGGGAGGACAGGGTGGAGGGGTAGGGGAGCAGGGTGGTAGACAGGGGTGGGGGGGTAGGGTGGGGAGAGAGGGTGGGGGAGCAGGGGGTGGGGGGACAAGGTGGGGAGGTGGGGGAGCAGGGTGGTGGACAGGGGTGGGGGGTAGGGTAGGGGGGCAGGGGGGCCGGGTGGGACAGGGTGGGGGACATAGGGGACGGGGGCAGGGGGGCAGGATGGGGGGACAGGGTGGGGGACAGGGAGATAGGATGGGGCAGGGGGCAGAATGGGGGGCAGGGTGGGGGGCAGAGGGGCAAGATGGGGGTCAGGGGGGACAGGGTGGGAGGATGGGGGGACGGAGAGCAGGAAAGACAGGGTGGGGGCAGGGTCAGTAGGATTGGGGGGTTGGGGAATGGAGGGCAGTAGGGGGGGACAGGGTGGGGCAGGGGGGCAGGAGGGGTCGGGGGCAGGGTGGAGGAGGTGGCAGGGGATGGGACAGGGTGGGAAGACAGGGGAGGGAGGGGGGGCAGGGTGGGGGGGGCGGGACAGGGTGGTGGGCAGGAGGTGGGAGGGCAGGAGGGGCAGACAGGGGGGGGACAGGGGGATGGATGGGGGACAGGGTGGAGTGACAGAGGGGGCAGGTGGGGGGCAGAGTGGGGAACAGGGTGGGGGGACAGGGTTGGGGACGAGGACAGGAGCAGGCTCTAGGACTTAGTCCTTAATCTCGGGTCTGCCGCCTTCAGCTTAGCTCCTTCCCTGGGAGCTTCCCGACATCTTTGGGAAAATTCCTGAGGCCACCTGAGGGTTTTCTAGCAGGCTACCTCCCCTCTGTGCCGTCCCAAGGGAGAGGGTGCCTCTCTTAAGGTGCTCCTGCTCATGTAGGAAATTCGGTAGTTCTCTGGGTGGGACCTGGTAGCAGACAAAGGAATTTCAGGGACACCCGGGAGCTGGGGGGGGTGGGGCCTTGGGAAGGAATCCTAGTGAGGCCTCACCCCAGGACCTTGCTTCTTCTGTCATTCTTTGCTGTTTCCCCTCCAATAGAGCCTGCCGAGACCTCAGAGCTGGGGTGGAGGGGTGGGGCATGTTGTGATGAGGGGGTGGGGCATGTTGTGATGAGGGGGTGCATAGTGTCTCCCTTGCTCTAGGATCTTGCAGACCTGCTCTGGATGTCTGTCTGGGGCTCCTGGCTTCTGTCCAGATGAGCACTCAGTCTCGGACACTTCAGTACAGCCACAGTACACCCCACAGCACACCCCACAGTACCCCCCACAGTACCCCCCACAGCACACCCCACAGCACACCCCACAGTACACCCCACCGTACACCCCACAATACACCCCACAGTACACCCCCCGCAGTACACCCCCTACAGTACACCCCCCCCAGCACACCCCACAGTACCCCCCAGCACACCCCACAGTACCCCCAGCACACCCCACAGTACCCCAGCACACCCCACAGTACCCCCCAGCACCCCCACAGTACCCCCCAGCACACCCCACAGTACCCCCAGCACACCCCACAGTACCCCCAGCACACCCCCACCGTGTGGGGCACCACACCGTCCAGGCTACAAGGCTAAGCCCTCAGGACGTGGAGGCAGGAGTCTCTCAGGCCTCTTGCTGCGCCTGGTCCCTCCCTGTCCCTCCTGAGTCTCCCCGTCCCACCCGCACACTGACCACATGGCCCAAGAGCAGGACTATGGCCCTGAACCCAGAACAACAGAGCAGGGCGAGATGCTGGGGCGTTAAGCGGGGAGATGGGGTGTCCCTGATGTCGACGTCAGGAAGGGCTCCAGCTGGCCTTTCAGGTTCAAAGGGCGGCTGGGCGTGGGCCCAGTGCTATGGGTGGACGGGCCTCCTCCACCTGCCCAGCCCATCGAGCAGCGACTGCCATACTTGTACCAGGTGTCATGCACCAGGGGTTCACGAGGCCGTGGTCAACATTCCTCCTTTATTGATGTCAAGAACATTCCCCACCCCCGCCAGCCTCCCAGACCCTCCTCTTCTTCCTCCTCCTCATCTGGGCTGCCTGGTTGCTCCAGTCCACTCTGAAACTGCAAGGACAGGCCTTGGTCCCGAAGGTAGCCAGGGCGACCAGGGCTCATCCAAGAAGGGCCTCAGAGGCATCCTGCAGAGATAAGTGGTTAGGAGCCAGGGCTGACCCTGGAGCAGCCGCTGGGACGCAGCGATGGGTCCTCGAGCAGGGAGTCGCAGGGAAGAGGCTCACCAGTCCTGCAGGGCCTGCAGGTTGGACCACAGCAGGCAGAGCTGGCACTTGCTGGGCTTGGACTGGGCTGAGATCTTCTCCGTGTCTTGCTCACTGTCCCCCCATCCCCCAAAATATCAGAATTAGTCGTGGCTTGGGGTTGGCGCCGCGCCTCCACCGCCCGGGACTCTCGCGCCCGCCTGCGCGGCTCACCTGCGCTTCCCCACCAGGCCCTGCAGCAGGCGCTGCAGCCTGGCGCCGTCCTGCAGGCGGCTGAGCTCGCTGGTGAAGGTCCCGTCAGAGTGGCGCTGGACCCTGGGGAGGGGCGGGGCCCAGAGGGTCAGGGAGGATGCGGAGGAGGGGCGTGGCCTGGGCGGGGCGGCTGCAGGATGGGGCTCACCTGGGGGACGCGGGGAGCGCGGCGGAGCTGGCGAGCAGCAGCAGCAGCAGCGGCAACGGCAACGGCAGCGGGGGGGCCATGGCCAGGACGCGCTGGACGCTGCAGCGGCGGCCCGAACCGCGCTCCGCCGCTTTATAGCGTCCCGCGCTCGGGGTGGGGGGCTCGGGCACCGCCCCGGCTCCGTGCGGCCGGCCGCGCCCCATCGATTGTGTGAAGGTCAGGGCCGCCCACCCAGCTGTCGTCCGGCCTCCTCCCGTTCCCACAGCCGCGTTGGCGCCCCTCGGCTGGCTGGGGGGGGGCAGTACCACTAGCAGCTAGCGCTGGGGAGCACCGGGGCTGAGCCGGCGATGGTGGCTGGGGACAGGCAGGAGGAGCCCCTGCTTCTCAATGCCTACCAGCTCAGCATCGAGACCCTTGCTCACCCTCAGGAAGGGGTGCAGGCGACCCTGAGGGGCCCGGGAAGGACAGACAGGTGTAAACAGGGGCCAGTCTGCAGGCGTCGGGCCCCACTAGAGAAGCTAAGGCTGGCCGTGGCTCGACAAAGCCAGCCAGCACCTGAGGGAGCCCCCCTGGGCTCTGTGGCTGTAGTTTGGGGGGGGGGGCACAGGCCAGTTCTGTGCATGGCAGGAAGCAAAGTTTCCACAGAGCCGGAGGAAGGGGAACCTCGGGGTGGGGCTGTGGACAGGCATCCCAGCGTTGTCATGCCTGGAGGCAGCTGGAGGAGCACCTCCCCAGAACCCGGGTCCACCCCCGGCCTGCAACCACAACCCCAAAGACATCTGTTCTCACAAGTGCTTAAGCACAGCTACAAACCTAGATGCTTGTCTCGTCTATTTTTGTGTAAAACCCTGCCACTACTGCTGTTACTGGACTGCAGTTGTTTTGCTTTTTTTTTTTTTTTTTTTTTTTTTTTGATGCCCCTGTGTTCCCTCTGCAGCCCAAGCCTCCCTGGGCTCCCTGGAGTCCTGTTCCCTCACATTCAAGTGCCAGCTAAAGATGACCATGAACTCCAACCCTCCTGCCTCTTCTTCCTGAGTACTGGGATTAGAGGTGGGTACTGGCTGGGAATGGAACACAGGGCTTCAGGAACAGGGGCAAGAACACTCCAGCTGACTGACACCCCCCCAGCCCCCTCCCTGTTCCTTCTGCACGTGGTTTTAAAAATAATTAGATTTTATGTTTCAGAGTAATTTTTGGTTTATGGGAAAATTGAACTGAAAGCAGAGAGCTCAGTTCCCTTTTCCTCCTCATGTGGCCCCTCCACACAGAGTCCCTTTTATTTAAGTGACATGGGCCACGCACCCCTGAGGTCCCAGCATTCAGGCGGCAGGGAGACCCTCCAGTTCCAGGCTGCTCAGGGTACCTGGCCCTTGAGGGGCTGGCGAGCAAGGATCAGCAAGCACAGCAGAAACATCAAAGCGTTCGCTTCACGTGGGGTCTGCGATGGGTCTGTGCGTTCAGTGCGTGTGGGCCCAGCACAGGCCTGAAGGCCTCGGGGGCCCTGATCCCGCTGCTCCTGTCTCCCCCGGGGGCTCAGTGCTGGGGCCTTTGCCAGGGGATCTGAGTTGGAATCAGGGAGTCCGGGTCATCACACTGTGTTCTTTCCTTCGGAAATGAGCATTTACATTTCCTCCGCGCCTTTTCACGGCTCAACAGCTCATTTCTGTTTAGTGCCCAGCATCGTCTGGATGGACCAGTGTTTATCCAGCCTAGGACACTTGGTCACTTCCAAGTTCAGGAGACTATGAGTAAAGGTGCTATAAATGAGTGTAGGGGGGGGAAGCAGGAGTGTATGCGATGTGGACGTGGTGTGTACATGCTGTGTGTGTGCGCGTGCTAGTGTGTGTGTGTGCGCGTGTGAATGTGTGTGCATGCGAGCATGTGTGCGTGCGAGCGTGTGTGCTGGTGTGTGTGTGCGAGTGCGTGCAGGTGTATGTGTGCGTGGGAGTGCGTACGAGTGTGAGTGTGTGCGAGTGTGAGTGCATGCGCGTGTGTATGCTGGTGTGTGTGTGTGTGTGTGTGTGTGTGTGTGTGTGTGTGTGTGAAGTGGCATTGGGGTGCAGCTCAGTGTTACAGTGCTTGCCTTAGCATGCATGAGGTCCTCGGATCAATACTGAGAACGGGGGGTGGGAAGCACATACGGCTCCTCACCCACCAATCCACAGCAGCGATGCCGAGTCAGAGTCTTGAGTGGACAAGCAGAAGGGAGAAGGCAGGTGCCAGTGAGGAGCCCACAGGACTGGGCAGGAGGTGGCCGGCCGTGGGCAGGGGGTACTCTGCTGCCATAGGGCGCCCTGATGTGCAGAGGGTCTGATGAGGATGGTCAGTAGGGCCTATGGAGGGTTGTTGCACACTGAGGTCCGCGGAGGAGACAAAGAACAGAAAGAGACTTTCAGGAAGGGCAGGGGCGGCAGCTTGTTGAGAGTGTGTGAGGGGATCCCCATGAATGAGCAGCCCTGTCAGCCACAAAGGACATGTCCGGGCAGCCCCTGGCCTTTAATGGCCCACTACAGGTTCTGCATGACAGAGTCCACTTTAGCCCACGCGCTCAGAGTGGATTCTGGGTCACGTCCACTGGATGGGACAGCACTGGACATGTCAGTCCCCAGGATCGGAGTGACACAAAGTCTGGCCAGTAGTGTCCGATAATGGGGGGACCCTGAATGGAAAAGTTGCAGCCCTGGGAAGCCGCTCGGCGTCTGATGTTCCACGGACTCTTCTCTGGCCGGTCAGCCTACGGGTTCCTGCAGGTTAAGCACTGGACGGCTCAGGTGGCCGCACAGCCTCACTGTCCCCAGCCCAAGCTCAGTGGCCTTCCCCAGTGGCAGTCAGGGGTGCTCTGCGTCTCTGGCCTGAACTTGCCAAACTGCACGGGGGCTGGGGGGGGGGCTGGTGGGAGGCAAGGCGAGCCAAGCAAGGTGGGCGTGCGGAGCTCGAGTGTGGCCGTGCTTGTCCTGCAGGTACCAGCCTGGACTCTGCCTGCAGCTGACGCAAGGAGCTATGCAGAGATGTGCAGGGTTCTCTCCTGGAGGGCGGCTCCTGAGACCCAGAAAGTTCTCAGCGCATAATCGTTGGGTTCACGGGAGCCATAAACAACAGCTGGGAGGAGACTTCCTGGCCAGTGAGCCGCCGGTGGGCTGGCAGCGTTCAGTACGCTGCTCCCCTGCTCCCGCAGTGGTCCTTCACCCACATTCCCATAAGCAACCCCAGTCAACTCGTTCATTCGCAAGCTGAACTCTGGTATAGCTGTCCTTCGCTGGCCTGTGTGGTGTCGACCCAGGAAAGTGTCGCGAAACATTTGGCAGAGTCAGCGGGATTGTAAGTGGTCACCAGGGAATTCTCAGCAGCGAAACTGCCTGCACTAGGAAAAACTTCCAGCAAGTGAGGAGTGTGTCGTGCCTGGGTCTGAGTACTGCAGAGACAGAAAAACTAACAGAAGCGCCATCTCTGTGCTGAACGACCCTATTGACATGGGGGACTGGGCGGATTTATAGGAGCTAGTGGAGCTCAGGGTGCTGCCAGCTGCCCGAGAATGGCAGGGGGTGGGAAGGGGTGCGCAGCAAAGGGAACTGAGATAAGACAATCGGAGCCTGATGCCCAATTGCCAGGCCAGATCAGGATGTGCTCTCAGGAGAGGGAGGGCTGGCAGCAGGGGCTCAAGATTACCAGCTTGGCCGAGTTCTGAGGTGGGACATGATATTTACCAAGTAGGACAGACCTTAGCAGACCTCAGTGATCTTGATTGGCACACAGATCAAGTCTGTAAAGGGCTAAAGCCCTCGGAAGGGGCCAAGGAAGGGGATGGTCCTTTGTGAGTCACTCAAAAACTGATGTGGAAGTGTTGTGTGAGCTGCAGTTCTAAGAAAATAAAAAAGTACAAAACGTCAAATGCTGTGCTTGTGTTTTGGGAAGGTTTTAAGCCTGACCAGCAGTTCACCAAGAGCTTGAAGGACAAAGAAGACAGATCGTGGGTCCCCAGGACACCTGTGTAAGAGGAAGGGAGTCGCTGAGGTGAGAATTACCTATGCCTGCAAGTGAAGGTCACACCTGCACCCTAGGCCTTCTGGCAATGGGTCCTGTCTGGCGGGTTCTTTACCACAAGCAAGAAGCATTAAGGCAGCAAGGGGGAGGGCCGTGTGGGGGAGGCTGCCTGTGACCTGAGACCTGAGTTTTATCCCCAGAAAAGCCACATGGTGAGAAGAGAGAACTGACTTTCAGAAGTTGTCCTCTGACCCGCACCCATGTGCCATGGCGTGCTCTCTCTCTCTCTCTCTCTCTCTCTCTCTCTCTCTCTCTCTCTCTCTCAAATAAATAAAATATAAAAGGAAAGGACGGGGAGGGGGCTGAAGAGATGGCTCAGGGGTTAAGCCTCTGCCTTGTAAACAAAAGGACCTGAGTTCAGATCCCACCTAAAAAACGGTGGGCAGAAAAGGTGGCAGCCCTTCACTTCCAGCCCTGGAAGGCAGAGCCTGGAGGCTGCAGAGCAAAACAATTAGGAGGTTGAGCAATGAGCAATAGAGGATGATTCCTGAAGTCACCCCTGAGCCTCCACAGGCACACACAATGCCGCCTTCTACACCTGTACACACACACACATGCACACACCCACACCTACACAGGCAAGATAGATAAGTGACAGGTTCAGCAGAAAGACACAGTTTAGGGCAAAGAGAACACGTGAGCATGCAGCTGCTCATTAAGGAAGCAGTAAGAGCAAAACGAGGTGGAGTGTGAGGGGCCTGGATTTGTCAGAGGGACAGAAACACTGGTGGGTTGTCTGATGTCTGTGTCCCCCCTTTGCCATGGGAATGGCCTTCCACTTTGGGGCGCCCCTGACTTGCTGTATCGACTTGAGTTTCTGCTCACTCTTAGACCCCGGCTGGTCTCTGGATTCTGACCTTGCCAGTGTCCAGGTTAGTGATACTTCATTAACTATATACACCTCTCTTTGTTCTCATATTTCCATGGCCGACTTGCAGCTCTTCCTCGGCAGAGCATTAATTCTATCACGGCCGACAAAATGTGGCTGCTGCTACTTCATATTTGGCTCCTTGTCTACAGGGTGGTCTGGGGTGATCCAAATGATGCTTCTTGTCAGAAGCCAGCCTCAGCGAGCTGCATTAACAGCAAGGACACATGAGGTGTCTGGAGTCAGCTTCACAAGGCCAGGAAGGACTTCATTTCCTTGGGGCACGTGGCCCTGTCTACCCACAGAAAAAAGCTGTGTTGTTTCTAATCCATCAGAATATATTGGTCACCTGCTGTAGCAGTTCACCTACATGATGCTGATAAAATCACCATCAAACAGCTCAAGGGAACGAGTGGTTTATTCTCTTGTGATCATCTGGTTACATTTCTTAGTCCAGTTGGCAGGAGAGCCAGCACCATCACCGAAGACCGAGGGAACTGGCTGTACCATCTCTACATTACAACTGAGAGAGGAACGATCCTTACATCCAAGACAAGCATGTCTGGCCAAGTATGTACAAGGATGCTCGCTTTCTCAAACAGCTCCCTCCACTTTACTCACCTGTCCAGGACACCATGGGCTGGACCTTTCCTGCCCACTAGACAATCTCCTGTAGGTTTGCTCTGGGCTTAACTCAACTACCAATTATCTGCAAATGTGCCCAGAGCTCAAACTTTCAACCATCAAGTTGACACCTGTGCCTAACCATGATACCTGCTATGATATACTTGATATTGGAGCTGAGGGTTCCTTAATTCATAGACACCAAAAGAGGAAATGGGAAGCAGTGGATGAATGTGAGGACGGACAGTGCAAATAGCACTTGTCCTAGGGTGGACAAGAGAGCTCCCCCCCTAGAGAAATTCCAGAGTAAAGCTAAAAGGGGGTAGAACAATCCAGGGTGATTCCCAGTCACCCTTGGGCTTCTACAGGTACACACAAACACATGCAAAATAAACAAAAAAGTAAAATTAAAACAAAAAAACTCAAAGACCCAGAAAAGGTGGAGCTTATCCATGCAGCCCAAAGCCCTTCCCCAGTCATGTGCGGCCAGTGCAGAGGCTGACTGGAGGCGACCCAGATTATAGCGCTGAAGAAAGTGTTCCCCAAACAGGCCACTGTGCTGTGTGGCTCTTCAACTGCACAGCTGATATAACTGATGGATCTTTGCACATTGTATCAGACTCACAAAGGCATTCTCCTTGGCTGCTGGATCCCAGGAGCAATGTGCACTCCTTTGGGCTGGGCGGCAGTAGACCTCAGAGTCTTACCCAGGGTTTGCTGACGACTGCACGGTCATGGTGGATTGGTGGTCTGGGACCTTGCTTTCTTGCCCTGTCCACCCTCTGTACAGCTTGACAAAAAGGAGTGCCACAGGAAGTTGGAACAGAAGTCTCGGGAGCTTGTGAGCAGGCTAAGATCCTTGAAGGATGGGCAAAGCGGCTGTGGGCTACAGGGCCCCTTTGTGTTAGAAGTCACAAGAAGCTCAGGAGACTGTATGTAGCTGGCGGGGATGGCAAAACACAAGCAAACGGTGCCCACAGCTCTCAGGCCTGGAGAGGGGCCCAGTGCACTGTGCGACTGCTAGCTGACGCAACCTGGCAGCTGTGGCCCCACCTAGGTGACAGTAAAGCATCCTCTGACTAAGAGTTTGGCCGGAGGTCGTCAGTAAGGCTGCTTCCTAGGGAGTCAGTCTCAGAACTTCTGCAATGGTCGGGAGTGCTCCCAGCCTCGTGGGGGCGATGGTCGGGAGTGCTCCCAGCCTCGTGGGGGCCGGTGATGAGCCTGACAGCAGTGCCGCGCCAGCTGCCCCAGGCCTGTGTCCTTCCAAGGCTCTGAGCGCACTCAATGTTGAGCCAACAGCTGAACTAGACAAGGTTCTGGAGGGCACGGCCCGTTCCTGGGCCCTTTTCCTGGAGGTGTTTGGCCCAGTAGGAACCTGGCCCAGGAACGGGTGGCCACAGCAATACAAGACGCACAGACGTGTGAGGCTGGAGGAGGTAGCCAGGGTTTGAGGCAGGAGCAGCGTGGACGGTACCAGCAGGTGAGCCGTTTTCAGAGACTCCCTGGCAGATGGCCCAGTGGCAGGAGGGCACAGCAGGTGCTGGCTGACCGCTGTGGGGACAAGAGTTGTGTCCAGAAGTGTCTGAGTCCAGCAGGGGTCGGGATCCTGTTGTGGGCACCTGTGGGGTGTGGGCACCTGCGCTCTGGCCAGGCACTGGGTTCATGGGAAGCCGGCCACCGGGGCGCCGACACATAGAGGACACGGCTAGAGCCGCCGACTTTCCTGTAGAACATTCTGATATTCTGCACTCGGCCCAGTCCTGCCGGCCCCTCCCAATCGCAGCCTCAGCAGGTGGAGACGACGGCAGGACCAGTACAGAGAGGTCGGCTTTCCGCATCAAGGGCCGGTGAGTAGACCATGTTGGCCCGTGCCCGTCTCGCAGCACTGTGCCTTGTAACAGTCCCCGTCGGAGGGTTTTTTTTCTGGAAAGGTGTCACCGCAGGATCGATGACTAATCTGCTTGGCTTAGGTCAGTCAGAGCAAAGACTCCACATCGGTCACTTCTGCAAGGACCCCGAGCTGTGCTTACAATGCTCTTGGCTTCCCTGCTCCCCACAGACAGCTGGATGCCCCCCCATTCTTCCCCAGCGGACTCCATGGCCGCCACAATCTGGATAACTGCCAGGAGGCCTGGCTGCACCTATGTCCTTCCAGAATATTCGACCACACTCTGGCCATCCCAGCCAGCCCTGATCACAGACATCCTCCCCCCTCACCTGTTTCCATTGTTTATCACACTGTTCTTAACTAATGAGAAAAGATACCTTGTTGTCCTGGCCCCACCCCATGTTGGGAATGGAACCCAGGGTCTTGGGCAATCTACACAAATGCTCCGTCGGCAGCACACCCTCAACCCTTGATTTGTTGAGACAGGGTCTCCCTGCCTTGCTCCCCTGCCATCAAACCTGCAGGTCTATGTCAGCCTTCTCAGTGCTCTCCCCACGTGCCACCCGGTGGAGGGCTGGATATTTGTCAGATGCTATTTACACGTCCGCTGAGAGGGTCCCGCAGGTTTATACATCCGCTGAGAGGGTCCGGGAGGCTTCTTCATTCCATTAATGTAGTATATACGCTGACTGAATTTCCTCTGAGGAACCACCTGTAGATTCCTGGCACAAATCCCCCTATGTAGAGTGTGTAATTTTTTAGTGATGCAGTCAGTGGGCTTTGCTGGGTTTTTGCTGAGAACTTTTGTGTGTAGATTCATAAGGGCTACTGCCTTGAAGCTTTGAATTTTGAAAGTATTTGCATATCTTATGAAGACTTTGTATTGCAAATATTATACATGCAACACGGTTGCTGGACACATGACTTGCGAATATTACTTTCTATGCTGTGGTGGAAATTTTCAGTTTCGAGGAAGCCTGGCTTACCTGCTTTCTCATTAAGGCCCATGTTTTAGCATCGTAACTAAGAACTGTGCCTAATCCTAGGCTGCAAATATTTTTCCATCTTTCCTTCTATAGTTTTTTTAAAAATTTTTTTTATTATTATTATTTATTCAACTGTGCGCATGTGTGTGTGTATGTGCGCGCGCGTGTGTGTGTCTGTAGAACCACGGACGAATTCGCGAACCACCATGGACGCCTCCACCTCCTTCTGCCCCGGGATTCACAGGCTCCGCCCTACCAGGACCAGAAGCGCAGGCCGCCCCCGCTTCCGCCTGGCATCTATACGTGGGATCTGGGATCCGAACTCAGGACCTTCCGCCTGGAAGGCGGAGGCTTAACCCCTGAGCCACCTCTCCAGCCCTCCTCCTTCTATAGTTTTTACAGTCTTAAGTTTTACATTTACATCTGATTCAGTTGATAGAAACTCAAGGTTGTAACCAGTTCGGAGGCCACCTTGTGGCACCTGAGCTTCTGCCTTCAACAAAGGATGGGGAGCTGGAGAGATCCCACTGAAATTTCAGGAGGGTGTGGCAGCCTGCCTGTAACTCTAGCCACAAAGATGACTCCCCAGAGCAAGCCAGAGAGCCAGACTTGCGCTGCCTCAAGCCCTGGGTTCAACTAGAGACTTGACCTTCAAAGAATAAGAAGGAGAAACAAGACCAGAGAGACGGCTCAGGGGGTTAAAGTCTCTGTCTCACAAGCAGAAGGACTTGAGTTCAGATTCTGGATTCCACGTAAAAACGCTAGGCAGAAATAGATGTGGCCTGCACTTCCAGACCAAGAAGGCAGAACTGAGGGAAGAAAACCTTACAGCAAAAAGGATAATTTGTGACGTCACCTTTGGGTCTCCATTGGCCACACATTCAGCTGCTAAGTAAAAGAATAAGCAAAAAAAAAAAAAAAAAAAGATAAAGGACAATTCCCAGGATCAATAACATACTTCACATGCACCCATATATGCTATTGCAGTTTACCTGCATGGTTGATAAGTGACCACCAAACAGCTTAAGGGAACAAGGGGTTTATTTTCTCTTACGATTCCTGGTTACAGTTCTCAGTCCAGCTTGATGGAGAGCACACACCAACACCAGGGCAGAGGGAACTGGCCACCATCACCACATAATGGTTAAGAGAGGGACAATCCTTACTTGGCAGACCAGCATGTCTGACCAAGTGTACACAAGGATGTAAAATTCCTCAACCAGCTCTCTGTAGTTTATTCACCTGTTCAGGGCCTAGTCCCATCCACCATGGGCTGGGCTTTCCCCATCAGCTAGACAATCTTCTTCAGGTTCACTTCGGACTTAACTCAACTACTCATTCTCTACAAATGTGCCCAGAGCTCAAACCCTCAACCATCAAGTTGACACTGTACATAACCATGACACTCCATTCCTTGTCAACTTGGCACAGGAACACCTTCACCTTGTCCCCACAGGTGTTAAATTTATCTTAAAAGATAAATACATTCGAGTTTATTAATTCTAAATCTCTAAAAGTTCTCATAGACAAATTTTTAAATGTTCTGTCATTAAAAGTTCAGTTATTAAAATGTTAGAACTGAAAGTTTCAAAAAATGTCTCAAATCTTTTACTTATAAGAGTGTACCAAATCAAAATGTTAAATACTTCAACAAGATGAAACATCAAAATAGAAGTATCAAGACACAATAAGAAAACATTACATTAAAATAAGTCCAGCAATTCAGTTACTGCATCCTATATTCCAATGTCCATCTTCTTTCTGTTGCTGGTCATGTAGTCACTGTGGCTCAAAGATTCTAGGTAATGCCAGTCCCTGTTCGCAGTCAAAGTTGTAGAAACAGAGTTCCTCTGAATCAGGCTGAATCTCCACTCACAGCCGTCCTCAGCATACATCCCATGGCTCTGGCATCTCCAACAACGCTCTGGGTTCATTTTGCAGCTATAAGCTTCACCTTCCCTTGTAGGAACTCTGTACCTGCCACTTGGTGCAAAGCTTTTGCTGCTCTCCACGAACCCCTCAATCATATTTCAAAACCAGTACCACCTAGGGGACGCTGCCAGATTCCAAAGTGATCCATGCAAGCACAGCTGTACCAACTTCAGCGCGGTGACTCTAGAAAAGTCTCTTTCTAAGTAGCCGAAACTTCGAAAGGGCAAAAAAGGGCTTCAACTTGGGCTTTTGGCCCCTGAAGGAATCCAGATTTTCTAACTATGAAATTGCCATATGGTGGTATTCATGTTTTCCACCATCCCAGTACAAGTCACTAGGTTTTTCTTCACAGATATTCATTTCCCCAACAACTACAGACTTGTGTCCCTGTGCCTGGCAGTTAAGTGGGGTCTGGGATTTGAATCCCAGTCCTCATGTTCTGTTCTTGGATTCTTGTCCCCAGCCACAATGCCTTCTCCATTTTTCATGTGTATGTGGAGTGGGTGGATGTGTATATATGTGCTCATATGTACAACATGTGTGTCCACATGTGTGTATATGTGTTCACATGTGACACATATTCACACGTGTGGGTGCATGTGTATGTGTTCACATGTGACACATATTCACACGTGTGGGTGCATGTGTATATGTTTACATGTGACACATGTGGGTAAATGTGTATATGTGTTCACATATGTGACGTGTGGGTGCATGTACATGTGTGTTCACATATGTGACATGTGTGGGTGCTTGTACATGTGTGTTCACATATGTGACATGTGTGGGTGCTTGTACATGTGTGTTCACATGTGTGACGTGTGGGTACATGTGTACATGTGTGTTCACAGGTGTGATGTGGGAACCAGTGCCCACTCACGCTTCCATTCACTCACTCACACACACAGCTGCTGGCTGTGGTGAAAGCAGGTTCAGGCCGTCCCCACCTCCACTTCTACCCCCAGAGACTCGGCACGGGACAGGGAGATTGTCAGAAGCAGATCTCAGTTTATTGGGGGGAGAAAAGGAACTCTTATAGACAAAGGCCACCAAGGCGCGAAATGGGCATCCAATTGTATCACAAGGTCAAGACATCCTACAGGTGCTAATGGTCAAGTTCAATGTCACTCAGCACAGAGGGCAAGTAGATACCTGAAAGCCAATTAGGGCTCTCTGTGAAGTGATCAGGGTCACGCCCAAGACCCTTGTCCTCAGCGCCATCTTTAGTCCCATGTGCTCGGCCATGCCCTGGGGCAAATCCTTGGCGGGACACGTGTGGGTGCACGTGTATATATGTGTTCACATGTGTGACATGTGTGGGTGCATTTGTATATGTGTTCGCATGTGTCATGGTTATGTACAGGTGTCAGCTTGATGGTTGAGGGTTTGAGCTCTGGCCACATTTGTAGAGAATTAGTTAAGCCCAGAGCAAACCTGCAGGAGACTGTCTAGTTGACAGGGCAGACCCAGCCCAAAGCGGGTGGGACTAGGCCCTGAACAGGTGAATAAAATACAGAGAGTTGGTTGAAGAAGTTGGCATCCTTGTTTACACTTGGCCAGACATGCTGGTCTGGCAAGTAAGGATCGTCCCTCTCTCAGCCATTACATAGAGATAGTGTGGCCAGTTCCCTTGGCCCTAGGGTTGGTGCGTGCTGTCCTGTCAAGCTGGACTACAGACTGTAACCAGACTGTCAGTAAGAAAATAAACATCTTGTTCCCTGAAGCCATCTGATGGTCATTTATCAGCAACCATGCAGGTAAACTGCAACAGAATTTGGTACCTGGGAAGTGGGGTGTTGCTGTGGGTGGAATCTGGCTGTGTGGATTCTGACCGGTTTTGTTGGAGGAACTTTGAAACGTTTGAAGCTTTTGAGCTCGTGGATTACAAATATCATTGTGCAGAGTTTAATGAGCCATTAGGATAATGCAAATGCTGAGAGAGTTGTGGATTGTTTGGGCCCGGTTTGTGATGAGGGGAACGAGGACTGTGGTGGAGTTGAATTTAGAGCCGATGGACTGGTTTGCTTGATAGAGGAGAGCTGTGCTGGTGGCCGTGAAGCTCTGGATGAGGAAAGGGCAGGCAGCAGAGCAGCTGTATACATGTAACAACCTGGCGTATGTGACAGCAGAGTGGAAAAGGAAGGAATGTACCTGAAGGCTGCTCCACAGAGCACCCGGCACTTGCTCACGTTGCCCCCTGCTGCTGCCTCCCAGGGCCTCTCTACCATCACACTCAGCTTTTCAAAATTTTAATATTTTTATTTACTCTTTGTTTCACATATACTTTGTTGTGTATGATATATTGTCCAATCTCCCCCCCCACACACCTTTACCCCCCTCCATATCCTGGAGGGACTTTGTGTTTTTAAGAAACACATGGAGGGGCTGGAGAGGTGGCTCAGGGGTTAAGCCTCTGCCTTGCAGGCGGAAGGTCCTGAGTTCGGATCCCAGATCCCACGTATAGACGCCAGGCAGAAGCGGGGGCGGCCTGTGCTTCTGGTTCTGGTAGGGTGGAGCCTGTGAATCCCCGGGCAGAGTAAACAAGAAGGAGGTGGAGACGTCCATGGTGGTTCCTGAATTTGTCCGTGGTTCTACAGACACACACGCACACACGCAAAATTGAATAAAACAAACAAACAAACAAACAAAAAAAGAAACACATGGAGTCCCATTAGCGCTGCCCGCAGGCAGCATGTACATGGGCATGGTCCCAAGCACGAGCCATCGGGCCACCTACGGTCGGTCCGGCAGCCATCAACTGCCACCGGGTCCTAGCTAAGAGCTCCTCCCTACCCATGCTCAGCAGACAGGTGTCACAAGCTGGCTCACCTGTCCCTTTCTCGCAGGGCTGGCTGATTCCCAGGAGACCTTTGGAGTTAGGCTCACTGGATCCTGCTAGTCTGCTCTGAACTCTGGAGCTTCTGGCCTTCTGTCTGCCTTCTGGACAGTGAGGGGACAGGATGTGCACCAGCCAGGAGACGCAGCTCCCACCCTTTGGAGAGCAGCCCTTCAGCATCGGGGCTCCAGGAAATCTCTTGGCTTATTAGGGCCATAAGAACTTCTTTGGCTGTACATTTTCCATGCAATTTCTCCTCGTGAGCTCACAATCTTCCAGGCGCTGCCCTTGCTGCCTTCTCTTCATGCCAGTAAGATCTACAGGGTGGTCTCTATGGGGCTCGGTGCTCTCTCCCAGCAGCCTCCCTGGAGTAGTGTTGACCGCCCGGGTGTGGCCCCCAGATGCGCGCTGGGGAAGTGGAGTTCATGCTCTTACAGTGGACATTCCTGGTCTGGTTCTGTCAATAGCCCAAAGTCCACACCATGTCACAGGCGAGGAAGCCGGGGGTCAAAGTCGGTGACTCAGAGGTCAAAGTTGACCATTGATGCTGCCCACTGGGGGAGGGGGGAGTTTAAGGGTGGGGATCCCAACGATGTTTAAGCCACCAAATGACAGGAAGTGATTGAGATGGTAGGGACAGAAAGCCTGGGAGTCAGGAGTGTACCTTAGTCTGACCCTAGCCGCACCAGCTGCTATGGCCCCATGGAGTCTCAGGGGGTGAGGGTGGGGGATGCACCGCTGGCCGCAGCCCAACCTGTTACTGAGCTGGAAACTTTATCCGCACCGGCAAGAGGGCAAGGTGGAGAGAGTCGAGGATCTACCTGGTCCTCCGAGGCTTCCAGGGGCGAGTGGGGCGTCTCCCGGGGGTTGGCTTAATAACCACCCTGGTGTGGCTGGACAATCCGCCCATCCCGTGGGATTCCCACAGCACGAATGAGTGCGCCACGCCCTGCTGTCCGGCCAACTGGTACCAGTCACTTCTCTCTGTTCTTATCTCTTAAGCACTTGTCCCTCTGCCAGTTCCCCAGAGCTGAGAAATCCGAGGGCGCAGACGCCCGCTTCAAGGATCCGGAATCCCGTGCGGGGCGGGGCGGGGCTCTGAGTGGGGCTTCGTGCTCCCGCGGGTCCCCGCGCCTGCGGGGCCCGCCACGGGGAACCCCGACGCTGCAGACGCGGGTGGGCTGCTGGAAGGAAACGGGTCGGGGACCCGGGGACTCGGGGGCGCGGCCGCCGCGGTGCTGGTCGGGGGCCTGCTGCTCATCTGCACGGTGCTGGCGGGGAACGCGCTTGTGTGTGCGAGCGTCGCCTCCGAATGCTTCCTGCGAACTCCCACCAATTACTTCATCGTGAGCCTGGCGGCGGCCGGTCCCCCCCTGTTCGTCTACCCAGAGATGAGCCCCCACCGCTGCGGAACCACTTGAACCTCAGGGTCCTCGATCATCGGCGTTTGCAAGGGGCCCCGTCCCCCTCACTCCTGGCCATCTGCTCACTCCAGCTTCTCGCGACCCTCCATTGGTTTTGTGTCTGTCTGTCTGCACTCGTTCCCTCGCTTCCCTCTGTGTCTTGGCATTTGCCACTGAAGACAATCTTCCTGCCTGGAGCCTAGGACCTAGACGCTGATTTCCAGGTGAGTCCTGTCCTCTTTCCTAGTGCTAGCCCCACACACCCCGCTGCTCAGCGAAGGTTGGGGGTCCAGGTGGACAGGCAGGCAGCTGTACAGACCCTTATCACTACCGGTGATCCCTGGCACGTATGGGACACATCAGGCACTTGCCGTTTTGCCCCAGCTGTCCTGTGGAAGAAGCCCAAAGCCTGTAGCTACCCGGCTGAGGAGCTTGGGGCTGTGACCCCAGCTCAGGCAGGGGGGGTCTCAACAGGACAGCGAATGTGAGAGGTCTGATGGTATTGGAAGGCAGCTGTGCTCACCACTAAACCTGCAGCGTGCAGAGTCCTAGGCCTGAGCAGCCCCAGGCCAGGTCTGGCCTGACTGGGTCCTGACCAACTCCTTCGCAGAGGTTTGGTTAGAGAGAAGCGGCTTAGGGTAGGGATGGGGACACAATGGCCTGCCGTGGGGGAAGGGGACCCAGGGGGCTTGAAGTGGACATTATGAGCCTGGAGCTGGCTGAGGCCGGCAGCCTTGCTTGACCTGGGCTCCTACCCAGCAGTACACAGACATCACATGATTCTTAGGCGCCTAATCGTCCCAAAGCATCAGGGAGGATTCCGAGCTGTGTGGCTGCACCTTTGCCTTTGAGGGGGGAGACCCCAAGCAGAATTCCTGAAGGCTGCAGAGTTCTTGTTTTTTTACAATGTATTTGTCTCAGGACAGTTGTAGGGTGTCCCCAGGCCTGCCCTCCTCTCTCAGGTGAGGACTGAGTGGAGGCCGTTCCGAAGGACCGCGGCAGTTCTGGCTGAGGCACGGGCAGGGTGCTGTTAGCTGAGTTCTGGATAGCCAGAGAGCTTCGTGTTTGGGAGCCAGAGGCTCAGACCTAGCTTAAGGCTTCCTTCCAGCTTTGGCATCAGGCGCCCCTGCCCTCCAGCACTGGCATCAGGCACCCCTGCCCTCTAGCACTGGCATCAGGCATCCCTGCCCCCCCAGCATTCATCAGACACCCCTACCCTCCGGCATTCATCAGACACCCCTGCCCTCCAGCATTCATCAGACACCCCTACCCTCCGGCATTCATCAGACACCCCTGCCCTCCAGCATTCATCAGACACCCCTGCCCTCCAGCATTCATCAGACACCCCTACCCTCCAGCATTCATCAGACACCCCTGCCCTCCGGCATTCATCAGACACCCCTGCCCTCCAGCATTCATCAGACACCCCTGCCCTCCAGCATTCATCAGACACCCCTGCCCCCCCAGCATTGGCATCAGGCACCCCTACCCTCCAGCACTGGCATTAGGCACCCCTGCCCCCCAGCATTGGCATCAGGCACCCCTGCCCCCCAGCATTGGCATCAGGCACCCCTGCCCTCCAGCATTCATCAGGCACCCCTGCCCTCCAGCATTCATCAGGCACCCCTGCCCTCCAGCATTCATCAGGCACCCCTACCCTCTAGCACTGGCATCAGGCACCCCTGCCCTCCAGCATTCATCAGACACCCCTGCCCTCCAGCACTGGCATCAGGCACCCTTGCTCTCCAGCACTGACATCAGGCACCCCTACCCTCCAGCATTGGCATCAGGCACCCCTGCCCTCCAGCACTGGCATCAGGCACCCTTGCTCTCCAGCACTGACATCAGGCACCCCTACCCTCCAGCATTGGCATCAGGCACCCCTGCCCTCCAGCATTGGCATCAGGCACCCCTACCCTCCAGCATTGGCATCAGGCACCCCTACCCTCCAGCACTGACATCAGGCACCCCTGCCCTCCAGCACTGGCATCAGGCACCCCTGCCCTCCAGCACTGGCATCAGGCACCTCTGCCCACCAGGTGTTCCTAGGCTACAGAGACCCTAGCCAATACAGGGCCGTGTACCTCCTCTCGGGTGTCCCACAGTCTCAGGCTCAGATTGGACTCAATCCTCTCCCTTTCCCTCTTCAGCCCTGCTCCCCACAAAGAATGGGGGTCAGAAACTCAGCAGCTGAAAGATCAGGTCAGGTTCAGGGCGGCTGGTGGCCGCTGAATCCCCGCCTGTGCGACTGGCTCCTGGCCATGGATGTCACGCTGTGCACCGCCTCCATCCTCAACTTGTGCGCCATCAGCGTGGACAGGTGAGCGTCCCTCAGCTCCCCACCCCTCGTGTTCGCCGCTGTCCGCAACCTCACCACGCTCGCATCCCCGCAGTTCGTGGCGGTGACCCTGCCGCTGAGCTACAGCAGCCAGGGCCGGCACCGGCCGCTGCTCATCGCAGCCACGTGGCTGTTGGCGGCCGTGGTGGCCTCAACAATGTTTGCGACGGCGACCCAGCCAGCCGTGTGCCGCCTGGAGGACCACGACTATGTGATCTACTCGTCCGTTTGCTCCTTCCTCGTGCCCTGTCCGCTCATGCTGCTGCTCTACTGGTCCACTTTCTGTCACCTGAGGCGCTGGGGGACAATCCGGCGCGCCAAGCTGCAAGGACGCTTGCCGCGCCCACCCAGCCACCCCAGGCCTTGGGCGCCGGGCCAGACCCACGGCCCCGAGTGCCCGTCCTCTGCACCCGGCCTGCAGGTGCTGGACCTGAGACCCCGTGGCCCCGAGGTGGAGGTCCTGCACTAGCCTGCCCCCACTTCTGGCACCAGGAGGCGCCCCAAGATCAGGCGCGGTGAGCACAAGGCAATGAGAATCCTGCCGGTGGTAGTGGGTTCCGCTTGTGGCCTGACCCGTTCGAAGGGAGGAGTTTCGGTAGACGCAGGGGTTCCGGTTGTAAAGGCAGAGGGTGAGGGGTCCGGCGGGAGGGACCGGTAGTGCAGAATAGACTAGACTTACACTGCCCACCCCCAGGGGCCTTCCTGGTGTGCTGGACGCCTTTCTTCGTGGTGCACGTCCCAGCCACGCCTGGTCAGCGCGGTCACCTGGCTGGCCTACATCAACAGCGCCCTCAACCCCATCATCTACACCACCTTCAACACTTCATCTTCCAAAAAGCCCTGCGTCCCTGTTGCACCTGCCAGGTCTGGTGACAAGGTTCACCCGGTGTGCGCAAGCGCCTGATTAAACAGATTCTTCCAAATGCTTATGAAGCTGGTGGAGAGTGGGGGAGGCTTGGAGAGACTCCAGAGGGCGCTTCTTGGCCCCAGGAGTGCGAGGGGCCAAAACTGGTAGGGTGCTCCAACATGAGGGAGGGCTAGGGTCTATGGGCCAGGCGAGATTCTCGGACTGCCAAGTCCCCAGCATGCCAGCCAGCTCCTGCTCCTCAGGCGGCCAAAGGTCCCGCTGGCTATGTAGACTGCAGCTCGGCTGAGCATGCAACCATTCTGGAAACTCCCTTGAGGACACTGTACCAGTTTTCCTGTCCGCCTGGCCAGAAACAGTGGGCTCCACCGGGAAGGAAAGGTGGGGGGCTGGCCAGGCTCTGTCCACGCACCTTTGTGGAGAAGCCACATCAGTCCCACCAGGCAAATCCTGCCCCATGTCTAGCATCCACAAGGTGTCCACCATGTGACCAGGCAGGTCGGTGACAGCAGGGCCCAGGGTTGGACAGAGGGACCTAGCCGCTCTGTGCTGCAACAACCCAGTTCTCTGTCTCTAGCTCTCCCAAGAGGAGGTCACTCCTCCTGGAAACAGCTCACCATGCAATGACACCACCCAATCCTGCAATGTGGTCAGACCTGTTTGGGGGTACCACATCCACAGGAGCTGGCGCCAAGTGCCATTCTCCTTGGGCATGGAGGATCAGGCCTCCTGACTGCCAGCAACCCTGCAGGAGACGCCTCCCCCGCACCAGGGGCTGGCCACCCCTCTCTCTGGATGTCCATGTCTCCTGCTGGGGTCTCGGCCTCCCAGGACCAGCCTGCCTGTCACCCCTGGGGGGACCAGCTGGGCGGTGGGGCACCAGCCACACAAGGTCTTAGTGGGAGCTTTGAGCTTGGAGACTGAGGGGCCCAAACGTGCCAGGCTGTGGATGACCCCGGTGGAAAGTGTGCAGACAGGGAGGCCAGGCCAGGCCACGGGAAGCCTCCTCACCTCGGGGCCTGAGCCCGAGTGTCTACGCCGAGACCTTCTGGCCACAGCCTCACCTGGCTGGCACGGGGCGCCCAGGCTTCCTCTTCAAAGAAAGGGGGGGTTTAGCCCCTTCAGTTCCAGGTGGCCTGTGCTGCTCACGAGCAGTCACTGAATCCCCGACACCTGTCAGGAACCCACCAAGTGCCATGCAGGGAGGCAGATGGGCATCAGACGGCCCCGGCAGGCTGCCCTAAAATCAGCAGTGGCCTGGACATTTTCATACCGAGGAGTCATGGGTGTAGCCGTTTCCTGCTGCCTTCAGAGTGCAAACCTCAGAGGGGACCCAGCCCTGGGCGGCCACGGCTGTGGGGCAGAGTCAGCTGACTCCACAGGTGACAGGTTGGACTGGTCAGCAAAGACGGCAGCCTAAGAAGGAAGCCGGACACTTCCACAGGGGTCGTCAAGGGCCTGACACTTGAGCCCCTCGGTCTCCCAAGGTCAAAGCTCCACTAAGACCCTGCACAGGCAGGTGACCTATGACCTGGCTGGTCGCCTGAGGCGACCTGTGCTCAACACCAGCAGAAACGAGCCACAGGGCTGTGAGACCTTATGCAATAGAAAGGCCTTGAGCTCCAGTATCTGGCTCGCTGCCCATGACCCACGTCTCCAAGCTCACATGCATGCCTTCCTTTAGCCTCATCTCAGAGCCCTGGTGGGTGCAGAAGATACAGGCTGAGGATTTTCTTCTGCACACCATGGCAAGACACTTGAAACCATTTCGGAGCACGGCACAGCGAGTCTGTAGTCGTCCTGAGCATGCCGTCACCCCTAGGCTTGCGGGCTCCCCTGCTATGCAGTGCAGGGGCGTCTCCGGCCCGAGCATGAAGCGCGAGCATCCCAGCCCGTGAGGGCATTTCTCAAAGCACACAGGAGATTCCAGGAGTGAGCTGCTTCCCTGTCAGCAATGGCCAGCAGGGGGGACAGGTCCATTCCAAGGCCAGCCCCACCCAGTGCCCAGACGTGGTCTCCGCCCGAGGGTCCCCAGCCTGTCCTGTTCCTGCAAACTGGACAGCATGGTGCTGGGCAATGAGGGACAGTGGACGGAAATGGAGATGGACAGAAGCCTCAGGCCGACCAGCTGGACATTTCATGTGTGTGCGTCCACTGCCTCTGGGAGCCCCGAGGCTGCAGCTGCTCACGTGCTCAGCCTGGACGTCAGCAGAGCTTCAGGAGCAGACGCAACACCGCGCCTCACTGCTATGTGGCCACAGAGTGGTTCTCACGGAGAAAAACAGGCTGAAACTCTAAGAGGTTACAGATGGGTTTGCACTACGTGCCAGCTACCAAGAGGGCGTTGGCAAGAGGAGGGCCTGCACCTCACGGTGGACACATGGGTGGGCACGACCCACTCCTAATCATGACACAGCGGAGGCCTGAAGCCAGCTGAGCGGTCATGTCTGCAGCTGGGCAAGTCCAGTGGGAGTGGGCACTTTATTTACAACCTTATTAACCGACGCAACAGATATGTACACTCGACACAGAGCACGCCCACAGGGAATAGGACACTCATGATCTGGGGATGAGAGCACCGTGCCGGGGCAGGGACCGGAGCTGTGGCAGAGCGCCCGTTCCGCAGCCCACCGGCATTCCCGCGCCTGCGGGAGTTAACGCAATTCCAAGGGCACAGTTGTTCAACTTGTTAACAACCTGTCCTGCAGTTTCTAACTTTTCCACAGCAACTCCGCTAGGCGGCCCCCATAGTCTTCAGGGCCAGGGCCTCCTGGGCCGCAGGAGTCCAGGGAGGGGGCAGCTCAAACGGCGACCTTCTCCATTACGCTCTCCTCCACATGGACTTCGTCGGCCTGGACGGTGACGGCTCCCGACTGGCCGCACACGTGCTGGTGATCTTTCCAGTCCTGGAAGGAAGGACGCCCATGTCAGCGGGAGGGAAGGTGGGGAGTCACCGTGGACAGAGCAATCTATCACGGGAGGTGGGGGGTGGGGGGGAGGGGTCTGGACCCTGGGTTCTCCCAGAGGCGGCTGCTCGTGGGGGCCGTCTTGGCGGAGGCACGGAATGTCCTTGCCAGTGCCCTCACCTCACACGCCTGGCTGGTGTCGGCTGCCTACGCTCAAGCGGTTCCGGTCATGACCAACAGCGCGAACGTAAGAACGAGACTGAGCATGCTCACATGCGTCCATGCCGCCTTCTTGTGCAGTGACCCATGTTCCCAATCCTGACACTTGGGAGGTCGAGGCAGGAGGACAAGGTATGAGCCAGCCTGGGCTGCCTGGAGAAAGGCTGTCTCTAGGGTGTGGGGTGGAAGGAAATACGATGGAAAGAGCGATGGGAAGAGACGGGTGAAGGGTGCGAGGGACACATGCAGAAGTGTGTGCAGTGTTGCGTCTCATGGTGTTATTCAAGGCCCTGAGGGTGGTTCGATGTGCTGACACACAGGAGAGCAGAGCCAGGGATCAAGCACTCTCAGAGGCAAGGGATGGTCGCTCCTGGTTGGTTATTTTTACGCCCACATATGCTCCCAGATTGCTCAGGACAAGCCTGCTTTATTTTCATCATAAAAAAAATTGACTGAAAGAAACAAAATCCATACAGTGAACATGTAGATCAGCAAACTGTAAAGACTAGGCACTGGGCCCAAAAACCCATGAGACTTCAGGCAGGAAGAAAAGCTAAACACCCCCCCCCCCAAAAAAAAGACAGAAAAAGAAAAAATGCTGTAATAACAACAGGACAGAACCCAACATCACGTACTTTTCAAACAGGAGCAAAAATTCCCATAAAGGAATAATCTGTTATCTGACTCGTGAAAGCACAGGGCTCAGGCTTCCTCTGAAACACGCCACACTGGCCAAGAAGGGGCATGACCCTGGGTGAGGCAATCTGGCAGTCCACCTCTGTGGACATTTCAGAGTCTCCACAGAAAGGCCACAAGGCGACATGTCACATCCCCAGAGTCCCTGTGCTCACAGGCCTGCTGTGGGAACGTGAAGGTACGTGCATCTGGGCAGCTGTCCCGAGGTGCAAGACACACGGGCTCCATCCTCCAAGGTGACGGTGTGGGTGCACACTGCACGCACTCTGCAGCTCGTGGCACCATGCAGCCCTGGCTCTGGGTGGCAGCATGTTCTGGGGGGGCCTTTGTGTGCTGCTGGGTATACCTAACATGCATGATACCCAGGTTTCCATGCACACACCAAGCCTCTAGTAATTAAAACTTTAAGATTTATTTGTGTGTGTGAGAGAGAGAGACAAAGAGAGAGAAAGAGAGAGAGAGCGCACTGTGTGTCTCTGTAGAGGATCAAGGGTGACTTCGGGAATCATCCTAGATAGCTTCTATCTCCTTCTCCCTTTGCTCTGGGGTTTCCCAGGCTCCACCCAGTAGGGCCGGAAGTGCAGGCCGCCTCCATTTCTGGTTGGCGTTTTTTAGGTAGGACCTGGGATCCGAACTCAGGACTTTCTGCTTGCCAGCAGCACAGTTAGCTCTTCAGCCATCTCTCCAGTCCCTATTTTTGCGTTTTATAAGTGAGATGAAGGTTTGTAAACTTGGCACTGGGGCAATTGAGGCAGGAGGATCATAGGTTCAAGGCCATCCTGAGGTATGCAGGGAAACCCTGTCTCTAAAACCAAGGACTGGTGTGCTCCCCAGTGGTAGTACATCTGTCTAATGTAGGAGGCTGAGTTTGATCATAGCCCAAGAAACCACGAGGACCAGAGAGCTGGAGAAGCGAGGCCGTTCCTAAGAAATGCAGAACAGGCGCATCTGCAAATGGAAAGCAGGTTAGGCTACCTAGCCCCTCATGGCCCTTTAGTGCCATGAGTCCGTTTCCAGCTGCCTATTTCTCTTGGAGGCTCCCTAGCCACTCATGGCAGTGCCATGAGTCTGTTTCTTGCTCCTTACTCCTCATGAATTCCATGCCTTGGCACCGTGAGCTCTCATGGGCTCCCTAGCCCCTCATGGCACTCTAGTGCCACGAGCTCTGCTTCATTTCTGCTTCTCATGGAGGCGCCCCAGCCCCTCTTGGCACTCCACGTCTGGAGTCCATGAGTTCCAACCTTTCTCTTCTCTAATAAACTCCACCTTAATCCTCTAAAAAAAAAGAAAGGAGGCGCTCCCAGGATCCTTTTGGAGGACACGCCCAGACTCACTGTGATATCTGCACACTCTAAATTACTAAAACTCATTGGATTATATGTTTAACCTGCTGAATTTTTTGCTATGCAAATCGTAACTGCATAAAGATGTCACAACATAGATTACACAGTATATAAGGGAAATAAATGGAAATGAATGCTGTCGAGTTGGAAGCAAAACAGGTGATATCTGCTGAGTAGCCTCCCCAGGGGCTTAGTACCAGTAAGGAAGTGTAGCTAACAGTTCACTCGGGAATTCCTTCTGATCCTAACTAGTATTCACTCTGGATCGGAAATGACACCGTGGATAGTGACATCTCCATCAAGTCAAGTGAGTGAGGCTGGAATGTTTCTCTCCATCCACACGGCGGTTAAAGAGGTAACTGGCCTGTTCATTCCGAGAAACAAATCAGGATGCCCTGAATCGAAGCTCCCAGAGCGTGCTGAGCTGCGGGGGCGGGAGGCAAGATCTCCCGGTAAGTGCGAGCACTTCCTGGCTGCCTTCGCCCCTCCACTGTGCGCCCAGCTCTCCCTGCACGGATCCTAAGCACAGGGAGATTCAGGGACTAACTTCTAAGTTCAGCTTTCTGAATCTCTGGTGCCCTGGGGCCAAGTGTGGCTGCAGAGAGGCCCCAGAGAGCACAGGCCGCGCCTCCCCCTGCCCACAGGAGAGGAGCTGGGAACAGAGGTGACAGCTCGGTACCCAGGAGGCTGGGAAGGATGGTCAGGGGTCCAGGCACACTTCCTCTGTGAGAAGGGTCCTCTGGAGCGTCCTGGGAGCTGTCCCCGCTCTAACCTGCACTGCATCTGAGAGAAATCAGCTCCCTGGCCACACAGCCCACACCTTTCCACCAAGAAGCAGCCAACAGCAGGAAGAGCCAGGAGCAACCTCTAGCGCCAGTGACTGAGGGCAACACGCTCCTCTCCCGGCACAGGGCGCTGACGGTCCTGACTTCCTGTCCTGGGCCATCTCAGCTGAGGGCCAGTATCTCCCTCCCACAAAGCAGAGAGGAAATGGGGTTTTGACCCCATTTGACTAAGTTGTCTTTTGAGGCAGGAGGTTTCTTTAGGAAAATCCTCCATAATGAACAAGGTCACTGCTATGACTGCAGGACAGACAAGAAGGTTGCTCGAAGCCTCCAGTGGGTGGAGACCAACACAGTGGGCCCAGATCACACAGAAGGTCCAGGCCACACAGAAGGTCCAGCCTCTCTTTAGTTGTCACTGCTGAAGACCAGCGGCCACAGCTGCCCTGTCCTCCAGCCATACAGGGAAGGAAGGACCCAGTTAGTAGAGGTTGAAGGACGGGAGACACCTCATGGAGAGTGTTCTGAGTACGGAGCACACGTGCACCCTGGACCACAAGTCACGTGCTTCGAGATGCTTCCGAGGAGAAAATAAAATAAAAATAGTGAGGCTACTAACTGCTCTTGAGATTGGTAAAAAGTCAAGGGTGCCATGCTCGAACACAAGGGATACACATGGCCACGGCTACATGAGCCACGGGACGGCTGAGTACAAGCACATAAAGCCATAACTCACTTATACAGGATCGTACTTTGTGATTTTGTCAGGCTGGGGTACATGCTGCTTGAGCGTGAACATGCTGCAATGTCAAGAGGTTGGGTGCGTAGGAGCACGTGCAAGTAGGAGCACGTGTGCGCACGTAGCATGTGTGCGGTGTCAGCACTAGTGAGATCAGAGGACAGTATTCACAAATCAATTTAATCTTCTTTACTCTGTGGGTTCTGGAGAAGGAACTGGAAGTCACCAGGCTCGGTGGCAGGAACTTTTGCCCACTGAACCATCTAATTGGTCCACAGAAACCCTCTTTACCGTTGGGAAGTGGTAGTGTGACAGTGATTTCAGCAGTAGGCAAGTGAAAGCAGCCTCGGAGCCACGAAATTCCATCTCAAACGCAAGACGAGAGCTAGACGGCCTCCGTTGGTAGAGCACCGGTGTAGGACACACGGTGTCCGGGGTTCGATCTCAACATCAATAAGCTGGGCGCAGTGTGCAAAATGCACACCTGTGGTCCTAGTGTGCAGCCTGGGACACGTGAAACTGTCTGAAACAAACAACTGTCTTGCTGGACCTGCAAGGAGCTCAGCAGGTCAGGAGTCTGCTCACAAGCCTGGTGACAGAGCTCGATTTCCAGAAATCCACAGGTGGAAGAAGAGAACTGACTTCTGTCCTCTGACCTTCATTCATGCACGACAGCACGCACACGTTCACATTTGCTTTCTCTCTCTTTTAAATAAATATTTATTAAAAAAGAGGGGAGGAAGATCCTCTTTAATGTCGTGAAAGCCAATGGCCAAATAACATAAACAGAGACACAGAGACACTGAGCACAATCGCTCACGGCTCTGTGAGGCCTGCTGAGCTCACCAGGACCAGCACCCGGATGTGGAGCGCCTGCCAAGGGGGCCTTGCCCAGCAGCAGGCTCGCACGCACCTAGGCGCATGCTACTCTCTGGTCTCCAGGTTCTAGCCTGGAAGCTGCAGGAAAGGGGCATGGCCCCAGAGATTCCTGAGATTGCAAGCCAGGCAGCTGGTCTGGATGGCTGTAGGCTAAACACAGCCCCGAGGCCCAGTGTGCTGACTTGTTAGGTGCTCAGAGGGAGACCACCTGTGCAGGCGTCTGTGCCAGTCTTAAACCCAAGGGGAGGGTGAGGTAAGCGAGGACCCGTGGTCAGAGACGCTACCTTGCGCTGGCAGAACGTGGAGCAGTAGTTGACCTTGTGGCAGCCCGTGCACTCGCTCATGGCCTCCCGGCCACAGTTCACACATGACTGCTGGAAGAACAAAGAGGTGCCCGTCAGGGGTGCTGAGGCAAGGGGACCAGAACCACCGGGCGCGCCCCGCGCCTGGCCCGCGCCTGTGTGCTCAGCACGGCATCGGCCCAGAGCAGACCTTCCTTGATGAGCTTTCCCCACCCCACCTATGGAGACGCTGGCCTCCAAACTTCCCAGGTGCTTCCTACAGCTGCCCAATATAGTTCTCATTCCTCCGCAACTCCTCCACAACTTCACCTGAGGTGCATAGGCACTACATGGTGATGCCCGTCTGTGCCACCATGGCGACGTCAACAACCCCTGCCAAGCAATCTACCAGAGCCTCGAGACAAAAGTGTCTTTCCATGAGTGGGCCCAGCAGAGGACCGGCAGGGTGACCCCCACTGAGGAGAGAAACAGGCCACCATCGCTCGAACAGTTCAAACTACTTAGCAGTTTGGAAGCTGCTTAGACTTCAGAGAGAGCTGGCAAGTTAGCAGGCCAACGGGCAACAGTCCTGGCTCCTGCGCCCAGAGGAACTGCATTTGGATCGCCAATGGCAGCATGTGGTCTGGATCAAGAGAATTCATCTGCAGCAGAAACATGAACAAGCAGCTACATCACCCACTGCTCTTGGCAATCCTGGCTTTGAAATTACACAAATTGCATATAAGAGTGACTGACTTCCCCAAAAAGATCCCAACAAAAAGATGAAAAGATCACCTACAGAACGCTCAGGATTCTTTAGTAACCAAAACATTAGAGGATATATTTGTCTGGACTGGAAAGATGGCTCAGAGGTTAAGATTCTGCCTTGCAAACAGAAGGTCCTGAGTTTGGATTCCAGGTCCCACATAAAAACACCAGGCAGGGGCTGGAGAGATGGCTCAGGGGTTAAGCCTCTGCCATGCAGGCAGAAGGTCCTGAGTTCGGATCCTAGACCCCACGTATAGACACTGGGCGGAAGCGGGGGCGGCCTGCGTTTCTGGTCCTGGTAGGGCGGAGCCTGTGAATCCTGGGGCAGAGTAAACAAGGAGGAAGTGGAGGCGTCCATGGTGGTTCCCAAATTTGCCCGTGGTTCTACACATACATACATACATACATACACGCACACGCACAATTGAATAAAAATGAATAAAAAAAATTAAAAAAACAAAACAAAACAAAACAAAACACCAGGCAGAAATGGTGTTGCACTTGCCTGGGAAATCCCAGAATGAAGCAAGAAGGAGGGAGAAGCAATCCAGGATGATTCCTGAAGTCACCCTTGAGTGGCCACAAGGGTGCGTGCGCGCGCACACACACACGCACACCCCCCACCATACAAATAGTAAAAAATAAAATAGATTTTTTAAAAAGGACGTTATTTGTCATGGTCTGCAAATTACCTTCAACTTGAAATTGGGATGCTCAATTCCTGTCCCTATAGTGGTCAGCGTGGTGTCACCCTTTGCTCTTGACCCCAAGATCCTACAAAAACTGCACAGTTCGCCAGAGCTAACCCGGCGTCTTCCCAGAGCCAACTCGGCGTCTGCCCAGAGCGGGCGAAGCCTTGACAGGGCCCTGTCCCCTTTGCTTCTGCTTCTGTCAACCGCTTTGTGGCCCAGGCCCATCCCTCCGGCCTGCTCTTGCTCCTCAGCAGCCCTCTAGTTGACAAGGGTTTTAAACAAAGACGCAAGGGAAGCAGCGGATCCCCTTCTTCCTCTTGCATGCTGCCTTTTTCGCTAGCTTTTATAGACATCTGTTAAATCTAGCTGGCCTTCAGCATGTGGAGGGCTCGAGCTGCTGTCACGGCCTTCTGGGTGCAGCTGCGGTGAAGCAGGTGGAAATGCATGCAGTGCGGCCGCGGCCGCAGCCTGGGTGCAGAGCAGCCGTGCGGTCTGGGCACCGATCCTTGGCTTCTCGGTCCATTAAAAGCACACAAGAAGGGGGCAACGGCGGCGCACACCTACTGTCTAGTAACCGCGAGTGGCAGGTAGCCTGGCACACAGCAAAACTAGGTCTCAAAAAAAAGGGGGTACGTTCTACTGCAGGAGGCATGGAGGAGACCGGTGGGCCTCACTGTGCTGAGAAACCATCAGGCCTAGAGGACGCGTGCAGAGCCACTGGTCAAGACGGACCACAGCCAGCAGCCCAGCTGCTTCCAGGGGCATCCACAGCTCCTGGGTCAGAGGCAGCCGGCGCCCGTCCAGGCTGTAGCTGTGGACGCATGAGTCGGGCACCGCAGCGGAGGCAAGGGCAGAGGCGAGGGAGTGCTTGCTGGCCACCGCCCTCAGCTTGCAACAGTCCTCTGGGGTTGCGAGGCTCTCAGTGACTTCCAACCCCGTCAGTCTATGACTCAGAAGCACGGAATCCCTAGCTGGGTAGGCTAGCTCTCAGGCAGTAGGAGGAGTGCCCCAAGGGTCCTCAGAGGAAATGGCAGGAAGGCCGCTTCCCTCAGCAAGCACCTGCCTTGACAGCGCAGGGCAGGCCAGGCCGACCATGCTGGAGGAATTCCAGAGGCCCTTCCCTGCACTATGGTCTGTCTGTCTCTTTAAGGTGGCAGCTCTACTTCTGCAGGCTTGGCTCCACAGGTACCCAGAGGACGGGAGGGAAGCAATCCTGGCACTAGCGCTGCCAGAGAACCTGCTAGAATCCACCCAACCTGCCTGGAGCCTGTGAACTAAAACCAGGACAGCTGCATGCTGGCTGAAGCAGAGAAGCAACCAAGTGACACCCCAAGGGCCAACATGCATGTCCTGATGGGTGACCTACAGGCCAGGGGTGGAGCCCTGGGGGCCACACAGTGGTGGTCGCCACAAGGCCATGCCTTACAAGGGGAATTTCAAGTATCCTCTCCAGAAATGCTGGTCAGCGTGTGCACAGGAAGGACATGAGCGTTCCTTAGAGGAGGCAGCCGAGAGAAGACGGAGTCCTCGGCTCGGGACAGTCGCCCGCATCTGAGTGGAGACAAGGGTTTGTGAAACCAGCGGCTGCTGATGACAAACAGAAGCCCCTGGGAAGCGTCGTGACTGGGCTGGGCAGGAGGAACCTCTAGGTACAGCAGCCTGTTCTCCCAGCCCCTGGGCTAATGTCTGCGTATCTGACCTCCTGCCCGCTCACTACCCATGCCCAGGCCAGCTCCTTTGTGAGACAACCAAGCAGGCACCTTGGCGAGGTTCCGCGATGCACAGGCAGTTGCTGGAAGAGTTTTTCAAGGCCTCAGGATGGTGGGTGGCATCTCTGGTCAGCAGTCAGGCCAAGCTCCTGGACTGCTCCTCAGGTGGACGTCACGTTCTGGGAGAGCCCAGAACAGGCCCAGCCCTTCCGGAGGCCCTGACCAGTGGCTTTACGCCGCTCGGAAGTCCCCAGAGTGCCTGGTACAGCAAATTCAAGAGGAGTGCACTTGTCGGCTTGGTCTCTGCTGGACCAGTGCCCACGACAGACACGGGCATCCGCTCTTCTGCCCTGTTTATTCTTCACAGAATAAGGTGTGGGTACACACATGCACACACACAGAGACACAAATTTCCCATTGTTAAATTAGCAAAAAAACAAAACAAAACAAAAAAGTTCCCTAATAGCTTCAGCTGGGCTAAATGTGACCTCTTCAATTACCAAACACAACATTAAGCTGCAGCCTCAGGTTCCTCCAGCTGTGTGAGCCCCTGACTCTCCTGGGAGCTCCTGAAGTCTCCTGGGTCTATTTAGTTCACATTCCACACAGAAGAAACCCAGTAGGGTCTTTCCACTAAAACACAAGCATCTGTGACTCCTGCAGCTTCACTTCCCGACCTGCAGACCAAGCAGGTAGACCAAGCAGAGGGACTACTTGCAAATTACACTTGGATGGCCTGGAATGTTCTCAAGAGAGCACAGATGCGTTTTCATACCAGACGGCCTTTAGAGTCAGTGTCTTGGGCTGGGAAGGTGCTCAGGGTTAAAAGCCTCTGGCTCTCAATCAAAAGGATCTGAATTCAGATTCCAGATTTCATGTAAAAATGCCAGGTGGGTGTGGAGGCCCCTCTGTAATTCTAGCCCCGAAAGGTAGAACCTGGGAATCCCCAGGTTCACAACAATAAGGTAGGAGAGCAATCAAGGATGATTGTCACTACAACCTAGGACTTCCAGAGCCCCATACACTCAAGTGCACTTGTGGATGCATAAACATGTACATACACACACGCCACCCATTCACCCCACGTGCACGTACATAAACTACAGTCGGTGTTTCAGGCAATCTCCACAGAAAGTCACACGACCCTCCTGAGCGTCCCCCACGGTGACCCCAAGTTATATGACCCTCCTGAGCGTCCTCCATAGTGATCCCAAGTTACACGACCCTCCTGAGCATCCTCCACCGTGACCCAAGTCACATGACCCTCCTATGAGTCTTGCACGGTGATCTCTCCTATGTTGTATGACACATGTAAAAACCTTACAGTCAGGACCTTGAGCCCCTCCCTGTCCAGTGAGATTCCTGCAGGGTCAACTCTCCAAAGATGTGAGTAATTTCATTACCATTTCACAAGGACCAGTGACCAGCTGCTATTGCCAGCTGCTGTGGCCAGCTACTGTGGTCAGCAGCTGCTGTGGTCAGATGCTGTGGCCAGATGCTATTGCCTGCCATTGTGGCCAGCTGCTGTGGCCAGCATGTTGCCACACTGCTTAGCCATCACGTGCACGGGGCTGTACCCAGGGGCAAGGCATAGACTGGGCCCCTCACGTCCCTCTCGACTATCCTCACTGGCCAGGTGGCCAGGGCCACACTCCAGCAGGTGCTGAGGCCCATTCTCAAACTCCTGGGTTCAGCGCAGGACTTAACCGAGGCTTGGGCAAGTGCATCTCCCCTGCTGGGTCTGATGCTCTGATCTGAGCCTGATGACACTGTGGCCACCACCACGGCTGCCAAGGCTGAGGCCTGGAGAGCTCGTCTCTGCACTGCAAACCAGCCGCCGGACTCCACGGGCCGCAATGCAGCCTCAGGTGGGATTGCCTCCAGCCCCATCATTTCGGCCACAGCTGCCTGGTGAGGAGGTGGGAGCCCTGGCCCCAGCCCTGACGTCATCCAGCTGGCCAGCCCGAGTCTGCTCGCTTGCTGCCCGTGCTGCCCCACGAGTCACAGCACATCCACGTCTCCCTCACCCCTGGTACCCAGCATGCCCTGGCTCCTCATGCTGGAAACCCATCTTACGGCAGGGTCTTTGCATGAGTTTTACCTTCCCTGCTTACAGTGAGTGAGCCACGGTGGGCGTGGCGGTGTGGAGCACTGCTTGCCTGTGATACCGGCACTGGAGAGCTGGGGCAGGATGGAAAGCCAGGCCATCCTGGGTTGACAAACAGTAAATAGGTAACGACGACAAGCCTTGGGAGAAGCAGAGCCTAGGGCACCAGGACAGCCTGCAAGTTCCCTATGGTGCCGGAAGCCCAGAACCGAGATGACAGTGGTGTCTGTGGGGTGGAGGAGGAGGGGCAGGGGGTGCTACCTTCCCCTGGAAAGGACCCAGCGCACTGTCTCAAGACTGCCTACTACCTATCTTCTGGCCTTTGCCTTACGGTAAGACTTGCCACAACACAGTAGGAAGAAATTAGTTTCTCTCACTGCTTTGACCAAACTGTTTTCCCAACTTGTTTCCTAATTTCCTTTAGAATACAGGAAACCAAGGCAGCAGGTTCTGCTGACCCCACCAGTTATATAAAGAAACTGCCACTTTAGCCGGAACGCTCCATAGGACAGACACAGGTGATGCTCACTCAACACGTACCAGGATCCAACTCACTAAACTTTCTCTTACCCCCCGCCCACTAGCTGCACTCCTGCTTCTCTTGTTTTTGAGCAAGACCTTCATGACCGCAGTGCCACGTCATGTCCAGGGGACGGCATTTCAAGCACCTCAACTTCTAGCTGCCCAGTCTGTCCCCAGGCCTTGTGCGGGTGATGTAAGCCCCACCAAGGGACGAGCATTCCAGTCCCTTATTCTGTGAGTCTCAGCTTTGTTGCCACTGACAAAGAGGCCTCTTGGAGAATATTTTCTTTCTTTCTTTCTTTTCTTTCTCTCTCTCTCTCTCTATTTTTTAAAGACAGGATCTTGCTATGTTGCTCAGACTGACTTCAAACATCTGGGATCAACTGGCTTCTCCCTTCCCTCCTTCCTCCCCTTCTCTCCCTCCTTCCTTCCTTCTCTCCTTCCTCCTTCCTCTCTCCTTCTCTTCCTCCTTCCCTTCTTCCTTCCTTCCTCCCTCTCTCCCCCCCTACTGGGAACCAAACCAAAGCCTCAGCCGCTGAGCTTCACTCCAATCCTACAGAATTCTTGTGAGCAGCGAGAGGAAGCAGCTTCTGTGGGTGCTGGCACCGTGTCAGGAGCTCTGGTCGACTGCAAGGAAACGCCATCTTCCAAGCACTGGGGAGCGAAGCAGCAACCCAGGATTGTCCCCCTGGATAAAGACACTTCCAGATGGCCTCGGCACTCAGATCTCAGGCCTGGCTCTTGGAAGCCTCCTGTTTTCCTTCTGTTCTTTGAGCTCTTGGGTCCTGCTGTCTGCAGGGCACTGTGACCCCGTGTCTACCATCCTGCATCTGGTCCTCGTTTCTACCGTCCTGCATCTGTTGACCCCGTTTCTACTGTCCTGCATCTTGCAACTGTTTCTATTGTGGTGAATCTGGCAACCTAGATTTTTAAGTCCTGCATCTGGTGCTCTGGACTTGGAATTTGCCTCTAATGCAATCTGATCCCAGCCAGGAGACTGGGAATGGTGGGCTGCTAAGGAAGTCGAATGCTCAGACAGCCTTTGGGTTGAAGACAAGCTGCAAGATTTGCACACTGTTGAATTGCTGTGGTCCGCCGCATTGCACCTTGAGAGACGCGATAACCAGTGCTCCCGAAGACAGAGAACACAGAGGCACAAGGAGCGTCTCGGCTTCCAGCACTGGGGAGGCTGAGGCAGCAGCACATTTCCACCAACCTCAGGTCCACAGCTTGAGGCCAGCCTAGGCTGTGAGACCTTGACTAAAAAAAGTAAAAACTAAAAGGTAGACGTTGCCTGAGGACCACCACCCAAGGCTGACCTCTGACCTCCACAGGCATTCACAGGTGCACCCACAAAAATGCACACATGCTTGCACACACCCAAACCACACAGAAAGAAAGAAATGGCACTAAAGCCGAACAGTACGCTCCCCAGAGCCACACTGGAATTAGGAAGTCAGCTGTCAAGGACTTCTGAGTAGCCAGGAGAGGCGCAGAGCCACATTAACCGCCTAGGGACCGGCGGTCTCCTACTGGGGAGGAAAGAGGTTGGTGCAGATGTGTTGACGCGAAGAACAATGAAATGCAGGCCCCAAGTGTGCTGAATGCAAGGAAGAAAATTAAGTGCTAATTGCGATGAGGTCTTCCTGGCTGCGGTTTCCTCAGCAGTAACCAGGACTCGGAGTCGATGTCCGGGAGCTCAGTGGAGGACGCTCAGAACCCCAGGAATGGCTGCACTCAGGGTGGATGGGGACATGCTGATCGAGTAGGACACAGGAACTGGCCTCGATTTTTTAAAAAGTCCAAAAAGAACAGGGCAAGACAGCTCAGTGGTAAGAGATGCCTGTGCCCAGATCAGAGATTCCATCCCTGCAGCCCACATGGTGGGAGGAGAGAACTGATCTTTAACCTCACACGTCTGTGCCTGCAATGAACAGTTTTTAAAAAGTTCCAGAAGAGGGGCTGGAGAGGTGGCTCAGGGGTTAAGCCTCCGCCTTGCAGGCGGAAGGTCCTGAGTTTGGATCCCAGATCCCATGTATAGACGCTGGGCAGAAGCGGGGGCGGCCTGCGCTTCTGGTCCTGGTAGGGCGGAGCCTGTGAATCCAGGGGCAACAAGGAGGTGGAGGCGTCCATGGTGGTTCCCGAATTCGTCCATGGTTCTACACACACACACAGACACACACAGACACACACACACGCGCGCCGCGCACATACACACACACACAGTACAATTGAAATAAATAAATAAATAAATAAATAAATAAATAAATAAATAAATAAATAAATAAAAAGTTCCGGAAGACGCAGAACTTACTAACAGCCGCCATCTCTAGGCACAAGGATGGCAGTTTTCCCTAAGCTCTGTTTCCCTCGGATTCGGCACGGAGGATGTAGATCAGAATGACACTGCAGCACAGACGGTGGAAGGCATGATGGGGGCGTGTGGAAGGCCTGGGTGGGAAGGGAGCCCAGTCACTGAGGCTTAGCTGACCCTTGGCCCCTATAGCAGCATCATTTTCGTAAGTTACTTTAAGTTTTCTCGACACCAAGACAGGAACGTCCTTCCTTATAAACCAGTGCTATGGAATCACACAGATGCCTCTGGTCTGAGAATGGCAGGGTGGGCTGAGGATGCAGCTCCGTCCTAGAAGGTGTGCTGGGGCAGGGACAGCACTGTGCTGGGGCAGCTGGGGGACAGCACTGTGGTGGGGGGACAGCATTTGCAGAGCATGTATGAGGCCATGGTCTTAATCCCCAGTACTGAAAACCAGAAGGAAAGAGCTTCTTAGCCAGAGAGGGCGACTCACACGCACAACTCATCCCCAGGGCATAAGGAGTTCATCCTTGGCTAACAATAGGCTTGAGACAGCCTGTGCTACATGAGACCCAGTTTCAAACAAAAAAGAGAAAGAAATACAGGAGCTGTTTTCTTTTTAGCACGAGAAAGGGACTACTTTGACTCTCAGCTTGAGGCCAGACAGTCCGTCGCGATGGGAAGGCGAAGTTCCTGCGGCTCACAGCTACAGCAGCAGAACGAGACCCTTGTTCACATTGCCGCGGACCAGTGAGGCAGGAACCAGGCCTAGGAACACCCCAGAACCGACGTCTAGCAACCCGCTGCTTGCAGGTAGGGCCCTGTCTGCCAAGGGTTCACAGTTTCCCAAAACACCCGGGCACCAAATATTCCAACACTGGGTCCTATGAGGGACATTTCACTCACACATGCCCCGTCCCCACCTCCACAAGCCCCAGGCCTTGCACTATCTCGATGTGTCAAATTGCAAGACTCCCCACAGTCTTGAGAGTCTGAGGGTGGGCTGGGGAGACGGCTCAGCAGTAAGAACACACACTGTGCAGGGGTGAGAGCTTGAGCTCAACCCCGGAACCCACAAAAAAGCTGGTGAGGTCACACACACGCCTGCACCTGACCCTGGGGGCAGGCGGAGACAGATGCTGGGGGTGCTAGCTTCCAGCTTAGCTCCTGGGTCAGTGGAGACCCTGTCTCATGAGTGCAGCAAGTGACAGGCCCGACGCCCGCCTTGACCCTCCACATGCAGAGGCATGTGCACGCATGCGCAGGTGCACAAATACCACACACTGTCCAAAGCCTCGGCAGCCATGGCGCTGAAAGCCCACATCTGAAATCTCAGCATTCGGGAGCGGACGGAGAGTCAGGAGGGTCAGAGCGGGGGTCACCCGCAATACATAGTGAGTCTTCGGCCAACCTGGGCTGGTAAAGACACCTATGTACAAACCTGGTGACCTAAATTCAATCCCTGGGAGCCACATGGCAGAAGGAAACAACTCGCTTCCAGCGTTGTCCTCTGACCTCCATACTCAATACCCACATGCTCGTTCTCTCTCTCTCTCTCTCTCATACACACCACACATATAACTCAAAGGAATAAATAATACAAAAAATAAAAATAAAAAATTAGGGCCCAGTCAGTGGGTAAGATACCTGCTCCCAAATCTTTTGAGCTGAGTTACTCTCCACAGTGGTAGAAGAAGAGAACTAACTTCAAAACCTTCATCATGTGCTGTAGCATGAATGTGTGAATCTTCTTCTCTCTTTCTCTCTCTCTCAAATTAAAAAAAAATACCTTTTAAGTCCAAAGTCTCTTCTGAGACTTAAGGAAATCTAACTGTGAGCCCAGTAAAATAAAAAATAAATTAATTATATCTTCAATGTACAATGGCTAATTAAACACTCCTACCCATTCTACAGGAAGGAACAAGAGGTAAGAAGGAAAGATGGACAAAAATGTAACTAAGGCTCAGCAGGCCAAACAGCGGCCCCTGCAGAGCCGTGTGAACACTGGGGCTTGAGGGCAGCTCTTCCTCCTCTTCTCCCCTACAACCCCCATTCCTCCCTCGACGCTGGGTGCCTTCACTCAGCGCCTGTGGCTCTTGTTCCCCAGCTCTCCCGCATCCTGGGGTCTCCCCGAAAACAGGTGCTGCTCAGCAACTCCTGCAGGGAACCCAACTCCGCTGCTCCCTGCCCGACGCAGGGTTTCTGTAGCTGGGAGCAGGACCCGAGACCTCGCCACCTGTGCATTTGGTGCACGGTACAAGACCAAGTCCTGCTGCCAGCCTGAGAGACAGTGCGGTGCTCTTTCACCAGCTGTCACAGGACCCCCAAGTGCTGGGCGGACGAACCTGAGGAAACCATCCCCTGTGCTGACGACTTGAGTTCGCTGAGGGTCTGCCCTCAAGCCCGGCCTGTGGCCCAGCGCTCTTCAACTGCGCTAACCCCGGGAGCTCAGCTCCTCGCAGTCTTCAGCCTTCGCTTCTCTGGGGCCTTTTGTGACCAAACTGGCTGTCCTGGTTCTGTCTGCCCTGCTTCTGTCCACGATGCAGCTGCTCCTCCAGACCATGACATTCATGGATGGCCTGTCCTGCTTCCAGTGTCCCCCTGAAGCCTCGTGCACGTGCATGGTCCTGACTCTCTGCACGTCTCTCAGCACTCTGATCTTTCATATCCATCACAATCACCACAGAAGCCTCATGCGGCTGCCGTTAGTTCCACATTCGCCTGTAACCATGAGGTCCGCTTTATCACTGTAATGACCTACGTTCTCGGTACCAATTTTCTTTATATATATATATTTAAATTATTTGTTTATTTTTGTGTGTGTACATGCCCATGTGTGCCTGTGGCAGAGTTCATAGTGTGGCAGTGCGGCCCATGAATGCTTTTTGCTTACTTTTATTTTTAACTGTGTATGCCCATGTGTATGAGTGTGCCTGTGTATGTTGAGTGTGCCCGTGTGTATATGCCTGTGTGTGTGAGTATGCCCTGTGACTGTGCGTGTGGGTACGTATGAGTGTGCGCGCCTGTGCATGTGTGAGTGTATGCCTGTGTGCGTGTGTGAGTATATGCATGCGTGTGTGCTTGTAAGTGTGCATGTGTGTGCATATGTGTGACACTATACCAAAGAAGACTCAAGTGTATATGCCTGTGGAGGTCCAGAGGTGGGATTTGCCTTCCAAAGCTAGAATTGCAGGCCTCTAACATTTCAGCTTGCTTATGGGATGTGGAACCCAAATTCAGGCCTCTACTTTCAAAGCAGAGACTTAAACCCTGAGCCATCTGTCCAGTCCCTGCTTGACTACTTCTTTGTAGGTAAGGAAATAACTAAGGATTCCTTGAGTTGATGTGCCAGAAAACAACCAATTTAAGTTTAACATGAAACCAAAAATCTGGTGTGGACAGCCCACCACTTCCCCTTGTCCTTCTGCCTCATGTCCCAAGGATCCCCACTCATCCTACAGTGACTAACCTCCCCCTCACACCAGCCCACCTTTCCATGGGCTTTCAGCACAGAGCCCAGATGTCTCTTCAGGTTCCTCTGAATCTGGTATTGTCTCTGCCTCTCACCCTGAAAGTTTTAATTCCTGTTAACTAAGACTTCAGACACGAAGACGCCAGAGAGGGCCAGGGTCAGCGAACACGGGCGGGCATAGGCCTGGTGCTGCAGGAGGTGTGGGAACACGTGGTGGTCACAGCAGATGACTCTCCACAGCCCAGAGCTCACTGCTGCGGGAGGCCGCGCAGGGTGGCAACAGATGGAAACCCAGCACCGTATTCTGCATCGGTATCGGAGCCTATTCTGCATCGGTATCGGAGCCTCAGCAACTGACGCTTCAGCTAAACTCTGAGACACATTTCAGTGTCACATGGACGACGAAGCAGACAAGGCCTGTGAGACACAGCCTGTGCTCGCATTACCTCTTTCCGCTCCGCATCGGCCTGCGTCCTGGCCTGGGCCGCAGCAGCAGCATCGCGGCAGGAGCTGGCCTGCTTGGCCTGTTCAAACAGACTCTTCAGCTGCTGTGCCGTGCTGAGCAAGGAGTTGACCATCTCTTCCAAGTACAGCCAGCTCCGGGGCTCTGACATCTCCAGCCCACTGACCACCGTGGGGGAGATGGTCTTCGTGGGGGTGGAGGGTGGCACCGCCAGGGCGGGCAGCGATGTCAACACTAGAGCATGAAAATGAGATGAATAGCAGTCAGTCATGCTCGGCCTCACAACAGACTTGTGTGGGAGGATGGCCGGTGGCGAGGAAACCCATTCTTGGGGATGGACAGGTCCCCTTCCTACCCTGTGCTCACATTCCTAGCTCTGCCCTGCACATTCCTAATGCCCTTAGCCAAAAGTCCCTAAATCCCACTGATCACATCCAACACAAGACCTGGAGCCCAGGCTCACAGGTGAGAGAGATACACCCACCCAGGATAGCAAGATCAGTCAGGGAACATGGAAGGCCTCAGCCACAATAGGGCGGAATGCACACAGAGCGGCTCGCCCACAGGCAGATGCGGACAGCGGGGCTAACCGACCAACAGGAGAACTGAAGCTCACCTGGTTTGTGGTCAACAGGGGGATTACTAAGGGCAATGAGAACCCTGACCGCAGGAAAAAACCCACCAACTGGCAGGGACCAGAAGGCACCAAGGTTTTTAGGCCAATTAAATCTGTGACCTCGCCCTGAAAACATGTTTAGAACAGAGGCATATACGTGCACATGCACATGGGTTCCTGCTGAGGTCCACCACGAGGACTGAGGGAGACACACCCCAACAGCCAAAGTATCCAACATGCCCAGGGGTAAGTTGTCTACGCCAGCTAGCCATCAGCTTTCTGGGAGGGGGCTGACTTCTTGGGGTAACTACTGTACAAGGTCTTTTTCTGTTTCCACCGTGAAGTCCTACTATAAACCAGTCAGGACAGGTACTAGGAGAGCCGGCGACTAGCAGCTCTGGCCTGGTGAGACTGAGCCGGCCCACCGCTCACTCCCGGAAGCTCAGGGTCTGGGAAGTGAACACCTGGGGTGAACCTCGAGTGTCTGGCTGGGCTTCGAAGGACAGTCCACACAGAGGCCAAACTTCAGGGCCCTGCTGCAGTCTGGAACTCCCTGAGCAGAAGTGACCGCAGCAGTTACGACTGACTAAACCAGGGGGTCAGGCCCGATCTGGCGGGAAGTGAGGACACACAATAGATAGGTCTCTGGGCTCAGACGACTTTATCACCTTTTCCAGTGGCCAAGGCCAGACTGAGCAGGGACAGACGGGAGAACCTGGGCTTCAGAGTCCTGAGTAGGCCCTGCCCCAGCTACCCCAGGACACCATCTCTGAAAGAAACACCTCTGGGTTCACCCCACAGCACCGAGGTGAGACATGGTCTCCTACTTCTAACGAGGCAAGTGGGAGCCACCGCGTGAGGGCACAGAGCCGAGGCGGCCCTGGCTTCCTGCTGCTGGGGACTGCCAGCACTGGCTCACGGCTAAGTACAGCACATGCTGTCTAAACTCCTGAGTTCTAGACCATCTTGCTTTGTGGGGAGCACGGTGAAGCATGCCAGGTGGCGTCTGCACCACTCGAAGAGTTAGGGAGAAAAATTCCTTGTATTGTATCGATATTCATAAAACACCTTGCAGTCTCCTGCCCGGCCAGTGCCAAGCTGAGCGGTGAGGGCGCCTCACCCTCTGTGATGCAGCCTAGTGCTGACAACCAAGTCTGACATGTAAGCGGCCAGCGCAGCTGTGTTCAATTGAACTTTATTGACAAGTGCGGGAAGGAGGCTGACCTTGCACTCGAACAGAAAAGCAGACACAGCAGTTCAAGCCCTGTTGCAGCCACGGGAAGCACTCTGTGACTCTGCAGTAGCTCAGGCACTGCGTGTGGCTCTAGGTGGGGCTCACGGGGAGGGTGCTAGCAGGTGCGCGTCCCTCGGTTCTGTCCCCAGCACTGCAAAGAAGCACAAGCAAGCAAAGCCACCATTCCGAGGATTGCTCTCGCTCACCTATTTTGGGATGTGATGTTGGCAATGCAGCTTCTGGAAACGGGGCGATCTGGCAGCTATCCTGATAGCCAGGGTAGTGGGGCTCAGGGTGGCTGACCCTGCATGGGGGCTGCACACCCGCCTCTTGCACTGTTGGTAAGAGAAAGAGATGGTCTCAGAGCCTGGCTACGGGAACAGCTCATGGCTACTGCCAACAACTGCACGTTCAATCCCAAGCCATCAGACCCCTGGTGGCTATCAAGAGGTCAGAATGTGAAGTCTCAACTGACATGATGGGATCTGGACAGAGTTATTGAAAGGAAATAAAACTTAGCACAAAAGCTAAATTTCACATACTTTTCTAAAATGACTCTTAGAGTATTTGTCAGAACATGTGGCTGAGGGGGGGAGGAGGAGGGAGGGAGGGAACTGGTATACCTATTAAGTTTGTATGAGCTGAAATAATAATAAAAAATGTATTAAAATAAAAAAAGAACATGTGGCTGAGATTCTGTTTCTACTGGGCAGCTGCACAATGAAGCAGCTGCTACATATCTGAAGCCTATTGTAGATTGGGCACAGTGATCAAGTTCTTCAGCACCTGACTGGCCACGGCCACACCTGCCTGATGCCCGAGTGGCTCAGGCCCCTCCTGAGGTGCCAGATCAGGCAATTTGGTAGCAGAGATGTCCTTGGAAGGTTGGGGCGGGACAGGCAGGCAGGTAACTCACCCGTGGCTCCAGCGAAGACATCACCCTGTGCCGGGCTCTCAGATATGACAGCAGTGGCCTCCACGGTGGATGCCCGGTCAAACGTCAGTGCTCCAGAGGTAGTGATCTGTCCTGAGGGCGTCACAGTGACTGCAAAGGTAGACAGGCATCTCCTGCGTGGCTTGGCCAGACCCTGAGCCCCGAGTGCTCCTCGCAAGGTGCAGGTGTCAGGAAGAAACTAGCTGGACACAGCCGGCATGCGTGGGCCAGACATGACACCCAGAGGCCAGAGCCAAACGAGCGGAACGAAGCTCCCCACCCAGACTTTACAGGGGGCAGGCACCAGCACTCCTCAGTCAGAAAATAAAATGTTAAATAGCGTTTTCATATTCTGAAGTTTGACTTAAAGGAAAAGACTTTCACTGTCAGACACTTCAGAACTGAAGCCCCTTGGCTGGATTAAGGCAGAATGAAGGCGCTTTGCCCCCCACTCCCGAAAGCTCTGATGTGCTGGACTCACAGGTGGCAGCGGCTGTAGCGGGAAGTAGCGTAATATTCTTGGGGGAATCCTTCTTAACCGGAGTGGTGGGCAGCTCGTTCTCCTTCTTGCGTCTTTTGTAAGGGACAAAGAGCCTGACCGGGCCACTCTGGAAGAGAGAGCCAACGGAGGGTAACTGACACTTGACAGGCATGTGCGGCATCCTACTCTTCATGAACTAACGCATGAATGACACACACAGGACAGGCCCAGAGTGGGGCCAGTAAGGGCTGAGGGGGCGAAGTGCTGCTCCCAAGCCCCAAGGCCTGCGCCTGCTCCCAGAGCCCTCAGGCAGGAGGAGAGAACCAGTTGCTCACAGCTGCCCTCTGACCTCCACGCGGATATCACAGGCAAGAACATGTTGTGTGTTTTCTCTTTCTCCTCTTCCTCTTTTCCCCTTACTTTTATCTTCCCCCTTTCATGTCTCCTTTTCTCTCACGCACCCAAATAAATTAAAATACAAGGAAGAAGAAAATCCACCCCCCAAAGTCCTCAAAATGACAGAAAAAAACAAAAGAAACGTGTGGGCAATACTGCTAAGGAGCAAGAGCATCGTCAGCACCTGGGATCCTTGAGCGTCCTGGAAGAAGGGAAGGAGGCGGGAGGAGTGAAAGGAAACAGGAAGCCCATGCCTCTGAGACAAGAAAGGTCCACAGTGGAGACACCTGGTGCTCCTAGAGCCAGCAGGAGGCAGTACCAGGAGCCAGCGTGGCACGCGCCTAATCTCAGAGGCTGAGGCTGGAGACTTGCCATGAATTCAAGTCTAGCCTGGGCAACCCTACGAGAGACTGCCTCAGAGCAAGCTGAGTTGGCTGCCCAAAACCCACATGGCAGGGAGAAGTGATTTCTGAATTTTTTCCTGACCTCACATGCATGCCCTGGCACAAATGGCCTGTGTGAACTCTCTCCCAACCTCAATACATAAAATCTTTAGAAAAATAAATTTCAACACTAAAGAAAGTTGCAATGAAAGTGATATGCTCATACATTATAAATTGACACTGCACTTTTGAAAATTATACATTAGAGTAAAACCAATGACAACAATTTTGTTTCTTTCTGAAGTTCACAAGGCAGTACTAGCTCTGTCTGTGCAGGACACCCAACATTCTCCGATGACCTCTCCACACGTGCGCCCACCCACTTGGATCATGACATATCCCCTTACAAAGCTCTATTTTGTTGATGAGAAAGAGACAGAGACAGAGACAGAGAAAGACGGGGGCGGGGAGGGGAGGTAAGGCAGGTGTGGAGGTCAGAGGACAATTCTGGCACATTAGTTCTTTCCTTCTACCATGTGGGCTCTGGAGCGCAAACTCAGGTTACCAGGTTTGTGTGCAGGAGCTTTTACCCACAACCCACCTCATGGGCCCTCTCTTTTTCCTTTCTGAGAGAAGGTATAACTAAGTTGCCCAGGCTGTTTTTGACCTCACTCTGTAGCCCAGGAAGACACTGCACATTCCGTCCTCCTGCTTCAGCCTCCCAAGGGGGCTGGGGCAACAAGCCTGTGCCCTGGGTCTGGCCTAGTGCAGTATTACTGCACGATGTTCAAGCACACAGCATGATGCGTGTGTGCTGGATGCTGCTGAGGGTACAATATGTGATGCACGCGTGTGACTGGTGTTGAGGTGTGAGCTCCTGCCGTGCACCCGTGACACTATGTGCCCTGACTGCTCAGGTGCAGTGCGTGACACACGTGTGCACTGGCTGCTAGCACTGTAAAACGTGACTGGTGGCTTCACCCAGTCACTGTGTCAGCGCCTGTCATCCGGTGGGAGCAGCAAGGAGCCTCAGAGTCGTTCTGGGACACCAGGACCAAAAAGCCGAGAAAAAAGAGGCATAAAGGCCTCCCCAGGAGAAGGCCCGAGGAGAACGGCAGGCGGAGTGGGGCCTATGGACTCACCAGGGTCATGTCATCGCAGCAGGCAGCACAGGTGCATGAAGCAGCGTGAGGGTTTAAGATCCCATCCTGAAATGAGAAGGTTCCCCAATATATCAGTTTGCCCAAGAGCTTCACTGCTAATCACCCACCATAAAGATATCAACCTGAGGGTAAGACACAGCCACTTCTGAAAACTTCTCATCCGCACTGCGCCCTAAAGGGCAGCGTACTGTCCTCTTCCTCCCAGGAGTAAGGTTCCACAGACATTACATCATGACCCACCTGAAGAAGGTTCTCTCTCTGGACAAGACAAACAGCAGTGGGAAGGCTGTGCAGCTGGGAGCCGTCATTCTGCCACCTTCACTCTCTGTCTGGTCTCTGCACTCAACCTCTCCCCCTCCTCGCCCCAGCAACCCAGACTCCCTGCCAGTCGCACTCACCAGGAATGTTAGGGGAGCAACAATGCGGGGCCCAACAGTCTATGTGCTTCCCCTGGCTCAGCTGCGACAGGCCTGAGCTGGCCAGTGTTGCACACACCTGCACGAGGCACTGCAGGGGTCGGCCTGCTGCCAGCACACACCTGCACGAGGCACTGGTGGGGTCGGCCTGCTGCCGGCATGTGGCATGCACCTGGATGAGGCACTACAGGGGTCAGCCTGCTGCCGGCACGCACCTGGATGAGACACTGCAGGGGTCGCCCTGCGTAGCGGATGCTTCTCTTCCAGTCCTTGCTGCTGGCTCTTCCTGCCATGGCCTCAAACTCCGTTGGGCTATACCAGTTTTCCCCCTGCTTGATGCAGCGCCCGCGGCCGCCTGGAATGAAGATGGCCGGTCACTAGGACTCATGGGGACTCAACTCACTTTCAACTTCTCGACACCATTCTTTCTGCGGTCTTTTTCTCCTTCCCTACTTTGTTAGCGCCTCATCACACCTACTCCATGATAACCCAACAGGTTGTCCAGCAAGTCACTCCAAATCCATCTACTCGACCTCTCCAGCCATTGCATCCCCACTGAGAAACTACCCAGAATCTTTTGCCACCTGAGCTGCAGGAGCCACCTGGAGTGTGGCCTGGCTCTGTCTCAGTCCCACACTGCCTCCTCTCCAGGGTCATGACGACTCTAAACTGAGCCCTTCAAGGCCTGGACTCTGTCCCCAATGCAGGTGTCAGAATACGTGTCCTCACATATCTACGTACATCACAGGCTTCCTTAGCCCTGTTTTACCAACGAGGTCACAGACAGGATCAAATTCCAGTTCGGCCTCACCTGAGCCAAGCCTGCTCTTGTAGAGCGTGCCGCTGATGTTCCTGCAGCGCACAGGCAGTTCACTGTCATACACTGAGGGGTCCCAGTTGTACTTGGTACCACCTTTCTCCTGGCCAGGAGCCAGCGGGGTTGGCGGAGACTGAGGACCTGGGCAGAGAGAGGCTGTGAGAACAAAAGCAGTGTGACCAGGGTGCCCACAGTGTGACCAGGGCAGTCCAGGGGGTCCCTCCGAACAGTGTGACCAGGGCAGTCCAGGGGGCCCCTCCCCACAGTGTGACCAGCACAGCCCAGCCCCTTCCTAAGCAGGAGGACAGGACAGCCCAGGAGGGCCGTGCATCCCTTCAGCTGAGGATAGTACTTCTCGTACTAAACTACCATTGTTCCATTTCCAAATTTGCCACAAAAGTGAAGAAGTTCCAGAGGGCAGAGCCTCAGCAGCTGAGGTACCTGGCGTGAGAGGGGCTGCTGGGCCCTTCAGTCCAGTGGTCTCCACGATGCTCCCATCTGTGTGCACGACAATCAGTGTGGCTTTCTCGGTGTTCAAACTGTCCCCAATCTGCAGCGCTGTCCTGCCAGACTGGAAGGAAAGAAGGCTGTGGTCACATCCTTAAGATAGTCAGAGCCACATGACTTAGGGGGATGGGATGTGGCCTTACCTACAGTGAGGCCTCTGCCACTTATTGCCAGAAGGGGACATTTACCCAGGCCCCCCGCCATCCTCTGCACTCATTCCTAAGACTTTAAGGACAGAATCAAGAAAGACGAAAGACGACACCTATGGGTGTGGGTCCAAGTAAAATGTCTGCAAACTTGCCAAAGCCGAAGTGTACATGTGTTCCGTAAACACAGCCCCATTCCAGAGTCTGCACCCACCTGGCACTACCCCAGGAAGTGAGGCTTGCCTAAGGACACTGCCAGTCTCTGAAGGCTTACATAGAAGGCAGGCTGGTGTGAGGACCACAAAAGGCCTCTGAAGTTGGACAGATGCTGTCTTTAGCTTGATGGGGGAAATGGGATGTGGGCTGCAAGTCTAGACCACAAAGGAGATCAGACAAACAGGAAGGGCTGGCCGCTAGGTAGCAGCCACACTTTGGGCCAATTGTGGTCTGAGCCAGGTAGAGTGTAGCTGCAAGACTGCGGGAAGGAAGCCGCTCATCCACAGCCTGAGGGCGCCCCCTAGTGCCCACCTTTCCCACCACTTCCCAGAAGCAAGGCTTCCTCTGAACCTTTCCCTTCTGTGAAGGACCAGTTCAGACCAGGTCTCCTTGTTCCCGACCCTGAGACTCCCAGACCAGAGGGAACACCCCGGCCCACTAGGACTAGAGATGTCCTCCTGCGCTGTTCAGAGAAGCTCGGAGGACAGGGCTAGCCACCTGAACTACCCCCTAAAAGCGGCTTACCAGGACATGCCCTGATATCGATGCCGCGTTTGCCACTGATGTCGTGAACACATTGTCTGCAGAGGCCCCCACGTTTGCCACGGTCACTGTAGTCACCTCTATAAAAGGAGAGTGGAACGTCACACACAATGAAGACAGAGTGCGGAAAGCAAACGTCTTGCTCTTGAGCAGTGAGCACGTTGTGCGGGTACACGTGCTTCTTTGAAACGCTCAGCTAAGACACCTCTAGCTCCGTCGAAAGCATTTGGTACACGTGCTTCTTTGAAACGCTCAGCTAAGACACCTCTAGCTCCATGGAAAGCATTTGGCACATGTGCTTCTTTGAAACGCTCAGCTAAGACACCTCTAGCTCCATGGAAAGCATTTGGTATGCGTGCTTCTTTGAAATGCTCAGCTAAGACACCTGTAGCTCCATTGAAAGCGTTTGGCTCTTCCAGGAAACCTACCATCCCCCCAAAGCCTTTTTATGTCACGAAAATATCTACCACAAACCATCCGACCCCACAAGAGGCCTTTCTCCCTTTTTAACAAAAATGCCAGGCCCACAGGCCCGGACACTCCTTGCTGGTCAGCACAGGCAGGTTTAATAACAGGCCCATCCCTGCTGGTGCCTCCACGGCCACTGCTCACTCCGTCCTCGCAGACCACCACAGCCTGGTACCCACCGACTTCTGAGGGTCCTGCCTTCCTCGCTCGGAACCTTTCCTCCTGAGCGGGGCCCTCAGCAACACCTTTCCGCACTACCAGACTCCCCTGCTGCCACCTGCCACCTGCAGCAAGTTTCTGCCCTGCCAGCTACACCCTCTGCCAGGGCTCTCCCGACCCCTACAGATGCAAGCAACCCTGTCTACCACCACATCTTCCATGACCAGGACAGTCTCTGCTATGTGGGAGGTGGCCAGAAATACTGACTGGAATCCCACCTGCTCTCAGTTACCCAATCCTAACCAACCTGCACCCTGAACCTCTACCCATTACAGTCCACATCTGGCCACCTGCACCCTGTACCTATTGGCCATTGAGTCCACATCTGGGCAGGAATCTCAGTCCACACTGAGCCTACACCTTACTTGGCTTTGGGACTCAGAACAAAAAAATAGAGCTATACCAACACATTGATCCACAACGACAAAGTTTTGTAGACAAAGTATTCCGCATAGATGTATTGCTGTGGTGGCAGGACAGACAGTATCTCAGAAAAACTGCACAAAAAAGGACAAAACTTCATGGCCCCAAATCCGTGGCAACTCAGAGTTCCTGGCCGAGGCAGGAGAGCCCAGGAAGCCTTCCTCACTTCTGTGAGTGGCTCACGCTGACCAGGGCACACGGCAGGCAGATTCAGGTTGCTAGCACTTGCCCCCACCCCGTCCCGTTCACTGAAAAACACCCAGAGCTGATGGACCCTACACATTCCCAAACTTACAGGGCTCCATATGGGAAAACAATGGCAAGATGAGAGGCCAGGGAGACGGCTTGACCAGCACGGCACTGCACACAAAGCTGGACACCCGAGTGAAGAGAGAACTGACTTCGAAAGCCTCTGACCCGTGTGCACCAACGTGCACACATACCTTTTCTCCCCACAACTCCTTTCTCCATCTTTCCCTTGCATATATAGATACAGTGGTCCTCGACATCTATACAAAATGATGGTCCTCCAAGGATTAGAATGTGTTCAGGAGCTCCAATTGGGAGGACGTCCAACACTTAGGAAGGTTGGAGAGTGGGCAGGGACACAGGTACTGACTAAGATGTACTCTGGGGTATCATGCCTGCAGGTTATTACAGATTCAGTCCAAGCTTCCGTTTGCTATAAAACCTATACTTTCTGCGTCAAGAATCAGGAGCCACACAAACAAGAACTCAGGAATGCATGAGGGAATATTAGTACAGGAAAATGCAGACCAGAAGGGAACCAACACAGGGGACTCTCAAGTCACTACAAAGAAAGGTGACCTCTTGTAGCATTCCCCGCCCTGGGAAGACTCACCTGAACTCAGGTCATACCTGAACTGCCTTTGGCACTTTGGGCACTACTGTTGACCTCACATGTCTGCCAACTTGGAACATCTCAAGGACAAGATCGATGTCTGACCTTCCTATGCTACCAACTCCCATGAGAGAAGAGGAGAGAACAGGCAGGGGAGGAGAAGGATGTCCAGAAAGTTCCAAAAGGGCAACAGAATGAAGAGTGGAGAAGCACGCTGCATAAGTAAGCAGGAATACACAGAGCAGAGACAGACTGTAAGTGCGGTGTGCACACAGGTGTGGGGCATTATGAAGCACACTGTCAGGCAGGTGCACCTAAGTATGTAGAGTAGTTGTTGGGCATCGTGGGGTGCACGCGTACAGAAGGTATGCGGGACAGGTGTAGAGCATCGTGGGGTACACGCGTACAGAAGGTATGCGGGCAGGTGTAGAGCATCGTGGGGTGCACGTGTACAGAGGGTATGCAGGGCAGGTGTAGAGCATTGTGGGGTTGGTTGCAGGACACAGCAGGTATGCAGAGCCCTGTGAGATGCAGGGGCAGGTAGGTGCACAGTGAGTGGGCAGAGCAGGTATGCAGGACAGTATAAATTATGTTGGCAGTTGGATGCACGGTAGGTGAGTGGGACAGGTGCAGAGCAAGTGTGTGGAACATTGTGGGGATGCATGTACATAGCATGTGTGCGGGGCACTGTGAGGGAGGGGCATGGGCAGGACAGGTGCAGAGCAGGTATGCAAGGTATACAGAGTAGACGGGACAGTGACTGTCCAGCAGAGCCGATGTGCAAGACAGGTGCATGGGACAGGTAAGAGCTGACCGACGCCTGGTGCATGTGTTCAGAGCATGTACGCGAGAACCGGGTGAGGCGCGAGGCCGGCGGGTGCACTTGCCTGCGAAGGCGGCGGCGGCGGCGGCGGCTTCGTCCGGGCCGGGCATGGCCTCGGCGCCCATGTCCATGTGCCCAGACTCGGCCGCCATCACCGCCACAGCCGTGACCCGCCGCGTCTCACGCTCCGCCTCCGAGTCCTCGTCCTCCTCCGAGTCCTCGTCTCTGCTTAACACGGGCTCCTCCGTTTCGCTTCCCGCTGCGGCCGCGGCCGCCGCCGCCACAGCGGCCGCGGCCGCCACCGCCGCCGCCTCGGCCAGGCCCAGCTGTTTGGCCGCCGAGTCCGAGTCCTCCATCCGGACTCCGCCGAGCCCGCCCGAAGGCGCCGTCCGGGGCCGCCCGAAGCGCCGGGCGGGCGCCGAGCCCGAAGCGGGGCCCGAAGAGGCTGCCCGAGCCGGGCCGAGGCCGCCCGAAGCCACCGCCCGAGCACCGACCGAAGAGCCAGCCTGCGGTCCTCCGAGCCGAGCCGAGGCCGTGCGCCGAGCCGAGCCGAGCCGAGCCGAGCCGAGCCCCCGAAACCGACCGAAGGGAGGAGCCGAGTCGGCCCGAAGGATTCCGAGGCCGACGACAGCTTCCGATGTTTCCTGCGAGCTGCCCAGGCGGTCGAGCCGGCGGCCGCAGCCGGCCAATGGGACCGGCCGGCTCGGGGCGGATTCTAAGGCCTCCGGCGCAGTCGGGCCGCGCAGGCCGAGCCTGGAGCCACAGGCTTTTTCCGCCCCCGCCGACGGCGGCGGAAGCCGAGCCCACCCGAGGCTCAGCCGAACCTTCCCGAGTGTCTCCGAGTCGAGCTCTCCGGAACCTCGGCTCCCGCCTCCTGTCCGAAAGTTCCCGAGTGCTGCCGGACGGACGGCGAACCGGCCCGGGCGCGATCGGGCGCCCGCTCGGGCGCGCGGCGGGCGGAGCTAAGATGGCGGGAGGGCGAGGCCGAGAGGATGCCGGGATCGCGGCGGACGCGGCGGCAAGATGGCGGCCGCGCGGCCAGGTGAGCGGGCGGCACGGTGGTCAGGGCCGAGACGCCGTCCCAGGGAGGGGCCCTGCGGGCTGTGCCGAGACCCCCTGGGCCGCCAACCCGCTTTCCCGGTTCTAGTGCCCTGAGGTCCACTCTGTCGGGATCTCCGCGGCCGGGCAAGGGGCGCGAATGTGGACCCGATAGAGCGGGAGCCCTGCGCGGCCCAGCGGGGGGCGCCGTGAAATCCACCGCGCTCCCCGAGACGTCACGGGTGCCCGCCGTGGAGCCGCGCTTCACCGGGCACCTTTGACTCCCGACAGTACGTCCGTGGTGTGCGTGAGATACACCTGGGGAAACCCATGGCCATCTGCGGCGCTGTGCCTGGCCCGCCAAGCAAGCATGGCAGACTAGCAGCTCGTGCTGGGCACGGCCACCTGCAGTGCCCAGCAGCCTCACCTCGGGGCGCCCCACCGCAGGGGCGCGCACACGCGCACACACGCCCCGTGACAGACCCCGGCTCTGCTAGGGGCTCTGGCCCGGCAGCCTGGTGGGAAGCTGGTCGCAACTAGCTCAGTCCGGTGTATCCACCTGCCGGTCGGTTTTCTCCAGTGTGGCTTCATAGAACAATGCCAGCGTGTTTGTACCACTGTTAGAAGAGCATCTCCGAATGCAGTTAGCTGCCCTTCACATCTACGCGCCGTGTGGGTGGAGGGTCTTACGCAGTATTTTCCCCGAGTCCTATGCGGCCGTAACAATAAGCAGCTAACACAGTTGACGTGTTTCTGACACTTTTTCCGGCAGTGCTGGGGTCTGAACCTAGGGTCTGGGGCACATTACACAAATGCTCCCAATCTTTACTTTGAAAGAAATGGATCCGGAGACCGGAAAGCACCAATAAAGGTGAAACCGACCCAAATATAACAGGTCCCTAGATAGCTTGGTTCAGCTGGGGCCTGGAAAAGAATGGATCGGGTTTGTCAGCGCTCCCTGCAGAAACGTGATGCGACTACTGCCCTCTCTTGGTTTCCTGCTCCCCACACATGCGCCTACCAGGAACCTGTCCAGTGGCTGTTACTAATGTCCTGTGTTTACCTTTTATGACTCGCCTACACAAGAGTCCAGCAGACGTCGACGTCTGCTGGAGGAGTCAGCTGTCCCACAGACTAACGTGGCATCAACCTTGGGACTAAAGAGAACAGAGCTGGGCACAGCCTGCGTTTGAGCACTGCCCTGTCTCTGCTCAGAAGCATGGCCTCTTTTGGAGATTCTGGATGATCTCTGAGTTTCTGTGGGTGCATATGCACATGTAGTGACATGTGCAGCATGAATGTGCTTCATCCAAGGTCATGTTTCATCCAAGGGTGGGTCAGAACTTCAGAGGAAAAGGCAGGCGGCTCACTCTCATCCCAGGAGTTGACTATCCCAAGGTGAGGGCAGAGTAACTCTCGTGGGGTAGGAGACAGCCTATGAGGCTGTATGACTGGACGGCTTCCTAAGAAATATTTTTTCCAGACAGTTCTTTTGGGGAGATGAACAAAATTCTAATAGAAAGCAAATAGCTGTGAGCAATTACAACCCAAATAAAAGGTTTCCCTATAATTATATGTAGATGCGTGCTTACATATTCACAGACATACACAAAAGCCATACAAGATAAAAAAGTTGCATCTTGGTTTTGTTTTATCGTTTCTTTTCCTAATGGTGAATCTCATGCAGCCCGTTGAGTCTTGCCTCCCCTCTGCCTCACCGCTGCCCCCTATACACACAGGGGCTTTCCCAGCCTTGCGTGTGGTAAGCACAGGCTGCCCTGCCCTAGAAGGTGCGTGCAGAGGTGAGACCATGGTGTGAGATCAAAGAACAGTGGCTCCAGTGGCTGTCTCTGTCCCGCTTTCTTTTCTAGGGAGAGGCTCCTGCCGGGTGGTATCCTGCTGCTGCTCTGCCTCTGTGGCTCCCAGCTGTGCCCAGGCCCAGCCCCAGGACAGGCTGTGATCCAGCGCAGCTGCTCTGTTGTGTCTTTCATCCCCACCCCAGTCTTTCTTAAATTCCGACTGGGAATTTGCAGGAAGGAAAGGTGTTCCCTGGTGTGTGTCAGTCACAGGCCTGTCCTGGGTGGATGTGCCTCCTGCCTGCCCACCCATCATGGCAGAAAGATGCAAGAAACACATTTTCTCTAAAGAAAATGAAGAAGAGCACATTTCTCTGACTCAGGCACACTCAGGGTCAGGGTGAGGGGTTTCTACTGTCTGCCCACAGCTGCCGACTCTGATACTCAGAACGTGTTCTTCCGGGTGGGAGGGGGGCCCACAGATGACCACCCTAGGAGTCCATGCAGCAGTGAAGGCCCCAGGTAGGCAGGAGCTAAGCCTAAACCAGACCTGGTGGTGAGCCCAAGGATCCTTGACCACTCACCAGCGCTCATCAGCGCCTCTGCAGATGCTCACTCTCCTCAGTGGCCTGTACTGCGCCCTGTATTTCCCAGCCACACTCCTGACCATCACATATAAAAGTAAGTGTGTAAGTGTGGATGCCAGGCTGCCCCGAGGAGCGGCGCCTCCCACAACAGACCTGAGCCTTGTGTGTGTTCCCAGGTCAGGTCTTCAGCTACCCTCAGAAGTCCCTGGTCCTGGATGTGGTGCTCTTGCTTCTCATGGGGATCCTGGAGGCAGCCCAACTATACCTGGGTGAGTTGGCCGTGAAGCCATAAGGCTTGTGGCCACGACGGTGCTGTCTCAAACCTTCTGAACTTTGAAGTGTCAGTAATGTCACAGTGCGGCTCCAAGAGACATTGTCATTCACATGGCTTTCCTGGACTCTCAGCATCGCCTCACTGTGGCATTACGCAGTACACATCCCTTCAGAAACGTTGAACAAAGCTTATGAGCAGTGCTTCTGTGGCATCCTTGTGCTGAAAGGTTGTACATTCCACAGTCGCCCCAGACTAGAAACCCAGCATCGGGGCTGGGGCTCCAGAACACCCCCCTCACCCCCAGGCTGGCCTCGATCTCCTGATCTCCTGCCTCCACCTCTCAGGCACTGGGATGACAGACATGCGTTATCACACTGGGCGTTCTGGATTGCTGGGGACTAACCGGGGCTCATGCGTGCTAGGCCAGCTTTCTACCAACTGAGCTACACCTAGCCCACAGCTTGTTTGGGATAGATTCTCCTAAGGGATGAGAGGCACAGAAATAAAACATGGAAGTCTCCCTAGGACTGGCTGCACGACCCATACAGGTCTAGGTTTCCAGCTCTGCCCCTTTCTTCTTACCCTTGGTCACAGACTGGTGTGCAGGAGGCAGTACGTTCAGGCATATTGCACTGCCCAGCTCTGCACCCGTGTACAGAGAGGAAAGTCATTCAGGGACAGCGGCCTTGCGCTCCCTCTTGTCATCAGTCTGGTGCCCCATGTAGCCGGTTTCCTCCCTGCTCAACCCTGACGGGCACAGCGTCTGCTGACCTGGATTGTGCTGGGAATGCATGCTTCCTCGGTGGGCAGTGCTGCACAGATGAGCCAGGCTGGCCCTTCAGGGTCCTATGGAATCTCACCCTGTAGGCCATTGACATTGGACCTTTTCAAGCAACTGGCACTCAGCAAACCCCTGAGCACCCCTAGCAGCTGCTGACCTGCTGGCAGCGCCCGGTAGACATTTCCATGACTGACCCATTTGTTTGCAAAGTGGGCAGATTTGTTTTTTCACAAGTATTCACAACATTTTCCAGAATCATCCTACCTTAGCCCAGAGTAAAATATTTTTAGATATTTTAAACAGAACCTCTTTGATCCCACTTGGAGTTAGGAAAAGGTGGCAGATGCCAGCAGTTTCAGAAACCAGACTGCTCTGTCTCAAAAACACAGACACAGGGATTCAGCAGTCAGCCCTCCATCATGGGGAGGTCTCAGCGGGCAGTCAGCCCTCCGTCATGGGGAGACCACAGCGGGCAGTCAGCCCTCTGTCATGGGGAGACCACAGCGGGCAGTCAGCCCTCCATCATGGGGAGGTATCAGCGGGCAGTCAGCCCTTTATCATGGGGTGGCTGCAGTTCTGTAAGCTTATGCTGGGCTCTGCAGCTATGATGCCTGGGCTGGGCAGAGGGTCCTGTGGTGTCCCGCAGCCCCTCATCTTAATGTCACATTTGCTCTGCTCTCCAGGCACAAAGGGTAACCTGACAGAGGCTGAGGGACCGCTGGCCATCAGCCTAGCCCTCACGGCCGGCAGTGGTCTCCTTTCTGTCCACTTCCTACTCTGGCAAACCCTGGTGCTGTGGGTGGACTCGGTCCTCAGTGCCATTCTCCTGGCACTCCACGGGCTGGAGGCCACCCTGCAGGTGGTCGTCATCGCTGACTTCGTTAGGTGAACATGCTGGAGCACCCCGCACGGCCGCAGCCTTCTCCCTTGCTGGACAAGGGAGAGCTCTTCCCTGCGGTTTCTGTTGATGGATTGGATGTTTACTGCTCAGGAACTTCTGAGACCCTGTGGCCAAGGGCCTGTCTGCAGTATAGGGCGACCACCAAGTCAGGGGCAAAGCCGTCTGAGAAGGAGACTGCAGGGGCGGCCAGCAGCTCCACCTTGTCCCCAATTCAAGGCATCTTGGTGGTCTCCACCCCAAGGGAGGCTCGCTGCCCTGGCCAGTCACTGTGTTTCCTCACTTGAGGTCTTGATGTCCGTGCTTCCCACCTGGCCCTACTCAGGTTTAGAGAGCTTGTTGTACCCTCCCCTGTGAGCTGTGAGGCCGCAGGTGCCCTCTGTTTGCCTCCCTGCCAGGCCAGCCTGAATGGAACAGTGTACTTGGACTTTCAAAAGAAAACAAGCGCTTGGGCGTCACACGGCTGTGTTTTGGAGTGTTTTCACCCTCTCTTGAGGTGCGGAGGGGGGGGTGGAGGCAGGGGATGGGGAACAGCTTCCGGTTAGGAGTCTGGGAGCCGTGGTCTACTGAACATCAGCACCATGAGCACTTGGGGCTGTGGGAGTGACGTCTCATTTCTGCTTTCCATTCATTCACTAGATAAGCTCTCCTTCAAGGAAAAAAAATGTTTCCTTCATTTGTTTCTATTGTATGCTTTCAGTTTGCAATAACATGTTCAAATGTCTAGTTTCTCTCTTGTAAGATAAATAAACCTTGTGATGCTGGATGGTTTACATTTCCTATTTTGTTTGTGTGGACACTCACAAATTAGAGGAGTTTGTGAGCTTGGTTCTCTCCTTCCGTGTGGATTTAGAGGATTGAACTCAGGTCATCAGGCTTTGCACCTTTACCCACTGAGCCATCTTGCCAGCCTGTCCCCCAGGGCCCAGGACAGAAAAGCCCACTCTATTCTCCTCCAGTCCTAACCTGGGACCTGCCCTCTGCCAGCCTCCATCCACCCACGCCTGGCCACCTCTCCCTGTAGGTGGTGAGGGCAGGAAAGCTGTGGGTGCATACCCCAGCTGGTTCCACACGGTGGCCTGTTTGGTCTCCATTGACTTGTGGCCTCTCGGTCTCGTGAACACTAGGGCAGAGCCTTACTCTGCCCCTGCTCCACACCCGGGTGGGACTCTCAGGGAGCCTGGAGCCAGCCCCTCCCAGCCATCCTGGTGGCCAGCAAGCAGCTGGCAAGTGTCCCCACAGTCTAGGGACTCGGCCATTTGTCCTGTGGACCATCACCAAGGAGACAGGTTGACACCCTCACTGCCCACACAAATGCGGTGTCCCTGGAACCCGGGACATTATGGTGACCCAGAATGGGCACAGGCTGCCTCACGAGCACTGGCAGTGGATTCACCTCAGTGTCGGTGGTAGCACTGCGTTCCAAGCCCTTACCAGCTCTGCCCAGCAGGGCGAAGGCACAGTGCACTTTCCCCTCTCTGGGCACAGCCCAGCACTTGATACCAGCAGGGCAAGGTCACAGGTGGAGCAGGATTGGATCGGTTCTGAGATCAACAAGGGCTGTGAACCCGGAAGCCAGATTTCCCTGAGCTCACCATGAGCTGGGCTGGAGGGCTGGGCTGGTCCCGCCACCCCTCTGCCCAGCTCACCGGGGTGTCCCAGAGGGCAGGCTGGATGGGGCCCAAGGCAGAGCGCCCTGCTCCTCAGGAAGTGCTGTATGCCCGCCCAGGGCAAACACACCAAGACCCTGCCCTTCTGGGACTGTGCTGGGGTCCCTTTCTTCCTGGCAGCAGCCATTTCCGCTGTCCCCACCCCAGGAACAATAGACTGGCCTTAGGGTCCCTGTTTGTGCAGGGGGTGCCCCAATACTTGTCAGGCCCTACCCCCTTTCCTTTCTCCCCACACGGCAGACAATGTTGGCATGCACATAAGCCTGGCCACCCGGGAGCAGGTTGTGCAGGGTGGCCTTGAGGGTCAGCTGGAGGGAACGGGCCCCAACGTGAGGCGTTCTGGCTTGACGGGACAAAGGTGAAAGTGAGACTTGGAAGCCCCCTCTCCCCTTTGTGAAAGAGGGAGCGCTCCCACCAGGGAGCTCAGGGCTCCTCATTCTGCGCAGCAGACTGGTGGGTCCAAGCAGCTCCACCCGGGACCACTTCTGGGGTGGAGAGGATCACCTGGGAGGGGCTTGGCTCTAACCTCACAGGCTGCTACCCCTGCTCGGCCTGGAGCAGCTGTGGCCGCGCCCTGCAGGGCGAAGAAGGGGCCGGTGCTAGAGAGAGGACAGACCCGGGCCGGGGGAGGCGGAGCTGTGCGGGGGAGGGTGCCCAGGGCCCGCCCCCTGCCCCGCCTCCCCCGTACCCACTCCGAAGTGACTTGGTAACCTGTCGCTCAGGTTCCTCCTCTCTCTGCCCCGCCCCGGCCTGCCCGGGCCCTCGGAGGTCCCGCCCGCCCGGGAGAGCGAGCTCCCGGCGGCCGCCGAGGCACCGACAGACGGGCGACCGCGCAGCGACCCAGGGAGCGGCGGAGCGCTGGCGCTGACGGCGGGAGCAGGTGAGCCTCCGGCCCGGCTTGTCCGCGAGGGCCTCGGGGTCCCGGGACGGCGCTGCGATGCTGAGTTCTGGGGCCGTACACTGTGTTTGGAGGACGACTCGGTACCAGGAGCCGGGGGCCCCTGAACACTGAGTTTGGGGCGGCCGGGACTGCGGGATGCTAGGGACCACTAAGAGCCAAATATGAGAAGGGCGCGAGATGCGCAGGGCACAGGACCCGGAGACGCAGCGCCGGCCTGTCTTCCCTGGGCTCCTGGCCTGAGAACTGCTCCGACCCTCACCGGTCCTCCGGGGCGGAGGCCAGTGTACAGGAATATTTTGAAGCCAGTGGTATGTGACTCACCGACCCAGTCCCTGCCCGCTCCCAGCCCTAGGGCTGGGAGGAGGGATCCCCACATCTGACAAGAGAGAGAGAGGGGCCTTTTCTATTCTGTCCTGCCGCCTGAGCCTCCTGCAGCGCCCTATCCTAGGTGGGAACTGAAGGTGGCCCTTCCAGGGTGTCTGAGCCCCAAAGAAGCCACGGGCCAAGGAAACAGCAAGTTGGGTTAGGCCCCAGGTCAGAATTAGGGTGTGGAGTCTCAGGAAGAAGGGAGATTGAGGGATAGCCCATGCGAGGGGCGGACCTGTGTGTGGGTGACCGGTGGCCAGCCTCTCTGTTGCATCCAAAGTTCCTGGACAGATTAGCCTGCCCCTTTGCATGAAGGTCTCTCTGGAGGTGCTGGGGGTGAGACACGCCCACCACAGACCACCTCTTGCCCTTCCCCTGTATACAATCCCGTTCCACAGCTAGGATGGGGGCCTCCCTCCGTGCTCCCAGGCCTCCAGACTTGCCTGCTCCTGTCCGGGACTCTCTGCCCATGCCATCCACCCATTGGCTTCCTGTTTTATTCCTGTGTCCCTCATTCCCACCTGACTCTCCCTCTAACTTTGCTCCACCAGCAGAGGCCAGCCAGGGCCTGAGGGACTCCTCCATTCCAGGCTCCACCCAGCTCCCACGAGGGCAGCCAAGAGCCTTGGTGACTAAACTGACCCCTCCCCAAGGTCACTCAGCATGTAGAGCTGGAATTTGAACTTGGAGCCAGTTCTTCCACCCTCCCTGCCCTGCTAGGGCCTCCTGCCCTTCTGCGGCCCAGCCCACCTGGCACCAGGAATCCTGGGCCTCCCTTTAACCCAGAAAAAAACCAAGGGCAGCAGAGCCAGCAAGGCCCCCCAAGCTGGGTCCCACTGCCACCTGCGCCCCCACATTCAGCAGTAGAAGGGAACCCCTACGAGCCAGAAGTGGCTCCAGCCCCCTCCCCTCCCGCCTAAGGTCTCGGCCTGGGTTCCCCCCAGGCAGGGCTGCGTGTCCTAGCTTGTCCTTGTCTGAGTGTCTTCAGGTCTGGGTCTATGGCAGTTTGTTTTACCCAGGTGTGTATACACCTAACCCACGTGCCTGCCGCCCTTGGTCCAGTCAGCCAGGAATCCCATTAGGCAAACACTTAGACTCACCTGCTGAGGCCGTGAGCATTCCGGACATTCTCCACGGATAGGTGGGCTGTGGAACTTGGCCCTCCCGCCTGGCAAGCTAGGAACTGTGGGGGGTGCAGCAGGAGCTGCTTGGGGTACTGGCTAAGACCTCTACCTGCTAAAAGGCTTCCCCTAACCTGGTCAGACTAGAAAGTGCTAGGTCCTGCTGACCTGTTCTTCAGCCTTCATACCAGGCACCCTGACTGGTGCCCCCGCCTTGGCAGATTCAATTGCCAAAGCAGGAGGAATGGCCATACCAGTGATGTCGTCAGGAGGCAGGCACAGCGTGGTCCCAGTCCCCAGGTGACAGCCAGGGACGCTATCCCCTCCAGAGACGTAAGACAGCTGGCCTGGAGATAGAGTCCTCAGAGGTGCCAGGCCGCCCGGGCACCAGGCTCTGGTCAGACCAGAGACGGTCTCGAGCCTAGCCCACCTTGCAGACCGCTCACTTGGGCAGCTCTTTCTCCCTTGCCCCGAAATGTAGCCAAGGGAAGGTCAGAGCTGGGAATCGTGCTCATGAAGAGGTCTCACCCACACGGGGGTCTCCCGCGGCTGCAACAGGAAGGCCAGACTCGCCCTGGACCTCTACCCGCTCCGTCCTCCCTAGGGCCCTCAGCAGAGGCTGGCTTCTTTGCCCGCGCTCTGGCCGTGTGTACGTGTGTGAGCAGGCATCTCTGGGTGAGGCTTGCGGAGCGCGGGAGTGGAGGAGGACTCTGCACTTTGTGCTCCTGCCTCGCCTCAGGTCCTTTGAAGGAGAGTCCTCTACTTGAGAGTGCTCTTCACCCAGCCCCTCCCGGGGCTGCCAGTCAACCTCTGGAGTGTCTCTCTGGAAGACCAAAGGTTGGGGGTCAGATAGGGTCTCAGCTGCCACCTTCATGGGTCAGGAAGCTCTGCTTCCTGAGGAGTCGGTCAGGCTATTCAGAGCCCTGGACCAGGGCTGCAAGAAGAGACCACAGTTAGACCTGCCTGGGGGGCTAGACCTGCCTGGGGGGGGTAAGGTCGCCAGTCTGGCCAGAGGAAGTACCAGCTGGGTCATCTGTCCTTAGGTGGGGTGCCAAGCACTGGGCCCCGATTCCAGCCACACTGAGGTCTCCTCCTTGACACTCACTGGCCGCTACCAGGGACACCATGAGCCAGTCGGGGTCCATGAGCTGCTGTCCAGGTGCTGCCAAGTGAGTGGTTCCTCCCCCCAGTCCCCAGGGAGGGGGGCGGCGTGTGGGGCCCAAGCTCATCTGCCCCTCCCCCACAGTGGCAGCCTGGGCCGGTCTGACGGTATGGCCAAGATGAGCGCCAAGGACCTGTTTGGTGAGTGAGTTTGAGGATGGTTTGGCCTTAGGGAAGGAGGGGAAGTGTAGCCGCACCATCTTGTCCTGCTTGACCCAAGGCGCGCTCTGCTTTGGGTGGTCCTAAGTGAAGGGATCCTAATCAACTCAGAGTTGGAGGTGTGTCCCCAAAGCTCCCCAGTCACTGAATACCCTCCCCCATGCCGTAAGGGGAGAGGCCTTCACGAATAATTCAGGGAGCATCAATATTGATTCCACTGTGCAGTCCTGCAACCTGATCGAGGGGTGGGGTCAACTGCGACTAGTTGCCAGGTGTCACTGCCGGGAGGATGGGCCGCCCCTGCCCAGCTATGCCCCTCCCCAGCTCTATGGAGCTCCTCATCTGTGTCCTGGATACGGATGATGGACACGCATGCTGAATGCCCGGAAGCAAGGGCTTCAGAGACGGAGTAAATTCTGGTGGTGGCTAAGAAGCTGTGGCCTGGACCACAGCAGCCCCCTGCCTCACCCAGGACAGACCCTCAGAGGCAGGCTGCCTCACCACCATCTAAGCATGCTCCCGTCTTCTGGGGCCTCAGGTTCCCCATCCCCTCTGGGCCTGTCCTGGGGACCAAGGGCTCCAGGCTGCCAAACAGCACACACCTCCTCTCCTCCCCTGTGACCTCCGGGGCCCCTCCCCATGAGTGTGTAACAGCCACCTCCCCTGGGGCCCCTCCCCGCGAGTGTGTAACAGCGACCTCCCCTGGGGCCCCTCCCTGCGAGTGTGTAGCAGCCACCTCCCCTGGGGCCCCTCCCCGCGAGTGTGTAACAGCCGTGTCTCCATCCAGAGCAGAGAAAGAAGTACTCCAACTCCAACGTCATCATGCACGAGACCTCGCAGTACCACGTGCAGGTGAGACTCAGGAAGTTTCCTGTGTTCCAGGGATATGTGGGGGGAACCTGAAGCTTGGGGAGCAGTGGGAAGGCCAGAGCCGGATCACCCCAGGTGGGTCCTCAGCCCAGACACAGCCTCCTACAGGCCAATGGAGCGCATAAGGGACTGCTGGGGTCTGGGGCTCGCTGGGCCAGGGCGCTGGGGCGTGCACAGTTGTTGGGGAGCTGGGAAGGGCCGGTGGAAGGAAGTTGGCATCCGGGCCCCCAAACAAGGAACTGGATTGGGAGGAACATGCTGGAACAAAGACACCCTTTATCAAGTGTGGCCCTGCTGAGTCCAGACGCATAACCTGTGCCCTTTGACCAGCTGCCAATGCGGGTGGCGTAGCTGCTCTAGATCCTTTGAATTTGCACTGAGACTTCCGGAACCATTTGTTTATTGGTTTATTTTTGACATTAACTATTTATTTTTAAATCATGTTAACCATGAATTTATGTGTTTTAATTATCCACTACCCACTCCCACCTGGCCTCCCTTCCCACCCGTTTTCCTCTCTCTCCCACGCCTCCCTACTTTTGCCAACGGGCTACTTCTAGGAGCGAGCACTAGCTAGTGCTTGGGCACCTTTATGGCACTCATGGCTCACTAGTGGGTAGGCCGTAGAATACAGGGGTCCCCCCTCCTTTGTAGTGGGTAGACCGCAGACTACAGGGGTTCTCCCTCCTTTGTCCAGTGACAGTGCCATACAGTGCCCCAGGGTAGTGTCCTGTCTGATAGGATCTATTTTTAAAATGTCCTTCTGAGGCCTAGTGGCCAGCTGTGTTCCTAGAGAGGGGCTGAGTTTGTAGGTGACCTGAGGAGTAACAGGAAACTGGGGGTGCATGGCCAGTGCTGGCCAAGGGCCCACTGTGCGCTGGCTTCCTCTTATCTCCCATCAGCTAAGGACCAGTAACAGAGCTGAGATGGGTGTTGCTTTTAGCGCCCCGTGTCCTCTTCTGTAGAACGAGCCCAAAGGCTCCAGAATCCAGAGGTCTTAGGGTAACTAGGGGCCCTCCCCGGCCTGGACCACTGGATTGCTATATGGCACCTGCTACAACCCGTTGTCTAAGGGAAAGGTGTGGCAGCACAGACGTTGCTCTGGCCCGGTCCCTTCTAGGCAGCATGACCCCTTTCTCGTAAGAGGGACTTTGTCCTCCTTGGTGAGGAACCATCTGGGTCTACCAGCCTGGATCCTGGACTTTGGCCGCCTGGGCTGACTCAGCCTGTTTCCTGCTGCTCAAGGGCCAGCGGGGACAGAGGGGAGGATCTGTAGGTCTCCGGCTTCCCAGATGAAGAAGCTGGGGAACGGAGGAAGAGGCTGGTGGGGACTGGAACCAAAACTGGGACTTGTTTGACTTTTTAAAGCTTTTTCTTTTTTTCCAAACCTTTGAACAGTAAAACTGATGATGGGGATTGGGGACAAAGGGGCTACAATTCTGTTACCTTCATGGTCATCACCCCTAGTCTCCCCTCCACACCCCTTTGTGCTCACAACCATTCCGCCCTGCTCTCTAGCAATGCCGACCTGACCTGCATCCTTACATCCTTATATTTGTTCTTTTGGAAAATATCATCCTGTAACTCACAGCGCCTCTCTCCTCCCTGTGAACTTCTCTCTCTCTATCTCTCTCTCTCTCTCAGATAGAGAGTGTGTGTCTGTGTCTGTCTGTCTGTCTGTCTCTGTGTGTGTACCAGAAGGTACTTGAGTGCATGTATGCCTGTGAAGGTCCAAGGGTGACATCAGGAATTATCTTGGATTACTTTACCTCCTTTTTGCTTTCCTCTGGGAATTTCCCAGGCTCTGTCTTCCAGGGATAGAATTGCAGGCTCCTGACATATCCACCTGGCATTTTTATGTGGGCTCTGGGATCTGAACTCAGGTCCTTTTGATTATGAGGCAAAGGCTTTAGCCCCTGTGTGTCCTCTGCATTTATTTTAGGATTGGAAAGATTCTTCAGCAGCCCTGGGTTCAGAGGTATCAAAGGTGATCTGACTTTGTGGGAGTGCTGTGTCTATATAGTCAGATGCATAGGTTAGATATACCTTCTCTCCAGCTAGCAGGAGGAAAGAGAAGGCAGATTCTCTGGCTAAGGAGACCCAGTATCTGAAGAGTTGCTAGAAGAGGTCGGAAGGGCAAGGGGAAGAGCGTTCCCTGAGAGGCGATCAGGAGTGCTTGTGCTTGTATACAGGAGTCTTGTGCTTTAAGCTGTGTTGTAATAATCTATTTTGCAGTGATTCGTCATGTGTGTTTGCCAACCCTCTGTGTGCCTGTCCTTCGGGTACTCTGCTGATGCCCATTCTTGGTCTTTTCTGTTGGTTTTGTCTCTAGAGTTACTGCTTGATGGACTCTGGGAATCCTGTGTTTCCTTTTGGCTGCTTCAGAGTGCAGACTTTTCGTGGAAGTCTATGTCTGTTTTATTTGATTGAGAACCTGTCTATAAACAAACAAATAATATGAATATATAAGCAAGCTGCTAGTATCAAATTGCATTCAGTCAAATGTATCAGCCAACTGAAGGAGAACTGATATCCTTTCAGTATTGTATTTCATTGTGTGTGTGTGCATGCATGTGAATGTGTGCGCGTGCCTGTGTGTGCGCATGCATGTGCACGTGTGCGTGTGTGCATAGGCACATATGCCACGACGCACATGGAGGCCAGAGGTCAGAGAACAGCTTCGTGTGGAGTCAATTCTCTTCATCCACTATTCCATGGGATCTGGGATTCACCTCAGATCATCGGGCTTACATGGCAAGCACTTTACCAGCATACCATCTTGCCACCCCAGAGTTAATAAATAAGGATATATATTCTTCATTTTTAAAAACTACATTGTGGGGGTTGGGGATTTAGCTCAGTGGTAGAGTGCTTGCCTAGCAAGTGCGAGGCCCTGGGTTCGGTCCCCAGCACCGAAAAAAAAAAATAAAATAAAAAACTACATTGTGGCAAATGGTATGTTTTTTTCCCTAAACTTTGTCTTCCAATTTTCTGCTGCTAGCACGTAGTGAAATGTGTTTTAGTGACTTGCTGGTAGACCATATTTCTATATAAGGAATCATATTGTTAGGAAATAAAGCTCTTGCTTCAATTCTCATTTTCACTGCAAGCTGAATTGAAGTAAAGCCCATGGCTCCCATCTTTCTTAGAAAAATGCATTGGACATTTTACCTGCGTATGCTTTTATAGATACCCTTTACTAAGGGAAATTTCATTCTTGGCAGAGTGTTGTCATGCAAGGGCTACCAGTTTGGATCCTCGGCTTTGGGTCCATGTTGGGCTGACTCGCCTGGCTGTGGTAGGAGCTTTTCCTGCTACTCAGGAGACAGCAGAGTTGTTGGGGTCTGAATCTGTCAGATGATTTTTTAATGGAGAGCTCTCTGCTGCTGTTACGTAAAGAATCGCTGCTGCGGTCCGTAGCACCTGATGGGGGGGAGGTATTTCTGCTGGGGTTTTGTTTGTTTGTTTGTTTGTTTTCTGAGGCAAGGTCCTCAAAGCCCATATGTAAACTATAATGTCCTTGAATTTGTGGGATCCTGCCTCTGCCTCCCGGCATCTGGGATTATAGGTTTACTTCACCATTTCTTGTTTAGGAATTAGAGTTTCCTCTTCACCTTTGCTAAGGCCAACACCTTGCTCTTTTGTTGTTTTTATTTTTATTTTTTTAATTTATTCAGTTGTGCATGTGTGTGTGTGTGTGTGTGTGTGTGTATAGAACCACTGGCGAATTCAGGAACCACCATGGATGCCTCCACCTCCTCCTTGTTTACTCTGCCCCGGGATTCACAGGCTCCGCCCTACCAGGACCAGAAACGCAGGCCGCCCCCGCTTCTGCCCGGCGTCTATACGTGGGGTCTAGGATCCGAACTCAGGACCTTCCGCCTGCAAGGCAGAGGCTTAACCCCTGAGCCACCTCTCCAGCCCCCTCTTGTTGTTTTTAATTTGTGCGTGCGTGCGTGTGTGTCTCAGAGGGCACTGTGTGTCCCTATGAAGGACCAAGGGTGACTTTGGAAATAATCCTGGATTGCTTCTACCTGTTTTGGCTTCACTTTGGGATTTCCCAGGCCATAAATGGAGGCCACTACAGATTCCACCTGGTGTTTTTTAAAGTGAGACTTGGGATTCAAACTCAGGACCTTTTAGAGGCAAAATCTCAACCCCTGAGCCTTCTCTCTGCCCCACATTGGTTTTGACTGACTTTCCTGTCATTTACCTTGTGGGCGTTTACCATTATTTATTTCATTTTATACATTGCCAAGCATGTGTGTTCATGTGAGCACATGTATGCCTGGCAGAGTGTGCGGTCAGCAAGCAAGCACCCTTGAGTGTCAGTCCTTGCTTGCTGCCTTGTGGAGCAGAGTTATGCTCCTCTGGGTGCATCGAGCCAGCTGGGCTCGGACACGGGAACGTGATGTTGTCTCCATGTCAACGTAGACATGGGGGCTATGATGTTGTCTCCATATCAACATAGACACGGGAGCTGTGACATCATCTCCATGTCAATGTAGACACGGGAGCTGTGATGTCGTTTCCTTGTCACTATAGACATGGGAGCTGTGATGTCGTCTCCATGTCAATGTAGACACGGGAGCTGTGATGTCGTTTCCTTGTCACTATAGACATGGGAGCTGTGATGTCGTCTCCATGTCAATGTAGACACGGGAGCTGTGATGTCGTCTCCATGTCACTATAGACATAGGAATTTAATGTTGTCTCCATGTCAATGTAGACACGGAAGCTGTGATATGTGCTCTGCACTCAGGTCCTAATGCCATGTGACAAATGCTTTGCCACGAGCATCTCCTCAGCTCGATAATTCTTCATTTTGAGCAGGGTTTCACTCTGTGGCCCAGGCTGGCTTGCACATCACTACGTAGCTCAGATTAGCCTAGAACTGTTCCTCTTGCCTCCGCCTGCCCGGGGTGGGGTTATTGTGCCTTTGGGAATTTTAATTTTTTTTAATTAAAAAATTTTATATTTATTTATTTTTTCCCAATCACACAAGCTTAATAGGTACCCCAGTTCCCTTCCCTTCCCCCACCCCCCGCCTTTGGGAATTTTTCTTTTTTCTTTTTTTTTTAATTATTTTTATTTATTCAATTGTGAGTGTGTGCGTATGTATGTGCGTGCGCGCACGCGCGCGCGCGCGCGTGTGTGTGTGTGTGTGTGTCTGTGTGTGTGTGTGTTTGTGTGTGCATAGAACCACGGACGAATTCGGGAACCACCATGGACCGCCTCCACCTCCTCCTTGTTTACTCTGCCCCGGGATTCACAGGCTCCGCCCTTCCAGGACCAGAAACGCAGGCCACCCCCGCTTCCGCCTGGCATCTATACGTGGGATCTGGGATTCGAACTCAGGACTTTCCGCCCGCAAGGCAGAGGCTTAACCCCTGAGCCACCTCTTAGAGGCTTAACCCCTGAGCCACCTCTCCAGCCTTTGGGAATTTTTAAAGTTAACTTTATGTTTTAGTTTTAAGGCAGGATATCACCTAGCTCAGGCTAGCCTCAAACTTTCCATCTAGCTAAAGATTCCTGATCCTCCCACCTCCAACTCCCAAGTCAGCCACACCTGACTTAAGTATTATTTATTTATTGTGTTATATTTTTTTTTCCGAGTGAATTCTGAACCCGTTTATTGAAACTTTTGTGATAACTTTTATACAGAAAATTTTGGGGTAAAGAATGTTGCATATACAATAGATAATTTTCTAATTAGCAAAATCACCTTCAGGGTGGACCCTTTTTTTCAAGAACCTAACCCATTGCCTGTGGGTAAAGGCACTTAAGGGAATTATTCTCTTATCTATAATGCTTCACCCCATAGCTATGGGGCTGAGCCCACATTTTAACAGAGACTGCTTTTTTAAAATACACAGAGGCAGAATGATCTCCTTTTGATTTTAGCAAGGAACATATTTTACAATTAACTATAGGAGTTCCCAACACCCCATAAGTCCCAGCATGAGCTTTTGCTGTTGTCCTCTCTAGATTGATCCTCTCCAGGTTGATCCTCTCAGTCAGGCAGGTGGACATGGGCACCAGGCATGGCAGCAGGTTCTAACTTGGGAAGATGTATGCAGCTCATGCAGTGTTTACTATCCAAGCTTGAACCACATCTCTAAGGGGGCCATGGCTTGGATACTCAAGGCACATAAGCTATAGCTGGTTCTGTCGATGAAACACTACTGAGGTATGCACTGAAGAAAACACTTAAGCAATATAATTATTAAAAGAATAACTTCTCCTATAATAGCATCCTTCTATTCCTTTAATAGTAAGGTTGCTTATGTCTTCCTTTGAGGAATTCCAGAAGCGTATTGCCATCAGTTAGATGACCCATCTGTGAACCACGCACACTCCAAACCTGGGGTCCAGTCAGGCCCCATATGCCAAGGGTGTCTCTTTTGGGGCGGAGGCGATCATTGGTGGGAGTGTTGCAGGGAAAACGGTTTTGGCCGTCCCAATGTTGTAGGGTTCTTGTGTTCCGGAGTCGAAGACTGAAACCAGGACACGTGTAGAGAATTAAGGTAGAGTTTATTAGAAAAGAGAAAGGTTGGGAACTCACGGACTCCAGACGTGGAGTGCCATGAGGAGCTAGGGCGCCTCCATGAGAAGCAGAAATAAAACAGAGCTCATGGCAATGGAGTGCCATGAGGGGCTAGGGAGCCCATGAGAACTCACAGTGCCTAGGCACGGAATTCATGATGAGCAAGGAACAAGAAACAGACTCATGGCACTGGAGTGCCATGAGGGGCTAGGGAGCCGCCAAGAGAAGTAGGCAGCTGGAAACGGACTCACGGCACTAGAGGGCCATGAGGGGATAGATCGCCGTTATTGTGTTATATTTAAGAGAAAGCGTTTGCACGTGCCAAAGTCAGAGATGACATTCAGAAGTTGGTTCTTTCTTTCCACCATATGGGATCTGAGGGTTTCCAGGTCTGTGCTGTGCAAAGACACCTCACCCACTTCATTGGCCCCCAATACACAGATGCCTCCCCATCTCACCCCCACCCTTCATGCACAGTTTTTATTACCAAGTCTGCTCTGATTCCTTATGATCTGCGAGCCCTCAGCAGTTTCAATCTTTTGGTATTTATTTGTTTGATGAGCAGTGTGATTTTGTGTGGTTAGTTAGTTGTATGACTTTTTGCATATGTAGGTGTGAGTATGGACATGTATGTGGTGCCTGTGGGTATATAAGCGGGCATTCTGTGTACCTGTAGAGGCCTCAGGATGATTTCTAGAACCATCCTGTGTTACTCTACCCCCTTATTGTTTTGCTCTGGGGTTTCCCAGGTTCCACCTTTTAGGGCCGCCACCAATTCCACTCAGGGCAGGAAGCTCAGGAGGTCAAGATCATCTTTGGCTATACGGCAAGCTCCAGTTGAGACTGACCTGAGATAAATGAGACTGGGAGAGAGAGAGAGAGAGAGAGAGAGAGAGAGAGAGAGAGAATGTCCATGCATGCCGTAGCACATGGGTGGAGGTCACCGGACAACTTTCGGAAGTTAGTTCTCTCCTGCCACAGGGGGTTCCAGGGACCCCAGCAGGTGCCTTACCCACTGAGTAATCTTGCCACCTGCTCGAAGACTTTAATGATCCCCCATAAGAAACCCACCGAAGCAGAGTGAGACTCTGTCCACCTGAGGGGGAGTCATGGGCCCCCAGGACCCCAGTTGGCGGAGGGGCCCAGGCTTCTCCTGCTGGGGCTCTGGCAGCAGAAGGGCCGGGCCCCGCTGAGACCGCTGGCTCCTCCCCCAGCACCTGGCCACATTCATCATGGATAAGAGTGAAGCCATCGCCTCGGTGGATGATGCCATCCGGAAGCTGGTACAGCTGAGCTCCAAGGAGAAGGTCTGGGCCCAGGAAGTGCTGCTGCAGGTGAATGACAAGTCGCTGCGATTGCTGGACATCGAGTCCCAGGTACCACCCCTGTGACAGGCAGGGTGCCGGCAGGGGAGGCAGAGCCCCATGTACGTGGCCATTCTGGGGAAGCCACAGGGCCAAGGGTGGGCAGGAGAACTGGCTGAGAGTCTGGGCCTATTCTGGAGTCCTCGGGCTGGCCTCCCCCCGTACCGGCCTCCACGCTGGCCTCCCCCGCCCCTCCGCCAGCCTCCCCCGCCTCTGCCACGGCTGAGCAGTCAGGCAGTGCTGATCTCCGCAAGAGCTTCGAGCTGCATGGAGACAGTCTCAGCTGCACCCAGGACTCTGGGGCTTCCTTGCTGGCGCCCACAGCTCTGTCCATGGGCCAAGTCCGGTTGCCCCTTCTGCACTTCGACTGTCACGTGTGTCCAGTCTCGCCCCGGCTGGGTCACATTTGCCGCGTGTGGCAAGGCTTCCATCCACGTCCCTTGGGGCCTGGCTGATGCACTGACCTCCCCGCCCCAGGAGGAGTTGGAGAACTTCCCGCTGTCCACTGTGCAGCACAGCCAGACTGTGCTGAACCAGCTGCGCTACCCCTCGGTGCTGCTGCTGGTGTGCCAGGACTCAGACCAGAGCAAGCCCGACATCCACTTCTTTCACTGCGACGAAGTGGAGGTGAGGCAGGCAGCCAGGGTGGGCGTGGTGCCAGCGAGCCAGCCCAGCCTGACACCTCTGTGCCTTCAGGCAGAGCTGGTGCAGGAAGACATCGAGAGCGCGCTGGCCGACTGCCGGCTGGGGAAGAAGATGCGGCCTCAGACTCTGAAGTAGGCTTCTGGGCGGGAAGTGGGAGGATGGCAGGGCGCCGTGGCCAGGCTGACCTGAACCTTCCTCTGCCCTCCAGAGGGCACCAGGAGAAGATCCGCCAGCGGCAGTCCATCCTGCCCCCTCCTCAGCCCCCAGCCCCCATCCCTGTGCACCGCCAGCCGGGAGACTCCCCTCAGGCCAAAAACCGAGTGGGCCTGCCCGTGCCACTCACACTCAGTGAACCTGGTAGGCTGAGGGGCTGGGCAGGAGCTGGGCAGGGGCTGTGCAGGGGCTGTGCAAGGGCTGTGCAGGGGCTGGGCAGAGGTGGGCAGAGGCTGGGCAGGGGCTGGGCAGAGGGTGGGCAGGGGCTGGGCAGGGATGGCAGGGGCTGGTCAGGGGTGGCAGAGGTGTGCAGGGCTGGTCAGAGGTGGGCAGGGCTGGGCAGAGGGTGGGCAGGGGTGTGCAGGGGCTGGGGCAGAGCTGTGCAGGGGCTGGGCAGGGGCTGGGCAGGGGCTGTGCAGGGGCTGTGCAGGGGCTGGGCAGGGGCTGGGCAGGGGCTGGGCAGAGGTGGGCAGGGGCTGGGCAGAGGGTGGGCAGGGGCTGGGCAGGAGCTGGGCAGGGGCTGGGCAGAGGTTGGGCAGGAGCTGGGCAGGGGCTGGGCAGAGGTTGAGCAGAGGGTGGTAAGGGCCCCTCTGGCAGCTGCTCTGTCCCCTACCAGGTTATCGCCGACGGGAATCACAAGATGAGGAACCACGGGCTGTGCTGGCTCAGAGAATAGAGAAGGAGACGGTGGGTTCCCTGCCTGTCGGGCCCCCTCTTCCATCCTTCTCTGTCCCTGGGGCCTGGGGCCTGGCTCATGCTATTGCCAGAGTGGCCCTGCAGTGGACAGGGTGGCCGTGGCTGACCCCTGCAGCGGGTAGAATGGCCATGGCTGAACCCCGCAGCGGGTAGAATGGCCGTGGCTGACCCCTGCAGTGGGCAGGGTGGCCGTGGCTGACCCCTGCAGCGGGCAGGGTGGCCGTGGCTGACCCCTGCAGCGGGCAGGGTGGCCGTGGCTGACCCCTGCAGCGGGCAGGGTGGCCGTGGCTGACCCCTGGTGCTCCTCTGGCCCCAGCAAATCCTCAACTGTGCCCTGGACGACATTGAATGGTTCGTGGCCCGGCTGCAGAAGGCAGCTGAGGCTTTCAAGCAGCTGAACCAGCGCAAGAAGGGGAAGAAGAAGAGCAAGAAAGGACCAGCAGGTGCTGAAACTGGGAGGACCATGGGGGGACCATGGCGAGCAGTAGGCGCTGTTAGAACAGACCATGGGGGGCACAGAGCAGATGGTGGGGGGCAGCAGGTGCTGTTAGAGCAGACCATGGGAGGCATGCAAAGCTGGGAGGAGGTCCAGTCTGCGTGGACCATGGGGCACAGGCAAAGCTGGGAGGAGGTCCAGTCTGCGTGGACCGTGGGGCACAGCAAAGCTGAGGGGAGGTCCAGTCTGCGTGGATCTAGTGTGTGACAGGCTAGGGGCCCAGGGGCATGCCCCGCCAGGCTCACAGCCCCCTGCCTTGTGTCAGAGGGCGTCCTCACACTGCGGGCGCGGCCCCCATCCGAAGGAGAGTTTGTTGACTGTTTCCAGAAAACCAAGCTTGCCATCAACCTCCTGGTGAGTCAGCCCTGCCACATGCTGGTTGTGGGGGGACCACACAGGCGCGCGCACACACACACATTACACCTGTACTATACACAATGTGTGCTGCAACATACACACACGCAGAGGCCATCTGTCATCTGCTTGTTATTCCTGTGTACGCACACACACACACACTGTATACGCATGTACACTGCACACAGGCACACTGTATACACATGGGCACTGCACACATGGCATGTGTACACATACAGGGCATCTGTCACCCGCCTGCTCTTCATGCACACAATCTATACACGCAGGCACACATAGTCTACACACGGCACACACAGTCCACATATGCCAGGTCATCCATCACCCCTTTCTCCATCTCTAGGCCAAGCTGCAGAAGCACATTCAGAACCCCAGTGCGGCAGAGCTCGTGCACTTCCTCTTCGGGCCTCTGGATCTGGTGCCTGGGGCTGGGGCAGGGTGGGGTCAAGGACTCAGGGCAGCCCTCCCTGGTTCTGGGTGAGGGAAGCAAATGCCCACCGGAGCCTGGCTGTGCTGTGTTCAGGTTCCCAGTCCCTTCCTAAGGGCCAGTCTGAGCAGCTGTGGTAGATGGGCAGTGGGCTGGGCTGGTGGGCTTGGTGTGCCAGGACCCCCACTAAACCTCACTATACCCAGATCGTCAACACCTGTGGAGGCCCAGATATCGCACGCTCTGTCTCCAGTCCCCTGCTGTCCTCTGATGCCGTGGGCTTCCTGCGTGGCCACCTGGTCCCCAAGGAGATGACACTGTGGGAATCGCTGGGAGAGACCTGGACACGGCCCCGGTACAGGGCAGGACATGGGCTAGGATAGGGGTGGCCAGCTCTAGTGGGATGAATGATGGACCCCCTGGACTCCCAATCCTAGCTCTGAGTGGCCCCGGGAGCCACAGGTACCACTCTACGTGCCCAAGTTCCACAGCGGCTGGGAGCCACCCTTGGATGTGCTTCAGGAGGCCCCCTGGGAAGTCGAGGGCCAGGTGTCTGCACCCAGCGAACAGGTCAGAACCCAGCCCAGCCCCACCCAAGACCTCCCTCCCCAGAGGTGGCCCCCCATCCTGCCCTGCCCACAAGGTCTCTAGAGCAGTCGCTCCAGGGGGCACCACCTGACTGGGTATTGGCCCTGTGTCCTGGTGGCCCTTAGGTTTCATTCACCAGGCTCCTTCCTGCGTCCTCTGCTGTCACTGCCCCGTGGCCCAGCTTGTAGCCCACACCTAGCTCAAGCCTTTTGCGTTCCCACAGCCAACCTCAGTGCGTCGACTGTCCTTACGACACTCCCCAAAGCAAAGTCTCTCAGAGCACCCAGCCCCGGAGGACGCCCTGCCGCCAGTCAGCTCCCCGCACTCTCACAGGTGAGCGCCCGCACCCCCCAGAGCTACGCGCCCTGCAGAGCACACTGCGGTGGGCACACTAGGCAGTGGCAGGGGCTTCTCATTCGAATGATGCAAATTCCACTTTTCCACATTAGAATCCAGTCTTCTTTTTAACTCTAACATAACTGAAGGGACATTTTCAAAAGTGACACATACATTTACTAACCATTGACTTTCTCCTTTCCTTGTTCTACAGTCAGGGTTAGAGAGGGATGTGGCTCAATGGAAGAGCACTTAGCGGTGTTCAACACCCTAAGGTACAATCCTCAGCATCACAGAGAGAGAGAGAGAGAGAGAGAAGGGAGGAAGGAAGGAAGAATGGAAGGGATGGAGGCAGGAAGGCAGGAGGAAGGCAGGCATGGTGGTATGCTCCTGCACTCCCGCCTTTAGCAAGCTGAAGGCTCCAGGTCAGCTTGGGCTCTCGAGAGAGATGTTCTCTTGCTCAGAACAAAACCAAAGAAAGTTCCTGAACCGAAGCAGTACCAGCAAGCCCTGTGTCCTGGGCTGACGGAAGCTGCAGGTCTGGTCGAGCATCACGCCCCCCTCACGGTCCAGCCTCCATCTCTCGGTGCACATCAGCAAGTCCTGGGCGTAGGAAGACACCTGTGTTTCCCGCCGACCCTCGCTCCTACCCAGGGTTGCCTGGGGTCCCACCCAGGAACTGCAATCCAGAGTCCCCTTGGCCTTCATCAGTCTGGTGCCCAGTGTCCCTAACTAGGACTGCAGGCAAGGAATGTTCTCAACCTGTCCATGGGGACCCCCCCCCCAGCGCTCTTGGAGAGAGCACTGCCTGCGGGTCGAGCTCTGAAAACATCCTATAACTTCCCAGCCACATCCCAGCCTCCACTCCCTCTAGGGATCAGGGCAAGAGACCCCCAGAGGCAGGATGGGCTGGGCCAGCCTGTGAGTGTGTTCTGCCCCCTCCTGTCTGCTGGATGTCACAGTTTCCATTCTGAGCTGCCGCACAGCCTCTCTCAACTGCAACTGAGCGTCAGATCAGGAGGTGGCTGCAGCTGGCAAACAGCTGTCCGCAGCCCCTCCCTAGCCTGAGAGGAGACCCCAGCCCGGACCTGGGTCCCCAACTCTTCCTGGTCTGCAGGGGCTACCAGCCAACGCCAGCCATGGCCAAGTATGTGAAGATTCTTTACGACTTCACGGCGCGCAATGCCAACGAGCTGTCTGTGCTCAAGGACGAGGTCCTGGAGGTGAGGTGTGGGGCTGCCCAAGGGGATGGGGCGTGTTTGGGGGGGCGACTGTATGACCTATGCAGCGGCCAGTCTCTCTTCCTGGGCATCTTGGGTTTCTATAGACCCTCAGGCTGGGCCCGTCTGCCCCCAGCACAACCTGCCTGTCACTTTCCCATATCTGAGAGACCCCTGAAGGACCACTGTAGTGGGCAGTTTTCAGTGGAGCCCAGCAAAGACTTGCCACTTCTCTCTATCCTGGGGCACTGCTTGGCACCAACTGCATTGTGCCAGACCTGAATCCAGGCCACCCACTAAGGGACAGAAAGTGGATCAGGCTGTTTGGGGGGGTAACATGCAAAACTAGGGTAAGAGGCACCTCCCTCTTGAACTGGAGAGATCCATCGGACATGGGGTGGCCACACTGTATCCACAGGATGGCAGGCTGGGCTTGGGCTGCACCTGGAGGGAGAGTTGCCTTTTGTAAAGAGGATGGCAGGTGGCTCTGGAATCGCTCACTAATAGTGCTGGTGCCCTGGGAAAGCCAGGGGCCTGCTTGTGGTCCGTGGGCCTTAGGATACCTTGCTGCCTCTGCAGGTGCTGGAGGACGGCCGGCAGTGGTGGAAGCTTCGGAACCGCAGTGGACAGGCCGGCTACGTGCCCTGTAACATCCTGGCAGAAGCCCGGCCTGAAGAAGTGGGCTCCCCTCTAGAACAGGTGACCACCTGCCCGACTCCATTCAGCCCCATCACATAGTCAGGACTCCTGGGGTCCGGATGCATCTGGTCTCAGTGTGACAATCCTGATCAGAGCCTGGGAAGCCTGCATTCTCCAAGCCCAGCCCAGCCCCCTTGGGAAGGAAGGAAGGGCTACCCCACGGGACAGGTGGGGGCGGGGTAATTCCTGGTAATCTCGATCTCATGCTCCGCTCTCTCCCAACCCTTCAGAGCGGCCAGAAATACTGGGGTCCTACCAGCCCCACCCACAAAGTGCCTCCAAGTTTCGCAGGGAACAAAGAAGGTGAGCGGTGCCTCTGCAGAGGGGCGTGGCCCAGTGGAGGGGCGGGAGTTGGGGCTTGGCCAGCCCCCCTCCGCCCCACGGGGTCCGCCGGGCGGCTGAGAACGTGTACCCTGCAGAGCTGATCCACCAAATGGATGAAGTCAACGACGAGCTCATAAAGAAGATCAGTAACATCAAGACGCAGCCGCAGCGCCACTTCCGCGTGGAGCGCAGCCAGCCGGTGCACCTGCCGCTCACCTTCGAGTCAGGCCCGGAGGAGGTCCGCGCCTGGCTGGAGGCCAAAGCCTTCAGCAGCCGGTGAGCGGCGGGCGCGGCGAGGGGCGGGCGCGGCGGCCGGCGGCAGGGGTGCGGCCGGCCGGGCGGGGCGAGAACCCCACTGCGCCTCACGCCCGGCCACTTGCCCCCAGGATCGTGGAGAACTTGGGCATCCTGACCGGCCCCCAGCTCTTCTCGCTCAACAAGGACGAGCTGAAGAAGGTGTGCGGGGAGGAGGGCATCCGCGTGTACAGCCAGCTCTCCGTGCAAAAGGCCTTCCTGGAGGTGAGTGCGCCCACCTGCGCCGCTCCTCTGCACCTGGCACCCGCGGGAAAGCCGGAAGCTGGGCAGCCCAGGCCTGAGGCACCCCCCAGGCTGAGGCGCCCCCCCAGGCTGAGCCCCGATCCTTCCACTCTAGAAGCAGCAAAGCGGATCGGAGCTGGAGGAGCTCATGATCAAGTTCCATTCCAAGAACCAGAGGAGGGCAGAGGACAGCTAGACCGGCCTGCAGGATGTCACTGCCCCCAGCAGGGATGCTGCACTGTGGTGGGCCCACCCCCAACGCATGGAGTATTATTTTTATATGTGTATTATTTTATACGAAGGACACAGATGGTCTCACCTGCCTTCAGGTACAGGCCTGCCCACAGGCTCAGCAACACCTGTAGGTGGTCCTTCGGCCCTAGCCCCCCTCCCCTTCAAACCAAGACTGGCCGCAGCCAAACCTGCACCAGGCAGTGCCAGCCCCTTGCTTTCTTGCCCTCCCAGGCCACAGGACTCCCCAGGTGGGCGTCTCCTTCTGCCCTCCCTTGTGAACCCGGAGGCTTCTGCCCCTATGCTGAGCCCCAACTCCACACCCTTCCATATTGCTGCTCCATCCACTGTCCTAGGTCTGGTGTGCTCCACACTGACTGCAGGAGGGGTTAGGGCTCCCAAATGGCCAGCCCCACATTCCATCCCTCTCCCATGCTGCTAGTACCCCAAGAACAGCCTGGGCAGGCTCCAGGATAAGAGGCCTCGGCTACCCCGCCGTTGTGGGGCACACTGTGACCTTTGGTCTTTCAAGGTCCAAGCACAGAGTGGACGCAAGTACTGACTGCAGATGCCCTTAGCACACCCGCAGACAGACAGCAGCCCCCTCTGGCTACTTCCAGGCCAGCTAAGTGCTGACTGTGCTGAGTTTTGCAGCCCAGGACCAAACAACACACCCAGAGAGGAGAGGTGGGCTCCAAGGCTGTCAATAAATCAGTTGTCTCCTAGCAACTGTGTGTCTGTCTCCCGGGGCAGGAGTGCCCTGTCCCACCCTCAGACTGAGCCTCTTTTCTCCCTGTCCTCCTGGAGTCGCCCATTGGCCTTGAACTCTGAACTCTGCCTCAGGCTCCTGAGTACGGAGATTCCTTTGAGAGCCTTGGGCAAGCACCGGACATGCTGGGGATGTTCTTGGCCACACCCATCCACTAAGCCCTGGAACATTCCTGAGGCTTGAGCCTGAGGGACCCAAGGAGGAGTCTCCTCCCACCTGCCCACACTGCTGTGGTCCCCCCAGGGCAGGGGTCCAGAAGGCCAGAACCCTGTCACCCAGATGGCTCTGGAGGGGCATGTCAAGAACAGAGGCTAAGCCAGAGCTGGCAGACCTGGGACAGGACGAAGGGTTCACAGTGATGTGGAAATGCTCTGGGGAGCTTTGCTCCAAGCTGAGGGACGTGCCAAAAAGTGGGAGCCAGCTGACCACCAGGCAGGGCAGCTGGGCAACTCATGCATTTGCTTTCCGGGGGCACCTGCCTGCCTAGCAGTGGTACCCCCCCCATGCAAGACTCTCCCTTGCAAGCGTGCCTTTGATGCCCTCTGCTGGCAGCTCTTTTAGAAGGCGCCCAGCACACCAGATCCAGGGAAGGGAATCTGTCCGGTGCCACCAAATCTGCTGGTGGGTTCTGGGGTGAACCACCTGTGCAGTAGGCAGGGGCTGAGTGGAAGGAATGCTCTGCCCCTCCACAGGACCAAGAGGAAAGGGGATGGTATGTCAGTCAGGGTTCCCAGGAAAACAGAATTGCTAGAATGCGGTATACATGAATAACTTTATTAAATCAACTCACAAAAATAGAGTCTTTCAAAGTAGCCACCCATAGCTGCTTCGTTCTTGACTGAAATGTCTCACAAAGCCAAAGGATCCCGAGAAATTGTCAAGCCTCTGTCTTACTAGAGAGTTGAAGATACTGGGCTCCGACATCAGGGATGAACAGCAAACAGCAGCAAGGCCCAGAGAGACCAGGCTCCAAAGGCAGCGGGAACAGCAGCGAGGTGGGAAGGATGGAGCTCTGATTTGGCCAAGGATGGAAGCGGCGGCGGCGGCGGCAGCAAAGAAGGTAACGAAGTGGGAAAAACTAAACGCTTGAGGAGTGAACTCAACAGCAACTGGGCGCAGGATAAGGAAGAGCAAGTCCCTCCTCCTTGCATCTACTGTCCTCTACCACTGGAAGCACCGCCCACTGTGGGCTGGTTTGCCACATCAATTGAGCAAGTACCTGCAGACTTGTCCAGGGACCTGTGCCAACCATTGATTCTTCACAGCTGTCCCCACAGTCTGCAGCCATCAAGGTGACACTCGAGTCAAGGGATCAAGGCAGGACTCTACTTGGTCGAGTCTCCATCTAAGGCAGGGATGGGCCAAGGTCCATCTGCTCGGACAGGGGTCAGGCCTAGACCCTGCAGGGAAAAGGAGACTTGCCCTGGTGTCTCACCTACTTTCACCAGAACTCACTCAACCGCTACGATAGCTGTGCCACTCCTGGAGTCTCTGGAACCTGCCCCCCCAGTCCTATCTCCAGATGCCCATCTGCTTTGAAGTCTATCACTTGCCCCTCACGATCTGCAAGACCCCAGACTCCTGAGGCCAGGCAGGCTCTGCAGCGTCAGGCTCGACGGTGCCCTGGCCCACCTGTCTGCTCCCAAACCGTTCCCGCCTCCTGCTACCACTTTCGCCAGAAATTTCTTTCACTCCTTAATTCTATGAGACAAGGTCTCACCCAGCACAGGGTGGCCTGGAATCCCCCGTGCGCCTGAGTAGCCGGGAACCTCTGTGCCTCTACCTCCCAGGCGCTGCTATCACAGGCACGCACTTGTTTTGTGGGGTGATGTGCATCAAACCCAGCCCTCTACCTGGGCTCGCCTGGGCGGGGCTTCTACTTCAGACTCCAGCATGCTTGTGCTGGGCCGCCACCCATGCTGATCCCTGCCTCACAAGTGGAAGAGAGGGGGACTGGCAATGGGGGGGGTGGGGTGCAGGGGCAGAAGGTCTGCCCACAGATGGGGGACCATCTGTCCTGGACAAGCAGGTAGTCTAGAACCCCAAGCCTCAGGGAGCCAGCCAAGCTGGCTGTCAGTGAACTTCTCTGGGTGGGACCAGTTGCCACCACTCTATGCCAAGCGCAGCCAGCAGCAAAGGCTTCTGTCAAAGCCCTCTCTGTCCAGGGACAAGATGTCTTTGTGGTGCTCTCTCCCCCACCCACTCAGGCCAGCCAGGACACAGGGGGCATCCCCGGCCGCCCAGAAAGGGCTTCTCCTTCCTTTTCAGATGTGCTATCAATGTTCCCTCCCAGGAAGTCGGAGGAACGACACAGGTAGTAAGATGCTGCTGGTGCCTGGATTACCCGAAGGGGTCCATCTGTGACCCAGGGTGGCAGTACTTGGCCAAGATAGCCTCACTAGGCTCAGTAACAAACTCTTGAGCAAAGGGGGCAGAGCTGGGAAAATGCTGTGATTGGAGGGCAGAAAGGAAGAGTCCCTCCTGAGCAGAAAGGAAGGGTCCCTCCTGAGCAGAAAGGAAGGGTCCCTCCTGAGCAGAAAGGAAGGGTCCCTCCTGCCCGAAGAGCGCGTGGGCCCCAGAGACCCCGGCTGTTAGGGAAAACAAAGAACCTGCCTATCAGTGAAGGGCAAAGCTGTCAAATGCCTGGGTGGCAACTGGGTGTCTAGGAGAAAGCACACGGCAAGTGCTTTAGAAGGAGTGGGCATGCTCCATTCACCTGAGGCACACAGCTGTGGGGGCACCACAGGAAAGGCTGCATGGCTCAGCTGCACCTGTACGCAGAAACTGAAAATATACAAAATAAACCAAGACCCTTTTCTTGGTGTGATGGCTCATGCCTGAATCCCAGCACTTGACAGGCAAAGGCAGAAGTGATGTTGGGAATTTGAGGCTAGCCTGGGCTACATAGCAAGATTCCCCTGCGCGTGCATGCACACACACACACACACATATACATCAAGCAACAAAGTATTTAAGTGTTGAATGCTAGCTCTCCAAAGTGCCAAGAGTCACATGCACCACATCCAGGGCGCATCAGTGCACTTCACTGTGGCTGCCGGAAGGAGTTCACCTGCCTGGTCGTTTCACAAGGTCTGGGGAAGGGGCGAAAAGTGGAGGGTCCATGTCTGGTTCAGGGCGGATCTTTGGAGCCTTGGTTAGGACTGAGCATGTAGAAGCACAATTTGTTCATGAGCAATGGACACATAACTGAAGTGAATTTGGAAACTCAGCAAGTCTTGCCAGCTGCCCACCTACATGTCCTGAACAACGGCTTCCAGTTCCCAGACAAGGCGCTTGTGACCTTGTCTTCCTGTTGGGAGGAAGGAGAGGGAGGGAAGGAGGAAGAAGGAGGGCAGAGGTGGAGAGAGAGAGGGAGAGAGAACATGTGTGCATGCTTATGCATACGTGTGCATTTTTGCATTTTTTAAACATTTCCATGTGTTCGTGTTCATGGGATGGGTGTTTGCATGTGTGTGGATACGCGTGTAAGGAATGGAAGTGCACGTGTGTGTGTGTGTGTGTGTGTGTGTATGTGTGTGTGTGTGTAGGTCCAAGGTTGATATCAAGAATCATAACTCTTCCACTTCATTATTTTGAGGCAGTGTTTCTAATCAAACCCAAAGCACCCCTTTTGGGCTAGTGCGGCCAGCCAGCATGCTCCGGGGATTCCCAGGCTCCATCTGCCGGGGCTGGAATGACTGTTGGGCTACTATACCCATTGGATACTTTACATGGGATCTGGGACCCAAAATTAGGTCCTTTTTGCTTTCATGGACAATGTCTTAACCGCCAAACTGTGTTTCCAGTTCTGTGCGTGTGCTTCCCCTTGTGTGTATCTGGGATGTTCTCATGTGTGGCAATCAGAGGTCAACACTAGTGTCTTCCTCTAATGATCTCCATTTTATTTTATTCTTTCTTCGTGTGTGTGTGTGTGTGTATGTGGTGTGAGTGTGCACTCCATGTACCTGTGGATGCCAAAGGGCGATTTCAGGTATCATCCTGTGTTGCTTCACTTGTTCTTGGCTTTGCCCTGGAGTTCTCCAGGCTCTACCTCCCAGGCCCAGAAGTGCAGGCCCTGCCGTTTCCGCTTGACATTTTTAAATAAGATCCAGAATCTGAACTCAAGTCTTTCTGCTTGTGAGGCAAAGTCTTAATCGCTGAGCCTGTCTCTCCAGCCTCCACTTTATTTTTGAATCAAGGTTTTTCAATGAACCTGCAGCTCCCCTTTCGGCCACCACTGGCTGACCAGGAAACTCCCAGGATTTACTTGTTCATACCCTTACCCCACAGGGCTGAGATGAAGGCTGCTGCCCTTAGGGAATTTTTTCAGTTGGGTGCTGGGATCCAAACTCCAAGTACTTTTCCCACCGAGATGTCTCCCTTAGAGACAGTTTTATGATGGTCTCTGTTGCAGTCAGCCTGCACCATTGCTGATAAATGACCATCGAACGGCTTAAGAGAACAAGGGGTTTATTTCCTTACGATCGTCTGGTTACAGTTCTCAGTCCAGCTTGACGGGAGAGCACGCACCAACACCAGGGCCGAGGAAACTGGCCACACCATCACCGCATAATGGCTGAGAGATGGACAATCCTTACTTGCCAGACTAGCGTGTCTGGCCAAGTATACAGAAGGATATGACAGTCTCCTACTGTTATTTTTTTTTATTCAACTGTACGCATGTGCGTGTGTATGTGCGTATGCGTGTGTGTGTGTGTGTGTGTCTGTGTATGTGTAGAACCACGGACGAATTCGGGAACCACCATGGACACCTCCACCTCCTTCTGCCCCGGGATTCACAGGCTCCGCCCTACCAGGACCGGAAACGCAGGCCCCCCCAGGCTCCCCCCCCCCCCCCGCTTCCGCCTGGCATCTATACGTAGGATCTGGGATCCGAACTCAGGACCTTCTGCCTGCAAGGCGGAGGCTTAACCCCTGAGCCACCTCTCCAGCCCCTCCTACTGTTATTAACTATGACAGTCTTCTACTGTTATTTTATCTTACTTTAAACATTTTTCTTTACTTTTGGGAGCACATAGACAAGGGGAACAGGAGGGTCCACAGCCATCACAGCACAGCCCCTGGACAGAGATTCAGTCTCTCCTGCAGAGCTTGAACTCAGCTCGTCAGCTGTGGCAGCAAGCACCTTCACCCACAAGATGCCGTGGCTCAAGGCCCGTATCTGCTGCCCCAGGATTGGGAATAGTGGGGGCAGACAGGCAAATCCCCAGCGCTCACTTCCCAGCCAGACCAGTACACATGTTCAGTGAGACTCTGTCTCAAAATAATAACGTGGAAAGGGATTGAGGGAGACCCAGCTTCAACCTCTGACCTCCATATGCACGTGTGTTCTCATGTACATGTGTGCACCTCTTCATGAAAATGTACACACATCACACGCATACACAACAAATATGCACACAAATACACACATGTAAAAATAAGAAAGAGGAGAGAAAGAGGTGTGACCCATAAAACATGTACTCTGTACCCTGCAAAGCAAAGCCCCAGCAACACTTCCTCAACGCCCACCTGCAGGAGAAGTGCTGTATGCCTTTATAGCCTGCGAACGTCTCTGACATGCTGTGCTATCTCGAGCTCTGCCAAGTGGGTCACAGGTGTCACCTTGGTGGTTGAGGGTTCGAGCTCTGGGCACATTTGTAGAGAATTAGTAGTTGAGTTAAGCCCAGAGTGAACCTGCAGGAAACTGTCTAGTTGATGGGCAAGGCCCAGTCCTTGGTGAGTGGGACTAGTCCCCGGGCAAGTGAATAAGATGGAGGAAACTAGTTGAGAAAATTGGCATTCTTTTGCATAATTGGCCAGACATGCTGGTGCGGCCAATAAGGATCGTCCTTCTCTCAGTGGTTATGTGGAGATGGCGCATGCTCTCCTGCCAACTAGACTAAGACTCACCAGACCATCGTAAGAGAATAGACCCCTTGTTCCCTTAAGCGGTTTTGTACTGTTTTATCAGCAACCACGCAGGTGAACTACAACAGGCTCCCCACCCCTGTTCCCCCACTCTAGACCCCTACAGAGAAGTCCTCCAACCTGCTACCCTGGTCCAACCCTAAGTGACCTGGCACCCTTCCTGTGATAAATTCCCTGCCAGCTGCTGTCTGTGAGTCACCCTTAGGGTTCCCTGGAAGAGGAAGTTCCCGTGGAGGCTGAGCAGGGCACGCAGGGAACCCTGCTCCTGGGGTTAGGGTCCAGCTCAACCAGGAGGCAATCCCAGGCCTCCTGTAGCCTCCACACACCTCCCCACTCCCCAAGGCTCCACCTTCCTCCAGATAAACACTCAGAAAAGTTCCTGCCTTAGAAAGACACAAGCTGAACCCCAAAACCAAGACCCTCGGCTGAAGCCCCTTCATCACACGGCCCCTTGGCTTTCAGGGAACTAGGCTCAGAGAGTCTCGGCTGCATTGCGCGGCAGGTCAGCCCTAGCAGGAAGCTGACCCTTGCACAAAAGTAACCAGAAGCTGCCGGATATTAACCCATCCGGCATTTCCCCATGGTGTGCCTGCCCGAAAGTAACTTCAATGTGGAGGGGCTGCTTTTCATTGTGTTTTGCTTCATTGTTACTGGAGTCGTGGGGGGGGTCAGAGCCTGGGCCTGGCAGCCCCAGCCAGCTGGACTGGACCCTCACTCAGTCCTCCAACTGCAGAGATGGCAGTGGGCCTCATCCCCGGAGCACATGTGGCGCACATGTGGCCCTCACGCTCTCGCACGCGCACACTCTCTCTCTCTTGCTGTCTATGATAAATAACTTAATTTTGAAAATAAGGAGACAATAGTGAAAAGCAGAGAATGAAAGAATGGAGATTTATTTGATGTGGCCACATCTTCTGATAGCTGCAGGGCTTTTTAAAATTCATTTATTTGGAGAGAGAGACAGAGAGAGAGAGAGAGAACCAGGATACGCAGATGGAGGCCGGAAAACAGCTTTGGGAAGTCTGTGCTCTCCTTTGTGGGCTTCTAGGGATCCAACCAGAGCAAAGGTGGGGCAGGTTCCTTGTCTGTTGAGCCTCTTGCCGGCCCCACAAGATGTCATTTCCTATGCTGGCAGGTAGAAAACAGGGAAGGAGGACTTGGGAAAGAAAGCCCCTCCCCTTTGGGATCTGGTTTCCTTTTTCAAAAGACTGAGTCAAAAACTTAAAGAAGATACATGTTTTCCTAGGCAGGCATCAGGGAAGGTGTGGCAACAGACGCACTATGCTTGTTGAGGGCCTGAGTGTTGGATCAGAGTCACCACATCTCATTCCAGTTCACTTGCAGAGAGAAGCCTGTCTTCTTTTCTCCTCCTCTTTTCCTTCCCCTTCTTCTTCCTCTTCCTCCTCTTCCTTTACCTGTTCTTTCTCCTCTTTCTTTCTTGGCATGTGTATGTGTGTGTTCTGTGTGTGTATGTGTGTGTAAGCATGTTACACAAGCATAGGCACAAACGCATGTACGTATGTGTGCATGTACAGATGTTTGTAAATGTGCGTGTGCACGTGTGTACACGAGTGTGCGGGGTTCGTATACACGTGTGCATACGAGTGGGGAAGGCTGCATGGGCACGGGTAGCAGTGGGGCACGTCAGGGTGGGAGGAGGGAGCCCCAGTAGCAGTGGGGCGCATCAGACTCTTGCACGAGGCGGGGCGAGAGAGGGGCAGTCTAGCTCCCTGAGGAGTCGCCAGTAGAGCAGTGCAACGTCCACCAGCAGCTCCCTTTCCTGCCAGCCCTGGCCAGGCAAGTCAGAGCCGGCGGGCAGGCTCCAAGGGCAGGACCCTCTCCCTTCTGGCAAAGCTCTGATTCTCCTCTGCAGCAAGGAAGCAGGCCTGCAGGCGGCACCCACTAGCACCCAGTTCTGGACAGGAGGCAAGAGTTATCAGTTCACGGCAGTCCTCAGATTCAAGCAGGTTCAAGGTCAGCCAGAGCTGCTTGAGACCCTCCCGTCGCTCCCACAGCAGAGGCCACGCAACTGAAGCCTCCTACCACCCCGTCCCACGCTCGAGGCTTACTTCAGGGTCTCAACGCATTCTCCAGTCCATCAGCAGTTTTGCTGGCACCCCCGTACTCGTGTGGTGGACCCCATTCTTCCCTGAGGCCAAGCAGAAGATGCCACCCTGAATCCCCCAAGGGCGCCCCCCCAAGTGCTGCACTTTAGTCCTGTGTCTTTCTCTCCCACCCCCCTTTCTCTCCCCCTTCTCTTTGCATCTGAATGTTTTATGATCCATAGCAAGAAAAATGGCCTCCACACTCCATGGAAAGCAGGGGTCAGGGTTGCCCTCTGCCAGCGCTCCTCCGCAGATGAGTTAGTTTCATCCCATGAAGGAGACAGTGAAAAGTTCGTATAATCCTATTACCCGGCGTTACCGCCACACACGGGGACACATATACACTGTTAATTAGAGTTGTGGTGTAGCAGCGTGGTGGGATGGGGAAGGCCTGAGCCGAGGAAAAGATAAAAACTGTGGTGTCTGTGAGTCTGTGAGCTAAAATACAAGGAAAAGACAGCCCCGGACGGCACAGAGGCGCTCAGCTGGCTGCTTCCTGCTGTGATCTGCCTCTTGCCGAAGACCACCAAGTCTCCTAAGCACAAACCGGAAGCTTTAAACACCATAATAATATGACACAGAACCTGTGGAAACAAAAATAACTGCCCGGACTTTGGCAATCACTCTTCTGAGGTGGCCGCCGTTCCACGCCCTTCATGCTCCTCCTCTCCAGTCATTATCTGGTTTCTGCAAACCAGAGGCTGCTTATCGCTTTTGGAATTTCTATAACATCTATAACATCTGCTCACCACACACAAAGTGACCAGCAACCGCCCAGAGGAAGGATTCCCTTCCAGACCAGCTTGGTGAACCAACGGGTTTAACTGGCTTTGCCTGGGTGAGAGGAGACTTGTGGAAATACAGGGACACTCAAAACAGCTACAGCACTGAAAGGTTCACCCCAATAGAAGCAATAACCACCTGAAAACTGCATAGAGAACTGGAAGAAACAGAGCTTCTCTTTCAGCTAACCATGCCCAGGCCAACACTCGCAGCCTGGGATAGGCACTAGAGTGGATGAATGAAGGGGGAGCACTGGAGTGGATGAATGAAGGGGGGCACTGGAGTGGATGAATGAAGGGGGGGCACTGGAGTGGATGAATGAAGGGGGGCACTGGAGTGGATGAATGACGGGGGGCACTGGAGTGGACGAATGAAGGGGAGGCACTGGCATGAATGAAGGGCTGCAATTAAGGGTCTAAAGACCTTCCCCTCACACCTGCCCACGATCTTGTGAGTGTTCTGTGCAGATATCATAGCTGCTCTGGTTTCAAGATGGAAGTGGCCAAGTCAAGATGGTAATGTCCAGAATCAGAGGTCAGAGTTCCACCAATCGCTTCTATGAGGAGTGTCAGGCCAGCAAAGGTGGAGACTCGGCAGGTGCTATGAGGAGAATTTTGAATTTCCTAAAAACTAATTTTGGCATTTTCTTAATTTTTTTGCATACACATGCATGTGCGTATGTGTGTGTGTGTGTGTGTGTGTGTCCGAGGGCACATGCGTCCCTATGGAGGACCAGGGTAACTTTGGGAATCATCCTGGATTGCTTCTACCTCCTTGGTGCTTCGCTCTGGGATCTTCCAGGCTCCACCCTCCAGGGCCGGAAGTGCAGGCCACCGCCATTTCTGCCTGGTGTTCTTATGTGGGAGCCAGAGTCTTAACTGTGAGCCATCTCTCCAGCCCTTAAATTTTTTTTTTTTTCAGTTAAAATTACATGAGGTAGGAGACACACTGGAGGGTGAACAACTCCCAGAATGCTGTCCTCGGACCAAAACAAGCCGCCACCTTGGTCTGATTAGTCATAAGTAAGTACTTGCAAGAGACCATCAGGATTAGACCTGTGGACAGTTGCTATGCCCTCAGAGACAGAGGCTGGGGGTGGCCACTGGATTCCAGCCGCTCCTGCTGCCCCTCCCAGCCAGCTGAATGCAATCCCGCCTGATAGCGCAATGGCTTGAGGTCTGCCGAGGGGCTGGAACTACAGGCTGAGGCAGGTCGGCTGATGAGGGATGCCATCTACGAAGCCATGGGCATCATCATCCGTTCTGGGATGAGACTTTGCAGTGGGACTGCGAGTTAGACTTCGGTGGAATCGGTACTCTGATCTGGTGTTAAAACTCTGATGTGGAAGACATTTGTGTGGCGACCCCCCCGAGAAGAGATTCTCACGATACAACTGCACCTAAGTGAGTTTTACCTCAGGAAGAACGGGTGAGGAAACAGCAGGTCTCCTCTGGCCTATCTGGCTGCAGCCAGCCAGAGCCTGCTGTGTGTGGGTGACCACAGCCTGGGGTGGGAACAGGAAACTGACAAATCCCAGAGTGACACTGCTAGCGGGTACATTGTGAAGGTGGATTTTGAGCATCTGTCATTCCAAAATTCCCTTGAGTCCTCATTTTGAGGGGCCCCAGTTTAGAAAAGTGTTACTTTTCCTAGTGGGAAATGGTCTCCAGACCCGAGTGTTACCTTTTCTAGATGCTTCTCTCACCAGGCAAAGTGCATCTGTCCCGCCTGTGACCAGGGCTCCTGCTCAGGGACCTTGTTCACCTGGAAGATGTCTTTGGGGTTCTTGTGGCTTCATAGTTGTATGTCCTCGATATCACTGGGCTTGGCAGGCTGCTCTTGCGACAGGTGCAGCTTTGCTGGCCACATGCCACGCAAGGGGGCAAGGACAAAGCCCACCCAACAGACCCCGGGCCAATAGACACTTAGAAGCCGCTTTTTCTAAAAAACGCTGCCTCTTCACTGGGGTCTGCAGGGCGACTAAATAGGAGGAGAGCTGGGGCCTCTGCCTTCGTTCGAATCTGGCTCCTTTGCCTGGGCGGTTCCTGCTCCACTCTGCACGAGCACGTGGCTTACAAAGCACAGAGCAGTCAAAGCACAGGGTCAGAGAAGCGGTACTGAAGGATGGATCCCTTCCTCCCGCTTGAGGACACTTGTCTATGACGGCCAGGCTGTCAGGCTGTCAGCTGGAAGTACCCATCCTGAAGGACCCAGGCTCGGTCTCCTAAGGGGCCAAGACTATCTTTTGGAAGCTTTCAGAGCTGAGACCTGATCAACTGTCCACACCTATGCATGCTTCCTGCACCTTGCACGAGTTCTACCTCTATTTACACATAAAGCTCATGTCGTAACCCCAGGTGGGGAGGTCACTGGACCCTCTGTCTCTCTTCTCAGGTGTGGTGGACATGCCTCTGATCCTAACACGTGGAAGGTGATCAGGAGTTCAGGGCCAGCCTCTGCTACCAGACACCCTATGTCAACCCTCCTCCACTAAAAAAGAAAGGAAAGAAAAGAAAGGAAGGAAGGAAGAAAGAAAATTGCCTACATTGTGTATACCTGAGAAAAAACTTGATCCAGGGCATATAAACAAAAATGATTTATATATTAAATAATAGATATGTTGCAGTGTACCCGATGGTTGCTGATAAATGACCATCAAACAGCTTAAAGGAACAAGGGGTTTATTTTTTTTTACAATGGTCTGGTTACAATTTGTCTAGCTTGAGGGGAGAGCACGCACCAACACCAGGGTGAGGGAACTGGCCACACCATCACTATGTAATGGCTGAGAGGGACGATTCTTACTTGCCAGACCAGCATGTCTGTACACACAAGGATGCCAACTCCTTCAACCACCTCTTGGTATTTTATTCAGGGCCTAGTCCCACTTATCATGGGCTGGGCCTTTTCCATCAGCTAGACAATCTCATGCACGTTTGCTCTGGACTTAACCCAACCACTATTTCTCTATAAGTGTGCCCAGATCTCAAATCCTCAACAGTCAAGTTGACACTTGTGCCTAACTGTGCAAAACACTATTAAATAATAAAAGACACTCCCCCGAAAAAAAACCTTGTTTCACAGCTCTTACTATCGATTGCCACAGACAGCCTCCCTGTCTCTGAACCTTGTTTATTTGGGACACATTCCCAAGTCTAAACTCAAGAACAACACAAAGACCACTGCCTATCACTCGCACAGCAGCTGCTGGAGGACCTGTCCAGTCGCGAGGCCCGGCTGCCAGCGTGGTCCGAAGCTGCCACCTGTAAGGTGCGCAGCCTAGGGTACACCTCATCAGTGTGCAAGCGGGAGCCAGGCCTGGCCCGCCTTCCGCGCTCATTCACACGCATGCATGGCTAGGAGTCGGGCACCCACGGTTGTGGAAAGAGGCGCACGTTCAGGTCCCTGCTGGCAGAGGGGTGCACTTCTAGGTCTCACTGGCGAGTAGAGGGGTGCACTTCGAGAGGATAGGGGCGCTGGAGACCCGAGGTGCACCACTCCTGGGTTCTAATTCCTGGGGCGTTCTCAGGTCGGTAGGCTGCAGTGTCCCCCCATTCACAGGCTACTGGGATCTGGGGACGGGCGGGGGTCTTGTCGTCCAGTGGGGAGTGCTGCCCGCTCACGGCTCCCTTTCCGCATCGGAACTTTTAAAAAAGTGACAACGGCAACAGAGTTTCACGGCTCGGGACCCAAGGGCCGCAAAGCGGGGCGGGGCTCCCCGTTCGAGGGCGTGGCCTCTTGTTCGGAAGCGGGACGTCACCAAGGGCAGGGCTTGTTGTCAGGGGCGGAGCCTCGTCCTGACATTGCTGTGATTGGCGGAGCTGCGCAAGGCACTGTGGGTCGCTGCGCTCCCGCCGCCGCCGCCGCCGCCGCCGCCGCCGCTGCTGCCGCTGTCCGCGTCTCACCATGTCGGGGTCCCCGGTGAAGCGCCAGAGGATGGAGTCCGCGCTGGACCAGCTCAAGCACTTCACCACCGTGGTGGCTGACACGGGCGACTTCCACGGTGAGGGGCGCGGAACGGACGACCTCAGCTTGGCGTCTAGTTTTAGGACAAGAACTGTTTTTGGGGTGCTTAGGGCCCGGGGTTAGCGAGTGGTCGGGATCGGCGGGCGGGGAACAGAGGGTATGGGTCTGCCGCGTTCTCGGGACAGGCTTCAGGCTGCCGGCCAACTTGGGAGCGGCTGGGAAGGGAGCTTTGTCGTTTTCGGGTGCAGCGGACCCCAGACGCCCAGGCTGCGGCGGCCCGGGCTCGGCCTCGCCGCGGTCGCGCTCCCAGTGGCCCGGGCGGAGTCGCTTTTGCAGCCTGTTGCACTGGCCGGGTGACGGTCCCGCTGAAGTCCGACCCGAAGCACCGACGGCAGAGGGTCGTCTTGTCAGAACTCAGGTTGCGTCCCAGGCTGTAGCGCAGGCTGGACCTCCTTGCGGTCATCTTCTTGGGGGGGGTCCTGGGCGCAGGATCGGGCTGCTTGCACCCCAGCCCCAGAACTCAGACTTTTCTGCTCTCGGAGAGAACTTGGAAGTCGGAAGCAGGAAGGCTGTTAGCTGGCGCCCGGTCTTGCGTGAGGCGTGGGCGAGCCGCCGTCCCCGTTGCCGTGACCCTGGGACTTGGGGGAAGGGCTCTTCGGGTGGGCGCGCCCGGCTCAAAGCGCCTTCCGCTTTCTGCTTTCTCACGGTGACTTGAGAAACTGGCTCTCGCGCTCCCCGGTGCGCGAGCGCGTTGTTTACCACTCGCTCCCGGGGCGTGATGAGGCGTATCTGGATTGCTTAAAAATAAAGGATTCACGGGAGCCCCGAGCCGTCCCGAGGCGCCGGCTGGCCGCGGCCCAGCTCCCTGGTGACCTTTCCAAGAGCTCAGCGAACGCCGCCCTCGGCCCCTCTGCTTTCTCCCCGTGTGCCTTGGACTGAGCCTTATCTGTTCGCTCCCTGCTGGCTGCCCCCAGGTGGAGCAGACGCCTTCTCTCAGCACGATCACTCTAGATTTTCCTAAGACAGAAGGAGAGAACTGGGGTACTATCATTTCTAGACGTCTCCACATACTAAATTTATTTAACAGTGTTTCATGTAACCCAGGCTAGCCTAGAACTTGCAATGTACTGAGGATGGTCTTGAATTGACTTTCCTGTTTCTGTGCTAGAATTACAGGTGTGTGCCACCACCAAATACGTTTAAAATGAGTATTAAGTGTATTTGAAAGTACATTCATTGGACTGGCAACATAACTTGGTGTTATGTAAGGGGCCTGCTACCAAGCCTGATGACTTACAAGGTGTGATTCCCGGAAGCCCACATGGTGGAAGGAGAGAACCCACCTCTGAAAGACATGCCCATGAATCGTGTATCTTGCATGTGTGTGCCTTCTCCCTCCCTCTCACAAATACATAAGAGCCTAAAACTAAAACCTTCTCATCAGCGGCGTAGTTAGTACAAGTAAAGCCATCAGGTTTGAGTTCTGTTCTTTGGGAATGAAGGTCTGAACCTCTTGGTGGCCCCTGTAAATAAAATCCACACCCCAATGTCCAGAGCAATTTGCCCGCTTTGTCTTGCACTGGATAGAAAGGCTTCCTGGGGTCATGCCGTCTCTGTGTTGTGGTCATGGTGGTTAGTGCCCGAGAGCTAACCCTGCTAAGCATGCCCACTAATCTCGAACCCATGGGCTTTGTAATTTCACACCATGAAAGCTGGTGCTCAGCGCACCCCTCCCGTGGGCTCTGGCACACCTGAGTGGGCACCTGTCCAGAGCACGCTTCTCCCAGCTTGCTCTTTTGAAATGACTATAGCCTCAGAGACGTTGCAAAAGTATCCCACAAACCCTTTGCCCAGTTCCTCTGGCGATGTCCAAATCAGGAAGCTGACGCTAGTGTGAGCTGACGCTGGCGTGAGCGGTCGCTGCAGCCAGGAACCGTGCTCCGGCTTTCAGCCTGTGCTGAGCATCGCTGCCTGAACTTGTGCTGCCAGGACAGTCCTGTGCTCCTGGGGGCCAGCCTGTCCCTGGCAACCCCTCATCTGTTCTCCACCTCTGTCGTTGTCATCAAAGGACACTTAAGCTGGGCATGGTGCAGGCTGCAGCCCCAGCACTGGGAGATAGCAGCTTTGAGGCCAGCCTGAGCGGCAGAGTGAGGACCCCCCCCCAAGAAACTTTAAAATTACTGTGTGGGCAGCACACGCCCCGGGTGCACCGGCACTACACATCGCGCCCCTGTCCTGCGTGTGCTGTCCACTCTGTGCCGCCCTGATCCAGCCAAGTCAGGCCATGCTGACTTTTCTGGATTATTGAGAAAGTACTTGTGTTGAGATATAGAGCCAGGGTGAATGAAGCCAGCCAGTTCAGGGCCATTCTCAGCTACACAGGGAGTTTGGGGGTGGCAGGAGAGTGAAGCCGCTGCAGCGGGGTGGTTTAGGGCGCCCCTGGAGGCGGTCGGCAGCAGCACAGGCAAGTGTGCGCCAGCCTCAGGCCTCCTGGGCTGAGACAGTCTCCTGGAGAATGCTTGCTCTGAGTGCTAATCTTGTTTGCTTTCCTTCTTGATCTGCAGCGCAGGCTGCACCCCAGCTCTGTCATCCTGCCTGGGCCTGGCGCCTGGGAGGCATCTAGCTTGGGCAGCCGGAGCTGGTCCAACGTTGTGAACAGTCACCTCTGGCCAGCCTCTCTCAAGGGAGGGGCTGTTGTCTGTGGCCCCCCACTGCACTCAGGTGGAAGCGAGTGTCTCACTCTCCTGCTGTGTTAGTTTCTTTTCTTTTATGCGTGCGTGCATGTCACGGGCACTCACTGTGCCTGTGGAGGCTCAAAGGTGATTTCCGGAGTCATCTGGATTCTACCTGCTTTTTTGGCTTTGGTCTGAGGTTTTTCCAGAGCAGAAGTGCAGGCTACCACCATTTCCACCTAGTGCTTTTGCGTAGAATCTGGGATCCAAACTCGGGTCCTTCTGCTTCTGAGGGAGTCTTAACCCCTGAGCCATCTCTCCAATGGGTGTCACTTGGCTTCTGCTCGTTGCGATAAAGCGCCTGTGGGAGCAGTTTGAGGAAGGTGATTTGTCTGCTGTGGCAGGGCGGGAAGCAGGCACAGTGGGCAGAGCAAAAGCTGAGGGGGAGAAGGTCTGTCAGGCAGGCTCGTCCTCCGTCTCATGGGGACACAGCACAGGCTGCCCCTTAGCTTACTCTTCTCGAGCGACCCTCCAGATACGCCCTGGGTGTGTCCTGCTGAGGTGGCTCTTCCCACCCAGGCCATCTGACAGGACTAACCACTTGTTCACTTCCTAACTTACCTCCTTAGCCATCGATGAGTACAAGCCCCAGGATGCCACCACCAATCCGTCCCTGATCCTGGCTGCAGCGCAGATGCCCGACTACCAAGAGCTGGTGGAGGAGGCTATCACCTATGGCAAGAAGCTGGGCGGGTGAGTGGCAGTACTGAGACCCGCCCACTCCTCCAGCTGCCGGGCTGCTCGGGGCCAGTGCTGTCCATTTCACTGCATGGAGTGAATCGTTCTCACTCTCGTGTGAATGTACAGCTCAGGCCAGGCCAGTGTGCACCCCGCCTGCCATGCAGAACATTCACGGTTCCCCAGGTTCCTGCTTCTAGCAGGTTCTACTGCTCTGTCAGCTGTCCACTGCCTTCTGGCTGTTCTTATCTCCTCACAGTACAGTCAAGTCAGTTAGTGAATCCTAGCAGGGATTGTTTCTTTTAAGACAGGCTCTCAGTATGTAGCCCATGCTGGCTTTGAACTCACATTCTGCCTCCACCCCTGGGGTAAGGGAGGGTGCTACCACGCTGGGCGTGCCAATCTGTCCTGTCCTATAGTTTTACCTCTCTAGACTGTCGTAGAGCCCAGCATGCATAGTCTTCATTGACATAGTAACTAAGCATGTTTATGGGTGCAGGAGGCTGATTAGGCACGTGGGTCCAAGTGGTGGCAATGGGCCCTCTGCATCGCCATGTGCCATTTCTTCGGGCTGGGAGGAACGGTAGCTCCATGCAAATGCCACAGAATTTAGTCTTGAAAATAAGAACTTCTGGAGATGGCAAAGGTAGTTCTCAGGTAGAACTGTTGTCAATGCCACTGAGCTGTGTGCTCTTATAACAGCGAAGATATTGACTTAAATATTTATTTGAAATAAATCGGTTTCTGGGCTAACACAGTAAAACAGTCTATCCTGACAAGACCTTGCTGTTGGGCCCAGACTGACGTTAGCCTTGAGGCTCCCGCTTCTGCCCCGAGTGCTAGGGTCCTGGCATGGGCTCCGTCCCTGGCTGGTTTTGGTGGCTGCTGCAAAAGTCAAGCTGCCAACCAGTGTTTTTCCTCTGAATTTCAGGACACAAGAGGAGCAGATAAAAAATGCTGTTGATAAACTTTTTGTGCTTTTTGGAGCAGAAATACTCAAAAAGATTCCAGGACGTGTATCCACAGAAGTGGACGCCAGGTAGGTGGTTGTGCGAGCATGGAAGCTAGAGCAGTCGGCTATTCGGAGCACCTCAGCCCAAGCTTCCCGTCCGATCCGCATCCCCTTCCGTGTCTTCATGAAAACAGCCTGCAGCTGGTCTGGGTTGTTTTTCTTTGGGGTAACAACCCTCGTATCCCAGATTGGCCTTAATGCCGATTCTTCTATCTCTGCCTCTCCAGTCTGTTTCTGAGATTGGGTGTTGAGCTACCCTGTTTTGTGCTGTGGTAGTGGGGTGGGGGGCCTCGCCTATTGCGTAGCACAGCTTCCTTGGCAGACATGCTGTGTGCCGAGGGCCTGTGTCCACTAATAGCCGGGCTCCCCTGCATGTGCCCTGTGCTGAGAGCTCTCCTGCATGTGCCCTGCGCCGAGGGCCCCCCTGCGTGTGTGCCCTGCGCCGAGGGCTCCCCTGCATGTGTTGAGGGCTCCCCTGCGTGTGTGCCGTGTCCAGGGCTCCCTTGCGTGTGCGTGAGCTGAGGCTTGTGCCCGTCACTCCAGGCTCTCCTTTGACAAGGACGCAATGGTGGCTCGAGCCCAGCGCCTCATAGAGCTGTATAAGGAAGCTGGGATCAGCAAGGACAGAATCCTCATCAAGCTGTCATCCACTTGGGAGGGAATTCAGGCCGGAAGGTGAGCACCCCCAGAAGGTGAGCACCCCTGGAAGGTGCTTCGGATTCTGCGTCCCCTTCTACCTGGCCAGCGGCCGGCTGGGCTCACCTGCCTGTCTGCTTCCTGAGCCGTGGGGCCTACGTTTAGCTTTCAAAGAACCTCTCGTGTGAGTTCTGAGTGAAAGGCTGGGAAATATGAAACAAAGCAGAGCCCCCAACGTCTCACCCAGAAGAGGCCCTGGCCATGCCGGATGCCCGGGCGGCAGTGAAAGACATACTTTTCTCTGGTGGGTGCACGTGCCCCTGCCTGCCCTCTCTTTGGACCTGCCAGTTGCTCACATAAGTAGCAGCAAACGGTACGCAAGCAGCTGAGCTTGGTCTTCTCATGCAGCCTGACTCCAAGGTTCATCTATCTTACCATGTTTAGCGTGTGCCCTGCTTCCGTCTGTTTTTCCTCTGGACAGTATTCAGTGGTGGGCAGACCACGTCCACACATCCATCTGTCACTGAGCATGTGATGTCACTGCGAGGCTAGTCTTTCCTTTCCTCGTGGACAGTTGCAGAGGTTGGGTTGCTGGGTCATGCTGTGCTCCCCCATAGCCAAGCCAGCGAGATGTAAGGGGTAGCCCTGCTCAGACACCAGCCACTTAAGGGCAGAGGTGCCTCTGAAGCTGCCCCTGGGGAGGTGGCCTGTGACGGGAGCAGCCCACAGATGCTCGACTGCCCCAGATTCGCCCACCACGTGGTGGACAGACTTCTCAGGTGAGGTCTGAGCTGTGGAAGGGACAGGTCAGCTGCTGTTGGCGATGACGTGCTAGGAGCACTGGCAGGAGAGACGGGCTGGCTCCCACACCCCAGCAGGCACATGGGGCCCTCAGAGCTTCTGCCTCTGCCTGTCTTACATGTGGGTGGGAGACAGAAATCTGGACACCACCTGCTGACTGCAGGCGTGGTCTCACTGACGCCCACCCGCCCGTCCTGTTGCAGGGAGCTGGAGCAGCAGCACGGCATCCACTGCAACATGACGCTGCTCTTCTCCTTCGCCCAGGCCGTGGCCTGCGCTGAGGCGGGCGTCACCCTCATCTCCCCCTTTGTGGGCCGCATCCTCGACTGGCACGTGGCAAACACCGACAAGAAGTCCTACGAGCCCCAGGAGGACCCTGGTGAGTTGCCCTTTGAGGTCACGGCCCAGGGAGCCACCTGGATAAGCAGCCCAAGGGGCCATGTGTCGGTAGCACCTGAGGGCCAGGAAGGCGACACCTGCCACATGCCTAGGTCTCTCCAGGGGTGAAGAGCGTTACCAAAATCTACAACTACTACAAGAAGTTTGGCTACAAGACCATCGTCATGGGCGCCTCTTTCCGCAACACGGGTGAGATCAAAGCGCTGGCGGGCTGCGACTTCCTCACCATCTCGCCCAAGCTCCTGGGGGAGCTGCTGAAGGATGGCGCCAAGCTGACCCCCGCATTGTCTGTCAAGGCGGGTAAGTGGGGCCCACGTGGATGGGTGGCCAAGGGACGCTGAGTGCCAAGGCCAGGCAGGCATGGAGCCCTGTGCTATCCCCAGCCCAGGCCAGCGACTTGGAGAAGGTGCACCTGGACGAGAAGGCCTTCCGCTGGCTGCACAACGAGGACCAGATGGCAGTGGAGAAGCTCTCGGACGGCATCCGCAAGTTTGCTGCTGACGCCATGAAGTTGGAGCGGATGCTGATGGTGAGCGTGTGGGTAGCCTGGGTGCAAGCAGAGGGTGCTGTGTGCATGAACGTGGGGCAGGGCTGGAACTTGCTGTGGGGGCCAGTGCCTCTCAAGGCTGAGACAGGAGCATGGATTTAAGGTCACTCTGTCTCGGCGGGATCGACAAAGCGGTGCCGAGACCCTGGTCCTGGCTGGGATCCTTCGAGCTGCAGCCTTGGCAGCAGGCGAAGGGCACACATACTTGCTTCTGTTCATTTCCAGGAACGAATGTTCAGTGCAGAAAATGGAAAGTAGCCGGCGCCTGAGGCTGGATCCCAGACCTGTGCTGCCTGATCATGCGTGATTATGACAAGTGTACCCTCTAGCACTGGCGGGTCATAGATTTCTGATTTTACATGAAGTTTTGCCTAATTCATTAAAGCGGTTGCTTTTCCTATGCTGTTTTATTCTGCTGACACACTTGCGTGCGTGCACACACAGTTGTCGGGATGGGGAGATGAACTCCAGGCCATCAGGCAGGGGGCAATCCAGTGTGCCTCACCCCAGCACCCCACTGGACCACTCCTTTGACCATGAGGTGGAAGGAACCCTGCTGCTCGCTCCAGCACTTCCTGAGCTTGACCAGGGCCAGTGCTGCCGTTCTCCGCGACCTGTCTGTGTGGACACTAGACTCTGATTGTCAAGGTTCCTCCCCAGATTCCTCACTGTGAAGCCTGGTATCTGCCTAGCAGTCTGGTCCGTCCAGGTGCTGAAGGGCAGGCCCCTCATAGCCAGAGCTACGTGTGGTCCTGGGTACAGGCTTGCCCACCTGAGCCATGGCATGGGCCTGTTGAACATGTGGTTTGAGGCCGGCCTGTCCCAGCAAGTGGTGGGCAGATTGGTGCCCACACCATCCCCACCCCAAGTGGGTGCTCCCACTTTTGTGGCTGTAGAGATGTGGCTCAGGCTTCCTCACCCTCTGAGGCTAGCAGTGATCCTTCAGGATTGTGCTCACCAGGAAGTCTGGCTCTAATTCGTAAACATCAGTCTCATGTGATCTCAGTAGAGCTCTGCACCCCTCTCCAGTAGCTTTGTAACACCCCAGAAACCTGCTTGAGCGTCATTCCCTGGGTATTTCAGAAGTTCAAGGCCTTGGGATGCAGCCAAAGATCTTGTGGTCACAAATACCTAACTGAATTAGCAATTGCATTGCCAAGAAACCACTTTTTCATTAGTGATTCTGCCACGAACATTCATGTGTGGCTTACTTCTCTGGAAGTGTGCCCGGGAACACACCCCAGATACCTTTACCTTCTGATGCTATTCATATTTTCTTCTTTAGCTTTCTGTCCTCCCACCAGCCAGGGCTGGGCAGTCGAGAGACCCTTAGACAAGCCCAGTCAGAACCCACCGTGCCTGCCTCCTGTGCCTCACACAGACAAATCATGCTAGATGGGGCTTTGGACAGCATGAAGGGATTGGTGTCCTCAAGGGCCCCCACCCCCACTGAGGAGCAACAAGACGCATCCGAACCAGAAGGCCCTTACCATGCATGTCTGCCTTGAATGTGGACTTGGCTTCTAGAACTGATACGTCGCCATCTACAAACCACCCACCTGTGCCCAGCAGTCCAGCGAAAGCTTCAGAGGTTTAAGGTCTTGTGCAGGAGTGTCCAGCATCACGTGGTGTCCAGGCAGACAGGGACAGTGCAAGACCCAGGGAGAAGGTTGAGGACAGGCGGCTTGTTTTGGGATGTTTTGGTGAGGGGAGCATTTTGGCCACATGGAGTTCTGGATGTTCTTGGTGAGGGAGAATTATAACCACTAGGTCTCTGGCACCAGCACCACCCTGGAGCCAGGACCTGTAAATTCAAAGTGGGGGTGAAGGCTGCTCAGGGCCCTGTTTCAGGCCCAGCAGCTACTCACCAGAGCCAAAGCCAAGCCACATGCTCAGAGGGACATCAAGCAACTGGTGTCCATCGTGAGGGAGGCGGTGACCGAGGGGGGAGGTGCCGCATAGCCTCAAGTCCCCAACAAAAGCCTGTCTAGGGCTTGGGACAAGCAATGCCTGAGCTCAGGCTGCAAGGCAGAGGCCACCGGGTCAGCTGCGGGGACAGCCACTCCTATGTATTTCTCCAGTGACAAGGACAGGGCTGCAGCTGCCGTTCACCAGGGTGAGTTCTGAACAATCTGTTGACCCCTCCAGTTCCCACCGAGAGCCGAGGGAACCAGGGCAGTCGAGAGGGCGAGGCAGCCACACCCACCCTAAAACCTCCAACCGCCTCCCCCTGCAGATGACTAGCATGTCTGCGAGTCTTCCCTTCTTCCTGGACTCTTCAAACTGAAGTTCTCGAAGAGCACCTGCTACACTGTGTGCTGAAGGTGGGAGGAGGGGTGGACACCCCCCAGAAATGAGTTCTGGAGGCCTCCAGCGTGCCACGACATCTCGACCGAGGATCTGAGGGCCCTCATCAGTCATGTCCAGTGGGGCCTGGGCGCTGGTAGAAGAGGTCAGAAGTCCAGCTGCTTGAGCCACCTGGGCGTGTTGGAGCCACATCAGCAGCCTTACTTCCTACGGGATGAACACGTGGTCAGCCGTGGCATGCAGAGCATCGGTAACAGCCCGGCGGGAGACGGCCAAGGTAGGAATCTACCCAAGCCCCTTCCCAGAGCCTCACCGGCTGCCACAAAGGAAGAGCAGATTCTGGACAGCAGGAACAGTGGAGTTGGCGTTCTGGCCGGTGACTAGGTGCCGGTCCAGCACCACATGGACAGCGTCAGGCTCGCTGGCTAAGACAGAGGACACAGGTCTCAGGCACAAGGTGCTTCTACCACCAGGGGCTTGGCAAGCAAGACTCCTGGCTGCCCGTGCTCCACAGTCAGCCCAGGGGAGTCCGTCTGCCCGGGTGAGGTGCTGGCCACAGGGGTCTGCAGGTCCCAAAAGACTGGTCCCCAGCCCCGCGCTCCACTTATCTCCTGCACCCATGGGGAGGAGCTGGAGCTTACCACCAAAAGTAGCTCCAAAGTCCTTCACGAAGTCCTCCACGACCAGCGGCAGGCGGGCGAAGTCAGGAGCTCTGACGAGCTCATACACAGAGGGCTGTGGGGATGGGGTGTGAGCCAGGGCGGCCAGCTGGCTCTGCTCAGTCCTGCACCTCAAAGCCGATCTCAAGGATCAGGCAGGTCAGAGCAGGGGCCTCGGGCGGCATGCTCTGGGGACAAAACACGTGTGACCAGCATGAGGCACGCTGGCCTCAGCAGCGGGCCTGATGCAATGTGACTCCCCCCCCTTACAGAGACTGAAGTACCGAGGGACCCAGGCCCCCGCCTGTGCACTTGGCACCACTACTTGGGATAAGGCTGGTAACTCGGGGGAGGGAAGGAGCAGGGGTCCTGTAGGAATGTGGGGAGAGGGGTTTGTCACGAGATACTCACCCCTGTCAGGCTATAGCCCTGAAACACCCAGGATCTGTCCTCGTTGGTGGCGCAACACAGGGCGGCAACGCCGTGGCCAATGGCACAGATGGGCTCTGAAAGCAACGGGGAAGTCAGGCCTGGATGCAGCCCGGGCTCCTTCCTGGAAGATGATGCGACGCCACAGCCAGAGCCCACCCCCTCGTCCTGAGCCTACCGCATAAGGTCACCCAAGACAGCAGTTGTTGTCTCCAGCTATGGAGGAAGCCACTGTGCACTGGACGCAGCACTCTGGGGCTGGGGGGGGGGCACGCACTGGGACCAGCTTGGCTCCAGTGCATATTCCATGTCTGGGATGAGCAGGAACAACCGATGCCTGTCCCAGCCAGCTCCACGGACAAAGGCCATGTGTGGAGCCCCAGCAGCCGCACGCTGCTCTGTCAGGAGCACCAACCACAGCCAGCAGACATGCCCATCACAATAGATGCTGCATGTTCCCACCAGAAAGCCAGACAGCATCCTGTCCAGCCCACGTAGACGGCGTGGCCACTGGTCCTTCTGAACCCTCAGAGAGAGCAGCCTGGTGGGATCATTCTGTCTCTCAGGAGAACACAAGCAGACGTAGCTCTGCGCATCTATCTGAGGGGCCAGTGGACGACCTGGCACGCCTTCCTCTGAACTCTGTACTCCGTAGCCATCGGTCACTCCCTGACCCACCTCCGGGTCCCTGCCTCCCAGCGCCACCCAGGTCTCGCCTGTCTGCTTGTTCTGTTTTTTCGTCACTCACTACTTTCAGAGCAGAAATGCTGCAGGATGCGGGCCAGAGAGCCGCTGCTGGCCAGGTCCGTCAGGGCCCCAGGGCAGCTGGGAATCAAGAGGGCATGGTACCGGGCACCTGGGAAGATCACAGGCCAGACGGCCACAGGTTAGTCACAGCGTGGCCCTGGCACACCCTTCACGGAGACCCACTACAGATGGTATCGCTTGTCACTCCCCATACATGAGCTATGCCCCCCCCAGCCTAACCAGCAGACGTCACTTGCTCTCCAGCTTCCCCCACAGGTGCATGGAATGCAGGGGCCCAGGTGGCTTCAGGGCAGAGCAGGAGGATGTGCAGACAGTCCCAAACCCTGAGCAGCCGTTCTCAGACACTTGGCGCAGAGGGAGAGAGTACAGCCTACCATCTATGGACTCCAGCTTCGCAGGGCTGGCGTAGGCCTTGAGACGGAAGTCTTGTACCCAGCGTGCATTGCTCTCTGTCACATCCACGAAATCCATGGCTTTCCCCTGGAGCACAGCCAGAGAGGCCATGAGTCAGCACTGCGATCTTTCCTAACGCCGGCTCAGAGGGGAAACAGCCCCTCAGGACACAGACTCAGGCAGCAAGTCACCCCAACTGGCTGTCCCCAGTGGGTGGGCTGAAATGGCTATGTACAGCAAGGTCAAGTACAAGGAAGGTCCCCCAATGTGTGGGGGTCCAGCACAGCCCAACACTGAGCTGGCACCTCGAGACCTCACCACAGTGCCACACCCTGCTCTCCCCTGGTCTCCATACAGTCCCACCCACCCATGGGGTAACTAAAACACACTTAACAGCTGATGCCTAGGGGCCCCGCTGCAATGACAGCCAATAATCTCTCCAGAACTTGAGGGTGGGGTTGGGTTTGGCTGCAGACCCTCACTCAGAGGAAGAGTTCACACTACACTCTCTTGGCTTAACTCAAGAAAGGGCAGGGCTAAAAATGCTCCCTGGGGAACTGGCCGCTGTACTCACCCCTGGCGTGGCCACCTGCAGATTAAAGGCACCACTGGCCAAGGTGAAGCAGTGGAAGAAAGATGGGGCGGACACACCTGCAGAGGGGAGGCCCAGAACCAGTGGCAGGACAGCGGCCGCCCCACCCCAGGCCGTAGACCGCCCCAGAACACCTTCTGAAGCAGCCCACTCTCTCACCCCAGGGCCTACCCCCTGGGAAGGACCAGCCCTTCAGGTTTAGAAAAGTGAAACTCAGAGGGTCTCTAGTCAGTCAGCCCCAGAAAGACACAGGCACTCCAGGGGCTCTGCCTACCCCAAGACAATCTCTCTCATTGGCCTGACACCCCCACATTCAGGCCCCAACTCCAGTTCCCCTTCCCATCACATGCATACCCCCGGCCCCATCCCACCCTCGCCTGACACCGCTGCTTCCAAAGCAAGCACTTGACCCATCGAGATCTCGAGATGGGTCCCACCATGGAGAACCAAAACATCCATGGCCAGTGACCTTGTGGAAATGGGGACCTCAGAAGGGCATAGTGTCCTCATGCTTCCCACACCCAGAACCTCAGGGTCCTCCCTCCTTCCCACGGGAATGGGACTCTACCCCCCACCATGCATGCTGCTCCCAGCCCCCTGGTGCCTATCAATAAGAGACCCTTCAAAGAAGAACCAAGCTTGCCCAGTTCAGAAGGCTCCAGTTGCCCCGGGTAGAGCCCAGCCCTGGTGCCTCAAGTGCAGTGGGGCGCCTGTGCTGGTTTAGCTCACGGGCACAGCCTCTTGTAACCCAGGCCGACCCTGAACCCCGATCCTCCTGCCTCTTAACTCCCAAGTGCTGGGGTTCTATACATGTGCCCCCACACCCCACTTGCACGTTTAGTGGAAATGTCCACACAGCAAGGCAAGACGGTTCCCCACCACCACCACCACGCTATCCTCACTTGCTCCTCTCTTCCTCCACAAACCCCATGGATAGGCACATCCAGCCTCGGGGTCTTTTCGGAGCCCCGACTACTCCGCACCTATCTTTCCAGCAGCCCGTCCACAGCGCAGCCCACTCTGCCCCCCCCACCTCGGCCTAGTTCGCACCGCTGGAGACCCCGAGTTATCACCCCCGGACGACGCTGTCCCCTTGTGACAGCGCTCGCTCCTGGAACAGGAGACGTCTTTGGGAGATCCGGGACCCCGCCGCCCCGGGGTGACCGCACATCGGCCGCTTCCTGAAGACCCGCACCCCCGGCTCGGGCCGCACGTCGTCGTCCCTGACGGGCAGCTGACACCCGGCGCGAGACCACGAAGCCAAGCCCCCTCCCCCGCGAGGACCTTCGGGCGCCGCTCGCGGGGAACATGGCCCGGGGGCACGCGAGGGCAGGGGTGGGAGAGACCGAGGCCCGCGGCAGGCCCCCCGCGGGTGCAGACCCCCGAGCGCGCGATGGCTCGCGAGCGGCCCTCTCCGGGTGGACAGGGGCACCCCAGAACCGACTCCGCTGGGAGACACGCGGCCTGCGGTGTCGGGCGGCGGAACACGGGCCCGGGCGCCTCACCTTCCGCGGCGCCGCTGGCCACCAGGAGACACGCGGGCCGGCTGGGGAGCCGCTCGGACGCCATGATCGCGGGGGTGTCGCGGCGTGGGCGGGGTGCGCGGGGCGGGGCGGGCGGGGGCCGGCGGGGTGCGCAGGGCGGGGCGGGACGGGATGCGCGTGCGCGGGGCGCAGTGAGCGTGCGTGGGGCGGGGGATGCGCACGGCGCAGGCGCAGTGAGCGTAGGCGGGGCGGGGGATGCGCACGCGCGGGCTGGGGGGGAGCATGCCGGGGCGGGGGATGCGCACGCGCGGAGCGGGGCCACCATATCCGGAACCGGCGCGCAGGGCTGCCGCGGCGTGGACCGGTCACTGGTCTCCGGCGCCGCAGCTCCCTGAGCTCTGCAGCCCGTGCCCAGGCGCCCGCTCATCCGCAGGACCACCGCGTCCTATGCCCCGAGCCCCACTAGGCGTGCCCGGGGGCAAAGACCCCACCCCGCCGGTTGACACGGTGAGGGGCGCGGAGGCTTCGCGCGGCGGGCGGGTCCTCAACGTCCCTGGGAGGGGAGTGAGGAAATCTGGGCGTCTGGGTTTTGGGCGAGGACCGGAAAGAAGGGGGACGCCCCGGGCTGTGATGTGGGCTGCGGCGAGGAAAGTGGAAGCTCGCGGCGTGAGCTGGCGACAGTGCCCACGTGCAATGCGTGCCCCGTGACGCGTGTCCTTTGAAGTTCCAGCTAAGACGGGGTTGCCTTGGCGCCACGGCGGCGGGTGAGTGCCGCCTAGTCCTAGGGTCCCTGGCCCCTTCCGCTCCCACTAGGAAGGCTGCGGAGACTGGGACAGTACAGGCACCGGGCCCCACAGCCATTGGCCTCGCCTCCCGATCCTGCCCAGCCTGCAGAAGACCCCGACTACCAGCCCTCGCGAGCAGCTGTCCACAGCCCGGCTGACTGCCCTTCCTTTCCGCAGGGAGCAGGGGTTGGGGACTCCTGTTGGGACTTAGAGAGAGAGCCCTGTGCTGGCAGATGGGTATATACGTTGACCCCAAAAGCCTGAGGTCAGACCACCCTAGTGACAGGAAGCGCTTTCTGGATCTGTGCACAGGGTCCCTTCTCCCAAAAGTGCTCACCTGCGGACATCAAGCCCAGCACCAGAAGGGTAGGTGGGAATAGGGTCGACACGTATTCCTGTGTCTGGTCCCGAGGGACAGGGCGGCCCAGAGCCAGCTGCAGACCTTTGGACAGAGGCCTGTGTGTGAATCTCCGGGTCCCCTCCCATCAAACCTCCTTCAGCCCTGGAGCGGGTTCTGTGGCTCTAAGAAGGAATGCAGCAGCCAGCCGTGCCTCCTGCCTGGCGCACGTGTGTTACCTGCACCCTAGCGTGTGCTTGGACACAGTGCCTGCTGGATAACCCACATGGCGAGTTTGTGTGGACAGCATCTCTGGATTCCAGCGTGCCCAGCCTGTAAGCTGCTCAGCATCCACGTGATGTCATCACAGGCCCACACGGGGACAGTGAGATAGAGGGCAGTAGCTGGCCACAGCATGAACCTGAGTGTAATACCTAGCAAAGGTCCATCACTCCCAAACTAGCTGCCACAGGTCTGCGGTCAGTGGTAAGAGGACTGGGCCCTGTCACCCTATGGGGGATATGAGTGAGGGGGAAGCCTTTCCACAGAGGGCCTGTTGCTAAGCAACCCTTATTTGTGTGCAATCAAGTGTGGCGCATCTGTCCCCAGGAGCTTCCTGCTCTGATCGATGGACCCAACTTCCTCCCTCTTCAGAGCCCCGCACATTCCTGCCATCTGGCCTTCACCAGGGCTGCAGAGGGAGGGGGACTGCTCTCTCCAGGCAGAGCACGGGAGTCTCCTGGGCAAGCCCATGGCCTGTCGTGAGGGGCTCTGAGGCTGTACCTCCCTCCTCCCCCCATCCTTTCAAGATACCCCCACGATCCAGGTTAAAGTTCCAATTGTGACACGTGCATACCTTCGCCCGGCATGTGTTATGTTTAGGCCTCACATTCATCTGATGCCAAGCGCTGGTGAGGAAGGCAGGGGAGGTTTGGAACTTAAGTGCCAGGAGGCGCAATGTCCTTGAAGCTGGTCTCTCCTGTGTCTGCAGACGCTGAGCTGTGAGAAGTTAGGTGGAAGCAAGTCCTGACCACGGGGCACTGGTTTCATTTCCATCTCCAGACCCCCCTGTTCAGACCTAAGTGTAGGCGAAAGGGGGCCATACTTGGGGGGCTTCTTTCCTGCTGCTCCAACCTGAGCTCAGGTCCTGTCACCTTTGTCACCTGTGCTCAGGTCCTCCTGTGTCACCTGCGCTCAGGTCCTGTCACCTTTGTTACCTGGGCTCAGGTCCTCCTGAGTGTCACCTGCGCTCAGGTCCTCCTGTGTCACCTGCGCTCAGGTCCTGTCACCTGTGTCACCTGCGCTCAGGTCCTCCTGTGTCACCTGCGCTCAGGTCCTGTCACCTGTGTCACCTGCGCTCAGGTCCTCCTGTGTCACCTGCGCTCAGGTCCTCCTGTGTCACCTGCGCTCAGGTCCTGTCATCTGTGCTCAGGTCCTCCTGTGTCACCTGTGCTCAGGTCCTCCTGTGTCACCTGTGCTCAGGTCCTGTCACCTCTGTCACCTGTGCTCAGGTCCTGTCACCTCTGTCACCTGTGCTCAGGTCCTGTCACCTGTGTCACCTGGGCTCAGATCCTGTCACCTGGGCTCAGGTCCTGTCACCTGTGTCACCTGTGCTCAGGTCCTGTCACCTGTGTCACCTGGGCTCAGGTCCTGTCACCTGCGCTCAGGTCCTGTCACCTGTGTCACCTGCGCTCAGGTCCTGTCACCTGTGTCACCTGCACTCAGGTCCTATCACCTCTGTCACCTGTGCTCAGGTCCTCCTGTGTCACCTGTGCTCAGGTCCTCCTGTGTCACCTGCGCTCAGGTCCTGTCACCTGTGTCGCCTGGGCTCAGGTCCTCCTGTGTCACCTGGGCTCAGGTCCTATCACCTGTGTCACCTGCACTCAGGTCCTGTCACCTGTGTCACCTGGGCTTAGGTCCTGTCACCTGTGTCACCTGCGCTCAGGTCTTGTCACCTGTGTCACCTGTGCTCAGGTCCTCCTGTGTCACCTGGGCTCAGGTCCTCCTGTGTCACCTGGGCTCAGGTCCTGTCACCTGTGTCACCTGCGCTCCGGTCCTCCTGTGTCACCTGTTGCCGCACACCAGAGTCGCGGCCTCGAGACCAGGGCTCCCCAGGACCAGGTGGAGAACAGAATACATGTGGCTCCCTCTCGTCCGAGTGAATTCTGAACCTGTTTATTGAAATTTTCATGACAACTTTTATACAGAAAATTTTGGGGTAAAGAATGTTGCACCTACAACAGACATACAGTTTTCTAGTCAGCGAAAATTACCTTCAGAGTGGACATTTTTTCAAGAACTTAACCCATTGCTTCAGGGCAAAGGCACTTAACAGAAACATTCTCTCAGTATTTCCAAACTTATCTAATCTATAATGCTTCACCTGATAGCTATGGGGCTGATCCTACATAGTTGACAATTTTAACAAAGACTGCTTTCTAAAATACACAGAGGTAGGGGGGAGGGAGGGAACTGGTAAAAAATTTTTTTAAATTTATAATTAAATTTTTTTTATTAAAAATTTAATTATACATTTAAAAAATTTTTTACCAGTTCCCTCCCTCCCCCCTATAATTAAATTTTTAATAAAAAGAAAAAAAAGGAAAAATAAAATAAAATACACAGAGGCAGAATGATCTCCTTTTGATTTCAGCAAGGAACATATTTTACAGTTGACTATAGGAGTCCCCATAAGTCCCAGCATGAGCTTTTGCTATTGTCCTCTCCAGGTTGATTCTCTCAGTCAGGCATGGCAGCAGTTCTAACTTGGGAAGATGTATACATCTCTAAGGGGGCCTCGACTTGGATACTCAAGGCCCATAAGCTCTAGCTGGTTCTGTTGATGGAGCACTACTGAGGTATGCACTGAAGAAAACACTTCAGCAATATAATTATTAAAAGAATAACTTCTCCTATAATAGCATCCTTCTATTCCTTTAATAGTAAGGTTGCTTATGTCTTCCTTTGAGGAATTCCAGAAGTGTATTGCCATCAGTTAGATGACCCATCTGTGAACCATGCATACTCCAAACCTGGGGTCCAGTCAGGCCCCATATACCAAGGGTGTCTCGGAGCGAAAGTGATCATTGGTGGGAGCGCACTCGAATGATCCATCTCTGTAATTTCTCATAAGAGTGCTGTTTGGGATAGGAAAGACACAGCCCCCTTTGCTTCTGACATGGATTCTCCCAGTTTGGATTGCAAATACCATCTCCAGGGGCAGTCTTGGCATCTAGACTTTCTGGCATGATGGTCTCTTCCTTGGCCTTCAGCCAGGGTAAGAGGGTATCACAGTTTCTTTTAAGGTTCTAGTGGACTGAGAGCATAGTCTTATACTTCTGGAATTTCTGAGTTAGTACACAGGTGGGAATTTTACTCACCTATGTTTTAAGACTCTAGAAGTTATTCTCTAATTTCCTTAAAATCAGTGCACAGATTCTGGCTAACAAGTCTACTTATTGTAAGTGACTAGACATGAAATCTCTATTTAGTATTTAACTAAAACTTAAAAAGCAGGCTTCTTCTCTAGAACAGAGAGCAGGAAGCTAGTTCCAAAAAAAACTCTAAGAGCAGGTAAAGGGCACTCCTAATTCCCAGAATTCTTCCTGCCAGAGGCAAAACTTGAATTATCCCAAAAAAACAAAACTTAGGTAAGGGGCACGCCTAATTCCCAGAATTCTTCCTGCCTGCGGCAAAACCCAAATTATCTAGGAGAGTGTCCAGCCCCTGTTCATGGGTGTTACTATGACCTTCCTCAGGGAACAGGCTTTAGGCTTGAGCTGGGAAGAAACACCAAGGCCTGACAATTCCCATATTTTTCCTTATTTCTCTTAAATAAAGCCATGCCCTTATCCCAAAACATGTTACTTTGAATCCATCTTTTCCAAACTGAGACATAGTTGGATAGGGACGCAGCAACCTGTGTCACCTGTGCTCAGGTCCTGTCACCTGTGTCATCTGCACTCAGGTCCTGTCACCTGTGTCATCTGCACTCAGGTCCTCCTGTGTCACCTGCGCTCAGGTCCTGTCACCTGTGTCATCTGCACTCAGGTCCTCCTGTGTCACCTGCGCTCAGGTCCTCCTGTGTCACCTGCATTCAGGTCCTGTCACCTCTGTCACCTGTGCTCAGGTCCTCCTGTGTCACCTGCGCTCAGGTCCTGTCACCTGTGTCACCTGCGCTCAGGTCCTGTCACCTGTGTCACCTGCGCTCAGGTCCTGTCACCTGTGTCACCTGCGCTCAGGTCCTGTCACCTGTGTCACCTGGGCTCAGGTCCTGTCACCTGTGTCACCTGCGCTCAGGTCCTTCTGTGTCACCTGTGTTCAGGTCCTATCACCTCTGTCACCTGTGCTCAGGTCCTCTTGTGTCACCTGCGCTCAGGTCCTCCTGTGTCACCTGCGCTCAGGTCCTCCTGTGTCACCTGCGCTCAGGTCCTGTCACCTGTGTTGCCTGCGCTCAGGTCCTCCTGTGTCACCTGGGCTCAGGTCCTATCACCTGTGTCACCTGGGCTCAGGTCCTGTCATCTGTGTCACCTGGGCTCAGGTCCTGTCACCTGTGTCGCCTGCACTCAGGTCCTGTCACCTGTGTCACCTGCGCTCAGGTCTTGTCACCTGTGTCACCTGCGCTCAGGTCCTCCTGTGTCACCTGTGCTCAGGTCCTCCTGTGTCACCTGGGCTCAGGTCCTGTGTTGCCTGCGCTCAGGTCCTGTCACCTGTGTCACCTGTGCTCAGGTCCTCCTGTGTCACCTGGGCTCAGGTCATGTCACCTGTGTCACCTGCGCTCCGGTCCTCCTGTGTCACCTGTTGCCGCAGACCAGAGTCCCCAGGACCGGGCGGAGAACAGAACACACGCGGCTCCCTCTCGTCTGAGTGAATTCTGAACCCGTTTATTGAAACTTTCGTGACAACTTTTATACAGAAAATTTTGGGGTAAAGAATGTTGCGTATACAATAGATAATCAGCAAAATCACCTTCAGGGTGGATCCTTTTTTCAAGAACCTAACCCATTGCTTCAGGGCAAAGGCACTTAACAGAAACATTCTCTCAGTATTTCCAAACTTATCTAATCTATAATGCTTCACCAGATAGCTATGGGACTGATCCTACATAGTTGACAATTTTAACAAACTGCTTTCTAAAATACACAGAGGTGGGGGGAGGGAGGGAACTGGTAAAAAATTTTTTAAATGTATAATTAAATTTTTAATAAAAAGAAAAAAAAGGAAAATAAAATACACAGAGGCAGAATGATCTCCTTTTGATTTCAGCAAGGAACATATTTTACAGTTAACTATAGGAGTCCCCATAAGTCCCAGCATGAGCTTTTGCTATTGTCCTCTCCAGGTTGATTCTCTCAGTCAGGCATGGCAGCAGTTCTAACTTGGGAAGATGTATACAGCTCATGCAGTGTCTACTATCCAAGCTTGAACCACATCTCTAAGGGGGCCTCGACTTGGATACTCAAGGCCCATAAGCTCTAGCTGGTTCTGTTGATGGAGCACTACTGAGGTATGCACTGAAGAAAACACTTCAGCAATATAATTATTAAAAGAATAACTTCTCCTATAATAGCATCCTTCTATTCCTTTAATAGTAAGGTTGCTTATGTCTTCCTTTGAGGAATTCCAGAAGTGTATTGCCATCAGTTAGATGACCCATCTGTGAACCATGCATACTCCAAACCTGGGGTCCAGTCAGGCCCCATATGCCAAGGGTGTCTCGGAGCGAAAGTGATCATTGGTGGGAGTGCACTCGAAAGATCCATCTCTGTAATTTCTCATAAGAGTGCTGTTTGGGATAGGAAAGACACAGCCCCCTTTGCTTCTGACATGGAGTCTCCCAGTTTGAATTGCAAATACCATCTCCAGGGGCAGTCTTGGCATCTAGACTTTCTGGCATGATGGTCTCTTCCTTGGCCTTCAGCCAGGGTAAGAGGGTATCACAGTTTCTTTTAAGGTTCTAGTGGACTGAGAGCATAGTCTTATACTTCTGGAATTTCTGAGTTAGTACACAGGTGGGAATTTTACTTGTGGAACCCAGGTTCCCGCTGTGAAGCCCAAGTTCCCGCCAGCGCAAAATTCAAATCTCTCCCGCCGGCGCCAGCTCACTGCGGACGTGCAGACCTGAGCCTGCTGCCTCACCCTCTCCCCCTGGGCATGCTGGGAACTGCCCAGGGCAAGGTTATCGGCCAGAACATCTGTAAACTGACTCAACTTCCTTGTGTAATGTATTTGCTCGAGGCAGTTGCTTTTCCTTTAAAAACCTTGCCTCAAATTCAGTCGGGGCCGTTCTCCTATGCCTGAGCAGGGAGGCGGTCCTAGCTAGCTAGATTAATAAATCTTGCCTCGTGCCTTTACAGCAACTCGGTGGTCCTCGTGTCTCCTTCGGGGTCTGGGTAAGGGGCCCAAAGGGAACTTCGGTTCCAACATATGGGGGCTCGTCCGGGATTTACACCCTCTCCCCCGGATTTTCAAGGGCCAGCGAGAGCTCACCGGACGCCGCCGGAACCGCGACGCTTTCCAAGGCACGGGCCCCTCTCTCGGGGCGAACCCATTCCAGGGCGCCCTGCCCTTCACAAAGAAAAGAGAACTCTCCCCGGGGCTCCCGCCGGCATCTCCGGGATCGGTCGCGTTACCGCACTGGACGCCTCGCGGCGCCCGTCTCCGCCACTCCGGATTCGGGGATCTGAACCCGACTCCCTTTCGATCGGCCGAGGGCAACGGAGGCCATCGCCCGTCCCTGGACACAGGAAGGGGAAATCTCTCTCTTTTGGCTTCAATTAGTGAACCTGGACTTGAGGAAAGGACGCGTGGCTTAGCAGAGTTCTGATAATCACTATACACAGTGTTGTCAGCAAAGACATCCACTGATACAGTCCGTGGTGTGGTCCGGGGAGGCCAGCACTCCACCCAACGCCACCAGAGCCCCACCCGATGACACTAAAAGGGGAGAGTCCATGGTCCACACATGCCTGAAGCTTCCTGTATTCCCTATGCTATTTAAACAGCATAGTCATTGTCTCAGACTTGAAACACTTTCCTTCAGGGCAAACATTTTAGGAATTCCCTTCCATTGACTAACAAAAGCTAGAGTCACATTGATCCCCACCACACGACGCAGACAGACAAAGGTTGGGAATCCCTCCAGGAGAGATCATTCAAGTACCAGTCTGGCCACACTCTTTGCAGAGTCATGGGTGATAACTTAGCCATAGTGGGTTCAGCTGTTTCGTGACTTGCGATCGGATTCTAATCCGATCCCACCCTAGACCATATGTTATCACCATGGAAACGCAGAACTGGCCCAATCGAATCCCGTGGCTTTAAGAGATCTTAGGGATCTCGCCGTGGGACTACAAACTCGAGCACAGAGGTGTTACAGGTTCCCCACCTCAGGCCGACATTCACTCACACATTCATACAGAGGTTAAAACATTCCCTCCCCCATTTTGTAGGTGCCTTTTTCCTCCCCCTCCAAGAGAGGCCTGCTCCAAAAGGTGAGCAGAGGTTGGTTTAGCACAGTCTCTTTTACCGTAAAGTCCAAGATTTAGAGAAACTCCCTAGTTGGCCTTGAGTCTGTTCCAAGCTGCAGCTGAGGCGGGGCCTCAGTTTCTCCTGCTGGCCACCTCCCTGGGGGCAGGGAGGGCCCTGGTCTCAGACTTCTCATTTATGACCCCACTGTTAAGATTCCTACTGTCCTTGAGAAGTTGGGATTTTAGAAGTAACCAATTTTCTGCTTTAAACAGACAACTGAAATACATTTGAATACATGAATCAACTAGCCCTGAAAATGGATGGCGCTGGAGCGTCGGGCCCATACCCGGCCGTCGCCGCAGTTTTATCCGGTAAAGCGAATGATTAGAGGTCTTGGGGCCGAAACGATCTCAACCTATTCTCAAACTTTAAATGGGTAAGAAGCCCGGCTCGCTGGCGTGGAGCCGGGCGTGGAATGCGAGTGCCTAGTGGGCCACTTTTGGTAAGCAGAACTGGCGCTGCTGCGGGATGAACCGAACGCCGGGTTAAGGCGCCCGATGCCGACGCTCATCAGACCCCACTTCAAGACCTAGGTTATATCCAACCCAAGAGCTTGCCGCTCTCAGTTTTACTTCCTCTGATGATGAAGATTCGAGGATAAACACAGAGGATGAGGCCGAGCTTGAAGAAGCGGCTGCCGCATATGACCCAGAAGAATGGCGCCCTCTTCATAGACAGCCTATGAAGGAAAGACCTCTAATGGTTGTCCCTTCTGCTCCGCCTCCTTTTGCACCCTCTGCTTCACGATTACCCAAACAGACTCGCCATAAACTCAGCCTTGCCTTTCCAATTTACGAGGGAGAGACGGGGAGAGTTCATGCTCCTGTTGATTTTAATCAGATTAAAGAACTGGCTGAGTCCGTTAGAAAATATGGGCCTAATGCAAATTTCACTATAATACAGCTAGATCGCCTAGCCTTACATGCACTAACGCCCACTGATTGGCAAACCATCGCTAAGGCTGCATTACCTACTATGGGTCAATACATGGAATGGAAGGCCTTATGGCATGAAGCAGCACAAAACCAGGCTAGGATTTATGCCTCTTCGCTGACCCCTGAACAAAGAGAATGGACCTTTGAGCTATTAACCGGTCAAGGCCCGTTTACTACTGATCAGGCTAATTTTCACTGGGGTGCTTATGCTCAAGTTTCCAGTACAGCTATTAGGGCCTGGAAGGCTCTTAACAAAAAGGGAGAAACAGGAAATCAGCTTACAAAAATTATACAGGGGCCCCAAGAACCTTTTTCTGAATATGTGGCTAGGATAATGGATGTGGCTGGAAAGATTTTTGGTGATCCAGATACTATAGCTCCTTTTATAGAACAAATAATCTTTGAACAAGCCTCACAGGAATGCCGCAATGCTATAGCTCCCAGAAAAAACAAAGGTTTACAAGATTAGCTTAGAGTATGTAGAGAAATAGGGGGCCCGCTGAGTAACTCTGGACTCGCGGCGGCTATTCTCCGAGCACAGCAGCGCCCCCCCATGAAAAACAATGGTCGCTCCTGCTACAATTGTAAAAAACCTGGCCACTTTGCAAAAGATTGTCGCGAGGCTAAAAGAGAATAAAAACCCCTTACTCTGTGCACCAGGTGTCAAAAAGGATATCACCCCGTTAAACAGTGCAGGTCAATAAGAGACCTGAAGGGCAATCTTTTGCCTCCTCAAGAGGTCTCCTCTGAGCCAGAACAAAAAAACGGGTCAATGGGCCCCCGGCCCCGGGGCCCCAAGAAATATGGGACCCATTTTGTCAAAACCGAGAACCCAGAAATTCCTCAAAACCAGCCACAAGATTGGACTTGCACTCTGCCACCACAATCTTATTAATGCCTCAATTGGGTGTTCAAGCCGTCCCTCTTCAGCCTCTACAACCTCCCCTACCCAAACAAACTATAGGTCTAATAATTGGAAGAGGCTCTCTAACCGCTCAGGGGTTGATAGTTCACCCTGGTCTGATAGACAACCATCATACCTCAGATATTCGACTCTTATGCTCCAGCCCCCAGGGTATCTTCTCTATTCAAAAAGGAGATCGAATCGCTCAAGTCCTTATTCTTCCGGCCCCAGAAAAAACGACCTCCTCACAACCGATGCCCATGGGATCTTCCGGACCTGACATGGCTTATTTGACCTTAACCTTAAATACACGTCCTCTACTGCTGGAATCACCTGGAAGGAACACCCCTGCTGAGGAACTGACTCCAATCCTCCCAGAAATTTACCACAAGAACTGTAACTGACACTCCATGATTGGAGTGTGCCTAAAGAAAAGGGGGGAATGTGGAACCCAGGTTCCCGCTGTGAAGCCCAAGTTCCCGCCAGCGCAAAATTCAAATCTCTCCCGCCGGCGCCAGCTCACTGCGGACGTGCAGACCTGAGCCTGCTGCCTCACCCTCTCCCCCTGGGCATGCTGGGAACTGCCCAGGGCAAGGTTATCGGCCAGAACATCTGTAAACTGACTCAACTTCCTTGTGTAATGTATTTGCTCGAGGCAGTTGCTTTTCCTTTAAAAACCTTGCCTCAAATTCAGTCGGGGCCGTTCTCCTATGCCTGAGCAGGGAGGCGGTCCTAGCTAGCTAGATTAATAAATCTTGCCTCGTGCCTTTACAGCAACTCGGTGGTCCTCGTGTCTCCTTCGGGGTCTGGGTAAGGGGCCCAAAGGGAACTTCGGTTCCAACATTACTCACCTATGTTTTAAGACTCTAGAAGTTATTCTCTAATTTCCTTAAAATCAGTGCACAGATTCTGGCTAACAAGTCTACTTATTGTAAGTGACTAGACATGAAATCTCTATTTAGTATTTAACTAAAACTTAAAAAGCAGGCTTCTTCTCTAGAACAGAGAGCAGAAAGCTAGTTCCAAAAAAAACTCTAAGAGCAGGTAAAGGGCACTCCTAATTCCCAGAATTCTTCCTGCCAGAGGCAAAACTTGAATTATCCCAAAAAAACAAAACTTAGGTAAGGGGCACGCCTAATTCCCAGAATTCTTCCTGCCTGCGGCAAAACCCAAATTATCTAGGAGAGTGTCCAGCCCCTGTTCATGGGTGTTACTATGACCTTCCTCAGGGAACAGGCTTTAGGCTTGAGCTGGGAAGAAACACCAAGGCCTGACAATTCCCATATTTTTCCTTATTTCTCTTAAATAAAGCCATGTCCTTATCCCAAAACATGTTACTTTGAATCCATCTTTTCCAAACTGAGACATATTCTAGTTGGATAGGGACGCAGCAACCTGTGTCACCTGTGCTCAGGTCCTGTCACCTGTGTCACCTGTGCTCAGGTCCTCCCTCCTCTGCCTCCAGCCACCCCATGCCTTCATGACTTTTGTCTCTCAAGCAGGCCGCAGCGCTCCCTAGTGCACTGTCCACTCCGCCCCTTGCTGCAGTGCTGGACTCTTCCTCTCTGTCCATTAAACTCCTAATGGGTCAAAGCCTTGGGACCAGCGCTAGCAGCTACCACCTTTCTGAAAACAGCTCCACACAGGGCTTCCCTTAATGCCCCTCTCTCGGCTCACATCAGGTGGACCTTGGATATGGGACTGGTGTTGGGAGACATGGAGTTCTCTTGGGGTAGGAGTTGGGGTGGCTCATTGCTGTGTAAACAGTCCTCGGGGTCCTCCGATGTACTCTCTTCCCAGCAGTGCTCAGGTGGGCTGGGGAGTGGGGCCTCCAGCCCTGAGCATCAGTGACTTGTGCCAACCCAGCCATCAGTCAGCGTTGGTCCGAGTGAGGGTTTCAGAGGCCGTCCCTTGCCATGGGGCGTCTGTGGTGTCAATGTTGGGGCAGCTCTACTGCAAGTCCCCTGGCTGGCCAGGTGTCTGACGTGTGGACAGCAAGGGATTTGTGGGGGAGAAGTGGCGGTGGGGAGGAGGGCAGAGGCTGGATCAGACGCATGCGTGAGGCAGAGCATGAAGTGGGCTCACTTCCATGTCCTGCAGCCCCTACTGGACCACAGCATTTACTCCTCTCTAGCATTAGTGGGGCCACAGACAGCAGAGTCCCGGGAGGCAGGAACGGGTCATAGGCACAGAGCCGGCCTCTGCTGGTCTATCCCAGCTGGGTGAGGTTGAGTAAGCCAGGTGCCAAGACCCCTGAAGATAAGCCAGCAGCTGAAGAGGGCTCCCCAACGGAGAGAATGTCCGCCCAGTGGACCCACCCGGTGCAGTCTGGGTGGTGACCGTCGCATGCTGCAGAGGCTGGGGACCGGCAGCTGGAATGTCAGCGACCCCAGCCCGACTCTGAGGACGCCTAGCGAGCCGCTGGTGTGCAGGAAAGAGGCTGGCATGGTGTTAGTGGGGAATGGAAGCAACAGGCAGGTCGGTGGGCGGGCAGCGAGACAGGAAGCAGACAGACCCCCATTTACATTCTCCTCACTTGGGCTAAATGTGGTCAGGGAACTCCATAGGTGTGCTCAGCAGCGCCTCTCAGTCCCAGTGGATTCCAGTTCCCATCAGCTTGATGACCTCCACCCTGCCCCTCTCCGGACTGGGTCACTATGCTTTAAACTTTTCCTTCCCAGAAATGAGACTGAGGACCCGAAGCTACAAAGCAGGTTCTGTTCTTGGCTGCAGAAGCAGTACGTCAGATCCTGTGCTCACCCTTAGCATGTGGGGGTCATGGAACAAACAGGCCAAGTGGAGCTGGGTGCGAGGCTGCAGGTGCGGAGCTCCAAGCATCCCTGTGCTTCTCTTCCTCCTCTGGCCTCTCCCAACCGCTGTCTTCTGTGGGCTCGAGGGAAGGAGAAAGGTGGGCTGCAGGTCTGGTCTTCTCTGGTGCTGTTCCTGAGGGCTGAGAGCCCTTGTTTGTGGAAAGGAGGAGTGGTGTGTCGGGAGCCACCTACAGAAAGCACCGCTAAGGAGCTTTCTATTTGTTTATTTAATTTATTGAGACAGTGTCTCATGTACTCCAGACTGGCCTAGAATTCTCTCTGCGCCAGAGGCTGCCCTTGAACTCGGTTCTCTCGCGTCCACCTCCTGCACACTGGGGTTACAGAATGTGCTGCCACGCCCACACAAATATGTACCTGGGTGACCTGAGCCTTTGCTGGGGAAGAGCATAAAGTGGATATGGGACCTTGTGGAAGGAAAGCGCTGACTCAGAGACGCCCCCCCCCCTTTGGCTGGGGAGCTCTTCAAACAACGGCACCCAAGAAGTGGGAATTTCCCCAGACATTGCACTCAGGAGGAAGAGTGTGCTGAATACCTGCTGCCAGCCAGAGGAGGACCTTGTCTCCAGCAAGAACCTCACATGTGCTGACATTCAAGCCACCTGGCGGGAGGGGCTGGAGCCCCTGATGCAGGACAGACGGACCCTTGGACCGCTTGGCTGTGCCAGTGTCTTGCCTCATGTTCAAGTCCGAGCCTCAGGATCCCCCAGGTATGCATGTGGGCCCCTGGCTGGCTGGCTCATCTTCTTGGGTGGGTACTTTGAATAAAACTCTGCTTGTCACTGTTGTGGCTGCTGTGTTGGGGTGAAGCGACCGAGCCTAGCTTGTTGGGACTGCCAGAGGCTACACCTCACCTGACAGCCCTCTAGCAAGCAGTTTGGCAAGACTTTTGTACCAAAATAGCTCTTACCTCACAGGGTGTCAGAGGCAAGGGTGAGTGACCTGGGAACCCAGGCAGGTTGTCGGAAACTGCCCACGTGAACTTTTTACAGTCGACAGACCGTTACATGAAGCTGTTCTTCAGATATGCTCGTGGGGCCGCGAGGTCAGCAGATCTAGCAAAACAGGGTCTCTGCAGTCTTGGGTCCTGACCACGGTCCTTCTTTCAGGTGGGCAGAAGTTAACAGTCTGCTGACGTGTGTCCCAAATTCTTACCTGGAGGTCACACACCTAGGTGAGCAATGGGTGGCTATTGAAGCCGCGGATCTGCAACGGTCCATCAGTCCACAAAGTTCTCCTCAGTCAGCCCAGTGGAGTTTCCCATAGGTGTGGTCTTTCCTGGGAACTTCAGTTCATGGGACCAAGCGGCTTGACTCTCTTCCCACCTATCCTCCCTCTCCACATCTCAGGGCGGACTGAGAGCTGGTTGTCGTGAGGGTGCCCCTAAACATCTGCATGTGCTTGGCAGGAAGATGGCTGAACATCACCCGTAGTGCTGGAAGCACGCGTGTGGCTGGTTTATGTCACGGGTGGTGGGCCTTCGGCACATGCTCAGAAGAAACAAACCTAAAGATATGTTTTCTGGGTTCATGAGTCTAGTGGGAATGTAACCTTGAAAGAGGCATAAAGAGGACTGGAGAAAGATGGCTCAATGGTTAAGCCTCGTTCAGCAAGCAGCAGGACCTGAGTTCAAATCCCAGATCCCATATAAAAATGCCAAACCAAAGTGGCAGCAGCCTGCACTTCTGTCCTGGAAAGCAGAGCCTAGGAAATCCCAAAGCAAAGCAATAAGAAGTAGAGCAATCCAGGGTGATTCCCAAAGTCACCCTTGGGCCTCCACAAACACAGTGCCCTCTGACAGACAGACAGACACACATGTGTGCATATATACACATTTAGGAAAAAAGCACATAGTAAACTGCCTTTGCTAAGAAAGCATTCACTCTCCACTTGGACCCACGGGGTAACTGTGATGGTCAGTCTCTTTTTAGACATGTTTTGTCGTGTGTTTGTTGGCGAGAGGACCCATGCATGGACACTCCGTGGCGCGTGTGGGTCAGAAGACTGCAGCTCACTCTCTCCTTCCAATGTGTGGACTCGGAGGATCAAACTCAGACCACCAGATTTGTGCTATCTACCTGCCCTGATGAAGGACTTTCTAGATTAACTCAGGTGGGGAGACGCCGTGTGCAGCGTGCAGGCTACTGGTTAGCCCTGAAAAGGGGACGGTGAGGTTTACAGACACATAAAATCTGAGGGCTCAGAGAAGTGGGGACCAGAAGGCATCCCACCTAGCATTGGGCAGAGGCAGAAGTCCAGAGCCTTGTTCCCAGCGTCATTCAGTTAAGTGCAGGATTCAAAGACAAGGCGAAAGAGCTTCCTGCAGCTCTCCAGGGATTGTCTAAAGGACAATGTACAGGTTTTCAAGGCAAACGGACTTTAGGCAGGACAGTGTGGCTCAGAGTTCTTTTGATCTTCTAGACAGAGAGCCCTGCCTAGACCTCGCACTCTGCCTAGACCTCACACCCTGCCTAGACCTCGCACCCTGCCTAGACCTCACACCCTTCCTAGACCTCACACCCTTCCTAGACCTCACACCCTGCCTAGACCTCACACCCTGCCTAGACCTCGCATCCACATGCACCTGTCTGGCTTTGCTTGCGATAAGCATTTTTTTACACATGGACCAAGTATGTTTATGCAAAGTGCAAGTAAAGCAGTGATCTGCAGCAGGAAGACCCACCTGAATGTGGGCTGCACCAAGCTAGGAGGCAGGGGTCTGGACCACATGAATGGAGGTGGGCTGAGCACCGTTGTCTCTGGCTATTACATAGTGTGAATGGTCACCACTTTATCCTGTGGTGATCTCTTTCTTCCCTGAGCCATTTGTGTCCGATGCTGTCCTGGCAGTAAGTAGCAGCCTAGGAGCTGAAGGCAGGGGCTGAAGGCAGGAGCTGGAGGCAGGTGGAGGCGGGAGCTGGAGGCAGGTGGAGGCGGGAGCTGGAGGCAGGTGGAGGCGGGAGCTGGAGGCAGGCGGAGGCAGATGGAGGCCTGGCCTCCACTTCCCTCTGCAGGTGCCTTGCTCTTCTTCCAGGCAGTGGTCAAGCTGCCTCCACCTCTTCAAGACCTCAGGCTCTTTCCTACCCCTCCAGACAGACCTCCTGCCTCTCAGAGGAGGGCGAGGCCCAGCATGACCACTTCCTGAGGACTACCTTGCAGAATCAGGGTTGATACAGGTACACGTGGTGCACGCCTGAGGCCTTTGTCACCTCCCAAGTGGCCTTGCTGATTAATCTCTGCTCTGCCTTTCTCCCTTACACATATCACTTTCCGTGTGTGTGTGTGTGTGTGTGTGTGTGTGTGTGTGTGTGTGTGATAGTTACTTTTAACTATTGCTGAGACAACACCCAAAGCCAAGCACCTTAAGGGAGGAAGAGATTTATTCAACTTATGGTTCCAGAGGGGAGATGCAGTCTTTCATGGCAGAGGCAGATGGCTGGCCAAAGCTGGAGACAGGCTATCACTCTCATCCATGAGACAGAGCTGCAAGACTGTTTGCTGCAAAGGAGATGACTCCTCGAGGTTGAGTGGGACTAATCCACCTCAAGACCCACCCCTTCTGACCACTTTCCTCCAGCAAGGCTCCACTTCTCAAGGGGTGTGTGTGTGTGTGTGTGTGGATCAGAGGGCACTGTGTATGCCTGTGGACACACAAGGGTGGCTTGAGAAATCATCCTGGATGGTTTTACCTCCTTTTAGTTTAGCTCTGGGGTTTTCTAGGCTCTGCCTTTCAGAGCCATAAATTCAGGCTACCATCATTTCCTGCCTGGTATTTTTACACGGGATCTGGCAATTGAACAGGTCCTTCTACTTGCAGTGCATATGCTTGACCCTTGAGCCATCTCTCCAGCCCTGTGCAACTTTTTAATGTAATGAACGTCTTCTAATCTGTTTGTTCAGATGTAAAAGGATTTTGTAGTAAGAGCAAACCAGTCTCTGGGAGTGTTTTGTATTGCTTTGTTTGAAGGGTCCTGCTTTGCTCGGGATCCTTCCTCTCAGGGTTCCTGCTGTACTTGGGGTCCCTCCTCTCGGGGTTCCTGCTGTGCTCGGAGTCCTTACTGCTTGGTTTAAGCCCCATGAATAAGAGCATCACTTCTACTGCCAGTTAGAAGATGTAAACTTCACAATTGAGGCTGAGCTTTTGGGCACATCAGTGAAGAATCGGTAGTTCTGGCAAGTCCTAAGCAAGTCTGTAAGCCATCTAGTTGATGTGAGAAGACTCAGCCCACAGTGGGGAGGGCCATGCCCTGGAAACGTGGACGAGGTGGAGAGAGCTGGTTCAGTCAAGCACTGGCAGACTGGCAAGTAAGAAAGCGGGCCCCTCTCTTAGCAATTCCCATCAGTATGGTGTGACCAACTCCCTGGACTCCTGCCAAGCTGATGGCGCGTGACCAAGAATCTTAAGCAAGAACAAACTCCTCATTCCTCTAAGTTGTTTGGCTGTGTATGTATTAGCAGCATGAACAGAAACTATCACCCACCCCACCCCAAATTTCTTGGATCTCTGCTGCCTGGTTTGGGGTGATTTCAATAGGGGAGTGAACCTTAACCTTGCTTGAGCTAGGCGAGCCTCTACCCCTGGTCTGCACCCACAGCCCTCTACCCTCTAGGGCAAGGTGCATCACCATGACTCCCTGGGTCTAGCCTGTGGCACTAGAGATTCAGGGAGGCCCTAGCCCAGCTCCCGGCTACCAACAAGTCTGGACATGTACAGACATGCCCAGGACATGTCCCAATAGAGAACCATGCAGGGAGAGGGATGAACAACCAATGGGAAACGGCCATCTAACCTGCCCCTGCAATGGACACCTAGTCAACAGTTAAATGACTAGTGGCTGTCCCCCCACCCCCAGCGAGGGATAGCAACACCTGATTGGACCCCGACCCTCTAAAAGCCCAAACACTTCCTGAATAAAACTGAGTCTGCAGCAACTCGTCACTGCTTGCTCCTCACCTGATTCCTGGGGTCTGAGTGGTGACCCCGTCACTGGTTTGCCCCCTCGCCTCAAACCTCAAGGCCCCACCGTTTCCCCCTCCTTTCCCCGGCTGGCCCTGCGGGGATTTAGCAACACTAGCCTTCCCCAGGATAAGCTTAAGTGATGAATTGGTTTCCCAGTGATGTCATGAAGCTGTGGTCACTGGGGTGGGGGTGGGCTTAGGGACCTGTCCGCTCCCTGAAGCGGGCATATCGGGGCTCTGAGGAACCACCGCTTCCTCAGCGTGGCTGGCCACACAGGGAACTTGAGTGCCAGCGGTGCTTGCCAGGACCGTCAGGCCAGAGAGCATGGCAAGGTCCAAGCAAGATGCCAGAAGGTAGGGGGACCGCATGACATTTGGTAAAGCTCTACCGCAGACAGGAGAGCCAGTCAGCACGAACAAAGAAGGCGCTTGTGATGAGGCAGCAAGATGTGCAGAGGCAAGAGATGGAGACAACTTTTGGGGACGGCACTCTCCTGCCTTGTCAAGATGGGGTTTCTCTTTTTTCTGCTGCTGACCCGTGAGTGTCTGGGCAGTCCTCTTCCCTACTGCCCATCTTGTCATTGGAGCAATGGGACCATGGGTGTGAGCTTCTGCATCCTGCTTTTTGTGGGCTCTGGGGGTAGAATTGGACATTTAGGCTTGGGGTGCAAGCACTGGTGCCTGGTGAGTCAATCCAGCCCAGAAAATTACCGTCTTATTTTACTTTATTTTATTTTACTTTATTTTGTTTTATTTTAGGAAGGGAAGAGAGAGACAGAGAGAGAGAGAGAACGTGCCATGTGAGATCAGAGACTTTCAAAAGTCGCTTCTCTCCTGCCACCACGTTGGTTCCAGAGCTGCCAGGTTTTCCAGCTCTGCCACGAATTTTAAAACAACCTTCGGTGTAAAGGTAGGAAGAGAGAAGTCACGCCTCAGAATTGTGTCTGCTTCACACGCACCATATTGGGTGTGCGTGTGCGCACATCATGCGGGCTGTGCGTGTGTGCATCACGCAGGCTGTGCGGTGTGCATATGCGTGCATCATGTGGGCTGTGCTTTAATAGAGAACAGCTAAGGGTCTGAAAGGCAGGCCTCCCAAAGGCCAGTTAGCGTAGGAAGGCCTGGCAGCGTCAAAGGCCAGGCCTCAGATGGCAGTTATGCACCTGGTCCCCAGTCCAATAAAATGCCAAAGCACCTGTCTATTTTAAAGCACACCGCAAGGTAGATCAATAAGGGACCGGAGGACCAGAGGGCAGGGTGAGTGTCCAGCAGTAGTGTGGCCCCTGCACCTGCTGCTCAGGCGACCACAGGCAGCCATGTGCCCAGCATGCCCAGAGCACCCTGTCCTCAGAGAGCTGGCTCAGGCAAGTGCTCTTTGGACTCGGAAGAGCAGTTTATAGGACCAGGAGGGGTGCTTGGCTGCTGCAAGATCATGGGGTCCATTCTGGTGTCTTCACTGTGCGGGAGCCGTCTAAGGCGGCCTGGGACGTAGTACAGACAGATGCTGCTTTGGTGTGGCTGGGTGTCAGGAGGCTGAAGGGGAAAGACTGTGTCCTCATAGAGGCCCAAAAGGGTCTGCAGTCAGCAAGCTGTAGACGGCCACTCCCGGTGGCCCTGGGGTAAAGAAAGGGTAGCCAGGTGCCACTTTCTGCATGTTGGACACCAGGTCAGAATGGTTTCTGAGAGCTGTGGAAGAAAGGCAGCCAAGGCTGGGCCAGCCTCCTCTGCATTTCTCCCAGTCAATCTCTTCAAGTAGGCCTGAGAGGGTCCTCTCTCCCGCCAGAGTCTACCTGAAGAAGGGAGTCTCCTGTGCAGTGATCAGCAACCCAGGCCTAGGGGCTCACTGGTTCTAAGCTCAGGGAGACCTGGGATAAGACAGCGACCACGCAGGGCTGTGGTGGTCCACCAGGATTACTGCATGATGAGGACCTCGGACTTCCTTCCGGCTTCCCTGGAAAGCCCAGTACGCGATCTGTGTGTTGTCCTCCCCCCCCCCCACTCCAGTGAGACGTCTCTGGTCTCTGCCCTCCCAGCCGCAAGCAGGTGAGGATATCAGCCTTTAGACAACAGAGTTTATTTCAGACTCAGCCTCCACTTGGGCCCAAGGTTCCCACAGCCACTGGCCAGACGAGGGCACTGGTCCCTCGGTGCCCACTGCCACCACACCAAGGGGCAAGCTGGGACCAGATATGCTAAAGAGGGGCCACGCAGTGGGTCTTCCTACAGGCAGTGGGCAGTGGGTGACGGGTACCCACCGCGCAGCTCTACTCTACCTGTGTTATTGCATTTATACGCTTAGACTCAGAGGGTGCTGGGTGCAAGCGGGAAGGGGGTGTTGGTCAGGCGCAACTGTGACGTGGGACCCCCCATGGTCTCCTGCCTTCTGCCAACCTCTTCAGCCACCGTAGGACAGCTACGACTCTGGACAGAAAGTACAGTGGCCTCGAACTCAGGGATCCTTAGGACAGGAGCTGGAGAGGAGGGGCTGGGAGCCCTCTCCCCAGCCCAGTGCTGGGCTTAGCCCGTCCACCCAGCTGGGGCACAGGCTGAGGGTGGACAGATGTGATGTCCTTCAGGTCAGTCCCCGCATCAGGCCCAGACACCTTCTCCCGCTGCTAGGAGACAAGTGGGGAAAGGAACAGCCTTGCCCCTTAACGTCCTGCAGGCCATCCCGCTGCAGTACCGGGCTTGCCCTCCTTGCTGCTCCCAGAAGCCAGGTCCAGGCCAAGCCCTCTCTCTGCCTCACGCTAGCAACCCTCCTGCCCAGGCCCACAAACGAGAGCTGCACTCCTGCCCCAGAGTTTGGGAAGGGGTGTGCTGGGGTCAGCAGAGGTGGTCTCACTGTCCAACTCGGTCCTGCTGCTTGGATGTGTGTGGCATACATAAATATTTGTGCGTATGTGTGATGTATGTGTGTATGTATAGATAATTATCTATGGCCTTGCATGCACTAAATATTCAGGTCTGTACAGGAAGTGGCTCTGTGCCCCCACCTGGACACAAGCATCATTTTTTCCGGACTAGGAAGGTCACACCAAGAATTAGGGCCACGGCTGCCACGGCCACACCCCCAGCCACCAGCAGAGGGGTCAAGTTCTCACAGGACCAAGGGCCTCGGCCCCCAGACCCCCCCGTGGTGGGCTCGTCCTCCTCTGCCCCATCCCCAGGACCCTTCGGTTCTGGGGATGCATCAGAACTGCTGGGAGCTGCAGGCACTGTGGGGGTCGGCTTCAGGTTGCTGTGGTTGTTGAGAAGCGCAGGGTCTGCTTTGGCTGGCGCCTTCTTGGTGGGGGCTGGTGCAGCCGCTGGCGCCGGGTCTTGCTTCTCCACCTGGGTGTCCTTCTTCGCGGGCTTGGCCAAGGGCGCCTTCCCATCCGCTGCCGGGGTGGCCTTGGCCTCGGCTGTGGCCTGAGGCATCTTGGTGTCTGGCTTGGGACTGCTGGCTGGCTTTCCCCGGGACTCCATGGCAGGCAGTGTTGTCAGTGGGGTTAAGGATATGGGACGGGAGGTGGCTGGACCACAGTATCTCAGGACAGTTCACCCCTGGGCATTATAAGGCTCTGGAGAGAGACAAGGGAGGAGGTAGCAAGAGCCCTGTGCACAGCTCCCCTTCTCCATGGAGACAACCCTCCCAGGTCCCAGAATCCCCCCAAAACCCCAGCCTAGCAGCTCCTGCAGTATCTCTTCTCCTGAGGTCTGGTTTCTGTCTGCTCTTGTCCAATCTTACAGAGGCCGTTCTGTCCACAGACACAGACTGCGGGCCCAATGCATCTGGAAGCACAGGCGCCAGTCCGAGACCTCAGCTTCCTCATCTGCAACCCAACCTGCATCCCCCCACAGGTGAAGAAGGGAGGCCCTGATGGGGACTTGGAATCTAGCCCTGAAAACCAGAGTTATTTGCTTAAGGAGAGGGGCGGGGCCACACAGGGCACAGCACCACGGAGAAGGTGCTGTCCAATCGCTTGCTGCTGTTTTTACGGAGGGGCCCAGGGGCCTCAGGCTGTGAGTCGGCCAGAGACCTAGTGGAGAAAGGGCATGTCTGGGTGGGGCAGAGCTCAGGGTCTGGATTCTCAGGTGGCTGTCAGGGGCCAGATCACCAGGATTACAAGGGAGAGAATGTGATGAACTGGAGAGGTCCGGCAGCTGGCTGCTGGCCTATGCCTCTGGTATCTGCCCACTCAGCTCAGATCTAGTGCCCTTTCTCCAGCACGGGCCTCACCTTCATCCCGCTCAAGGGCAGGAAGTCCTTGCTTAGCACAAGGCTGTGCTCGGTGGGCAGAGAGGGTCTGTGGCAGGAGTCTGGAGTAGGCATGTACTGTGTGGGCCCCTGGGACAGGGCCGTGAGAAAGGCCTCACACCCACTCAGTGTCCCAGCTAGGGAGAGCGCTGGGCCGTTATCACCCTGTCCCCAGTGGATCTTGCCGGGGAAACCTAGAGACACCTGTCTGTCCCCACCCTCGGAGGACAAAGGACCCCTGAGCAGGAAGGGGAGTCATTTTGGGAGGCTGGAGTTCAGGTTCTGTAACCACCGTGAAGGTCATCTGAAGGTCAGAGCATGCCGGGAATGACCCACCGGAGGTCCAGCTGCTGCCCACTTCCCAGGAAGTGCTGGCCTCCCCTCCACACAGCAGTGCTGGAAGAGCCCAGCTGGGCGTCAGGTTTGCAGAGCCGGGCCTGCCTTGGTTCCCAGCTTGTTTCGCGGACACTTACCTCCCTCCCCTGCCTGCCCCGCTCTGCTTAGCGCCGCTGAGCCCATTGAGAGCAAGGTGCCCGAGCTGGCCAACCCGGGTGACCTTCAGAACCAAGGTACATCTTAGCTCCCCGGGCCCAGCCCTCCCTGCCCCTGCGCCTGCCCCTTCACGCCCTCCCTCAGCGGGCAGCCACCTTACGCCTCCAGTCCGGCCTCCGGCCTCCAGCTCGGGCTGCGCACTCCCTCGGTGAGATGACTGCGGGCAGCCGCTGCAGACGCCCAAGGAGCACTCGGGAGTTTCCCACAATGCACCGCTCCAGGCGCAGGACGCAAGGACCAGGAGGCGGGGCGTCAGCGTGGCCACACCCAGCCACCCACCCCTGGGAATCACGAGCTCCCAGCGCCTAGCCTCACTCCCAGCATCTACGTAGAGGTGGCTAGAAGGGGTAGTGAGCGGCCCTCGGCACCCCAGCAGATTGCGGGGTAGACCAGGTAGTCCTCCCACTTCTGGCCACAGTAGATCTGCAGGGAAAGGGGGTTTACTCTCCCTACCCTGCTAGCAAACAGACTCTCCACAGCATCTACTTAGAATATTTATTTATCTTCTTACATGACAAGACACAAAAGTTACAACTTCTTAAAACTCTTCAAAAGAAAAAAAATATAATTTTGTAAGCAGCAGCCTTCAACAGACATGATGGGAGGGTGGCTCCCAGGAGCAACCGTGAGCTGGGCCCAGACCTGAGCCCCAGGTAGTGTCGCTGGGAAGGGGCCCCCCAGAGGGGGCGGGGCTTGAGGGACACAGCACCAGCACATCAGTCAATCACCAACACAATCACATGGCAAGGGCAAGGGAGGGGCCTGCCTCAATTCACAACGTCTAGGTTCCAGGAGGGTGTGGCTTCTCCAAAGTGGACAAAGGCCTGGGCATAGGATGGGTTCAGGCTCCGTTCTGGCCTTCACGGCTGCCCTTTCCCCTGTGAAATCTCAGTCCAGGGATGGGGGTATCAGCAGAGAGGCCAAGCTGGAGAACTGAGTCCGTGGATGGGGTCAGAAGAGGGCCTGAGGTACACAGCACAGGGGCACACAATGCCCGGCCACGTGGGTACACAGCACACAGGGGCACACAATGCCCGGCCACGTGGGTACACAGCACAGGGGCACACGATGCCCGGCCACGTGGGTACGCAGCACAGGGGCACACGATGCCCGGCCACGAGGGTACGCAGCACACAGGGGCACACAATGCCTGGCTGTGTGGAGAGGGACAGCAGGGCTCCATTACCCCATCCCAAGCTGCTCAGTCAGCTGACGATTGGGAGGAGGGCACAACTTGTCCCACCACGAGCACACTCAGATCTCACATATTTGGGTCCCATGAGGGATGGGAGGCCACGGTTCCAGCAGAAGCTTCCCCAAGTATGTATGGGGTACCCTGGGAATCAGAACTCAAGCATGATTCACTCTAGTTTGGGAATCCTAGCTTGACATGGGGCCAGGACACCCCAGTCCTCCTATAAAGCTGGTCGGGGAGGCAGAGGGGGTCCTGGCCGAGGTGAGGAGCAGCAAGGTGAGTAGACTGGCGGACGGACAGGCACAGCCACAGGACGCAGCAGAGTCAATAAATAATCTCGCAGGGTTCCCCTTGTAGACCAAGAGAGCCACATAGACACGAGCCGGTGAACTTGGGGGTTAGGGTCTATGTGCTCAGCCAGGCCCAGAGACCAGCTCTGTGGTGGTGGGGGGGTGCAGGCCAGGTGGACTGGTCAGGACCGGCTCGAGGAATGTACAGATTTCTGCATTTTCTACATAAATAAGACCTTGATCCCAATGGTTGTCCCTCCTGGACTCTGTGGGGGCCCATGTGCCACTCACATGGACCCTGCAGCTTTCCCCCGCCTCCCTGCTTCATGGGGCAGCTGGGAAGAAACTTCCTTGCCCAGGCCTGGGCCAGCCACCTGCTCTGGCCCCCACCAATGGGCTGGGGAGGGGCATCTCTGGGCTCAGGCCTGGGGATCTTGTATCAGCCCCAAGAGGGACTCAGCGATGCCCAGGAAATAGACCACCTGGGCGATGCCAAACAGTGGGGCAATGACCAGGGCGCGGCAGTAGGCACCTTTCAGGAAGGCAGAGGGGCCCTCATGCTGCCATATTTTCCTGTGAAAGAAGGCAGGGTCAGAAGTGATGCCCATGCGGGACCCTAACCCAGCCCCATTCCTGGCTCAGCCCCCAGCCATTCCCAGCCCCCAGCCCCACTCCCAGCCCCCAGCCCCACTCCCAGCCCCCAGCCCCATTCCCAGCCCCCAGCCCCACTCCCAGCCCCACTCCCAGCCCCCAGCCCCATTCCCAGCCCCACTCCCAGCCCCCAGCCCCACTCCCAGCCCCCAGCTCCATTCTCAGCCCATGCTAAATCCAGCCCAGTTCATAGCATCTGGCGCACCTGGCACAGTCCAAAAACCCTGAGTATGTGTCCTCATTGACACCACGCTGGAGGGACTGCAGCCGAGTCTTCACCACTGCAAGAGGGCATCCAAGTCATCGTGGGGCCCACCTCCAGCACCCACCCCAGTGGCCCCAATCCAAGCACTGACCGTCACAGGGGTTGACAGCCACAGCAGCTGCGCTCCCAGCAATGCAGCCCGCCAGGAAGGACACATAGAAAGGGGACTTCTCCTCCGATGCTGGGCGGCCCAGCTGGTTCAGGTTGGCAAAGAGGGGGAAGTACACGATGGAGAAGGGGACGTCCCTGGGGGGGGGCAAGGATGCTGGTGAGAAGTGGGAGGAGGGGCAAGGATGCTGGCGAGAGGGGAGGGGAAGGGACAAGGAGGCTGGTGGGAACTGGCAGACCTTCTCCCACCTACCCCAACCTCCCACCTGAGCAGCGTGGCCCCCAGTCCCTTGTAGAGACCAGCAATGCCATGGCTCCGCAGCAGGTCCCGGGTCAGTTGTGTGGCTGTGGGCCGAGGAGTGGTGGGAGCCTCCACGGAGGGCTGGGCCCCTGAGAACTGGGCCTGGGCAGCCAGCATCTTCCTCTGGGCGGCTGGTGAGAAAGGAGCTCTGTCTCTTCATTCTGGCTTGAGGAAGGAGTAGAGGATGGGGTCCAGCTGCTGCCCCCCAACTCCACCTCCTCCCTGGCCCTCACCAATGCGGCCTGCATCTTGCAACTGGATCTTCAGCATCTCCATGGGGGTAGTCACGATCACCTGGCACGTGCCAGCTCCGCAGCCCGCCAGCATCTCCTTAGGCAGGGTCAGCTTCTTCCTGCAAGGAAGGGGTGGGGCTGTGATGAGGGCAGCAGCTCCCCAATAGTGACTGCGCTCACCTCACCAGGTGCAAAGGGGGTGGGAGTGGCAGAGGCAAGTGCGTCCCTGTGGGGGTGCAGAACAGGCGCCTTGCCCAAGGGACACAGCCGGCGGCACAGGCAGGGACTCACCCAGGAAATGGGAAAGTCAAAGGGGCCACTCTTGCAGCTCCACGCCCCCATGATAAGCTAGCTGCCTGGTGCCCCCACATCTGGCAGCAGACGGTGGCTGGGGCAGCACTGACTCATCAGCTGCTTTGAGCTCCCCACTCAGCAGGGGAATGGTGGCTGCACAAGGTCACAGAAGCCAGGCAAGGGCTCGAGCCTCTAGGGAGCTCATGTCAGCCAGAAGACTACTGGGGGCCGGCTGCAGGCTTTCCCCAAGACATGGCGCCAGGAGCCAGGCAGGCCAGCCCTTCCCCTCACCCATCCTTCGACAGCTGATGTCGGAAGAAGTCGTTGGCTGCCAGCTTGATGGCCTTCTCGGGGGTGACCAGCGTCAGGTTCACGGCGGCGCCTGTGGGTATGTAGGGGTCGGGTGAGGCCTGGGGGTACAGGCAGGTCAGGTGGGAGTAGAGTTGCTTGGTGGCTTGGGGACAGCACTTTGATCCTGCCTGGCAAAACTCTGCCCAACCCTCTTTGGCTGCTGCCTCCTGCCCTCTCACCCACATATGGGCTTGACTTGTGCCAGGCAGGCGGGAACCAGGCGGAATGGGGTGGTGCTGTCGCCTTCCTCCCCCCTACTTCTCAGCATCACCCTCCCCTGCGTTCCACCTCCATCTGTCTCTGATTTTGGCAGTTCCTGTCTCCTTGCCTGAGGAGAGGCAGCGAGGGGCCATGCACAGCCCTCGAGCTGTGGGCTCAGGACTGCACGGCACGGGGCAAATCCACGCTCGGGGACTGTTTTCTAAGCTGCTTTACATAATGCACACACCCCCTTCAGGGTACAGATGTGGTCCTGTTCTTCACATAAGAGAGGAGACTTCAACCACCAGGACGGAAACAGAGCCAGCTCGCGTCCGGCCACCCCAGTAGGCACCCAGGGAGGAGCGGAGGCTCGCCCACTCAGCACACTCTGCCTCCTCACACGTCCAACTCCTGAGGTCCCTCCCTCTGGAATGCCACCGGCATTCTATACCTACACACCAGGCCCAGGTGTAGAGCCCCCCCCCCGGCTCCCAGCCAGTCTCACCCCGGTACATGCCGAAGTAGCCCTCCGAACGGATGGTCTTGATGAGACAGTCGGACCTGCAGCCAAGCGGATGGTGAAGAGCTAGGAATGGCTGAGTCAGTCAGGGGCAGCACTCTCTCTGTCCAGCCCGACATCCGGGCGGCCAGGGCACCCAGACCCTTCTCTGGACAAGCCCCTCCTCAGGCCTGGCCTGGCCTCAGTTTCTTTTCCCAGCCCAGGGGGTGCATGAGCACAGCTCAGAGCGGAAGCTGCACTGTCCCCCATCCTCCTGCTCCCACCTCCTGCCGGGTGCGCCTCACTCACATGCTGGCGTACATGCGCTGGCCATTCTGCTGGTTTTGCAGCCGAGTCTTAGCCAGATCGATAGGGAACACACAGGTGACCCCGATCAGCCCCGCGATGCCGCCATTGATGAGCTTGGCAGGCAGGCTGTAGGGGCGGAGGAGCGTCAGGACCCAGGGGTGGGGCGGTCGGGCTGGGGGATGAAAGCCAAGACCCAGTCCTAGATGGGGGTCACTCTAACCTGATCTGCTTATCAGCCATTGAACTGAGCGGGAGCCAATCCCGGCCAGGCAGTGGAGGAGGAGGAGGCGCGGACAGGGAGGAGCAGAGAGGTCAGTGGCCTTCGGCCTGTGGTGATGACTGATGGCGGGTGGGACCCGGGGGGGAGGGGACGCGCTCACCTTCAGAGGATTCCAAGGCACCTGGAAGAAAGCAGGCCCGAGTGGGTGGTGGGCCCACAGCCCTCTCCTCCCACCTTCCGCCTCGCAGGGGTCTGGAACCCCTTACCCTCCACCCAGGTTGACCCAGGGCTAAACCAAGAAGGAAGGGGGAGTCCCCCATCCCCAGGGCCACCTGGTTTCCCCTCAGTGCCCTCCCCAGGGCGTCCTTTCAGCCCGTCTCAGGCATACTAGCTCGGCACACGCTTATGTGCAAGCTCCGGCTTTTAAAGGGCCAGACACCCTGGATTCAACTGTGTAATGGGGGTAACCAAGCCCCAGTCCTGGAGCAGAGGCAGGTGGTACCTGCTGTGGTCAGGATAGGGGTGAGGTCACCTCCATGGAGTTCCAGGTCCCCTGACCTGGGATGAGCTCACAGCGACTCCAGAGAAGCCCAATTCCACAGCAGCCCATTGGGCCTGGAGCCTGCCCCCACGCTCAACCCGTTGCCCACCCAGTTGCCCACCCTGCGCTCCACCACCCAGGGAGGATTTGGGCTCCCATGCAGACACGGAAGTCCAGGGACTGGAGCTGGATGGGGGCAGGTGTGGGCGGCCGGCGAGGCCGCAGAGATGCTGATCCCCGGAGGCTCCCAGACTGCTGTAGCCCACTGCCTACTAGCAACAGGACTGAAGACAACAGCCGCCCCTCGGCGGACACAGGCCTTAAGAGCTGAGCTGCGGGACTTGCCGGAGTCCTGGGCCCTCCATGTGTCTCCCCAGGGATCCCTCAGAGGTCAGCTGACGCCTAGGGTCACAGAGCTGTCTCACCCCACCGTCCTCAGAGGACTCGAGACCTTTACCTAGCTGGATTCCCTCTCCATGGCCCCCTCGCCCCTGGCGCACCCCCGACGCACAGGGTCCTGCTCACCCCTGGGTGCTCAGAATCGCTTCTCCACCGCTTCAGCGCTAGCTCGCCAAGGAGGCAGAGAGGCCGGCCAGGGAGGAGGCGAAGAGCGGCAGGGATTGGCTGAAGGGTGGGGTGGGGCGGGCCTTGGGGGTGCTACTTTCTCTTTCACTTTGGGCTGGTCACTAATCCCTGCTCTTTCCCAAGAGGGAAGAGAAGTGGTGAGACTGTTTTCTGGGCCAGGCCAGAACTAGAGTCAGGGATGGGGGTTCTAACTCAGGCTGGCCTAGGAGACCAGGTCGCCCACCCACAAGGACCTCAGTGGGTTCCTGTCTGCAGCTGTGGGCAGAGCCCAGATGTTTAGTGCTCTAGCACCCCAGAGATGGGGCACCCACAGGTACCATGTGGACGTAAGTCGGTACCCTCTGGGCTGTGGAACCTGGCTGTCTGCAGGAACCCTGATGCTGAGACTTAAGGAGGCCCATGTCCTCTGGAAAGGGCAGGGCTCAAAGGCACCTACAGGCCTCCTCACCTGGCAGGTCCGGAGGGCGTGGGGCAGCCCGCCAGGTGTCCTCTGCCCTCTGCCCCTCCTCGCCCAGGGCCACAGTGGAGACCAGTCCCGCTGGCCCTGGTATGTGGTAAAGGGCCTGACTTGTGAAGTGTGGCCTGTTTTTTCCCTCTCTACACCGTAGGTGTAAACTGCCTGCAGCGCTCTCCTGTGTCTCCTCCCTAGGGTCCTCATCCCTGCGGGTCCTGCGCTTGGAAACAGCAAGCCTACTCTATCTCCACAGGCACCCCTTCCTCCCCGGACCCCACCTCCCTTCACTAGCTATGGTTAGGCCACATGGATGCTGCTTGGAGGAGGTGCAGTGCCTGGAAGTCAGACCATCTGAAGAGGGGAAAGAGCCCCCTGCATCCCACAGCTCAGGCTAGGACACTGGGGAGGGCACTTGCTGAGGGGCAAGGGTTGTCTGAACAAGTGGCAAGGGGACCCTCTGGATTTGTGCATGGGGTGTGTGTGTATGTGTGTATATGTGTGTGTGGTGTGTGTGTGTATGTTGGGTGTGTGTGTAGGGGGTGTGAGTATATGTAGGGTGTGTGTATATGTATATATGTGTGTGTTGTGTGAGGGTGTGTGTGTATGTGTGCATATGTGTGTGTGCATGGGGTGTGTGTATGTGTATATATGTGTGTGTGGTGTGTGAGGGTGTGTGTGTGTATATGTGTGTGTGTGCATATGTGTGTACGTGTGTGTGGTGTGTGAGGGTGTGTGTGTATATGTGTGTGTGTGCGCATATGTGTGTATATGTGTGTGTGGTGTGTGTGTATGTGGGGTGTGTGTGTATATGTATATATGTGTGTGTGGTCTGTGAGGTGTGTGGGGTGTGTGTGTGAGGTGTGCACGTATGTGGGGGATGTGCATGTGTGTATGTGTATATGTGTGTGTGAGGTTACCATGTGTGAGGGTGTGTGTGCATGTGTATGTGTGGGGGTGCACATGTGAATGTATAAGCCTGTGTGTGTGCGTGTGCGCGCGTGCCCAAGGGTGCGCTCAAGTACACACATGGCCACTCTCCTCTTCTGTCTTTACCCCACCAGTTTGAGACAGCTGTCAAAGGCCTTCCCCAGCACCCTCCATGTTACCATAGAAACCTGACTGTCCAGCTCAGCTCCTGGGGCCCAGGGCTGTGTTTCACCCACCAGCCTTCCTGGCGGAGAGCTAAGGCCACAGGCAGCCCGCGAGCACAAGAGGCTGCTCACGGAACCCTACAGTTTCTGCATCTCCGAGGACGAAACTGCCGAGTCCTCTTACCTTGAAAGAAAAGCAGCTGCGCCCCCAGCAGCTCAGGGCCATCCAATAACCTCCTACCCCTTGGGCTTGGCCAGCCGTGCCGGCCAGAAGCCTCCAGCTAGGAGGTACCCCAACCAGTCCTAAGAAGCGGAGTGGGGGGACCTCTTGCCAGAGTCCAGCCAGACCACTCCTCTTACCTCGCTCTCGGGGCTCAGCTATCGCGGCCAGGCGACCGGGACTCTGACACGTACGAGCTCACGCACGTCCAGCTGGTCCCACGTGTGCGCCCCCTCAACCCAGCCTCTGCGACCGCTGGAGCCCCAGCTTCCACACCGCTGGGACACGTGTGCGCGGGGAGCGCGCCCGGCACCGCCAGGCCCGCCCGGCCTCCTACCCCGGCCTCCAACCCCCGAGCAGTGGATCTAAGCATCCGCCGCTCCAGGCCCCACTGGAGCCGCGTGGTCGGAGCAGCTGCCCCTCCCCCTGGCCGCTGTGCCGCCCTTTGCTCCCGGCAGCCCTGCCAGACTGGGGTGGGTGCCACGGGAACCGCCCGAGGACACTCACCGCTCCGCTGCCTGCCTCTGAGCGCGCGTCCCACTGCGCCGCGCGCCCGGCCTGCACCTAAGGGGGCGGCGCGTTCACTGGCGGCGCGCGCTCCGCCCCCGTCCTTCTCGCGGATTTCGGCTCCCCCTCCCGGTCAGCGCGGCCACTGCGCCGGGCCAGTCAGGTCGGTATGCCCCGCCGCTTGGCCCTGCACAAGGCTACCCCGTTGGCAAGAATGGTAACGCGGGAGATGGGGATGCGGGCGGTGCCGAGGGATGGGAGCAAGGATCTTCCTGAACTCCCGCTCATGCCTCTGTAGGGACCAGAAGCAGTTCGCTCCTGGGAGGGGGTCGTCAAGCCAGAGGGTGTCTCAGAAACAGCCTGGCAAGTGCTGATGGCAGATGCACCTTCGAATCTGGCCACAGGGAACTTTGTATCTACCTCTCTTGCACGGTTACTGTTGCAGGATCTTCCTCAAGGAAGGGGGATACAAGAGGGTCTGCCCTGGAGAGAGCTGTGAGGACTAGACCTTCCATCCCGTAGCCAGCCCTCTTCCCTTCCAATTACAAACAAAACAAGCTCTAAGGGTTACTGAAAGTTACGGGCCAGTTTTGGCTATTTAATGAGACCCTATTTTGAAAAAAATAAACAGGGGCTAGAGAGATGGCACAGGGGTTAAGCCTCTACCCTGCAAGAAGAAGGTCCTGAGTTAGAATCCCAGGTCCCAAGGAAAAAACGTCAGGCCCAAATGTCATTTCCGGTCATGGTGGGCGGAGCCTAGAAAACCCGAGGGCGAAGCAAAAAGGAGGTAGAAGCAATCTAAGATGATTCCCAAAGTCATTCCATAGGGACATACCATAGGGACATTCCATAGGGACATACAGTGTCTCTCCCTCTCTCTCTCACACACACAAATAAATAAAGTTTAAAATTCTTTAAAAGAAATGCCGGGCGAAAATGGTGGTGACCTGCAATTCCAGCCCTGGAAGGCGGAACTTGGGAAATGCCAGAGGGAAGCAATGAGGTAGAGCAATCCAGGATGATTCCTGAAGTCACCCTTGGGCCTCCACAGGTGCAAAATGCCCTTTTCCACATATATACAAATACACACACACACACACACACACACACAGGCATCTACACACATACAAAACAAGCCAACCAAGCCATGAAAAGGGAAACAGAAGAGCAAGATTGTTTATTTTATTGATACCCAAGGACTCTCTGTCCTGCGGGGCTAGGCCTGAGCAGACTCTGGGTGCTGTGAAGCCGAGGCATCCGGTGCAGAAGAGTCCTCAGGGGCCAGGCCTGTGCGCCGGATGCTGTCCTGGTACTTGTGGCGGCCAAGCTGCAGGATGGCACGCACCTCTTCCGCCACATCCCGCCGCTCACTCTGCTCCAAGGCCTGCACCAGGAGCCCCACTGCCCCTGGCTGTCCTGCCTGGCGTTCAGCCCAGGAGAAGAGCATGTGTCGGATCTGCCCATCCAGGTCGTCCCTTGCACAGGGAAGATGCAATGTTGATGTCCTCCCCAAGACCACCCACCCACCACACCTAGGGGTTCCATCTCCCCAAAAGAGGGGTCTCCTGCTCTCAGGCTGGTGGCACTCAGACCCTTCCTCTTCGGCCGGACGTGCGCTCCAGCTCGAAGTCGCCGAGGCCGCTTTCAGCCCATGAGGCAGCTGCCGCCTGGAATCGGGAGGCTCACCGGAACTCGTGCCGGATGCGCTGCAGCTCCCGGTAGGGCATGCCCAGATGCAGGGCCACAGCCGGCCAGTCGGGACCCAGGCGTGCAGCCACACTCAGCAGGTTGCTCTGGGTCAGGAAGCCCGTCTCTGCGTCACCCAGATTCAGAGGCGCCAGGCCTGGCAGCCCCCTGGCCCTGCTCTGCGGGTCCCCGGAGTCTCTGTTGGAAGAGATGAGTGAGCCCACTCCATCCTCATATCCTGGCCAGCCCCGGACGGTCCCCTCCCATCCTATGGGCCCCCAACCTCACTGGCAACTTGATGGGCAGGGTGGCCATCCACAGTTCGTCTGTACCCTTCCTTTGTCGGGCAGCCTCAGCCTCTTGGGGCACCTCCATGGGCACTGAGCCCCGATAGAAAGACACCTGAGGAGGAATTGGGTGTGGATCAGAGTTCTGGCCGCTGTCCAGACACTTGGGGGTCCTGACACACAACCTACTTGGCCTCGCACAGCCTGGGCCTCCCGGTCCAGGGCGGTGGTGACGTACACCTCCTTCACATTCTTCAGATGCGAGTAGAAGACAAAGCAGACTCTGCCATCCACACAGTCGGGACGATCTGTGATGGGGGTAGACTCAGCAGGAAGGGCTGACAGGGTGGGCCCTGGGACACACCCCCCCCCCGAGACCTACCAGCATCCACCTCGATGCCCCGCTCGAAAGCTGCAAAGAACTTCTCCCCCTCAAACATCTCCAGGGTGTCAGAGGGCTCGGGACCACGGTACCGCTCCAGCAGCCGCCGCAGGGTGGCATCTACCTGCAGGGGTACCCACAGGCTTGGAGCCCGAAGCCCCGTGCCCCCCAGCCTTCAGGTCACCCGGTCCCCACCTTGTGCCGGGGCAGGCACTGCAGGAGCACTTGCTCGGGATCTCGGCGCCTCTGTAGAGCGATGAGGTTCACGCGATGCAGCCGCAGCCGCTCCCAGGCCTTGCGTGCGAGACCCCCCACGCAGGTCTTTGTAGTGTACCAGAGCCAGTACCTGGAAGAGCTGGGTGAGGTGTGGCCAGACGGGGGGGGCGCGGGGGGCCGAAGAAGCAGCTAGGGGCACTGACCAGGAGAAGTGTGTGACCTGGAAGCGTGCATACAGGTGTGTAAGCTCCAACGCCACCTGAGAGGTGATGTCATCCCACGCGACTGTGGGAGGGGCCCTGTACATCAGGTGCAGGCGGGTGCGATCCACGCTGAAGCCTGGCGGGAAGGGAAACAGGCTGACGCCTCCCACCCTCAGTTGCAGCTCCTGCTCCCGAGCACCCATCCCTGGTCCTGTGGCATGACCGCTTCACCTGTGATGCCAGGAGGCAGGGGCAGCTGCACAGTGATTGGCTGTAGGAAGTTGGGGGGGCCACTCTGTGAGAGGCACAGCAAGGGACTAACTGAGGCCTCCGGCTCCCCAAGGAGGGCCCGCAGGTCTCGGCCAGCCATTCGCACCACCTGCACAGAAAGCTGCCTGAGTGCCCATCTGTGTGCCGGGGTACCACCTGTCCCCCTTGGTGCTGCCCTGATTGTACCTGCATGGTGACATGCCGAGGTTCCCCGGTGGCTCCAGGAGGGAAGGTGACTTTGACCCCAGGATGCCCTGAGGAAGACAGCAGCGCCCCTTCCGGTGGCACCACACAGGCATCGGACACAGGGCGTAAAACCACATGGAACCAGGAAAAGTGGGGCACCTGGCAGCGGGCCCAGAGCCGCTGGAACACATTGGGGGATGGGTAGGGGGGACAGGGTGAGGGCTTGGAGGAGAAATAATAGACTGTGGCGGGTGGGCTCCCTACAGGCAATCCCTACTAGGATTGCCTAGTGCCCCTGCTCTGGGCAATCCCACCTTTGGAGCCTCTTCCTCCAGGTGGGTCTCTAGGTCGCTCCAGTTGTTATTACTCCGTGTACGGACCACCACCTCCCGGCAGCGACGGGCCCGTGGAGGGACGAAGAGCAGCCACAGGCTCACGTCCTGACAGGTGATGGTGGTGTGAGGGCTGGTGCCAAGCCTGGGCCTCCATGCCCACGCCCTGCCCATGCCCTTCCCCTGTCCATGCCCCCCCCTGCCCATGCCAGCCATGCCTGCTGGAAGGCCACCCCATGGGGCTGCAGCTCCAGGACACTGCTAAGCAGGAAATCATGAGGACCCAGGGAGACCAGGCCAGGCTCCGGCAGCCACAGTCGGTAATGGATGGTGATAGGCGCCGTAGTAGCCCCCGCTGGGAACTGGAGGCGGACGCCACAGGCCAGGGTCACAGAGCATCCGTGGGGGGTTACGAGGAAGCTGAGTCAGGAGAGGGGTGTGAGGGCAGACACGTCAGAATCTGTACGTGGGAGCAAGATGCCCGGCGGGGGCAGAGCGACAGGACAGATAAACAGATATCCTCCCCCCCTACCTGCTCACATCTGACGTCAGGAATAGCCTGGGCATTTCTAGTTCGGGAATCTGGGGTGCACCTGCATAGGGCACCGGGGAGTGGTCAGAATGGTGATGCGCTTGTCCTCCCACAGCCAGGTGCTACCTGTGCCGAGCCTACCTGGGGGACTCGTGGGTGCTGCAGGGGCCTGACACAGGGGGTTCCCCTGCAGACGTACAAAAGGAGCGTCTAGTAGCGCATCGGGCAGATCCCAGAGCTGGTTGTCCCTCAAGTCGAGCCGAGTGAGCAGGGGGAGGGAGGCCAGGCCGGCAGGGACTGAGGTCAAGCGGTTGCTGTGCAGAATGAGGAGCTGCAGAGAGCGCAGCCCCACTGCGGGCAGGAGCTGCCTTAGAAGTGGCAGAGGGCCACTCAGGGTGGCCCAGGCATCACAACAGAACCCTCAAGCTATCAACTCCGGTCTCTACCCCACAGTGGACAGGCTACACGTGGACCCTAGAGACCAGGGAAGGAGGGGGCTACTTGAGAGCAGTGCAGGGACCTTGTGGTAAAGGAAGAGACCAGAACATTGAAGCTGGAGTGGAGGCCCGCGCAGTAGAAGAGGACACAACCCCTTGGCTGGGGACCCGAAGTCAGTGGGTGACAGCTACTCACCAAGGGAGGCTGGGAGGCTCTGCAGCTGGTTCGAGGCCAGACTGAGTTCGGCGAGGCTGCTCAGGCCTCCAATCTCAGGAGGTACAGTGTCTAGAAGGTTCTCAGAGAGGTCGAGGCACCGCAGGGCGGACAGGGCCCCCAGCCTGGTGGGCAACCTCTGTAGGTAGTTGTGTGTCACTGAAAGGAAGGTGAGCTTGGACAGGGCCCCCACAGCCTCAGGCAGCTCTGAGAGGCGGTTGTGAGACAGCAGCAGTGAGTCTAGGCTGTGCAGTTCTGTGATGCAGGCTGGCAGTGCCCGCAGGCTGTTGAAGCTCAGGTCCAGGTGAGCCAGGCAGGCCAAGTCACCCAGGCCAGCAGGCAGCGTGGTCAGGGTCCCATGCAGGCAGGCACCCAAGGCACCCCGACTTTGTCCTCCTGGAAGTGGGAGAGATGGTTGCAGCCCTGGACAGGGTGTCTGTCCAGGCGCCTGCCAGAGAAAAGGCTGAGGAGGTACAGATGCTCCTGAAAGCCCAGAGAGACAGAGACACTGGGGAGACACACACACCCATCAGCTGATGTCGGCGCTTGATCTACTCAGGGACAACCAGGGTCTGTACACAGACCTCACCAGGCAGCTTCGGGGTCCAGAGCCAGGAGCTAGAGCCTGGCCAGTCTCACTTTCTGGAGGAAGATGATGGGATAAAGACGGGAACCGGGTATAGGGCAAGAGTTCACACCTGGGGTGCAGGAAGAACAAAGCTGGGAGCCAGGCATGGGGAAGACTACTGGCTCTGTGGACCAAGAAGCAGAGGCAGAGATGGTGCAGTCAGGAGCAAGGGCTCTTACCTTTGAGGACCAGCGAGCGAAGGCGTAACAGGTTCCACGGCACCCGGGCCAGGGTGTCGTCCAGCAGTCGGGGGTCCTCGTGGGTGCTGAGCCTCAGGAACTCCACCTGCAGCAGCTGGACAGACTCCTGGACACACAGGTGCAGAAGCCGGTGACAGCCTCCAGGGTGCAAGTCCAAGTTCAGCTGGTTCCCCTCCAGGAGAAAAGGCGCCTGGGGCCCAGAATCCACAGCAGCAGGTCCTGCAGCACCGTCTGCAGCAGCCTCTACAGCAGGTCCTGCAGCACGGTCTCCAGCATCTTCTGCTGCATCCACAGCTCCTCCTGGCTCCAACTCCTCCGACGCCGAAGCCATCATCCACTGAGGGTCCTCGGGGGCCTGACATGTCCCAGCTTGCCAAGCCGACCTGTTCAGACAGGACCCCAGGAGGCTGCAGAGAGCAGGGGAGGAGTGAGCTAGGGGGAGGGGCTCCTCCTCACAGCAACAGAGGGCTGGAGGGGGTGAGCTCATGGAGCCATCTGGTCCATCTGGTCCAGGAGCTCAGGGCCGGAAAGGAGCCAGTGGAGGAAGCCTTGTGGTCACTCTGCTGCCCCAGGGCTTCATCTGTACTGGAAATAGGGTTAGGGAGCTGGGTCCCCATGATGGGAGGAGCACCAGGCGGGAGACAAGGAGACACCCCCATTCTACCATTCTATCACTACGCAGCATAACTTGGGGATGAGGAAACATGTCACAACCCCCCTCCCCGACCCCTTAGCCGTCTGGGGGTGTTCCTGGGCTTCTATGGCTGTAAGAGCGCACCCTCCACCTTCACACCCCAGTCTCCGGAAGATCCCGGAACCCTATCCCTGCGGGCGCAGCGGTACCCGCAAGCGTCAGGAGCCACAGGGAGGAAGAGAGCCGAGGAGACGCTGGGTTGTAGGGCGGGACCCCACCGTGCGATCCCTGGAGGACGACCTAGAGCCACAACTCGCAGTTCGCGCCTCGGTCCGCGGGGGAGCGGGGAGCGTTCGGCTGGCTTGAATCCGCCCAGGTCCCACCCTCTCCGCAGCAAACTTCCCGCCGTGCGCCGCGTACCTGCCGCGCGGGTCCCCGCGCCGCTCTACGCGCGCTCAGCGCCGGTTCCCGCCGGTCGGCGCGCTTCCGGGCAGGCGGCGACTCGGCTCCGCCCCCGCGGCCGGCGGGCCAGCGCGCCCCTGCGCCGAGTCCGGGTCTCGGGAGCCGCCGGGGACACCCGCGTCACGCGAGGACACTCGCACGTCAGGCTTCTCTGCGCCCCCAGACTCCCTCGGCGACGGACGGTTCCCGGCCCGAGCGCGTTCGAGGGCGGGGGCTTGGCGGGGCTGGTGACGGCCACTGCGCCACGCCGATGCTGGACGCCCAACCCCAGACCCCCTCGGGGAAGCCTGCGGGACCTTCTCTTGGGCTGCGCAGAGACCTCCAGCCTGCGGAAACTCTGCGGCCCTTCCTTTCTGAGCATCAATCTGGGCGGGTCGCCAAAGCCGCCATCAGCTTCCTGGTTCTGCCTCCTTAAATTCTGTGCGGATCTTAGAGGCGAGACGGGAAAGAGAAAAAGGACTGAGGGACGAGATGTTGCCCGTGTCCGAGCTGGAAAGCCACAGTCAACAGTTGAAGATGCGCCGCTCTTTCTATCCTCGCCAGAGCGGGGATCCGGCGTGCCCAGCGACATCTTTGCCTGTGGATGGGCAGGGTTCCTACCGGGCTTCCCAGTCTCACCGCTCCCTATTTCCAAATGCCGCCAGAGATTTTTTTTTTTAATTATTAGTATCAGAAAGACGAGAGAGAGAGAGAGAGAGAGAGAGAGAGAGAGAGAGAGAGAGAGGAGGGAAAGAGAAAGAGGGCGAGAGAAGAGAGTGAGAAAGGGAGAGAGAGAGAGAGAGGGAGAAAGAGAAAGGGAGAGAGGAAGAGAGAAAAAAGGGAGGGAGGGAAAGAGAAAGAAGGAGGGAGAGAAGCAGAGAGGGAGGGAGAGATGGTGAGAGGGGGGAGAGAGGAGGGAGAGGGAGAGAAAGGGAAAAGGGAGAGAGAGAGGAAGAGGGAGAAAGAGAGGAAGAGAGAGAGAGAGTGAGAGAATACATGTCCTACCCTGAACCCAGAGATCATCAGAGGACAGCTTTTGGAAGTTCGTTCTCTCCTTCCACATGGAATTTCAAAACTGGTTGGCTAGATCTCTGCACAGGAGTCACCCCGGGCCACCCTAGGACCGCGGTGTGATGACGGTCCTGTCAACGGGCTTGGGCGACTGAAGAAGCACAGGGTGTATGAAGCCACCCGGAACCCATACAGCAACCTTGTCTCAAGTACAGCACTCCTTAGGAGTGAGGCAGGATTAGAGCAACCATGCCGGGATGGGTCTTTAGGTCTTTGAAGGTCTCGGGAATTCCGGAAGGTCATTGCCCACCCCTTCCCACCGCTGGGTTCACCCTGAAGGAACACTCTTGCTGGGAACTGACTCCAGTGCTCCCAGAGATAAGATGGCCAACTTCCCTATGAAGGGATTGTGGAGATGAGCTCTCCACATCAAACAAACAACTTGATCCCTAGCTCTTGTGGGCTCAGAAGCAACTGGATTGGGCCTCAATGGGAGCTAACCAATGAGAAAGACCCAGTTTCCCAGGCTTGTCTAGGTGTACAAATATATTTGGCGCCCTAGCCCCTCATGGTACTCAAGGTGCCATGAGTTCCTTTTCCAGCTTCCGGCTTCTCATGAGTTCTCCAGGGCGTCCTAGCCACTCATGGCACTCCATGTCTGAAATCCATGAGTTCCAACCTTTCTCTCTCCTCTAGTAAACTCTACCTTAATCCTCTACACATGTTCTGGTTTCAGTCTTTGACTCTGGAACACAAAAACGCGTCAACATGGGGATGGTCCTTTCTTGTTCCTGCAACCATTGGGCGACCCAGATAGGACAGCCGAAAAGAGCGTTTCCCTGGGCTGGAGAGGTGGCTCAGGGGTTAAGCCTCCGCCTTGCAGGCGGAAGGTCCCGAGTTCGGATCCCAGATCCCACAGTATAGACGCCAGGCAGAAGCGGGGGCGGCCTGCGCTTCTGGTCCTGGTAGGGCGGAGCCTGTGAATCCCGGGGCAGAAGGAGGTGGAGGAGTCCATGGTGGTTCGCTAATTCGTCCGTGGTTCTACACACACATACACACACACAGACACACGCGCGCGCACACATACACACGGTTGAATAAATAATAATAATAAAAAAAAAAATTTAAAAAAAAGAGCGTTTCCCTGCATCAGGAGGGAGTGCAGTCAGGTCATTTCTCTTCAGAGGCATCCCTGGTAGACTGCCTGTGCTCCACTACCCAGCCACACACCCATGGGCACAGGAGGGGTGGGGGTGGGGGGAACGGGACAGGACACGACATTAAAGGGAATCAGTGGTTTAAAAAAAAGACAAGGTAGACTATGTTTGGGGAGGGCACTGGGCAAGCAGTGGTTGATGTTCTCAAGATACATTGTATACATGTATGAAACTGACAAAAGGGCCAGTTAGATTCGCTGTCAGCTGTTAAGGCCTCAGGTTGGAGTTCCAACCGCACAAACCCACAGGGTGGGAGGAGAGAAGTGCAGCCATGCGTGTGCCTGCCTTCTCCATTACTAAGGAGACAGTTAACATTATTCACCTTAAAATAGGGTGAAATATTTATACTACAAAGCAGGTAAACCTTGCAAACATGCTACATTCAATTCTAACCAAGAAGCAGAGAAACAATGAAAACATGCTAAATGAAAGAAATCAGACTAAATTCTGCACCATTTCTCTTCCTCCAAATACCAGCGGGAAAAGTGCAGCCCGCCATTTCCACTGGGTTTTTATGTGGGATCTGAGATTTGAACTCAGGTCCCTCTGCTTGTGAGGCAGAGACAGCTCTTCTATTACATGCTAAAGCGAACCCAGTTTTCAGCTCCAGATTGCTGCTGTCATTATCCACATTTCCACAGGAAGATGGACACACAAGGGTAGGGATGCCATTCTAATCACAAAGGGAAACCATTTAACGGTTTAAGCTAGGTGACATGCTGCGATTTTTAAATTTTATCTTGCTTTTTCACGTGCACGCGTGTGTGAGTGCACGCAAAAGACAGGACACCGGAGGGCTGCCGCTGCGGGTAAGCCCTCCCCCAGGGAGACTCGGCCAGTGCCGCACCTCCTCCGGCCAGCTGGCCAGCGTGCAGCCGTGCAAGCCCACTCTGCTGGCTGTTCCCCGGCCTTGGCAAGGAGGGCGCCTTCCCTGCAGATCCTCAAGCCCGCACGTCTCGCCCTCAGACATGAGCGTGAAGAAAGGAGGGCACAGGGCCCAGCCACTTCCTTAGGACCCTGGACTAGAGACTCCCTGAAACCAAGGGTTGAATGGGCGGGGCCTAGTGTCCACGCCACCAGGTCCGCACGGGGCACGCGGCCGGCCACTCCCAGGGGCGAGGTAACGCTGCAGGGACATTAGCAGAGTCGTCGCAGGGCTCTGCCTGGTGGGTTCGGACTCAAAGCACTGCGAGCCTGTCTCCGGCCAAGGCCGCGGTCCTTACTGGACCCAGCTAGTCGCGGGAGCCACGGGCCTGCGTGACTGCACACCGTGGGTATCCGCCACTAGAGAGCCACTCCCGAAACTGGAACACAGCTTTTCGGCCCGTGGCATCAATCTGGCCCACGTGCAGGGAGCTATGGCTAGGGCCCACGCTCACTTCCGGCGGCGCCCGCGCTCCGGTAGCGATGCATCATGGGTCTTGTAGTTCTCCAGATAACGACCAGAGCGTGGCGGCCGCGCTGCATGTTGGGAGCGGTCGCGCCGTGGGGCATGCTGGGGCGGTAAGGACTCGGGTGGCTCTTCTCGAGTCCCCGCGATCGCCGATCCGCGGATTGCAGGGACGTTCCCCACTCTGTACGAGCCTCCTGTCCGGACAGCTCTCCGTCTTTGTTGCGGCTAACGACTGACTGCAGTTGCACTTCTCGTCCGGGCCGTGCGAAGGCGCGCGTGCGTCATTCGTAGGCGCCCTCGCGCGGGGCCGTGCGCGCCCCGGGGGCTTCTGGGTAGCGGTTTACCCCCGCCTCTCGCGCCGGCGTCTTCCTTTCGCTCCCCGACGCCGCCGAGGTCGCACGCGTGAGTCCCGACCGCCACCGCCAAGTGAGTGGGTTGGCCGCTGGGGCCGCGGGGCGGCCGGGCGGGGGTCGGGGCCCCGGAGCGGGCGGCGATGGGCCGCGGGGCGCGCTGTCCCCTGCGGTCAGAGGCCTCGGTCCGCACGCGGCCGGGGACCGGGCGAGGCCGGGGGCTGACGCCGCCGCCGGCTTCTGTTCAGCATGCGCTACGTGGCCTCCTACCTGCTGGCCGCCCTCGGGGGCAACTCCTCCCCGAGCGCCAAGGACATCAAGAAGATCCTGGACAGCGTGGGCATCGAGGCGGACGACGAGCGGCTTAACAAGGTAGCCGCGCCGGCCCGGGGTTCGGTCTCCTGGGGCCTCGATGCAGCAGGGGGGCAGGCTGTGATGCCTCGGTGTTGGCCCGACCGCCCGGATCTCCTGCTGGGCTTCTCAGACAGCTGCTGCTTACGCCTCCGTACCTGGGCAGCCCTGCAGCCCCGCTCAGTGCGGGGGTGCTAGGCATGCTCTCCTTTCCCTTCGACCCTGGGTCTCAGTAGGCCGTACTTTACCTAAAACTGAACTTAGTTTTTTAACTGCTTGTTAGCTTCTCTTTTCATTGCCATGGGCAATGAAATACCTTGCCTTGTTTTTCAATGCCAAGTCTTAGGATTCTTTTTTAGAGTTTACAGTTAACCCCCCCAAGCTCACACACCCTTACAGTTTGAGAGAGGGCAGGTACACAACGTGCACTGTGGCCTGTGAATGGGCATCAGAGGGCAACTTTTAGAAGTCAGCGCTCCCACCGTCCGGGCTTCTAGGGACAGGTCTTGGGCGGCAGGTTTGAGAACAGGTACTTCACTGCGCTTGTTCACAAGCTCTGGTTCCCACTCTGGACATCCCTGTGGTTGGTGGCTAGCTACTGAGTTGGACAGGCAGGTCAGCTTAGAAGCCTCCATCTCGTGTGCTGTCTTCAGGTCAGGATTGTCACACTGCTAACTGATAGCTGTGTCTGTCTGCCCCAGGTCATCAGTGAGCTGAACGGGAAAAACATTGAAGATGTCATCGCTCAGGGTGAGTCTGTTTAGAGTAAGCGTCATTTGTCGTGGTCCATCCTAATCCCTGCCGGTCAGCTGGTGACCTGCCAGGCTTCGCTGGTGGACCACAGCACCCTAGAAGCACTGCCAGAGTTGAGCAGGACCTTTGTGGGCTTCTGTCCCTGGCACTTCTGGACACACTTGGGACCACAGTGGGGGGTGCCCTGCGGTTTCTGACTCCTCCAGTGAGTCCCAGCTCTGGGGGCCTTTGAAGCTCTGGAGTTGTTGCCCTGCTCACTTGAAGTCAGGAGTCTTGCTGAGCATGACAGGCAAAGCCAACTGGGCACATGCTCTAGTTCATGAGGTCTCCACTGTGACCAGAGATGTGGACACTGGGCAGCAGGTTCCTTGGCTGAAGGAAACATGTTTGTCTCACTTGGTAGGTGAGTGTCTTAATTCCTAGAAACCCAAGTCCTGTGTAGAAAGCCACCTTTAAGTCCCAGGTAATCCTGGGTGTGTGCAGAGTGGTATCTTGTCAGAGTGCAGGAGCCATGTTCAGGATGTCAGGACACTGGTGCAACACTTCCCTGGTCACTCCTTGCAGAAGAGCCTTCCTGGCGGTCTGCACCCCTGCTCACCCCCCCTGTTCTCCGTAGGTGTTGGCAAGCTGGCCAGCGTGCCTGCTGGTGGGGCTGTGGCTGTCTCTGCTGCTCCAGGCTCTGCAGCTCCAGCATCTGGTTCTGCCCCAGCTGCAGGTAAGGGGTTGGGGGGGGGCTGAAGCTGGAGAGTTGGTGCTACTTGTTCCCCTGGGCACCCTTGGGGCCATGCTTACTCTTCTCTCCTCTACAGCTGAGGAGAAGAAGGAGGAGAAGAAGGAGGAGTCTGAAGAGTCCGATGACGACTTGGGATTTGGCTTGTTTGATTAAACTCTCCCTGCAAATAAAACCTTTTTATTAATATCAAGTGAACTGTGAACAGTGTGCTCAGTGTGGCATTTGCGCTGTGGCCTGGGCCCTGCTTGCTCTGGTGGGTTGGTGTGGGCTCAAGTGAGGGCTGTGGCTGGGAGGGATGGAGCAGGAGGAATGGAAGAGACCACTCTGAAGAGAGTGCTGCCCAGGGAGCCAGTTGGCTACACTAGGCACACAGAGCTGCTTGGTGGCACATGATGCTTTTTTGGGTGGGCTGCTCTCCCCACAAGGACTGCCCAAGCATGTGAATCTGAGGCTTGAAATTCTGGGCTTGGTCAAGGAGAGACAGACTTCCTGGGAGCTGGTACACTGCAGTGAAAGGACTGCCTGCCTAGGGAGGAGGAAGAGGTTTGGGGAGCCTTGGCCTGCAGTGGGAAAGTCTGGAGCAGGAAATGACACTAAGGGAGTCTGGGCTGGAGATGGGTCTGAGCTGCCTTGTTTCATGCTGGTAGAGTGGGGCCTGGGCCTTGAGCTTGGGAAGCAAGGGCCTTGAGCCGGCTGGGTTGCAGCCCTGGTTACCAAGCTCTTGAAAGGTAGTGGAAACTAAAGCCATGCCTGGGGAAGGGGTGGTGGCATGAATGGAGAAGGCAAGAAGCCACAGTGGGCATTCCTGGGGCCACCTGTGTGCCTTTAGAGCACAGTCAGGAGCCAAGGCCTGGGGTCAGGAGCACTGTGTGCCAACAGTTGGATCCTGAAGGAAGGGCCTCTACCACTAGGTACTAAGCGTTCTCAAAGTAGTTAAGGGGTAGAGTTACCCAGTTCAGCCAGGATTCTGGGAAAGGCCAGCCCAGTTCTGGCTGCAGTGGCTCCCAGGGGCCTGGGGGACATGTATCCAAAGCAGCTAGCTCTCTGGTAAGGAGAGCAGAGGTCCCTTACTGTCCAGGCCTGTTCTAGAAATAGGGTGTGGCTTATACCCATGACATCCTGATGATCTTGGGTAGGACTGACCTGGGTCTGTCTTGGTCTGTTTCTCTCTCCGAGAGAGGTGCAGAAGACTTCAAAGGAGGTATTCTCCATCCGCCCTTAGGTTCTGGGGCTGAGGGTTGGACGGCAAGCAGTCCTGCCTGCCAAGCCATCTCCCTAGTGTTCATGGGTCAGATGAGGCTCATCGGGATATGCTAAGTACATGTTCCACCACCATTTAGTGCATTTGGCTTCAAATGAAGGAAGCATGTCTAGAACTCGACTTGCCTCCCAAGTGCAGGATTGCTGGTGTGGCCACATTTTTTTAATGTCTGTGTCAGGGCAGTGTGTGTGCCTGTGGAGGAATGATCCTGGATGGTTCCGTCTGTCTTTCCTTTGCCATGCTCCTCCCAGGCTGTGTCCCCCAGAGCAGCTCACCAGCCTCCCCAGTCCCCGGGGACGGCTTAGTCACTTGGATTGCTGTGGGCGCTGCTTGCCCTAGCCTTGCACCCACCAGACCATCCTGTGGGGTGTGAAAACCTGGAGCAAGGTCTAAGGACTGGTCAGCATGACTTCAGAGGAGTCCTGTCCTTAGTGCCACCTTGCTGGTTCCAGTACACCCACGGATGCTGCTCCCTCTCCCCCAGTGTGGTTTTCATTTCTTTCCCTCCCTCGCCCTGCCCGCACATGTCTCCTGGTTTCCTTCCCAACTTTGTCCTTCCCCTAGAATCACCAGAGGATCAAAATAACAGAAAACTGTCACTCTGAGAAAGGGAAGTCCTCACTTTCCTGTCCTGATTTCCGTGTCTCCGTGGGTGACAGCCAAGAGTTTTCAACATAACTGATCAGACCACCTGCCAAAAGAACTGTACTCTCTTTTCTGAGAAATTTCACAAACAAAAGTGGCTAATGGAGTGCCTCGGTTCAACCTTGTGACATGTATAAGCAAGTTCCCTTTGACCAGTGTCGTATACCCACATATCCTTCAGCTGCAAAGACTTGTGTGCTGAACCGGGCACTTGGTAGGTGGGGGTAGAAGATTCAGGAATTCAAGGCCATTCTGGGGTACATATCTCAGGACCAACCTGGTCTACCAGAGACACTGTCTTAAATAAACAGCAAATACACTCTTCAAGAATAGTTCTATGGATAAGCAAAAGGAGTACAGGACATACTTCAGTTCGCATTCAAGTGAAGTAGGTAACGCAGCCTGAGGCTTCTGTGGGGTACTGGGTAGCCTCTCCCTGCAGCCTGCACTTGACCGAGAAGTACCTCTTGTCCTCCTGCGAATTGACCGCTTCACTGGAGAACTCTTCTCCAAGGAGCTGGGTCATGGAATACAGGCCTGAGTCGGAGGACTGCGCCAGCACCGGGTTGTTTCTGCCACCAGCGACAGGCCGGGCTGAGTTGGGATGACGAGGAATAGACAGAAAAATACACGCCATCGCCCCAGTTTCTGGCCAGCCCTTGTTTAGGGTGGGGCGGAGATGAAGCTGGCTGACTCCAGATGTAAGCTAGCCTAGCCTGCCTCTCAGCGAGGAAAACATGCGGAAAAAGGGTGGGAAGCAGCGCCTCTTGGGACCTTTGGTGGGGGGCGCCAAGGGGCATGGCGGACCCACCGTCGGAGGAGCCCAGGGGCCCTTAGGGCGGGGCGCAGCTCCTCATCCAGGTGGGTGCACCCTTGTCCTCGGCTGCCGGGGGAGGGGCTGCCGCCCCCCCACGCCTCGCAGGTCCCGGGCGCTGGGCAGGCTTAGGGCCGAGCGCGGGAAGCAAAGGGTGGGGGGCGTGGAGGACTCCCGCCCGCGCAGGTGGCTCGGCCGGCAGGTGTCGCGGCGGGGCGGGGCCTCGGGGGCGCGGCCGTTCCCGGCGCGCTCCGGTTGGGCCTCGCGGCCAGGCCCCGCCCCCGCAGGCCAGGCCCCGCCCCCGCAGGCCAGGCCCCGCCCCGCCCGCACTAAAACACCTCGCCCGCCGCCTCCCGGCACAGCGTCTCCGCCTCCGCCGGCGGGGACCCTGAGTCGGAGCGCCCGGAAAGCCCGTCGGGAGCCCGGAGGCCGCGATGTTCCCCCGGGAGACCAAGTGGAACATCTCGTTCGCAGGCTGCGGCTTCCTCGGCGTCTACCACATCGGCGTGGCCTCCTGCCTGCGCGAGCACGCGCCCTTCCTGGTGGCCAACGCCACGCACATCTACGGCGCGTCGGCGGGAGCGCTCACGGCCACGGCGCTGGTCACCGGGGCCTGCCTGGGTGAGGCCGGGGGTCGCGGGCCGGGGGCGCGGCGCGGAGGACCCCTGTCCGGTCCGGGAGGGTTCTGGCTTGTTTGGTTCGGGAGTGCCCAGGACTGGGGCGGGGCCTGGCGCTCCGGGGCCGGTGGCGCTCCGGGGCCGGTGGCGCTCCGGGGCCCGTGGCGCTCCGGGGCCCGTGGCGCGTGGGCCCGGCCGGCGCCGGGGCGCGGGGCGCGGGGGCGGCGGGTGCTGCGGAACTGTGTTTTGGGAAGAGAATGAACTCGTGGGCGCGGCCGCAAGGCTCGGAGGGCCCGACAGGGTCACCGCGTCCGAAGGCTGCGGCCTAGGGCCGGGCGCTGGCGGGAGCGTTGGGTGGACCCTGGGCGCGGCCCTTCCCAGGCCCCCGGAGGCGACCCCGGCCGACGTCAAGGCCGAGGGGAGCGTGCCCTGCTCCCGGGGCGCTGCCGGCCTCGCTCCCCACCCGGCCGGTTTCGCCCACTACCAGGAGGGGCGTGTTTTGTTGTGTGGAGCTGTCAGGAGGACGGCGAGGGGCCGGGCCTCTCACGCACTTCCGGCCGCCACGCGGCACTGGTGTTTACGGCACACGGCGTCCTTCCTCCTTAGAGTCCCCGGCCCTAGGGCAGCCAAGGTGACCAGGGCGTCCTGATAGCAGAAGCCGCCCTTCCTCATCACCTACGCTGCGGGGGGAAGAGCGCCCGGAGTGCAGCTCTAGTTCTTGGGGGTTCACCCGTGGCTCAGCCCACTTGTGCAGACCCTGGATGAGTGGCATAGGGCCCGTGTCAGGACTACACCAGGTGAAAATAAGCTGTGAAAGCTGCGATCAAGAGCTTTGCCAACCCACCCCAACACTTCTCACAGGTGGTTTGGGGGCAGCTACAGTTACCCCCCTTTACCCCCTCTCAGTGTGGCAGGTGCCAACAGAGAGCCCTGGGTCCTCAGGGGTAGAACTTCTGAGCCCTCTTCTCCCTAACCGGCCACTCTGGTGGTGTTCTGGGCCAGCACCCGTGACCCCCTAAGAGGATTGTTGGGGTGTAGCTCTTGCCAGTCTGATCTTTTCTATAGACCTGTCCATTACTTTCAGTCTGGTAACTGCTGCTCTGTGACCCCTGGGTGAGCTGGCTTCAAGGGTCTGCCTGCCCGTCTGGATCAGCCAAGTAGGTGAAGGCTGAAGATGGTCAGAGTTGACCCTCTGCCCCCCCTCAGGCCACGTGCCACATCACGTCAGGCCCAGTGACTCATGGGGACAGGCAGTTGGGAAATAGCGGGCAGAGGGCAGGTCCAAGTCCCAGCTGGACAGCCCCTGCGGTCTGCCTGCCTCTGCCATTTGCCAGCCCCTGCGGTCTGCCAGCCCCAGGGTGGTGGCCTGTATTCCTCTACCCAGGGACAGGTGGCAGAGTCCCATCTGTGAGCTTGGCCCCAGCGTGTGGGCACTGGGATGACGCATGTCCACGTGCCGTGCTGTCCCAAGGGACGCAGGGTCACGTTCAGTGCACTGCCCCTGATCCGGGTCCTGTTACCCCAGGCGAAGCGGGTGCCAACATCATTGAGGTGTCCAAGGAGGCCCGGAAACGTTTTTTGGGTCCCCTGCACCCTTCCTTCAATCTGGTGAAGACCATCCGCAGCTGCCTGCTAAAGACCCTGCCTGCCGATTGCCACGAGCGTGCCAGTGGACGCCTGGGCATCTCCCTGACCCGTGTTTCTGATGGAGAGAATGTTATCATCTCTCACTTCAGCTCCAAGGATGAGCTCATCCAGGTAGGCCCTGAAGGGACGGTGTTGGAGAGAGTGGGTGAAGCGGGCAGCACCTGCTCACCCCTGTCCTCCCTGCAGGCCAACGTCTGTAGCACCTTCATCCCTGTGTACTGTGGTCTCATCCCTCCTACCCTGCAGGGCGTGGTGAGTATCCCTGCCTGCCCTGCCCGGAGCTGCTGCTCAGGCTGGGAGACAAGGTGGGGGAGAAGAAGGGCCACTAGAGCACTGCCCCCCCTCCACTGCCCCCCTCCTGCCACGGCCCCTTAGTAGGTTACCTCACTTCCCTTTACTGGAGACTCCTGTGCAAGGGGAGATGTTGGCTTCCTGTGGCTCTGGCCGACCACTGAGTTCCTAATGGCCAGTGTCTAGCGGGCAACAGACCCGAATGGAATAGCCACAGGACAGGGGGTGCCAGCACAGCTTGCGCCCCTCAGCACGTGACTGTGTCCTTACAAAGCGCTACGTGGACGGCGGCATTTCAGACAACCTGCCGCTCTATGAACTGAAGAACACCATCACGGTGTCCCCATTCTCGGGGGAGAGTGACATCTGTCCACAGGACAGCTCCACCAACATCCACGAGCTCCGGGTCACCAACACCAGCATCCAGTTCAACCTGCGCAACCTCTACCGCCTCTCCAAGGCCCTCTTCCCGCCAGAGCCCATGGTGAGCTTGCTGCTGCTCTTTCTGAGTGTGGGCAGGGATGGGGCAGTGCTGGGCTTGCCTGTCCGGATCCAAGACAGACTCTTGGTGGGGGCTGCCTAGGGACATCTCACCTGGGCTGATTGATCCATCTGCCCTCCACAGGTGCTTCGAGAGATGTGCAAACAGGGCTACCGAGATGGCCTGCGATTCCTTCGGAGGAACGGTGTGTGTGGGCACTATGCTACCACTGCTGGCGGGCAGAGCTCTTGTCCTTGATGGTCTCTCATTCCTGCCCTCCCTTCCCACAGGTCTCCTGAATCAGCCGAACCCCTTGCTGGCACTCCCTGCTGCTGTCCCCAGGGAAGAGGATTCAGAGGAGGCCACCGTGGCTGAGGAGGGTGACCACTTGCAGCCCCATGGGGGAGATCGAATTCTGGAGCACCTGCCTGCCAGACTCAATGAGGGTGCGGCATGGGGGCGGGGAGGACGCAGATGGGGCCAGGGCCTTCGGGAGAAGTTGGTCCAGCGGTTCTGGACCAGCTCCAGTGCCCTGACTGGCTGCCCCCCTCCCGCCTGCAGCCCTGCTGGAGGCCTGCGTGGAGCCCAAGGACTTGATGACCACGCTGTCGAACATGCTGCCCGTACGCCTGGCCACAGCCATGATGGTGCCCTACACGCTGCCGCTGGAGAGCGCGGTGTCCTTCACCATCCGGTGAGGGTGGGGAGGGGCTTGGGGGATCGTCCGTGAGCAATGGGTTACCCCCAGGAACCTGAGATGGAGGGTAGATGCCCAGCGTCGGGCAGAGAAGCATCATGACCAGCCGCAGCGTGTGAAGCTGAGCTTCCCGCGTCTCCCTAGCTTGCTGGAGTGGCTGCCTGACGTCCCTGAGGATATCCGGTGGATGAAGGAGCAGACGGGCAGCATCTGCCAGTATCTGGTAATGCGGGCCAAGAGGAAGCTGGGCGACCACCTGCCCTCCAGGTTTGTTGCCCTAGCTGCTGCCTCCCCTGTAACTTGTGGCCCCTGGCCTGCGCTAAGCTCTCCTTCTCGGGATGCCCCGCCGCCCACAGGCTGTCAGAGCAGGTGGAGCTACGCCGAGCCCAGTCGCTGCCCTCCGTGCCGCTGTCCTGTGCCACCTACAGCGAGGCCCTGCCCACCTGGGTGCGCAACAACCTGTCTCTGGGCGATGCCCTGGCCAAGTGGGAGGAATGCCAACGCCAGCTGCTCCTGGGTCTCTTCTGCACCAACGTGGCCTTCCCGCCGGATGCGCTGCGCATGCGCACTACCAGCCCAGTTCCCACGGACCCGGCGACCCCGCAGCACCCACCGGGCCTCCCGCCCTGCTGAGATCCACCACTCCTGCCTTTTCCGGGTCAAGCTCCAAGCTGCCCCACCGTTAGAAGTAGGGGCCCTGGGGTTGACCACAACCATGTCCCCTGCCTGTCCCTCTTCCCAGCTGTGGAGTGAGCCATGAAGCCCCACACAGCTGTAAAACGGGTTTTGCTGTGAAGCCCCTTCACTAGCCACTCACTCGCTGCTCTGGGTGGAGAGTGGTGAGAGTAACCCACCCCTCGGGCCACAACTGTGCCTTACTCGCCTCTGCCCACTTGAAAACTGCACATTTGTCTCCTCCCTTCTCCAAGTTTCTTTGCAGTGTGTGAAGTTATTTATTTTTGCCAAAGTAGATACAATAAAAGCCACAGCTCATCTTGGCCTTCCTCACTTTGGTGTGTTTCCTTTGATAGAGGCTTCTCTTAGCTAATGTCTCTACAGCTCCCCTGAGGGCCTTCCAGGATTGCTTTGGGGCCTGGAAGCTGGGAGCTAGCAGGGACTCATGTGTGTACCCCCCCTCAATTTGTCTAAGGCCTGTTGACTCAGTTCCAAGTGCCGGCAGATAAGCTTGGATTAAGACCCCTACTAGATAAAAATACTGGGTTAGAGAGATGGCTCAGAGGTTAAGACTCTACCTTCAAGGCAGGGGAGCTGAGTTCAGATGTCATATTCGATGTAAAAACACCAGAGGAAAATGGCAGGGGCCTGCGCTTTGCAATCCTAGATAGAAGCAGTCCAGGATGAGTTCCCCTGGACCTTGACACAGTGCCCCCTGATACACAGGTAAAAAAAGACCCTGAAGTGCGGGTCTGGGAGTAGCAGTGATAAGACCCTTAGCATTCACCTGTCTTTGGATTCCATTTCTACCACTGGGAAGAAAAAAATGTTTACAAAAGGTGTCACCCACACATTTGCCCAACAAGGTGACGTGGTGGGTGGAGACGGGCTGAGCAGGCTGGGTGTCCATAGAGTCTGAAGCTTCTGGAGCTGCGCGGGGGCCTGAACACATCCACAGCCCTGCACTGCTATCTGCGCTGCTGTGCTTTGGTTTCCTGGTGGGTGACACTCTGCTCCTCACTTTCCCATGCCTGCCTCCCGCCAGAAAGGAGGAAACCCTGAGGCTGGGTGGGGTGAGGTCCCAGCCCAAGGGCGCTGCTCATCATGGTTTTCTGAAACCCTGCTGGAGTGGGGGATAGGGACCAACAGTGGGGGGGAAATGGACAGATGGGATGGGCTCTGCAGCCCATTTGAGCGGAGTCTGTTGGGTGGCACCCACCTGCCCCTCCCAAAAGGTGTAAAGCTGCTGCGGTTGCAGCCCCTAGCCAACAATAACGGTTGGTCTGGTTATGGGACCTGGGACAGGAGGACCGGGCGAGCCGGCTGGGCAGGTCCCCAGTCTGGGTGCCAGCCCCCCCCATCCAGTCTCCAGTCCTGTTCCGTAGGCCAACCTGTTGTGGCTCTACTTGAGAAGCCCAAGGTCCCTCGGCACTGCAGCAGGTGGGTGACATGCTAGTCCTCTAGGTGGGCTTGGGGACTGGGGGAGGAGGACCTGGAAAGCACTTGTCTTTGCAGGAGGAGAGCTGGGCTCAGACCTCCCTGTCTGATCTGGAATCCTGTTCAGGGCTAGACCCCAAGGGAGCGAGGAGGGTGCCCACAAGGCAGTCTCTCTGCCCCTAAACTCACTCTTCTTAGCCTGGATTGTGTCAGAGTCTAAGAGGTGCTCCCCTAAAACTTAGAACAACCAAAACTGAAGGAAGGTCGAGTCTCTCCAGGTCCCCAACGGCCATCGCCTGTTTCCCTAAACTGCGGTCTTTCCCTACGCCCACATCTTGGCACCCTGTGTCTGGATCCTAGGGACAGGCAGGGGTGAGGGCTGGTCTCTGCATCCCTGTGGTCTTGATCCTGCCCTGGAAGGGTCGCAGGGAGGGGGGTGTCACAGAACGACAATGACATTGCTGCCCTCCTGTGGCTCTCTTGGGAGAGCTAGCCGCTGCAGCCACCCTGGTCCCTGCCAGTAGGACAGGAGAGGCGGGGACACGGCGGCGGGAGCAGTGGCTCTAGCGGATCCACTGGGTCCGACTCACCCGGGGTCTCTGGAACGGCAGGATCACAGAGGCTCGCACCCCTTCAGCGCTATTGGGGTCCACGCAGAGTCGGGAGGGGCCTGCGGTGCGTTTCCTGGAGGAGCGACCCGCCTGTAGCAGGTGCGGCTCGCAGGTAGGGCTTTGCTCACAGGCTTCGCGGTCGGGGTCCCAGCGCGGCGCCCCCCGTCGCACCTCGGGACTGCCGTGTGGGGGCGCCGATGGCGCTTGTGTCCGTCTGGGACGGCGGCGGGCTGCGGTGTGTGGCTACAGCGGCGGAGCCCGCGCGGCCCCAGGACCGACGTGAAGTGCTGGGGGCTCGCGGAGTTTCCCCAGGCCTCAGAGCAGCTTCCGGCTGGGACGACCTCCCGTGGGTCCCTAGAGGTGGAGTTGGGGTGGTGACCCACGGCTGGCATGACGACGACGCCCGTCCGGTCTCAAGTTCCTGGTACCTTTTGCTGGGAGAATGGAAGGGCCACTCACAAGAGCTGACAGATGCCGGCTCTGGGCCGGTGTCACCCCAGGGTGTAGCTTGGAGGAATGTGGGCTCAGTACATTGTGGGAAGGACAAATGGTTCTGATTAGGAGTGGGGCACCCCTTTAAGGCACTGAGGAGGCCCCAGGAGGTTCTTGAACGTGGAAGAGACAAGCCAGGGGGAGGAAAGCAGGAAGGGTGTGGGGAGCTCCTGACAGTCTGTCCCGTATCCGGGCAGGGACCTTGCACCCCGCACCTGCATACTTGGGTCCTGGTTGCCAGGTGGGAGGGGCTGTGGAGTTTACCTGGCCTGCCAGCTGTCAGGAGGCCAGGACATCACAGGTTTAGACCTGGGGCTAAGGACTTGGGCAGAGCTGCAGCCCTCCTCTCCAACGTGGGATTCCCCAAGTTCAGACTGTGGATAACTTCACCCACTGGGCCTTTTTGACTCTAAGCTCTTTGTCCCTGGCTGCCAGGAGTCTGCCACTCCTTTCTCCAAGGTCTTCCACAGCTACAGACATACCCCCGCCCCCCCCCTGCATTGGCCCCTTACAGGATGGCAGTCTGTCTCCATTCCCCTGGGTCTTGGGCTCCAGATGTGCTTGGTCTGGGACAGCTGCTTTGGTGTTGAGCCCGGCTCATTGCAACACAGTGATACCTAGGCCTCCCCTTCCTGCCTGCTCTATGCAAGAAAAAGCCAAGCCCCTCCGCACGTGCGTCCTTTCTCACACATACATCCATCCCTGGTTTCCTCTAATGTTCTCTTGGCTTCGCAGCCAAAACCTGCTCCCATGGATAGCCCTGGGCAGCCTGGGGCTGGAGAGAGCCAGGAGGAGCAAGAGGAAGAGGAAGGGGCCTCAGCTGGGCAGCAAGCAGAGGTGCTGCAGCAGGCGCAGGAGCTGTTTCTACTCTGTGATAAGCAGGCCAAGGGCTTCATCACCAGGCAGGACCTGCAGGTGAGTCTTCGGCTTTGAGAGCTCCGTGGCCCTGGGCCGACCTTGGCTGCTCACTGCCCTTCTTGCTGGCCAGGGTCTGCAGAGCGACCTTCCCCTCACAACGGAGCAGCTGGAGGCTGTGTTTGAAAGCCTAGACCAGGCCCACACTGGCTTCCTCACGGCCCGCGAGTTCTGCCTAGGCCTGGGTGAGCACATCCCTGCCCCCCAACCCACGGGGCTCTGAAGGCCCGTGCCTGTCACTCCCTTTCCAGGTGTCCACACGCAGGGAACCCTGTCGGATCTCCCCTAGAGGCCCTCCCCTGCAGCTTGTTGTGGTCGCCTTCCCCCGCTCTTCCCTGCCACTCGCAGGCGGGGCTGGGAGCTGTCACCTCCCAGTTCCACGCCAACAGAACCAGAACAAGGAAGAAAAACAGGAAACTGGGCCTTGAGAGGGAGCAGGATATGTTGGGGGGGCCGGCGGGTACCCACAGTCCGGGTAATCTCTCATCTCTTCTTCCTCAGGAAAGTTTGTGGGAGTGGAATCGGCTCAAGGCGCACCCCTCTTGCGGACTCTAGAGGAAACCTTTGAGTCAGGCACAGGGGGCTCTCAGGAGGAGGAGGAAGATGTTGAGACTTTCTGCTCGGCCTTGGAGCAACTGGGAGTGGCCCGGGTCTTAGGAGAGTGAGTGGGTGCCCGGCTTATCCCCTTGCTCCAGCTTCTGCCTTCCTGTTCTGTCCACCCCGCCTCTGATCTGAGTCTTCACATCTGCCTTGTCTCATCTGCATGCACAGTTCCGAGGCCCGGCCAGGTCCAGCCGTTGTCAGCTGTGACGGTCGGGCGTGATTTCCCGCAAGATTTGCATTTCAGCAGGAGGGGCAGCGCCGGGCGCTCGGCCGCGCACGTGGGCGCAGTCGCTGGTACACGGGGCAAGCGAAAACGCTCAGGGCGAGGATGTGCGGCGTCTGTCCTCTCCGCGGGCGCCTGGGGGAGTTCACTGTTGGCGGAGGGGAGACTACTCTGCTCCCTCCCGCCAGCTCGGGCCTCGGTTTCGGCTCGCCCCCTCCAGGCATTGGGCAGTGAGGGCGCTCTGGGCCCGGCTGCAGCGCGAGCGACCCGAGCTGCTGGGGTCTCTGGAAGACGTTTTGATGCGCGCGTCAGCCTGCCTGGAGGCGGCGGCCCGAGAGCGCGACGGCCTGGAGCAGGCGCTGCGGCGGTGAGGGCGGGCCTGGCAAGGTCTCGGTCCCCGCGGAGGGGCAGGGAGACGAGACTGGCAAGTGCTCACATCTGTTGCATCCCGGTTCTCCGAAGGCGGGAGAGCGAGCATGAGAGGGAGGTGCGCGGCCTTTACGAGGAGCTAGAGCAGCAGCTGCGGGAGCAGCGGCGCCGCCTACAGAGCCAGGTGGGCTCGCGGGCGCCCAGGCCCACCTGGTGGGCCTCCCTGACTCCGCCTTCCCCAGTCAGTCCATTCCCGAGGGGTCCTTCTTGCGGGGCCCGGCTGTCCCAGCTCTGCCTCCCCAGATACGCCCACCTGCGCTCGCCACTTCGCACCCCTCCCCGCCCCCTGTGCCTGCCTCCTCTGCTAGGGTTGTTCAAGTGCCGCTGTACATTCCAGAACCTTCCCTGGGAGGAGCGAAGGGGCCGTTTGGAGCTGGAGCTACTGACCCGAGAGCAGGAGCTGGAGCGCGCAGGTCTGAGGCAGCGGGAGGTGAGCGGCCAGGTTCGGCTCAAACCCCACCCCGTGGTCCCACCCCACGCCCCCGCAAAGCAGTTTCCCGCCTGCGGGGGCAGGGTCCCCTGTGCCTCGGCATCCCCTGCACCAGGCAAGCACAGAAACCTGGGGTTCTCCAGCCGATCCCTCCACGTTCCCCAGCTAGAGCAGCAGCTACAGACCCGGGCTGCTGAACAGCTGGAGGCCCAGGCGCAGCACGCTCAGCTGTGTAGGGCCTACGAGGCGCTGCGCACACAGCTGGACCGGGCGCAGGAGCAGCTCAGCAGACTGGAAGGAGAAGCACAGGGGCGCCAGGAGCGAACCCAGAGGTGCAGAGTTGCTGGGGTTGGGAGCGGGCAGAGGCCCGGGATTCGAGTGTGCAAGTGTGGGCATTTCTCGGCCCTAGCACTTGTGGGGTAGACATGAGGGCATAGCCTTATAGTGGGTTCTGGGGTATCCCGGTTCCCCCATCTGCATCACCACCTTTGCCCCACAGAGATGTGGTCACCGTCTCCAGGAATATGCAGAAAGAGAAACTCAGCCTCCTACGGCAATTGGAGCTGCTCAGGTGGGTTAGACCTAGGCCATGGAGGGAAAGGGGGCTTAAACTTGGCTTGGAGCTCCATCTATGCTGCTGGAAGTCCTCATGTCTGCCCACCATCCCTCATGCTGTGGCTCCTGACAGACAGTACTGAGAGAGGAAGGAGCCATCTTCCTTCCCTCCTTTCTTAGGGAGCTGAATATGCGGCTTCGAGATGAGAGGGATGCCTGCGAGACCAAGCTGCTGGGCAGCAACCACAGGCAGGCTCTAGCCACAGCCCACATGCCTGGGCCCATCTGCTGCTGCTGCTGTTGCTGCTGCTCCGGCAGCAGCGGCTGCGGCTGGGCTCGGCCTCCCAGACGTGGCTCTGGCCACCTTCCCAGCGCCCGGTGATCAGCCCAAAGCGACTCACTGGATCTACGTAGTGAACTGCTGCTACAAAGGGGCTAGAGGGATGCGGGGATTATCCGTCTAATACCTACGCTCTACTCAGCCATCTGCATGAAGACGACTTGAAGCAGCTGCCCCCGTGGTCGGCAGGGTCTTCCTCTCTCCGGCAAATCTTCATCATGTCCAACAAGACCCTCTCTAATAAAGTCCATTCCACACGGCGCGGTGTCCTGCTTGGTTTTGTGTGTGCTAGGAGCCGTGCAGTGTGTGTGTGTGTGTGTGTGTACAGCACGCAGGTGATGTAGGAGTTTCGCACGGGGCACGCGGCTGTTATTCTGGGTGTCTCCTGGTCAAGCTCCCTCACCAGGATCCCTCAGAGCAGAAGTTGCAGGGACTCAGATTTCAGCAGGACCCATCTCCGTAAACACAGCGGGATGCCCCGCCTCTCGATTCCCGGCTCAGCTCCCTAGTTCTGGTCCCTCCTCCTCCACCCGCTGGCGCCACTCCCGACCTTTTGCCCTCCAGATTGAGGGCTTCTCCAAGAGCCCCCGTCCTCCCTCCAGTCGTCCCGCACACAGCGCCAGAACTTCCCGGCTCCTGATCTGCCCGGACGCTACCCAGCCCTCCGCCCCGGGATGCGCGGAGCTGACCCTGCAGGTCTCGCCGTGCTTCCCGGGGCGGGGCCTGAAGGAGGACTAGCCTTGGACACCACTTTCCTCCTGGCTCTGCCTCCCACGCGCCCGTTTGGGCACAGGGGTTTGCCGGCCATCGGCGTCCCCAGGCCGCGATTCCCCGAGCCCCTGGACGCGGCCTGCCCCGGCTCTCGTCGCGGCGCCCGCCGGCTTCTGCAGCCGCGGCCCCAACGAGTAGGGACCTGCTCGGCGCGGCCGGCCGGGGCGGGGCTGCGCGTGGGGCGGGGTCGAGGGTGGGGCGTGTCCTCGCAGGCCCCGGGCCGCGCATTCTCCGGGCTCCCGCCGCCCCCGCCGCCGCCGGGCAGGGACTCCGACGCGTGGTCGGTGAGTGCGGCGGGGGGCCCGGCCGTCGAGGGGACTCAGAGCTCTGGGGGTGCTCCGCACACCGAGGGGCCCGGGGCCCGGTCGCCGGCTCCGGGGGGCGTCGGGAAGCTGCGCCCGTCGCACACGGCCGCGGACCCCTTCCGGAGCGAGAGCGACGCCGGCGGCCGGGCGGGCAGAAGCGCAGGAGGAAGAGGGGCGCCTCGGAGGTCCTCGGACAGGCCCGGCAGCCCCCGGAGCAGAAACCGTAGTCCGGAAACCCGGCTCATTGTCCCTGGACACGCTCCCCCTCCTCTCAGCCCGCAAATTCGCCCCTTGGCGGGGGGTGGGGAAGTGACCTCATCGCGGTGACGCGAGGATTCCTTACCTTCTTGCTGTGTGCCCTGCAGTCGCGTCCAGAGGGGCAGGGATCTCGAGGGCCCGGAGGAGGTCCTGGTATTCCGGCCTCCGGAGCTATTTCTGGCGGGCTGCCGCTCCCACGCCCGCCCCCTCGTGGGATTCGCATCCAGGAGGCCGTTCTGGGAAGAGGCGGCGTCAGCGCTTTGCTGGCGTCGCTGGTGTTCCGGCCCGGTTGGGGGTGTTTGACCAGAACCAGTGCTGCACCGGGTGGTGCAGGGGCTTCACAGCGGCAGGGGATCTGGGTGTTTCACGCTGCGGTGAGACCGAATGTATTGATATCCGGGCTCCAGCCCAGGGTGCACAGTCGCTGCCCAAGCTGCAGCCAGCGCTGTTTGGCACGGGAGGGAGAGTTGTGGGTCTTGAGGGCGGGGCACGTGGAGGAGGCATTTGGTCCCTCCCAGGATCAGAATGACCAGACTATCCCCTGCCCCACCCTTGGCTTAGGCCAAAATTCCGGGCTTGACTGTTCTTCCTGCCTCTAGAGTGGACCCTGGGGCTCTAGAGATCATTCCGACCCACTCTTCAGCGCCGTAGTAGTACGTGGCAGAACCGTGCCCGCGTAGACAGCCAGACCCGTGACTTGTTCCGCCCGCCTGCCTGACACAGGTGAGTTTTAGGGCTGCTGGTGGGCGGGCGGAACCCTCAGATGGGAGGTGAAAGTCCTGCCTACTGGCTGTCTGGAAACCAAGCCTCGGGCCTGGGCTGGCGTCTGGGCTTCACGCCCTTCCTAGTGCAGACGCGGGTGTGGCAGGGCAGGTGTGTGGGGAACCTTGGGCTGAGGGCTGCGCGTCCAGCTAGGCATGCAGGCTCCACCTGCTGGCACCTCTATTGTCCCTGCCGGACTTGGACTCTTACAAAGCCCCCACTAAGGGCCCAGCGAGGTGGGTCTGTGCTTCCTGCCCTTCTGCCACTTCTGGGGACAAGTCTGTGCGTGGGGGTTCCTGCCGTTCTGTAATGTGGGGCCCAGGGAATGCTGTGGGTGGTCCTCCACAGGCCTTACCCTCAAGGCCCCTGTCTCCCTCCCCTCAGCTGCCAGGAGTGAATCAGCACATGCTGGTTGGGGGTCTTCCATGACAGTTCTAATGTGGGCATCAGGGTGCCCGGCTGAAGGTCAGAGCTGGGGAGCCATGTCCAGGAAATGACTCATGTCTGGTCCCGGGGACACCGGCTCCTAGGGAAGACTGGATGGGCCTGGCTGCTGCTGCGTTCAGTCCTGTCGCTGTGGGTGTCTAGCTTTCCTCCTAGTTGGAAGACTGGGTCGGGGACCATCTGACCCATCCCTGCTTCCCCAGGCCCAGGATGGGGGAGTTCAATGAGAAGAAGGCCACGTGCGGCACTGTGTGCCTCAAGTACCTGCTGTTCACCTACAACTGCTGCTTCTGGGTGAGGGGCGTGCCTTCCCAGCCCCCTTTTATCTCAGACCCTGTTTCGTCCCCTAGCTCCCCCTTAGCTCAGACCCTGTCCCACCCCAGCCCAGTGCCCCCTTACCCTAAGGCCTCGACCTAAGCGCCTAGGATAGACGTGACTATATGTACTTCCTGCAGCTGGCCGGCCTGGCGGTCATGGCGGTGGGCATCTGGACGCTGGCCCTCAAGAGCGACTATATCAGTCTACTGGCCTCAGGCACCTACGTGGCCACAGCCTACATCTTGGTGGTGGCCGGTGCGGTTGTGATGGTGACGGGCGTCCTGGGTTGCTGTGCCACTTTTAAAGAGCGACGGAATCTGCTTCGCTTGGTGAGCGGGGCACAGGGGCACTCTGGTGGAGGGGGCTGCCACCCAGGGGTGTCTCGCTAGTCGTCTAGGATTGGTTCTGGGCCCTGAGGCGGGTCTCTGCCAGCTGGTCCTGCTGTGTCCCCCTGGAGTGGGGCATTCCCTAGCCGAGGGACACAGCAGCTCCTGGGAGCGGCAGGGGTCCGGGCAGAGCTGCCGGCACCTGCAGTCTGGAACCTTCTTGCTTGACTCCCATGGGTTGGGACTTGGCTCTGTGGTGTTCCAGCGCTAGGAACTGTCCCCTTACATGATGTTTGCTCCCCAGTACTTCATCCTGCTCCTCCTCATCTTCCTGCTGGAAATCATCGCTGGCATCCTGGCATACGTCTACTACCAGCAGGTGAGGTCTTGGGTGGGTTGTGGGTCACACAGGATGGACCCCAGGGCTCTCCTGGGGCTCATGAGGAAGGCAGGTTGTCTCGCTGCTATAGCAGCCTGTAGTGACTTGCCCAGTCCTCTGAGACCCCCTGAGCTGCTGACTCCAGCTTCCACCCTGGGCTCACCGTGGGGGACTCAGACTAGATCCACCCCTACTCCAGTTGAACACAGAGCTCAAGGAGAACCTGAAAGACACCATGATCCAGAGGTACCACCAGCCGGGCAATGAGGGCGTGACAAGTGCTGTGGACAAGCTGCAGCAAGAGGTGGGTGTCCTGGAGGGGGGCTGTGACCTTTGCCTGCCCCAGTGCAGGGGCCATGTCCTGCGGGCTCAGGCGTCCCCGCTGGGGGTCATGTCCCGGGGACTCGGGCTCACCACGTTGTCATTGCAGTTCCACTGCTGCGGCAGCAACAACTCACAGGATTGGCGGGACAGTGAGTGGATCCGCTCTGGGCAGGCGGGCAACCTCGTAGTTCCAGACAGCTGCTGCAAGACAGTGGTGCCTGGCTGTGGGCAGCGGGACCATGCCTCCAACATCTACAAGGTGGAGGTAGGTGGGCCCTGCCGCCGGGGTAGGTCCCAGGGCAGCCTGGGCCAGCAGGGTTGGGCTCAGGGAAGCCAGCGGTTCATGCATCACCTTCGACCTCCTAGGGTGGCTGCATCACCAAACTAGAAACCTTCATCCAGGAGCACCTTCGGGTCATCGGGGCCGTGGGCATTGGCATTGCCTGTGTGCAGGTGCGTACATGTGGGTGGGGCTACTCAGCCCTGCTCACATGCACTGGATGGAGGGGGCCCTCAGCCCTGTTCACATGCACTGGGTAGTGGGGGCCCTCAGCCCTGTTCACATGCACTGGGTAGTGGGGGCCCTCAGCCCTGTTCACATGCACTGGGTAGTGGGGGCCCTCAGCCCTGCTCACATACACTGGATGGAGGGGGCCCTCAGCCCTGCTCACGTGCACTGGATGGAGGGGCCCCTCAGCCCTGCTCACGTGCACTGGATGGAGGGGGGGATGATGGGGGGCCCTCAGTCCTGCTCACATGCACTGGATAGTGGGGGGGGATGATGGGGGGCCCTCAGCCCTGTTCACGTGCACTGGATGAGGGGCCCTCAGCCCTGCTCACGTGCACTGGATGGAGGGGGCCCTCAGCCCTGTTCACATGCACTGGGTAGTGGGGGCCCTCAGCCCTGTTCACATGCACTGGGTAGTGGGGGCCCTCAGCCCTGCTCACATGCACTGGATAGTGGGGGGGATAATGGGGGGCCCTCAGCCCTGCTCACATGCAGTGGATGGGAGGGGGGCCCCTCAGCCCTGCTCACATGCACTGGATGGGGGGCCCCTCAGCCCTGCTCACATGCAGTGGATGGGAGGGGGGCCCCTCAGCCCTGCTCACATGCACTGGATGGGGGGTCCCTCAGCCCTGCTCACATACACTGGATGGAGGGGGGCCCCTCAGCCCTGCTCACATGCACTGGATGGGGGGCCCCTCAGCCCTGCTCACATACACTGGATGGAGGGGGGCCCTCAGCCCTGGTCTCTACACCTGCCCCCCCCATGCACACCTGGTCCCACAGGTCTTCGGCATGATCTTCACCTGCTGCCTGTACAGGAGCCTTAAGCTGGAGCACTACTGACCGCTGCATTGGGCTGGCAGGACGCCATGCCCTGCCGTCCACGTGACCTCCGAGTACTACTGAGTTAGACTGCTGCCTGCCAGGGCAGTGGCTGTCCTCATGCCGCTTGCCCTGTGCATCACCTTGAACCTTGGCAACCCCCTCCCTGGGGTGACTTCAAGTGCCTTTAAATGCACACCATAGACCTAAGGCAGGGCTCCTCCCCCAGCCGGGGAGAGGGTTGGTGTCCAGGTCCTGCCTCTTGCCCACAGACCACTTCCTCTGGGTGGTTGTGACTTGCACTGGGTTCAGGAGAACCTGGAGGTATCCACTTCAGGGTGGTCATAGGCAGGTGGAAGCAGGACTTGCCAGATGGGGTAGGTACATGGGTTGCCCACTTGGGGAAGCCTTGAAGGAGTCCTAACTTGCCCCCCTACCTCCTGCTTCTAATGGCCCAGCCCTGGCTTTTTCCTTAACTGCTTACACCATGCAGAATGCCTGTACACCGTCTGTCTCCCTCTTGTAATGTCCTGTGGGGCAGTCATTGACTGCAGTATCCCAGATGTTCAGTTGCTCCTGCCATGTAACGGGTGCTCAATAAACGTGTATGCACAGTTTGGTCAGCTTGCTGCTAGGTAGGTGGCCCTGTCCTTAGGGTCCTACGTGACCAGAATATTAGGGTTCAAGGATGGGGACACCCAATGGCAGGGACAGAAGTGAGGTTGGTTTCTTGCAGCCAGAGGGGATCCTCCCTACCATGGCTCTGGATTGGCTGCTTGGGAGGACCTGCAAGGGGCTCCTGTGCCAGCGGTAAGGGCTGCCAGTATTCATGGGGTCTGAGGACCCACCTGGAACGCCGTGGAGCTGCCCTGGCTCTTGTCCCTAGTCAGCACGAGGTGTACAGCTGCTCTGTTGACCTCACACCCAAGGTCTTTCCCCTCTCACGCCTCAAGGGAAGGAACTAGCTGGGAGCACCTCACTGGAGCACCTCCCAGCAACACATGGATGTCGGGCGCCTGTTTGGAGGATGTAGGGCTGGGTGCTGTCCTTTTCCCTGCCACATCTTGGTCAAGAAGCAGGCTTCCCTGGGCCTAGAAGGGTTCAGATGTATCTCAGAACAGGCAGTAGATGGGTTCAGGCACCCCTGGGACCACAGCACATGCTACTCAGGTCCAGGAAAATCTGGTTCCTTAGATTGAGACAGGACTTAGGGCCTTTGCTGCAAGGAGACCAGAAACATGGGGTGATGCCAGGCGTCCCAAGCACCCTTGCACTGCCAAGAGGGATCAGTGAGTTTGGGCCCTGTCCTGAGGGTGGTGTGAGGGCTGCACTCACCCTGCCCACTCCAAGATGGGCAGGAGGAGAAGCCCTGGAGGGCCAGGGCTTGCTCTGCTGTAGGGTAAGGTGTGAACTATACTGGTGAGTGCTCGACACCAAGCTCTACTTACCATAGGCTCTGTCCCAGAGAGGGGCTGGGGCCAGAACCCCCATCCCTGAGACAGGACCCTCACAAGACACCTGTGGAGGAGACTAGTCCCGGGAGAAAGGCAGGAGCCAGGCCAGGTAATCAAGCAATGTGCAGGAACTGGATGGGTCTTGCAAACATCTTTATTGGACAATTTCTTTCAGGGTGGGAGGTACTCAGTCACAGGGCTGCAGCAGACACCACGGAGCCTGCCTCCATGCCAGCTCAGATGGTAGTGTCCACGGCCAGAAGAGCAGGAAGGTGAGGTCCCATGTCACTTCTCCAGAGGCGCGTAGTTGAGCAGCTTCTCAATCAGGTCCACGTGTGCTAGCAGCATGCGGCGGCAGCAATAGCGCTTCAGACCCAGGGCGTCCAGGGCATCCCTGCACCAAGGAGAGAGCAGTGAGGCTGGCAGTGGGCTGCACGGGCATGGACACGCATCTACCTTGGGCACTGCTGCCTGATCACACTGTGCTGTGGACAGAGGGTCTACTTAGATGGGAGCTGAGACCCCACAGCAAGTTTAGGGGAGTGGGCTACAAATGCTGGAACATTAAGATGGAGTCAGCAAGGTGGCTTAGTGGGGTGAATGAAGAAGCCTGTGTACAAACCTGGAGACCTGAGTTGGCTCCCTCAGTTCACATAGTAGGAGATAACTGTCAAGTTGCATTCTGGCTTCCACAAACATGGTCTCTCAAAATAAACATGACACCACCAAAACAAACAGAACATTCAGGTGTTTGGGGCTGATTGGGATGATCTCCCTCATGGTAAGGCTGCAGAGCCTGAGTCCCAGGTTGCAGCCCCCTAAGCTCACCTTCCAAATTTCAACCTCGGTGCCCCACACCCTCACCGGGCTTCCATGTGGCTTTTACCCGAGCTGAGAGGTTTCACTGGCTCTCAGAGTTATCAGGGTAAGTTTAGGACACTAATACGCCTCCGACAAGGGGTAGATTTCCCAGGCTCTACTGGCTGTGTGTGCAAGCGCTCAGATCTGGCTCTTTCTCACATCCAGGAGAGAGGTTGTTTCTGAAACTCATTATACAATTTTTCTCTGAAATTGAGCAAGCTTGAAAAGGGCCGGAGGGGTCATAGCTATTTTATGTTCACACAGTGCTGGCCATTACTACTGCCTACATGGCCCACCCATTTCACGTTTTTATGTATTTCGGGTAGAAGGTGAGCCCATACAGTGGTGGTGATGGGGGGAGGGAGTCACTTTAATGACTGCTGGGAAGACAGCCCGGGAGGGTATCCCAAAGCCCCGGCCTCACAGTTCCGTGAAGTACTGGATATGGGGTGGGTCCGAAAGCAGAGATCTGCTGGGGAGTGGCGGGCAGGGAGGAGACTGAGCGCTCCACTGCGAACCAAGGCGCGCATACACCGGTCCTCATGTTCACCTCCCCAATTCGCGTCGTCTTCCTACCCAGGGCTTGAAAGTGTTTCGTCATCACGGACAGGCCAGGACCCCCCTCATAACGCCGCAGATCCTCCACCCCAACCCGGGCTCCGTGGACCCACCAGGCCGGGGGTGCCCCGCCGCAGATCCTCCACCCCAACCCGGGTTCCGTGGACCCACCAGGCCGGGGGTGCCCCGCCGCAGACCCATCCCAACCCGGGCTCCGTAGACCCACCAGGCCGGGGGTGCCCCGCCGCAGACCCACCCTCCACGTCTCGCGGCCGAAAACCTTGGCCCAGGACTCGGCGCCCCGCATCCTCGACTCCCCCCTGCGTCCGCCCGCCGCGGGAATTCGGGTCTTTCCGCCCCCGCTGCAGACCTTACCCCTCGGTGTACTCGGCCTGCAGCAGCCCCAGGTAGGCTTCCCACTTGTTGCCGACGATCTTGCCGCAAGTGAAGCAGCGCACCGGGATGATCATGGTGGCGTCTGGCGCGCGGTGCCCCGGCGGCGTCAGTTCAGCAGGCCCCGCTTCGGGCGCGTCCACTATGCAGGGGTCGCTCTACCTAGAGCTCCTCCTCGGCCCACTCCTGCTAACCTGGGCTGTGATGCTGTGCGGGCTCAGCTGACTCAGGGTTCTTCCGACGCACCCACCCGAGCTCCGGGATTCCGGGCGGCGGTAGTGAAAGCAGTAGCATCAGCAGGGGGCACCCCACTGCTGTGATAGTGGTACATCCCGACGCTACGGCATCCAAGAGCAGCCAAAAGGTCTGCGGCTGCGGCGGTTCGCGTTTCTCGTGTCGGTTTGACTGACACCTGCGCAGCGGAGCGGCGGCGCCGAGGGAGGCGGCGCACACAGGTACGGCGCGTGGCGGGAAGGGGTTCCGCCGCCTCGAGGCCGCTCGGACGCGGGTCTGAAACCCGACGTCGTGCCCCGAACACGCGACACGAGCCCCGAACACCCGAGGTAGCAACAAGTGATGGCGGGGCCCAAGCTCGGGCTGCCCGAGGGGGCGCGACCGAGGCGGGGCTTCCCTTCCCGTTACTCGTTGGTGGGACCTGGCCATCCAGGGGTCGCCTTCGGAACCCCCTGGCCGCAGTGCCCAGGCAACCTGTGCCGCGGAGTTTTGGGGTGTCTTTTCCCAGCCATCGTCCCAGAACCGCACAGTGACCGTCTCCCCGACGGCGGCCTCGCGCACGCGGTCCCGGGGAGGGGGCTGGAGGCAGCTTCTTGCGGGGCGCGGGGCGCCCACACACTTGTCTTTGGTCCTAGAAGCGGGGCCTTATGCGCCTAGTCTCGACCCTCCTCCTGTACCACAATGTTTGCTCAGTCCTGGGGGTGGCTGTAGGACCTCGGGGGGGAGGTGGCCCGAGGTCTTGGGAGAATGACGGGGTGCAGGTTTGCGTGGGGGCGATCCTGAAGCCAGCACCTTCTTGCTACGTCCAGGCCGCCTCCTGGAGGCGAAGGGCACCCTGCTGCGAGAGGCTGGGAGGCTTCGCGGAGTGTGGGAGATTCGGGGTTGACGGGAAGTCCTTGGGTGGGCCCAGAACACTGTGTCTCTCGGGGCCCGTGCTGGACTTTGAGTTTTGTGGCAGGGGACAGGAATGCTGGCTCTCCCGGGTGGGACTAGCCAGAGCTCTGCCCACTTGGGGGTAGGGTCTCCGGCCACTCTAGCAGCGTTTGCCAGCCCCGTGAAGCCCCAGCAGAGTCACGAGCCGGCTGCAGGCTACTTCCCGCTCTAGTCCCCTCCCCCAACATCCTGCCCTGGCCAAGGGGTGGCAGGGCCAGTGAGTCAGGGTTAGACGTGCCCAGCCCCGAGCCTGCGGCCACCGAGGTGAGGAAGGCAGCGGGAGGATGGCGATTCTCTGCGGGCCCTTGGGATGGGGTGGGGGCCGAAAGCTTCCTGGAGGAGGGGCCTCGGCTTGTTCTGCCTCTGTCCCTGCACCGCGCACTTGTTTACTCAGGGAGAGCTGGGAGCGAAGGGGTGCCAAGTTGACATTCCTGGGATTCTGAGAGAGATCACGTGAGTCACTAGCTTTCATGCCTTGGCGGGGCGGCTGGGAGTGGGGGCTTGTGGTACCCTCTCCTTTCCTAGAGACCAGGGCTAGGGAACTCCAGACTGTCCCTGGGCACTTTGTGCTGTGGAGGTGCTGAGTTAGTTCTGTTCAGGGTCCTGACCAGGCTGAGTCCGGGGAGCCCGGGGCCTGAGGCCAGCCCCAGCTCCACCTAACCCTAACTGATGTGCAGTTCAGATGCTGGAGGGGGGCTTGCCACCTGGGCTGGACCTCCTCAGGGCACAAACTGACAGTCTTCTGTGAGGGTCAACAGTGGCCGGGAGCTGGGCTTAGGCGAATGGCCATCAGGCCTCCTGCAGGGGTGGAGGCCCAACAAAGGAGATGTGCTGGCCTGCAGTTTACAACCTCCTTGCCACAGTGCCGCCAGAGAAAGGGTCACTTCAGGGCAGGGGTCAAGGGAAAACCCAGGATTGAAGTTTTAATTGCCCAGGCTCTGGGTGTTGCCCTGGAAACCACCAGCTGCCCCCAGGTCTGGGCAACAGGGTGGATTCTGGTCTGGATCGCAGCCCTAGTTTCTCCATCTGTAAAGCTCTAGTGGGACGACGTTATTCCCTGGGAAGATCTCTTTCCCCACCATAAGGCTGGCTGTAGGGTGACCTCGGGGCTGGGCTCTAGTGGCTGCTTACAGCCCTTTCTGGCTGTCTCATGGGACAGTTGCCTGGGTGTGAATGTGTACACTCCCATCTGCTGCCTCGTGCTGTGTCAGCTGTCCAAGTGACTTCCTGGGCTGAGGGACCTTCAGCTGAAGCCAGAGTGTCTCTCACCCAAGGATTCTTTGGGCACATCCAGGCTGGGGCACTGGGCTTCCTAGAGGCATCCAGCATGGGGGAATAGTGTGCTGTGGTCACCCTGGACCTCCCCTGGATTCTGATTGACCCCTTTCTCCATCCCACATAACAGAGAAATATCTAAGGTGGAGGGCGGGGAGTTGAAGTGGAAGGTGCTAGATTTGGGATGACCAGAGGGTCCTGAGATTGGGGGCCTCTTTAGTGACTTGGGGGGGGGGCACAGCCTGATTCCTGTCCCTGAAATGGGTGAGAGGTTAGAGGTGCTTCTCCAACCTATGGGGTCCAGGTCTCTGCTTCTGAATGGAAGGCGTCAGCTTGCCTATGCCGGGAATTCCTGGTCCTCCTGCGGCCTCAGGGGTCTTGGGCGGGCACTAGGGGCCCTGCAGGGGTTGAAGCCACCGCAGGCAACACCAAGGGCCTATTTGTGTTGGCGCAGCCTCAGACATTGCAGCTGAGGACCAGGGCGAAGGAGCTGCTCTGGATCCTGGGCTAAGCAAGACGGGGCAGAAACCCAGTGAGGAGCCAGAGGCACCACACTGAGGTTGAGGGGGACTACAGGAAAGGGGTCGCCCCAGGCAGCTGTGGTCAGACTGTCTGGAGTTTGGGAAAGTCCCTTTTTGAGTGGGAGTCTGCCTCTTTCCGAGCTTGCCCAGGACTTCCCATCTGTACTCAGAGTTGAAAGTAGCCTTGTCTTGGGCTACGATGGAGATCGGTCTTTCCGTCCAGAGCCCTGTGGTTGGCAGAGGGGCCGAGTTTCAAAAAGGCATTCTCCCTCTACCCATACCACAGCCTTGCCCTGATTCCAAACTGCGATTGATCAGTTGGCACTCCACACCAGAGTGAATTCTGAACTTGGAAGCATAAGTAGGGCTGGTCCTTATGTGACTGCGTGCAAGCCTGGGGCTGATTTAGACCCGTCTCTGCCTGCTTGTCCTACAGGAGGCAGAGCCTGTTAGGTGGGAGGGTTCAGGAGTCATTGAGACAGGGTTCTGGCCACTGGACTTGATGCAGAAACCAGATTGACTCTCCTTTGCTCCAAGAACCCTTCCAGCCCCCACCCCTCCACCCCCGTCTTGGCTCCCCTTAGGGGCGAGGGCCGCAATCTGGCTTCCTAGGTCAGTGCGTCTTTCCTGCTTTCTGTGGCTGCCCCTCCTGTGCCCAGGTGCATGTGCTGTACACGTCTTCTTACATGCACGGCACTTCTGCAGACAGAACCCCTTGGTGCCCCCAGCCCCAAGGCCACGAGGAAGGGGGTCATGGTCACCATGGGTCTGTGGGGGTCATCAGCTGTGGGGTCTGCTGCTCATGGCTCTGTGAATTCCTAGTGTGGTTCTAGCTCTGTCCTTTCCCGGGACCCAGCCCCATGAAATAGCCCTCAGGGGGATACCTGGGTAGGGGACACAGGAAGCCCAAGCCCAAAGAGTCATTTCCTGCATTCCCAGGACTCACCCACCCTCAAGTCCAAGGACTGACTAGGACCCTGGACAGACAGACTGCCTAGTGGGTGGAGTCGGAGCTCCCCAAGGTGCCCTTTGGGGGCAGCAGTGAGGCAGGGTGCAGTGGAGGACGCAGATGCAGCCCTGTCACTCCACCCCTCGATAAGAGTGTAGCTCAGGGGGTCACCTGGCTGGTGGCCACCTTCCTTCTCCACCCTGTGTGGCCTGGCTCTGTGGACTTTCAGCAGATCCTTTCTTTCCTCATCGATTGCAGCTTCTAGGCCCGTCCTAGGGGTGGCAGGGTGGGGGTGAGGATGGACCCACCGTTGTGACCACTGTAGTAAGTATCCCTCCGAGCCAGGAGCTGGGGTACAGGGCAGGCCAGGTCTGTTAATGTCCTTCAGTCTTGTAGCTACAGATCTTAGCCACACGTTAGCGTCTGGGTCACATTTTGGGGTCCTTTTCTTTTTCTCCCCTCTCTTCCCATCTCTCTTTTTTCTCTCCCCTCTTTTTTCTATTTCTTTCCTTCCCCTCTTTTTTTGACATATATGCATGTGTGTATGAAGGCAAGACGTTGTTGACATCCAGTAGCTTCTGAATTGCTTCCTCCCTTCTTCCGTCCACCCTCCCTCCTTCCCTCCCTCCTTCTTTTCTTCCTTCCTTCCCTCCTTCCGTCCTTCCTCCCTCCCTCCCTTCCTTTTCCTTCCTTCCTTCCTTCCTTCCTTCCTTCCTTTCTTTCTTTCTTTCTTTCTTTCTTTCTTTCTTCTTTCTTTCTTTCTTTCTTTCTCCTCTCTCTTTCTCTTCTCTTCTCCCTTTCTTTTTCTCCCTTTCTCTCTCTCTCTCTCGCTTTTGGCAGGATCTTTCGGCAGCTTGCTCTGGGGATCCACCTTAGGTCCCTTTTGATCTACATCCTTTGGTAGGGGCGGAGCTTCAGATACAGGGGTGGGTCCAGTCAGGAGACATAATCTTCGGGCGATGAGCACTGTGTGCATCAAGCAGGGAACGTGGATGCTTGTTACCTCGTGTGGGGGCTGGGAGGAGGGGCGGCTCTTCTCAGGCTGACTTCTTTGCCCGGTGCAAAGTAAATTCGGGACCCCTTTGTTCTGAAGTTACGGAGAATTGCAAGATGGTGCCAGCAAACCCCGAAAACAGCCTCCGTGGCTGCACTGGCCACACACTGCGCCCCTAAGGGATCCGAGAGGGTCGGGGTTGAGTGGGTGTAGTGAACCCCATGGATCTGCACCCGACTGTCTGGGGTTCTTTGGAATCACTGTTGTGCTACTTTGGGGCTCACACCCTTATGTCAGAAAACCTGGCGGACATGGCACCCTCCCGGGCACCCCAAGCACCCACAGCCCGAGCGGGCCCCAAGTTGCCACCTACAGCTACACCCCGTTTTCCAGGTGCTTTGCGCGTCCTTGGTAGAGTGAGATCTGCTGCCTGGGGAGCGGCAAGCCCATCGGGATCGTGGGGTCTGGCGTACGGCTTTGGGGACCGGGTCCCTGGCTTCACTGCTGCCCAGCCCCCTCAAGAGCTCCCTGCCCTTGCTTGGCATCTTTTTCCAAGCCCCAGGAGGGGAGCGAGGGCGGGCGGGGGTCACTGCGATTGGTCGGTGGGGCGGGGTCCTCGTGGGGCGGGGCCGTACCGGATTGGCCGGGCGCGGGGCGCCGGGCGCGGGGCTCCGGCCGCAGGCAGGTGTCTGGCGGCCGCCGGTCGGGGCCGAGCCGCGCGCCCGCTGCCACCGCGGGGCCGGGCCGGCAGGAGCGGGACGCGAGCCCGCCGGCGGAGGGGATGGGGTGCCCCGCGGCGGCAGGCGGGGGGCGCTGACGCGGCCGCTCCTGCCGGCCCGGCCCCGGCGCCATGCGCCGCTCGAGCACCGAGGAGTCCACGTACCGGCGCAGCCCGTCGCCCGAGGCCAAGGGCTTCGCTCGCGGCAGCCCGTTCCGGCGCTGCAGCAGCCTGCACGGGCGCGCGGACGCGGGCGGCGGCTTCCTGGGCCCCAAGGCGGCTCAGGCGCGCTATGCGTCGCCCAAGGGCAACAAGTACGTGGTCTTCTACCTGGACCTGTCCTTCATCTTCCTCCTAGAGCTGAAGCGCTGCAGCATGGCGCGCGGCTGCCTCCAGAGCGTCAAGTACCTCATGTTCGTCTTCAACCTGCTCTTCTGGGTGAGTGCGGGCCGTCCCGGCGCAGATGGGCGTGTGCGCACTTGCACCCTCGCGGGTGATGGGGGGCAGAGCGCTGCGCTTCTGGGTTCGCGGTGCGAGCACCGACGCCACCCCTGTGCCCTGCGCGGCGCACGCGGGTTCCGCCCTCCGCGGCCTGCGTCCTTGCCTCGCCCCTTCCCGCCCCTCCCCTCTGGGAGACCAACCCCCAGGCCTGGTCCCCGCTGATCCTCCCGGTGCCCGCAGGAGGGCGAGGGGTGTGCGCTGCTCTCAGCGAGCGTCCCCTGGCCAGCGGCTCCGTGTGGGCAGATGGCACCTGGCTCCCTCATCCCTCAGCTTCCCAACTTTGTTTGGTGCCCTGGGGTTGCTCAGACGCCCAGTGACGTCCAGGTGGGCTTGTGAGAAGGTGAAGCAGAGAGGGTCCTCCAGTGTGGATGAGCAGTCTGCATCCCCACTCCATCGTCCGCAGCCGGTGGGCTGGGGCCGCTTCCTCGTCCGGCTGCTCTGGACCAGGCCTGGTTGAGCCCGCAGGGAGCCTGCGAAGAGGCTGGCCTGGGGGGACCCCTGATGACCGGCAGGGCCTAGGCTTCACTCGCAAGGAAGGCTTGGGGAGCCGTGCTCAAGGTCATTGTGCGCTCTGCTATCCCACTGTCCACGGTCAAGGATGGGAGCGTGTGGGGGTAACTGTGCTCCCCACTTTTCATTGTATGCAGTCCAGTTCAGGGTGTGTGGAGACCTAGGTCTACCGTCATGACTGCTTTGCTCGCAGCCTGGCTCATCGTGGGCCGGCCTTGCCGCAGGGGTGATCAGCCTTGGGTGTGGGGAGTGACCTCGGAACGAGGCTTGGGGGGGGCGGGCCCAGAGGCGGCTGTGGCCTGAGGGGCCGGTACATGTCTGTGGAGAGGGGTCAGGGGGCACTCCGTGGTCAGTGGCAACTGATGGTCAGGTCAGCACATCTCTTGGGGTAAGGACGGAGGGGGCGGCTGGAGGCGACAGTGTGGGATGTGGACATAGTCCAGGAGCTACAGAGACAGCGTGTCCAGGGAGCAGGATGGCAGGGTGGCCAGACAGGCAGCCATCAGCCCGGCAGTGGTGGCCGACAGTGAAGCTGGTGGAGGGGCAGAGGCAAGAGCAGGCGGGCTGAGTGGCTGCAGGGTGGTATTTGATCCAGTGAGGCTGAAGCCGCAGACCCTGCTCTCAGTCTCCATCTCTGACTTGGAGCCCACCTGCAGAGAGAAGGGGTGGAAGAGCCTTTGGGTGGGGTGGGGTCCACTTGGAGCTCCCCAGAGACCTCCCACCCATGCAGAACAGACACACCACACTGACAGCCCTTCGTAGGCTGGAGAACAGTCACTTCTGTTAAATCCAGTTGTACCTCCAGCCTCGGACACTGCAGCCCCTTCCTCAAGTCTCAGCACCCCTGAGGTTCCTCCCCACAGCTTCATGCCCTGTGGGGCTGGAACTCACCATATGGAGGGTCCATGAGTGGGCAGAATCCATGTGGGGGTGAGTGTCCACTCGACAGAGCCCGTGCGCTGTGAATGGAGCTCTCCTGCTGCTGCTGGCAGGCCGTGGGCGGCAAGGACAGGGCCAGAGCACCTCTTACTGGGGCTGCGACTCCTTTGCCATTGGGGTGCTAGGCTTGTGGTGAAGGCTGTGCCCTCCTCTTCCCACTCGCAGTATAAGGTGAGCAGACAGGACCCCAGCTCCCGCCTTCTTCAGATTGGCACCCACCCCTGGATCTGGGCTGGGCTGCCGTCCCTTGGCAGACAGGCCCTCGCTGGGCAGGGACACTTGGCTGTCCCTCTGCAGGTGCCAGACTGCCTTTGAGGTACATCCCAGGTGCACCGCAGCGGGTTAGGGCTGGAGCGTTCAGAGAAGGCCTTTGAACCAGGTGGGGTGGCGGCGTGTTTGGTTTTGGCTACTAGCAGTGAAGGAGCGGGGCTGAGAGGCCCTAGGACCCCGTCAGCCTCTAGACTGCATTGTCCGCTGGGCGTCTGCCAGCAAAGCTCTCCCCATAATGGGAGTTGAGGTCCCCCGGGGTTGGCGAGGCTCTTCCTGACTTCATCCTCCCTTCTTCCTCCTGGGATCTGGGCTCAAGTGCCGACCACTGCTGGGCGTCTCCTCTGGTTCCAGTGCCGCCTAGCTCCTCAGAGTGAGGGTCCTCATAGCTCTGCTGAGGCCAGGCGCTGGCCATACCAGGGCAGTCCACCTCTGGCTACGCTTCAGCCACACAGCCAGCCCCTCCTAGGCATGGACTGGCCAGGCTGAGACCCCGTCCACTCCTTCCAAGCCAGCACAAAGCAGAAGCCTTCAGCTGCTCCCTCCCAGTGCGGTCAGCACCTGTGCGGTGACCGAGGCGCGCAGGGCGATCCGTGGGTCGCATGGCTCAGGCCTCTTAAGTCCTGCACAGGTGGCCTGTGGCCACCTCCCCCTGGGTTGAGCAGTGCTGGCTCCAAGCCAGGAGAGCGCAGGGACCACCTGGCTCTGTTCCGCCTGGGCCGTTGCTGTGCGGCCTCAGCACGTGCTGTCTGTCCTGAAGGGGAGGGTCCTGTGCTCACCCTGATAGCAGAGGCTGTATAGAACCCTTGCTTGTCCTTTGCCATCAACAAACTGAGATGATGCCTGATGGGGAGTGGTCCCTGTGGCTGGCCCCGGGGCACCCCGAGCCTGGGAGGCGGCCAAGGGCTCTGTGTCCTGTTCCCTAGCAGAGTCAGGTCACCCAGGGGCAGGGAGCCATCTTTGCTGATGTTTACATTAGGGGTGTAGAAGTGCCCCAGCAGGACGCCTCAGTCCCACCTGTTCCTTGGGATATTGGGATCTTTCACCGGGCTGGGGGAGCCTGCCAGCGGGCCTCTCTGGAGCGATCATGAGAAGGGAGAACAGGAATTCCCACAAAGTCTCTTTCTTGAGACTTTGTATTCTAGTTTGACCCAAACCAGGTAGCAAAAAATGACACTGAACTCCTAATCCCCAGTGACCCTCCTCTGAGTGTTGGGTTCCCGGTGTACACCAGCACACGAGTGTATAAATGCCGGGGATGGAACACGGGGCTTCATGCGTGCCGGGCCAGCACCTGCCGCCTGAACCACATACATTCAGTCAAGTACACAAAGGGCGGCTGACATTCCAGCCAGGATGGGAAGGTTCCCGCCAATCCGATGGAAGAGGGCCTTCTGGATGCAGTCTTGGCACCTGTGGGGACCCAGCCGTCCACTTGCACAAGGATGTGGCTATCTGCCCGGCCATCTGCCATGTGGAGCTCTGTGGCTAGGGTAGGGGGCTGAAGCCTTCTGGCTCTAGTCCTGGGGACTGCCCGGATGGACACATTGGTTGGCACCTGTTCCTGTCCTGAGGCCTACCCAGGACTAAGGACGCGGGGAGAAGCCCCAGGAGTAGCCCATGGAGGCAGGTAGGGCCCTGGCCTGGCCAAGACTCCCAGCCCCGGGCTAAAGCACTCAGGGTTGGGGAGCACTGGGCTAAAGCACTCAGGGTTGGGGAGCCCCGGGCTAAAGCACTCAGGGTTGGGGAGCCCTGGGCTAAAGCACTCAGGGTTGGGGAGCACTGGGCTAAAGCACTCAGGGTTGGGGAGCCCCGGGCTAAAGCACTCAGCGTTGGGGAGTGTGGGAACAGTCTACAAATGCTATGGCAGTCACAGTGTCACAGAAGCCTTGTCACAGCCGAAAGTCAGTGTTAGCCGGGCCGAGTGGGCTGTGCCTAGGAGGTCGGCCAGAAAGCTGGGGGTTGGAAACCAGGACAGCAGGAGGCCAGTCTGGGTGGATCCCACTGCCTCTGCCTCTCCCTGCCCGGCTCTTGCTGCCTAGCCTGGGATACCCTGCAGGGAGAGAACAGACGCAGGAGGGAACCGGGCTCAGCTGCACCCCAGCTTTAATCGCAGAGACACGGTGCTCTAGGCCTGGGGCTGAGCCCCGAGCCCCGCTTCCTGTCCTCTCAGTCTATTGGACCCATTTTCTCTCACGTTTTGAAGCTGTAATTTTCCTGCCAAAATGTTTTAAAAGCTGCAGGCACAGAAACATTTTCAGAATTACAGGTGCAACTGTTGTGCCACGTGTGTATTTCATTAGCGCATCCACGCATGTGGTGCTGCCCATGAGGCGGCAGCTCCATGGGATGGTGGGCTTGGCCTGTGATGCCTCTGTGTGGTGTGGAGGAGGATTCGGGGCACTGGGAGGGTGACACTTTGGGGTGGCAACTAGCTCTTGCCAGAGGGGAATGGGTACTGTGCTGTGACTGAAGGAAATTAGATCCATCTGGGCTGGGGGCAGGGTCCTGGGGACATCCCCTTGGTACCTCCCGCCATGGCGCCAGCGCTTTGCCAGAAGTGTCCTCCCTGCGTCCTTCTGGGTTCCCTGGGGCCAGAGGCGCGCCACTTGCTCACTTCCTGCTGACCAGAGCTGTCTGCTGTCTTTCGGCTGCGGGCAGGCGATGGGTCTTAATGTGCCTTAGTATGCCGTGGTAGGCGTGAGCACTCCGCTGCAGGCGTGGGCACTCAGTGCAGGCGTGGGCACTGCGCTGCAGGTGTGGGCACTGCGCTGCAGGCGTGGGCACTCAGTGCAGGCGTGGGCACTCAGTGCAGGGAGGCCCTGCCCCATCCCCAGTTGTGTGTGGCTGCGGAGGAGGGGCCCTGGGGTCGGGCCTGTGGGTCGGGTCTCCTGAGGCCTCTTTGCTACCTCCACCCTCATCTTGTCCAGGGTGGGCCTGGTTGGGGTTCAGATTGGGCTTCTGACCTACTCCAAGGTAGCAAGCAGGACAATAGTTTTGCACGGCAGTGTAGGTGCTCTTCTCTTTGGGTCCCAGAAAACCCCATGATGTTTGGGAAAGCCAGAGGCCATGGGAATAGCCCATGGAGGTAGGTGGGCTCTGGCCATGGCCTGGACAAGCTTCTGAGTCCCAGCAAGGTGCGAGGCTTCACCTGTGGTCAGGTGCTCGGCGACGTCTCCTGGCCAGCCTCTCCTCTGCTCCATTGCAGGGAGCCTCCCCTAGGTTGATGCAGAAGTACCCGGTGGTGGTGCCCAGCACCCCCATTTGCCTCAGCTGGTCAGCATCATGGACAGTGCTACCCTTTGGCCACCCTTGGTGTGATGGGGCTCCTTTCCATTATAAGGGGGGCATCTCTGTAGAGTGACTCACTCCTAGCCCACCCTGGGGCTGTGAGGACTTGACTCCTAAGTAGGTATCAGTGCCACCCTGGGCATATGCATACCTCCTGGCCAGGTTCCCGAGCTTTCTCCAGCATTAGGGCTCTGCGCAGGCAGTCTTCCTTGGCCCCTTGATTCCTACCAGCCCTGTGCCAGCCTTTCTAGGAACCAGCCAGGCCCCAGGACCTGTAGTCAGAGCCAGGGCACGTCACCCAGCGTAAGGTGCCTCAGTCTGGTGCTCAGCACGGGTACTAGATTGTCTATTTCCTTCTTCGCTGTGCTTGGTTGTAGCATCTGATCTGCCATTTGGAGGGTCTCAATAGGCAAGAGGATCTCCCTAGGCTGGGGCTCCCCAGGGCAGACCTGAGCCCCAGCATCCAGGTCTGTCTGCTCTAACATTAGGTGGGAGTCCTGGGACACGCACAGGGCTGGCTGGCTGGGCATGATTAGGTGCTCATAATGGTGGGGGAAAGGCTGGCCTGAGGGCAGCAGCGAGGGATGGGGTGAGACCCCAGGAACGCAGGCCCTGAGGGCATGGGGTGAGACCCCAGGAACGCAGGCCCCAAGGGCATGGGGTGAGACCTGCACTGGGCCAGGAGCTTATCTCCCACCTACTGGGTCCTCAGCCTGGGCTGATGGTGGTGTGAGGTGTGTGATCCCAGAAGCCCCCAGCAACCCCTGCTCCCCCCATCGCTTAGCTGACGTGTGAGCAGGGAGGGGGTCCAGTTTGCAAATGGGGATGGGCAGCATGTCTCCGCCACAGGCCTCCTGGGGCAGGTCCTGAGCCTGTAGCCTGATTGAGCCCAGTGTCCCACAGAGTCCAGACCCCTGGACCTGGACTAGGGAAGGGGGATGGGGGAAGCAGGGCCCCTGCCGCCACCTGGCCTGTCCTCCCAGTGCTGGGCTTTCCCTGTGGCGCTGGCGTCTGGTTGGCTGCCACACACAAGGAACTGTGCCCCACTGCCCCTATTCTTCCTGTCAGACTCAGTTTCCCTGGCTGCCAGGCTTAGGGGGCTGTGTAGGAGGCCCTGCAGGGTCTGGCTCAGATGACGCCCTGGGGCGTGGGTGGGGTCTCTGCTGTGTCACATCCAGTCCCATGTAGGTCTCATTTCCCCAGGGGCTATCAGCACCGATGGATGTTCCCTCTTGCCTGGTTCAGGACCCCCACCCCCACCCCCGAATCAGTGACTCACAGCTTAGATCTCAGTAGAGCCACAGCCCTGCATGGGCAGCCCTGTACCCCAAGACTGGATGTTCCAGTCGACGCTGTACTGAGTGCGCTCAGGCAACCCGTGCCTTTCTAGAGTGCTTCCTCTTCTTAAAATTTATTTTTGTTAAGATGTGCAAGGTAGAACTTGGGAGGGGACAGTGATCTGGGGTTCCCCGCTCAGGACACTAGAATTTGGGGGTGTGGGCTCCAGGAGGTGTGGGACCCTGTGGGCAGCATGGGAGGGAGGACACTCTAGGGTCAGAAGAGACCCAGCCCCTTCTGCTTCAGGAACAGGTGGGTTTGCTGCAGGGGGCCATCTTGTCACTGTCTCTGGTGGTCCCCCAAGCTGATAACATCAATCTGGGCTTTGGATGGACTCTGGCGGTCCCCTTACCCTTACCTTCTCCCTCTCCCCCGCTTCTGCCGTGGTTCCAGCTGGGCGGCTGTGGCGTCCTGGGTGTCGGCATCTGGCTGGCCGCCACCCAGGGCAACTTCGCTACACTGTCCTCGTCCTTCCCGTCCCTGTCGGCCGCCAACCTCCTCATCGTCACGGGCACCTTCATCATGGCCATCGGCTTTGTGGGCTGCATCGGGGCGCTCAAGGAGAACAAGTGCCTGCTGCTCACCGTGAGTGTGCCTGGGAGTGTAGACAGTGCCCCCCAGGACGGTGCCCCCCCCCCGAGGACGGTGTCCCCCCCAGGACGGTGCCCTCAGAGGACGGTGGCCCGAGGACGGTGGCCCTGGGAGGACTGCATCTCGTGAGCCTGGGGCCCTGTGCAGCACTGTGGCCTTGCAGGCAGGCGGCCTGAGAGGACTATTGCGAGAACACGGAGTGTGCTGGGCCTGGTGACCAAGCAGATTGCAGGCTCCAGGCCAGCTGGAGAGGGAGACAGGCTCAAAATAAAGTTTCATTTAAAAAAAAAAAAAAAAAAGACTGCTTCAGGTTTGGGTCCCAGTAACAGAAGAAAAAAACAACCAGAGCTTGCAGAGCCTGCCTTGACAGGATGTGAACCCCAGAGCTTAGGCACACCCCCCCACAGGCTGGGGCACACCCCCACCCGACCCGCTAATGCTCCTGGGCTTCCTCACAGCACCATTTGGTCCCAGGATGTTAGGGAGGCCTCTGCAGTGTAGAAAGCTAATCACAGTGCAGGAAGGAGAAGGTCCTGGGGCCGCAGAGGCCCCCAGCAGTCTGGAGGGTCCAAGTCCAAAGGCCAGGAATAGCTACTGGGTGGGAGGCGGCCACACACACCACTCAGGACAGGCTTGCTCAGGCCCTCAATCCCTGCAGAGCCGAGCTGTTCGTCTACCCCCGGCGGGGGTGCAGAATGCGCGCAGCCCCGGGACAGCAGACGGGATCCACGCTAGAGGTCCTAAGTGCAGGGCTGGAGCTGCAGAGCACCTTGCATGTGCGAAGGCCTCGCTCGGCTCAACCTCAGAACATCCCACTTGCAGGTGGCGGCCAGGGGCCTGCAGAATGAGGAGAGGTGCCCACTGAGGATGGGGTTGGAGCCCAGGCTACTGGGGCTCTCACTTAGGCTAGGCGGGATGCCCTGGTCTGGCCCTGGTTCTATGGGGAGGTGGCCCCTCGGTGAGTGGTACAGGGCAGCCGGCTCGGCCCAGCCTGACTTGGCCCAGCCCCGTGCTCCCCACAGTTCTTCGTGCTGTTGCTGCTGGTGTTCCTGCTGGAAGCCACCATCACCGTGCTCTTCTTGGCCTACAGCGACAAGGTATGTTGCCCCATGTGGGCAGCACGGAGGACCTGGAGGCCTCCTACACATGGCTCATAGCCTGGACCTGTTCACGGCTGCCAGAGACCTGGGTGATCGCATTGGGAGTGGCGTGGTAGTGCCCTAGAGTGCTTGGCCAGGCTGCCCAGAACTCTAGTGAGCACAGCAGGACCCACTGACATGTTCTGAGACCCCGAGTTGTAGCCAGTGTGGTGTGCCTAGTTCCCGTGTCTCCACCTTCTCTATGTGGAGCACTTCTTGACCCTGGCCTCCTGCAGGCTTCTTGCCCGGCCCTGGCGTCAGCCTCTCGCGGGTCCTGGGTCCTACTAAGGGCAGGTCCTGGGTCCTACTAAGGGCAGGTCCTGGAGATCTGGGAACACCCTGGTGCAGTGGGGTGGTTGGTGGGCATGGCTATCTGGCTGCCTCTCATGGTTGCAAGGTACAGACAAGGATGACTGTCTTTCTGCAGCCTACAGGGTGGGGGCGGCATTTGTACATCTGGAGCTTCTGAGAGGCCTCAGTAGGATGGGGTGGCAGGGCAGAGACAAACCCCAGGAGACAGGAGAGAGACGGGGGGGGGAAGTGGGCATGGACTTGGGTGGGGGAGCTCGGACCTGGACTAGAGCTAGAGGGTACCCCTGTTCATTCATTCCTCTCATCCCCAGATCGACAGATACGCCCAGCAGGACCTAAAGAAGGGCCTGCATCTATATGGCACGCAGGGCAATGTGGGTCTCACCAACGCCTGGAGTATCATCCAGACTGATGTGAGGCTCCAGCAGTGTGGGGGACGGGGTGGGGGGATGGGGGGGCTGCCTCTCCAGCCCAGCCCTCTGCCCCTCCCCTAGTTCCGATGCTGCGGAGTCTCCAACTACACCGATTGGTTTGAGGTGTACAATGCCACTCGCGTACCTGATTCCTGCTGTCTGGAGTTCAGTGACAACTGTGGGTTGCATGCACCAGGTACCTGGTGGAAGGCGGTAAGTATTACCTCCTGGGGGTACAGGATGGGACCCAGTGGGGACACCTCAGTTGACCTTTGCTGTCCCGTAGCCCTGCTATGAGACGGTGAAGGCCTGGCTCCAGGAGAACCTGCTGGCCGTGGGGATCTTTGGACTGTGCACAGCGCTGGTGCAGGTGTGTGGGGCCAGGCAGGGCGGGGGCAAGCACGGGCTTTGCTTACAGGAGCCTGTATCTAGGTGGGGTGGAAATAATCCAGGATGTCCTGCACAGGTTCAGTAGAAGGTGACTGTGGGTGCTCCAGGGACAGGCATGCCCAGTGCAACTAATGCAGAACTTGCCATCACCATGGGTTCTGCAATCCCGGCTGGCAGCCATTAGTGGTTGGTGGTCATGGGAGTGCCCAGTGCAGGATGAGGGTGCCCTCGAGGGCCCAGAGCCCCCATACAAGTTTTGAGGGCCAGCACCGTGGCATTCCAGGCCAAGCTGGTCGGACCCACAGGATCACCTCACTTCCCCTGGGACATAGGCACACTCGCAGGCCACATCCAGGACAAGTGGTCACAGCCGGGCAGGGTGGACAGGGTGTGGCCCCAGGCACAGAACACAGCTGCTCTGGGGAGGGGTCACAGTGCAGGCCCCTTCTGGCCAGGCCGAGCCCATGGGCAGCTGTGTGTGATCCCTGTTTCCGCAGATCCTGGGCCTCACCTTCGCTATGACCATGTACTGCCAGGTGACGAAGGCAGACACCTACTGCGCATAGGTGCACAACCTCCACTTCTCTGCCAAAGGATCCCGCCACGGGGAGACAGCCAAACCTTCCTCCACTGCAGGAGTTGGTGCTCTGCTGGGTGCCAGCAAGAGCTGATGCCCAAAACACCCAGGACCCACCTGTCTGCAAGTCTCAGCACCGCCAGTCTGTTGGGGCTGGGGCACTGGGCACAGCACTCAAGACTGGGGGCAGAGGGAACTTTGACATTTTTTATATCCACGCATCTCCAGTGTTCACATCGATGGGATCCCCAGTCTCCTGGGGACACTGAGTGGGGGGCTGGTCTAGCTTTTCAAGGTCCCCGCTGGTCCTCCTGTCCAGGTGGGACTGGGAACCATCATACATTCCATGGTGGGATCTGGCTCCAGGTGCGTCTCAATAAAGAAGTGAGCAGCTGGGCACAGGCTGCAGCGCACACTGTGTCCTGGGCACAGGACAGTTGCAGCCTTCAGCCTGGGAGGTCTTTCCTTAGCCCAAGGTTCAGCAAGGGCAGAGTAACATTACTGACCTGCCGAGGGCCAGAAGGGGCTGGTGCCATCCGGCCCGTTGCTGAGCCAGGCAGCTTTGCCCTTGTGTGCGTCTCAACGGACTTTGCGAGATGGTTAGAAAATCAGTTATGGTGCATCAAGCTACGTTGAAGACAGCATCCTCACACCCAGGGGATAAAGAGCAACCGTGGGTGGGGGCTTCCAGACACAGAGGTGGAGTTTGGGGGGCTCAGACTGGGTTGAACACCTCCCAGGACCCTCAGATTCCCCAAACTGCCTGCAACCTGTTGCCAGCGCTTCCCCCCTGCTGCCACTCCAACAGCTCTCACCTGGGTGGCACCGCACCGGCACTCTGGCGGCAGCTGGAGGAGAGCAGTGCTTGAACTGCCAGCTGTGGGTTGCCCTCTCCCTGCCGCCCGGTGGCTGGAGCTGAGCCTCGCAGCCCCTGCTGTCCAAACAGTGGGCCTTAAGAGGTCAGCAGCTCTGGACAAAGTGGGAGCTGCACTCTGGCGCCGTGACCTGTCCGCAGCCGCGCCTCCTGCGCTCACTGGCCCCAGGGCGACCTTTGCACCACGCTCATTGCAAGCTGTGTGTTCGGGGTGTGGCACTTGGTCACCACCTCACCACAGTGCCTGATCAGTGGCTCCGGGCCACTCGCCTTCCTCCTTGTCAGCACTTTTGCACCCCTCAACTCTACTGACCCCAAAGCAGAACCTGGAGCTGGGAGTGCAGCTTGGTGGGGGGTGGAAGGCTGCATGGCTCTGGGTTCTGTCTCCAGGACTGAGAAGAAAAGTCCCACCAGAGGGGGCTGAGTGACCACACCCTGCCCCCACTCCCATTCCCAGTAGCCCACCCAGGCTCCCACCTCCTCCCTATGTAACCCCCACAGCTCTGGTGATTCCACCTGTTACAGGGAGGGGGCAAGGCGCTGAGACCCTAGTACTTCACTTCCCCGAGCAAGAGTCGGGGTAGAGAGATGGAGGCTCACAGCCAGTTCTCAGCCAGCCAGTATAGGACCAAGCTCTGTCACGGCTCTCTGGCGCCCTGACTCCACTCCACAAACTAGAGCAGGATGCTCTGTGGACCTAGACATACCTTGTGCCCCAGCATGCTTCCTGCAGACTGGGAGGCCAAGGTGTCCCACTGTCCCCACACATGGTCCTCTGCTCTGGTCTGGCCTCACACCTGCGACCTGAGCTCCCTGCGACCCATGCTGACCTGAGTGGGTGGCCAATGACCAGTGGGGCACACTACCCAACAACTTAGTGGGAGGTGCAGCCTGTGAGTCAACTGGGTCCCCACGCCAGCACCTTCCCATTCCTATCCCTGGGTTGGGGACATGTGATCCCACCTGTAGGCCCAGCCACAATCTCAGCATGAAGAACAAATTCACAGGACAGGCTTCTAGTTAGGGTTTCTTCCGGCCTTCAAGGCTTACGGCTGGTCAATGGGTTAGGGGAATCCAGGAGCTCAGAGCACAGGCCCTGAGAACGACCAGCCAGAAAGGGGCCCAGGGACAAAGTGAGGTGGTCAGTAGTCAGCCACCCCTTGGCTCCTGGCACCGCAGAAGTTCCAGACACTTCCCAGCATTGGTCCTGTCTGTTGCTGCCTGCCAGGGTGGATGGACACACCCCGCCCCTTGGGGAAGCACCTCAGTTTGTTCGCCTGTTCTGCTCAGCCCATGGAGTCTACAGGCTGTCCCTCACGATCCGTCCCGTGGACACACCTACAAGGGGCACAGTCCAGGGCTCGAGGCATGAGCCGAGCCAGTTCTTGAAGTGGTCCCACACCCTATTGCATGAAGCTCAGTGCCCAGGTCAGAACCCACCGTGGGATCTGGCGCAGGATCTGGCAGACAGGTGACTGTGGTGTGAACACAAGGTCCTTGGCTGTCCTTGTCGGGCCCGAGGGTGATGCCCGGACAGGGACGCGAGTGCAGGGCCTGTGGCTACTCCGCTCTTGCAGCCACACCCAATATCACAGTGGACAGGAGAGGCCTGAGTCCTGAGCCAGCTGTCTGTGGTGTGGGGGCCGTCTGTGGGGCAGGGGCTGTCTGTGGAGCGGAGGTTGCAGGTACTGCTTTCTTCAAGTCCAAGCAGGCAGCAGTGAGTGATGGGCAGGAGGAGCCCCAATTCTTACACAGGCCAGGGAACCCCCGTGTTGTATGGTCCCTGTGGAGGATCACTGCAGATGTGCCACGATAAGCAGAACAGAGGCCTGTATTTCACCAGTCAGTCACCACAGCCTAGAAGAGCCCAGCCTACAGCAGGTCGTAGAAGTAGTCCAGGCCCTGGCCCAGTTCCCAGATGGAGACCCCGACGCCCAGCTCCCTGGCGAGTTCTAGCCGCATCTGTAGGGACTACACGGAGAGATGTGGTCACCACCCCCCCCTCCCCACACGCCCAGAAACGTGCTGACATGGGGCCGTGGCTGGAACCAGGACCACCAGTCAGGCTCCTCCAGGCCTCTCACCTCCCCACCTGTGCAGCACCACCTACCTTCAGAGTTGGGTAGAAGACGACATGCCTCCCTCCGCGGCTCCTGTGAAGAGGTAGGGCTGTCTACTCTGCGCACTGCCCACTGCCCCAGACCCCTGTTGCTCCCACCCGCAAGGCCTCTCCCCACTTGTCACTCACCTTTTGTACTCAAAGTAGTGCTCTGCAGCCTGGCTGTCCCACACCATTCGGGGCCGGTGGTCCTTCAGTATCTGGATGTACCTGGAGAGACCAGGGGTGCACATGGTCCCCTCAGCACAGAGGAGCGAGGGATCCCTTGTCCCCAAAGGTCGTCAGAAGCTGGAGTTGTGCCTGCAAGTCCGACCCAGAGGGAACCCTGTCACCTGCCAAGTGTTCCTCGCTTGGCAGCTCCAGGGAGGCCTTGGGGAAGACCAGTAGCGCAGAGCATGCGGATTGGCTGGGGACAGCCCTGTGCCTTGGCTGCTCACAGGGCCTGCTGAAAGCAGGGCTGTCACAAGGGGTCCAGCAAAGGGGGCTCAACCGGCCTCAGACAGCCAAGTTTTCAGTCATTTTCGGTTCCCAGATTTTATACAGAGGAAGAGGGAATGGAGTATGGGGAGAACGGGGTGCAATATGGGAAGGCTGAGGTGCAGTACAAGGGAAGATATGAGTGTGGCGAAACTCAACAGGATATGTAAACACTTACCAAAACAAAAAACAGGGTTGCCTAAGAGGACTCATCCAGTGTCTGGATTTCACACAACCAACTGGGCTGAACAGGGATGGACCCGGAAAGGTGAGTCCAGGAACTGAGCCCAAATTTATAAACTCCCCTGGGCCAGCTGGGGTGGGAGATGGACTTGTGATGGGGCAGGAGAGGCACGTAGGTGGGCCTCATTTCCACCAGGTTCCCATCTGTGTGTTAGGAGGTCTGGCCACAGATAAGCTGACAGGGGAACTTGCCAGTGCCCACAGGGGAGGGGAAGGCTGGCCGGTAGCCACACTGGCTTCCAAATGCCTGGCAGGGGAATTGCAGCATGGCATGCGTGGCAGCAACAGCCTGGCCGGGAGGATCCCACACATTTCCTGGCCAGCTGGCTTTGACTTACCACAGGACTAAGTTGGTGACAGCCCCTCGCTAAGAGGCAGGGTGGAGCTGAGGACCATGGCCCATGTGGGGGAGGGGGAAGCAGAGTGATGTTCAGAAAGCACGTGAGAGGCCACGAGTGCAACAGCTCAACTGCAATGCTCAATCAGCCTGCCGTGAGTCAGCCAGCCCAGGGGCCAGCACAGGCACCCCAAGCCCGCTCCTTCTTTGAGGGGTGCCATCACTGAAGACACGGGTGAGAAGCCATCCCAGGGGATCGCTGCTCAGCAGGCCCAGATGGCCACCCAGATGGGACAGGACACCCATGGGCGGCTTGGCTCTGTCTGTGGCTGAGCAGATGGCGAGGAGGCTGAACCTCCTCTGGGGGGGCTGGAGGCCAGACAGGAGGGCAGATCGTCCTGAGGCCGCTGGGGATTCTCAGGAAAGGATCATTGTGTTCTCAAGAGTTGGCGCTCTGCTGTGCGGCTTGCCTGCGCCTCTTGCTGGGCCACAGGCACAAAGGACGGCCTCCTGGTAAGGGTGGGCAGCTAGACACAACCAGCATGTTCCCGGGACCCTCTCTACGACACGCTACCCTTGACCTGGGAGCCCAGGTGCACAGCTGGGCGTACAGCAGCCAACATGTCTACTTGTCTCACGGCAGGCAATCTCACCAGAGACACTGGGCCTCAAGAGGGACATGACCCATGACCCCAGGTAGCTTGTGCTCCTGCCTGGAAGAAATCCTGCTTGGGAAAGAAAAATCAATGGAAACCCACAGGCCAATGAGGGTCTCCAGGTCCTCGCTCTATGCACAGCCTCAGAAATGAAGAGGTGGGGAGCAGGCAAAGCAGAGCTGAGATGCCCGGCAGGGTGCAGTTCTCAGCGTACACGTACTCTGACGCTCCCCTGGAGGACTGCCGGGAGACTGCCTGGCACCGCCTCTGACTAGCAGCTCCGTGGTCAGAACACACTCCCCAGACTTCACGGAGCATGCAGGTTTGTGGGGCCAAGTGAGTTCACTGGGGCCCAGGTGTGAGGACCCCTCCCTTCCAACCAACTTCCCACAGGCTTTGATGAGGGAGCTGGTGAGACCCTCCTTCCAAGGCCCAGACCTTCTCCTGATGGGAGCGCCACACTCTAGCCTGCCCAGTGGATAGTGCAGCAAGCCACAGGTCAGACACTCGTGGCTCCCCGGAGGCAGAGACCTTGCGCCTCGCCCCTGCAGGTCCTTTCCGCACACACCGCCTCCTTGTGCCTGTGCTGTGGGTTTCAGCAGGGTCCCTTCCTGTGGAGACTGAACATGCCAAGCAGCCCAAAGCGCCACCTGGCCCAGCAGTGCCCGGGCTCTCAGAATACTGAGAGCACGAAACTGTTGAGATTGAAGGGATGGACACGAGGACCCTCAGCCCCTCGCTGGCTGTCACACAGTTCCTGGAGTAGAGGACAAGCTGTGACCTCTGTGACCTGAGGTGGATGAGGGACATGGGTCCCTCCAGAAAAGGAACTAGCACTAGCAGGAGAAGACTCCACAGGACACCCCAAAACAGGAGGTCCATCTCGGTGGTTTTAGGGAGCTGAGGTGTGGCACCACAGAGCTGGAGCATGACCACAGAGAGAAGGAACCAGAAGAGGCATAAGGAGTGAGCACAGGAGGCTGTGTCACAGGAGGGCTGAGGCCAAGTGAGCGGCAGGAGGGGCGCCCATGCAGAGGACTCCAGCAGCCCCAAAGGACCTCCTGAGTACAGTCTCCAGAGCCCCCAGGGACCGCAATGACTTAGCAGTGCATGTGGGGTGTCCCTTCTCAATGCACCAAAGAGGGGCACGTGATGCCTGGTAAGCCCTGGCACAGGAGTCGGCCGCAGTGTCAAGGTTCTGTTCGACTCTGCAGCCAAGAGGCCGTCATGGGAGTGCGTCTCCCCGGCTGGTTGGTTTTCTGGCTCTCGGGAAGCAACCCTTACTCAGCAGACATCTGTGCTGTGTTCCTGACAAGGTGGGCTGTCAGCTGCAGCCCCACCTCAGGGACTTAGCGAAGCCCCCGTTCATGATGAAGTGTGACAAGCGACTAGGTCCCTGCATCTCACCCAGCAGGACCCAGTGCAGAAAGCCCGAGTGGCTAGACAGGACTGAGGGACAGTGCCTTCCTGCCCTGGCTGGACAAACACGGAACCCCCCCCCCCGAAGACCAGGGGTGGCATGGCTATGAAGATTCATATGCTTGGGGGGGCGCCCTCCGTGAGTGACAGCCCCATGTTGGAGCCTTGGACAGAGTGGCAAAACAGTCAGGACCCGGACCCGCCTCCGTCCTGCACCCACACATCTCGCCAGCCCTTCTCAGCCGAGGGCCCTGCTCTACCTCTTCTGCAAGGCGCTTGAACTCAAGACTGACCTGAGCACCAGGACTGGACCCCAGATCCCACAACTGTGGATGACAGGAAAAACACTCCCTACGACAGCTTCGGAGCACAGTCCACACTGACACCACCACTGGAGAAACAACAGAGACGCAGTCACTGAGGACTAGTCTTGCGCTCACAGCATTCCTCCTTGGGGCAGGAACAACCAGGGTTCTGAATCCTCCACTGACGCATGTCCAGCTAAGGGCCAACCAAGTCAGTGGTGGCCTTGCCCCAACCAGAACCGAGACGGAGCGAACCTGGAGGCCCGGTGGGAATGAGTGTCAGCTCAGGATGGAGGCCTGGCTTACTGCCCCCTCCACACAGTGCTTGGGGGTCCTGCAGAGATGCAGGAAAACAGCAGCTGCACCCGGCGGCATCCAGTCTCCACCTCTGGGCACCATTCTTCATGTAAAGACCCGTAGGGAAGTAGGCGGCTCAAATAGCTTTAAGCAACTACCTGTACCAGAACAAAGACCTCAGAACACTAAACACTCAGCACCTCATGGCAAAAGCTACAATACCTAGCATCCAATCCAAGAGTAGCTAGCTCATCGGGGCTGCATGGAAGCCTCCCCCCCGACAGAAGTAACCTGTGGAAACTGACCAGAAATGGCCTAAATGTCAGGAAGGGCAGAAGAGGGCTTTGGACCATCACGACAACTGAATCCACAAAACAAAACAAAATCCAGAGAACGCCAGACTCAATGAAAGAGCTAGCTAATGGCAGTATGGGCCTGGCGAAAGAACTGCGTTCTGAAGACAGCAACAGAAAGCAACCAGAACCAGACGGAGAAGATCTCCTGAGCCAAGGGCAATTCTCTGCAGTCCCTGAAGGAGGAATGAAGATGTAACCAAACGCTTCCCAATCTGATAAAGCACAAACAAACAAAGCACCACGAGAAGAAGCCTGAGTGATCTGCGGCAGCTGGGACATGGCAGTCAGCACAGAAGCCTGCAGCGATGACAAGATCCATGCATGGGAAGACACAGGGAGAAGGCAGAAGAGACACTTAACACACTTCCAGAAACAAATTCAGCTGAGCCAGAGCCGGAGGAACAATGGAGAAGACCCCCAGGTGCAAGAAAATGGTGGGAATGGAAAAGTCGGATCCAGTCTAAGTCAGATCTAGCCAGCCACATCCAGCCTTGGTACGCAACCCCACTGTGGGACAACTCCATCTGGTGAAGGCCCCGTGGTGGGGCTGCCATGCGTGGACGGCACCCAGCAGACCCTATCGCAGACTCTACAGTCTAGAAGCCCAAGGGGATTGGACCTACTCGTCTTACTCCCCTTTTCTCAGGGGATGGCCACAGCTGAAAGGAGGCCATGAGGCCCCTGGCTCACCTGGTTCCAATGACGGGCTCGCGCGCATCCTTAGAGGCCGCGTAATCCATGCCATAGAAGTTCAGCCCCAGGAGAATTTTGCTCCGCCACTGTGACTTGGGGTCCAGGACCTGGACGCAGGCTCGAACCCAGGACAGTGGCGCATTGGGACCAGGCCTGTGGGGACACAGATGAGGTCATTAGCAGCAGTCAGGAGCTGATGTCTGACCCCGTTTGGGACTCCAGGTCAGGCCCTTGGGCCCTATTCTTCCTCTGTGCTGGGCAAAAGTTCTGCCCGAATGTATGTAGGCCAGCCTGGGCTACAGAGTAAGACCCTGTCTCCAGGGGGCTGGGAGGGAGACTGGGGAGATGGCACGGAGGATGCAAGCACAAGGACCTGAATTCAGATCCCCAGAACCCACCTGAAGGGCGCCCACAATGCCACCACTCAGGAGGAAGAGATGGGGCCCCCAGGGAAGCCAGCCGACCAGCTGGAGTCGTTCTGGGTTCAGCTGAGAACCCTGGCCTCCAAACTGAGCTCACCACATGTCAACTTCGGGCCTCTGCATGCATGTACATACACATCCCACATGCACACATGTGAAACACTCACGTACACATGAACCCCTCACACACACACACACAAAGGGCAAAACCAGAAACGACTCATCGCACCACACAAGTACCGCAGGCAAAGTGGTCCCGGCACCTTCTGCTGAGACCACAGGTGTCCGAGGGGCAAGGGGCTTACATGCACCCTCTCACTCCAGACGCTGGCATGCAGCCATCCTGTCTGGTTTCTGCTGCACCCCTTCCTGGATCTGCTTCCCATGGTTCTCTGGGAGCAAGCTGGCTGGGCTGAGTCAGATTGTGCCTAAATCACGGGTCTCAGAGGAGATGACCATCTGCCTGCAGTGAGCCATAGCACCCACCCACGGACGGACAGGAGAGTGTCCACCCGTCAGGCCTCCCACACCCCACCAGCCCCAACGTACTGCTGTGATGTGGAGTAGTCGTAGGTCATGAGGCTGAAGCCGTCCAGCACAGGGGCCAGCTGCTCAAACTCCTTGTGTGTGAACATGCCCAGCTGGTCAGTCCTATGAAGGACAGAGGCCTATGTCACGTTACCGTGTGTAAGCGCCCCCCTCAGGATACCATGTGTGAGCGTTCCCCCCCTCAGGATACCGTGTGTGAGCACTGCCCCCCTCAGGTTACCATGTGTGAGCACTGCCCCCCTCAGGATACCATGTGTGAGCGGTCCCCCCTCAGGATACCATGTGTGAGCGCTCCCCCCCTCAGGTTACCATGTGTGAGCACTGCCCCCCTCAGGTTACCATGTGTGAGCACTGCCCCCCTCAGGATACCATGTGTGAGCGTTCCCCCCTCAGGATACCATGTGTGAGCGGTCCCCCCTCAGGATACCATGTGTGAGCGTTCCCCCCCTCAGGTTACCATGTGTGAGCACTGCCCCCCTCAGGTTACCATGTGTGAGCACTGCCCCCCTCAGGTTACCATGTGTGAGCACTGCCCCCCTCAGGATACCATGTGTGAGCGGTCCCCCCTCAGGATACCATGTGTGAGCACTGCCCCCCTCAGGATACCATGTGTGAGCGCTGCCCCCCTCAGGTTACCATGTGTGAGCGTTCCCCCCCTCAGGTTACGGTGTGTGAGCGCTTCCCCCTCAGGTTACCGTGTGTGAGCACTGACCCCCTCAGTTAACATGTGTGACTGCTGCTCCCCCCTCAGGTTACCATGTGTACACTGTTGCTCCCTCACCCCTGGCCCCACTCAGAGTCAGAGAGAGTATCCTGAGAACCCCAGTCTACACCCTTCCTTCTTCTGGGGAGGTCTTGGGTCCCTTTCCTGGGGGATGACAGAGATGTCCCTTCTGTACCCAGAACTCGCCCCCCTCCAAGACTGTTCTGCAGCAGGCACACACAGACCAGGCCGGGCCAAGATCTCCTTGGGGAGCCTAGAAATGTCACCCCTTTCTACCTTTCAGGAAGAAGAGCTGTACAGAAGCTACAGCCATAATCACTCCTCTTTGGAGTGTCCACCCCAAGCCCCGCTCAGACCCTAGCGTCTGATCACAGAGCTGCTTCTCTAAGACCCTCACCTCAGGATAAAAGGGGCGCTACATGCCGAGACACAAGAATAGGTCATCAGCAGGCTACACATGGTGTGACTTCCAGCAGCAAGTTAGTGCTCCTGCTGAAAACCTCACATGGTGAATTCATTTCTCAGGATGCAAAAAAGAAAACAAAGCATGTCACAGCCAGAGCTGGGTCCTGGACCAGCCCCCAGGGCAAGGGCAAGAAGCCAAGTCCAGCCTGATGGCAAGACAGGGCCTTCCGCAGCAGTGGGCCAGGGAGCCCAGCATCCTCAGGCAAAGGCCAAGTAGAAGACGCCACGGAACTAGTGGACACTCACTAGAAGAGTCCAGCCCCACCTCAGGCACACAATCCCCGCTCCTGATGGCAGGACGGCAAGCTCCAACTGCAGCACCGAGGTCGCCTACCCTGTGTCACAGGGTTGGGAAGGAAAAGGGCCAGAGCCTGGGAAGGCCCAGCTGTAATAGTGAGCAGCCCGCTGGCAGAGGCCAGACTGGACAGCGCCTCTTGCCTACGGTCCGACACCTCACGACGTGCAGCTGTGCGTGTCTAAAGCCAAGATACGACAGCCTGCAGCGCCCACCTGCGAGTGAGGGCGAGTCCACGTCTCGGCCCTCGAGTTGACAAAACTGCTCAACAGTTTCCAAGTGTGTTTGCACTGACGTGACAGGGGAGACCACCAAGGGCGGATGCTGCCCCCTGCCCCAGAACGCAGCTGATGGAGGGGCTCACCCCCAAATGCACTTACCCGGGCGTGACGGCGGGTGGGATGACTAGAATGGCCAGCAGTCGGGCCTGCTGCAGCGCCTCAGCCAAGTGGGTTAGCATGTGGATGAGGCCCCTGCAAGACGCGGGAAGCCAGTCAGCCCAGGCATTGCTCCAGGACAGCGCCAGCTGCAGCCTGAGGCCCCGCCACAGGACCTTCACCCTTCAGCTGACCCAGGAAGGGGACTGGAGTCCTGCTCTCCTGTCTCCTTGGGCGCCGAGGTGTCACACGACCAGAGCCAGAGTGAATCTACGCCGGCTTCTCACGGCATAGTGGGCCCAGGACGCTGACCCAGAGCATCCTGGTCTTCTTAGAGCGATGACGCGCCACAGGACACTGTGAGGGGCCTGCAAGTGACGCACTGGGCAAGGACCCACAGGCTGGGAACCCACCCTTCACCCTTTGATTGGCGTGGGCAGTCAGCAGCCGCCTGTGATTTGCTCAGCACCAGCTGCTGCTCCAGGGTTCTCCCTGCAGGTTCCCCCTGCAGGTTCTTCCCCACAGGTCTCCCCCTGCAGGCACCTCCCCCCGCAGTCTCCCCCTGCAGGTCCCTCCCCCCCACAGGTCTCCTCCTGCAGGTCCCCCCCATAGGTTCCCCCTGCAGGTTCTTCTCCACAGGTCTCCCCGTGCAGACCCCCTCTCCCCCTGCAGGCAGTTGTCTCAGACAAGCCAGCCCCGTGCAGCTACTCTGAGGTCGGCTCTGCTGTGCTGCGCCCACTTGGGAGATCCGGACGGCAGCGAAGAGGAGCACAGCCATCCTAGGCGTCATGTGGCCAAAGCTGAGGGCCTGAGCTGAGAGCCTTGTGAGGACAGAGTCCATGCCATGGCCGCCCAGGGACAGTGATGGCCCCTGCTGACCTCGTGGGGCCCCGCAGTGAGAACTCCGACTGTGGAGGCTGAAGACCTGGAGCCCTGGTTATCCCTCCCTCTCCTTCCCTCTTGGCCTGACAGCCACTCTTCAGATGAACAGAGCTTTGAGGCAGCCCCTTCTTGGGCTCTCACCCATCTGCATGCCACTTACACAGGTGAACAGGGGCATGCCACCCATGCACTGGACCTCAGGGGGTCCATGCCACCAGGAGGGATACTCCAGCCTCCAGATGGGAGTGGGGGAGCCTTTGCCAGGACACCCCAGACCTAAGAGGCACCAGGACACTCTATGAGGGCCTCAAACACAAGGATAAGCTGTCTCTGATCCCACTGGCAGAACTAGTGTCTCCCAAGGGCCCATGCTGAAGGCAGCCTAGGCGCGTGGATGCCTGATACCAGACAGTAGGACGGCTCAGCAAGAATGGAGAAGCAGTGTCGTCACCAGGGCTTCCCCGCAGGCCTCTGCACACAGCCTGTCTCTGAGCCTGCGCCTGGTGACCAATGCGTGTGACCAGGATGCACTCACTGATCCCAACCTTGGGCGTGACACCCTGGGTCAGGACCGTGCGGGTGCAGGGGAAACATGCCATGTGTTGGCAGCCTGTGTTCTGCCTTGCCCGCAGAGTCCTGTTTCTCCCAGCACAGGCTGTGGGGATACTGGGCTAACGTGCTCCAGAATCTGCTGCTGTCTCCTGACAGGCGTCATTCACCCGCCCTTGCTGCCTTCCATGCTTGGGGAGAAGAGGGTGAGACCTGTGGGCGGAATCAGTTCCTGCTTAGGGACGACAGGAGCACAGGATAGCACCACCTGCGCCAGGGACTTCATGGCCTCGTGTGGACAGAGTCTGACCCTCCCCACAGGGGCCTGAAACCAGCGCCCTAGGGTTGCTGGCACAACCCCTTCTGCTCAGGGGCAGATGACTGTGACAGAACGTGCCCCCCACAGCTGAGTCAGGAGTTTCCTTTATGCCTCTCTAGGGTCTGAGAAAGCTGGGCAACAGGCTGGCTTCTGAGCTCCAGGGTCACAGGCCCTGCCACCATCTCGGACGGAGGGGCAAGTTCATGTGCCTGGTGAGTCTGCCCATCGTGGTCTTTTGAGCCCATCGTACACTCTGAATCCAAGCTGTTTACAAGCCAAGCATACCTAAGGCAGTGACAAAGGAATCACCAGCGTCTGCCACTGGGGAGCCTGGCTGCTGACTCTGCTTTGGGATTGTTCTGTAGACACCTCCCACTGTCCCTGAGCACAAAGGGCCCTGCAGCGGCTCTGATCTCCGTACCCCTGCCACCGCTTCTTACGCAGCTCCTGTCAGGAGCCCAGATACAGTGAGGCTGGCTGTGTCTTGCAGCCTTCTTAATGTGCTGAAATGAATTACAGCAAGTCTCTGATGAACAGTTCTGCACTCTAGGATTAGCAGAAGGAATGGCCAGCAGCAGATGGTACCCTGCTCAGAGACCCCTCCCTTAGAATGGGTCAGGTCCACCTCGAGTCCTTGGGATATCTCGTGGCTGATGGTTAGGGCACCTGACCCCAGGCTACAGCTGGGTTCTCTCAGCAGGACGACTCCCCACAGAGGACTTATCTTTCTCCACTGTGTTGTGCTCCTTCCTCCATCCCACTTGTCCTCCCCTTGGCTGGGATCTGTGACAAAGATAGGGCCTGAGTGAGCCAGCTCCAGCCACACTTCCTCTGGCCGCCAGGAGTTCCATGTTCTCTTCTGCCCTACCCCTCAAGCGGTGCCTCCTCCGAAAGCACGAGAGAGCTGTATGGGGTGCTGCCTCCAGTGGACAGAACAGAGACTTGCAGGTGTGTCTGCAGCAAGGCAGGTGATGGCAATCAGGGAGCTAAGGCCCAGTGGAGGAAGGCCCCATGGACACATGCCTCTGAGTGGGACCTAAAACATAACCAGGACTCCCTCAGCAGGAAAGGGAAGGAAGCTGATTTTAGAGCTCACAGCCGGCCCAGAAGGCTGACAGCTGGGCAGGCTGTGGGCACCTGCTCTGGGCTGCATAAGCAAGTCCAAGAGGACTCTATGGGGGGGGGCAGGAGGACCTCTACTGGGGCTGCGCCAGTTCAGCCCCAGCCCCACTGAGGGCCTAAGATTGCAATCTGGCCGAGTGAGGACCACATAGGTTGCCTGAGCTAAGGACTGAGGAAGGACAACGTCTTAGGGCTGTGAGTGACCCCGAGCTGGGCTGAGCATTAGCCCTTCCACACTCTCCTTTGTGACCACACTGGTTGCTGGTTACCACCTTGGCAGCAAGGAGGCCTGACGGCACGGTGCAGACTGCTGTACAGGTGTGGGCCTAGACACCCCTTCCCTAGAGGATGCTGGAAGGACACTCAGCCAGCCTCTTCTCAATGTCCCAGGCAGAGTCCTCTGTGTTCAGGGAGGAAACCTCCGCTTGTGTCTAAGCAGGACCTGCGTCACGCAGACCTGCCCACCCTCCTCTCACTGGGTCTTCATGGGTGAGCCACTTCCTAGTCCCCTTAATGACCCACAAGGGACCTGGAGGCTGGCAGTGAGTGATCAGACGAGACCCCCCCAGGGCCACTGCTGACTTCTCTGAGAAGGCCTCTGTTTTCTGCAGGGCCTTGGCCCACCCCAGGGGCTGATGAAGGAAGACCCTCCCCGTTTGCCTCCTCCAAACATGGGCCGGGAAGAGGACCAAGCAGATGCCACACCTCTACTCACACATGCTTCTGGCTTAGCAGCTGGTTCCAGACCTCGATCACAAAACCATCAAAGTGCTGGTTCTGAAAGAAACAGGAGCAGGTGAGGAGGAACGGGCACAGCCAGCACCGTCACGACTGTTCCCCTGCGGCAAGGTCACAGCCCTGTGCGCAGGGTCTCCCCACAGGAGGCAGGAAACAGAAGGAGGGCCGACAAGGTGCTCTGGTATTCTGCCCACTGCATTCTTCCACCCTTGCAGTCTAGACATACTGATGGCTGGTAGGGATGGCCCACCCTAGAAGGCAGAAGAGTGTGGCCAGAGGAGATAAGTACTCCACCCGCGGATTCCCAAAGGGTCCTTCTGGGTAAGAGATAGTACATGGCTGAGCAGAGCAGATGCTTCCTGGAGAAGATGCCCAAGAGGACCAGGCAAGAGAAGCCGAGTCACTGGGCATTGCGACACATGTCTGTGATCCCAGCACTTGAGAGCCTTAGGTAGGAGGATCAGGAGTTCAAGGCCAGCCTCAGCTACAGAGTGCATTCAAGGCTAGAGTAAGTCTGCAGGAGATTCTGACTTACAGCAAAAACAGTCAAGGAGAGGACCCGAGGGAGCCCCAACCACAGGGAGCTAGGCAGAAGGGGAGCAGAAACAGAAAGAGTTGGGGAGTTGAGGTGCCTAGCAGCACCCTGCCCAGCCGTCAGCCTTCTGGGCCGGCTGTGGGCTCTAAAATCAGCTTCCTTCCCTTTCCTGCTGAGGGAGTCCTGGTTATGTTTTAGGTCCCACTCAGAGGCATGTGTCCATGGGGCCTTCCTCCACTGGGCCTTAGCTCCCTGATTGCCATCACCTGCCTTGCTGCAGACAGACCTGCAAGTCTCCGTTCTGTCCACTCGGAGGTGGGGCATGTTGGGGAAAGAGGGGTGGCCTGTGGTCCAAGCCCCACCTGAGCTTAGAAGTCTGAGGAGCCCATGGGTCTCACCTTTGCCACCTGGACCACGGTCTTACTGAGTTCTTCAATCTCATCCTCACTGTCTAAGACACTCCGGAAATCACCATATGTCCAGTCCTCAAACAGGAGCCGAGGTACTAGGGGTAGAGCACATACAAAGACTGTGACTAGAAATGATTACCCTCTTGCTGCTTGTTCCTGCAAGAAGTGGTTCCTCTGGCTCCCAAACGGTCAGATCAGGGTGACAGGCAGAGAGGCTGCCAGGCAAGCAGGGACAAGTGGACATCAACGCCAGCTCAGCCTGGCAGAAAAGGGAGGAAGCCCTTGTCCTGAGGCCTTGCCTTTCAGGAAAGTGGCTGAGTCACACCTAGCTCATCTGGATTGCGGCGCCATCAACTTTGGTTTGCCGTGAACTCCCACTGACCCCTCCACAGGTCTCCTCCTGGGCCTGTTGGCCTGTTGTGTGCAGCTCACCAGTCATGACCGGGAACCCCAGTGCCCCCGTCCTGTCCACACCACCTCCTGAGCCCCAAGTCTCTCCCATCCTGAACTCCATGGGCTTGCTCTGCTGCCCCCAAGCTCAGGTTGTTGTTTAGGCCGATGTTCTTCCCTCGCTGGCTGCACACTCAGGGCGCAGGTGCACGTCATCCTGAAGCCTAACCCAGGGCCTGGCTCCAGTGGACTCAGCAATGCTTGCCGGGCAAGCAAGATGGGAAAAAATCAGGAGAGTCGAGCCACAGGCTGAGGAAACAGCACTGTGGGCAAGCCTGGTAGCTGGTCAGGAAAGCCCCTGGCTTAACAGGGACCATGAAGGCCAGGTGGGCTAGCCTCGCTCAGAGTCGTCAGGAACGACTGCTCTCAAGCGGCCCAGCTTGGACTGACAGGAGCATTCAAGGGCCCTAGGGCCACGCCGACCTTTCTGAACTCACCTATGCGCAGGCCTTTGGCATGCTTCCGGACAGCTCGTATCCACCCTGTGGGAGCGGAAAGGAGACTGAGCGCAGGGCCAGGGTCCAGCCTGAAGAAAGTGCAGAGAGAGGCGCAGCAGCCACGGAGCAGACAAGGCTAGCTAGAGAACCATCTTCTCCCCTAGCTCGAGCAAGCCTGCGGCTATTTAATTTCCCCTTCCCTTCCCCTCTCTCCTTCTGTCCCCAGCCCGGATCCCCGCCATGGTCCTGCAGTTCTCACAGAATCAGGAAAAACCATTCCCTGACTCAGAACTCCACAGCTAGCCAACTCTCCTGATGATGCTATGAGACATCAAGGCCCCTTCCAACAGTGTCGGCCCTGCCTGAGCCCATCTTCTCCCTGGACAGCACAGGCCACCATGACAAGGACAGACAAAAGGGATCCAGAAGCTGCAAATTGACCTTGGAGAGTCCTGCTAACACTCACACATGGTCTGACGCGAGGGGAAGGCACACCACACATCCTCAGGACCACGGAATGGAAAGGGCACAAATGCCCCGTGCCTTCACTCTGTCATCTCTAGGATGGCTTCTTCCTCTTGTAGCTACCCAACCAGGCATGCACAGGACCTCGAAGCAGTGACCGCCTTAGGGACAACCTTCACATGGACCACAAGCTACACTCACCTTCCCATCCTCCATGCCAGGTCACGTCATGGGTGGACCCTCCATGTGGCATGAGGGAACAGACCACGCGTTCACATTCACACCTATGTTACACACCTAGGCACACTCAGCGTCTCTTGTGGTCACAACACTCACATGCAGGCTGTGAACCTGTAATCCTGTCTCAGCCTCTAGAGCAGCAGGAGGTACAGGTCTGGAGCACAGCAAACTAGACACACTCACACGCATTCACCTTGATAACAATCACTCACTCCTGGAGTCACACATACACTGCACACTTATATGAACTTTCTTACACTCTTTGTAGCCCTTGAGACAAGTACAGATAAGGAGGAAGTGGGAGAACCTTGGTCCACATCATGGAGGCCCGTGACTTCAAACATCTCACGACCGCGTCTCTTCAGCTGTAGCCAGACCGGTGAGATTTGTGTGAACTTGCTCCCGAAGACCTTTGTGACATCGTAGCCATGGCTATTCCACTGACAGAGAGAGAGGGTGCCCAACACACAGATCAGCATGCGCCGTCCTTGCCACGGCACTGTCCCTCACGGTGCGCGGAACATGCCCACGACCAGCTGCCGGGCTGCCGTGCTCACGTCCCTGCGTGCGCTGTGCTCCTCCTCTGCGCAGCTGCTATCCCCAGAGGGGCATCCTTGCTGTGCTCTTCCACCAGGGCTGCCTGCTACTCATCTACAAGCCTCCCCCTGAGCCAGTGCATCCAGGCTTCGGCACACTGGCAGCTGGCCCCAGAGCCAGCTTTACACCCAGGGAAACCAACGGGGGTGACTGCAGCCACAAGGAGCAAGTCCTAAGAAATCCCTGGTCCCTCTGCCCTCTCTGTGGTGCATCTCATCCGTGCAGCTTCTCAGCGGTGGCAGCCACAGAAAGCAGAACACAGGCCGGAAGGAAGCCAGCCGGAGTGGGGGGCGGAGCCTCAGGGACTCATCGACGCAGACGGGGACTTACTGGCGTGACATAGCCCAGGACCTCTCCAGCGAAGTTTCTCTCCCGGGCCCTCGCTGAGCAATAGCTGCGATGCTCAAGTACCACATCTTCAGCCTTGAGGCCTGTCACCACCAGATCCCGATCTTGGACAGGTTTATCTGAAAACTGAGTCTGAAACAAAACAAGAGGACATGCCACGTGATGTGGCATCTGTTTTCAACATGGAATGTGGCATTCCGAGCAACAGAAGCAACAGCAGGCCTGTTCCCTCTGGCCACAGCAGGTGTGGCTGTCAGGGCATCCCTACCCTTGGTCGGGGCTCCATCTGTGAGGATTCACACTCTGCACCCAACCTCTTGGGTGCTCGTGGAGGGACCTCAGATCCATATGCCAAGCACATGTCAGGCACATGCTATGCAACTGGGTAACCCCTACCCTCATCTGTTGCCTGGCCTCATGCCTGTCTGTACCCCACCCCCGTTCCTAAAGCTCTTCGCACTCTCCACTTGCCTGGCCTATCCACACTGTGGGGCCCAGCTTCGCCTCCCTGAGTCTCACTCCCTGACTTCACCCCATGCGGTCTGCGAGAGACAGAGAGGCCCATAGCATAGGTTTCTGCACCAATAAGGAGTTGCAGGAATGGCGCACACACACAGATACAGTCTCACAACAGCACAAGGACCATGCTGCAACACAGCTCGAAGCTGTGAATATGCAGAGGGTACAGGCGGAGAGAGAAGGGAAAGGTCACGGGATACAGGCTATGCGTGAGGAAGGCAATGCTACCCTCAGAACTCCAGCCTTGAACAGTCTTAGCTCCAAGGTCGCAGAGCTGCCCATTTGCCAGTCCACTGCCCGTTTGTCAGTGGCCAGGAGGAGCCAAGCCCATGTTCTGTCACAAAGGCAAGAGAACAGAGAGACTAGTCAGCCCCTGGCCTCTGTGGTTGCTGAAGGTCCCCACCTTTTCCACAAGTGTCTTTGAGGCAGCTTTTTTTGCATCTGACTTTGACAGGGTGGTATGAACTGAGCCGCAGGCCAGAGCAAGCCAGAGCACGTGGAGGAGTGGCCACATGGTAGGTATGTCACAGCAGGATCCGAGGTCCAGGGTGCTGCAGAGAGAACAGACAGTCAGCACAGAAGCATGATGAGCCTGGCATCCCTCTGCTGTGGAGACACTCGTCCTAACAGAGGCTGGGTGCCTAGGACGTGCCCTGCCATGGGCCAGCCCTGGCCACTGCAGATAAGTGGGTTTCCTGCCCAGGCCACCAGCTCCCCTTGGACACTCAGACAGGGACTTCATCACCACTGGCCATGGGACCACCCCACTGCCCAAGGCTGCCCTGTCCAGTCACCCAGTCACCTAGGACAACTGACTCCCACAGTCCTCTTGATCACAAAGAAATCTTAGGAACAGTCGGGCTGGAGTCACAGAAGACACCAGAGATGCCTATTTATGTAATCTCAGGATAGGAGAGCCTTTTCCGCTATACCATTAGGTGCAGATTATGAAAGAAAATATTCATAAAGTTTACCATGTCAACACTTGCAACTTTCAAAGGGGGGCAGGGCACTATGGTAAATAAACACCTATAATCTCAGCTACTGAGGAGGGAGATTTAGAAGGTAGTTGGCTCAGGAGTTTAAAGCTAGACTGGGAAACATAGCAAGACTCTATCTTAAATAAAGTAAAATTTTCATTTAGGAAATGTTTAAAGAAAATAAGTCAGGGGCAGTGAGATAGCTCAGCGGGTAAGGCACCTGTTTGCAAACCTGGAGAACTGAGTTCAATCCCCAGCAGCCCACATGTGATCCTTTCTCTCAAACAACCAACCAAATAAATAAATAGAGCATTTAAAAAGAAGACAGTATGTCAAAAAACTCAGTTGGGACACTTTCAACACATCTTGACCCATAACTACGTATAACGTGGTACTGGCTGGGGTAGCACAACCCTATAAGCCTAGCACTCTGGAAGTAAGAAGAGCAGGGAACTCAAGGCCAATCTCCGTTCCTCAGAGAGTCTGAGCCTACCTGGGCTATGACAGCCTGTCTCTCAGAACAGTAAACGGAACCTGCAAGATGCCTAGCGAGGAAAGACACTGGTTGCTACGCAAGACTGACAGCCTGGGTTCAACCCCTGCAGCCCATGGTAGAAAGAAAGAACCCGTTTCACGAAGTTGTCCTCTGACCGCTACACAGTCCACCCCAACAAGGCAAGTAAATAAATGTAATACTAAGGATAACCATAAAAAGACAAGAGAGCTGGGGAGCTGCCTCAGCAGTTAAAGTACTTGCTGCATAACAAAAGAACTGAGCTTGGGACCCCAGATCCACATCAAGTGCAGAGCTGGCTTATCTGAAGTTCCAGCCCTACAAGGTGAAGCGTGGGACTCCAAGCAGGCAGAACAGGTGGACTACTTATAATGGAGCACTCTGAGTTTAACAGATCCAGTCTCAAAATGTAGAATGACGACGGGACGATTTCCAATATGAATACCACCAGGTCTCCACATGGCATGCACACTCACACGCTGCACACTTACATGTATTTGTGTGCCCACCCACATGCAAATACACATACACACATTAAACAAACAAGGTACACAAAGCCTACCCATTTAGTCTTACCACCTGGAAATACACAGCCCTCTAGAACAGCAGAGGGGGCCACAAAGCTAAGCAGAGGAAGGTGGAAAACTGGAAGCTGACTTGGCCCACTGCTCATGGAGTGGGCATAGTTTTCTCCTGGGGCAAGGGCACTTCTGAGGCTAGCAGAACTAAAGAGGGTGCAGAAAACCCAGCCAGCCAGAGTATGAGCCATCACCAGCAGCTCAGGGGCAGAACCACCCAGTGCCTGTCCTCCCGCCCTCATGATCTGAGCAGCTGTTTTCCCTGCTTCTGCAGGCAGTGGGCTGCCCCACCTTGCCGCCACTTTCCGGGGAGGAGCAAGCTTGGCTCCCAAAAACACAAACACACCTGCAAGGGGCTACATGGCCCTAGAGTAGAGCTGATAGGAAGCTCCTGCACCCAGAGAGCCAGACGACCACCAGAGCCCAGCCTGGAGGCTTTGAGGCATTAGGAGCTGCTGGGCACAGCAAACAGTGCGAGTGCTTGCCCAAGGCTCCTTCATCGCTTCTCGACTGTGCACTGACTGCCCAGAGGTGTAAGACCTAAGCCGTCTCTTCTTCTAATCTTGGTTTCCATCCCACCAGCTTCTCCCCAGTGGCAGGAGAATCAAGTGACAACTTCTTTACCTCACCCTAATGAGTATGAGGCTTAGACTGGGTGATCCACAGCCCCAGGGACACAAAAGCTCTACCATGCAGTGAAGGCTGGGACCGGTGGCCCAGAAACATCCAGAATTTTTCTGGCTGAGACTGGCTCAAACACTGGCTCCCAGGGATCTGTCACCTGTGCTTACTGTAACCAGGACTTGTCCAGTCCTTTGGGTGGAGATCTGAGTCACAGGACAGAGATGGGAAACCAAAGTAGTCCAGGGTTAAGAATGTGCCAGGTGCTGCCTCTGCTGTCGCCGCCATCCGGACATGCGTTGGACCACTGTCTTCTCACTGAGGTCCCTTGCCTATCCCTGCCTCGACCTGAGAAAACATGAAGGGCAAGAATCGAACCCAAGACTGCCTGATTGCAGATGAGCTCAGGGGGAGCCTGGAGAGGGTCGAGGAGCTGGAGATACTGTTGAGTAGCAGCTGCTGAGCACGCAGGAGGCCAGGTACGACCCTCAGCATGTATCTTCTGCAGCACCACATGCAAACATAAAGTGGACACAGGAAGACAGGCCCTTCAGCCTGTGTCTAGAGCAAGGCAGAACCGACCCACATTGCCAGGCTGTTACTCCAGTTAACGGCTGTGTCCCTGGCTGCTCACCACAGCTGCTTTCTAACTTCTAACAGTGACATGGTAGGGGGTGTAGGGGGTGCATAAAGGGTGTGTGTTACTAAAGGGTGTCCTGGCTGTTGTACCTCCCACTGATGCCCATGAGAACAAACTGTTGCTCACACAGCAGACTACTGGGGCCCCACAGTGTTCTTACATCAAAATGTTTCTTTCTCAACCACCACTGCCAATGGTTTAGGCAGCGTGTGGTATGTTATAATTCTACAACCGGAGTCTCAGATCCTGCTTCACGCCAAGCTAACGGCAGAGAGGCCATGCTACTTTCAGGCTCCCACAACCTTGGAGGACTCTTATGGGCTGATAGGGCGTCACACAGTAGGGGCTACTGAATGTTTCTTACTTACCCAGACCCCCGGTAAGACATGTGTCGAGTGCTTTTTACACAGAAGTGCACTAGTGTGTGTGTGGATGTGCTCGTCAGAGTGAGCGCTCTGTGAGACACAGTCCACTTCCATTCTGTTTTGTTTACAAGAACTGGCTTTGGGGGCCGAGGAGATGTTCAGGAGTTAAAGCCTTTGCCCTGCAAGCAAAAGTACCTGAGTTCAGATCCTGGCTTTTGGCTGGGTATGGCCTCTCACGCCTTACGTGTAACTGACACTAGGGGAGTAGAGAAAGAAGACTCAAGAGCTTGAGGTCGCTCTAGCTATGGAGCGAGTTCAAGGACAGCCTGGGATACTTGAGCCCTGATCTCAAAGAACAGCTGGCTTTTTGGCTTCAGACTGATGTCCCACTTTGGTGATACAGGATTTTTTGGGAATGATGATTGATGTATCCTGACTATGTTGCTAAGGCCACTGGCTCGTTACCAAGCTGATTATCTATCTGGTAGGTTCAGACTGAATCTAAAGTTCCATGCATAACAGGCAAATACTGTACCACTGGGCCACACTTCAGCACCTAGAACTTTCTTAACAGAAATGCTCTTATACCAAGTACAGCGGTTTTCCTACATTTTCACCTTGAGTACTAGTTCTGGAGATGTTCTTATGGTGCAGTGGGTGTATGGTCAGAAGGATGGTCACAACCCCGGGTGACATTTTCGTCTTGCATTCCAGCCGCAAGTTCTCTCCGCAGCACAGGACACAGGCACCCGTGTGACCCCCATTTACAGATGACTAGACCACGCCTGGGGCCGCCCGCCCAGCACTTGGCATGCAGCTACCACACCATGCCAGTTCCACGGTGCAATGGAAACAGCACTGTCGTGAGACGGCTCAAGGTCAAGCTGTCACCAGCCCACTGTCCCTTGGCCTCGCTGGACTCCAGTCTGGAGACCTGTGAGCAAGAGGAAGGCAAATCATCATCCTCTGGAAAGTTTCCAGCCCTGGGCTTCAAGGTAAGGCCTGACCTGTGCATGCGTCAGCCTTGGGGTGGGAACCACACACCTCGCGGCGTGCCGTCCCGCTCAGCCTCAGGCCCCACTCCGCCGCACTCGTATGAGCCCCACGTCCACACCCGCCTCGGTCCCGCTAACTTCTCTGCACACTCACATCACGTCCGACAATCATCTGCACGACGGCAGCTCCTGCGCACCCCTCCCGCACGGCTTCCCATCGCTGCGACGCACGCGCGCACTGCCGCGCGGCGCACGCCCTGCTCTCCGCTCGCGCTCACCCGTAGCCTCTCGCACTCCCGCCTGCGGACGTCTGCTCGCCGGCCTCCCCACGCCACCACGCTCGCCGCTCGCAGACCTCCTGCCCACGCCGGCTCGCGGCCCGCCCGCGCGCGGCCCCTCCGGCTCCCGCACGCGCCCCAGGCCGTCGGGTCCCGGGCCAGCCTCGCCGCCTGGCGCTCCCGCACCGTGACGCCCAAACTGTGGCCGTGGGATGAGAATCAGGTGCCACCGCCGGCTCACCTTCATGTCAGAAGACCGGCCAGACCCCCTGCGGGCACGACCGGAAGACGCTCCAGCACACCGGAAGTCCCGCCCACAGGCCGCCCCGAGCTGCCGCCGCGCCACGCCAGCTTCCTCGATGCCGCGCGCACGGCACGCTGGGATGGGGCGGAGCCAGACGGAGGGGGTGGGTCTTGTCGCTGGGCGGAGCCAGAATGGTGTGGGTCAGGCGGGGCCGGGCCGGGTGGGCGGGGCCGGGTGGGGAAGGGAGGAGTCTGGAACGAGTAGGCGGGGCCGAAGCCGAGGTGGGTGGGCGGGCGGGGCCGAAGCCGAGGTGGGTGAGTGGGCGGGGCCGAAGCCGAGGTGGGTGAGTGGGCGGGGCCGAAGCCCAGGTACGTGTGGGTGGGCGTGGCCAAGGCGAGTACAGCGGCAGGTGACGATGGGTCCCCGCGGGTCATGCGTCGCCCTGCACAGTGTGCCCGCTTGTGCACTCAGTCCCCAGCTCTCAGGATCTGGGGTGCGGTCACCATGCGAGGTCGGATTCTGGGATACCCACAGGACGCCTCGCGATGTAACCGCGTGTGTCCCGCGCTGGGGTTACTGTGGCGCCCGCGTGAGGTCTAAATCCGGGACAAGTGTGCGGGATTAGCTAATCAGCGGAACCAGCAAGAGCGCCCCGCTTGAGGGTCCCAAGGACCGCGGGTTCCAAGGCCCTGAGAGGCCTGACGGTGCGGCTCGTTGCGCGCGGCCAGTTCCCGGCTCTCCAGTCGGCAGGACCAACCCACTTTCTTGCACCCTTCGCCCCAGCTTTCCCTTGGACTTATCGACGCCTTACTTGTACCAGGGCTGCTTGGGCGACTGCATTTCGACCACCACAGTCCTGCAGTGACCGCTTGACGTCTCCAGCAGGGACACCCGGTGGTTCAGGCACGTAACGCCCTCCTGCTGACCGCCTTGCACAGCGGGCATGCCTGAATCCTCAGCGATCCTGTCCTCCACAGGCAAACACCACTGCCTCCATGCAGCAAAGCCCGGGCTTCCAGTGAGTCATAAATGCACGCACCACCAGCATTTCTCATTACCCCCCCCCCCGGCTGTTCCCAGCAGTTTTCTGCAGAAAACCACACTTGGCGGGTCCCACCCGGCTGTGCCCTCCACCCAGGCCAGCTTGGGGTGCACTGTGTGATTGTTTCCCCATTCCCGTAGCCGCAGAAGCTGAGCTCTGTGCCACTCCACTGAGCTCCACGCTTCCTTCCTGGTTTCCTCCTTTCTCTTCCCCATATTTTCTGCCAGCTGCCCATCAAGTCTCTCCTTGGTTGGACCTGGGTGTGAGAGTGCTAAACACCAACCTTTTGTCTTCGTGGTATCCAGCTTGGCACCCCACTGTCAACAGACAACCAGGATGCTGACCCCAAGTGCAACAGACCTCTCTTAAGGGCCCTGATAAACTAAATCACATGTTCCAAGACTTGTATAGTCCTAGCAATACTAAAGAGACCAAAGGTCTGTTAAACTGAGAAGGCATTTATCTTCCCTGGAATCCATGAGGGGTCAGAGGTCTCTAAGCTAAAGAACTGCAAAGTCCTTGCAGAATTCACTCTGGGTCTGTGTCACAGGCCCTAAGAACAGAGGGAGCCTCAGAATACTCACTGGGCAGGTTCCCAGAGGCCGGCTGAGTCCCCAGCTGCACAGAATTGGAATCGATCCTACTGCTACACGCACATGCTAGGCAAGTACTTCACTCCTGAGCTACAGGCCCAGCCCAAAACGGGCTTCTAGGGCTTACTACAGGAAGGTGTCAGAGGACTGGCAGAAAAATCTGAGAAACCAGAGCCAATGGTGAGAAGGTGGCTCAGGGATTAAAACCTCTGCCTTTATGAGCAAAAGGGTTTGAGTTGGATTCCCAAATTGCTCGTAAAAGTGCCAGGTGGTTATGATGGCTGCCTGCAATTTGGCCCTGAAAGACAAAGCTTGGAAGCTCTAGAGCAAAGAGATAAGTAGGTAGAGCAGTCCAGGATGTTTCTCAAAGTCACTTTTGGGCCTCCAGAGACACACACAGGTGTCCTCTGATATACACCCACACACACACAAATAAATAAAATCAGAGCCTAAGTATGAACATTTCTGTATGAATGAATCCATTCCATCTTCAGTGTTCTGGAAGATTTCAGATAGCTTTGTGGTTTCCTGATTAAATTTTTTATTTGAATAGTTAACAGGTAGGGGAGATACCATGGTCATGAAGGTGGTTTTCCCAGGGCGAGGCTTATCCACTGCATTCTGCATGTGCTGACCCCTGTGATTTCCCTAAAGGTTGGAAACTTGACTACATAATTTATGGTAATAATGGGGGATTATATTTGCACTTTCCCCTGCAAAAAAATTATCTGGGTTCTTGAGAGTGCTGAAAATTACTGGGATCTAGAAAAAAAATAATTTATCTTTTTTTTTTCTAACTATTTATTTTGCTTGTGTGTGTGTGTATATCAGAGAACACTGTGTGTCCCTGTAGAGAACCAAGGGTGACTTCAGGAATCATCCTGACTACTTCTACCTCCTTTTTGTTCACTCTGGGATTTCCCAGGCTCCCCCATCAGGGCCAGAAGTGCAGGCTACTGCCATTTCTGCCTGGGTGTTAACAGGGGACCTGGGATCCAAACTCGGGACCTTCTGGTTGCCAGGCTGAGTCTTAAGCCCTAAGACATCTCTCCAGACCTAGGGAAAAAAAATTTTTTTTAGAGGATTAAGGTAGAGTTTATTAGAGGACAGAAAGGTTGGAACTCATGGACTCCAGATGTAGTGCCATAGGGGGCTAGGGCACCTCCATGGAAGCAGGCAAGAAACAGACTCATGGCACTATGCCATGAGGGGCTAGGGTGCTGGAGAATTCATGAGAAGAGGGCAGTTAGAAATGGACTCATGGCACTAGAGTGCCATAAGGGGCTAGGGTGCCCCTAGGAATAAATTCTAAAATGATATTTAGGCTATAAATTAGTCCAGATCTAGTGGTACATACCTGCAAGCCCAGCACTTGGAAGTAGAGGCAAGAGATTGGTTGAAGGTCAGGATATTCTAATGGCTTGACCTGGTCAAGATAATCCCCCCAGACTCAACCAGAGGCTGATCCCTGTGCCTGGAGGCTTGCTCGCCCCTAGGTGATTCTGTCAAACTGACTTTAACCACCACAAAAAAAAAAAAAAGAGAAGGAAGTTGGGTCTTGAATTTAGAAGTTCAAGAAAGGGAATCTTTCTCTGGGTAGAGAGACACACCTATCATCTCAGTCCTTGAGGCTGGAGACAGAAGAATTGAGAGTTTAAGTCACACTCACCTTTATCAAGTGAGTTTGAGGCAAGCTGGGGCTAAGAGAGATCCTATCTCAAAACAAAAACAGGCCAAATTCTAACCACTAAAGTTAGTGTAAGAGCTCCTACCAGTGGGACTGCCCGAGGAGTGGCCACTTGGTATGCCACAGAGGCCTGAACTACCACAAGAGTAGATAAACAGCAAAGCAAGGAGGTAGAAGCAATCCAGGATGATTTCCAAACTCACCCTCGGTCCTCCATAAGGACACACAGTGCCCTCTGATACACACACACACACACACACACACACACACACACACCCCACATAAAATACATAAATAAAATATTTTTTAAATTTTTTTATTATTCAAGGAGGGCATATAGTCTGGCAGATAAAAAGTAACCATTTTGCAAATGGGTGATAGACCCCTCCCTTACTGTGGTTTTTATTACATCTACCTTTGAATGTGCTTTTGTCACAAGACTCTAACAGCTTTTTGTCTCTGGCCAGGGGGTAACATACAATGCCCACCAGGATGGAGTGAAGGGCATTGCAGGAGCAGCAAAACTGCAAAAGAAAATCAACAAACCACAATCCAGAACTTCAGAGACTCTATATCAACCACATAGAACTAGGCCAGCTTAGTCTCTCCCCATCTTGAAGCTCAGGGAAATTTGCGGAAGAGGGGGCGGTAAGAGTGTAAGAGCAAAAGGATGGGAGGAGCAATGATATGTAAGATACTCTATACTAGTTAGGGCTGAAGCAATCATAATTGGACTTTGCATGCCCTGCGCATTGTCCAACACACTGTTGACCTCACAAAGTCTAGCATCTGCTAATGGCACCAAGATCCTTGGAGGCAAAGGATTGGCAGCCACAGCAGTGTTCCTATACCTAAGGGGAACACGGGAAAGGGTTCAGGGGAAGGCCACTGGGTCCTTATACATCATCGGAGAGGAGGGCCCAGAGGAAAATCAGACATGCACAAGAAAGGACTCTCTGGGAATTGGGGTGGGAGGCACTGGGGGATGGGGAGGGAGAGGGGTGGGGAGGGGGAGCAGGGGGTACGGGGGGGGGGGGGAGGAGGGAGGGAGGGAGGGAACTGGTGTACCTAATAAGTTTGTATGAGCTGAAATAAAAAAAAGAAAAAAAATTTTTTTATTATTCATTCAATTGTGCATGTATGCGTGTGTGCACGTGTATGTATGTGTGTGTGTGTGTGTGTGTGTAGAACCACAGACGAATTTGGGAACCACCATGGAGGCCTCCACCTCCTCCTTGTTTACTCTGCCCCGAGATTCACAGGCTCCGCCCTACCAGGACCAGAAACGCAGGCTGCCCCCGCTTCCATCTGGTGTCTATAGGTGAGGTCTAGGATCTGAACTCAGGACCTTCTGCCTGCAAGGCAGAGGCTTAACCCCTGAGCCACCTCTCCAGCCCCATAAAATATTTTTTGAAAGCTAGGAAAAAATAAAAAATATTTTAAAAAGCTTAAAAGGGAAACAAGTTAATGTAACTTTGAGTATGGCTGCCATCCCAGGTGCTAAGGCAGACCTCAGGCAGTTTCTCAGCCTCCTACACAGCAAGTAGGATGCCTTGGCCAAGGTGCAAACTACGAACCAGTGGGTCATGGCTGGTCTCCCCCCTTTCCGTCCTCCGTCTATAGATTGATACTTTTGGAGGATAGCCTCAAAGGTGTCCTTGAGCCACAAAAAGAAGTGCAGAATATGGTTATCACTTCAAGAGCCCTTACATCTGGTAGTTGCTGAAGCTGTGGGGTCTCTGTGGGGCGGGACTTGTATTTGGCTAGAGTCTTTGGGTTGAGGCAAGGTGAATCTGTTTTGGAGGTGCCTCTGGCCTGTCCTCATTTGCTGAATTGACACCAGCAAGTCCTTCCTGATAGGACAGACTTCTCTGCCTTAATCCATCTCAGGCCGGCTCATCTGGAGTGTGCCAGCTATATCCTGTCCCCCCTGGCCCTGGTGACATCCCGCTGTAAAGGCTGGAAGTCCAAGAGCATGGGCGTACCCAGCATTCCTGCAGAGTCCTCCCCCACTGGACAGAGACATCCTCTCCGGGTGCTGGGATAAGCAATTCCAGGAAAGAAGGAAGGAAGATGCAAGTGAGGTAGGATTAGAGCAGCTATGCTGGGTCTCTAAGGTCTTTGAAGGTCTTGGGAATTCCTGAAGGTCATCCCCCACTGCTGGAATCACCCTGAGGGAACACCCCTGCTGGGAACTGACTCCAGTCCTCCCAGAGATAAGATGGCCAGCTTCCCTAGGAAGCACTCCACATCAAACAAACAACTTGATCTCTAGCCCCTTGTGGGCCCAAGAGTAACTGGGTTGGGCCCCAATGGGAGTCAACCAATGAGAAAAGGTCAGTTTCCCCCGGTGTCTAAGTGTATAAATGTGCCCGGCCCTGGCAGCCATCTTTGGCGTCCTAGCCCTCTAGAGTGCTATGAGTCTGTTTCTTGTTCCTTGGTCCTCATGGATTCCATGCATAGGGTCCAAGAATTTTCAGGCGCCCTAGCCCCTCATGGCATTAGTGCCATGAGTTCTGTTCTTTGCCTGTTTCTCATGGATTCCTTGAGTTCTTTCTACTGCCCGCTTCTCATGAGTTCCCTAGGGCGTCCTAGCGCCTCATGGCGCTCCATGTCTGGAGTCCATGAGTTCCAACCTTTCTCTCCTTTAATAAGCTCTACCTTAATCCTCTACACACATTCTGGTTTCAGTCTTTGGATCATTTGGCGACCACAAAGGGACAGCTAGGAGACTGTCCTGCATCCCGATTGTCCCATATCACATGTAAGGAATGTGGAAACTTCTGGAAAGAACTGCAGGGCCAGCACAGCAGATTGTGTGCATCCCACCACGCTAGCCTGGCTGTGGTCATGGCGAGCAGCTAAGCACGTGTGCGGTGGCACGAGGCCCGTCCTGGAGGTATAGGGGACTCTGCCCAGGGGCTTCCTGTTCTTCCATATTCCAGAACCAACCTGAAGAGAGAAAGGTGCCTGCATGCATGACCCACGGGTGAGGGTGAAGGTCAGAGGACACCTTTTTGGAAATCTCCTCCTCCTTGTGGGTTTCCAGGAATCAAACTCAGGTTGTTGGGTTTGCTGTAGACCCCTTATCTGCTGAGCTATCTCACCGCCAGAGGCAGGACTTTTTAGTGAATATCATGTGTTGCTCCCTCTGCAAAATATCCTGCAAACCCTAACCTTCAGTACCTGCACATGCACTGTGACCTTATTTTAAATGGTCTGTGCACGAGTAATTAAGGATCTTAGATTAGGGGTAAGGGTGAAATGGGAGGGAGGGGACAAAGAGGGTCACATGCCAGGTCGCCACCTGCAGCTGCTTCAGACCCTCTGCCAGCACCCCACCTGGTTGAAAACTTCATTTTGGATTTCTGACCTCTAGAATCCTGAGGGAATAAACGGGTCAGTTATCACAGCAGCCCCTGGAGAATTACACAGGGTGTCGAAAGCCAAACTCCCAATACTCTTTCTTTCCTGACGCTGTTTTTTCTCAGGCTGGAACTACACAGAAAGAAACTAGTGGAATGATGGGCCGACACTGTGCTTCCCCAGGGAGAGCACTGCCAGGACACTGCTGTGCCAGCGAGGCCCACTGGAGGCTGGGGGGGCTGGGGGAGACTGGGGGGGCTGGGGGGACTGGACAGGGGCTGGGGGGGGCTGGGCAGGGGCTGGGGGGCTGGGCAGGGGGCTGGGAGGACCAGTCACAAGTTACTGTTGCAGTTGGCACGTTGCTGATAAGTTCATGAGAAAAGCTTAGGAGATCAGGAGGTTTTATTCTTTCTCATGTTTCTTGGTTGCAGTTCTTAGTCCAGCTTGGCAGGAGGGAATGGGCCACAGCATATCCGCAGGGATTGCTGAGAGGGGGCAAATCTCACTTGCAGATAGCAAGACCACCACTCCTTGACTTAGCTCCTTCCCTCCTATCCTCCTGCTCAAGACTGGCTTTGCCCACTGCGGGGTGGGGCTTCCTACATCGATCAGATAATGTCTTGCAGGCTTGCTCAGGGCCTGCCTTAGCTACTAACTCCTCACAAATGTGCCCAGAGCTCAGCCTTCCATTGTCAAGTCTATCACCTGAGTGACTAGCGCACACCTCCGTCAGGAATTCCAGCTTCTAGGACTGAGCAAAACCAATGTCTGGTGCCCAAGCTGCCACGCTGTGGCCTCGGCTGCCTGCCGTACTGGGTCCTGAGAATCACGTCCAGCCCCTTCACATTGTGCTGGTGATGCCTAGACACAGGCAAGATAGGCAGACATAGGCTCTCCTTAGAGGGGGGAGTTCGCTCAGGGTTAGGAATCAGGAGTCACTTAGTATAGAAGGGCAAGGGACTGGCCAGTCTGTGCCACGGGCATGAGTGTCTCCCAGGACTTCTGCTGGGTAGAAGCGACTTCTGCTGGGCAGGGCCTCCCAGCAGGAGGCTGTAGGACGGTGGCACGAGCTGTCATCAGACACCAAACCTGCAAAGAGGTTTCCAGAGAGTTCTCACGCAGCTTTCCGGGAACGTCTCTGGGTGCGTCTCTTTTTCTTTTTTCTTTTTCTTTTTTTTTTTTTTTTTTGAGAATTAAGGTAGAGTTTATTAGAAAAGGGAAAGGTTGGGAAGCTCACGGACTTCAGACAGACGTGGAGTGCCATGAGGAGCTAGGGCGCCTCCATAAGAAGCAGAAATAAAACAGAGGTCATGGCACTAGAGTGTCATGAGGGGCTAGGGAGCCCATGAGAACTCACAGTGCCTAGGCATGGAATTCATGAGGAGCAAGGAACAAGAAACAGATTCATAGGACTGAAGTGCCATGAGGGGCTAGGGAGCCTCCAAGAGAAGTAGGCAGCTGGAAACGGACTCACGGCACTAGATGGCCATGAGGGGCTAGATTGCCCTGTCTTTTTCTTTTTTGAGACAGGAATTTACACTATAGTCCAGGATAGCTGAGAATTCATTAGATAGCTCAGGCTGACTGAGTTAGTGGCGATCCTTCTGACTGCTGGGATTATAGGCATACACCACCATGGTCTCTCTGTTGCTAGGAGTCGACCTGATGCCTTAGTCCTGCCAAGCAGACGGTGAGCTGTGCCCACCCTGTCTTCTTCCCTTCTTATCACTTGCCAATGACTCATGTGCTTGGAACCCAGAGATGGATGCAAGCCATATGTGCCTGTGGTTAGTGTCATCGTCTTGCTAAGGAACAAATGCAGGACCCAGACATCCTAGGAGAACATGGGGTTCATCCCAGCTCACAATTCTCAGTTGCGGCTCATCAACATGACAAAGAGTCAAGTCACACCATCTCCACAAGAAGAGCTGAGAGAGGGCAGGAGAGAGGGCTTGGGGATTAAGACTGGCAAGCAGAAGGAAATGGCAGTGGCCTGCACTTCCGGTCCTGGAAGGTGGAACCTGGGAAACTCCAGAGCACAGCAGTAAGGAGGTGGAGCAATTCAGGATGGTAACTGAAATCATCCTTGGGCCTCCACGGGCATACACAGTACCCTCTCTCTCTCTCTCACACACACACATACACACACACACACACACACACACACACACACACACACGCACGCACGCGCACACGCGCGCACCCCAGTTTTTTTTTAACGCAAAGGAAGGGCTGAGAGGGTAGTGCATTTCCTAGTCTGCCATTCTGCCAATACATCGAGGCGGCTCTCTCCAGCTTGCCTTCTGCTAAGGGAACGATTCCACCTAGGATGACGTGGATATTCCAACATCCAAAGAGATAATTTCCCACGGGCCTGCTCAGAGGCATGTCTTAGTTAAACAGCTTTCCATAAGTGAGCCTAAAAGCTCAGTACAATTATCATGCTGACCTGTGTCCAACGGTGAAGGAGGGATACAAGGAGCCCTCTGCTAGCCTTGCAGCATGGGCCGTGGGTATTCTATGAGGGAACAATAGTTCTTTTCACTTAAATTGCTGTGTTCTAGAGTCATCCTTTTAAAAAGCCTTTATTTGAGAGAGAGAGTGAGCACATCATGCCATGGCATGTGTGTGGTGGTGGTCAGACAGCTTTCAGAAATCAGTTCTCCCCTTCTACCATGTGGGCTTCCGGGATTGAATTTGGGTCACTAGGTTTCACAGCAGGTGCCATACCCACCTAGCCCTCTCGGCTGTGACTTCCCTTGTTAATCCACTTGGCCTCTATCTGCAGACAGGGTCGGGCAGGCACAGGTCCCTCTTTTTCTTTTAGATGCCGTGAGTAATGAGAGGACAGTTCGGTCAGGGACCTGGCGACCCACAGCTCTCAGGGTCCCGTGCCTCTGGAGAACCAGGGCTCTGGGTCCTGCCCGACGCTGGCCCAGGAAGCTGCACCTGGAGCCTTCCTGTCAAAGGCTGGTCCGAGGCTGGCCTCGGGCTAGCCTAGGCTCTGGAATGAGGCCACAGTCAGTTGGTCCTGCGTAAGGTGTGCAGAGCTTCTGCTTGGTGTGTGCACAGTCTTGGGTGTGTGAGGCTTTGGACTCGATATCTACCTTAGGGAAAAAGGTCTAACATCACTAAAAGCAGAAATGTTTTCCCACGCCTGTAATCCTAGCACTTGGGAGGGAGAGGCAAGATGGTTCGGTGGATAAAAGTCCTTTGGTGAAAGTCTAGTTACCTGAGTTTGATCCCTAGAACCCTAAGACAGAAGGTGAGAACTGACTCCTGAAAGTTATTTTTCTGCATGTGTGCATGTGCACACGTGCCCATGTGCGCGCGCGCACACACACACACACACACACACACACACAAAGGAAGAAAAGGAGTTGAAGATTATCCTCAGCTACATAGCAGTTGCCAAGTTAGACCTGGACCACCAACCGGGAGTCCAGCTCAGAAACTGTGACCTGCAGTGTTTCTTTTCCAGTTTGCTGCTAGAGGAAAGACGGAAGCGTTGAGGTGCTGTCATAGGATCGCCTCCTCCCGGGAGCATCTGGCTGGCTGGCCTTCTGAGAGGCACTGGGCTCTGTGGAAACTGGGGCGAGGAGGAGCCAGAGGCCCATATCAGTCATGGTTTACTATGCCTGAAGTTTCTTGACCAAATGCAGGCTACAGGGGATGGCTAATCTGCTAGCTTAAGGATCCCCGGAGGTCTTGGCTGGGGTTGCTGCCGGACAGGCCATCATAAGGCCAGCAGGATGCCCGCTCCTTGGGCCTTGACCCTCTTGCAGAGATGCCTTTGCAAAGAGGGATTCTGCCTCAAAAATGCTCTGGAAGCTGAAAGGATGCTAGCCTTCTGTACTTCACACACCCCACACTGGCCCAGCAGTTCCTTTCTGTGCACTACATCTAGGAATTTCTGGCATCTTAATTGTGTTTTGACCCCAGCAGCAATGACAGGAATGATGGACTGCCCAAAGTGGATGTTCCTGTCTCTCCAAAACATTTGGATTCATCAAATAACAGCAAATTCACAAGCCATGCCAGGCTCATTGATTGTAATCTGTCAAGTAACGCCAATTCCCTCAGCAGTGTGGCTATTGAACAACCACAGACACTTGTATTCTAGTTTTAGTTACACATGTTCTTTCTCAGAACACACATTGCACTTCACATAGACATTACATATATTAACAGGTAACGTATGTAAATTGGGCGGGAGACAGCTCAGCGGGTGGAGTGCCTGCTCACAAACCTGGCTGCTTGAGTTTGAGTCCCAGAAGCCAGATGGTGTACGCGGCATGCATGCGTGCACCGTCTCTCTCGTAAGTAAATAAAGGATTAAAGAAGAAAGTGCATCAAAATGTATATAGTATACACACACTTCCCATAGAGATTATATGTGTACATAATTTCTATATGAACTTTAATGTGTCTGGATATGGGTTATAGGATGGCTAAGAGAGGCAGGCTTGTGGTCCAGACCTGTGAGCTCAGCATTTTGGAGGCAATATCAGGAAAATCGGGACTTTGAAGCTAACCTTAATGTTGGTGAAAGAACACATGACCAAAGCAGCTTAGGGGAAAAGGGCTTTACTTTGGCTTATGAGTTTGGTTACTACTATCAGGCGAGGGAACTGGCCACACCATATCCACGGAATGGCTGGGAGAGGGACGTAATTTGTAGCCAGTTAGATACAGGTATGGGCTTGATTGCTGAAGGTCACCTTTGTGAAGAACTTAGTCCTTAACAACAGGCCTAGGCAGTGGGGCCATCTAGCTGATGTGGGAAGACCCAGCCCCTGGTGGAAGGGACCATTCTGTGGACACGTGGATAAGACAGAGAGATGGTGCATGGAGGCCTGCAGGTATGATGACAAGTGAGAAAGTATGCATCAAATTCCAGGACAGTGTGGACTACATGAGACTGTCTCAGGGAAATGAACAAAGTGGGGCTGGTGGTCTGGTTCATCAGGTAAAGGCGCTTGTTGCCAAACTTGACAACCTATTTAACTTGAGCTCCCGAGACTCACGGGGGGGGGGGGGACGACACACATCCTCCCACACACAAGTGGTGGCGTGTGCGTGCACATACACGCACGCACACATGATGGATGATAAAGTGCACAAAATCTAACAAACAAAAAGACCCAAGGAAACCCTGAAAGGGTTTCTGAGCTTCAGCTCAGAGCTCAGAGTTCTGAACGAGCCAGCATAGACTCGCTGTGGGTGGTCAGAGAAGACATTAAACCCGGATAGGGACTGACTAGTTCAGGGCCAGGGACATGAGGGGCAGCCCCGGACCTCACGAGGGATAAACCTGGACAGACCGATGGCGTTTGTGGTTCCAGAGCGCAGCAGTGAACGTAGGAGTCGCGCTCAGCTCAAGTCCTGCAAAACCATCTGGAACCTGCCTGTCCGAGGAGGCACCTGCTGTGCCCACACTTCACCAGATGGTCAGACCGCAGTTTGGCGAGGCCTGTTTCTATCACTGTTGCGGCCATGGCAGTGCGAGGTGTGCCTTTCTTGATAGGAGCCACGTGGGTGGGGCCCATCCTGTGGGTGTGGGTTTACACAGAAGAGGCACTTGAGTGTGTGTGCCTATGGAGGCCGAGGGTGACCTTGGGGATCATTCTGGGTTGTTCTACTCCCTTATTGCTCTGCTCTGGGTTTTCCCAGGCTCTGCCTTCCAGAAGTGCAGGCTGCTGCCATTTCTACCTGGTGTTTTTATGCGGGATCGAGACCTTTTTCTTGGGAAGTAAAAGCTTTAACTCCTGAGCCATCTTTTCCCTCCTATGATATAGCCCATGGCTTCTTGATATTTCTTGATAAGTTCATGGGTGAACATTTTTACTTTTGTAAAGAAGTCATTAGGGGACCGGAGAGATGGCTCAGGGTTAAGACTCTGCCTTGCAAGCAGAAGGACCTGAGGTCAGATCCTGGATCTCACATAAAAACGCCAGGTGGAAATGGCAGCAGCCTGCATTTCTGGCTCTGGAAGACATAGCCTGGGAAATCCCAGAGGAAGCAAAAGGAGGTGGAAGCAATCCAGGTGACTCCTGAAGTCACCCTAGGGACTCTACAGTCATACACAGTGCCCTCTGATCACACACACACACACACACACACACACACACACACAAAACAATAAAAAAAGAAGTATTCAGTCTGTGCTGAATCACCTAGTCTCTGCATTTGCACTTAAAATGGAGTCAAATGCTGCTTGTAAAATGGGGTCACTCAGGACAGGACAGGCCTCCAAGCCACTGCTTTTCACCATGTGGAGTATTTGGAGCAGGACTAAGGCACAGCCCAATCTCCACACTAGACAAGCATCTGCCACTGGACTATGTCACTCATCTTTCAAAAGAAATTATTTTAAAGACCAGTCTCAGCTATTTAGTGAGTTTGAGGCCATTTGGGGCCACACGCCCATTAATTAATTAAAATAACGAATCTGAGATAGGGTCTTATTAAGTTGCCCAGTTAGCATCAAAATGTCAGTGTCTTACCTCTGCTTCCCAAGTCGCTGGGCTTACAAGGTAGCAGCCATGACCCCCTAAACAGTTTGCTTTCCTGGAGTCCTGAGGATTGCATGTAGAGTCTCACATTTGAGCCACACTCCTCCACAGCCACGAGAGGGTTCTTTTATTTCCTGCAGGTCTACACATCACCTGTGACATGGGACGCTGTTCTCCAGTCTGACCTTCTCTCATGCGTGCCACTCATGCTCAGGCGAACATCTAGTCACGAAGGAAGTCTGAGGACTTCCACGTCCTTGTGCCTGAATGTGCTCAGGATTTAGCAACACCTAGACTAGGTCACTAATCCCAGGTTTCTGCAATTGCCCAGTGAAGGAATTATGGGAAGGAAATTGAACCCTTAGTAAAACTGACAGGAGGTGAGCGCGGGTTGAGGTGAGCAGAGTCAGCCCCGGGGGTGCCACGGAGCTGGGCTCTACTATCATGGCCTCACTGTGGTTCTCTCTGGATGCACCTGCAGTTGCTGTCTACAGAACGGGAACCACCACTGAGCCCTTGGGGAGCCTGTGACTATGAGGCTGGGATAGAACAAATGCCCAGTGCAGATACTTCCCCAGAGTATTCCCAAGCACTGTGTGCTGTCAAAGGTGGGCTGTCTGAGAGGGTCCTGGGCTCAGGCTCTAGACCAGAGTGGGAAAAGCCTTCTGAGGACTTGTGACTGGAAGGGCCAAAGTGCTGACAAGAGGTGGGGTCAGGGTCCCACCGGAAAAGGCCAAGGGGAAAAGGCAGCAGCCTGCCCTTCTGGCCTTGGTGGGCGGAGCCTGGGAAATGCCAGAGCAAATCAAGAAGGAGGTAGAAGCAATCGGGGATGAGTCCCGAAGTCCCCTTGGTCCTCCACAGTGATCTCTCTCTCTCTCTCTCTCCCACACAGTAAATAAAGAAAAAGAGATGGGGGTCTTTCCTATGACCACTTGCCAGGCCTTGTGTGTCCTGCTTGTGTGACATTGAATTAGTTACTTTTTTGGTTGTTGAAACAATATAGGTGGCAAAAAGAACTTAAGGCAGGAAGGAAGCTTGCTGTCTGAGGGGCAGTCCATTGGGCGGGGGCTTCATGGCGCAGGAGTTTGAACAGGGGTCTCCTGGCATGGCAGTCAGGGAGCAGAGAGGTGAATGCTGCTGTTCAGCTGACCGTCTCCTTTGGATACCTCTCCTTTGGATTCCGTCCAGGACCTCAGCTCCAGGAATGGTGCTCCCCACATTTAGGATGGATCTTCCCGCCTGCATTAACCTAACCTAGAAACACCTTCACAGACTCTGAGGTTCCTTTCTAGGGTGACCCTAGGTCCCATTAAGTTCATGGTCAAGGTGACTGTGGGAATCACAGAGTCATATGAAGGAAAGCCCGGTCTACAGAGTGGGAGCAGGTGGTCCCTGCTTACTCCATTGTGTAGGGAGCAGGTGGTCCCTGCCTACATGGTCCCAAGTGGTTTCTCTGAGAACCTCCTCCTGCTAGTCTCCACGCTGGCACAGGCATGGGGGTCCTGGGGCTGCCAGCCTAGCACACTGCACCTGGCCTGTGGGACCTTCTGGAGGGGATGGGCAGCTGGGGGTGAAGGCTCTGGCCCCTCCTTCTGCCATGAGGCTGCAGGATTATTCTCTGCTGCCAGCTTGTCTTGGAATCCAGTGGTTTGCCAAGATGGGCTCCGTTTCTTCGGGTCATCCTGGGGCCTGGGCAGGCACCTAGTCGATGGAGACTCTTCCCCAGCTCCCTGCTCCTGGCTCTGCCCAGGTCCACCTCTCACCTGGACCGCGAGAGTGACCGCAGGGACAGAGCCCGGATAGTCTGCGGGCGCTCTTTTTCCCACAAGAGACATGGGGTTGACCCACTGTTCTTCATTGGTCCGGGGGTCTGTGACCTGCCAGCCACTTGGCGGAGGCGGGAGGAGTGCGGGGAGCAGAGGTTGCGCACTGAAGGGTTGGACTCCATTCAGACAGCTGTCAAGGGGGAAGGAGGGGGGTCAGTTTCTCTTCCAGGCCTGTTTCCACGTGTGTAAAATACGGGGGACCCGAAGCAGCCAGTCGTCTCGTCCTAGCCCAGGCTGGCAGGTGCCTCAGGCGCAGCCCGGGAGGCCGGTTCCCACCGCCAGGGCGCCCGGTGTCCCCCCGCGCGTCCCTGTCCACGTCGTGCCGGCCGCGCGGCCCTCGCTGGCCGTCCGGGTCCTGCCCAGGGAAGCGCGATCGAGGGCGGCTCCGCGACACCCCAGCACGGGCGTGCCTTCCGCAGTAACCGCTCCCCACGTCTCCCGGCGCTCGCCACCCGCGGCGATGACAGGAGGCGCGGCCGCCGCGCGCCCAGCCCCACGCCCTTGCCAGGGGCAGCCGGGGCGCGAACCCGGGCCCCGCCCGCAGGCTCGCCGCCCCCGCCCCCTCGCGCCACGCCCCCATCCGCGCCGCGGGAGCGCTCACGCCGCCCCGCGCCGCCCGTCGAGGAGCGCGAGGCCCAGCGTGCGCGCCGGCCGTGCGTCGTGCGTGCGCGCGCGCTGCCCAGAGAGCGGCGCTCGGGCCCGAGGCGGCAGCGGCCAGGCGGCTCCGCGCTCCAGGGCTCCTCGGCTCGACGCCCGCCGCCCGCGCCCGCGCTGCTGCAGCTCGTCGCCGAGGCCGCTCCCCGCCGCCGAGATGCCGGCCGTGTCCAAGGGCGACGGGATGCGGGGCCTGGCGGTCTTCATCTCCGACATCCGCAACTGTGAGCTCCAGGCGGGCCTGGGCGGGGGCGCGGCGGGGTCCGGGCGCGGGCCGAGGGCGGGGCGGGGGTGCAGCCGGGCGGCGGGGCGGGGGTCCGGCGCGGATGCTCCGGCCGGGGTGCAGGGCGGTGTTCTGGGGGTGCAGGTGGGGCGGCGAGCCGCTGGCCTGCTGCGGGGCCCGGCCTGGGGCGCGGGCGGGGGCGCAGCACTGGCGTTGGGCTGCGGTGGGAGCAGGGGGGATCGGGGAGTGCGGACCGTCGGGGCAGTGGATGCAGCCTTTGGGCTCGGACACCGGGGGTTGGCCGCGGGTGTTCAGGTGCGGGGCATGGGGGGTTGTCCGAGGTCCAGCGGTGGCCACGGGAGTGCAGGGCGGGGGTCCGTGGGGTTGGTGGCACAGTGGAGGGGCTTCCGGCCCACACCACCCCTCCCCAGCATGATGTCATCCCGGTCTTTCTAGTAATGGAACATTTAACCCAGCCTTGCCCAAAACGGCGTGGATTTTTCTCTTTGGCCGGAGGTGGGTGGGATCCGGGACAGTGTGCATCAGGCGGAGGGGGGGTCGTGACAGCGTGGATCCAGGCGGAGGGGGGAGATCCTGGACAGGGTGCATCACAGCGCAGGCTGGAGACCGACCGTTGCTGACGTTGTGTCAGAGCTGATTACCAGATCTTACCCGCTGCGATTAAAGTGATTCATTCCCCCAGGGAAGTGGCAGCCACGGGTGTGGATGCTGGAAACAACTGCTGCTTCTCCCAGAGCAAGCCCTCTGGCTAGCCGGAGTGAACTGGAGTGAAATGGTCGTGGAGGTCAAAGGTCAGGCAGGGCGGGTGCCCAGGACTTTGGCATGCAGGGACACCTCAATGTGGGTTATCGGAAGAGACATCCCCTTATTCGAGAGAAGAAAAGCTGCTTTCCTGGCCCGTTGGCCCATTTTTTCCCCCTTGTTATCCAGCAAATAGCTGACTCCATGTTTTTGTTACTTTAGGATTAATGTTCTGAGGTGAGGAATTTTGCTCAGTTGTCATGCCAACCTGTCCCTGAGCCTGAGCAAAGGACTTTGTAAGGTTAGGAGATAGCTGCCTGTCCCTGCTCTCCAGGAACGTAGATGCCTTGGGTCAGGGCTTGCCAGATTCCAGATAGCAACCGAGGAATGCATTCCCTGCAGTTGGGTGTTACTGTGAGGAGGGCTTGGTCCTAGGGGTCAGCAGCAGTGATTGGCTGTGACGATCGCTGTGACGTCTGCCCTTCCTGGTCCAGACACGGAGAATGGAAGCCATTTCTCCCACAGCTAGCACCACATGTGTAGACATGTGTCCTGCATTTGACCAGAGGATTCTCACGGTGAGAACTCGGTAAACACTTGGCCGCCATAGAGCAACTTCCTGGCCTTGCACAGGTGACCATTGGGGATGGATCACCATTTGTCGTGGAGGCCTGTCCACTTTGGGGGAGGACAGAGAGCACCAGGTGCCTCGGTCGTGATGCCGGCCAGCTGTCCTCCGAGGGACATAGCGCCATGGCTCTTGGACAGTCCCCGAGACCTTGGCTAGAGGAGGTCTTGGGAGAGGTGGGGTTCTGGCCTCTTCCTCAGAACCTCCTCCCCTTGGGTGCCCCTCCTCCCCGTCAGTCAGGGCTTAGTGCCCATTATGTACCCCAAGCACGTTGGCTCCAAGCAGGCGGTGGACATCCTCACATAGAGCCAGAGCTGCTGTGCACTTGAACGTGTACGCCCTGCCCTGCCTTGTGTGGGAGCATGGCTGGTGGGGACCCAGGCTCTGGCAGAGGGGTCAGGCTGGAGCGGGCTCTGCCAGCCCCTTGGCGAGGAGCCTCTGTGCCCAGGTGCTTGAGAGCAGCAGCGTCCTGAGCTGGCCTGCTCGGGCCTGTCCTGAAGAGGGACACGAGTCACGTGGACTGGAGGGAGCTCTGCACTATTGGCCTTGGGGTTCCTTTACCCTGTTAGCGCAGGCAGCCACCGACATGCTCCCAGTCTCTGGTGCTGCCCAGACCCGTGGCTCTGCGGCTCAGGTAACAGATGAACGTGGTCTTGCAGCGTTTATCTGCTCTTTCCTCATTGACTTCAGCCACAGCACAGGAATTTGGTGATGTGAGTTCAGTGTGGAACTCTGTAAGCTGTTTGGGTTTTTCCTGCTTAAGTTTCATGAAAAAAAAATCTAGTCTCTTTTTAAAATAATTGCATATTTTGAAATGTAGATTCACAGGAAGGTGAGAAGAGATCAGCAGGGAGTCTTTGGCAGCAGCCACGCGGGCTTCCTGATGTGGCCATCTTGCATCTCTGCAGGAGGAAACAGGCCTTGGTGCTCACAGCTGCTCAGATTTGATTGATTGATTGATTGATTGATTGATTGGTTGTGGTGGGTATTGGGCCTCTCAATAAGTGCTGTCACTAAGCTGTGTCCCAGCCCGTAGAGCAGCAGTTGTGCCTGTATTGATGTGCATGTACACACCCCCATAGTCTGTGGTTTCGGTGTATATAGCTTGCTTTGGTTCAGCTGCTCCATCCCAGATTTCCCTGGCAGCTGCACCCCACCCCTGGCCAGGGTCCCCAGGCCTGCCACCACTGCTCCACTCTTCAGCTCTATGATCTTGAGGGTGTCATGTAAATGTGTAGTGTGGTTGATGTCCCACTTAAGAGGATTGCAAAGGAAGCAGGGCCAGGACCTTGGGAAGGTAACTCATTTACCATTTGGTCACTGTGCAACTTTTGTTTCCTTCGGCCAAGTGATGTGGAAGGAGGGTCACAGCTAAATTATAACTTAGCAGCCCTTCTCTCTCTGTTCTGCACAAAGCTGGGCCTTGTGCTAGCAAGATTCTGCCCCTGAGCAGTGTCCCAGCCTTAGCAGCACGAGCGACGGTCCAAGGGCTTGGGAGCACAGAGGGTCCCTCGCTCGGATTAAGATCAAGAAAACCTTGCACATTCGGGAGACACTGTGCTTGGGCTTTGGTCTTCTCCCCGGCCGCTGTCCAGGGCTTGATCTTTTCGTGGTACCCTCAGTCCCTGGTCCCCAGGGCAGCAGGACCCACAGCTGGGTCTTGAGCTGGGACTTGGCGGTCGTGTGTTCCGTGCCCTTCGTGCTTCAGCTCCTGTGTGCTCAGGTGACAGGCACGAGCAACCAGGCCCCACACTTGAGTTAACGTGGCCCAGGCTGGCCTGGGTTTCCATGGTGTCCTGCCTGTCTTCCAGAGAGCTGAGGTTACCTCTACTCCTGGTTCCTTGTTGACTTCTAAAAGTCAACAGGCTGGAGAGATGGCTCAGGGGTTAAGACTCTGTCTTGCAAGCAGAAGGTTCCAAGTTCAGATCCCAGATTCCAGGTTAAAAAAAAAAAAAGCCAAGCGGAAATGGCACTGTCTGCACTTTTGACCCCGGTGGGCAAAGCCTGGAATATCCCAGAGCTCAGCAAAAAGGAGGTAGAAGGAATCCAGGATGACTCCCAAAGTCATGCTTGGTCCTCTACAGGGACACACAATGCCCTCTGAGGCACACACACACACACACACACACACACACACACACACACGCACACAGTTAAAAAAAAGTCTTCAAAGTTAAAAGTTGGTGGGACACAGCTCGTGCTTCCTGGTCCTGCCCCGAGCGCTGGCTCTTCAGAGGCGCTCAGCACATTTTCTTTTGCAGCCTCTGCACAATTCATATTCCTTAGAAACCAACTTGGCTGCCCGTGACACAGCAAGAGGAAGAGGAAGGAAGTCTCTAGCAGGTCCTGTGGCTTCCAGGAAGCGCCCTGCTGGACTTCTTAGCACTTTCTCCCCCTCCTAAAGGGCGGGGTCACTCTGGCAAGCTGACTTCTCAGGGTGGAGGACCCACTGGAACGAACATGTCTCCCACTTCCTGTCTCCCATGTTTCTTTCCACATGGGGTGTTGAGACAGGGTTTTGCTGTGTCCCAGGCCTGCCTTGAACTCACAGTCCAGTCCAGGGCGGCCTCAAGCACACAGCAGGCTTCCTGCCCAGCCCCCAGTGCTGGGTTACAGTGGGGACACATGCTTGCTCCCTGCTTTTCCTTTGGGAACGCTTGTCTCTGCTGCTTTGGGTTCGAGGAAGGCGGATCCTGTGAGACTCCGTGGCACTCAACAGAAGTCAAGCAGTCAGCCCAGAAGGGCAAATGTAGAAAGTGGCACGTGGAGAAGTTTCACAGTGATGCGAACAGAGGTGAAGTACTTGTGGGAGCCCCTGTGGACCTGCCTGCTTGGGGTGCTTCAGTGTGGGACCCGCCTCCTGAGCTTGTATTTCAGAAGTTACAAGGTTTTCCAAAGCCAGGATGTCTTCTTGTAAATCTGGGATAATGTGATAACGTAAAAGGTCTGGTAGTACAGGTGTGTCCTGCAGGGAGGGGGTGGGGCTGGTGGTCTTGTCATCCTGCAGGGAGGAGGTGGGGCTCGTGGTCTGTCCTCCTGCACTAGGGAGGTAGCAGCAGGAGGCCTGTGTTTGAAATCCCTAGGTCAGATTGTGAAATCCCATCACAAAACAAACACAAAACCTCCCCAGTCAGGGAAAAAGAATTCTGGACCAGAGAAGTCCTAAGACTGGTGTGGCCTTCCCAGGCGGTGGTCCTAGTGACAGAATATCCTGTGCTTACGGGACATGGCGGCCCCGTGCGAGGGACACCTGTGACAGACATGGAGGCCCGAGTGAAGGACAGCTGTGACAGAAGGAGGCCCGCGTAAAGGACAGCTGTGACAGACATGGAGGCCCGCATGAAGGACAGCTGTGACAGATGGAGGCCCCGCATAAAGACAGCTGTGACAGATGGAGGCCCGCATGAAGGACAGCTGTGACAGACATGGAGGCCCGCATGAAGGACAACTGTGACAGATGGAGGCCCCGCATGAAGGACAGCTGTGACAGATGGAGGCCATGTGAAGGACAGCTGTGACAGACATGGAGGCCCGCATGAAGGACAACTGTGACAGATGGAGGCCCCGCATGAAGGACAGCTGTGACAGATGGAGGCCCCACATGAAGGACAGCTGTGACAGATGGAGACCATGTGAAGGACAGCTGTGACAGATGGAGGCCATGTGAAGGACAGCTGTGACAGATGGAGGCCCGCGTGAAGGACAGCTGTGACAGATATGGAGGCCCGCATGAAGGACAGCTGTGACAGATGGAGGCCCCGCATGAAGGACAACTGTGACAGATGGAGGCCCCGCATGAAGGACAGCTGTGACAGACATGGAGGCCCACATGAAGGACAACTGTGACAGATGGAGGCCCCGCATGAAGGACAGCTGTGACAGACATGGAGGCCCACATGAAGGACAACTGTGACAGATGGAGGCCCCGCATGAAGGACAGCTGTGACAGATGGAGGCCATGTGAAGGACAGCTGTGACAGATGGAGGCCATGTGAAGGACAGCTGTGACAGATGGAGGCCATGTGAAGGACAGCTGTGACAGATGGAGGCCCGCGTGAAGGACAGCTGTGACAGATGGAGGCCCGCGTGAAGGACAGCTGTGACAGATGTCCCTGGGGGGGGTGAGGTTCCCCAACCCTTTAACTGGCTAGTCCGATTGGGCAGTGGTGGTCCCAGGGGAGCTTAGGGAAGGCACAACCTCCCGGACAAAACAAGGTCCTGCTTCTGTGCTTGGGGGTGGTCTTGCCCTATAGATGGAGGTGTGGTGTAGCCCCCCCAGGGGATGAAGATCAGTGCGCAGTTTGTAGGAATGCATGTGTTCTGCCCACCCCGGTTGTCTCACCGCCGTGGGAGCTGTTAGGGGTAGAGAGCTGGATCGCTTCTTTCAGGTGTTTTTAAGATGGATGGAACAGCATTCATTTGAACCCAGAGCACACGCGGAGGGTCTCAGAGGGAGGCTGTCTTCCAAACAGCAGTGGGGACAGATCAGATGGAGCAGAAGGAAACAGGTTATTCGATGCCTTAGACTGGGGTTATGCAAGTGCAAGGGACCAAGGAGATGGCCCCCAGTGTGGGTGCAGGTGCTGGCTGCCTGAGGGCCCGAGCGTGGTCCCGGAGGAGCGCAGGCGCTGCGGCTGAAGGAACAGATGCAGCTTCTAGTTTTCGGGGTTGGCAGCAGCTGCAGGCGCAGCCAGGCCCAGAGCTGCACAGCACTGCCCACAGGGCACCCGAGGCCACAGGCTGCTTGGTGGAGCCCCGGGGCCTACAGTTCCGACGGGCCTCTCTGCTGCTAACTTTCCCGGGTGTGGGTGGACTGCCCAGCCTGGCCTCTCTCTGGCTTCTGGTCTTGGCGGGACTGTGGGTGCCTGGGGCGCCGGGCAGCAGTTGTGACCCCGACTGCCTCTCACTTCAGTCCCGTGTTTTTGTCAGTTTCTCTGGTTTGTATTTCATGGCCTCATTACTAGCCTCACCTGGAGCTGCACAGCAGCCCTCCCCCCTCCTGAGGTTCCCCCTGGCGAGGTCCCCCCATCCCCTCCCTTGGTGTCCCCCACCCCCCGTGAGATGCGGCTTGTTACTGGCTCCTCAGCTGAGGCTTCTCAATGTCCTGAGATGGGGGGTCCAGGTGGGCGGGAGGGTTTTGATGCTGTGGCTGCGTGCAGCTGCTGTCGTAGACGCTGCCCGGGACACTGGGCAATTGCGAGCACGCTTGTGACGCACGACCCCGAGATGAGGCAGGCAGGACCACTGCGGGTTGCGGTGAGACGCAGACATGCTCCGTGAGCGAAAATAGGATTTTCTTGTATTATTGCTCTTGTTCTTTTGTGCTAATAACTTGCTTGTTTGCTTGGGGCCTCGAACCACTAGACAGAAGCTGTTGTAGGATCACACTGGTGCTCTCCTCCCCTCTGAAGACTTTAATTTCCATTAATCCGAGTCCTCAGCTTTGGCGTGTGTGTGGTATTTTTTTTTTTTGTGCAGGGCCTCACTGTGTAGCTCAGGCTAGCCCCCAAGCTCATGACCCCTGCCTGAACCGTCACGGCGCTAAGATTCTGGCACCGCCACGCCAGCTGCTCTGCCGTGATTTTGACTCAGCCTACCACGGAAGGGTTGTGAAGGTGTGCTCTTCAACTTTCCTCTGCTTTCGTAGATTGCTTCCAACATAATTGTGCCATTTATTCATTCATTCATTCAGTAAGTCTATTTACCTGCTGTGGATTGGGTTTCACAGGCATTGGTTATTAGCAATGGACAAAGCCCCTTTTACTTTCAGAACTTAAATTCTGTAGCACACACACACATTACATACACACATCATCACCCTGTCTGCTTTGGAGAAGGAGAAAGCCAGGGGGAGGAGAGTACACACACACACACACACACACACACACACACACACACACACACACACACACACACACACACACCGTCTGCCCTGGAGCCAGAGAAAGGAGAGCCGACCAGTGGGACCCGAAGACCTTGTGGAGGAGCTGTGGAACATGCGAGGGACCCCTGCCTGTGGGACCTCCGGTGGTTGGTTCTGGCCCAGAGGCTTGGCCCATCCTGGTCGTGTGGGAATCCCCTGAGGTTTGAGCTCAGGAAAGATCGACCCGAGCTGTTGTGACTGAGTGGAGACGTGGAGTCTGGAACTTGATTGTTGCCTGAGCCACAGGCTGGAGTCCTCGGGATGGTGCTGATGCCGCAGGAGTGCTTGCTGAGGTTAGCCCTCCCTCATCCTGCCCTGGCACCTTCTGCGGCGAATGACTCCACACTGAGCCCTCCACAGGCCACGGGCGGCCCAGCCTTTTAAAGTGTCCGCTGGGGCAGTAGGCCACCAGGCAGGACCCTCCTCTCCCACGTGCCAATACTGCCCCAAGGCAGCAGCACCCACAGGCCCCTGCGGCTGCTTCGAGGGTATTTCTGGGCGAGTTTTAGGTGATGTGACTTGGTGTCACATTTCTCGTTCTTGGAGTTTGAGTCGCTGACACCATGGACTTCTACATCTGTGCTCGGTGTATAGTTCGGCGAGACGGCAGTTTCTGGAGGAAAAGGCCTGTCTTGCACGCCTTGCACAGGTTGTGGAGGTCTGTCCCTGAGCAGTTCCTTGTGGCGTTGCCTGTGGTGTGCCATGTGTGGGAGCCCTGGGAGGCGAAGGAGAGGCCTATGGTCTCTGCGGAGGGCAACTCGGTGACCAGAAGACTCCCTTGCCCCCTTAGGATGCCTTCCACCCAGAACCTCCACTGGCATCAAGCTGGGAATCAAGTCTATGTACACTTTTGGGGGACAGTCCAGGTTCAAACTGTAGCTGTGCTTGGCATCAGCTTGAAGAGTTTCAGCCATTATTTCTTCGCCTATTTTCTTCTGCCCCGCCTACCCTCAGACTTCAAGCTTGAACCTGGGGTTTCTTGCAGGCTGTGCCCTTCTCCACTGCCCCGTAGTCTCTTTGCCTTCTCTGTCTGTTCTGCTTGGATTGTCCTGCACTGTCCTGCCTGCTGATCGTCGCGTCTGACTGTGGCGACTTGCTGACCTCAATCAGGTCCTGCACTGTTCAGTTTGATCTCTGTTCAGCCTCCTGCAGGCTGGACTGCACCTTGCCCACCTCTCAGGCCTCCGCACAGGCTGGACCCCACCTTGCCCACCTCTCAGGCCTCCGCACAGGCTGGACCCCACCTTGCCCACCTCTCAGGCCTCCGCACAGGCTGGACCCCACCTTGCCCACCTCTCAGGCCTCCGCACAGGCTGGACCCCACCTTGCCCACCTCTCAGGCTCCCGCACAGCCTGGGCCGATTAGCTGTCTGCTTTGCTGCTATTATGTTCTCTTTGTTTCTTTGCTTGCTCTGTGATATTTTCCTGAGTTCATTGTGAGTTCTTATCTTCTTGTGCTGAACTCTCTTGTCTGTAAATACTGCAGAGGTTCGTTGGGGGCTGAAGTCTGTCATTTGGGAGAGTTTGGTCTGGAAAGGAAGAGCTATAGTAGCCTTGGGTCTGGGGCTAATTTTGCCACTTTTTTTTTTTTTTTTTTGAGATAGGGCCTCCTAGCCTAGGCTGGCTTCGTTTACTGTACATATAGCAGAAGCTGGAGTTGAACTTCTGATTCACCTCCTTCCTGAGTGTCGGGGTGACAGTCGTGTGCCCCGTATCTGGCTCTCGCCCTACTCTTGAGGCCGAGCCTTGCTCCAGAAGCAGCCATGTGGCTCCCTGTACTCCTCAGTTGAGGGAGACTGTGGGGGGGGATCCCTCTCCCGGGAAGGCAGCCAGCACGGTGGTAAGATTCAGCTCAGCTGTCAGTTGTTAAGCAAGAGATAAGTCTGGGTCTGGGTGCTGCTCGTGGTTGTGGGGAGACATGGAGTGTAGGGTTCAGAGAAGCAGTTCAGACTGGTTTAGAAGTAGGGGTGCTGTTAACAGGGGACATTGAGATCTCACTGAGCAGGGGTGAAGGTCTAGGGTACCCGCCCTTCTGGCCGCCCCAGTCACAGTGGACTGCAGTATCTCCATTCCAGCTGAGGCCAGGCAGGAACTTGTGGCCGTCACTGCTGCTGCGTGCTGGGGCTGAGATTCTGACCGGGTGTAGACTGTAGTCCACGGAGTCTCCTGGAGGCTGTAGACTGTGGTGCACAGCGTCTCCTGGAGGCTGAGTAGAACACAGAGTGTCCTGGAGGCTGTAGTCCACGGCGTCTCCTGAGGGCTGAGTAGTACACAGTGTCCTGTAGGCTGTAGTCCACGGCGTCTCCTGAGGGCTGAGTAGTACACAGTGTCCTGGAGGCTGTAGTCCACAGCGTCTCCTGAGGGCTTAGTACACAGTGTCCCGTAGGCTGTAGTCCACGGCGTCTCCTGAGGGCTGAGTAGTACACAGTGTCCTATAGACTGTAGTCCACGGCGTCTCCTGAGGGCTGAGTAGTACACAGTGTCCTGGAGGCTGTAGTCCACAGCGTCTCCTGAGGGCTGAGTAGTACACAGTGTCCTGTAGACTGTAGTCCACAGCGTCTCCTGAGGGCTGAGTAGTACACAGTGTCCTGTAGGCTGTAGTCCACGGCGTGTCCTGTAGGCTGTAGTCCACAGCGTCTCCTGAGGGCTGAGTAGTACACAGTGTCCTGTAGGCTGTAGTCTACAGCGTCTCCTGAGGGCTGAGTAGTACACAGTGTCCTGTAGGCTGTAGTCCACGGCGTCTCCTGAGGGCTGAGTAGTACACAGTGTCCTGGAGGCTGTAGTCCACGGCGTCTCCTGAGGGCTGAGTAGTACACAGTGTCCTGTAGGCTGTAGTCCACGGCGTCTCCTGAGGGCTGAGTAGTACACAGTGTCCTGTAGGCTGTAGTCCACGGCGTCTCCTGAGGGCTGAGTAGTACACAGTGTCCTGGAGGCTGTAGTCCACGGCATCTCCTGAGGGCTGAGTAGTACACAGTGTCCTGTAGACTGTAGTCCACGGCGTCTCCTGAGGCTGAGTAGTACACAGTGTCCCGGAGGCTGTAGTCCACGGCGTCTCCTGAGGGCTGAGTAGTACACAGTGTCCTGTAGACTGTAGTCCACAGCGTCTCCTGAGGCTGAGTAGTACACAGTGTCCCGGAGGCTGTAGTCCACGGCGTCTCCTGAGGGCTGAGTAGTACACAGTGTCCCGTAGGCTGTAGTCCACGGCGTCTCCTGAGGGCTGAGTAGTCCACGGCGTGTCCTGTAGGCTGTAGTCCACAGCGTCTCCTGAGGGCTGAGTAGTACACAGTGTCCTGTACGGCTAGTCCACAGCGTCTCCTGAGGCTGAGTAGTACACAGTGTCCCGGAGGCTGTAGTCCACGGCGTCTCCTGAGGGCTGAGTAGTACACAGTGTCCCGTAGGCTGTAGTCCACAGCGTCTCCTGAGGGCTGAGTAGTCCACGGCGTGTCCTGTAGGCTGTAGTCCACAGCGTCTCCTGAGGGCTGAGTAGTACACAGTGTCCTGTAGACTGTAGTCCACAGCGTCTCCTGAGGCTGAGTAGTACACAGTGTCCCGGAGGCTGTAGTCCACGGCGTCTCCTGAGGGCTGAGTAGTACACAGTGTCCCGTAGGCTGTAGTCCACAGCGTCTCCTGAGGGCTGAGTAGTCCACGGCGTGTCCTGTAGGCTGTAGTCCACAGCGTCTCCTGAGGGCTGAGTAGTACACAGTGTCCCGTAGGCTGTAGTCCACAGCGTCTCCTGAGGGCTGAGTAGTCCACGGCGTGTCCTGTAGGCTGTAGTCCACAGCGTCTCCTGAGGGCTGAGTAGTACACAGAGTGTCCTGTAGGCTGTAGTCCACAGCGTCTCCTGAGGACTGAGTAGTACACAGTGTCCTGTAGACTGTAGTCCACGGCGTCTCCTGAGGGCTGAGTAGTACACAGTGTCCTGGAGGCTGTAGTCCACGGCGTCTCCTGAGGGCTGAGTAGTACACAGTGTCCTGTAGACTGTAGTCCACGGCGTCTCCTGAGGGCTGAGTAGTACACAGTGTCCTGTAGGCTGTAGTCCACGGCGTCTCCTGAAGGCTGAGTAGTACACAGTGTCCTGTAGACTGTAGTCCATGGCGTCTCCTGAGGCTGAGTAGTACACAGTGTCCCGGAGGCTGTAGTCCACGGCGTCTCCTGAGGGCTGAGTAGTACACAGTGTCCTGTAGACTGTAGTCCACGGCGTCTCCTGAGGGCTGAGTAGTACACAGTGTCCTGGAGGCTGTAGTCCACGGCGTCTCCTGAGGGCTGAGTAGTACACAGTGTCCTGTAGGCTGTAGTCCACGGCGTCTCCTGAGGGCTGAGTAGTACACAGTGTCCCGTAGGCTGTAGTCCACGGCGTCTCCTGAGGGCTGAGTAGTACACAGTGTCCTGGAGGCTGTAGTCCACGGCGTCTCCTGAGGGCTGAGTAGTACACAGTGTCCCGTAGGCTGTAGTCCACGGCGTCTCCTGAGGGCTGAGTAGTACACAGTGTCCTGGAGGCTGTAGTCCACAGCGTCTCCTGAGGGCTGAGTAGTACACAGCGTCTTCTGAAGGCATCCCAGCTGCGCCTGCTGAGTGGGGGATGGGTTGGAAGAGTGTGGACACTGAGGAAGGACATGCAGGTGACTTAAGAGGCGGTAGTTATCTCAGTCCTTCAAGGTTCCTTCTGCCTGTAGTGCAGCCAGTGCGTAGCAATGTCGGGGGGGGGGATCCTATAGGACAGCCAGTACATAGCAAGGTCTGGGGGTGTCCTGTAGTGCAGTCAGTGCATAGCAATGTCTGGGGGCGTCCTGTAGTGCAGCCAGTGCGTAGCAAGGTCTGGGGGCGTCCCCTAGCGCAGCCAGTGCATAGCAAGGTCTGGGGGCGTCCTGTAGTGCAGTCAGTGCATATTGTGGTCTGGGGGGCATCCTGTAGTACAGTCAGTGCATAGCAATGTCTGGGGGCGTCCTGTAGTGCAGCCAGTGCATACCGAGGTCTGGGGGCGTCCTGCAGTGCAGCCAGTGCACATCGAGGTCTGGGGGCGTCCCGTAGGGTACTCAGCATGGTAGGTCAGAGTTTTTAATCTCATATTTGCTCAGTGGGTTTGCTGAGTTTCTGTCTGTGTTGAGCAAGTGAAGAAACATGGGCGCCGCCCAGAGACCCCAGGTGTCTGTGTTGGCGCAACCTCTGGTGGTCGTGTCAGGACAGTGAAGCAATCAGTGGTCAGATGCTGGGCAGCTGGGGCTCTGCATGGCTGCTGCGCTGCTTGGAGGCTCCAAGTCCATTGTGTCCATTCTCTTTGGCCTAGTAGACAGACGTGCAGCCTCGTATGGCTCTGAGAGGCGAGCTTACCATTGAGGGGGGCACCGAGTGCTGTGTTGGGGGGGGAGGCAGAACCACCTGGCTTACCTTTGAGGGAGGCACTGAGTGCTGTGTTGGGGGGAGGCAGAACCACCTGGCTTACCTTTGAGGGGGGCACTGAGTGCTGTGTTGGGGGGGAGGCAGAACCACTGGGTGTTATGCTAGTGGCCTGGGCTGCTGAGCGCTACTTGGGCCACAGTATAAGACCCACTTCAGAAGTCATACAGCTTTCTATGCCGAGAACCTTACGTCGTTGTTAGTCGGCCATTTTCTGTTGTCAGTGCTGGGGTGGAGCCAGCGCCGCTGAGCAGTAGGAGCTCTGCCTGAGCAATAGCCCAGGCTCAGGTCGGGCCACTTTTGACAGGAGTGTGAAGACAGCTGGGGCGGGGGGGTGGGGAGGACGCTATGGCGCTGAGATAAGAGAACACCGTATATAAATAAGGTGATACCATACGTGATGCCATACGTAGAATTACTTCAAGAGGTCGTGAACCCAAAAGCAAAAGCAAATCCATGCTGGTCATACAAGAAACGTAAGAGCAGATCTTGGTGAAGTGCAGGTTTTCATAGATGTGACAGCATGGTGCACATGATGTGACAGCATGGTGCATGTGAGTAGAAGAATAACCAAACAGCGTTAAAATTAAAACACATGCTTCAAAACACTGTCAGTAAGGTAAAAGGCAACACAAAAATGAAAGAAAATTTGAAGATGTGCCTGAAAAAGAGCATTTCTATAACTTAAATAAGTCAGCAACAGCGCAGACAGCATATTCAAAAGTGCCAACCAGGCGTGAGCACATCTGGGGTCACTGGGAAGCTGAGGTAGAAAACTCAAAGCGGAAGGTCAGGCTGAGCCTGTCTCACAAACCAAAATAGATATACGCACATTTTGTAAAACACTGTAGAACCATCTGGAAAAGGCCAGTTGAAGCCCAAGAAGCTGTCTCACACCCACCAGGACATTACAATAAAAAGGTGGGTGACTGCAGTGATGGGGGCGTGGAGAAACCAAAACCTCCATCTTTTCTGCTGGCCTGAGCAGAGGGGCTGCCACTGGGGAGATGGCCTGTTTGTGGCCAGGGTTGAGCACAGTTGCCTGCAACCAGAGGCTACTGTTACACAGGGTCTAGAAAGCCGTGTGTGCAAGCGGCCTGCCCATGGCTGTTCTGGGGTGCTGGCTCCGTGGTGAGAAGAACGCGCTGGTTGTACCAACTACTGCTTGGCCGCTTCATGCTGCGATAAAAAGCCAGTTCTGTGCAGCCCCACCCTGTGAGATGGCAGGCTAGAAGAGGGGTCTCCCAGAGCCAGTTGGGTTTCCTGTGCTGGGGCGGGGCCTGGCACGTGACTGCGGTGAGAGTTTGTGTTGAGAAGGGACAGCACCACCGAATCACACTTTCCATGAACGGATCGTGACGTCTTGTGGTGCCGAGCATGGCGTGCCGCCCGGCACAGTTTCACTGTGTGGCCCAGACTCGCTTTCATCTCCCAGCTAGCTGCTGGGTGCAGCGGCACTCGCAGGCTTGTTCACAGATGCTGACCACAGACTCCATCCTGTGTGCATTAGCACACACAGGCGTTCCCGACTGTGGTGCAGCACCTTCGTACTGCTGTCTAGATGGTGCGCAGGCGGCTCCTGAGGATGTTCTGGCTGCCTGGTCCTGTCTGCAGCAGAGTGCCATGGAGACGCCGCATGCCCGTCTCTGCCAGGCAACCATGGTTGTAGCCATCTTCAGTGCCTATCAGAAGTCACATCTTCCTTCAGGGATGCAATTTGTTTTTCCATTTTCATGTGCTTGGGTGCATGTATGTGTGCGAGCATGCGCGTGTGCATGCGTGTATGTGTGTCCATGTGTGTGTGCATGTGCGCGTGTGAACATGTGTGAGCATGTGTGTGCACATACGGGTGAGCATGTGTGTGAGCATGTGTGCGCACATGTGTTTAGAGGCCTAAAATTGGTGTCTGGAATCATCCTCGATGGTTCTTCCTCCTCGGTTAGCCAGCTTGGTTTGGAGAATCCCAGGCTCTGCTTTCCAGGGCTGGCATTGCAGCTGCTTGCCACATATGCCAGGGCACTGGGGATCTGAGTGCTGTGGCTGGTGGCTGTAACCACGGAGCCGTCTTCCCGCCTGGGAAGTGCTGTGTGTGCTATCAGCTTTGGGCTTTGGTTTGTTGAGTGAAATCTGTATACAAAGACTGAAACTCTCTCCTTAAGAAAAGTTTTATTGTACACAGATATGTACTTTATTAATTTGACAAACAACTTATTTACTCATTGTTACACCTCCTAAATTTAAAAAATATTTGAATTTATCTTTCCAATTTTTTGCTGTTTGAGGAAAAGTGTAAAATACTTTCCTTGTTTCCTAAATGGCATTTTGTTTCCGGTCTTTCTCTGCCTTCTGCAAATAAACAACAAGGAGAGGTTGAAATTATTCATATCCATTCAAGTGTCTATGTGTTTGTTCTGTGTTGTGTGCACACATGTGGGTGTCAGAATACAACTTGGGGGATGGTTTTCTCCTTACCATGTGCTAGGAGCTCAGGTTGTCAGGCTTGGTGGCCAGAGCCTTTGCCAGCTGGGCCCCTCTGTCTCTTTGTGTTGGAACAAACCTTTCCATCCTGCCACAGCTGGCTCTGCACCCCGACCCTTCTGCTGCAGCCTCTCAGGAGCTAGGACTAGAGGTGTTTTCCACCGTGCCCAGCCTAATGGGGTATTTTATAGTAATCGTGTAAGTGCCAGCTGTGTTTTTGGAATCCAGGCTGTTCACCCCCAGTACCATCCAGGATGAGTCTGGCCTTATGGATTAGCCAGCCTGTTGCTGAGGAACGAGCCCCTCCTCCCCCGCTAGTCTGTCCCCACACTGCATGTTCTTGGAGACTCAATGAGGCAGATCACAACTTGCTTCTGGCCAGGGGCTGAGGCCTGGTCTGATCACGCATTAGCTTGTGGTTTTATAGAGTTTGTTCTGAGAAGTCAGCTTTTAAGTCAGGGTGGCCAAGACCTGAGCCCCACAACTCAGACTGTCTGGTGGGCTTGTTGATCCCCACAGCTCAGACTGTCTGGTGGGCTTGTTGCTGCAGGCCGGATAGCAGCTGCTATCCAATGTTAGGAGAGGTCAGTAAGACCCTGTTCTTGCCTAAGCTAATTGTTCGACCAGATTCTCTGCAAGGCGAGGCCCTCTGCCGGCTGCCGTGAGCATGGGCCGCTCTGACCAGGAGCTGCACGTTCCCCCCTGCAGCGGCAAGGGGTGCGCAGGCGTCTCCTGCGACATCCACACACACGAGAATTGGTCTGCCTGTGTCCTGCGTGCTCCCGCAGGTTGTCTGAAGCCTTTCTTTGCTTGGTGTCAGGACCCCAAGCCAGGATGGACCTCCCCGTGCATTTCCAGGGCTCAGTGGAGTGACACCCCAGCCTCAGCACAGGGCCCGCGATGCTGTCTCCTGCCTCAGTTCAGGCTTAGAACCACCCCAGAGCTGGGCACACGGGCCTGTCTTGGAGCAGTGGCGTGCGTCCATGTGTGCACGCGAGCTCGTGGTTTGCGGGGGCTTCTCAGACAGGCAGTCCTGTTCTCACTGAGCTTTCTGTGGCCGTCTGTTGGCAGCCAGTGCCTGAAAGACACTGTCATCTGATTCCGGGGTCTCACTAGGTAGAGGAAGGGACAGTGGGCTGTAGCTAGTAATACTTGAGGGTGGGGGGTACAGCAGGGGACTCCGATTCATTTGATATACCCACGGGTGGGTTGGTGGCAGGTGGCAGGCCTTTCAAAGTGGGCTCATCTCCTGCGCGTGGAAGAGATGGGTTCTGCAGGGGAAGTTGTGGTCAGAGAGAAGGACTCATGTGTCCATCATAGGAAGGCCCTCGAGGGGCTGGAGAGGTGGCTCAGGTTAAGCCTCTGCCTTGAAGGTGGAAGGTCCTGAGTTAGGATCCTAGACCCCACGTGTGGACGCCAGGCGGAAGCGGGGGCCGCCTGTGTTTCTGGTCCTGGTAGGGCGGAGCCTGTGAATCCCGAGGCAGAGTAAACAAGGAGGAGTGGAGGCGGTCCATGGTGGTTCCCGAATTCGTCCGTGCTTCTACACACACATACATATACACACACATACATACACACACATACATACATACATACATACATGTGCATACACATACAATTGAATAAATAATAAAAAAAGAGGAAGGCCCTCGAGCAGACCCAGGTGTCTTTGGAGGGCTCAGTGTAAGAGCAGGATGGTGGGTCAGAGACAGCGGGCACTGATGGGACACGAACTCGGGGACCTCAGGGTGTCCTGTCCTTTGCCTGGACCTTGGGGTGTCCACTGCCTGGACCTCAGGGTATCCTCTGCCTGGGATCCCTCTTTTCTCTGAGGCCTGGTTTCTTAAGACTGCACTTCAAGAGTTCGTGATGACCCACTTCCACTTCTGGGTTGTGGGCGGACGTGTTTGGGAGACCCCTGGAGATGACCCTGCAGTGTTCCGGCTGACAGCTGGGTCTGTTGCCAGGGGTCCGCACCCCTCAGCCACCGAGCAGGAGACTGATGCTCCCATCCAGCTGAGTGCTGTCACCCTGGTGAGGCTGAGCTGAGGCTGAGGCAGCTGCCAGGTCCTGTGGAGGTGTGACAGTTGCATGCTGTCTGCAGGCCTGGGCGCAGCATTTGTTTTTTGTTTGTTTGTTTTTTTAAATTTTTTTATTATTTATTCAATTGTGTGTGTATGCATATGTGCACACGTGTGTGCGTGTGCACGCGTGTGTGTGTGTGTGTGTGTGTGTGTGTGTGTGTATGTAGAACCACGGGCGAATTCCGGAACCACCATGGACCGCCTCCACCTCCTTGTTTACTCTGCCCTGGGATTCACAGGCTCCGCCCTACCAGGACCAGAAACGCAGGCCGCCCCTGCTTTTACCTGGTGTCTAGGATCCGAACTCAGGACCTTCTGCCTGCAAGGCAGAGGCTTAACCCCTGAGCCACCTCTCCAGCCCCAGTGAGCGCAGCATTTGTGCACACTCATGCCATAAACAGTCCCTGTCTGAAGCTCATGACGACCAGCCTGTCTCACTGGATTGCATGTGTGGGTCTTGGCGTTTGTGATATTGTTCGTGTGTGTTTGAGCTGTGTTAGTCCTACTCGATGTGAACTTCTGCCTTGTGTCCTGACATCTCCCTACAGTGCCTTTAATTATGCTTTTGAGACAGGCTGGCCTCGAACTTATGTAGCCAAGGATGGCTTCTAACTCCTACATCTGTCTGTGTGCCTGTGTCTCCTCACTGGGTTACACCCAAGTGTGGGCCCTACATCTGGCTTTTTTACTTGGGACCTGGGATCTGAACTCAGGGCCTTCTATCTGCAAGGCAAAGTCTTAACCCCTGAATCATCTCTCTAGCCCCAGACCTGGCTTTTTAAATGTGGGTTCTGGGGGTGGAACACAGCTCCTTGCTCCCCACACTTTGTCAGCTAAGTCTTCTCCCAAGCCCTAAATGGTTGTTTTTCTTTCCGTTCACGGCTTCTCTCATGTCTCTGTTTTTCGCTTGCTGTTTGCTCTTGTGCCTGTAATTCACTCTGTTTCTCCATTCTGCTGGAGACGGAACCATACAACCTTCTGCTGCGGAGGTTCATCCTCCGTTCCTCTCTTTCTAAGACTTTTTAATTGCCTGAGTTTTCAAAATTGAGTGTTCTGAATTTATTTATTTAGTTTTTTGCTGGAATATAGTTTATTTATTTGAATTATACCATTAGAATCTGTCAATGTACATTTAGTTGAAAAGGTTGTAGGGCTGAGGAGATGCCCACTGGGTCCCCAGAAACTACATGAAATACAGGCAGATGTTGGTGGCCTCTGTAATCCCAACACCTGGGTAGCACAGACGCGCAAGCTAGCTAGACAGCTCGGCCGAGGTTAAAGGAGTAATCTGAGAAGACCCTCGTGTCGGGCTTAGGCAGGCACGTGTGAGCAGCCATGGGAGCTTGCCGGTGTGTCTCCTGCGCAGTCTGCACAAGCAGATGGAGGTGCAGCCACCATCTGCATGAGCAGAGTGGAGGTGCCGCATTAACACGGCTGGGGACCAGGCCTGAGCTCCGCAGAACAAGTGTACACACAGAACAAGACATTTGTTGGTTACAGCTTTTACGCTGTTTGAGATCACAGTGTATAAATACTAAGCAATTTATGCAGGTCATTAACATTTTTATGAAAAAACCCTCTTTTTTCATTTTCTATTTAAATTTTTTTAAAAAAAATATGGAACACTTCATGAATTTGCAAGTCATCCTTGCACAGGGGACATGCCAATCTTCTCTGTATTGTTCCAGTTTTAGTCTGTGTGCTGAAGTGAGCACTCATTTTCAATTTTTGACCCAGATTTTAGTTCTTTTTTTTTTTTTTTTTTTTTTTTTTGTCATAGGAGTATGTTCCACACCACTGTTTTCTCTGTAATCTTTCCACGACCTGGGCGATGCTGCACAGCAGCAACCCGCGTCCGCAGGACTTCTGGGGGCACATCTGGTATCTCCTCAGAGTGTGGCCGAGTTGGTAGGGTGAGCTCCCTCAAGGCCACGTGAGCTGAGCTGGGCTGAGCTAAGGTGTGTGTGCCTGGGTGTGCCCCGCCCTGCCTGACTTTTCTTTCTTTTTTTTTTAATAGCTAGACTTGTAGACTTGACCTTGAACTCTTGGTATTCCTCCTGCTGGGTTACACTAACTAGTGCCCCTGACTGAAGATGGGATTGTGACAGAAATCTTTTTTTTTTTTAATTTTTTATTATTATTTCCGCTCATACAAACTTAATAGGTAGACCAGTTCCCTCCCCCCTCCTCCTCCCCCTGAACCCCTTACTCCCCTTCCCTCCCTCCCCATCTCCCAGTGCCTCCCCCCCAATTCCCAGAGAGTCCTTTATTGTGTATGCCTAACTCTCCTCTTGGTCCTCCTCTCCGATGACGTACACGGACCCAGTGGCCTTTCCCTGAACCCTTTCCCGTGTTCCTCTTAAGCATAGGAACACTGCTGTGGCTGTCAATCTCTTGCCTCCAAGGGTCTTGGTGCCTTTAGCCGATGCTAGACTTTGTGAAGTCAATAGTGTGTTGGACATTGCGCAGGGCATGCAAAGTCCTGTTATGATTGCTTCATCCCTAACTAGTGTGGAGAATCTTCAGATCATTGCTCCTCCCATCCTTTTGCTCTTATACTCTTACCGCCCCCTCTTCCGCAAATGTCCCTGAGCTTCAGGATGGGGAGAGATTAGTCTGGCCTAGTTCTATGTGGTTGATATAGAGTCTCTGAAGTTCTGGATTGTGGTTTGTTGATTTTCTTTTGCAGTTTTGCTGCTCCTGCAATGCCCTTCACTCCATCCTGATGGGCACTGTATGTCATCCCCTTGGGCAGCTGGCGGGGGCGGGGCCTGTGACAGAAATCTTGAAAGAGTTTTTTCTTGTCCTCCTGGCAGTGCCCTCAGCCAGGCCAGGTGTGTGAGGTGTCAGGCACTGCCCACCGCTGCCCAGGAGCAGCAAAGGTGGGAGCCGGTCCGAGACTTGCAGTGGCCAGTGCTGGGGACAGGAACGTGGGGGTGTGGTGTTGTCAGCTCCCAGCCCTCTGCTCCCTGTCCACCATGCTGCAGCTGGGGCAGCACCAACCAGAGGCCTGTTCTAGAGCAAGTGTGACCTGGGGGGCAGGTGAAACAGACAGCTGGGGAGGGGCTCCCAGTAGTCAGGTCCTGACAGACTGAGTGAGGGTCCAGGTGTGCTGGGCATCAGGTGCCTGGCTCGCTCTGGCATGCGGCACACGGCGGCCCAGGGTGGGGCTGGCTGGGGACTCACCTGCAGACAGGTCTTGGCTTCTCTGTGCCTGAGACGTGTGGCCCTGGCGAGTGCGTGTAAAGTTAGATGAATACCGTCCATACAGCGCTTCTGAAATGATGGGCTATTCAGCACTAACTGATGTCATCCTCCTCCTCCTGGACAGTGAAGAGTTCTAGAACTTCACCGTGTCTTAGGAGATGGATTTGCCAGCGTTTGTAGATTGGAGAGTTCCGTAAGGGAGACCTTGGACTGCCGTATCTGTAGAGGTCGGTTTGGGTGGGCTGGGAAGACCCTTTACTGCCGTGTCTGTGGAGGTCGACTCGGGTGGGCTGGGAAGACCCTTTATTGCTGTGTCTGTGGAGGTCGGCTCGGGTGGGCTGGGAAGACCCTGCACTGCCGTGTCTGTGGAGGTCGGCTCGGGTGGGCTGTCTTCAGCGTGGAAGCCCTGAGCAGGTATGGAGTGCTTATTACCAGCTCAGAGCTGTGGTGCACAGGGGTTCTGCCGCGGCGCTGCACACACCATCAGGCTGCTATTCTGGCTGTGGTGCACCACTGCTGTGCTGGCTCGGTACTTGCCCCAGTGGCTGCCAGGGCAGTCAGCTGGCATCCTTGATTCTGCTGCTGCGCCTGGTCGCTCTTTCTGCCTTCAAGCAAGGGGCTGGAGACCCCAGGAATTCAGTCCCCTCCTAAACTAATGGTGGCGTCAGTTCTCTGTGGGTTTCAGCGGGATGTGTATGCTCTAGAGATGACTGAACATACTCTTGTTCTTTTTCCCAGGTAAAAGTAAAGAAGCAGAAATAAAGAGGATAAACAAGGAGCTTGCAAATATTCGATCAAAATTTAAAGGTAAGTGTTTCCTTTTCCCACATATTCTGCTGTAAATCTGATGCAGTGAGGGCACCTTGCTGTCAGCCTGATGGATTTAGAACCACCATGGGAATGAGCTGTCTGTGAGGGGTTTCATCTAGAGGTGGGAGGGCTACACTTCTGTCCTGACACCCCAGGTCTGTCGGCTCGCTGTTGGTCTGTTTCCTTCCCTTTGTGTCTCTGCAAGATAGGGGCGCAAATGGCCTCCAGTTGGTTTCCAGATGCAGGACCTGGAATGGGGAATAATGTCAGTGCACAGCTGGGGGGTAGAGGGGGGAGATGCTGACCTACCAGTCAGTCACATCATGCTGGAACCTGGGGCCCCCACTGGGTGCAGGCAGAGGAGAGCAGGGTAGAGGATGAAGATACCAACTCGATAGTCACTCACATCACACTGGAACCTGGGGCTCCCTCCACTCATCCAGGAGCAGAGCTGAGGAGACCTGGGTGCAAACTCCGCCGCACACCGGCAGCTCTGGGCCTTGTGAGAGTTTCATAGGGCTTATAGTCACCATTCGATTTCCCGATACATAGCTTCAGGGCAAGGAATGTAGATGAGTCGTGCTTCCGAAGAGTCAGGACTTTTTATTTAAAGTCCTCGTTCCATCCTCAATGTCTACATAAGTGCCAGTGCCAGAAGCCGAGCTGACCGGGGGAAGGAGGTGCCCCCTACATACTGGCCAGACCACCTGCCGAGCCTGGGTGTGCTCTGCAGGGAGCAGCTGTACCGTTGAGACCCAGGCACCTTCTCTGGTCAGACAGGGCACAGTACCACGTCTCCCAGTGACTCACCGGAAAAGTAGATGGACGCAGCTGGAACTTAATTATCAGTGACAGGTCATTACAGTGACAGGTCATCACAGTGACCAGTCATCACAGTGACAGGTCATCACAGTGACTGACAGGTCCTCACAGCGACAGGTTCTCACAGTGACAGGTCATCACAGTGACTGACAGGTCCTCATAGCGACAGGTTCTCACAGTGACAGGTCATCACAGTGACTGACAGGTCCTCACAGCGACAGGTCATCACAGTGACTGACAGGTCATCACAGTGACTAACAGGTCATCACAGTGACAAGTCATCACAGTGACAAGCATTGGGAAGTAGTTTTGTTGCAAGCCTTGACACCTGGTGTGTATTTCTTGCACACTTGGAGTCAGCCTTCTGGCCAGCTGCATTCCAAGTGTCCAGCAAGTGTCCACTGACCACTGTAGGAGGCCAGCACTGTTGCCAGTCATTCAGTGGTCATTGTATTCTAACAAATGTAAGAGCGTCAGCGTCACCCGAACAAAGAACCGTTCTGGGTGTTTCTGGGAGGAGTTCATGACCCATGTGAGCAAGGACAGCCCTTGCTGGGACCTCGAGACCACACTCATCTGAGAGAGGGTTCCATAGGGATCCTCGCTTATCTGAGAGAGGGTCCCAGAGAGACCCTCGCTCATCTGATAGAAGGTTCCAGAGAGACCCTCGTTCATCTGAGAGAGGCTTCCAGAGATAGACCCTTGTTCCCCTGAAGGAGGGTTCCAGACAGATGTTTTGGGGGCCTTGAAGCATTTTTAGTTGTCACCTGGGAGTGGGCTATGATCGACTGGTAGGTGGAGGTCAGGGCGGCTGCTGAGTGACACTGGGCTAGAACAGTCCCTTCCCAACTGGAGTTACCTGGCTGAAGATGTCTGGAGCCCACCAACTGGAGACCCTCTGGCACTGTAGACTGAGATGACCCTTGGGCCAGTGTGAGCTGGGCCCCCTGACCCCTTGCTCACTGGCGCTCCTTGGGGCTCACCATGCGCCTCACTCCTCGGGCTTGGTGGTGTTGAGGGCATCCACAGGGTGGTCCATCACCCCGACCTAGAGCGCGTCCTGCAGTTGGTTTAGTGCACTGCCTGTGTGTAGTCAGAACAGGGCTCTCAGCCGAGATATGTGAGCTGGACCGCGAGGGAGGCGGCGAGCCCACGCCCTCCCTGTCAAGCTCACGCGTTTTTGAGAAGTAAAAGACAAAACTTGAAAATCTCCACATGAAGAAGCAAGCATCAAAAGTGACAGCAGGGGTTGAGATAAAACCAGTGGGGCTTTCCTGAGCTAAAACATGCAGTAGCTTAAGTGAGACACCAGCAGGTTCTGGAACGGACAGTCAAAACAGTGTCGTGTTCTGCAAGGCAGGCTGAAAGAAGAGCATAGCTCAGATGGGCGGATGGATTGGGGGCCACAGGCTGGAGGGAGAGGTGGAGGGGCACAGACTGGAGGGAGAAGTGGAGGGGCGCAGGCTGGAGGGAGAGGTGGAGGGGCGCAGACTGGAGGGAGAGGTAGAGGGGGCAGACTGGAGGGAGGGATGGGGCGCAGGTTGTAGAGAGAGGTGGAGGGGCACAGGCTGGAGGGAGGGATGGGGCACAAGCTGGAGTTGGAAACTGGCAGGTTTGGCCTATGGTTGTGATGGGAGAAGCTCAGACAACCTTTAACAATTTATGAAACACACACAGAGGGCTGAAGAGTCGGCTCAGAGGTGAAGACTCTACTTTGGAACAAACACAGAATGCATGCAAAGAACACCTTTCCTGGTAGCATAAACTCACAGTCCTCGGAGCAGCCAGGGTAGATGGGCTGTTTCCATAAAAGCTCTCAAGGTGGAAGCTTTGGAGAGAGCAGGGGAAGATATTGCGTACAGATAGAAGGAAGCCGTGACTTGGTCTAGAGCAAACCTTAGAAAGATCTTTATTAAAAGTGAGGCTGGGGGGCTGGAGAGGCGGCTCAGCGGTTAAGCCTCTGCCTTGCAGGCAGAAGATCCTGAGTTCAGATCCTAGACCCCATGTATAGACGCCGGGCGGAAGTGGGGGCGGCCTGCGTTTCTGGTCCTGGTAGGGTGGAGCCTGTGAATCCCAGGGCAGAGTAAAGGAGGAGGTGGAGGTGGTCCATGGTGGTTCCCGGATTTGCCCGTGGTTTTATACACACACACACTCATACATATACACACCTGCGCACACGCATACATGCACATTTGAATAAATAATAAAAGCAATTTAAAAATATGTTTATAAAAAAAAATGAGGCTGGGATGGAGAGACAGCTCAGGGGTTAAGACTCTGCCTCGCAAACAGAAGGTCCTGAGTTTGGATCCCAGTTCCCATATAAAAATGCCAGACTGAAAGGGTGACAGCCTGTACTTCTGTCCCTAGTGGGTGGAACCTGGGAAATCCCAAAACAAAGCAAAAATCAGAAACAATCCAGGTGATTCCTGAAGTCACCCTTAGTCCTCCTCAGGGACCTACATACCATATCCTCTGGTACACACACACACACACACACACACACACACACACACACACACACGCAATAAATAAGGTTAAAAGTGAGGTTCTCAGGAAGCTGAGACAGGAGGTTCCCCAGTTCAAGGCCACCCTGTGGTACATAGTAAGTCCCTGCCTTGAAAACATGAAAAGAAAGAAAGAAGAATGCTTCAGGAAACGTCCTAAGACAAAAGTGCAAGAATTCCTTTCTAGCATCTATGATGAACTTCAGAGTCATAATGCTAGGCGGCAGCCGCTGGCACAGTCAGGGGGCAGGGCAGACCTAGTGGTGATGATGTTGAAGTCTAGAAGTAAAGTACTTGACAGCATGCAAACAGATAAGACTGGGTGGTTCTGGAGAGCATGGGGCAGTTGAATCTGTCTATTTATTATTTTTATCTGTTTATTTTGAACAGCACTTGCTTGCATACATGAGCTCCAGAGTTTTATTCCCGATACTCCAAAAAAGAAACAGACTGGATTTCCATTTCAAGGTTATATACTCAGAACTACCAATGCAAGAGGACCAACGTTCAAGGTTGGCTAGCTACATGGCAAATTGGAGGCCACTCTGGATTACATGTCTAGAGAGGAAAGTAGTGGGGGGAGGGGGAAGCAGAGAGGGAGACAAGTGAGATGGGTCAGAGTTTGTGTGTGTGTGTGTGTGTGAATCAGAGGGCACTATATGTCCCTGTGGAGGCCCAAGGATGATTTTGGGAATCACTCTGGATTGTTCTGCCTCCTCTTTGTTTTGCTGGGGGGTTTCCCAGGCTCTGCCTTCCAGGACCATAAATGCAGGCCATGTCATTTCCACCTGGTGGTGTTACACAGGATTCGACATTTGAACTGATGCCATCCCGCTTGCGAGGCAGAGTCTTAACCTCTGAGCCATCTCTCCAGCCCTTGACTTCCTTTGAAAGAACCATATTAATATGTCTCAGTTCCTGAGCCGCCTCACATTCCCACAGCAGCGGGTAGGTACTGCCCTTGACGCTCTGGGTCTGGACAGGTGCCACTGTGCTCGGGAGAGGCTTCATTTTCGTCCCGGCATGAGCGCTGCTGAACACTGCATGTCCACTGGAGAAGGGTCTTTTTGAGCCCCTCGCCCAGACTGCTGGGATTAAGCCTCGGGCAAGTGAAAATTGTACATTTATAATGTGCAGTGGTGCATTTAGATGAATGTGCACAATGTGGAATGGCCACAGCAGCTTTGGAACATATTTTCGCCTCATGTATCTTTTTTTTTTTTTTTTTTTGTGGGTGTGTGTGGTAGAACTTTTTTTTTTAAAGTCCTTTTTTAACTTTTATTTTTTCTGAGACAGGGTCTCCTGCTTGGATTGGGCTCAAACTCTTTGTAGCTGAGGCTAACCTTAAGCCCCTGATTCTCCTGCCTGTGTTGGGATCACAAGAGTGTACCTAATTCTCAGCATTTTAGGCCCTTTAAAAATATTTATTTATGGGCTGGAGAGGTGGCTCAGGGGTTAAGCCTCCGCCTTGCAGGCGGAAGGTCCTAAGTTCGGATCCCGGATCCCACGTATAGACGCCAGGCGGAAGCGGGGGCGGCCTGCGCTTCTGGTCCTGGTAGGGCGGAGCCTGTGAATCCCCGGGCAGAAGGAGGTGGAGGCGTCTGTGGTGGTTCGCGAATTCGTCCGTGGTTCTACACATACACAGACACACACACACACACACACACAGACACACACGCGCGCGCACATACACATGCATATGCACACAGTTGAATAAATAATAATAATAAAAAAATTTAAAAATATTTATTTATTTAGCGTGTGTGGAGAGGGAGAGAGAGAGCGAGAGAGAGAAGGCCCTGTGTATCCCTGTGCTTTAGTCTAGTACAGAGCAGCAGCTAGTGCTTTCGTCTGGTACAGAGCAACAACCAGAGCTCATTCCGAGGACTCCGTCATTTGCTTAGTTTTGGTTCAACAATAACATTGTGAAATAAACATGTGTCCTGAGGAGCCAGTTTGGGGTTTCTTTTCAAAGTGTGGCACTGGACAGTTTTTCTATAAGGAAATTAAGTTTTCTGTGCAACTCAGATAAGACCCAAGGCTTTAAATTACACTTAACAAATATGAAAACTCAATCAAAGTAAACAGACATTGCTGGGTCCATTTTTGTCTCCAGACTGTGATCGCTAGTAATTTTCTTTATATCTTAGATGTTTCATAAGGCAGGGAACAAGTAAAAGTGTTTAAGACTTACTTTAAAATGTGTCTTATATTAGTGAATTAAAATTCAGCATTATAATTCTTGATGTTTTGTAAAAAGCCCACTCGCAATTTTTATCAAATATGACCACATACATACAGTACATAGTTTCAGTTCAATCTCTCCAGAGGGAAGTTTTTACAGTTCATTCCAGCAAGTATTTTCCCAGTGACCCAAGTAATACAGAGCTTTACATGCTAATGACCACTGGTCACTGAGCCCAAAGCTGTATGGGAGACCCTGGTTGCCGTGACCACCTGAGGACCGGCCCAAGTACGTAGGTATCCACGGAGCAGGAGTCACCGCAGCAGCAGGTTGTGATAATGCTTGCTGCATTGGTGCTTCATCAACTTATCAGGAGCAACAGCTGGAAGGTTGTGGCTTGCTGTGTCTGTGCTGCTACTGCTGCTGCTGCTGCTGCTGCTGCTGCTCTTAAATGAAATCCATCTCTGCCCTAGACTTCGAGTTTATTCTCCCATAACATTTTTAGCTTCATGTGGACTTGTTCATCCATTCCATCATCCAGAAAGAGGTCGCTCATTATTAATAACATTTTCAATCACAGGTCTGTATAATTTAGTCACAGCGTTTGTTTGTCAAGTTCACCATTTCTACATACAACACAAACAGGGGAAGCCTGAGAAAACTGGCTAGAAATGAAACAAACAAACAAACAAACAAACAAAACAACAAAAACCTGGACAGTGAACCTGAGCCAACTGCAAAAACAGGTTAAAAGTAGTTTCCTGGGCTGGAGAGATGGCTCAGGGTTTAAAACTCTGCCTTGCAAGCAAAAAGCCCTGAGTTCAGATCCCAGGTCCCATGTAAAAGCCAGGCGAAAAGGCAGCAGCCTGCCCTTCTAGCGCTGGTGGGCGGAACCTGGGAAATCCCAGAGCGAAGCAAAAGGAGGTAGAAGCAATCCAGGCTGATTCCCTAAGTCACCCTTGGGCCTCCACAGTGATATCTCTCTCTCTCTCTCACATACACACACACAGATAAATTTTAAACAGAAGATTTCCTGTCTTAGAGCAAAGAGGTTCTTAGCCCCCCAAGAGCAGAAGGCACTGGTATGGTCAGCCCAGGCCACCAGGGTCATGCCGGGGGTGGGATTGTCCACCTAGCAAGCCACAGGCGCATGCTGAAGGGACGGGTGCTCCACCCTGTGTTCAGTGCCAGCAGGGGCCCGAGGCTCTCCCTGGCGAGATAGACTCTGGGGGGCAGAGGCATGCAGCCATGGTTTCCCCAAAGAAAATGGCCCCGAAGAGAGGGGTAAGGGAAGCCTTGGGGGGTGAGCCCCTCTGCACTCCTCTGACCTGGCAGGTGGGTGGTGGTCTCCAGCTGGAGGGTCCTTTGCAGCAGGTGCACCGGCGTGTTCTTCAACCTGCTCTTGCTTGAGATGTGGTTCCTGAGGGTTCCCTGGCTGCAGTTAGGGTCTCCTGGCTCCCTGCTGGGCTGAGATCTGGTTTGTCCCCAGCTCCTCCCTGACTCTGGGTCTCCAGGTAGCTTCTGCTGGCTGTTGGCCCTGCCTCAGCCTAGTGGGTTTCTGGCTTCAGGTCACTTCTCCCCTTGACGTCCTGCCTCTCAGCCGTGGAGAGGGCTCTGGTCTGCATCTTGCGGAGCAAAGCCACGAAGAATCGGTGGGATCAGGCCGGTTCCGGGGCTTCCTCTGTCTGTCAAGCCTGCCGCTGTTCTGCTGCTCGTGCTGCCTTGGTGAAGGCGTCAGTGAGCCCCGGGCAGCCGGGGGCAGCTCTATTGAGCCCTGGGCAACGAGCCTTGGGCAGCCGGTGGGCAGCTCTAGTGAGCCCCGGACAACGAGCCTCGGGCAGCCGGCGGGCAGCTCTAGTGAGCCCTGGGCAGCGAGTGCAAGAGCAGCCGGTGGGCAGCTCTAGTGAGCAGGGGCAGATCTGCACATGGGCAGCCAGTGGGCAGCTCTTGGAGCCATGAGGGTGGGACTCCTGTGCTCGCCTGTTGACCACACTGCCTGCATGTGGCACTATCAGCTGGTAGGTGAGCTGAGGACAAGGTTCTTGGGTATGAGGAAGAACCAGATTGAGGGGTTGGGGTCTCACATTGCCGGGGCTTTTGAATCACGTGCTTTGGTTGGTGAAGAGGAGAGTTTCCAGGAGCTCCCCAAAGTCTGCAGCTGACTGCCCTGATCCACTATGTGGGTGACTGTTTTAGATGTAACCGTGAAGTCAGCAGGCTTGTCTGTAGACTGACACTGCCCAGTCCTTAATCATAGGACTGTGCCCACCTTGGCGGTCCCATTAGACCCATGTATCTTGTGCTGATTTCGAAATGCTCCTGCGCCTCAGGTGTGGTGAGCAATACGTTGATGGCCCTTGTTTCTGCGCGGAGCCTTGTGCTCTGCTGAGCCTCATTTTGCTGTGATGTGCAGGGAAGTAGTTACGTGTGTGTGTGCGTGTGTGTGGTGCAGCGGAAGCAGGTGAGAGCTGTGGATCTGTGAGCATTGGCATGCTCAGGTTCGTTGAGGCTCTGACAGGACTTGCAGGCTGGTCCTCAGCATGGTTGCTGCAGGTGTAGGAGGCTCCCCCGGAGTGCACCAGCATGGAGCCTGGCTGCCAGGTGTGGCGTGTGATGTGCTTGCTGGGTTACAAGTACAGCTGCAGCCTTGTGTGGCTGAGCCCCATGTCCTCAGATAGGCTCTCTCGCTGCTGCCCAGTTCTCTGCCCATTTTGTTTTGTCCTAGGTGTAAACCCCTTTTCCCTTTCTGTAGGCGACAAGGCTCTTGATGGCTACAGCAAGAAGAAATACGTCTGCAAGTTGCTCTTCATCTTTCTGCTTGGTCATGACATTGACTTTGGACACATGGAAGCTGTGAATCTGCTGAGCTCAAACAGATACACTGAAAAGCAGATCGTGAGTATGATGGCTTGAAGCCCTTCCCTCACCTGCCCCACACTGGCACCAGCTGTGCAGTTGGTCGTCTTGACTGCGTGAGTGCCTGGGCCAGCACCCTGCAGCCTTGCCCTCTGTAGCTCAGGCCTGTGCTCCCGGGAAGGGTCTGCGCTCTGTGTCCTGGGTGCTCCTTGCCGCTTCCCCTCGTGCTCGCTCTCTCTCTCTCTCTCTCTCTCTCTCTCTCTTTCTCTGTCCTGGGTGCTCCTTGCCGCATCCCCTCGTCTCTCTCTCTCTCTCTCTCTCTCTCTCTCTCTCTCTCTGTCCTGGGGTGCTCCTTGCCGCTTCCCCTCGTGTCTCTCTCTCTCTCTCTCTCCTCTCTCTCTCTCTCTCTCTCTCTCCTCTCTCTTCTCTCTCTCTCTCTCTCTCTCTCTCTCTCTCTCTCTCTGTGTCCTGGGGTGCTCCTTGCCGCATCCCCTCACGTGTCTCTCTCTCTCTCTCTCTCTCTCTTCTCTGTGTCCTGGGGTGCTCCTTGCCGCTTCCCCTCACGTTCTCCTCCTCTCTCTCCCTCTATCTCTCCTTCGTTGTCCTTGGGGTGTGGGGTTTGCGCAGTGGTTGCTGCAGTTGGGGGTGGGTGCGGGGCGCGCGTGAAGGGCGGGGTTGCGTGGCTGCTCCTTGCCGGGCCGCGGTCCCCTCACGGGAGCTCTCTCTCGCTCGCTCGCTCTCGCTTCTCTCTCTCTCTCTCTGTTGCCTGGGGTGGTGTCTCCTTGCCGCATACCCTCGTGGCTCTCGCTCGCTCTCGCTCTCGCGCTCGTCGTAGCGCGCTTGTCACGGGGCTTGGGGTTGTGGTGCTCATGACGCCATCACATCGTGTCTCGCTATCTCTCTCTCTCTCTCTTCTCTGTTAACTGTATTCGGTTGGGTTTTCCTGGGCGTTGATCCTTGCCCGCCTTAACCTCAAGTGGCCTATCGAGCTATCTATACATCGATATCGCTGGACGGGGGTGGGATGGGGTGAGGGAGAAGGAAGCTGCTTGCAACGTCGGTTTGTTGCAGAACGCCGTTGCTGGAGTAGATAGACGATGAGTAGCATATATAAGAGACGAGAATATATTATCTCTGGCCTGGGTGATACTTGCACAGCTTCGACGTAAACTCAAGGCTAGATAGAGCGCGCGATCGCTTCTCTAGTCTGTGGCTGGGGGGTTGATACTTGAAGAGTCAAAGAAACGGGAGAGAGAGATAGAGAGCGAGAGAGAGAGCTTGGTTTGTCGTTGTCCGGGGGTGGGATGAGCGAAGCCTGGCCCGGCTATTGAAAAGAAAGGGCTATTATATAGAATAGCTCCGCTAGAGAACGCGCTCTCGGGTCTGTGATAAGCATTGGACGGTGGGTGGCGTGCTAATGGCAGATGATAAAAGAAACGGGCGCTCATCTCGAGAATCGAGAGATATCTTGTTTTGTCTATGGGGGGGAGCATTGCCGAATAAAAGAGTGGAGATCAGAGAGCTAGACGCTACTACATATGTTTTGGTTGTCACCTGGGGGGGTGGGGGTGCTATCTGGCCGCGTAAAATCACGTGCTCTATATAGTCTATCTTATCTCTAGAGATCTCTCTCTCTCTCTCTCTATCTTGTCCTGGGGGGTGTGCTCCATTGCCGCTTCCCCTCTTGCTTCTCTCTCTTCGCTTCTCTTATCATCCTATCTCTCTTCTCTGTCCTCTCTCTCTCTCTCTCTCTCTCTCTCTCTCTCTCTCTCATCTCTTCTTCTGTGTCCTGGGGTGCTGCTCTGCCGCTTCCCTCACGTGCTCTCATCTCTTATCTCGCTTCTTCTCTCTGTCATGGGGGTTGTGCTCTGCACGCTTTCCCCTCGCTCTGTCTCTTCTCTCTCTTCTATCTCTCCTCGTCTTTAGATCTACTCTCTGCAGCACTCCTCTCATATAAGTATTCTCTCTTGTGTCCTGGGGTGCGCCTTGCCGTTCCCCTCAGCTCTCTCTTCTCTTCTCTCTCTGTCCTGGGGTGTGCTCCTTGCCGCTTCCCCTCACGTGTTCTCTCTCTCTCTCTCTCTCTCTCTCTCTCTCTCTCTCTCTGTGTCCTGGGGTGCTCCTTGCCGCTTCCCCTCACGTGCGTCCTCTCTCTCTCTCTCTCTCTCTCTCTCTTCTCTCTCTCTCTCTCTCTCTCTCTGTGTCCTGGGTGCTCCTCACTGGCTCACCCTCATGCATTCTCTCTGGTTCCTCTGTCTCCTTCCCACTGCACCTTGCTACCAAGTACACAGTCAGGACTAAGTTGGCCTGTCTGTGCCTGAAACAGGGTCTGCACCCCAGTTAGGGCGTGACGCTGCAGGGCATAGCCCTCCTCCTCTGTCCTTCCCGCCCCTCTGCTGTCGTGCACCCTCATTCTCCTTCCCCCATCTTCCCCTCCCTCTCTTGATCCTGAGCGTGAGGAGCAGGAGGAGCAGGAGGAGCAGGAGGAGCGGAGGAGCAGGAGAAGCATGAGGAGCAGGAGGAGCAGGGGGAGCACGAGGGAGCTCATGTGAGGTTCCTACTCTGCGGCTGCTCAGAAGTGGTGCTTGAGGGAGTTTTGAGGTGGTTTTGGTGCTTTTATCCAGCAGTATGAAGTAGAGTTTTAAGCCATGCTCTTGCTTCAGCAGTTTGGTCAATGTGGTCCCTGCTCTGTGCTGGGCTGCACACTGTGGGATTCAGCACACTGTGGTTGAAGATGCTTAGGGAGAAGTGCGTCTGCCTCAACCTGCAGACACTGTCTTGTTCCCGTTCCCAGTGCCACAGAGACCGAGCCCCGAAGCAGCCAGGTGGTGGTCCAGTCACTTAGAGGGCACTTTGCCGCACGCAGGCCTGCAGGCCGGTGTTGCCGGCACACTGGCCACTCTAACAGGCATGTGAGCATGGAGGGTTTTGGTCAGGCCTCCGATGGTCTCACCCAGGCAGACTTTGTAACGTGCTCGTGGTGAAGAAGTAGTGTTCCAGCGACCCTCGGGGACAGTGACTAGAAACATAGGCACCTTTCTTGTGGCACCGTGTAGTCCTACAAAGCTGGTCATGCGGTGACCCTGGCCCTGGAAAGGCCCTGTGACAGAGGGATGAGGCTGTGTGAGCTGCCGAGGCTGAGCACTGAGGATGGGGAGAAGGGGTAGGGCACAGTCAGGAGGGTCTGCTGCTAGACTAGAGAGAGGACCTCTGGGGTACATGCAGCCAGGCGTGGGTTTTAACTGGGAGGCCAGTGAGCAGGTGTGTTGAGAAGTACTGCTGTGTCCTAGGTGGGTGGGGGGGTGGAGGGGGAGGAGGAGGAGGAGGCAGATGGTGTCATGGCGCTGAAGCGATGGACTCAGGAGGGGACTCAGGGGTTCGCTGGTGTCCTGGCTCACCACATGGTTTATTAGCGAATTGTGCTGTTTGACCTTCCAGTGGCAGTCCCTCCAGCCTGTACTGAAGGTGGTTTGGTATCCAGAGACAGATGCATGGTTGCCATGAGGGGGTGCGCTGGGAAAGGCACTGTGGTTCCCATGTGCTTCTGACCACACATACCAGCGGGCATGGTATTAGGCAGGACAGAAGCTGGGCATTGTTCACGTGTGCGCTGGAGCTGGGTAGGTCAGTGCAGGTGAACCTCCGGGCTCATCTCGCTGCATGGCATGGTAGTGTGGCATGGGGCGATGCTGGCAGCTTCAGAGGCTTGCTGTGTGTGGTTGTTGGTGTCTCAGGGCCACAAGCCAGTGCACTTGTCATGAGCTTTGTCCACTGCCTTCTGGGAACACAGGGCTACCTTTTCATCTCCGTGTTGGTGAACTCCAACAGCGAGCTGATCCGCTTGATCAACAACGCCATCAAGAATGACCTGGCCAGCCGCAACCCTACCTTCATGGGCCTGGCGCTGCACTGCATTGCCAACGTGGGCAGCCGCGAGATGGCGGAGGCTTTCGCCGGGGAGATTCCCAAGATCCTGGTGGCAGGGTATGTATCTATGTGGTGCAGCTGACTTGGCATGCTGTCTTGCTAAATGCACCCCGCTGCAACAGGACGGGTCACAGAGTGAGCACAACGCTTAGAGGAATTGGATTTCCCCTCTCTGATACCACCGAGACCTAAATACATCACGGAAGAAAGGCTGATGTTGTCGGCCTAAGGACGGACTCAGCTGTGTCGGGCTCCACACACACCGGGAGCCAAGCCCAAGCCCCAGAGTCTGAGGGTCCTGCATCCTGCCTTGTAGGTACTGGCACAGCTGGCACAGTACTGGGCCTTGGGTGGGGCATTCCCCACCTGTTCATGTACTCCGTGAGGTGTACGGCTGGCCTACAGCCACATCTTCAGGGTCTAGCAAAGTATGCGGTCAGCACTCAGTGAACTGAGGAGGATGTCGTGGCCCAGGAGCAGTAGACACCGTCTTCAGCCGCCTGCAGGGCTGGAGTAGAGACAGTGTCCACTCTGCCACCTGTCCCAGGGGACCCATGGGGCAAAGTCTCATGGCAGAGGGCCCGCTATTGTCCCCTAGTTGGCGAGGCAGGGATGCTGCTCAGGGTTCTATATAAGGCACAGACCAACATCAGAGAACAGTGCGGGCTTGTTATGGTGCTGTGGTGTAGGAGCCGTGGGCCAGACCAGCGCGCTGACAATGAGCAGTTTGAGCCAGACTGGAGAGAACGCAGAACCCCCTGAAACAAACTCAGAAATGTCACTCCACATTCCGCAGAGGATGGATGAAGAGGAACATGATAGCCAAGGTCCAGCCTGTGTAGACCATAAGCAGAAATTACAGAGAACTCAGGCGCCCAAAACTAACAACACCTGAAGTGGTAGGTCAGAGTGGGTGTCTGGTCAAGGGGAGCTAGAGGTCAGGCCAGAGAGCAAGGGTCAGTGACACAGCAGTGTGAGCCACCAGTGAGGTCCTGTCCTCCTCCCAGTGGTCACTTGTGCTGTGGAGTCTGTCCACATGGTGAGGGCCTAGTGTGGGGTCTCTGCTGGGGCCAGTCCCTGGAGCGCGTGAGGGAGGACAGGAATGTTCCTGAAACAGCATAGCTCGGACTCTTCTAAGGGTCCTTCAGCAGAAGACAGGCAGCACTAGCTGGTCAGGGGATGCTGGCCTGTGGGCAGCTGTGGGCATCTGCCAGCGCTTTCCATGGCACCCTCAAGCACCTTCCTGGACAGGTAAGAGCAAGTAAGTGGCAAAGCATTAGGGACCAGCAGCAGATGATTCTGAGAACAGTCTTCGTGAGCTGGCTCTGGAGACGGAAGCCGCGGGTATCAGGATGGAATGGTCCCGCCAGCCCATGGGGATGCGAGGTGGGGGAGATAGGTGTTGATTGATACCCAGTACTTGGTAGAGGATCAGAAAGAGAATATGTTGGGCCCAGTGGGTGGCAGTGCCCAGTGTCCCCATCTCTGGCCTGCCAGGCACTTGCTCCCATCCGAAGTGTGGGAATGAGGCGGATGAGCTGGCACAGGGTCCCATGGCACAGCGCAGAGACAGACTGTCCACTTGGTCACTGTGGGGAGTGATCTCCTAAACCTGGGAGCCTAGCTCGCTCTGAGGGCCCCTGGCAGGGACTCCTTTCAGATATGAAGTGGGGGGAGCCGTGCCTACTCTTCTTCCTCTGAGAATTGTACCCAGAGTAACTTTGGGGCTCGGTGGCAGCTCAGTGCTAGAGCTCTTCCTGTTGCATAAGATGATCTAGCTTTCACTCTATATCAATCACATAGAACTAGGACAGCCTAATCTCTCCCCATCCTGGAGCTCAGGGACATTTGCGGAAGAGGGGGCGGTAAGATTGTAAGAGCAAAAGGATGGGAGGAGCAACGATTTGCAAGATTCTCAACAATAGTTGGGGCCAAAGCAATCATAATGGGACTTTGCATGCCCTGCGCAATGTCCAGCGCACTGTTGCCCTCATAAAGTCTAGCATCTGTTAAGGGCACCGAGACCCCTGGAGGCAAGGGATTGACAGCCATAGTAGTGATCTTATGCTTAAGGGGAACAAGAGAAAGGGCTTATGGAAATGCCACTGGGTCCTTATATGTCATCGGAGAGGAGGACCCAGTGGAGAGTTAGGCGTACACAATAAAGGACTCTCTGGGAATTGGGGGGGAGGCACTGGGGGAAGGGGAGGGGGAGGATGGGGGAGGGAGGGAACTGGTAAAAATTTTTAAAATGTATAATTAAATTTTTAATAAAAAAAAAAAAAGATGATCTAGCTTTCATCCCCAGCACTACAAAAAGCTTGCATGCATGCATTCAAGATGGGAAAAGTAACTGTTTTGAGTAGTCATAGGGCAGATTGAGTGGAGGCAAGTCCTTTCGATTGCTTCATTTAGGAATAAAAATCCAGTAAAAATCCCCAGATTCTTCTCTCCCGCTTGAGGCCTCACAAGCTCCAGCGGGTTCCTCGAAGTGTTTGCCCTCAGCCTCCCCAGCCAGTGTCTCTGGCCCTTCCTCACTGCTCGCCAGGGTCTGGTGGTCCGGAGGAGCCTGCTGTGTCCTGAGTGGTGCGTCCTCAGTAGAGCTACCTCTGCCTGCAGCCTTCAGAGGGAGAAGAGAGAGGCGAGGACATGCTGGTTGACGTGGCGCACAGTGACTGCAGGCGCACCCGTGGGCAGTGTGCGTGGGGAGGGAGGAGAGCCCACGCAGGCGCGCCTTCTCCTGAAACCTTTCAGTTAGAGTTGGGTTTGCCCTCACCCCTCCACCCCTGTGGTCTGCAGCATCTGGGAGGCTGAGGCAGTGTCCGTGAGATCACGAGTTTGAGGCCAGCCTGAGTCAGGTAGTGAGAGCTCATGCCAGACAGTAGCAGCAGCAGCAGTAGAACATGAAAGCAGTTCTCTGCCTCCTGTCCGCCCCACTTCCTCCCAGGACCTGGGAGGGCCTGACAGCATTTTGAGATGAGAAGAAACCACCCTGAGAGTTGGGACCCCATGGTGTGTTCTTGCAGTAAGAGCAGTTCAAGTGGATTGAGAAAGAGGCGTGGCTCAGACAGGGAGAAGTTCCACGAGACACACACAGCCGAAGACGTCGCACCAGGGTTGAGTTGCTGACAGTGGAGGCTTTTGCTGGCAGGACTGCCGGCCTGCCTGGCTCCTGGCCTGTTGGTGGCGTCCAGGCTAGCCCTACCCGCTGGTCCGTAATGACCTAGCAAACCCTCCACGCGGCTCTGGGCAGCCATGCGCAGCTTCATTTGCTCCTGAGTGACTGGCGGTGTCTGGTTCTAGAGACACCATGGACAGTGTGAAGCAGAGTGCGGCCCTGTGCTTACTGCGCCTGTACAGGACGTCTCCCGACCTCGTGCCCATGGGCGACTGGACGTCCCGTGTCGTGCATCTCCTCAATGACCAGCACTTGGTAAGTGTCTGGGTGCCCCTTCACCCCTGCCCCGCCTCTGGTCTCAGCAGAGCACTGCAGAAGCACTGCTGAGACTCCAGGGGTGAAGAGTAGCACTGCTACCAGTTCCGTGGCTGTAGGTGCATCTAGAGATGTTGTCCACGCAGGGCGGTTCCCACAGCGCCCCGTGTCCCGTCCACGCAGGGCGGTTCCCACAGCGCCCCGTGTTCCGTCCACGCAGGGCGGTTCCCACAGCGCCCCGTGTCCCGTCCACGCAGGGCGGTTTCCACAGCGCCCCGTGTCCCGTCCACGCAGGGCAGTTCCCACAGCGCCCCGTGTCCCGTCCTCGCAGGGCGGTTCCACAGCGCCCATGTCCTGTCAATGCAGGGTGGCCCACCAGTGTGTTGTGTCCATCACACAAAATAGATCCTGTGAGTAGCAGGTCTTTCAAGACTAGGGCAGCAAACAGCTTTGTGCTACTCACAGCTCTCGTGGGTGCTTGTTGGTGCTCGAACCCTGCATAGATACACCTCCCTTATAGGAAGCTTTCCACAGTCACATGGGCATGACCACTGTTGCAGTCCGCCTGCATGGTTGCTGATAAATCACCATCAAATAGCTTAAGGGAACAAGGGTTTATTCTCTTACAATTCCTGGTTACAGTTCTTAGTCCAGCTTGACAGGAGAGCACGCACCAACACCAGGGCAGAGGGAACTGGCCACACCATCACCGCATAACAGCTGAGAGATGGACGATCCTTACTTCCCAGACCAGCATGTCTGGCCAAGTGAACAGAAGGATGCCAACCAGCTCTCTTTCAACCAGCTCTCTGATTTATCCAGGGCCTAATCCCACCCACCATGGGCTGGGTCTTCCCATCAGCTAGACAATCTCCTGCAGGAATCTGGGCTTAACTCAATCATCAACTCTACCACTATGCCCAGAGCTCAAACCTCAACAGTCAAGTTGTCACCCGTGCTTAACTCTAACAACCACCAAGTGATTTTTCAGAGCAGCAAGGCTGGGCCTCAGGAAGGACAGCGCTTCTCTGGACACGCGTTCTGTGACCCCATTTCTTGGTTGCTTTGATCCTCAGTGTGACAACTGTGTGTTGTCAGGTTTTTGGCATAAGCTCAGCTACGGAAAGTCCTCTGCAGCCTGGCTCCTCTCAGATGCGCTAGGGTGTATCTAGCATCATCACTGTAGAGGCTCAAAACCCCATTTTCCCTGACCTCAGGCTCCGGTACCACGAGGAGGTTTCAACTCCCTTTCGGAGAGTGAGCCCCGCAGCCCCTTTGTAGGAGGCCAGAGTGTGTGGCTGGGGAGGGCAGGTGTGGGCAGGGCCTGCTGCGAGGTGAGCGCCCTGCTCAGTGTCCACAGGCCAGACGGCGGCGTGGACAGATAGAACAACTGTTTGTTCCTTTTGGGACCGCAGCGCTGCCCTCGAGCCGAGTGGGGTGGGGGACTCTTCTGGGAACCTGTGGTCTGTCCTCGACCAGGGACCATCAGGTTTGGGGCATGGGATGGCATTTCTAGGAAGGTTCAAATGAGTTGGGTCCTGCCTCTCTCAGTGGACAAGTGAGCAGATGGCAGCAGAGGTCAGTTGGTGAGAGACCAAGAGAAAGGGCTCGAGCTCTGCTACCTGCTGCCCTGCTCGGCCACCTGCAGAGACCTGCGTCAGGCTGCCAGACTCTCCAGCGTGAGGAGAGAAGCTGGGCCCTGAAGGCCGTCAGTGTACACCGCCTGGATTTGTACCCCGTGGATCCATCAGGCAGGCCCGAGGCCGCGGTTGCTCCTTCATGCCCATTGCACTGTCAGAGCGACTGCCGCCTGTGGTGACCCTGACTGCAATCACCTCCGTAGTGACTGTCACATGGCGGCTATCTCCCGTGGCGACTGTGGCTGTGGCAACTGTCTCCCCTGGTGACTGTGGCCATGGTGGTGGTGGCTGTGGTGATGTCACATATGGCAACCATTTCTCGTGATGACTATCTCCCATGATGAGCATCTCCCATGGTGACCGTGGTGTTCTGATCACAGTCTCTCTGTCTCTTAGGGCGTGGTGACTGCTGCTACCAGCCTCATCACAACCCTGGCCCAGAAGAATCCTGAGGAGTTCAAGACCTCTGTCTCCCTCGCCGTCTCCCGGCTGAGCAGAGTGAGTCCGTAGCGGGAACAGGCTTCAGAGTGGACTTGTCCTCAGTGCGTGGTTGTGACCGCTTTCCTGTATGGAATGAGAATGTTGGCTTGCTGTGTAGTTACACAGTGAAACGTGTCTGCTTGTCTTTGGCGTTTCTCTTTGTTGAGAAGCTTTCTGCCCCTTTTCCTGAGAAGGATACCTGTACACATCTGGCATGGGACCCGGGGGGGGGGGGACGAGAGACAGAGAGAGAGAGAGGACGCACACACATGGAGCATGGGTGGAAGTCAGAGGACAGTTTTCAGACTTCCAGGAGTCTGTTTCCTCTTCCACCTTGGGCTTGAATGCAGATCTGCAGGTTCGTGAGCAGGCACTTACCACGCAGCCTCTTGCGGGCCTCTGCATCTCTGATCCTGTCAGCGGCTCTGTGTGCTTCGTATCGTGTGTCCAGCCCTGCCTGTGGGGTAGCCGGGGCAGCCCTCACCTGTGGGGTAGCTGGCACAGCCAGCCTGCAGACCGCTGGCCACATAATCTTCCTGCCTTGTACTGTTTGCTCCTTTGCACCTGGAGGCTGGTGGCCGCGAGCAGCCTGGGTCCTGGTCTATGTGTGTGTGAAATGCTGGCAGTGCTTTGGTGGCACAGCGCCAGGCAGCCCCCATAGGCTGGACATTGCACCCACAGCACCCAGGCTGGTTCCCCTGCTAGTCCTGCCTGGTGTTGCCCAGGACAGCTTCTTGGACTTGCCGAGACATCGTTGGCAGTGAGGATGGAGGTGTTTATGGAGACGGCTGCCACACTTCATTCGTGAGGGCTGACATTTTTGTCTATTTTCCTTTCTTGGGCCTCTTCTGTGGATATGTCTGTTTCGGAGGGTCTCACTGGGCTGTACTGGATTGGAATACAGGCTTGCGAGCCCTCTGCCTCGACTGTTCAATGGCGGCTTTATTCGGCCGTCCAGAGCTGCGTGTAGGAGTTGGTGCGGCTGCATCACTGTCTTGTTGATTTGAGGCAGATCTCAGTGTCGCCAGGCTGCCTTGACCTCATGATTCTTCTGGCTCATGGCTGCGGCCATGTCCTTGTGCACGGGGCCTGCGCATGACTAGTCAGGGCTGCAGATCCTCCTGTGCTTGGTGCTCGGTCCTGCCCGTGAAGCTAGTCTGTGACCACAGGAGAACCTGCTGCTCTGAGAGCCCATGGCCAGTGCCCACCCTGCTGCGCTAGAGCTTGCCACGCTCCCATCCCACAGGGGCTGTGTACCCCCTGATCCCCACCTCCAAGGTTCTCTGGGGACCTTGATGGGCTGGTGTCCCTGTAACTTCTTAAGTTCTTTTTAATCTTTTGTTGGAGTTCTTTGTTTAGCATGTTATTCTCAGCGTTAAATAATTTTCTTTTTAACTTTCTTTGCGATGCTGGAGATCAAATGCTACGCAAGTGTTCTAAAGTGTTCTGTCACTGAGCTACATCCTCAGTCCAAAGTTTTTACTTTTGACTTCATGTTAGCTTATATAATGGTTATTTTGATGTGTGTATGATGTGTGCGTGTAGATAACATGTGTGTGTAGACATGTCTGCCGAGTTGTGTACCCGGAGGTCAGAGCACAACTTTGAGAATTGATTTTCTCTCCTTTCATCTTTATGGGTTCCAAGGGTTGAACTTAGATCAGCAGGCCTGTGCGCCAATGCCTTTCTCTGCTGAGACCACTGCCACCTAAAAGACCTAAAATCTCTCCCCATAGCTTTGTAGCCATACAGTTCCTTGGGCTAAGTGTGCAGTGTTGGCCGCTGCTTCAGTCGTCGTTTTCACCTGTGACCTTGGTGAATCTTGCGGTTTGTGTTTCTTTGACCAGGGGCCTTCAGGCCAGCCCGCGTGCCGGGCGTTCAGTGGTGTCAGCCCGCGTGCCGGCCGTTCAGTGGCGTGAGCCCGTGTGCTGGGCATTCATTGGCATCTGCCCGTGTGTTGGGCATTCAGGGACGTTCAGTGGCGTGAGCCCGCGTGCCGGGCGTTCAGTGGTGCGAGCCCTCGGTGCCGAGGGTCCTGGTGGTGGTTTCTGCTCTCATCTAGCTGTTGATGAACACCGGTGCCCCCTCAGTGCTGTTTGGGTGTCCTGCTGTCTCATTGGCTATGAAACTGCTGCTGGGTCGTGCGCAGCTTCTGTTGCCCTGTGTGCCCCGCAGCAGCCCCAGGGCACCGTCCCAGGAACAGCACCCAGTGTGTTCATTCCCTTGCGTTCTCGGGGGGCTTGCTGTGTAGCCCATGCTAGCCTTGAGTGAGCCGCTTGTGCCCTCTCCTCCTTCCAGGGTCCCAGGCACGCCCCGCCCAGCCTGCTTGTGGGTGCTCGTCACAGGCGTGCGGTGGCGTCTCCTTGATTTCACTTTCCGTCTCCCGGTGACGTGAGGTTGAAGGTCTTTGCATTGCCCGCTGGCCATGCGCTCATCTCACCTGGAAAATGTGGAAAGGTGTCAAGTTGTGCTCCTAACGGCGTGCTGCTGTTGAGGTTGTGTGTGTGGGGGTCAGGGCCTGTGTGTACAGGGCAGTTGAGAAGCAGAGCCGCCTGAAGGGCTCACTGCTAAACACAGGTCACCTCCTAGGCCAGGGGAACAGTTCGGATCCCTGGAGTGAGAGGTGGGGAGGGAGAGACTGGGCGTGCCCTGAAGGGTCGGTGTGGCACCCCAGTGGCCAGGAGCTGGACTGGACTGGGAGGTGTAGCTGTGGGTGGGAAGCATGCGCCCAGGGTGGTTCCACACTTGGGGGGCTATGGGTCAGAGTGCCAGCTTCTTGGGGTGGCCCTTCCGCAGTGAGGGACCTGAGAAATTCTCATTGCAGTGTCGCTTATTTTCCAGGTCATGAAGGAAAACTGATTTTGTAGGTAGGAGTCAGTGTGTAGTTCTGAGGGGTGGTTGCTGTTTCGCTGTTGCCAGGAAGCAGCCTTAGATGTCCGCGCTGTAGGACGTGAGGGACCCATGCTTGAATGGGGTGCGCCTGGCAGTGTGGCTGAGCTGACCTCTCCGCAGAGGGCAGGAAACAGGGTGGACTGTGTCTGACACTGTAAACTGCTGCTGCTCCCAGAAGGTGTGGCCCAAGGAGCCAGGGAGGGTGTCCTTGGGGAGACTGAGGGTCGGGCTTCTCACCCCTTGGCTGTCTTGCAGATTGTGACGTCCGCCTCGACAGATCTTCAGGACTATACTTACTATTTTGTCCCTGCGCCCTGGCTGTCAGTCAAACTTCTGAGGCTCCTGCAGTGCTATCCACCTCCAGGTAATGTCCCTGCAGTTCCCGTGATGCCCCTGCTGTCCCCGTGACATCCCCTGCAGTTCCCGTGACATCCCCTGCTGTCCTCATGACGTCCCCTGCAGTTCAAGTCATGCCCCCTGTTATCCCATGTCCTCTGATGTCCCCTGCTGTCCCCATGACGTCCTCTGACGTCCCCTGCTGTCCCCGTGACATCCTCTGACGCCCCCTGCACTTCCCGTGATATCCCCTGCAGTTCCCATGACGTCCCCTGCAGTTCACGTGATGCCCACTGCTCTCCCCGTGACGTCCTCTGATGCCCCCTACTGTCCCCATGACATCCTCTGATGTCCCCTGCTGTCCCCGTTGATGTCCTCTGACGCCCCCTGCTGTCCCCATGACATCCTCTGATGTCCCCTGCTGTCCCCATGACATCCTCTGATGTCCCCTGCTGTCCCCATGACATCCTCTGATGTCCCCTGCTGTCCCCATGACATCCTCTGATGTCCCCTGCTGTCCCCGTGACATCCTCTGATGTCCCCTGCTGTCCCCATGACATCCTCTGATGTCCCCTGCAGCTTCGCATTCCTGCCATGACCACAGGCTCACTTCAGCCTCGGTTCCTTACAGGGAGAATTGAATTCTTTGAAGTGTTGGCTTGTGGGTGTACAAAGTCCATTATGTGGGTGGACAGTGGGTCTGTCCCCCCCGCCATACCTGTGAATGCACTATAGCGTTGGTGTGCACCTGTAAGGTGGCTCTGGGGAGTCCTCGGAGCTTGTTGACCACCCTGCTGGGTCCTCTCGAGAGACCCTGACTCAGAGAACAGGCTGATGGCTCCTGAGAATGCCTCGTGAGGCCGACCTCGGTCGTGGACGCGCACTCACAGTGCTTTGCTCTGAGGTTTCCTACCCAGGCTCCACCTTGCAGGGCTGGGATTTCAGGATGCCCAGTATTTTCACGTGGGATCTGGGATCCGAACTCGTCCTTTTCCTTGCTTCAGCCTGTGTTTTTATTCTGTTGCAAGTGGAATGTAAACAGCATTTTTTTTGCATTGGCAGCAAGGAGAGAAAGCCGTCTCCTTTCCTGGAAGCTGTCAGCACATGCTTGTTCGTGGCCCTCAGCTTTTACTCCTCAGGCCTGGCGGTCTCCGCAGGGCAGCAGCGTGGCTCGTGTCTGTTCCGCTCCTCGTGGTTCCCCTGGAGCAGGAGCTGGCCCGCTCTGTTCTGCTGAGCCGTGTAGCAGTTGTGGACACCTGGCACAGCCCACGGGACGGGCAGTGTGTTCTGGGGTCTCTTGCCCAGGCGTGGGGCTGTGCTGGGGGCCTGGGGGCCCAACTGACAAGTTTTGTCTTGCCCAGAAGACCCTGCGGTGCGCGGCCGCCTGACTGAGTGTCTGGAGACCATCTTGAACAAGGCACAGGAGCCGCCCAAGTCCAAGAAGGTCCAGCACTCAAATGCCAAGAACGCCGTATTGTTTGAGGCCATCAGCCTGATCATCCACCATGACAGGTGAGCCAGGACGCGAGCATGGGGGAGCTGAGGCCAGTGCTCGGCGTGGGTCACCCGGCGCTGGGCGTGGGTGCTGGGCGTGGGTCATCCAGCACACAGGCGCGTGACCTGACTCTGTAGCTCTTGGTCTGTGCATGTGGAATTCACACTCTAGATTCTGCAACTCGGACATTTCCACTGGCTGTGGCACCATCCCTAGCTGCCTCATGCTCCTGGGGGGTTTCTCTGAAAGGGAGGGACCCCCGTGTCCCCTCTGCTGCTGGGGTTGAACACTACAGATGTGCTTCTGGTCACAACTCTGGTGGCCCGCTCCTCGCGTGGCTTTGCCTGTGACACTGCTGGGTCCCTCCCACATTGTGAGACTCAGCCAGCGTATTTGATAAGTATCAGTTCATGGGACAGCAGCCTGAGAACTACTGAAACAAACTCCAACAGGAGGGTTCACCTCTTCATCCTTATCAAACACGTAGAGAGAAACGTGTGACGCAGGCCAGCGTTGCCAGTGAACATAGCCTTGGCTCTCAGGCCCCTCACCACCCACGCTCTCCACGCCCCTCACCACCTACGGTCTCTCTGCCTGGCCCACGCTCCTTGCAGCCTGCGCCAGGCGCCACCGTCCAAACTCCTGCTCTGACTTCAGGAAGGTGGAGCTCGTCCAGAGCGTTCCTGTGCCAAGACAACAGCCCTCTCATCTGCGGTGGCCACCGCTCTAGAGTGGGTGGGATTCTGCAGATTTCGTGGAAGTTCCCCTGGGACGGCACTGTTGGTTGTGCCTAGACAGACACAGCTGAGCTCATGTCCACTTGCCGTGATGAAGCAAGGGTTCTCGTCCAAGTGTAGATGGCTGTGTCTTCCACCTGCGTGTAGCCAGGGAAGTCCTTATGGGACCCTCTCCTCCCTGGTCCTCTCGTCACCGCTCCCCCTCCTGCCAGCCCCATTCTCACCATGCCTCCTGCCTAACCTGCGTCCTCTTCCTCACAGTGAGCCAAACTTGCTTGTCCGCGCCTGCAACCAGCTGGGCCAGTTCCTGCAACACCGAGAAACCAACCTGCGCTACCTGGCGCTGGAGAGCATGTGCACGCTGGCCAGCTCCGAGTTCTCCCACGAGGCCGTCAAGACGCACATCGAGACCGTCATCAACGCCCTCAAGGTACGGCTGCTTCGGGTGGAGACTATGGTCGAGGTGCCTCCAGCGGGGGCATGAGACCCCTGAGCTGTTGGTCTGGGGGCCTTGGTGCTGGTGGACGTCTCGTCACCTGCTGCGGTCCAGCACTGGCGTAACAGCTGAGGAGCGAGTGTCTATCTCCCTGTGGAAGGCCCTGCCACAGCGCAGGCCACACCAGCTGGGCAGCACGGCGGGACGCTAGCTAAGCTAAGCCTGCCTGTGCGGAGTGCATCCCCGTGCGGCAGTCCTGGTCTGTGGGGTGACTGGGGGCCTGCTTTGAATCAGCCGTTGACTAAGTAGAAACGGTTCTCTTTGTAGGAAGGCGAGGTATTTGTTATAATCTGCAAGAACACTCATCTTTTTGAAAACAAAAATTACTGTCAAGGACTAGATTTAAAAAAAAATTTTATTTACTTGAGCGAGAGAAAGACAGAAAGCAAGAGAGGGGGAGAGAGGGAGAAGGAGGGAGAGAAACATACATGGTCTAATGGTACTGGGGAGGTTAGAGAACAACTGTTGAAATCAGTTGTCTCCTTCTACACGTGGGTTTATGGGGAATCAAACTCTGTCTCCGAGTTTGTAAGTAGATGCCTTACTTGCCGAGCTGTCTTTTAAGAATCAGAATTCCAGAGGTGAAAGGTCCTGGCTGAGATCCCCTGTCCCAGGTGTACCCCAGATTTCGCAGCCGTCACTTGAGCACCCACAAAGCAGAGCACACACTGGCCACCATCCCTGCTGTCTGTCAGGCCGCAGTCCCTGCTGTCTGTCAGGCCGCCATCACCGCTGTCTTGTCAGGCCACCGTCCCCACTGTCTGTCAGGCCAGCGCCGACAAGGAACGGTAGCCCTGGATCCCTCCCCCTCTCCGTCTGGCGAGGGTCTGACCCCACTCCTGTGTATGTGTACCTCACAACTCTTCGTGTTTGTTTTGAACATGAGACCGAGTTCTTCCTGGTGTCCCGGGATGGCTCTTCCCTTGCCCTGCCCTGACTGGGGCCCTCTCCATGTGTCGCCTGCCCTGCGCCCCAGCCTTCTGGTCATACACACGGCACTGTGATTCTGAGGCACCGAGGGCCCTGGGCCTCTGGGGGCCTCTGCGGTCCTGCTTCCATGCCCCCTGCGCTAGGACCTTAGAACCTGCCTCAGAACCAGCTCCCGGGCAACACGGAAGGTTGACAGGTTGCGTCCACATAATGGAGGGGCCTTGGGGACCTTCCTATGTGAGTGCGTCCACGTAATAGAGGGGCCTTGGGGACCTTCCTGTGTGCGTGCATCCACATAATGGAAGGGCCTTGGTGACCTTCCTGTGTGAGCGTGTCCTGGGGGATCTGGCTTTGGTGACCTTCCTGTGTGAGTGCGTCCTCAGGAGCTTCATGCCCTGTGTGAATGTGGTCCTCATGGGAGCTGACCTCGCTGACCTGTGTGGTCCTCATGGGAGCTTGTCAGGCAGGAGGAGGAGCAAGACACGGGGACACTCAGTTTGGGACAGAGAGACGTGCCTCATGGGGGTGGGCTGAGGGCAGACTCAAGGTAGCTCCCAAGGGATGTGGATTCTGGTCTCATGGACCACGAAAAACCTGGATGGCAGCACCCCCCAGCCTGCTCTTCGCCATAGTGGCTCTGATTCTGCCTTCTTCCCAGACGGAACGTGACGTGAGCGTGCGGCAACGGGCAGTGGACCTGCTCTACGCCATGTGTGACCGCAGCAACGCCCAGCAAATCGTGGCCGAGATGCTGAGCTACCTGGAGACGGCTGACTACTCTATCCGGGAGGAGATTGTGAGTCCCGAGGTTGAGGGGCACCTGAGCACAGCCGCCGTGGATTCGAGTCTCAGGAGACAGTTCCCTGTGGTTCGCTGGCGCGTCTGTGAGACGCTGGGGTCGGCGTTCTTGCCTCCCTGACCCAGCACGGTGCTGGCAGCAAGCATCCCAGTCCGGCAGGCGGGGCACACTGATTCTCCAGGGCAACGTTCTGAGCTTCGTTACTGTTGGTTCAGTCCTCCGGGGTCTCCTGGTGTTTCTCAGGTCATGGACGCTGGGCTCCACTGGGTGTAGATGTGGTCAGCCAGAAAGCGGCGCATATGGGGCATCAGCACCCTGCTGCAGGGAAGCAGCCTGCAGCTGTGAGGCTGCAGAGAAGAGCCTGGTTGCCCCACGCAGCATGGTGCCAGTCTTTCCACTGCACACAGGGATTGTAGCATGTAGCTCGATGACCACAGCCAGAGCGTCTCTGAGGCTGTGCTGCTGTCCTGTTCAAGCGGCCTTAACTCGGAGCACAGTGTGATATGGGCCTCCTTCAGGCTGCAGAGCGGAGGGCTGCAGGAGCAGAGGCCTGCAGGAGCGGAGGCCTGCAGAGCGGAGGGCTGCAGGAGCAGAGGCCTGCAGGAGCGGAGGCCTGCAGGAGCGGAGGCCTGCAGGAGCGGAGGCCTGCAGGAGTGGAGGGCTGCAGGAGCTGAGGCCTGCAGGAGCTGAGGCCTGCAGAGCGGAGGGCTGCAGGAGCGGAGGCCTGCAGGAGCGGAGGCCTGCAGGAGCGGAGGGCTGCAGGAGCGGAGGCCTGCAGGAGCGGAGGCCTGCAGAGCGGAGGGCTGCAGGAGCAGAGGCCTGCAGGAGCGGAGGCCTGCAGGAGCGGAGGCCTGCAGGAACGGAGGCCAAGCAGCCTTCTGAGAGGACTCAAGTCTAGCTAAGGGAGCAGTGTTTGGAGGAGTCCACATCAGGGGGACTGCTGTCCTGGCTGGGGGCAGCGTGATGGAAGCTTCTGTCTTGGGCAGAGGGCAGAGGGCAGAGGGCAGCAGGTCGTCGCCTGTCACTGTAATGAACGCTCACAGATTTAAGTTAGTTTTGGTTCAGAGTTCTGGAAGCTTTGGGCCTTTGCAGGCACACCAGGGGACAGGGAGCATGTGGTGGAGCAAGCCTCCTACCCGTGTCCAGCAAACAGTGAAGAGAGAGGCCACGGTTGCGTGGTCCCCTGCAGGAGCTGCCCTGACCTCAAGCGTTCCATCGGCTCTCTTACACCACGTGTCACCCTGGGACTCAAGCTTCTAAGACTTTCACCTTTGGGGAACACTTAAGGTGTGTGTGTGTGAGGGGCTGGTGGGCCCCGGGGGCTGGTGGGCCCTGCAGGTGTGCCAGGCTAGTAGCTTGTCAGCAGTGCGTGTGCCAGGTTGGGCTGGCAGCCGCCCTCCATGGATTGCTGGGTGTTCTCAGCGGCTGCTGTGCTGCCTGTCAGTGCCGTCGCACTGGTTCTAAGGCTTGAGCATGTTCTCTTTGCCTTCCTGTGGGACAAGCTTTCTCAGTGCCGGGATGAGGTGGTCCTGCCTGGTCAGCTGATAGGTCAGAACATGAGCTCCAGTCATACCAGGGCTGTTCACCCTCACCTGTGAAGTGCTCCTTACCATAGGCGCTGCCTTGCCCATGGGCATGCAGGCGGTAGTCAGGACCCTGGGTCTGCTATGGTAGGATGCTCGGTCAAGTCCCATGCCTGGGATATCATGGACAGTTCTTTAGGATGTGGGAGTGGCTTGGTCAAAGGAGGAGAGCATTGATCTGTCAGACTCTGGACAAACACCTGTTTGGTTGACAGTGGGGCTTCTGTGGAAGTGTTGTAGAGTCAGGTTGAGGTCAGCGGCAGGATAGCTAGACAGGTGGATTTAGGGACAGAGGTCAAGAGAAGAGATGGTAGGAGGCTGGGGATGTAGCTCAGTTGTAGAGTGCTTGCCTAGCAAACACAAGGTCTTGGGTTCAATCCCTAGTGCTATGTAAACTAGGCGTGGTGCTGCCTACAATCCTAATGCTCAAGGGATGGAGGTAGGTGGATCAGAAATGGTAAATTCAAGGTTATCCTAGTGACTAGTGAATGTAGCTAGTTCAGGTCTGGTCTAGACTATTTATTCCCTGTCTCAAAGAATGAGAAAACTGGAAGGAACAGTGAGGCAAGGAGCAGGCGCTGCAGACAGATGTGCTGCGACATGTGGGGTCCATCAGTGCACAGGGTGGCAGGATGAGCTGGATTCTGTGCAGCGGGCAGTTTCCAGTGGGTGGCTGCCCCTTGTATGAGCTGGAGGCCTAGGGGTGGGGGTGAGAGAAGGGAGCTGTGTGGAGTTAAGGACAGGGGAGGAAGGAGGCCTTGGGCAGGAGGAGGCCTGCCGGGAGGACCCCAGGGAGGTAAGGGAATGTGGATCAAGGCTGGCCCAGGGTCGATGTGCAGCACTGACCTTGGTGGAGTGTGGCACCCAGGCTAGGAGTCGCTGCCTTTCCAGTCCCCTCGACTCAACTGCGTGGCCGTGCCTATTCCTGGAAGTTCCTTACCTGGGCTGGCAGCTCTCCACCTTCTGGGCTCTTGACCTCTGAGAATCTGCTGAAAGTTCCCCGTGCACCCTGAGCTCACACACTAGCTATGTGTTGTCCTGTCCCACACTTGTGCCACACCCAGGCGGGTACAAGACACTGCCTCAGGTCCCGCTCTCCCTCAGGTGCTGAAGGTGGCCATCCTAGCTGAGAAGTATGCGGTGGACTACACCTGGTATGTGGACACCATCCTTAACCTCATCCGCATCGCAGGCGACTATGTGAGTGAAGAGGTGTGGTACCGAGTCATCCAGATAGTCATCAATCGCGATGATGTACAGGGTTACGCTGCCAAGACAGTGTTTGAGGTACAGTGAGCAAGAGCAGGTGCCCTTGCTGGGGGCGGGGTGTCCATGTCTGAGACATCACTCTCCCCTTTTTTCCCTCCCATCTTCCTGCCTCTGTCATTCTGCTCTTCCGTCTCTAGCACCACGTAATCTCCAAGACTGCACCAGGGCTTCCCGTTTAAGCTGCTGGCTTCTGCCAGAGAGACCCTGAGGGTCTGCCGTTCCTTAGGCCCCTTCAGTGGCAGCCACTGAGCCCCTGTGCTCTGAACACCTCGCAGGGCCTGCCAGGCTTCCAGGAGGCTTCCAGGGACGTAGAGTGCATCCTGCAAGGGGGTCTGGCTATCCTTCTGCAGTTCCTGCTCGCACTGCCTCACCCCTGAGCCCAGCGGCCTCCAGCAGCTTTGGCTGTGGTGGAGCTCCTGGCCCTGGCTCACGAGTCCCCTGTTCACAGGCACTTCAGGCTCCAGCGTGCCACGAGAACCTGGTCAAAGTGGGTGGCTACATCCTTGGGGAATTTGGAAACCTGATAGCTGGAGACCCACGATCCAGGTAAGAGAGATGCCGGGGAGCCAGGGTTGTGCACTGTGCTGGGCTGCCTGCCCCTGTGCCCTTCGATGACCTAAGGGAAGGACAAGGGCCGTTCTTGCACTGACCCCTTCGCCACTTTCCTCTGTCATTGAGACAGCTGGGCTCCTGGATTTTACCAGGTGCTGGGACTGCCCCCTCTGCCCCAGGGGTTGGTGCGTGGCTGCCCTTCCCGATTAGGTAACGTGACCGTCGTGTGTTCTCTGCCTGTCCGCAGCCCCTTGATCCAGTTCAACCTGCTGCACTCCAAGTTCCACTTGTGCAGCGTCCCCACCCGGGCGCTCCTGCTGTCAACCTATATCAAGTTCGTGAACCTCTTTCCAGAGGTGAAAGCCACCATCCAGGACGTGCTGCGCAGTGACAGTCAGCTGAAGAACGCGGACGTGGAGCTGCAGCAGCGAGCCGTGGAGTACTTGCGGCTGAGCACCGTCGCCAGCACTGACATCCTGGTGCGGCTCGTGGCTGGGCTGATTCGTGTTGGCATCGCTGGGCTGCTTATGGGCGCCGGGCCATGCCAGCCTCTTTTTTTCTGACAGGCGACTGTACTGGAGGAAATGCCCCCCTTCCCTGAGCGTGAGTCCTCCATCCTGGCCAAACTCAAGAAGAAGAAGGGGCCGAGCACGGTGACGGACCTGGAGGAGACCAAGCGGGAGCGCATCGCGGACGTGAACGGGGGCCCTGAGCCTGCCCCGGCTAGTACCAGCGCCGCGGTGAGTCCCGCCACTGCACCAGTCCCTTGCAGAGCCCTAAACCTTGAGGTCGGGATTAGCAAGGGGTGTGGTGGAAGTCTAACCTAGGCTGTGTGTCGAAGTGGCCAGAAGTGGCCTGGACTTGCATGGACTACATTGGGTTCTGCTGGGCGACTTGGCCTATGAGGTCAGGGCACAGCTCCTTGGTGAGCACCTCTGCCCGTCGTGGCAACTCGACTGGGGACTGAGGCTGCCCGTGGGTAGCAAGGCCGGTGCACCACGGCTCTTGGTGGGAATATGCACAGGCTCGTGCCTCAAGTCACACCTTTTGATCTTGGATGGCAAGAGTGTTTTCAGAGCGTTGTTTTTTAGATGAGGGCGTTGTGAGCAGGTGCAGGCTGTTTGAGTGGGAACCTCCAGACCTGTGGGAAGCGACCCTTCAGCTGGACCCTGAGTGCCCGCTCTGCAGGCGGCCGCAGCCATCTCTTGCTTATTCAGTTTCTGGCTGCTGGCTGGTCCTCACACAGCCCAGCCTCAGAGGGAACACGTGGGTGTGGGGGGCTTGAGGGTCCACCTGCCCACGCTGATGCACTCCTTCCTTCTCTTGCAGTCTACGCCGTCTCCATCAGCCGACCTGCTGGGCCTGGGGTCTGCTCCCCCTGCCTCTGCAGGACCCCCTCCATCCTCGGGCAGTGGGCTGCTAGTGGATGTGTTCTCGGACTCAGCTTCTGCCATTGCACCTCTTGCTCCTGGCTCTGAAGACAACTTTGCCAGGTAGCCCAGGGAAGATGGACAGTGTTACAAGGGACAGCTGGGCAGCTTGGTGACCCTGGTCATGCCGCGCGAGGTTGTGGAAGTTCTGCTCTGTGGGTGGGTTTGCACTAAGACCCCCAGCACTGAGTAGACATCAGAGAGGTGGTTGATATAGGCCATGCTGGGCCCGCTGCTCCTGCGCCCGCTGCTCCTGCGCCCGCTGCTCCTGCGTCCGAGTCCTCTGCTCCTGCACCTGCTCCTGCGCCCAGTGTTCCAGCGCCCGGTGCTCCAGCGCCTGGTGTGTTCAGATGTTTGGGGAGCACACCAACCCTTCCTTTCTCTGCATTTCCTCAGTGCTGCTGTCAGCTCTTGTCGGTTCCTGTCTCTCTTGTGCACCCTTCTTATTTTAAGGACACCAGCTTGAGGTCGATGTACAGTGGCCTCCATGCTTCTAGGTGCCATCTGGCGTCCCTTCCACCTGACTCTCTGCTTGCTTGCCCCGTGCCCGCTTGCTTTCTCTTACCTTCTCCATTTTAACACCTTAGCCATGGTTCTTGCCAGCACCTAGATTTCCCTTCTTCCCCATTGGCTGAGTCTGCTCACGTCCAACTTGGCCCCAGAGGGGCTCACGTCCTGGTCTACTTCCCCTCCTCGTGCCCAGCTCACAGATGGCGTGGAATCCCTCTCCTTGTTCTGCAGGGCAGGTTCTGTCTGGGGAGTAGGAAGCATCATGGAATGGACCTTTGCCTCCTTCCTGGGGAGATGGAGGACACTGGTCCTTAGAGGTTTTCACATCCTGTGTTTGTGTCTTGCACCTCCTTCCTTCTTGTTAGATGTGGATTTGAAGTTGGGGTGGGGACGGGTGCCTGTCATGTCTGCAGTCTTCTGGTGGTTCAGAATGCCTGACCCTGAGGTTGACAACATCATGGAGGAAGAACCCAGCTTTTCAGGCACTCCTAGGCTCCAGCTGGACACCACGGCTTGGGGGAAGGAGCATCTGTACCAGGAGCATCATAGCCTCTGGTGTTGGTTTTGAAGGTCTGCCTGTGAGTGCTAGGGGCCTCTGGTCCCCTGTGAGCACAGGGGATGCACTTGCAGTGCACTAAGTCAGTTCTCTCAGGTGTCTTCTGGGGACGGGGTGCTAGGGGGGCATATGGAAATGGTACTTGTTGGCAGCCTTGAGTCCTCCTCTTGCTCTTTCCTTGGTTTGCTGCTGCGGGCTGCTGTTGCGGGCTGCCTGTGGGCTGCCAGTAAGGTCTGCCGCTGGGGTCTGCTGCTGTGGGCTGCTGCTGTGGCACTCGGCACTGTTCTTGAGGTTCTAGACGCTTGTGTGGGCACTGGGTCTGCTGTGGTTGGACTATCTTGACTTTGAAGTAGCCACAAAAGGCGCATCTGGTGCAGGGTCAAAGGACCTGGTGCTTCAGGGGGTGCATCGTCCTGCACAGGTCTGAGTTCCCCCAGAGTGAGGTGTAATTGAGGTGATCTTTTGGAAGCAGCCAGACGTGGGAGGTAAGGACTCCTGTGTCTTCCGTCCTAAAGACTGCTTTGTCCAGACTAGTGCATGAATCTCATAACCTTGACTTTTCTGGTCCCTAACATCCCCTCCGAGCTGGACCTAGGCGAGTGGTGGCCTGGGACCGGCCTTTTGCCAGCATGCAGACCCACGCCAGGCTGCAGCTCTGCCGTGTGGTGGCTCAGTACCCAGCAGCTCAACCTGAGATGACAGCCATCGGCTGGCTGTGATCAATTCAGCTGTGTCCCGAGGTGTTGGAAGACAGTGCTGCACACTGTAGATGTGTTTACTGCGACTCCTCACTGCAGCAAGAGCTAGGCGGCGACTTGGGGTGTGGCCTGGAGGACTCAGAAGAGAGAGCTGGTGGCAGCTGGGCCTTGGTTAGGGTGTTTGGCAGGGCACTGCGGGTCCGGAGCACCTCTGCCCCATGAGCAGCCAGCAGGAGGCTCATGGCCTCCCTAGGAAGCAGCTTGATCTCAGAGCAGCGGTGGGTTTCCAGGCATGGCCACTCACTCAGCCCCGAGTGCTCAGGTGGGCGTGAAGACCCGGAGGTGGGCCACAGCTGCACTCCCCTAGCTGCCAGAGGTGCCCAGGGAGGGTTGCTGCTTTTGTTCCTCTCCGTGACCCTGTGCAGGTCCAGGGGACCTTTCTGCTGCCTTTGTGTCCACCCAAGCACCCTGTCTGGAGTACTGAACACTCTTTCTAGACCCTTGTGATTTCTGTGGGTGACTCTGAGTAATACTGACTGTCATTTTCTCATAGGTTTGTTTGTAAAAATAACGGTGTACTATTTGAAAACCAGTTGCTTCAAATTGGACTTAAGTCTGAATTTCGGCAGAATTTAGGTATGTGTTTAACTTTTGAAAACTTGGCTTAGAAATGATGGGAAATTTGTTAGGCATGGTGGCACATGTGCTACCTCAGCAGGTACCGGGCAAACCTGGGCTCCACGTGTGGTGAAACCCAGTCTCAAAAATTAAGGCAGCTTGGCATAGTGGCTTACATACACAATCCCAGCACTTGGAAGGCAAGAGGATTGCCACGAGTTCAAGACCAGCATGGGCTACAAAGCAAGTTTCAGACTAGCCTTGGCTATGTGAGACTTGGTCTGAAGAAAACAAGAAAAAGAAAAAAAAAAATAGGGAAATTATGAAAAAGGGTTGCAAGTTGTACCCTGATAATGGATTAATATCCAGAAGTATGTGGAAGCCCAGGGAACTCAGCCATGTGGAAACAAGCAGCTGAGTTAAGAGTGGGCAGAGGTGGGCGCACACCCATGCACAGCTCTCCTGTGTGAGCAGGAGGCCAAGAAGGGGAGAACTTGAGCCCCAAAAGAAGGCTCCACCCACCAACTGTTGGCTGTGTTGGGTGTTCACTGGGGTTAGGTCCCTTCCCTCAGTCTCCTGGGAGCCTTATGAGGACAGCTGGAAGCGAGCAGGAGTGTGGAAAGTGAGGGGCTCCATGATCCGCCTATAGGGGCTGCTGGGAAGTGGGACTGGACGGATGTGATGACCCCCATTCCAGCCCAAGTAATGGCTTTGTTGGGTCGAAGGAGGGAAGCTAAGATGTGCCGTGTGTGAAGATAGTCCTGGCTGGTGGGGGAAGGCGGAAAGTGTGGGAGGTCTAGGTGCCCTGGGACAGGGCATACTGCGTGACGTGTCCCCCGAAAGGGTCCTAGTGGCCTGTTTGTGTCACTAGGCCTCCTGTGGTGCCTGTGGTTCTTGGGGTTCCTCCTGTTTGTAGGGGTGTAGTTTCTTCCTCTGAGACAAAGTCCATGGGCAGCTGTGAGAGGCTGGAGAAGCGGCCCTTCCTCTTTGCAGCTTTTTTTGGAAGTAATTGCAGCTGAGGGGATGTGTGGAAGGGACAGAGTTCGCCAGACCATTGTCCTTTCTCCAAGGATGGCCACATCTGGGACAGCCAGACCACGTGGCCCAGGCGGGACTCAAACTCTCTGCAGTTGGTTTTGAACACAATGCTCCTCCTGCCTCCACCTCCCCCAATGCTTGGCACAGGTGACCATCCCGGCTGACTTGCCGTGCCGCTGTACTGGCAGCTGTGCCATGGCTGGTGCCTGTGATCTCACGCCAAGGAGGCAAACATAGGACTCAGAGCTCCAGGCTGGTCTGGGCTGTAGAGCGAGAGATCCTTTGCGGAACAGCCAATAGCCAGCCAACCAAGGAGAAGTGAAATGTAATTCAATCGTGATCAGCAGTGACTGCAGTGGGGACTTTCACCGGCTTCTCAGGATGGTGCGGGTAACGGTTTCTGTCTCCTTCTAGGCCGGATGTTCATATTTTATGGTAACAAGACCTCCACACAGTTCCTGAACTTCACTCCAACACTAATATGTGCGGACGATCTTCAGGCGAATATCCTTGCTCCTCACAGATTGAGACAGTGATGTGGGGTCAGGGGATTTGGGGGAAGGTTACTTTTGCTCACATGCCAAGTCAAGTCCATCTCCTTCCCTGAGCGCTGACCTCGGTAGGTAGCGCATCACACGCCGTCCATGTGCCTGCCCCTCTCTCTGGCCATGCAAGTCTCTGGACTGCTTTGTGATGCGACACTCCTGTGATGTCAGCAGGTTCCCCCAGGAGCTGTGGCAAAGGTGGGTAGACCTGTGGTCTTGGCCCAGGTAAGGCACATTGTACCCAGTGAGCTTGTGGCAACCCTCAGTGAACCTTCAGGAGGGTTAGGAATGTGAGTGCCAGCTGAGGGATGCGAGAAAGGACAGCCAAAGGTCTCCAGCCTGTCTCCATCCCCTTCTTCCGAGGATGTCCACAGCACAGCCAGGCCAGGACCCTGCACAGCCAGGGATGCCCTGGGCTTCGCTTATGGCATGAGGAGCAACAGATGTCTTTAGATGGATCCTGCATTCATTTAAGATGATGCCTTTATGTGTAGACACTGGGCTGTTTGAAACAAGGACTGTGACCTGAGCGTGGTTCAGTGGTAGCTTCTGGGCCTAGCACGAGCAAGGTGCTGGTTCCATGCCCTGCACCACGAAGGGAAACTAAAACAGAAATCAAAGTGGTGTATGCAGAGCTGCCGTCTCTTTCTAGCGCTCCCTGGGCTGTGGTAACAGGGTTCAGAGGGAAGCAAAGCTGCCCAGGTCAGGCGCGGTCACAGGACTTGTGCTTCGAGGGCTCTTGTAGCCAGGAGCCTGCTCAGAGCAGGGCATCTGGCTGGCACAGGCAAGTGCTGCCCCGCTGTGTAAAGGTGTATCTCGGCAGACGAGAGCTGCAGACATCGGCCTGCGGTCCAGGACCGAGGTCTTCAGTGTCATGTCCAGTACACACTGCCACAGCCAATGTGCAGCTGGCATGCAGCCTGTTAGAAAGCTGAGGGGGTCTGGGCAGGTGGGGGTGCTCGTGTGGTGGGTGGGTGGGCAGGCTGCATCTGCACTGGACCTGCTTAGTGTGTGGGGAGGTGGCGGGGCCGTGCTGCTTCTGTTGGGGACTAACCTCTGCCCACCCGTTCTGCCAGTCTGACCCAGACTCCTTAACACATGCACATCTGAACCTGCAGACCAAGCCTGTGGACCCCACCGTGGACGGGGGCGCACAGGTGCAGCAGGTGGTCAACATCGAGTGCGTGTCTGACTTCACACAGGCCCCTGTTCTCAACATCCAGTTTAGGTGAGGGGCACCGGTGGGCACCTCCTAAGCTGGTGCGCGCCTCCTCAGGTAGACGGGTGTCTGTAGCACCTGGCGTGTGTGCAGAGCATGGCCGCGCTGTACCTTTCCAGAGTGCGGGCGGAGAGGAGGGGGGAGCCTCTGCCTGCCGTGCCCACAGGGCTTAGTGCGGCCTTCAGGCTGGGGTCTCTGACCCAGGTTACGTTGGGCTGTGAAATGGAGGGGGGCTCACTTGCAAAGACAGACGCAGGAGAGGTGGTGGCTGGCCTGGGGCACATATGTACTGTGGCATGTGGCCGCCTCTCCTTTCCAGCACATAGTGGAGAGGATGTGACCAAGTTCTGTGGTGAGGTTCTGTAAGAGCAACGGACTGGAAAAGCACTCTTTCCGGCTTTAAGAAGCTCAGCGACTTAAGCAAATGGTGGGAGGGCTACTGTGGTCTGTCCCAGGTCTTGTTTGTGCTCTGGCCCTTGGGGCAAGAAGCAGTGGCTTGGCTCCTGTTCTGCTCACCTGCAAATGACAGTGGGGTGGGGCAGATGGTACCTGGGCCCTGGAGCATGGCCGGTGTGCAGCTGTGGCTGTCCTGAGCTGGCGGTACAGGTGGCCCTTCCCTAGGCCCTGAAGAAACACCAGCTTGGCCTTCCTGGCTGGCTGTTTTCTCTTTTCAACGTGGCTCTGCACTTGCAGGTATGGTGGCACCTTCCAGAATGTGTCTGTTAAGCTGCCCATCACACTCAACAAATTTTTCCAGCCCACAGAAATGGCTTCTCAGGATTTCTTCCAGCGCTGGAAGCAGTTGAGCAAGTGAGAGAGCTGGCTGTGGGAGGAGGGTGAAGTGGGGGTCACCAGGCAGGAGTGTGCGTGCAGGGGAGGGGATGGGGATCGCGGAGCAGGAGTGTGCGTGCAGGGGAGGGGATGGGGATCGCGGAGCAGGAGTGTGCGTGCAGGGGAGGAGATGGGGATCGCGGAGCAGGAGTGTGTGTGCAGGGGAGGGGATGGGGATCGCGGAGCAGGAGTGTGCGTGCAGGGGAGGGGATGGGGATCGCTGATCGGGACTGTGTGTGCAGGGGAGGGGGAGCTCACTGGGTAGGACTGTATGGGGAGTGGGGCCACCGGGCAGGAGTGTGTGTGTGTCTTGGCTTCTAGCACTGTCTGACCCTTATGTTTCTTATAGTCCACAACAAGAAGTGCAGAACATCTTCAAAGCAAAGCATCCGATGGACACAGAAATCACCAAAGCAAAGGTAAGGGGCCAGGTGGTGACCCTTGTGGTGGGTGGTACCGGCACCGTGCCTGACCTGCACTCTCCTTTGTGAAGATTATTGGCTTTGGCTCTGCACTCCTCGAGGAAGTGGACCCTAACCCTGCAAATTTTGTGGGTGCTGGCATCATACACACCAAAACCACCCAGATTGGCTGCTTGCTGCGTCTTGAGCCGAATCTGCAAGCCCAGGTGAGCTGCGGGCAGATGCTGTGTGTGCTGCTTTTTACCTAAGTGGGCTTTGTACGGAGCGCTCCGCTGGCGTCCTGGGCGTGCTTGGTCTCATTGGCGGAGGGTCTGGCATGGCGGCTCTGTCCTCAGTAGTGACCCAGCTCTCCTGCCGCTACTCTGCTCTGCCTCACGCCCTCCTGTGCGCGGGTGCAGTACTCGGGGGACCCCAGCCTGTGTGTCCTCTGCAGCTGTCTGTGTCCTGTTCTGTGTGTGGACTCTCGGGTAGCTTTAAGCGCAGTGGCTGGCGCACAGGGTGGGGCTTAAGAAACCCAGCCGACTGCCCCCATAGGAATCCCATCACTCAGGAAGAGGAGGCAGGAGGATCAGGAGTTTTCCAAAAAGAACTGACAAAATGGTCAGTGGTAAAGGCGGCTGTGCAAAACTTGGCGACCTGAGGTCGATCCACAGCACCCACATGGAGGACAGAAGCAGCTTCTGAAAGTTGACCTCTCACCACATGCGCACCTTGGCAAGTGCCTGCCACAGACTCTCTCCCACCCCCATCTCTTACATTTTTTTAAAAAAGATTTAAAAAAAAAAAACAACACAATAGCAGCAACAAAATCTTTGTCTGCTTTCTACGCTGTCTGGCCAGTGCCCATTCCAGCCTGCAGCTGCTCCCTGCGCTTGGCCGGCAAGCTCCTGTCATTGTCAAATTGCTCTGTGCCCTGGTGGAACAGTGGCTCCTGAGCAGCGGCTGCCAGGAGTGGTGCCCGGAGTCGCAGAGGCCCGTGGACTCCCCAGGCATGGCGCCCGCTCACCCTACTGCTTTGTGTTCCAGATGTACCGACTCACGCTGCGCACGAGCAAAGACACCGTCTCGCAGAGGCTATGTGAACTGCTGTCGGAACAGTTCTAGTCCACGAGGCCGAAGATCAGGCTCCTGTGTTGTGCGTCTCTCTTGTGTCTGCTGTTTGTCTTCGTTACCACACTGCAGATAAACACCCTTGTCTGAATACTGCCACGCGCAGCGCCTCCAGCCCCACATCGCAGCCGGGCCCTGGGTGTGGAGGCGATCCAGGGCACGTGAGGAAGGGGGCTGCACAGGCCTGCCCACAGAGCTGACCGTCTGGGCCTAGGAAATCAAGGAATCCTTGGTTCACCTTACAAATTAAAGGGAAATTAGAAGTTTGAACGAAAGTGGAAGTTTTGTTCAAATTTTATTCAAATGCCACTAGCTTGACCCCAGAGCTAGGGATCAGCAAGTGCGTGCCATGTGCTTGTGGGCTGGGGTGGGGCCGCGCCTAGAGGAGCACGGCCCCCTCCCCGTCCGGGCAGTCTATGGGGTGGCTGTTCTGGAAGCCTTGTGTTTGTGGCGGTTGGCAAACCCTCACCGTCCTGTGCCCAGCGCGTCAGTGTTCTCCAAGGGACATTTGTGACGCGTTTTACTTTTCAGATCTTAACTAGCAACTCAGTGGGCACAGGGTTCTTGGTAGGACTGGAGGACATGAACATCATCCATGCTGCTTGTTGTGAAACGTCCAGACCTGTGGTATGTGTGGGGATTCGAGTCAGTGTGGGGCAGACTCCTTCGGGATGCTTCTCGGATGCCCAGGGAGGCCCCTGTGCGGCAGGGTGCCCTCTTCCCCCGCCTGGCACAGCCTTTGCCTAGATGCGGAGAGGAGAGAGGCCTTATGGTCAGGACAGACATTGGGGTGTCTGAGGATGGCAGATGGCAGCCTAAGCAGGTGCTGTGGGTGTGCTGTGCCCACCAAGCCCATGTGCCAGCAGCTGGTTACCCTCCGTGGCCCTGGCCCATGTGCAGTCCACTGGGGGAGACAGGGCAGAAGCCTTGGCAGAACAAGGTCATGTGCAGTTCACTGGAGGGGAGACGGTCAGGGCAGAACGGGGCCTTGCACTCTGCCTTGACATGGTGCCCAGGACCGGCACACATGGCTTGCCCTGGTTTGTCTACATGTGCTTGGTGATCCTGGCGCTCTGGCCTCAGCCTCGAGTCACCGTTGCTGTGGCAGGTCTGAGGACAGCCTCAGGGGTCCGTTCACTCCGGCTCCTGCAGCCCCGCCCTGTAGCGTACATGGTGGCCTCAGAAGTGGCTTCGTGACCAGGGGAGCCACGGTCTGGCTGCGGGTCGTGATCCATACCTGCCTCGACCCGGCTCGGGCTGCAGGTGGAGCCTGCACCATGTCCTTTCGCTCCGGTGGCTGGACAGTGGCTTGGCACGGGCCACACACCACAATGGACCACGTGAACAGCTCAGCCTGCGTGGCTGCAGCTCGTGGGCCATCACTGGCCTTGCTGCTGTCCTGGTTGGTAATGCCCAGCACAGGAAGCCTACTGGCACCGGAAGCCTGCCCGCTGTGCCCCTTGGGCCTCTGTCAGTGATGTGTGCTTGTTCTCAGAGAAAAATAAACGCTAGGGCAACAGACTGGAACACGTGTGTGGTCTTTGGTGGTGGGGACACCGTACAACCCTCGGCTCCACTGCAGCCCTGAGGGGCAGGGGTCATAGACCCTGTGGTGCCACTGGTGCTGAAGTTGGGGTCCGCAGGAAGTGACTGTCTGTAACTGAGCGTGTTGACCTGGCAAGGACCTCTCCTTTGCCATGTGTGGGCTGCAGTTCCCTGGGGCTTGTGTCCAGTGGCCTTTGGTGTGAGCGTGCAAGCCTGTGGCCCTGGATCTTTACCCAGGCCATGGGCCAAGGAATGAGGTTGCTGCACCTTGGGGCCTCTGGTGGCCAGCGCAGGTAGGATGGTGGGCTAGAAGAGGCAAGGCTTACTACAGACTTAGAGAAGTCCTGGAAGAGACTCAAGGTCAAGGATGACGTCCATTCTGGTTCCCCCTGCACTCCCCAGGTCTTAGGTCTGCCTGGCCCTGGTCCTAGTGGCCTGGACTTCAGGTTCTGAGGGCATAGTGCCCAGGGTCTAGGAGCATAATTGGGGTCTGGAACACAGCACTGCTTGCACGCCAGCCTCTGCTTTGACAATAACCACTTTATTTGGGAGCTGCTCATGGTGGAAGATGGCTTCCTCTGAGCACATGGATTCTGTGACTTCCTGTCCACTGGGCACCACTGCCCTTGCACTTCCTGTCCGCCCTGCGCCTTCCTGTCTGCCCTGTGCCTTCCTGTCCGCTCTGCTTTTGGGGGACACCTGCTCTCTGCCTTTCTGGTGCTTACCTGGCAGTTTGTCCCTGTCTAGGACGATCTCGTAAGTCCCCTTGGGCCAGTCCCCACGTTCCCCAGGACCCAGAGCTTCTCAGCATCTGTTCCTGAACTCATTCTGGATACTGACTGGAGGCTGGGACATACTGTGCGGGTGGTCAGCGAGGGCAGGGAGTGTCCAGTGCATCGAGGTGGGGGTCAGCAGTTCAGTGCTACAAGCCCACTCTGCTTGGCCCAGGGTCTGCATCCCTGGATGCTGCCAGGCGAGCCTCATCCGAGGTCTTGTGGCCCCGGGTAGAGGTAAGTGGACTGTACCCACCCCGGGGAGAGGTGGGCAGTAGTGTTTGCAGTCTGACCCCTCACGCCAGGAGGCCAGGCTGTTCTAGTTCCTGCATTGCGGGAGGCTGCATGCACAGCCACCGAACACCTGCAGGGTGAGCGTGAGCTGCTGGTGCGGCGCGCTGGGATCTGGGCAGGGCAACTGGAGTTGCTGCTCGCGGGCACTGACAGGATGGCAACAACTGCAGTGGGTGTCCATCTGCTGGGTGTCGATGTTGAAACTGCCGGGAAGCAGAGACAGAGGTCAGGGCTGCTGCTGGTCATGACGGTGGACCCTGCAGTTGAGTTTGCAGGCCAGGCCCTTGGGAGCTAGCCCTTGCGCTCATGGGCAGGGCAGTGCGGCCAAGGCCCAGGTGCTGCTTCCTGTGAGACCCTCCTGCGGAGTACTATGCGTGGAGCGGGCACTGGACACTTAGAGACCTCCGGTGGCTCACCTGACGGAAGAGGCACAGAAGCCCACACAGCGGGTCAGAGTCACATTGGCTGTGCAGCCCTGGTAGGTGATCTCCTTCCTCTCTTCCTGTAAGCTGCAGGCTCCTGCAGACAGGCAAGAGAGCAGGCTGCAGTCTCTACCCTCTGGGCCCTGCCCAGGTCTTTGCTGCCAGCGTTCCCATTTTCCTGCCCACGTTCAAGGTTCTCTCAAAGGTTCTTATGGTGAGCTAGACCCAGGTGGCCCTGGAGCAGGTCACCCTCGGCTCTTAGCAGAAACTTAAATCTGTTAGATTCTGGATCTGCCAAGGGCCAAGGAGAAGGTGCCCATGTCCCCAGAGAGAACATGCTTCATGCCACCTGGAGGAGGCACAGCAGAGCACACCCCTTCCGACGGGCTCCTAGAAGGAGGTTAGTGGGCTCGGAAGCCCCGAGACAGTCTCAGCAGTGGGCCGTGCTGCTGACGGGAGCCGGATGAGCTGCATTGCAGGTCGGACCCAGGACACGGAAGCAGGGAAGTAAAGACCAGCAGTGCGTCTTCCCTTGAACATGAAAGAACGCAAACATGGAGCTTGTGTGAAAAAGGAAAAGAGCTGCTAAATATTTTGCCCCAGACTCTTCCCAAAGCTCATTCATGTCCTTGTCTGCCCTGATTTACTGCAGGTGTCCTTCCGCAAGGGAGGTGTGTGTGTGTGTGGGGGGGGGGTTCTCAGGTTCTGTGCTCCTATCCCAGCCCACTTCACTCTCCACACACTCCAGGGACAGCCCAGCTAGGTGACAAGCTGCATCCACAAGAAGGGAATCGATGGTAGATCTTCAGGGCTTTTCTGCAGGGATGAACACCCACGGGGGACAAACAGCTTTGTAGCTGTGACATCGTGAGGGTGCTTTAGCCTATAGAGGGCCACGCCGTCCTAAGTCCCCAAGCAGGGCAGCTGGGATGGGCTATGTGTGTCAGACTGCCCCTGTTCTCCACAGCCCAAAGTGCATTGTATGCCTGTACCCTAGGATTGCCAGCCCTCACATTGGGGCTCCCCAAGGGGCAGCTGTCGAGGTCAGTGTGAAAGGTCAAGTACTGCAGGAAACAGCGCTCTGCCTGGAGTCATAGGGCCTTGTACAGTGCTCGATTCAGCAGAGCGGTCAGCACAGAGGGGAGGCGATCTGGTTAGTACAAGACCCAGGACCAGTCCGTGGGGGTCAGCGGAGGCAGGACTGCACAGCAGGAAGCAGTGCAGGAGGACCAAAGGCCCGGGGATGACTGACACCACTTACCGGGAGGGCTGGCTGAAGTGGAGATCCCGGAGCCTGAGGTGGAGGGGGGCTCGGAGGCAGTAGGCAAGGAACTCCCAGGGGACAGGGCAGGGCTGCTCAGGAACACAGACGTGGGCAGCTGGCTGGTAGTAGGTCTGGTGGTATGGTTGGTAGCTGAAGAACTTGGCAAGGCTGTGATGCCCAAGGTTGATGACAGAAACTCTTGTGTGGGGGCTTGGGTGGTGAGCGAAGTAAAATGGGAAGTGGTGGATTGAGAAGAGAAGGGGGAGGAGGTGGGTGCACGAGATGTGGTCTTGGAAGTAGAAGGACCGTGAGATGGGAGGGGAGACACATGGATGGTGGGCAGAGTAGAGGAGGGGGAAGACGAGGGGACACGAGGTGAGACAGAGGTACTGACAGCAGCGGAGGCAGCGGTTGGAGACGCAGAGACAGAAACAGATGCAGGGCGTGACGCTGCCGTGGGGCTGGTGGAGTGTGGGGAGTGGGACGCAGCGCTCAAGGTAGTGTGCTGTGGTGTAGAACCTACAGAGCTGGGAGGGGGTGTGAAAGAGGGCCATGTGGAGGAAGCGGAGGCAAAAGGAAGGGTGGATGTACTGAGGCTAGAGCTAGGCGGAGAGGAAATAGACAATGTCCTCCATGAATCTGGGATCATTGTGGGTGAAACAGAAGTGGAGGAAAGACTCAGGTGTGAAGAAAAGGAAGTGGACAGAGGTGAAGAGGGGCTGGCAGCAGGGCTCAGGGGCTGTGAGGAGGAGCCCCACTCAGAAGGTGAGGTGCTCATTGTCGTGAAAGAATGGGTGTGAGGGGTGGCTGATGTGGAAGTCAGAGATGGGGATGTATGTGTGGGCCTTGTGCCATTAACTGTTTGAAGAATAGTAGTAAGAGGCTGTGAAGTGAAGGCTGAGGAGACCACGTGTGGGCTGCTTGGGGTGATGGGTATCTCAGAAGTTGGTGTCACGGAGGATGTGGAGAATGTTGGAACTGTAGAGGGGAAGGAGGCCTGGGAAGCTGACGGGGTTGGAAAAGTGGAGGTGGTCTGCACGGGTGTTCCTGAGGGGGGACCTGTGGTGTGTGGTGTGTTGGAGACAGAAAACGTGGATGTAGAATGTGTTGTGAATGGTGTGTGAGGACCGGTGGTGGTGCCTGAGGTGGGATGGACCACTGGGACACCAGTTATACTAGTGGTGGACTTAGTGGAGATGGTGGAAGGCAGAGCTGACATAGACTGATGGTGGGCTGTGGAGGAAGGAGAGGTTCTGGCTGTGGAGACCGGGTTTTGGGTTTGGGTGGAGACACTGTGTGTGGAAGTGTGAGGTGGTGCTGTGTGTGGGGTCTGAGTGACCTCAGTTGTGGTTGGTAGGCCAGTGGTAAGTGTCCTTGAGGTAGAGGCTGAGGAGACCACACGTGGGTTGGTGGGACTGTGGAGTACCTCAGAAGTTGGTGTGATGGCGGATGTGGAAAAGGTTGGCAGTGGTGTGGCTGAGGAGGGCTGAGGACCTGATGGAGGAGGGAGTGTGGTGGTGATCTGTATGGATGTCCCTGAGGGGAGACCCGTGGTGTGTGGGGTGTTGGAGACAGACACTGAGGGCTGGGAGTGTGTAGTGAAGGAGGTGTGGGGACTGCTGGGTGTGCCTGAGGTGGGTTGGACCACTGGGGTCCCAGTCTCACTACTGGTGGGCTTACTCGTGGTGGTGGTGGCTGGAGTCAATGTGGACTGAGGGTGGGGTTTGGAGGAGGGATGAGAAAGGTGTGAGGCAGAGGTTCTGGCTGTGGAGGCTGAGCTGTGAGGTTGGGTGGTGGCACTGGTCGTGGAGAGGATCGTTGGTTGTGTGCGGGAGACATCTGTGGCTTCCACTGAGGTGGTTGGTAGGATGGTGCTGAGTGGTCCTGAGGTGGAAGCCGATGAGACCTTATGTGTGCCGGTTGGGGTGTTGAGTGTCTGAGAAGTCGGCATCACTGAGGATGAGGGAAGAGTGGGCCCTGGAGAGGTCACAGGACCATATGAAGCTGATGCAGGTGGGAAGGTGGTCGTGGTCTGGATGGATACTGTAGTTGGAGGCCCTGTGGTGTGTGGAGTACTGGACACAGAAATGGTTTGTGGGGAGTGTGTGGTGAATTGTGTTTGGGAACTACTTTGCGTCTGTGAGGTAACAGGGACCTCTGAGGTCCGTGTTACTCTTATGTTGGAGGTAGGGGTGATGGTGGTGGTCGGGATTCTTATGGACTCATGGCCAGCTGTGGAGGAGGGATGTGGAAAGTGTGAAGGAGAGGTACTGGCTGTGGAGGCTGAGCTGTGAGGTTGGGTGGAGACACTGCTTGTGGAAGCTGCAGGTGGTGCTGTGTGTGGGGTCTGAGTGACCTCAGTTGTGGTGGTTGACAAGGTGGTGGCAAGTGTCCTTGAAGTAGAGGCTGAGGAGACCACGTGTGGGCTGCTTGGGGTGATGGGTATCTCAGAGGTTGGTGTCACGGAGGATGTGGAGAATGTTGGAGCTGTAGAGGGGAAGGAGGCCTGGGAAGCTGACGGGGTTGGAAAAGTGGAGGTGGTCTGCACGGGTGTTCCTGAGGGGGGACCTGTGGTGTGTGGTGTGTTGGAGACAGAAAACGTGGGTGTAGAGTGTGTTGTGAATGGTGTGTGAGGACCGGTGGTGGTGCCTGAGGTGGGATGGACCACTGGGACACCAGTTATACTAGTGGTGGACTTAGTGGAGATGGTGGAAGGCAGAGCTGACATAGACTGATGGTGGGCTGTGGAGGAAGGAGAGGTTCTGGCTGTAGAGACCGGGTTTTGGGTTTGGGTGGAGACACTGTGTTTGGAAGTGTGAGGTGGTACCGTGTGTGTGGGCCGAGTGACCTCAGTTGTGGTTGGTAGGCCAGTGGTAAGTGTCCTTGAGGTGGAGGCTGAGGAGACCACACGTGGGCTGGTGGGACTGTGGAGTACCTCAGAAGTTGGCGTGATGGCGGATGTGGAAAAGGTTGGCAGTGGTGTGGCTGAGGAGGGCTGAGGACCTGATGGAGCTGGGAGTGTGGTGGTAATCTGTATGGATGTTCCTGAGGGGAGACCCGTGGTGTGTGGGGTGTTGGAGACAGACACTGAGGGTTGGGAGTGTGTAGTAAAGGAGGTGTGGGGACTGCTGGGTGTGCCTGAGGTGGTGTAGGCTACGGGGGTCTTAGACTCACTACTAGTGGATTTAGGGGACATTGTGGTGGCCGGAACCAATGTGGACTGAGGGTGGGGTGTGGAAGAGGGATGTGAAAGGTGAGAAGGAGAAGTTCTGTCTGTGGAGACTGAGCTTTGGGGTTGGATAGAAACACTGTTAGTGGAAGTTTGAGGTGGTGCTGTGTGTGGGGTCTGAGTGACCTCAGTTGTGGTGGTTGGTAGGCCAGTGGTAAGTGTCCTTGAGGTGGAGGCTGAGGAGACCACACGTGGGCTGGTGGGACTGTGGAGTACCTCAGAAGTTGGAGTGATGGCGGATGTGGAAAAGGTTGGCAGTGGTGTGGCTGAGGAGGGCTGAGGACCTGATGGAGGAGGGAGTGTGGTGGTGATCTGTATGGATGTTCCTGAGGGGAGACCCGTGGTGTGTGGGGTGTTGGAGACAGACACTGAGGGTTGGGAGTGTGTAGTGAAGGAGGTGTGGGGACTGCTGGGTGTGCCTGAGGTGGGTTGGACCACTGAGGTCCCAGTCTCACTACTGGTGGGCTTACTCGTGGTGGTGGTGGCTGGAGTCAATGTGGACTGAGGGTGGGGTTTGGAGGAGGGATGAGAAAGGTGTGAGGCAGAGGTACTGGCTGTGGAGGCTGAGCTGTGAGGTTGGGTGGAGACACTGCTTGTGGAAGCTGCAGGTGGTGCTGTGTGTGGGGTCTGAGTGACCTCAGTTGTGGTGGTTGACAGGGTGGTGGCAAGTGTCCTTGAAGTAGAGGCTGAGGAGACCACGTGTGGGCTGCTTGGGGTGATGGGTATCTCAGAGGTTGGTGTCACGGAGGATGTGGAGAATGTTGGAGCTGTAGAGGGGAAGGAGGCCTGGGAAGCTGACGGGGTTGGAAAAGTGGAGGTGGTCTGCACGGGTGTTCCTGAGGGGGGACCTGTGGTGTGTGGTGTGTTGGAGACAGAAAACGTGGGTGTAGAGTGTGTTGTGAATGGTGTGTGAAGACCGGTGGTGGTGCCTGAGGTGGGATGGACCACTGGGACACCAGTTATACTAGTGGTGGACTTAGTGGAGATGGTGGAAGGCAGAGCTGACATAGACTGATGGTGGGCTGTGGAGGAAGGAGAGGTTCTGGCTGTGGAGACTGGGTTTTGGGTTTGGGTGGAGACACTGTGTTTGGAAGTGTGAGGTGGTACCGTGTGTGTGGGCCGAGTGACCTCAGTTGTGGTTGGTAGGCCAGTGGTAAGTGTCCTTGAGGTGGAGGCTGAGGAGACCACACGTGGGCTGGTGGGACTGTGGAGTACCTCAGAAGTTGGCGTGATGGCGGATGTGGAAAAGGTTGGCAGTGGTGTGGCTGAGGAGGGCTGAGGACCTGATGGAGCTAGGAGTGTGGTGGTGATCTGTATGGATGTTCCTGAGGGGAGACCCGTGGTGTGTGGGGTGTTGGAGACAGACACTGAGGGTTGGGAGTGTGTAGTGAAGGAGGTGTGGGGACTGCTGGGTGTGCCTGAGGTGGTGTAGGCTACGGGGGTCTTAGACTCACTACTAGTGGATTTAGGGGACATTGTGGTGGCCGTAACCAATGTGGACTGAGGGTGGGGTGTGGAAGAGGGATGTGAAAGGTGAGAAGGAGAAGTTCTGTCTGTGGAGACTGAGCTTTGGGGTTGGATAGAAACACTGTTAGTAGAAGTTTGAGGTGGTGCTGTGTGTGGGGTCTGAGTGACCTCAGTTGTGGTGGTTGGTAGGCCAGTGGTAAGTGTCCTTGAGGTGGAGGCTGAGGAGACCACACGTGGGCTGGTGGGACTGTGGAGTACCTCAGAAGTTGGCGTGATGGCGGATGTGGAAAAGGTTGGCAGTGGTGTGGCTGAGGAGGGCTGAGGACCTGATGGAGGAGGGAGTGTGGTGGTGATCTGTATGGATGTCCCTGAGGGGAGACCCGTGGTGTGTGGGGTGTTAGAGACAGACACTGAGGGCTGGGAGTGTGTAGTGAAGGAGGTGTGGGGACTGCTGGGTGTGCCTGAGGTGGGTTGGACCACTGGGGTCCCAGTCTCACTACTGGTGGGCTTACTCGTGGTGGTGGTGGCTGGAGTCAATGTGGACTGAGGGTGGGGTTGGAGGAGGGATGAGAAAGGTGTGAGGCAGAGGTTCTGGCTGTGGAGGCTGAGCTGTGAGGTTGGGTGGTGGCACTGGTCGTGGAGAGGATCGTTGGTTGTGTGCGGGAGACATCTGTGGCTTCCACTGAGGTGGTTGGTAGGATGGTGCTGAGTGGTCCTGAGGTGGAAGCCGATGAGACCTTATGTGTGCCGGTTGGGGTGTTGAGTGTCTGAGAAGTCGGCATCACTGAGGATGAGGGAAGAGTGGGCCCTGGAGAGGTCACAGGACCATATGAAGCTGATGCAGGTGGGAAGGTGGTCGTGGTCTGGATGGATACTGTAGTTGGAGGCCCTGTGGTGTGTGGAGTACTGGACACAGAAATGGTTTGTGGGGAGTGTGTGGTGAATTGTGTTTGGGAACTACTTTGCGTCTGTGAGGTAACAGGGACCTCTGAGGTCCGTGTTACTCTTATGTTGGAGGTAGGGGTGATGGTGGTGGTCGGGATTCTTATGGACTCATGGCCAGCTGTGGAGGAGGGATGTGGAAAATGTGAAGGAGAGGTACTGGCTGTGGAGGCTGAGCTGTGAGGTTGGGTGGAGACACTGCTTGTGGAAGCTGCAGGTGGTGCTGTGTGTGGGGTCTGAGTGACCTCAGTTGTGGTGGTTGACAAGGTGGTGGCAAGTGTCCTTGAAGTAGAGGCTGAGGAGACCACGTGTGGGCTGCTTGGGGTGATGGGTATCTCAGAGGTTGGTGTCACGGAGGATGTGGAGAATGTTGGAGCTGTAGAGGGGAAGGAGGCCTGGGAAGCTGATGGGGTTGGAAAAGTGGAGGTGGTCTGCACGGGTGTTCCTGAGGGGGGACCTGTGGTGTGTGGTGTGTTGGAGACAGAAAACGTGGGTGTAGAGTGTGTTGTGAATGGTGTGTGAGGACCGGTGGTGGTGCCTGAGGTGGGATGGACCACTGGGACACCAGTTATACTAGTGGTGGACTTAGTGGAGATGGTGGAAGGCAGAGCTGACATAGACTGATGGTGGGCTGTGGAGGAAGGAGAGGTTCTGGCTGTGGAGACCGGGTTTTGGGTTTGGGTGGAGACACTGTGTGTGGAAGTGTGAGGTGGTACCGTGTGTGTGGGCCGAGTGACCTCAGTTGTGGTTGGTAGGCCAGTGGTAAGTGTCCTTGAGGTGGAGGCTGAGGAGACCACACGTGGGCTGGTGGGACTGTGGAGTACCTCAGAAGTTGGCGTGATGGCGGATGTGGAAAAGGTTGGCAGTGGTGTGGCTGAGGAGGGCTGAGGACCTGATGGAGCTGGGAGTGTGGTGGTGATCTGTATGGATGTCCCTGAGGGGAGACCCGTGGTGTGTGGGGTGTTGGAGACAGACACTGAGGGTTGGGAGTATGTAGTGAAGAAGGTGTGAGGACTGCTGGGTGTGCCTGAGGTGAATTGGATCACTGGGGTCCCAGTGGTGGTGGCGGCTGGAGTCAATGTGGACTGAGGGTGGGGTTTGGAGGAGGGATGAGAAAGGTGTGAGGCAGAGGTTCTGGCTGTCGAGACTGAGCTGTGAGGTTGGGTGGAGACACTGTTTGTGGACTCCCCGGGTGGTGTTGTGTGTGATGGCCGGGTGACCTCTTTTGTGGTGATTGGCAGGGTGGTGGCAAGTGTCCTTGTAGAGGCTGAGGAGACCATGTGTGGGCTGCTTTGGGTGATGGGTATCTCAGAAGTTTGTGTGATGACGGATGTAGAAAAGGTTGGCATTGGTGAGGCTGAGGAGGGCTGAGGACCTGATGAAGAGGGGAGTGTGGACGTTCCTGAGGGGAGACTTGTAGAGTGTGGGTTGTTAGAAATAGAGTCTGTGCGTGGAGTGTGTGGAGTGAAGGTGGTGTGGTGGGGCTGGCTGGTGCCTGGGGTGGTGTAGGCCCCTGGAGTCCCTGTATGGCTACTGGTAGATATAGTGGTGACGGTACTTTCTGGAGCCATTGTGGACTGATGGTGGGGTGTGGAGGAGGGATGTGAAAGGTGGGAAGGAGAAGTTCTTGCTGTGGAGAATGAATTGTACGCTGGAATGGTAGCACTGGTGGTAAAAGTTGCTGTTGGTCCTGTGTGTGGGGGTCCTGTGTCATTTTCTGTGGTAGTTGGAAGCTTGGTGCTAGGTGTCCCTGAAGCAGGGCTTGTAGGCACCATGTGTGTAGTTCTTGAGGTGCTGACTACATGAGAAATTGGCATCGTGGATGTCTCCTGTGTTGGAAGCAGAGAAGTCTGGTGGCCGGATGGCGATGGAGGCAGCATGGCAGTCGTCTGAATAGAAGTTTCTGAAGAGAGAGCTGTGGTGTGCGGGGTGTTGGAGAAAGAGACTGTGGGTGTGGAGTGTGTGGGACTGCTCGGTGTGCCTGAGGTTGTGATGACCATCGGGGTCCCAGTTGCACTGCTGATGGAGTTAGAAGTGATGGTGCTGGACTGTACTGATGTGGGCCGATGGTGAGATGTGGAGGAAGGGTGTGAGGTGAGGGAAGGAGAAGTTCTGGCTGTGGTCCACGGGCTTTGGACTTGGGTTGTGGCACTGGTGGCAGAAGTTGTGGGTGGCTCTGTGGGAGGCAGCTCTGAGCCCTTGGCCGTGGTTGTTGGTAGAATGGTGCTGGATGGGCTTGTGGGGGAAGCTGAAGAAGCCATGCGTGCACTGGTTGGGGTGATGAGTATCTCGGAAGTGGATGTTGGCAATGGAGATGCCATAGTGGTCCTCAGACCCGATGGGGTTGGAATAATGGTGGTGCTCTGGGCAGGTGTTTCTGAGGGGGTGCCCGTGGCATGCAGAGTGCTGGAGATAGAAACAGTGGGTGGGGAGTATCTTGATGTGCTGTGGACCTCCAGAGTTGCAGGTGCACTACTGGTGGACTGAGGGGTGATGCTGGTGTCTGATACAGATGTGGACTGGTGGGGAGGGGTGGAGATGAGGGAAGGTGAGGTTCTGCTTGTGGACCATGGAGTATGGACTTGTGTGGTGGCACTGGTGGTGGGGGCCAGTGGAGATGCTGTACGTGTGACTTCTGTGTTCCTGGCCGTGGTGGGTGGAAGAATGGTTGTAGCAGGACTTGTGCCGGAAGGCATTGGCACCTCGTCAGGGCTGGTTGGTGTCGTGAATGCGTCAGAAGTGGGTGTGGAAGACGTTGGGTAGATATAGGCCAGGGAGGTCTGGAGGCCGGATGAGGTTGGAGAGGTTGTGGTCTGGCTGGATGTTTCTGGGGGAGAGCCTGTGTGGTGTGGACTGGTGGGCAAGGAAATGGTCGTGGGGAAGGGGATGGTCAGTGTAATGGGGACGGGCACGGTTGGGGAAGCTGTACTTTGGGCCCAGGGGCTCTGGGGAGATGTTCTTGGACTGTTGCTTTGGGTTGTGTGGTGTGTGGTCAGGGTTGTGCTGCCCTGAGGAGGGGCTGTGGTTTCCGTGGCTCGGCCTGTCGTGTCTGGTCCAGGGCTCTCCTGGTGGTCTGACGTTGCTGTGGAGGGTGGCAGCATTAGTGTTCTCTCCCGCTCACAATCTGTTTTGTATGTTTTGCTGTGTTGTTGACTTTGTTCCGTGCTCTGCTCTCTGCTGCAAAGGCCTGCCTGGGTACTTCCCAACTTCCTGGGCGCCTGCTCTTTCCCCCGCCAACCACTTGCTTTTCTTTGGAGCATTTTGTACCGCAGGTTTTGTGATCTCAGTTACCTCCAACCTGTGCCTCTGCCTCCCCCAGCTGGCTCTTTGCTCCTTGACCTGCTTGCCTCAGGCCGAGTCTGCGAGGGGAGCAGCCCTCTGTCCCTCACTTCCCTCTTGCCCTCTGTCCCGGTTGGACCTGCTGTCCTGGGGGTCGGAGCTGGATGTGGCGTGGGCATCCTGGCTTCCTGTGGGCCAGGCCTTACCTTGGCTGGGGGAGGTGACGGGCACTACTGAGGTTAGTGGCGTCACCGTGGTGCGCTCTGTGAACTGAGCTGTGGACCTCGTGGCCGGGCTTGGAGACGACACTGTGGGCTCTGTGGTGGCCTGGGTCATCGGTGTGGATGTGGGGGCCAGGGGTGGCAACTCGGGTGGCGCAGTGGTCTGAGAGGATTCTGCAGAGGATGACATGCAGCTGCTCATTTCCTGGGCACTGGGGGCATCTCATCCTCGTTTGAGGGGCCTCAGACCTTCCTGCCTCTGGGTCCTGTCCTGGGGCAGTGACTGCAGGCTCAGGTGGACCATTATTCATCCCTCTTCCCATCCTTCATCAACTCTGGGGACTGGCCACCCCTCACCATCCCCTGGGGGAGTAAGGTGAGGGATGAGGAAAGAAGGACAGATCATGGGGTGGTAGAAATGTCAGACAGTTGTGACAGCCGGCTTGGTGACCAGCTGGAGTGGTGACTACAGTTTCCAGGTGAATCCTCAGCTTGCCTTTTAAGCACTGCAATCCCATGCTGAGGGCTCATTGCAGGGAGAAGACCCTGGATATCCCCTGCCATGCCCTGTGGGTTTCCTGTGTCCCTTAGGCCTTACCTCCTGAGGAGACTGTAGATTTCTTGGGGGTAGTCCAAACTGTCCCTTCCTCACTGGAGGATAGGGATGAAGTTGTAGTTGGAAGGCCCGGTGAGAGGGTGGGACCCATAGGTGTGACCGGGTAGCTGGAAGTGTGGGATGGCATGGTGGTGATGGTGGGGGTCTCCGAGGGGGGCTGTGAACCTGTGTGAGACAGACATACTCTCACGGACAGGCCGAATCTGATGTCGTGCCCTCTTGGGAAGACGTTCTTCTCTTGCCTGCTGAGGGGCTATGTGGAAGGTATGGGGCAGTTGGTGGTCCTCTGAGTGCAGGGACTTCTGGGAAGTCACCTGCTGAGGCTCCACTTCCTGCTCAGTAGTCAGTTAAGTTGTCAGAGCCAGGTTGGCTCCGGGACAAACTCAGCATCCGTTCTGCCTCTAACCCAGGACTGCAGATTGAATTCCCTCCTCCCGTGACCCGCAGCATGGAGGCTGGCATGGAGGCTGGTCTGGTGTGTGTAGTGTGGGGAGGGGTGAAGATGTCTGCTGGAGCCAGGTTAAGCCCTGCTTAGGAAGCCTGCCTCCTGTGGTACCAGGTAGGGACCAATCACTTGTGGTGGCCGGTGGGAGTGTCGTGATGGGCAAAGCTGCAAGAGGAGGGGGCTGTCGGCTGCTGGTGGCCCCACAGCTCTCCCCCATGGGCCTCTGGGAGTGACTCCAGAAGTCTGGACTGTCCCGCCCCTGCCCCGCTCCCCTTTGCCCTTGTCAGCCTGTCAGGGAAAGGAAGGAATAAACCTGGAGTTGGACTCTAGGAAGATTCCCACCAAGTCCCTGGACCAGCCTGGGGACTCTGCCCTGAGGGTGGGCTGAGGGTCCAGTGCTGATTCGTGTTTATGTGACCTGGCTGAGGGCAGAAGTTCACTTGGGAAGTGCTGGGGTTGGACTGGCAGCCGGACAGCGATGCCCATGAACTGGGCTGCCAGGGGCTGGAACAATGGCTTGGCTTACCGCAGGGCACACAGGTCCCCTTGTTGTGGTCAAAGTACTGGTGCTGGGAGCAGTTGTAGCAGCCTGGAGCAGAGAGAGATGGGTCTCAGTGCCCCCACGCCCACCCACCCTCTCACCACCGTAGGGACTGCCGCTGTTCCGTGCCTTCTGCTCTTGCCTCTTGCTCTCCCTTCCGCTCACTGCATTCCAGGCTCTGAAGCCACCTGATAGGCCCACCTTGTGTGGCCAGTTTTCCTTGCTCTGACCCTTTTTCATGTGGAAGCCCCTGTTTTTGCCAAGACCCCTAGCCCGTGTTAGCCTTCCCTGCACCTGGACTCTTCAGGGCCCACCTGGCTGTGGTGGCGCCCGCCTCGCGGCCTTCCACTGTGCCCGTGTGTCAGCCGGCAGTTTTACAATTAGTCTGGAAACCCTGAATGGCGGGGCGGCTCATGTGAGGCCATGTTCTCAATCTGAACTAGGCCTGGCGCTCAGGACACCACCTGCTGAGTGTCATGAGCAGATGAGATGGATGAATGGATGTGTGAGCAGGGGGAACAGAGGAATGTGTGTGTGAATGCTTGATCATGTATGTGTGAAGGAATGTGCATGAATGAAGGGGTGGGTGGATGGATGCATGAATGAATGGATGGGTAGAGAGATGAAGGGATGGATGGATGCATGAGTGAAGGAGTGGGTGGATGGATGGAGAAGGGATGGGTGGATGAATGAATGAATGGATGAATGGATGGATGGATACATGAATGAAGGGGTGGGTGAATGAAGGGATGTACATGAATGAATGGATGGGTAGATGGATGGATGAAGGGATGTGTGAGCAGGGGGAACAGAGGAATGTGTGTGTGAATGCTTGATCATGTGTGTGTGAAGGGATGTGCATGAATGAATGGGTGGGTGGATGGATGAAGGGATGGATGGATGCATGAATGAATGGATGGGCGAATGAAGGGATTGCATGAATGAATGGATGGGTGGATGGATGGATGCATGAATGAAGGGGTGGGTGGGTGGATGGATGAATGAATGAATGGATGGATGGATGGATGCATGAATGAATGGATGGGTGGATGGATGAAGGGATGAAGGGATGGATGGATGCATGAATGAGTGGATGGGTGGATAGATGGATGAAGGAATGGATGGATGCATGAGTGGATGGGTGGATGGATGGATGAATGGATGGGTGGATGAATGAATGGATGGGTGGATGTATGAATGAAGGAATGGATGGATGCATGAATGAATGGATGGGTGGATGGATGGAGAAGGGATGGGTGGATGCATGAATGAATGGATGGGTGGATGGATGGAGAGGGATGGATGGATGAAGGGATGGATGGGTGGATGAATGAATGGATGGGTGGATGCATGAATGAAGGGATGGATGGATGAATGAATGGATGGGTGGATGGATGGAGAAGGGATGGGTGGATGCATGAATGAATGGATGGATAGATGAAGGGATGGATAGATGGATGGATGGATGAAGGGATGGATGGGTGAATGGATGGATGGATGGATGGATGAATGAAGGGATGGGCCTATGAGTGAATGTACATGTGCATCGCTGTGACCAGTACCTTCGATGTTGGTGTCTGAGAAGCTTTCCAGGCTCCCGGGGCAGAGACAGGGCTGGTAGTGCCACGTGCACTTGGTCTGCGCATACTGGTACTGGTTCTCGCCCACCCGTGCATGGGTGTTGTAGAAGTCACAGTAGATGGCTGGGGAGAAGGGGGTCTCATCAACAGACAGCAAGGGCTGAGAAGGGCCGAGGCCAGGGGTCTGTAGCCTCTTGAGGGGCCTGTGTGGGAGGCTGGGGCGCAACTGGTGATCCAGGCCTTACAGGGTCATAGCCTGGGGGAGAGCCTCGGGGTAAGATCTTCCTGGGCATGTGGTGGGTCACTCACGGCAGAAATCTGGGGTCCTCCAGTCCACGCACACGCCCTTATCCAGACAGGCCTTGGCATAGGCGGCCACAGCGTCACATAGACACTCGCAGTCCCCACCCATGTCGCACCCACACGTGTCTCGCACACAGGCCTCGTAGTAGGGTAGGTGGTACACCTGTTGGGACACCGTGGTAACCTTTAGCCACCATGGGGGTAGTTGGGTGGTGCTCAGCTCAGCCTTTGCCTCCATGGAGCCCGGCGTCTGGGGAGGCTCAGGCCTTGCCCCTCTGAGGCAGCCTCGAGTACAAGCTTCCACTTCCTGTGGCCAGCCAGGGTGCTGAGCCCAGCCTGCCACGGAGGAGCTAGTGGAGGGTCTCCTGTGCTGCCAGAGACCTTCCACTGAGACCAGGGTGCAGCTAACCAGACCTCTAGTTTGCACGCTGCCTCCTCTCTCTGTCCCCCCCCATGCCCTGGGCTCAGACATTGAGAACCTCCGGCCCCTGCGTCGGGACCTCTGGTCCCCTTGTCAGGACTTGTAGAACCGCGCAGGTCAGCCTCACTGCGCTGCAGCTATCGGGTAGGTCCAGGGGCTTCTGAGCCAGAGCAGGGCTGGGCTTCCCACCCGAGTGTCCCCTCTCTGGACCCTCCATTCCAGAACAGGTCTCTGCCCGTGGTGATGTGGCTCCAACAGTGCCCTCTGCACTGGGCAGAGGCTGGGGCCCTGCGTGTGGGGGACCTGGGCTTTGGGCAGCGTGCCCCGTCCCCCTGCAGCCAGTCAGGACCCTGCGGTGGCAGGACCATAACCAGCATCCCCACCTTGCTGTGACAGGCGGCGAAGGTCTGGCTGTTGATGATGCCGCACTTGCGTTCAGCCCAGGACTGGCGGAAGGTGTTGAGGCTACAGGGGTCTACTACGTAGCTCACGTCCCCACACAGCGGGTTCTCCTTCCACGAGTTCACAAACTCCAGCTCACTGGACGCCACGTACTTGCTGCGTGTCTCAAAGTCGTCTTTCATGTTCCCATTGTAGTTACCACACAAACCGCAAAGGGCATCCTGCAGGAGCAACAGGCCGGGCAGCCACGGACTGGGAAGCCAGGCAGACTTCACAGTGGACCCCCCACTCTGACATCAGTCCAGACCCCGGCAGGGTGCCCTGTGAGCATGTGGCGGGTACCTGGGTGACGCGGTGGATCTTCATGGAGACCATCATGTGCTTGTTCCACACGACAGTGAGGTTGAACTTCCCAGGGATGCCCACGTCCACAATGAGGTTCAAGGAGCTGGGCTTCACCTGGAGGTGTACCAGGGGGTCTTCTCCATTGATCGTGTAGTTTTTGTCTTCCATCGTGATGGACAGGCCCTGTGAGGAGGGGCTGTCACTGGCTGCCTGCCAGACGCCTTGCTTACCCTGCCTCTGTGCAGGAGAGCTGGCTGTCCTGCTGGCCAAGTTCAGTCCTAGGCTATTTCCTGTCAAGACACTTGCATCTGGGCATGGTGGCGTGAGCCTGTAATCCCAGCACTCCGGAACTAGAGATAGGAGGATCAGGAGTTCAAGGCCAGCCCCAGCTTCCTGGATGAGTCTGAGGCTATTCCAAGCCACATGAGACCCTGTCTCAAAACAACAACAAAAAGACTAGGGAGATGGCTCAGTGGTGTAGAGTATTTACTGTGCAAGTATAAGGTCCTGTGTTTGAATCCTCATACCCTCTCTCTATGACCCACAAATCCACATGTAGGGGCATCTGATAGGTGTCAGACATGTAGAAACAGCCTCGGCTTCCTGAGAGCTCCTCCCTTCGCCCAAATGATGTGCTGCAGCCCTGGGAGCCTGGCAGAGGCCCCATGGCCAGGAGTCGCCAGTGTGCAATACCTGATGACTCAACACTCGGTCGGTCTTCGGCCAGCCACACCTATTGTACAGTTAAGGAGGGGCTGGTGGGAGGGCCAAGTGGGATCCACAGTGAGTCAGGAGCCCCTCCCCCTGCCCACCTGCCCAGTGGGGTCCACCACTCACGCCCAGGAAGATCTTGATGGCTCTGGAGCAGGTGACCCCCGACTTCCCACAGATGACATTCTCTGTCAGAACCTTGAAGGTGGGCTGCGAGCTGTTGGCTCCGCAGTTGTCCTGCAGGAAGGAATTGCTGAAGAGGAGCCTGCAATGTCCCTACCCCGGTTCCCTGTGGCTTGATCCTGGGCCCAGCACGTACCGTGGCCAGGGTGTACTCGCAGTTGCCGTCAAATACAAAGCGCTGTCCATCAAAAGTGACAACGTGTCCCTCCCCGTAGAGGACGCAGGTGGATGGACAGTGTGCACTCTGCTGGCACGTCCACTTCCCCTGGGAGCAGGTGCTGAAAAGAAGGTTGGGGGAAGTGGGGGAAGCAGCTCTTATCCTACGTGGGAGGTGGGCTAGAGACCCCCCAGCACTCCACCTCTGGGACACCCCACCTGCAGATGGTCCCCAGGACCCGCGCATACAGGATGCAGTGTGACCTACCAGTTCTTACAGTCAGTGTGAAGCTTGGCTCCGGCAGGGTAGGAGACCCCCGCAAAGTCGCATGGGCACTCCTCTGCTGGCACACACTGCCCGTCACTGTTCTCATAGAGCCCTTCAGCACACACGCAGCCAGACTCACACTTGGTGGGTACCTGGGGAGCCAAGGTTAATGACTTTCTTCTGTCCCAGCCCTGGGTCTCTGGACTGCCAGTGTCTCCCCCACCCAGATCTTTCTTTGTGTCCAACCTTCTCTGGGTCTCTGTGCGTGTCTAGGCGAGTGAAGCCACCCTTCTCTGAGGGAAGGTTCTAGCTGTGTGCATCAGAATGGGCTGCCATACCCACAGGGATGCGGGGTCACAAGTTCCTAGTCTGGGGACCACACCCTGTCCTCCTCCAGCCGTCCAGCCACAGAGTGGCTTCTGTTCTCCCAGTTCACACCAGGACAGACAGATGGACAGAGGGACACTGGGGGCGGGACACGGCCTGAACAGCCCTGGGCTCCTGTGGGTCTGTGCCACCCTTGGGCACCCCTTCAGCTTCTTATTGCCCCTTACGCAGGCGGTGCCCGTGGCCAGCATCTGGCATGTGGGGGCGCAAGCAGCTCCAAACTTGTCCTCCGAGGACTGGCTGCAGGACCGGAAGGTCTTGGGTGCTGGGCAGGTTGCTGCAGGGAAGGATAGGCAGGTTAGGTGGATGTGGGGGGGGCCTAGGGCAGTCCTGTTGGCCATCTCCTGCCCGGCACTTACCCAAGAACATCTCTCTCTGCCGCGGGCAGTTCAGGCGTCCATTGATGCAGTGGCTGTGCGAGAGAGGTGTGTGAGTTTATAGACGTGTGGTCCCCTCCCCCACCAGGCCCTGCCCAGCCTTGCCCTGTGTACCATATGACCCCATCGACCATGGTCGACTGGTCGGCCTGGACGAACTTGGAGCTGTCCAGCATGCAGGGACACTGGGCCTTGCGCACACACTCTGCCTTGTGGTTCAGGTACGTGCCCTCAGGACAATTGCAGCCATCCACGGACACGGCGCTGGCGTGGCACTCGGCCCCGTGGTCCGACAGAGACAGGCAGGTACGGTTGCAGGCCTGGCTGTCGTAGCTGAACGTCTGGTTGCCAGTGCAGGGCACAGCTGCAGGGAACTGGGGATCAGGCCCTCAAGCGAGCGGCCAGGGAAGGTCTGTGGCTCGGAGCTATGTGACCGGTGGGCAGAGGGATGGCTGGGCAGAGATGGGAGCCCCAGGATTCCTCATAATGACCCCAGGGACTGTCCTATCCCACCTCCTCCTGCTCCGGCTAGCACTCACTGCAGTTGTCCACGCTGTCCCTCCAGCCCCATAGCAGGACACCCCGCGAGGAGCAGGCGTGGGCATAGGCGCCGAGTGTGGCACAGATGTGGGGGAAGGTCTCTTCATAGTTGCAGGCCTGGTACACGCACCTCTGTGGGGACAGTTGACTGTTGGCATGTGCTCGTCCCACAGCCGAGTGCCCCAAGGGTGCTTCCTAGGGGGAAGCCAAGTGCCTGGCACTGTGTCTGATCCACCACTTGCCCGAAGTCTCACCTTGTAGAAGGGCTTGGGGTTCACCACGGAGTGGCACTTCTCGAACACGCTGCCCTTCTTTAGCAGTTCAGAGCAGTGGGTCTCAGCGCACACCTCTGGGGATGGCAGGCATGGCTGTCTCCTGCTATCCTCCCACCTGCCCCTCCCACCTGCTCCCTCCTGCTATCCTCCCACCTGCCCCTCCCACCTGCTCCCTCCTGCTATCCTCCCACCGGCCCCTCCCACCTGCCCCTCCCACCTGCCCCCTCCTGCTAGGCAGGCCTGGATGTCCAGGGATGGGGTTGGGAGAACTCACTGTTGAGCTGGCTCATGGAGCAGGGATCTGTCTCCCGCTCCAGGGCAGCTGGACAGTTCCCGGCGCGCCAGGAGTCCACAAAGAGCGAGGCGGTGCCCTCGTCCATGCCCATGCTGGTTGTGAAGTCATCAGTTGTGTCCCCGTTGAAGTTGCCACAGAGCCCTGCGTGCGCCAGGATGTGAAGGTGACCGAGCCCCAACCTTGCCAGGACCCCGGATGCCCTGCATGTCTCCTTCCACTAGCCTCACACTGCCCCAAGGCCGGGACTGCAAGCCCCCTGCACGTCGGGGTTAGTGCGAGCACCCCTTGGCCCTCTCGTCACCCAGCCGTGGCAGGGAGGGGCAGTCAGGCAGGCTCTGAGGGTGACCAGCAGGGCAGTACTCACCTTTGGTCTGGCCTCTGAACTGAGGCCCAACAGTGATATACACCTGGAAGACAGGCTGCAGCTGGACCACAAGTTCCAGCCCAAAGGTGGTGACCATCTGCAGGTGGGTGGACGTCTGCCTGAAGATAGTGATGTTCCCTGCAAGGATGCGGGGCTGAGTGGGCTGTGCAGGCCCCACCCAGAGAGCTGAGCAGGCTGTGCAGGCCCCGCCCCAGAGGACAGAGCAGGCTGTGCAGGCCCCGCCCCAGAGGACAGAGCAGGCTGTGCAGGCCCCGCCCCAGAGGACAGAGCAGGCTGTGCAGGCCCCGCCCAGAGGACAGAGCAGGCTGTGCAGGCCCCGCCCAGAGGACAGAGCAGGCTGTGCAGGCCCCGCCCAGAGGACTGAGCAGGCTGTGCAGGCCCCGCCCCAGAGGACAGAGCAGGCTGTGCAGGCCCCGCCCAGAGGACGGAGCAGGCTGTGCAGGCCCCGCCCAGAGGACGGAGCAGGCTGTGCAGGCCCCGCCCAGAGGACGGAGCAGGCTGTGCAGGCCCCGCCCAGAGGACGGAGCAGGCTGTGCAGGCCCCGCCCCAGAGGACAGAGCAGGCTGTGCAGGCCCCGCCCAGAGGACGGAGCAGGCTGTGCAGGCCCCGCCCAGAGGATGGAGCAGGCTGTGCAGGTCCCGCCCAGAGGGCTGAGCAGGCTGTGTAGGCCCCGCCCAGAGGACTGAGCAGGCTGTGCAGGCCCCGCCCAGAGGACTGAGCAGGCTGTGCAGGCCCCGCCCAGAGGCACAGAGGCACAGGCTTTGAGTTCTAACCCCAGGAGGACATACGCGTTGTGTACGGCAACAACTTGGTGTCCCCGTTGTTGGTGATTACTTCATCCTCTGAGATCACGATTTTGTCCTGGGGGGAAGGTGGCCCAGGTCAGGAGCAGTGTAGAGCGGCTGATGGACGTCGGGTCCAGCCCTGCCGCTTCGCAAGGCGTGGTCGCAGCCTTACCTTCTTGGACAGGTAGACGACAGACTGCAGGGAGGTCTCCGAGTGCGTGTAGCCTGACTTGGCGTAGACGGCCATCAGGGTGCCCTCGTCGGGAAGCTGTCGGCTCTGGGGAGGCAGCCACACATGAGCATGGAGGACTGGCCCTTCGCCCCAGCCCGAGGGCTCGTCCTACCTGGAGGAGGATGTAGGTGCAGGTGCCATGGAAGCGGTAGGGCCTGGCGTCGAACGTGGTCACGAAGGAGCCGCCTTCCAGGGAGCAGCGGCCCGGACAAGGCTGCTCTGTGCACGTCCAGCGGCCCATGGTGCACTGGCTGGGGGCAGGCATGGAGGTGACCCCCGGGGGATGGTGGGGCCCCGTGGCCAACAGACACCTCTCCTCCAGGCCTTGTCAGCAGGCCTCTCAGTACTTACCAGGTTCGGCAGGCAGTCTTGGTGACCTGCCCTGGGCCATAGACCACTCCATTGAACATACAGGGGCACTGACTGATGGGCACACAGCTGTGATTTCTAGAGACATCATCCAGCAGTGTCCCTGCGGAAGACAAGCAATGCTCTTGCGCAGGGCTCACTGTGGGGGGCGGGTCCAAGCTGGCCTCTGGGCACACCCAGACTGGTTCCCCCCCCACTCCCAGGCGGCGCCTGGCTCTGCTCAGTCCCATTTGCCCTCCAGCCCTCTGCTTGCGGCAGCAGAGTCCCCACGGTTTCCCCAAGATGGGGACTCCAGTGACTGGTTGGCCTCAGTGTGTCTTGGAGACATATCTCTCGGGCCCTGCTCTCCCCAGCAGCTCCCACAGATTCTGGGTTGTCTGGACGTTTCTGGGGTGTGCAGAGGGGGCCTGGGACTTGGCTGGATGGGCCTATCCAGATGGGATGGGGCGGGGTGGGGAGGCAGTCCTGGCATGGGGGCGGGGTCTGGAAGGCGGTCCTGATGGGGTCAGGGTCGGGGAGGGGGTCCTGGCATGGGGTCGGGGTCGGGGAGGCGTCCTGGCACGGGGACAGGGGTGGGAGGAGGGTCCTGGCATGGGTCCTCACCATCTGGGCAGAAACAGCCAAAGGTGCAGAAGCTGTGGCAGCTGTGCTGTGGGTTGGAGCAGGTCTTGACGCAGGCCTTGCCGCACTCCTGGTACACCTGATTGGCTGGGCACTGGCCCACCGCTGCGGGTATGGGGTCTGGTGAGAGGATCCTGCTCCCCTCCATCTTGGCCCAGCCACTTCTCTGCCCAGAGATGTCCTCCTTGCCCCCTGCCTGCCCGGGACTCACAGCAGAGGTCAGGCCTTCGCCAGTTGAGGACAGGTTGGCCAGCCATGGCGCAGCGGCGGGAGTACTCTGACAGCGTGGCACAGCTGCAGTTGGGCTGGCCCGGCTGGGCACACGCGGCCATGTCCGTCTGACAGCTGGACACCAGCAGCTCTTTGGGGACATTGCACTCGGGGGACACCAGCTTCAGTGATTTGCTACAGATGCTGGCCTGAGGGGAGAGCACTCTGGGTCGCGTGCCCTAGGCCACATTGCACAGGATGCCCAGGGCTGGGAGGGCCAGGGACTGGGGAAATGGAGGCCTCAGAGACCCCATTAGACCCCGCAGGCCAGCCCCACTGTGGTCCAGGGGTCTGGGCCACCTTACGTACGTATGAGGGGTGCCAGACGGGGGTTCTCGGGATGGGCTCGTGCATACAGATTTCACTAGGGTCATCCAGCTTCTGCAGTGTGGCATATTTGTGGGGTTCCAGGGGTTTGCCTGGAGGTGCAGTTCAGAGCTCAGCATGCAGGGCTTGCTGCTGCGGATGGGCCTGGGACACCTGCCCCCACCCAGCCTACCATCCTCGCTGAGAAATTCATTGTCTGTCTTCCCATCGAAGTTTCCACACAGCCCGCACAGTTTGCCCATGAAGTTCTTCTCCACTTGAACCTGCAAGTGCACCCCTGCTTGTAAGGTTGTGGGTGGGGCTGCTCCTGGGCACCCCCACCTCCCCACCCTGCCGCTCTCCAGGCGACCCCCCTTTCCAAGCTGGAACTTCTTTTTCAAAGCGAAAAACTGAGCTACTGGCCAAACCCAGATCCTCCTGAGTTGCTGGTCAGAGACGGGTGCTGCTGTCCAGTCCAGGGGTGGACCACGGAGACCTGCCTGAAGGAGGGCCCCTCCGGAACCATGATGCTCAGGCAGAATGCCCAGCTCAGTCACACGGCCCTCACCATGAGATGGGCCTCTGGACCCCACATCACCACCAACTCCAGCTCCATCTGCTTGGCTGTCAGTTGCACGCTCTGTCCATAGGGCGTGATCTGGAGACCATTGCTGGTGTAGGGCAGGCTGACGACCCTGTGGGCAAAAGTGGTCAGCAGCTGTCCCTTCTGCCGGCCACTCCTCTCTGGCCGCCTGGCCCCGCCCCACGGCCTACCCGATGTCCTTGACAGAGATGACAGCTTTGTTTACAGTGACGACAGAGGAACCCAGCTCCACGATGATCCGGGAGATGTTCCCGTCTGGGCCTCGCCGAAGCTGGACACTGAAGGAAGGCGAGGCGTCCTTGCAGGTGGCCGTGAATATGTAGTTGCACATCCCGGAGAAGTCGAACTCTTGGCCGTCAAAGGTAGAAAAGTGGCCGGCTCCCCACGTGGAGCACCAGCCCTTGTCTGGGACTGTGGGGAAAGTGGGCATCATCTTAGCGCCCGTTCTGTGCTCCTCGGGCAGGGCAGGTTTGGAGAAGCCGTGCCCATGCGCGGGAGACTCTGGACCAGCCACAGTGCTGGTTTCTCATGCCCACCCAGCTCACAGCTAAGACCTGTCTTCTAGCCCCCCTTACGGGATTGCAGGCCGTCGTCCAGGTCAGCGTCTGTGGTGTTTCTCATCCGGGCATCTGTAAGGTGGGGAGCCACAGCTCAGACTCCCAGAGTCGAGCTTCTGTGGCCATTGTATACAGGACAGGGACAGACTCGGAGGTCACGACCCCTGAGCACTCAGGCCTTCGGCCAGTGGCCTCGGGCTTGCAGCTGGGCACAGATTGTGACTCTTGTTTCCGGGTCCCTTTCCTAGGAACCCCAGAACACAGAGCCTTCCAACACTGGTGGTGTCACACGTGGTGACGAAGCCAGCGTGCTGACGCTTGAAGATGTGTGTGTGTGAGACCCTCCCTGAACCCTGGACTCCTCTCCTCTGCACAGGGCGTTCCTGTACTCTGGTCAACAGAATATGGTTGCTGGTGGCACTGAACCTGTTTGTGGGGAGCCCATCAACTTCCAGGGACCTTGGTTGGCAAGAGAAGTGGTGTATGCCCTCCCGGACAGGACCTGTGGGACTCTCCACACCACGCCTCATGGACCAAGTCTCTCATGGCTATCTGAGTGTGTGGTCCTCCTCAGCTGTCACCAGAGGCTCTGCCCTGCTGTGGGCTGGAACAGTATAGCTGGTCGCCGTGCCTATGAGGAGGCCGCTGGCCCTGAGGCCAGTCTGAGCCCTGGTGTCATGTGACATCCTTCATTTGTAACCTCTCGTTGGTTCATTTGTTCATCCATCCATTCATGCATGCGTAATGCATTCATTCATTCCATCTTTAGCTCAGCCTGCTCTGTACCTCAGAATGGCGCAAAGGACATACACATGCACACATGTATACATATGTATACACACATATGCATGCACACACATTCATGCACATATGTGTATGCACAAATGCAGTGGTGGGACAGGCTGGGGTGGGACAGGCTGCAGTGAGGAGTGTGGCTTCCTTCAGCAGGTGTCATTTAAACAGACCCAGACCCGGGCTCTCTGTTCAGGGGTCTGCTAAGGACACACTGTCCCATGCAGCTAGCAGGGGTAGAGTGGGGCTGGAAGGACCTCCCTAGGAGACAAGTGCCGGGAGGGTTCTGGACACAGATGCTTTGGCACCTCCGGCCAGGGGCACCTGCTTACTTGTCTGCAGCCTCACTTCCCCCACTGCCAGTCAGGCTGGGCTCTTGGGGCTCAGGACATAGGCTTTGAGGGAGAGCCAAAGGGAACTGCTCTCCACAGAGCTTCCTGTGGACCCCATGGTGAGGTCGGGGGAGGCCTGGGCTATGCTGATGGTGGGGTCAGGGGGGGCTGTGCTGTGCTGATGGTGAGGTGAAGGGGCTGGACTATGTTGTGAGGGGATGGCCTGAGAGATCTCAGGTGGCCCCTCTGCCAGGTTCTTCCTAGCCTGGCTGCCATCTCTCTGTGGGGGCTACCTTCCAGTTCACGGTACCTCTGTGAACCACTCGGAAATCACCCATCCCCCACCTCGGGACTCTGTTTTTGGCCATATTCTCCCATATTGCTTTCTGGCAGCTTGTAAGACAGTTAAGGGAGGTCCTGGCCCTGGGGTGACTGTCGCCAGAGAGACATTCAAATAACATGAGGTCACGGTGACCACAGGCAGGGCCGGGCAACTGGAATGTGGACCCCAGAGAAGGCCCTCCTACGGACCTCGGGGGAGGCCCTGCTGCGGACTCTGAGGCCTGGCCTCGTCTCCTTGCTCAGGGGCACTGTGCCTCCCTGCCCTGGGGCTCCAGTGTCCTGACCTTTCCGTTGGCTCCTGCTCTCCATGCTGCCTGCCCTGGTGACTATCTGGGCCACACGATGCAGCTCTGAAGGTGCACCAGGGCCCCGCCCTGCACTGTCTAGGAGGGCAGCAGAGCCACCAATGCTCCTGACCAAAGAACGGTCCCCCCAAAATGGGGCACCCTCATGTCTGCTCCTGAGCTCCCGGACCATTGGCACCAGCCCCCCTCCCCTCTTGAGCATGTACCTCCGGGTGACACAGAGACAGATGGGCCACGGGATCGTGTGGCTTGCGGAGGGGATGGTCCCTTGGGACTCGGCCCTGGTGGTGGCGCGAGAGCCTACCCTGGCAGGGGCAGGAGTTCTGTGAATCCCTGTGAGGCCTTGCTGTACACGGTCACCTGCTACCCAAGGTCCCGTTGGTTTGGAGAGGGTTTCCTGCTTGGTCGGACGGAGCTCTCATTGCTTGCCGCCGGCAGTGGAGTGGAATTCGCCCTGGTTCACACCCACCTGTCCCCTTCCCTCAGCAGGCTCCGGCTGGACAGGGTCCCTAGGTTGAGCCTCCCCTCTAGGGGTGGACATCTGAAGTGATGTCGTCAGCAGCACCCACCCCTGTCCAGTGCCTCTTGAGGGCAGGGCACCAGTGGGCGCCCCTGAGCACCACATGGTGGCTCAGAGTTTCTACCTTTCTGACAGGTGGGGACCCCTGGGGTCCACCCACCCCGTGTGGCATGGATAATGCAGGCTCTAGCCTCACTCTGTTCTGCCCACGCTGCTCTCGGCCGCCCCTACGCAAGTCTTCCTCCCTCTCTAGGTCCAGTCTGCTGCGCCACCTGGCACTGGCCCATGGCCGCAGGCTTCCTCGAAGTCTCCCGGAGGCTGCTAGGGCCACTCCTGCCTGGACTGTCTCTGCTGCCTGCCCACCCCTGAGCTGTGGGGCACCGGCTGTGTCTCATGCAAGCTTGGTGACACTACCCGACCCCAGCGTCCTGGCCAGGAGCATCTTCAGCTCCCGCAGCCCAGGCCCTACCTGGATTGTCCACCTCACGCTCTGTGGGCCTTTGGTGCCTAGTGGCATGGGGTCGCACTCAGATGACCGCTGCAGTCTGGGCAACTCTGTCCTTTCAGTCCCCCGTGTGCCCACCCCACAGCTCCTCAGAGAGGCGGCTCAGCACCTTCTGCCCCTCCCCGGGACCTCATCCTTCCCTGGCTGTAGACTGAGGACCCGAGAGCTGGTTCTGCCTTCAGGCCAGTTGTTTCTCTTCTTCCTGACAGGTATGTCAGGGTGAGGGTAGAGGAGGGTCCTAGGCGACCTGGTAGGACCCCACAGGCATTGCTGGGTGGTGTGCCAAGCTACCTTTAGTGTAGACTGAAGGGCCTCAATGGGGGGTGCTCACAGAGAGAGACGGGGCAGTCTGGGTGGGGGTGCGTCGGAATGCGCTTCAAGTTGGAGACCCTCCCAGCACTTGGCCCCCAGACTGGGTACGCCTTTTGAGAAGGCTTTGTATGACATGCTGTTCCCCAGGGGTCGATGAGGGCACACAGGGTCATGTTTCCGAAAGGCGAAGCTGAGCCTGGGGTCCACAGTGTGGTCAGTGCCGTCAGGACCTGGCAGAGCCTGGGCTCTATCTGGGGACTTGGTCTGGTAGCCGCCGGGGTGACACCTGCCCTGTACACCTCTTGCCACCTCTTACATCCCCAGAGAGTTTTAAGGACCAGTGCCAAGCTGAGAGACGGACACCAGGCTTGTCCTGCCTCCAGCCTCTGTGTCTGCGGAAGGACCCCCTCCCCATATCCCGTGAGCCCCCTCCCCTGGCCTGCACACAGCTCGCTGGGGTGGGCAGGTCTGAGTGTTCTGCTGGGCCTCCCACCCCCCATTGATCAGGTCTATGAGGTAGAGAGACCTGGGGACTCTCCATGCATAGGGGACTGTGGAAGACACTGGGGAGTCCACCTCTGGTTATGGTGTGGCAGATGCCCACTCACCAGCGCTGAGCGAGGCTCCCCTGCAGAACAGCAGCAGCAGCAGCAGCCAAACTCCGAGCATGGTGCTACTCAGGAGCAGGCAGTGGGCTCTGCCTCCTGCCGCTGGGCGCCCGGGCAGTCTTCTGCTGCCACTGTCGGGACTCGAGTGCCAGCTCTGGGAGGCTTATATAGGGGTGGTGGGCCCTGCCCCTGCCACACCCACTGCACCTCAGGCTCCAGGCCTGTGATCGCCACCGCTGCTGGCCACAGCAGTGGCCAAACAGGATCTGGAGTCCTGCTTTATCAGGGCTCAGACTTTGGAAAGTTCTGCAGTGACGGGGCCCCCATTATCTTCACACTCCCAGTGGGGGGCTGACATATGCCCTCCAATGCCCACAAAGCGTCCCATGTCTTGCTGTTCTGCCCTGGCCCTTCCCATTGCCAGATCACTGTGGGGACTGTTAGCCACACGCCTAGCATGGGGCTGATTGCTGGAGGGAGGGGGCGTCAGAAAGGCTGGATCTCCCTCTGCCCCTGCTGGGTGACCCAGGGTGCTGGGCAGCCCTCAGACAAGCCCCAGGAAACTCACCCTGTTCAACATGAGTTTTCTGTCCAGGAGGAAGGACACCTGAAGCGACCCCGTGGGGACGGGTACATGCTGGGGAGCCAGGTGCTGACAGTGGCTGACCTGGTTCGCATCTAGGGCTTCTGGGCAGCTGCCCTTGCACTTCCCTGTCCCTGGGTACGGCTGGACAGCTGGTTTCTGGAAACTGCTTCTTACCTGACCTGTTAGGAACTGGAGAGGAGGGCAAGGAGGGTCTTGCTGTGCCTGCCGGGAGGTGTCCTGATGCTGTTGGCTGCCCCCGAGTGCCAGCTCAGAGCAGCTCCATGGTGGGGCTGCTTTCCCCCGAAGCCTGTTTGTGGGCTGAGTGGGGCACAGCTGTGGCCCTGGATGCTCTCCCTCGGGCAGCCACCCAAACCCACTGGGGACAGGCTTTTGGGAACACAGGAGCTGTCACCTTAAGGGGCAAGCTAGTGCCAGGGCAAAGGTAAGAGATACAGGGCCAGGATGAGAATGGTCTTAGAGTCGGGGGAGAGAGGTGGTCCAACCTGTTACATAGTCTTGCGCCTTTGGGAGCCTGGGCACAAATGTCTCCCTCCCCTGGATGTAAAGTACTCCATGGTGAGTGCTGAGCATGATGAGTGCTGAGTGCTGAGTACTCCATGGTGAGTGCTGAGTGTGAGTACTCCTGGTGAGTGTTGAGCATGATGAGTGCTGAGTGCTGAGTACTCCATGGTGAGTACTGAGCATGGAGTACTCCATGGTGAGTGCTGAGCATAGTGAGTGCTGAGTGTAATGTACTCCATGGTGAGTGCTGAGTATGGTGAGTGCTGAGTGTGGAGTGCTCCATGGTGAGTGCTGAGCATGAGCACTCCATGGTGAGTGCTGAGCGTGAGTACTCCATGGTGAGTGCTGAGCATGATGAGTGCTGAGTGTGAGTACTCCATGGTGAGTGCTGAGTGTGGAGTGCTCCATGGTGAGTGCTGAGTGTGGAGTGCTCCATGGTGAGTGCTGAGTGTGGAGTGCTCCATGGTGAGTGCTGAGCATGAGTACTCCATGGTGAGTGCTGAGTGTGGAGTGCTCCATGGTGAGTGCTGAGCATGATGAGTGCTGAGTGTGGAGTGCTCCATGGTGAGTGCTGAGTGTGGAGTGCTCCATGGTGAGTGCTGAGTGTGGAGTGCTCCATGGTGAGTGCGAGTGTGGAGTGGTGCTCCATGGTGAGTGCTGAGTGTGGAGTGCCTCCATGGTGAGTTGTTGAGTGTGGAATGAGGCTCCATGGTGAGTGCTGAGTGTGGAGTACTCCATGGTGAGTGCTGAGCATGAGTACTGCATGTGAGTGCTGAGTGTGGAGTGCTCCATGGTGAGTGCTGAGTGTGGTGTGCTCCATGGTGAGTGCCTAGTGTTCAGTACTCCATGATCAGCTGAGTGTGGTCCTCTCACACTCTGACAGGAGGCTCAGCCTCCTAGCCATGCTTACTGTGGTGTGAAGTTTGCTCTAACCTTGTCCTAGCCTGGGCTCTGAGGCTCCCCAGATGACCCTGTGCCTCCATCTCACAGCTGAGAGAAGCCCCCTAACCTTGGCCCAGAAGCCCCCTTTCATCTCCAGAGCCCTCAAAGGGCAGCCACCACCTGCCCAGGGAAGAATCCCCCAAACAAAGGGGGGTGTCATTTTATTTTAACCTCAGCCATTCTAGGCTGGGGTCCAGAGCCCTCAAAGGGAAGCCACCACCTGCCCAGGGAAGAATCCCCCAAACAAAGGGGGGTGTCATTTTATTTTGACCTCAGCCATTCTACGCTGGGGTGTAGTTTTGTGGACACAGCGTGTGCTTAGCATGTTTCAGGCCTTGGGGTTGATCTCAGCACATAACACACACACATGCTCACACATGGAGACATACATGCATGCACACATGTACACACGTGGATACACATGTGTGCACACACATGAACGCATGTGTGCCCATACACGCACACACACGGATACACATGTGCACACACAGACACACGTGTGCACACACACAGATACACATGTGCACACAGACACACGTGTGCACACACACGGATACACATGTGCACACACATGTACACACGGACACACATGTGCACACATGCACACACAGATACACATGTGCAGACACATGCACTCACATGGATACATATGCACACAAGCACACACGTGCACATATGTGCACACACGGATGCATGTGTGCGTGCACACATGTGCACGCACATGGACACACGTGCACACACGTGTGTGGCTAGTGCTCTCTTCCCGTGCTCTAGCCTTCTGTGTCCTGTTTTCAGTGGATTCTTAACACGATCACCACTGACTCTCATGAGCGACCCAGAAACAGAAGCCCCACCAAGACATGCCACTCGGCTTGAGCGGACACGACTGAAGGGACCTGGGATGGCCCCTCACACAAGGTAGCCAGCGTGGAAGAGGCTTCCGATCCCAGTGTCTAGGGGCTCTGTGGCTGTCCGTGTGGGCGGTCAGGTTTGTCTGACCACCTACCTGTGTGTGTGACTCAGCACTGCGCCCTCCGGCTGTGCACCTCTGTGTGAGCAGGTGACGCTAGGGAGTGGCAGTGCCCTTGCCAGGGTCGATGGCTCCATCCTGGTGTGGAGGGGCATTGGGGCTGCCTCCCCCGGCACGTTTGACTGGCGGGAAATCACTGCTGAATGGTGTGTTTGTCCCTCGGTGGGGGAGTGTGAGCGCGTTGAACAAACAACAGTGCCGGTGGAGATAAGCATGTGTGCGCCATTGTTCCAGCAATCACGGCGATAAGCCCAGGCCCCGGTGGCTGAAAGCAGAACATGCGGCCGGACAAACAGGCAATTGTCCACCCTCACGTCCAGCTCAGACCCTTGCCTGTGTGCATTGTGTTGGACAGGCCCTGGACGGTGGTTGCCTAGCGCCCAGGTCCAGCAAGGGGAGCCCCAAGTCAGCCTCACCCCAAAGCCTAGTGTCCAAGGATGGGCACCTGGGCTCCAGATAGCTTAAAGCAGACCTTTGTGTGGAGTCACCTCCAACATATGCTTTGCAACCCCATGCCCACCCCAGATGCCCACCCTAGATGCCCACCTCAGACAGCCCACTCCAGACGCTAATCCCAGGCAAGAGCCCCAAACCCTGGGCTTGCAGAATCTGGTTCTCAGAGGTGCACCAAGGGGCGCCTTGTTTAGCCTACCCCGCTGGGCCGCCAGGATCAGGGGAGACACCCCCTGGGGAAGAGCTGGTATGCCCACTCCCCCACCCCCTCTTCCTGCCCCTCTGGCTTGACATCTGACCACCACTGGACAAGAGGCCTGAAACTTGGCTGAAACAGGAATTTTCCCTTGTTGCCCACCAGGCGCCAGGCAAGGCAGGGGTCTTGCAGTACAGGCTGGAGCTCAGGACTTCCTGTGGCCAGGGTGTAAAGCACAGGTCTGGTATTTTCTGATGGCCGAGGGTCTTGGCTGTCTGCTTTCTGGCCAGCGAGCTGTAGGACTGACCCGCTCCCTAGGGTGACTCTGGGCCTGCGTGAAGAAGCCTCAGGCCTGTGAAGTTCTACAGTCAGCCTTGGACCTGCTGTTCAGGGGGTCTGAGTGTTGCCAGCAACCCCAACTGGGATGCTTCCCTCCTCTCCCTTTGCCTCCCAGATCTCATGGATGACCCCCACTCTCACGTGCTGACTGCCTCTGGAGCAATAGGTGGGGGGTGGGCTCAGCACTGCTGCTCCATCGTCTCTGGGAGACCTGCATTCCCTGCCCTCAGATCCCACCTGCTGAGACCCCCGCCCAGAGCCATGCTGTGTGGTGACCCCACTTCTGTGGTATGCAGAGGTCCTGTCTGTCTCCTGTCTGTGTCCTGGCCGGTCCTCTGCTCTGCTGGACTCCCGCGGATTCCCACCTGAGCTGTTGCAACTGGTCTTGCTGGAGGCAACAAGGGGCCACAAGTCTCATGCCACAGCCAGAGGTCCTGGAAAGGTCTCTTCAGTGCAGCCCCTTAGCTCCCCAAGCAACTGAGCACCTGGACCCCCAGGACCCCCAGCCTGTGCAGTCAGCCTCACCTGGACCCCCAGGACCCCCAGCCTGTGCAGTCGGCCTCACCTGGACCCTCAGGACCCCCAGCCTGTGCAGTTGGCTTCAGACTCCTGGGCAGGGTTTGGGTGAGGATCAGCCCCTCCCCTGAATGTGAGGTCTGGCTCAGCCTGGGTAAAGGGGCAGCCAGAAGGAAAATTGATGCCCAAGTGAGGTGGGCTTTGCCCAGGGGGATGGCACTTCGTTCTGGAATGTACCAAGAGCTCACTGCCATGTTTTCCTGGTTGGGTACCTTTGGGTGTTCTTGCTCGTGGGTGGCTTGCGCTGGTGCCTGATAAGGACTACAGACGGTAATGACGATGTCAGAAATGTGGGGGAGGCAGGTCTGAGCTTCCAGGGTGCTCCTGGAACAGCCTGAGGTGAGGGCAAACGGTGGCTTGTTCCCCCTCCTTTCCTTTTGAGACCAAGTCTTCAGTAGCTGAGCCTTGAACTCTGTGTAGCCAAGAATAACCCAGTCTTCTGACCTCCTGCCTCCACATCTGAGTGCCGGGTCCAGCCTGCACTGCGCCACCACATCCAGTTTACGTGGTGCCATGGGGCATGAACCAGGGCTTCAAGCATGCTAGGTAAGTACTGTGCCACCCGAGTTGTGGCCCCGTCTGAGACAACCAGCTTTTTCCAGGCAGCCCTCAGGAGAGGCTCTGGTTCAGCTGTCTTCCATGGGGGACGATGCTGTTCTCTGTCAGACGTGTTCTGGGAGGGCTGGTAGGCGGCCTGAGGCCCGGTACTGTCCTGAGTCAGGCTCCTCTGAGTCCCATGGTGGATGGAGAGCCACTTGCTTTCAGCTTCTTTCCACCTGTAGGAGGCGCGGGACCCCCAGGACCCCCAGGACCCCCAGGACCCCCAGGACCCCCAGGACCCCTAGGCCATGCTTCAGGGTAAGATTTTACTGTGCTGGCCCTCTGGGTCCTGACTGCACAAGTGCTCCCAACCCTGGGGAGAGCCTGGGTCCCCAAGGCTGGACTGCCTCCAGGGTCCTGGAGAATGTGAGCACATTTCCAGCTTCCAGGCCACGTCCTAGGACACCTTAGCCTGACCCCAGGAAGCAGCGCCGGATCGCCAGGGAGCGCGGCCCCACCCGCGTCGGGTGCTGATCAGCGGATGGAGACGGAAAAGCAAACAGTAGGGCTGGATGCGGAGCCGGGCCCCCCGCGCTGCCCTGGACGGGGCGGGGGGGGGGGGTCCCGGGCTGCTCCGGGGATTCTGCTGGGAAATACCTGCTGGGCCAGGGTTTCCGGGCTGCCTTCACTGTGCAGATGTGGCACGTGGGAATCCATGTGTGTTTGCTCTCGCTGGGGCTACTGAGGGTACAGTGAGGGGGGAGGTGGTTCTGGGAACCAGAGGACCCTAGACTGCGTCGGGAGGCCCTGGAAGGTGGTGAGCTGGGGGGATGGAAAGGCCGGTCTCCCAGATGTGCTCCGTTCCTGTCCTGGAGGATCTCCGTGGGGCTCCAAGAGTCACAAAAGCACAAGTCGGCTGCCTGAGGGCAGATGCAGCTCAGAGCAGCCCGGGGCTACGGTGGCACCCATTGAGGGGGCTGAATTAGGGAAGCTGTCTGGTACTCCATTGTGCGTTAAACTTAGAGTCATCAGGGAGAAATGGGTGAAGCTAGGGCCAAGAGCAGGGAGTGGTAAAGGGGCTCTGAACTAGCCATGCAGGCAGGGGGTAATGGGTGCTGGCAGGGTGTGGAGGGGGTCTCCAGCGGGGCTGGAGGGCAAGGTCGGCTCTTCCGACAATGTGGTGAGCAGACATCTGCAATGGCCTTAACGTCTGTAGAAGACCGTGCCCCTCCCCCGTGGGGCATAGCTGCTGTGGTCAGATCAGAGCAACTCAGGATCTAAGGGCTAATCCGGGGGGTGGGAAGGGCAGGGTGGTTGTGACACAGGCGGACAGCAGGCCAGGGCAGAGCCACAGCCAGGAAGGCTGCAGAGAATACTGGCGTCAGCTGGTTGTGACCCACGGAGGGACAAATACTTCCTCAACCTCACGCTGGCCACTTCCGCATGGCTGGTGAAGCGGAGATTCTCAGGGAAATGGTGGATTCCCAGGGGACCGGTCTCTCCCGTCCAGGGTCAGAGATCAGCTGGGCTGAGACTCACCTTACAAACGCAGTGTCCAGGGTCCTCCACAGCTCCCTCTGGACCTGGCACGGTGGGGCATATGTAGATAGAGTGGGGACTTAAAGGCTCTGTCACAGGAGGTGCCGCCAAGGAACATCCGCCCGGGCGCACCATGAGCTCGCGCTGCCTTTGCTGGCTGGCCCGTTGCCATCGCAGGCTGACCGCAGTGGCCAGCGACTCAGATGTTCATGCTCTGCCATGCCCACACAGTGCCAAGGGTGTCATGACCCCCTCAGCCCACGGTTCAGTACACCATCGAGGGCCTGCTGCATGTGGCGCTGTCGACTGCAGCAGGCAGGCTTCCCCCACCTGATGTCTTCCTGCTTCGTTATTTTGGCTCTGTGTCTTTGGAGAAGTGCTTTGGGTCTTTAGCCCATGTTCACGTTGGATCATGTTTGGGGAGCTTTGGGTATTTTCTAGTTCAAGTCCTTTGTTTTTCCCTGCTGGTGACTGAGCCCAGTGCCGTGTGTCCTAGGAGTCCTTTCCTAATTGCACTTGGTCCTGGTCCGTCATGTCTTTGTGTGTGTGTGTGTGTGTGTGTGTGTGTGTGTGTGTGTTGTGTGTGCGCCCTTATACAAGGAAGGCCCTTGAGTGTGTGTGGAGGCCCAAGGGACTCGTCCTGAATTGTTTCTTTATTGCTTTGTTCTGGGGTTTTCCAGGTTCTGCCTTCCAGGGCTGGAGTTTGCAGGGTGCCGCCATTTCTGCCTGGTGTTTTTTACATGGGGTCTGGGATCTAAACTCAGGTCCTTCTGCTTGTGAGGCAGAGAGAGGCTTTAACTCTGAGTTAAGCCCCCTTCAAGTCCTCCCAAACTTGCAGCGTGTCCTCCCCCTGTCCTTAGTCCCCCCTGTCTCTTGCAGAGCTTGACAAAGTCCAGTTACCAGAGTTTCCTCAGCAAACCGCCCTTCCATGTGGCAACCAGGGGCTCTCCAGAGGCTGCGGTCCTATCGCACTGATGACCTTCTTTGCTCAGGACTGAAGCTGCTGCAGGACGCCTGCTTCATCCGCACGCACACGCCTCCCTTTCTGCCTCGGCACGGTGGGTCCTTTTCTGCCCCTTATTTTTAAATAAAAATTGCATCCATTGTGCGTGTGCATGTACATGCCTGTGTGCGAGGGCATGTGTGTGCATCTGTGTGTGTGCATGTGTGTGTGCGTCTGTGTGTACCTATGTGTGTGCATCTGTGTGTGCGTCTGTGTGTACCTATGTGTGTGCATCTGTGTGTGTGCATGTGTGTGTGCGTCTGTGTGTACCTATGTGTGTGCATCTGTGTGTGCGTGTGTGTGCGCGTTGGTGTGTACCTATGTGTGTGCATCTGTGTGTGTGCGTGTGTGTGTGCGTCGGTGTGTACCTATGTGTGTGTTATCTGTGTGTGCGCGTGCATGTGTGTGTATGTGTGTATGTATGTATGCGTGTGTATATCTGTGTGTGTGCACGCGCATGTGTGTATCTGTGTGTGTATGTGTGCGTGCACGTGCATGTGTGTGCATGTGTATCTGTGTGTGCATGTGTGCGTGTGCATGCATGTGTATCTGTGCGCATGTGCATGTGTGTGTATCTGTGTGTGCGTGCGTGTGCATGTGTGTATCTGTGTGTGCATGTGCATCTGTGTGTGTATCTGTGTATATGTGTGTGTGCATGTGTCTATCTGCGTGTATGTGTGTGCATGTATGTATCTGCATGTATGTGTGTGTGCATGTTGTCTATCTGCATGTATGTGTGTGTGCATGTGTGTATCTGCGTGTATGTGTGTATCTGCGTGTATGTGTGTGTGCATGTGTGTATCTGCATGTATGTGTGTGTGCATGTGTGTATTTGCGTGTATGTGTGTGTGCGTGTGTGTGTGTGCGCGCGTGTGTACATGTGATGATTCTCTGCTTTCATCTGTGGGTTCTGGAGATGGAACTCAGCTCGGCGGCCTTGGCAGCCAGGGTCTGTACACACTGCTATCTTGCTGCTCTTCCTTTATATTTAGTAACTTTTGTATGACTTTTTGATTTTTAAATAATAAATTAAAATTGAGAGAGAGAAAGAGAGAGAGAATGCAGGTGGAGGTTTCTGTGCGTCTCTGTCTGTCTCTCTGTGTATGTACGTCCGTGTGAGTCAGGGCACTGTGAGCCTGTGGAGGCCCGAGGGTGACTCTGGATTCACCCTGGACTGCTCGACCTCCTCTTTGCTTTGCTCTAGAGTTTCCCAGGTTCTGTCTTTCAAGCCCGGAGATCCAGGCCACCATCATTTCTGCCTAGTGTTTTTATGTTGAAACTGGGATCTGAACTCAGGACCTTCTGCTCGCAAGGCAGCGACTTAACCCCTTCGCCATCTCTCCATCCCTCATTGGGACAGCTTTCAGAAGTCAGTTTTCTTCTGCTGCTATATGGATTCCAGGGATTGTGCCTGGGAGGTCCAAGGGCGACCAAAGTCACCAAGCTTCTGAGCTATCTCGATAGCCCAGCATTTGCTTTTTGAGACAAGGTCTTGCTACGTAGCTCAGGCTAGACTTGAACTCGCCATCCTGCCGTCTTAGCTGCTCTCATCCCAGGATACCATGGACCTTTGACGGAGGCCTGTAGACGTTCCCGTCTGCCAGCTGTAATAGCTTACGTGTGTGTTGCTGCAACAAGACGCTGGCCAACAGCTTAGGGGAAGAAGAGGTTTATTCCAGGTCTCGGCTCAGGGTCTCTGTCCATCAGATCTCAGCCCATCGGGGTCTCAGCGCATCGGGTCTCAGCCCATGTGGCAGGGCGGCCACGGCAGGAGCCGTGGCCAGAACAGAAAGCGCAGGCGAGCGCACGCACGCTTGTGGCGCTCAGTGCTTAGTGGTTCTGGGTCCCAAGCCCAGGGATCAGCTTGCCCACAGTGGGGGTCTTCCCCCTCAGTTAATGCAGTGAAGACCACCCCCTCCGGCAGCACCCAGAGGCCTGCAGGGAACCCTTTCAGGCGGGAGAGAGGCTGCCAGCACCAGATGGAGAGTGGGTGCTCACCTCCCCCCGTTCCTTCCTCCTTCCTTCCTCCTCCCCCTTCCTCCCCCTCCTCCTCCTCCTCCTTCCTTCCTTTCCTTCCTCCTCCCCCCCCTCCTCCTTCCTTCCTCTCCTTCCTTTTCCTTCTTCCTCCTTCCTTCCTTCTTCCTTCCTTCTCCTTCCTTTTCCTTCCTTCTTCCTTTCCTTCCTTCCTTTCCTCCCCCCCTCCTCCTCCTCCTCCTTCCTTCCCTCCCTTCCTTTTTCCCCTTCTTTCCTCCCTTCTTCCTTGTTTCCTTCCTCCTTCCTTCCCTTTCCTTCCTTCTTTCCTTCTTTCTTTTTTTTTCCCTTCTTCCTTCCCTCCTCCCTTCCCTTCTTCCTTCCTTCTTCCCTTTCCTTTCCTTCCTCCTTGCTTCCTTCCTTTTCCCCTTTCCGTCTCTGCCTCCTTCTCCTCTCCCTTCCTCTTTCTTTCCCTCCCCCTCATCCTCTGCCCCTCCTTCCTCTCTTCTTTCCTTCCTTCATTGCCCTTCTCTTCGTTTCCTTCCCTTTCCTCCTTTCTTCTTTCCTCCTTGCCCCTCCCTCTTTCCCTCTCCTTCCTTCCTTCTTCCTTCCTTCCTTCTTGTTTCCTTTGCCTTCCTTTTTTTCCTTCCTGCCTTCCTCATTTTCCTCCTCTGCTCCTCCCTTTGCCTCCTTTTTTCTTTTATCCTTCTGTCTTTCCTTTCTTTTTTTTGCCTTTCCTCTTCTCTTCCCCCTCCCTCCTCCCTCCTTCCGTCCTCCTTCCTTCCTTCTGTCTTCCTTCCTTCCTTCCCTTCTTCCTCCTCCTTCTTTCCCTTCCTTCTCTTCTTCTTTCCTTCTTCCTTCCTTCCTTCCTTCCTCCGTCCTTCTTCCTCCTCCTCTCCTTCTCCTTCCTTCTCCCTTCCCTCCCTCCCTCCCTCCCTCCCTTCCTTCCTTCCTTTTCTTCCCTTCCTCTTCTTCCTCCCTTCCCTCCTCCTCCTCCCTCCTTCCCTCCTTCCTTCCTTCCCCCCTTCCCTTCTTCTCCTTCCTCCTCCCCTCCCCTCCCTCCTTCCTTCCTTTCCCCTCCATCTCCCCTCCCTCCTCCCCCCCTCCCCTCCTCCCGTCCCCTCCTCCTTCCCTTCTCCCCTCCCGCCTCCCCCTCCTTCCTTCCTCCTCGCCTTCCCTTCTCCCTTCCCTTCCTTCCTCCTTCCTTCTTCTTCTCCCCTCCCTCCTTCTTCCCTCCTCCTCCCCTTCCTCCCCCCCTCTCCTCCCTCCTTCTCCTTCTCTTCTCCTCCTTCCTCCTCTCTCTCCCTCCCCTCCATCTCTCTCTCTCTCTTCCTCTTTCCTCCTCCCTTCTCTTCCTCCCCTTCCTTCCTCCTTCCCTTCTCCCTCCTCCCTCCCTCCTCCTCCTTCCTTTCCCTTCCTCCCTCCCTCCCTCCCTTCTTCCCTCCTTCCTCCCTCCCCTCCCCCCCTCTCCCTCCCCCCTCCCCCTCTCCCCCTCCCCTCCTCTCCCCCTCCCTTCTCCTTTCTTCCTCCCTTCTTCCTTCCTCCTCCTCCTCCCCCCTCTCTCCCCCTCCTTCCCTCCCTTCCTCCCTCCTTCCCTCTCTCCCCCCTCCCTCTCTCCCTCCCCTCCCCTTCTTCCTCCTTCCTTCCTTCCTTCCTTCCTTCCTTCCTTCCTTCCTTCCTTCCTTCCTTCCTCTTCTTCACTTCCACCTGACTTTTGCCCCTTCCTTCCTGCCTTCTGGATTGAAATGTTTAAAATCTTCATCACACTCACCATGTAATAATTTTATTCCACTTTTGTTCCATCCTTTCCTTTCCCACTGATCCCTTCTTCCCGTAACTTTGCTTCTACTTTCTTTTTGTAAGTATTTAATTAATTTGTTTATTAGGGGGAGAGAGAGAGAGACAGAGAGAGACAGAGAGAGACAAATAGAGACAAAGAGACAGAGAAACAAAGAGATAGAAACAGAGAGACAGAGAGAGACAGAGAGGCAGAGACAGAGAGAGAGAGACAGGGAGACAGAGAGAGAGACAGGGAGACAGAGAGAGACAGAGGCAGAGAGAGACAGAGAGACAGAAAGAGACAGAGAGACAGAGAAACAGGGAGACAGAGAGAGACAAAGAGACAGAGAAACAAAGAGAGACACAGAAGAGAGAGAGAGAGAGAGAGAGAGAGAGAGAGAGTTGTGTATGGTGAGGTGTGAAGATCAGAAGACAGCTTCTGGTTGTAGGTTTTCTCCTTCCACCATGGGGGCTTTGGGAACCAAACTTAGGTCTCCAGATGTGCCCACAGACACCTTTACCTGCCGAGCCCTCTAGCTGCCCCTCTTTCCTGTTTCTCTGTCCTCTGTGGCCCACAGAGTTTAGCTGGTGTCTGGCATGAGTGTGGGTGGGCGGTTATTTACTGGAGCAAGGGCAGCTTACCAATGGCCACACCCCTGAAGAAAAGGACCCGGTCTCCCGGACAGTGGCTGGCCCCTCCCTCAGGGATGGGGTGGGGCATCATGAGCCCTCTGCATCCCTGAGGGAGTGTTGACAGACTGTACACATGTTGGCACATGTACACATGTGTGTGTTTGTGTGTGTCTGTGTGTCTGCGTGTACCAGAGAGTACTGTGTGTACCTGTGGAGGCCCAAGGGTGACTTCGAAATCACCCCGATTATTCTTCCTCCTTATTGCTTTGCTCTGGGGTTTCCCAGGCTCTGCCTCTAGGGCAGGAAGTGCAGGCCACTGCCATTCCTGCTTGGCATTTTTACGTGGGATCTGGGATCCGAACTCAGGTCCATCTGTTTGAGAGGTAAAGACAGCCCCAAGATTGTCAATGATCTAGTATCACCTTCTTTTTTTTTCATTTTTCTTTCTTTCTCTTTCTGGGACCATGTGTGTGCTGGGATCACATGTGTCCTAAGGTTATGGATTGCTAGGATCATGTATGCCCTGAGATCACATGTGTGCTGGGACCATGTGTGCGTTGAGGTCATGTGTGTGCTGGGATCACTTGTGTGCTGGGGTCATGCATGTGCTGTGGTCATGTATGTATTAGGATCACCTGTTCTGGGGTCACGCCTGTGCCCCATGGGCTGGCTCACCACTCTCTGTTTCAGTTTCAAGTGCTGGCAACACCTTCCTTTTCTGCTTCTGTCTAGCTTGTCTCAGCCTTCCAAAGCTTCCACAACACTTCCTGGACAGAGTAAGATCTTAAAGGGGCTCTTCTCTTCTTTTCCTCCTGTGCTTTGTGCTATTTTGTGCCTGTGGATGGTGTGTGCATGCGTGCGTGCGTGTGTGCATGTGTGTGTGTGCATGTGCGTGCGTGCTCATGTGCATGTGCACATGTGTCTGAATGGAGGCCGAGAGCAATGCAGGGTGTGCGCGCGTGTGTGTGTGCATGTGCGTGCATGTGTGCATGTGGGCATGTGTGCGAATGGAGGGTGAGAGCAATGCAGGGTGTGCGCGCGTGTGTGTGCGTGTGCGTGCATGTGTGCATGTGGACATGTGTGCGAATGGAGGGCGAGAGCAATGCAGGGTGTGCGCGCGTGTGTGTGCGTGTGCGTGCATGTGTGCATGTGGACATGTGTGCGAATGGAGGGCGAGAGCAATGCAGGGTGTGCGCGCGTGTGTGTGCGTGTGCGTGCATGTGTGCATGTGGACATGTGTGCGAATGGAGGGCTAGAGCAATGCAGGGTGTCTTTCTGTGCTGCTGTCCACCTGTTTTTTGAGACAGGGTCTCTCACTGAACCTCGAGCTCATTGGTTCAGGTGGACTAGCCAGCCGGCTGCCCGGATCTGCCTGTCTCTACCTCCTCAGTGTAGAGATTATGGAGATGGGAGGCAGAGGTCCCAGGCCCCAAAGGCTGCTGGGAATCTTGCTTCCCTCTGCAGGTCAACTTCCTTGGGCACAGAGTCAGGAGTGAGTCAGGCTGGGAGGGTTCATATCCTTGACAGAGCCAGGTCAGGCTGACCCTTGGGGCCAGAGTCCCACCTTTATGTGAAATGGGATCCTGGTGTGCAGAGAGTGACTAGAAGCTTCTGTAGTCACTGTGTCCTTACTGCAGGCAGTGGCTGTGGTCGCCATGTGGGTGAGGAAACACAGGCCGGGGGGGGGGCGGCAAGACCTGCTCAACCGTGTGCCAGGGGCTCCAAGCCAGCCCATGCAGGGTCCGTGCAGACCCTGATATTTAAGGCTTGTGTGGAGTCACATGGAGCCTGGATCAGCAGGTGACTGCAAGTGGAAGATGCTCTTCACAAAGCTTCAGAACGACAAATGTAAAGTTGGGTAAGAATGGGATGACCTCTGACCTCTGCAGCACCAGTGGATGCAAGGCACCATGTCTGTCCTCCACAGTGCCAGGCAGCAAGGTGCCCAAGGGGACTTCTGACTCGTTCCCACTATAGGGGGACCTCAGAGTGAGTGGGTGATCATGGTCACAACTACTCCCACACTTGTGAGTCAAGTGCTCCCACACTCCCATCATCTGCCTCACTCAAGCACAAAGTTCACACACGGGCTTCTTCACTGTGCTACACAGATGCGCACACATGCATGCACATATGCATGCATACACATAGAGACAAGCATACACATGAGCACATATGCACGTGCACACAGATAAGCATACACATATATTCATACACATGTGAGCATACACATGCATGCACACACAGAGATGAGAATGCATACATTCATGCATGCACTTAGATGAGCACATACATGTATATATGCATGCATGGGAGTACACACGTTCATGTATGTGCACATAGAGGCGAGCACATACTTGCATGCATACACACATATGCATATACAAGATGAGCACACATGAAGTATGCATGCACACACATATGCATATATAAAATGAGCACACACTGTATACATGCATGCACACACAAACATATAGACAGATGAGCACACATGAAGCATGCATGCACATATATATGCATATATAAGATGAGCACACACAATGTATACATGCATGCATACATATGCATATAGACAGATGAGCACACATTAAGTATGCATGCATACACATATGTATATTATAGATAAGCACACATAATATATACATGCATAGATACACAAACATACTTCTTTACTATCAAGTTATGTTATGTTTAAATAAGAAATGTTTCCTCTAGGCTCATGTGTTATTTGGAAGGTGCTGGAAACTTTGGAGGTGCAGCCCGGTTGGAGGAAGTGGGTCACTGGGATATGAAGGACATGACTTTGTGGGTGAGGAAACATCTAGGTATAATGTACTTAAGCTGGAAGGCTCAGCTTTTTTTATACCTGCAGCTCTGAATTTGTGCTCATCTACACACCTGTGCCCTGCTCCTGGTGCCCAGTTAGTCATGCCCAACCAGCCCCCACAGTTCATATTTCTATCACCTTAATCCAGCTTTGCCTATTCTAGTCTGCCCTGCAGATGATGTCCCGTGCACTGAGACAGTCCCCCTAGACTGAGACAGAGCTTCTAGCTCCAGCACACAGGGCCCTACCCTCCTCTGGAATGCAGTGTAGTAGCAGGTGCCACCTGCTGGTAGGGAAGGCAGCTTAGCATGCCACCATCTGTAATCTGTAGCCTTCACTCTACAAGCTGAGTTTGACTGGATGCTGGCTTGGGTTGGCTTCAGAGAAAGGAAATCCAAGCAGGATGGTAGGAGACGTGGTAACCAGAGCCGAGCTAACCGGAGCCGAGCTAACCGGAGCCGAGCAGGTGATCTCCTGGGACTCTGCAGGATCTGAAAGGGAGGAATACCCACCAGACCAGACCCAGGGGCCCAGGTCTCCAACTTCTTCAGGTGGCACTGAGTCTTTATTTCCTGGTCACTTTTGGAAGGGGCTGTGCCATAGACACGGGCGGCTTCAGTGGAAGCCAGGGTTCGGTGCCCTCTTCACACGGCTGCAAGGCCTCGGGGCCTCCGCACATTGGGGACTCCAGCAACTCTGGGACCCTGTGGGCATCTTGACTTAGACCGTGATGCGGTCTGGTCCTCTCCTGTCCTGTCTTCTGCCCAGCCAGATCATGCCAGGAGGGAAGATCCAAGGCAACATCAGCTGCTTGCCCACCACTGTGCCTTACGAAGGGTACAGGGTGTTGTATTCCCGCCGGGTCCCCAGCCTACCATAGCAGTGTTGGGTTCCTAGGAGGCTGACTTCCAGCCAGGCATGCAGATTCCCGGCACCTCACCAGGGTCCTGGGCTTGGCGCTCTGTATGCTTTCTTAGTACCACGATATATCTGTGGGTGTCTCCTTGGTGTGAGAGTTGTCCTGGGCAGGTTATAATGGACAGTGCCATGGGCAAGCCCTCTATAAGTCACCAGCACCTCATGGTCCCCTGCACAGCTGTCCCCAAGGCCCCCCAGACCCCCCGGGCTCCCCAGGGCTCCTCAGGGCTCCCCAAGGCTCCCCAGGGCCCCCCAGGGCTCCCCCAAGGCTCCCCAGGGCCCCCAGGGCTCCCCCAAGGCTCCACAGGGCTCCCCCAGGGCTCTCCCAAGACTCCCTAAGGCTCCCCCAGGGCTCCCCCAAGACTCCCTAGGGCTCCCCCAGGGATCCCCCAAGGGTCCTCCGGGGCTCTCCCAAGGCTCCCCAGGGCTCCCCAGGGCTTCCCAAGGCTGCCCCAGGGCCCTCCAAAGGCCCCCCCCAGGGTTCCCCCAGGGCAACGTGCCCCTTGAGCTGACCTCGCCCACTGCCAGGACCTTGGAGCCTCCTCCCTTCCCTGCCCTGCTCTCTCAGTGGCCACGCCCTCTCCTGCTCTGTCCCAGCCCAGTGGCTGAGCTGGTCCTGAGCCTCCTCCCTTCCCTGCCCTGCTCTCTCAGTGGCCACGCCCTCTCCTGCTCTGTCCCAGCCCAGTGGCTGAGCTGGTCCTGAGCCTCCTCCCTTCCCTGCCCTGCTCTCTCAGTGGCCACGCCCTCTCCTGCTCTGTCCCAGCCCAGTGGCTGAGCTGACTTCCTGGAAAGCCACGTGACCCCACAGTCAGTCCTCTTTGGCTGCTCTGGCAGGACCCCCACCCTCATCCTCTGCCACATGGATGAGGGTACAACCTGAGGGTACGACACTGGGGCTGCTCAGGCAATGTCAGGACAGGCAATGCCATGTCCTCTGCCAGCACCAGAGGCACATCTTACTGAGTGCCAGCTGCATGCGTGGCACACTGAGGGAGAGAGTGAGGTCCCTGAGGGCCAGTGAGGCCCTGCAGCCCTCAAGCCCCCCACAGTGTCCGCTACAGAGGGTGGGTGCACACTGTCCCCCTACCCCATGGCTGACAGCTGGGGGACGTGGTTTCCTAGGTGACCTTCCCCGTGCGACAGGTGACTCGGCAGCACGGTCCTAAAGGTTTTCCTACCCGGTGACCCCATCTGGACAGGGCCAGGAGTAGCCACCTGGACACAGTGCTGGCCAGCTGTGCTGTCAAGTGGCCTGTGGTCAGTCATCTCCCTGGCAACCATGTGCACCCGCAGAGAAGGGAGTAGACAGCCAGGTGCAGCCAGCCCGGGGAATGGCCCCTGGCCTGGCTAGAGCCTACTCTGTCCTTGTGTTTGAGGGGCAGGAGGCAGAGCCCCTGAAGCTGGGCAGGCAGCCCTGTGGACGTAGGAGTAGGTGCCCAAGTTCCCGGGGCCATGTGTCCTTCTCCTTCCTCCAGTTTGCTCCATTGTCTCCCCAACTTCTTACCTTTGCAGTCAGCCCAACCCCTTGCTTTAAACCCCTACCTTGCCCAAATCCCTTGACCCCAACACTCTACTTGTTCCTCAGGCCCTGACCCTTGACCTCAGCCTAACCCACTGGGGAGAGGAGGGGGGCTGCTTCCATCTTCCCCCGCAAGTCTGCTGCAGCCAGAGGGCATCCAAAGAGCCTCACTGACCTCGGGTTCTGCCGTCCTTAAGACTGCCCTGCCCTGGGGTCTCCTGACACTGAACTCCCTGCGGGGCTCCTGACCCCACACCTCACTGCCCGAGGCCCTGTGTGTTCCAGGAAGATGCCGTCAGAAGGAAGGGTGGTGGCACTGGACGTGCGCCCACAACAGGCGTGGTGGCACTGGACGTGCGCCCACAACAGGACTTGGCCATAAACCTGGGCGGGGCAAGGCCCTGGTGTGGACAGTTGACCCTCCTGGTGGACTTTCCCCCCGCCTGTCCTGCAGCTGTCAGCCCTTCCTAGGAATCCCCTCCTTGTTTGTTCCTTGAAGGAGCCGGTGGCATGCAGGCCTGGGGGCTGCCTGGGGGCTGCCTACCACCAGCAGGTTCGGGGGGCCCAAGACGCCCATCACTGACTGGCAGGGGGCCCGAGACGCCCACCACTGGCAGGCTCAGGGGGCCCGAGACGCCCACCACTGACTGGCGGGGGTCCGAGACGCCCACCACTGACTGGCGGGGGTCCGAGACGCCCACCACTGACTGGCAGGGGGCCCGAGACGCTCACCACTGGCAGGCTCAGGGGGCCCGAGACGCCCACCACTGGCAGGCAGGGGGCCCGAGACGCCCACCCAACTGGCAGGCAGGGGGCCCGAGACGCCCACCACTGGCTGGCAGGGGGCCCGAGACGCCCACCACTGACTGGCAGGGGGCCCGAGACGCCCACCACTGACTGGCAGGGGGCCCGAGACGCCCACCACTGGCTGGCAGGGGGCCCGAGACACCCACCACCGGCAGGCAGGGGGCCCGAGACGCCCACCCAACTGGCAGGCAGGGGGCCCGGGGCTCTGGCGGGTAGTGAGTCCTGGGCTGGGCCCGTGGTTGGTGCTTGTCTTAGGCTAATCTTGGGTCAGGGACGGGCTGGCTGCCAGCAGGCTGATTCTTGTTGGTTTCAGTTCTGTTCTCTCTCGCTCCTGTCTGGCTGTTACTGGACCCTGGCTGGGCCTGTCCTCCAGCTGGGCCTGTCCTCCTCGCGACACTAGTAAGGCTTGAAGTCGATGGTGAAGGCAGAGGGACATTTACTCCACAAGTCCTCGGTCGGGATCTGGTTTCACAGGGCCAGAGCTGCGCAGCTGGAACCCAGCTGCGCACTGCTGTCCAGTTATTTCTCGGCCCACGTCTCTCCTGTAAGGTGGTCCAACAAGCGTCAGAGCTGTGTGACATCCCTGGGGACAAGTTTGCCCTCTGGCTGCTCCTAGTCCCTCTCTCCGATTTCAGCTGAGGTTCCTGGTTCTGTTCTTTTCACGGTCCTGACAGCTTGAGTGGTGTAGAGGTGCTGTGTTCCCCTTTCTGTTTATGTGGGCCAAGTCCCCACTTGGGGTCTGACATTTGCCCAGTGACACCGGGGAATTCCCCTAGGGGCCATGCTTCCTTCCACCAGCCTCCTCTTGGTCCTCCTGCCCCAGGGTGGGTGTGCTAGAGACCCCTTCAGGGGTGCCCATGAGCCTCGAACTGTTTTCAGAATAAGCCATGATTTTCACAGCTGTGCAAGCTAGTGAGGCTCAGCTGGCCAGGTCCCTGGTCCCCCGAGAATTACAAGGAGGATAGAAGGAGGGATGTGTGGGTGCTCGGCAGACATCACTGACATCGTGAGTCCCGTGGTCGCCCTGATGCCCACAGGATCCGGAGTCGAGGAAGGAGACCCTACAGCCACTCCTGATCCACCCACGCCCCTCAAGAACCGCTGTGTCGTGGTGGTCACTCATGCCTGCCCACTCCGAAGATGTCTTTCCTATGATGGATCATGAGTGGGTGGTCTTAATGGCTATGAAGAATCCTTGCTTTCCAGAGAAAGTTCTAGAACCTGGCATTCTCCACATCTCCAAGATGCTTCCCAAGCTGACAATGCTCCTGCGGGATGGCGGTGATGTTGGTGGCTGTGAGTGTCCCTGTGCGTGTGGGTCACCATTTGGAAGACGGGACGCGTGTGGAAGATGGCCTGTGAGGATGGTATCCAGACTCATGCGCTGAGGTTGGCCATGAGCAAGGAGGTGGCCGAACTGGTCTCCTCGTGCTAGAGGCCCTGGGAGGCGGTTGGCTTTCCTTGGTCTCCCAAGCGCTCCTTTGCTGCTCCACGCTCTCGTTTTGAGAAGCGCGATTTCGTGTAGAAGTGTTATGGACAGGTGCAGTGTAGTTATCACCATTTGAAGTGAGTATAATGCATTTGCGATTTTTTGTTTTAATGTCCAATAGGGAAACTTTTAAAATTATAAGAGAGAAAGGGAGAGAGAGAGGGAGAGCGAGAACAGGTATGTGCATGTCACAGCATGACACAACATGTATGTGGACTTTTGGAAACTGGGTCTTTTCTTCTACCACGTGGACTTCAGGAACCAAACTCGGGTCTCTGGGCTTCATACAGGTGACTTTATCCCCTGAGCCATCTCTCCGGCCCCAGCTGGGAGATGTTGCCAAGTCACCTGGTCCCCCAAGCTCTTTGGGGCCTTAATACTCGGAGCACCGAGTGCTGTGAGGCAAAGGACGGCGTAAGCTGCTGGTGTTATGGGGGCACACTCCCCATGGGGACGCCCCTTCGACACAAGAGTGTTGGGATCTCTTGGCCTTTTTGGGGAATGCCCATCTTGGGTCTGATAAGATCATCGCCACATGGCTTGGAGCTTCTGAGTTCTGGGGTGGGGGCTGGGCACCTTGCTTTCCATGTATCTATTTATTATTTAAAATGATTTTCCTCTCTTCTTTAGATGTGACTTATACCTGTAATCCCAGTACTTGGAAGACTGAGGCAGGAGGATTGTGACTTTGAGGCTAGCCTGGGCTATAGAGAGACACACTGCCTCAAAATTTTCTTATTGTGATAAAATATGCATGATATAAAAATTCCCACATTCTTCACGTCTCAGGGAATAGCCAAGAGGCGCGGAACACACACCATGCCATGCGGCTGTTCTTGCCATCTGTCTCCAGAACTTTCCCTGTTCAAGGCTGAGAGTCAGTTCCCAGGGGACACCGATTCCCTGCACCTCCCCTCCCTCCTCCCTCCCTCCTCCCTCCTCCCTCCCTCTTCTCTACTTCCTTCCTCATTCCCCCTCTCTCCCGCTTTCTCCCCTCTTTCCCTCTTTCCTTCTTCTCTTCCTTCCTCCCATCTCTCCCTGCCTCCCTCTCTCCCTCCTTCCTTCTTTCCTTCCCTCCCTCCCTCCCTCCCTCCCTCCCTCCCTCTCTCCCTCCCTCCCTCCCTCTCTCTATGTTTGCAACAGGGGCTCACTGCAGCCTAGGCTAACCTAGAACCTAGCAATGTAGCCCAGGTTGGCTCTCAAATTAATAGCCATCCTCTTGCCTCAGCTTCCCGCATGCTGGTCGGGGGGGCTGTCGTGTGGTACGGGGGGACCTGTTGTGTGGTACAGGGGGGGCTGTTGTGTGGTACAAGGGGTGCCTGTTGGGATGGTAGACTGGGGGGGCTGTCAGGCTGGTATGGGGGGGCCGTTGTTCTGGTAGACTGGGGGGCCCATCATGTTGATACGGGGGCCCATTGTGCTAGTAGACTGGGGGGGCCCATCGTGCTGGTAGACTGGGGGGGCCTGTGGTGTGGTAGGGAGGTGCCTGTCGTGCCTGGCCCTTCCTGCTGTCTGTGGGTCTGATGCTGCGGGAACCCGTGGGTGGAGCTACATAGCATTTCTCTGGTGGCGGCTGGCTCTGTCCACTGAGCATTCTGTCTTCAGGCCCATCTGTGGCACAGCAAGTGCCAGAATGTCTTCACTTTACAGGGCCTTGCGCCTGGACCTCACCACGTCTGAGCCGTGCAAACTGTTGGCTCCCCCGGCCGAGGCTGTCAGACCCCATGCCCCAGGGCTGGGCTCAGGATGTGGAGGCTGCACTGGGCGCTTGATCCCTTTATGTCAAGCCTCCTTTATTGTGCTATTGAATTTTATTAAGCGGCCTGAAGGTGAGGGATGCAAGGGTTCCTGGCCTCGGGTGACCCTGGAAAAGAGGTTGGCCCTCCCATCATCCTCAGCGATGCTACCATGGTAGCTGAGGCTCAGCGTCTTAGCACACAGGCTAGGGGTCAAAGACACGCCACACAGTTTTGCCTTCCACCTAAAGCTGTGGACCCATGCAAGTGATATCACTGAAGGAGTCAGAAAACAGGAAACAGATGGAAGAAGGCCCTCGCCCTTCCCTGGTGCCTCGGGGACTGCTCTGCACCCCGATTCCTCTCAAGAAGTGACACAGAACATTCTAAACATTCAGCATGTTGTGTGCACAGAGCAGCGTGTGGCATGCAGGGCAGCATGTGGCGCTCAGGGCAGCGTGTGGCACGCAGGGCAGCGTGTGGCGCTCAGGGCAGCGTGTGGCACGCAGGGCAGCGTGTGGCGCTCAGGGCAGCGTGTGGCGCGCAGGGCAGCGTGTGGCGCACAGCGCAGCGTGTGGCACGCAGGCAGCGTGTGGCGCTCAGGGCAGCGTGGGGCACGCAGGCAGCGTGTGGCGCTCAGGGCAGCGTGTGGCGCTCAGGGCAGCGTGTGGCACGCAGGCAGCGTGTGGCGCTCAGGGCAGCGTGGGGCGCGCAGGGCAGCGTGTGGCACACAGCGCAGCGTGTGGCGCTCAGGGCAGCGTGGGGCACGCAGGGCAGCGTGTGGCGCTCAGGGCAGCGTGTGGCGCTCAGGGCAGCGTGTGGCGCGCAGGCAGCGTGTGGCACGCAGGCAGCATGTGGCGCTCAGGGCAGCGTGGGGCACGCAGGCAGCATGTGGCGCTCAGGGCAGTGTGTGGCACGCAGGCAGCGTGTGGCGCTCAGGGCAGCGTGTGGCGCTCAGGGCAGCGTGGGGCACGCAGGCAGCGTGTGGCGCTCAGGGCAGCGTGGGGCGCGCAGGGCAGCGTGGGGCACGCAGGCAGCGTGTGGCGCTCAGGGCAGCGTGTGGCGCTCAGGGCAGCGTGGGGCACGCAGGAAGGCTCTGGGGACGCTGCATGTTTTCAGCGATGTCACGCTCAGAGCCACGGGGCCCTGGGGTGACGTTGCTCCGGTCAGGTGGGCTTGGGTCCCAGCGCTGCTGCTGACCAGCTGTGTGATTGGCCCCGTGTGATGGTGACGCCCGTCCTGGTGGCAGGATGGATTTGTGTTCGTGAGTCCTTTTCTGCGGTGCGGAAGCATTGTGGTTATTACCTTAGATTGTTTTATAGCCTTTCCCCCATCCGTGTACTTGGAAGTGAAATGTAACATTAAATATTCACCGGAAACACGGGTTTAATAGCTCTGGAATATTCCATGGCATGGCTGCACAGCCCTTGGTTCACCCAGACCCTTCGGTGGGACAGCTGGCCAGCGGTGGACTGGAAGGGTTCAGCCACCTCTGGTTGCCTCCTGGTGAAGCCTCCTTAGAGAACTGGGGGCCCAGTGTTGAAATCCATCCCTCACATGTGCAGCTTCTCTGTACCCCAAAGAACATTCTAGAAACATACTCCTTCAAAGTTATTGGTAGTGTGCACCTGTGTTCCCAGGGCTGGGAAGTCTGAAGCAGAAAGATTTCTGTAAGTTTCAGATCAGCCTGGACTATAGACTACGACCCTTTCCCACACCCCACCCTATGGAAAAAGCCATATAAAGCAAGGGGCAGACGGGGGCTTATTCTACTTCCATTCTTTGAGCACACCCTCTTGAGAATTCGGAGAATGTTCCTTTGGTCCTTAGGCAAGAGCCACTTGTGCCTGTGAGAGCCAAGGAGGGAGGCAGGTGTGTGTATGTGTGTCTGTGAGAGAGAGATGTGTGTGTGAGAGAGTATGAGTGTGTGACTATGTGTGTGTGTGACTATGTGTGTGTGACTGTGTGTGTGTGACTGTGTGTGTGTGACTGTGTGTGTGTGACTGTGTGTGTGTGACTGTGTGTGACTGTGTATGACTATGTATGAGTGAGTGTGACTATGTGTGTGTGACTTGCGTGTGTGACTCTGTGTGACTATGTGTGTGTGACTATGTGTGTGTGTGACTGTGTGTGTGTGACTGTGTGTGACTATGTGTGTGTGACTGTGTGTGACTATGTATGAGTGAGTGTGACTATGTGTGTGTGACTTGTGTGTGTGATGTGTGTGACTATGTGTGTGTGACTGTGTGTGTGACTGTGTGTGACTATGTATGAGTGAGTGTGACTATGTGTGTGTGACTTGTGTGTGTGATGTGTGTGACTATGTGTGTGTGACTATGTGTGTGTGTGACTGTGTGTGTGTATGACTGTGTGTGTGACTGTGTGTGTGACTGTGTGTGTGTGACTATGTGTGACTGTGTGAGTATGTGAGTGTGTGACTATGTGCATGTGACTTGTGTGTGTGACTGTGTGTGTGTGACTGTGTGTGACTATGTGTGTGTGTGACTATGTGTTTGACTGTGTGTGTGTGGCTGTGTATGAGTGTGAGTGTGTGTTTTGTCTCTTCCCATGCACTGCTGAATGGTATAATAGCCATATTCTGGCTGCTGGAGGTGGAACTAGCCAAATCCCCCAAGCTATGACGATGAGGCATTTATTTGGGGAGAGGGGGAGGGAAAGGGGGAGGGAGAAGGGAGAAGGCTAGGATGATTGACAGTAGTTTTTTTAATTCTTTGACACTTATACATACATATAATGATTTTTTGTGTTCTCACCCCTTACTACCCAAGCCCATCCCCCTCCTGTCCCACTTCACGCTTTCTCTTTTCCAGCCAGTCTCCCTCCTGCTTCACTCTAACTGCATGTGGGACGCACTGAGTTCCTCTGAGACGTCTGCATGACAGGTACCTGAGTCCTTGCTGGGCGCGGTGACTCATCGGGGAAGTCACTGAGCAGAGAGGCTCCTTCTCCTGCCTGGCACTGGCCTTAGGTCGTCCTCAGGGAGGTGTGGTATGTCTTGAGATCGTCCCTCATCGTGGTGACATGGTGACAGGTCTGGTGGCAGTGGACATCGCCGCAGTGTCCTGACCAGGAGTGGGGGCACTGCTGCAGCCCCTCCCCACTCAGGCATTTTTATGGCCCCTTTTCTGCAAGGTTCCCGAGCCTTAGGCTGCGGAGTGATTTTGATGTCCACAGTTACGTATTCTCTGCACTTTGTGGCTGCATCATGCATCTTCCATTGCAGAAGGATGCGTTTTGGTGGGGTAGAGGGAGTCACACATTCTCTGAACTTTGTGGTCATCTGCATTACACAATCTTCCATTGCAGAAGGATGCGTCTCTGTGGGGTACTGAGGGCTGTCCTAATCTATGGGTATAATGGTAAAGGGTTTAGATGACAGTTCACTATAAAGTGCTTAGAGTTAACATAAGTAGTTTGCTCCACCTAGGGTGTGTGGTCTCCCCTTGCACAGGTACTTCGCTAGCTTTATAATCCAGGCAAGGGGTCCCTGCGGAAAGGAGGGTCTTGAACCTTATCGCAAAGCAGTCGGTTAGCCCTCTACCATGCCACGATTGCGCCTGTGGTCCTTCCTGCCAGAGGGTCGCGACCAGAGCGCACCGCGTGCATGGCTGGGTGAGGCTCCTGACTGTTCTGAGGGCCGCATCGCGCCTCTGGCATAGCGAAGGTGAGGGGAAGCTTCCAGACCCTCCCAGCCTGTTTGCTCCAGGTCCTGTGGAGGGAGCCAGGAGCAATGGCAAATGCCAGTTCTGTTTGGGGACTTCTGAGGCCTCTGGGAAGTGACATACGGCTGGTACTGGGAAATTCGTTCAATTGTCATGGCTCTTGGTAGGTGTCTCAGGGCAGTTTCTGGTTTTTTTCCCCTCTCTGTGTTCTCCTGGGTAGGACATATCAGTTAACATGCGTTTAAAAATTATATTTTTTGATAATCTAGTAATGTAGGTTTCTGTTGGGCTGCATCTTATATACATAGTGCTAATTTTTACCTCCCATCCCCTCCTATCCACTTATTTCCCTCCCCCACTTAAACCTTTCCTCTATCAGGGTCAGCAGGATGGCCCAGTGGTTAAGGAGCCTGACAAAACATGGCTACCTGAGTTCAATCCTGGGAAGCCCTCATAGTGGAGGAGAGGATGACTTCTGGCCACCGGTGTACCATGTAGTCTCTCTCTGTCTTTCTCTCTCTCTCTCTCTCCATCTCTCACAAATAACTAATTTTTTTTGAAACTTTCCATTATTCCCTTTTCTACCTTCCTACTCCCTGAGTTCTACTACCTTCCCTCTTGTAGGACCCTGCCCCACACTCCTACCTCCAGCTTATGTTCCTTTCTAGCTTAGGGCTGTTACAGGCATTGCTAATTGATTCTACCCTAGCATATGCATGTAAGGGAGAACATGCAACATTTGCACCAGGGATACTGAGTCAAGATTCAGTATAATATTTTCCAGTTCCATCCATTTACCAACAAATCTCATGATTTCATTTTTCTTAACAGCTGAATAGTACTCCATGGTGCATAAGCGGCACATGTTCATTATCTGTTCATCCGCTTCTTTGTTTTTGTGAGCAGAGCTGCAATGAACACGGTATCCAAGTGTCTCTGTAGTAAGACGTGAACCCCTTTGGGAGTGTGCCCAGATGCTCTGCCATGATGGCTAGGGAGGTTGAACACTTTTAAAGGTATTTGTCAGACATTTGAATTTTGTCTTGTTCCTTTTAATTCTAATTTTTTGATGAAGTTGTTTGCTTTCTTAAATTTTTTTTTATTATTATTTATTCAACTGTGCGCATATGTGTATGTATGTGCGCGCACGTGTGTGTGTCTGTGTGTGTGTATGTGTGTGTAGAACCACGGACGAATTCGGGAACCACCATGGCCGCCTCCACCTCCTTCTGCCCTGGGATTCACAGTCTCGGCCCTACCAGGACCAGAAGCGCAGGCCGCCCCCGCTTTCGCCTGGTGTCTATACGTGGGATCTGGGATCCGAACTCAGGACCTTCCGCCTGCAAGGCAGAAGCTTAACTTCTGAGCCACCTCTCCAGCCCAAAGTTGTTTGCTTTCTTGATGTTTAATTTTTTGAGTTCTTTGTATGCTCTGGATACTACTCCTTTATCAGACATATGGCTAATGAAGATTTTCTCCCATTCTGCGGGCTGTCCTTCTGCTGGTTACAGCTCCTTTTGCAGAATGGAAGCTATTAAATTTCATCAAATCCCACTTGTTGATTGTTGGTCTTATTTCCTGCCCAAATGGGGTTTATTCAGAAAGTCTTTACTTAGGCCAATCAGTTCGTGTGCTCCCTCTTCTTTCTTCTAGACTTTTCCTGTCTAATGATCCATAGCAGAGTGAGACAAGGGTTCAGTTTTCATTTTATGTAGATGTCCAGATTTCCCAGCACCATTTGTTAAAGATGCTGCCCTTTCTCCAGTGTGAATTTTTGGCATCTATGTCAAAATCAGGTGGCTATAGCTGAGTGGGCTTATGTCTGGGTCCTCGGTTCTAATCCACAGTGTCTAACGGTAGGGTTTTCAGTAGCTTTTGAACTCTTCCCCTGGGAGCCCTGGGCTCCCCTCTGCCTACCTTCAAGCTCATGTAAGCATCTAATCAGCGGCCCATCTGAATCCTGCACATCCTCCTCTCTGCCTGGGAGACTATCCCTCCTTCTGAGCTTGTGGTTTGAACTGAGATTAAGCAACTTTGGCAGGAATGCCACGGACGCTGTGTGCTTATCTTAGTGGCTCCTATTAGAAGGTGGGACAGCGACATGTCCCTTTGTTGGGGACGTTACCCGGATTCTTAGGGGTAAGGTTGCAGCTCTTAGTTGTGTGTGTGAGTATATATGTGCAATAAATGTGTGTGATGTATGTGTCCGATGTTGTCCTGTGTTAGTCACCATTTTCCTTTTTTTCTTTTTCCATTTTCATGTGTATGTGCGGGATGCATGTGTGCATATGGGTGTGTGCCCATGCGTGTGTGTATGTGGATGTATGCAAGTGGATATATACATGTGAATGTGTGCACATGATGTGTGGATGTGTTGTTCATGTGTGTGTGGTGGATGTGCACATGCATGTGCGCATATGAATGTGTGTACATGTATAAGCGCATATGCATGTGTGTATATGGATGTATGCATGTGTGTGATGTGTGTACATGCATGCATATATGGATGTGTGCATGCATGTGTGGTGTGTGTGCACATTCACATATGTATATGGATGTGTGCATGTGTGTGCATGTGCACGTGTGATGTATGTGTACATACATGCATGTATATGGATGTGTGCGTGCATGTGTGTGGTGTGTGTGCACATGCATGTGTGCATATGGATGTGTTCATTGTGCAAGTGAAGATTGTAGAGTCCGATGTCCTGTGTTAGTCTCCACTTTCCTTTTTTTCTTTTTCCATTTTCATGTGTATGTGCAGGATGTGTGTGCGTGTGTGTGATGCATGTGTGTGCAGAATGCATGTGTGTGATGCATGTGTGACACATGTGTGTGGTGTGTGTGGTGCATGTGTGCGTGTATGCAGGATGCATGTGTGTGTGAGATGGGGGATGCATGTGTGTGAGGGATGCATGCATGCGTGAGATGCATGTGTGCGTGTGATGCACATGGGGGATGCATGTATGTGTGTGATGCATGCGTGTGTGATGCACACATGTATGGGATGCGTGTGATGCATGTATGTGGATGCATGCATGTGTGGGATACATGTGATGCATGTGTGCATGTGCTTGTGGAGACCAGAGCTGATATTGGAATCTTCCTCGGTTGCTCCTCCACCTTATTCTTCCCCGAGCTCATCAGCATAGCTGGTCTGGCTGCAATTTGGTGGGCGCACATCTACCTGGCATTCCAGCGTCAGCATGGACAGGAGATCTAAGCTGTCTAGGCTGCCTGACCAATGAGCTCCAGGAATCTGCTTGTCCTTGCCCTCTCCAGCTGCAGTGGGTGGGGAGATGGGGGCGCAGATACGCTGCACTCCGTGTGGCTGTTATGCGTGTGGTGGTCTCTGCTGGCCTTGTCCACCGAGATCCACCTCTTCCCTGAAGGCTGCTATTATTTCATCACTTTGTAATGAATTAACATCTTGGCAGAAGATATTTGAGCCTATGTGAAATAACTTATTTTCCTTCAAACATTATGCCTGGACTCTGCAGCTTTGGGTGTTCCCAGCTGTTGCCGCGTGCAGCCTGCTGGGAATGTAGCCCATTCGTTTCTTCTGTGCTGATCAGTTGGGATTCTACAGAATGAGCTGTTTCCCTCTGGTTTGTTTACACAAGTATTTTTATCACTATAGACTTACAGACACTTCTTTGTCCATTGGGCTTCCTTGTTTTCTGGCTCAAATTGTAGCTTTGGCCTTGGGTAGCAATTCACTTGGCCCCAGAGGGAGTGAGAGATTCTTTCTTTCTGACTTCTCTCAGAGTCTCTGTAGCCAGAGACGGTAGCTGTGCCAGCCATAGCTTCTGGGTGGGTTTCCAGGATTGGACTGGGACACCGTGGGTGGAGAGACCAGAGAGAGAAACTCAGCGTGTGTGTGTGTGTGTGTGTGTGTGTGTGTGTGCGCGCGTGCGCATGTGCGTGTATGTGCATGCACCTCATGGGCGGTACCTTGTGGGAAGCCCCCAGAGCAGCCAGGGAAACCCTTCTCACTTCTGTTTAGAGAAAAAGTGTTATCTCGGGCTCTGAGTCAGCAAAGGATTAAAAAGAAAAGAAAAAGTACCCCAAATGCACGTCCTTGTGAGACTACTGAGGGTTGACGTTGGGCAGAAGGCAATAGGACTCCTCAACAATTTGCCCCCTGATGACTCACCCATGCCGCAGAGGGTACTTGCCAGGACAGGCACCCAGATGAAATCCAGCGGGCCCCCACAGAGCGGCAGAGAGACTGGCTGGAAAGGAGAAAGCATGAAGTGGGGCAGGAGGGGGACGGGGTTGGGTAGGAAGGGGTGAAATTGACATAAATCCATTGCATTCATGTATGACACAAATAATGTATTTATGTATGAAAGCAGCAAGAAAGGGAAAATCCTTGCTGAGATCACGTGAGGAACAGCAGGGAACGTCTGTGGGAGCAAACGCTCCCGGATATGAGCCCGTGGCCAGAGCCGCCGGGGAGGACGCTGTGGGCGCACCCTGCAGATGCTACAAGGAGACACGGGGAGTCACAGCAAGCTCCCGAGTGCACAGGACAAACCCTGAAGATGCCAGTGTCCAGATGTACCGCGGAAGAAACCATCCCGGGGCCGGGGAGGCGGCTCAGGGGTTAAAGCCTTTGCCTCACATGCCGGGTGGAAATAGTGGCGCCCTGTAATTCTAGCACTGCAAGGGGGAGCCTGGTAGAGCAATCCAGATGATTCCCGATGTCACCCTTGGGCCTCCACTAGTACATACTCAAGTGCCCCCTTGCACATGCCCTGCACAGTACATATACACCCCCACGCACATGTGCACACTCGCACATGCACGCATACACTCACACACATGCACGCGCACACACGCACACCCCCCACAATCATGTATGAGGTTCTTGGTCCCAATTCCAATTAGCCATGCTGTGAACTGGAAACGAAAGCGGTTTATCAGGAAAAGTAAGAACGAAGGAGAGCGGTTGTTTCCTTTGCCCAGGAATACGTGACCAGAGACCTTGTGCTGAGTTTTTATGGGCAGTAGACATTCCTTTCTGTCAGGGAGCTTCACGGGGTCCGATGTTTCTGTAAGATGTGTCACTTTCAGGGGAGATCAGCTAGTAAATTTCCTTATCATAGGCTTCAGGACTGGGGTATGGGGGATGGACTCTACCAGCATGCAACAAACAAATAAATGCTACAGACCAGAATCGCGGCACACGTGACTCCCTTTTGGCCAAGTGAATTCTGAACCCGTTTATTGAAACTTTCGTGATAGCTTTTATACAGAAAAGTTTTGGGTAAAGAATGTTGCATCTACAATAGATGTATAATTTTCTTTTTTAAAAATTTTTTAAATTTATTCAATTGTGCATTGTGTGTATGTGTGTGTGTGTGTGTGTGTGTGTGTGTGTGTGTGTGTGTGTGTGTGTATGTGTGTGTATGTAGAATCACAACCAGGACCAGAAATGCAGGCTGCCCCCCACCAGCTATACCTGGGGTCTAGGATCTGAACTCAGGACCTTCCGCCTGCAAGGCAGAGGCTTAACCCCTAAGCTACCTCTCCAGCCCCGATGTATAATTTTCTAACCAGCAAAATCACCTTCAGGGTGGACCCTTTTTTTTCAAGACCCTAACCCATTGCCTGAGGGTAAAGGCACTTAATGGAATCATTTTCTTATCTAATCTATAATACTTCACTGGAAAGCTATGGGGCTGAGCCCACATTTTAATAGAGACACTGCTTTTTTAAAATACACAGAGGCAGAATGATCTCCTTTTGATTTCACCAAGGAACATATTTTACAATTAACTATAGGAATCCCCAACACCCCATAAGTCCCAGTATGAGCTTTTGCTGTTGTCCTCTCCAGGTTGATCCTCTCCAGGTTGACCCTCTCAGTCAGGCAGGTGGACATGGGCACCAGGCATGGCAGCAGGTTCTAACTTGGGAAGATGTATGCAGCTGATGTAGTCTCTGCTATCCAAGCTTGAACCACATCTCTAAGGGGGCCTCGACTTGGATACTCAAGACCCATAAGCTATAGCTGGTTCTGTTGATGGAGCACTACTGAGGTATGCACTGAAGAAAACACTTAAGCAATATAATTATTAAAAGAATAACTTCTATAATAGCATCCTTCTATTCCTTTAATAGTAAGGTTGCTTATGTCTTCCTTTGAGGAATTCCAGAAGCGTATTGCCATCAGTTAGATGACCCATCTGCGAACCATGCATTCTCCAAACCTGGGGTCCAGTCAGGCCCCATATGCCAAGGGTGTCTCGGGGCAAAGGTGATCATTGGTGGGAGTGCACTCGAATGGTCCATCTCTGTAATTTCTCATAAGAGTGCTGTTTGGGATAGGAAAGACACAGCCCCCTTTGCTTCTGACATGGATTCTCCCAGTTTGGATTGCAAATACCATCTCCAGGGGCAGTCTTGGCATCTAGACTTTCTGGCATGATGGTCTCTTCCTTGGCCTTCAGCCAGGGTAAGAGGGTATCACAGTTTCTTTTAAGGTTCTAGTGGACTGATAGCATAGTCTTATACTTCTGGAATTTCTGAGTTAATACATAGGTGGGAATTTTACCCACCTATGTTTTTTTTTTTTTTCCCACCTATGTTTTAAGACTCTAGAAGTTATTCTCTAATTTCTTTAAAATCAGTGCACACATTCTGGCTAACAAGTCTACTTATTGTTAGTGACTAGACATGAAATCTCTATTTAGAATTTGACTTAAAGTTAAAAAGCAGACTTCTTCTCTAGAACAGAGAGCAGGAAGCTAGTTAAAAAAAAACAACAACCCTAAGAGCAGGTAAAGGGCATTTCTAATTCCCAGAAGAATTCTTCCTGCTAGAGGCAAAACTTGAATTATCTCTATTCCTCAAAAAACAAAACCTAGGCAAAGGGCACTCCTAATTCCCCAGAATTCTTCCTGCCCGAGGCAAAACCCAAATTATCTAGGAGAGAGTGTCCAGCCCCTGTTCATGGGTGTTACTGTGACCCTCCCCAGGGAACAGGCTTTAGGCCTGAGCTGGGAAGAAACACCAAGGCCTGACAATTCCCATATTTTTCCTTATTTCTCTTAAAGAAAGCCATGTCCTTATCCCAAAAGATGTTTCTTTGAATCCATCTTTTCCAAACTGAGACATATTCTACCAGATTAGTTGGATAGGGACGTGGCAAACAAACAAACAGACAACAGACAAACAGACAAACACAAACAGACGAGGAAGTCCTGCAGTCCTGCACTAAGGTTTAGCTAAAACCAAACCCAGCCTATCGTGCCCAGGCCCAGACACCCTCATGGGTGGATCTATCACACATTCAGGGAGAGGAAGGAAACTGTGCACCTGCTGTTGCCCTTAAAATCGATAACAAAAGTCTCCAGACGGCTCGCCAGAGTGACTGTATGAGCCTGCATTCCCACCAGCAATGTAGGAGAGTTCCCCTCTCTCCACATCCTCTCCAGCATTTGGTGTTTGTATTGTGGATTTTTGCCATCCTGACTGGGGTGAGATGATATCTCAGGGAAGTTTTGATCTGCATTTCCCTGATGGCTAAAGAAGTGGAGCATTTTTTAAGATATTTGTTAGACATTTTAATTTCATCCCTGGTAAAGTTCCTTTTAAGTTCCAGGGCCCATTTTTTAATTGGGCCATTGGTTTCCTTGGTGTTTAGTTTTCTAAGTTCTTTGTGCACTCTAGACAGTAGAGCTCTATCAGATATGTGGCTAGTGAAGATTTTCTCCCATTCTGTGGGTTGCCTTTGCTGCAAAAGAAAATTAACAAACCACAATCCAGAACTTCAGAGACTCTATATCAACCACATAGAACTGGGCCAGACTAATCTCTCCCCATCCTGAAGCTCAGGGACATTTGCAGAAGAGAGGGCGGTAAGATTGTAAGGGCAAATGGATGGGAGGAGCAATGATTTGCAAGATACTCCACACAAGTTAGGGCCGAAGCAATCATAATTGGACTTTGCATGCTCGGCGCAATGTCCAACACACTATTGACCTCACAAAGTCTGGCATCTGCTAAAGGCACCAAGATCCTTGGAGACAAGGAATTGACAGCCACAGTAGTGTTCCTATGCTTAAGGGGAACATGGGAAAGGGTTCAGGGAAATGCCACTGGGTCCTTGTACGTCATCGGAGAGGAGGACCCAGAGGAGAGTCAGGCATGCACAATAAAGGACTCTCTGGGAATTGGGGCGGGAGGCAATGGGGCATGGGAAGGGAGGGGTGAGGGGAGGGGGAGCAGGGGGTTTGGGGGGAGGAGGAGGGAGGGAGGGAACTGGTCTACCTATTAAGTTTGTATGAGCGGAAATAATAATAAAAATGTATTTAAAAAAATCGATAACAAAGTCCTTCTAACGCCTTCTCTGAGGTCGGCCTGCCGTCAACCCACACCAAGATGCGCTGCACGGGCAGCACCTCTTCTGAACACAGGAGCAGAACTCTCAAATAAAATGTCAACAAATCCAGTGACAACTCAAACGTGATCGAAGCAAGTTGATTGAGGAAGGCTGTGTGGCTTGACAGTCAAAAGACAGGACAGTTCATCGCGACAGACGAGGGAGAAAAGCCACAAAGGCAGAAACTCGGCACTCGTTCCTGGTAAGAACTCATGAGCTAAAAATAGAAGAAAACTTCGCCCTTCCTGGCAGAGGCCTTCAGCTGGGGGCTGGGGATCCAGTGTGCTGAGCTCAATCCAGGGTCAGGGACCCATGTTCCCTGTCACTGATACAGCCTGGGGGACACGAGGCTACTCCAGTTTACACTCCTGGTTCTAATCCACCGCCTGGTGGGAGGGCGCATACCAACCTCAGAGCAGAAGGAGGAGCTCCCCACCCCGTCACAGGCACTGCCTAAAGAAGGGCATGCTTTCTTGAGTGCCAGCGTGACTGTGTGCCAGCGTGACTGCGTGCCAGCGTGCCAGTGTGACTGCGTGCCAGTGACTGTGTGCCAGTGACTGTGTGCCAGTGACTGCGTGCCAGTGTGACTGAGTGCCAGCATAACTGTGTGACAGTGACCATCTGCCAATGACTGTGTGCCAATAACTGCATGCCAGCGTGACTGCGTGCCAGCGTACTGAACCAGCTCTCTCCGTCTGATCCACTCGCCGGGGCCGGGTCTTCACACTTGAGTTAGATCATCTCCGCAGACTTGCTCAATGGCTACTTTAACAACTAATTCCACACAGTTCAGCCTTCAATCGTTGAGTTGGCATCTATAACTGATGGCCATGACCATGATATCTGTTTTCACCACCTTGGATGGCATGGTGCTTTGTACCTATCTGTGTGTTGTGTGAGTATGTGTTCATGTGTGCGGGGGCGGGGGGGAGATGGGCACGCACATCCATGGTGAGTGGGTGTGTGTGTGAGTGTGTGGGGAGATGGATGTGCTTGTCCATGGTGTGCGTGAGTGCGTGTGTGTGTGTGAGAGATGGGTGTGCACACCCATGGCAAGTGTGTGTGTGTGAGTGTATGTGGGTGGGGAGATGGACATGCACGTCCACGGTGAGTGTGTTTGTGTGTGCGTGTAGGAAGCAGTGCATGCATCCTTGGTGTGTACGTGGAGGTCAGAGGAGAACCTTTCCATCTTAAGATGGCCTCTTCACTGTGCGCCAGGCTGACTGGCCCGCGAGCTTTGGGGCTTCTCTTGCCTCTGCCTCCCCGGCACTGGGGTACCAAGCCACACTGTCTATCATGCCTGGTTTTTTACCGGAATGCTGGGGATCAAATGCAGCCCCTTATGCTTGCCAGGCACCTCCCTGATCCCCAAGCGCATTGGTGTCTTAAAGAGCTGAGTCCACTCTTGTGATCCAGACACAACACCCGTGTGTCCCACGGAGACTTTGCACCCAGATGTTCCTGTCTCCGTTTCATTACTTGTCATGGCCTCGCATTGGAAGCAACTCAGACAATCCATGCTATGGCTTAGATCTGGGTTGATCCCAAAGCTCACATGTTCGAGGTTGGAAAGTAGGGTCTGATAGGGGGAAGGAAGTCATTGGGGTATGCTTTGGGGGGCAGTGGGCTGTTGGAGGGGATGCTGGGCCCAGGGCCCCCTGTCTTTGTATTTCCAGATCACCACAAAGGTGAACAATTCTGCTCCGCCTCTCGCTCCTTGCATGTCCTGCCTGCATGTCCTGCCTGCATGTGCTCTCTGCACATCCTGCCTGCATGTCCTGCCTGCATGTCCTACCTGCATGTTCTACCTGCATGTCCTGCCTGCACGTCCTGCCTGCATGTCCTGCCTGCATGTTCTACCTGCACGTTCTGCCTGCATGTCCTGCCTGCATGTTCTACCTGCATGTCCTGCCTGCACATGCTACCTACATGTCCTGCCTGCATGTGCTACCTGCACATGCTACCTGCATGTCCTACCTGCACATGCTACCTGCATGTCCTGCCTGCATGTGCTACCTGCATGTCCTGCCTGCATGTCCTCCCTTCATGTGCTACCTGCATGTCCTGCCTGCATGTGCTCCCTGCATGTCCTGCCTGCATGTCCTCCCTGCATGTGCTCTCTGCATGTCCTGCCTGCATGTGCTCCCTGCATGTCCTGTCTGCATGTTCTCCCTGCATGTGTCCCCTGTGTGATCTCCCTGCATGTTCTGCCATGCTGCAGGTCTGAAGCAATTAGGCCAAGTGGCAGTGGACTGAAACCTCTCAGACCATGAGCCAGAACACACCTCCTCATGAGATCTGCCTTAGGTGTTTTGTTATGGCGATGGAAATCTGACTGGGATGTATGTCACAGCCATGCAGAGCTGCAGCATGCGGAAGGCTCTGGAACAGCTATGCAAAATGAAGGAAGCTGAGGAAAAGAGTCGTGAGCGCATCTGCCCAGAATCCCAGGAAAGAGGCTGGTTCTTACCTGGTGGAGAAGAGCTGGAAAGGGAAAAACTCACCCACCTATGTCTGTCTCTCTCCTTCCCTCCCTCCTTGCCTTCCCCCTCCTTCCCTTCCCTCCCTCCATTTTCACCTGTATGGACATGGGGGCGCATATGGGTTTGCATGTATGTGGGTACACATGTACAGTTGTGTGTATGCAGATGTGCAGGTGCATATGGAGGCCTGAGGCTGACATAGGAATCTATTGTTCTTCTACCTCCCCCCTTCCTCCTTTCTTTCCTTTATCCCTCTTTCCCTCCTTCACTTTCTCTTTTCTCTCCCTTCCTATTCCTCCCTTTTCTGTCTTTCCCTCCCTTTTCTTCCCTCTATCAATCCATCCCTCCCCATTTCACACCCACCCACCCACCCTCTCTCAGCAGTCCTGTGGATGAATGGATGTGTGGCCAGTTCCCTCAGCCCTTGGTGTTGGTGTGAGCTCTCCTGCCAAGGTGGGGAAGGAACTGTAACTGGATACATAAGAAAGAATAAAATACCCCTTTCCCCTAAAAACAGTGTGGCCATGAATGTACTGCACATGCAGAGTGACTGCAACAGCACCCAAGCATCCAGCCACTCTCCATCTTTGTACGCACCACACATCCATCCATCATCCTACATCCACTCTCGCCTCCATCTTTCTACACACCATGCATCCATCCATCATCCTACATCCACTCTCTCCTCCATCTTTCCATGCACCATCCATCATCCTACATTCACTCTCTCCTCCATCTTTCTACGCATCATGCATCCATCCATCTACTCTGTTCTCCATCTTCTATCCACCATGCACCTACCCATCATCATCCATCCCATCCCATCCATCCATCCATCCATCCATCCATCCATCCATCCATCCACCCATCCATCCATCCATCCATCCATCCATCCATCCATCCATCCATCCACCCACCCACTCTCGCCTCCATCTTTCTATCCACCATACATCCACCCATCATCATCATCCATCCATCCATCCATCCATCCATCCATCCATCCACCCATCCATCCACCCATCATCATCATCCATCCATCCATCCATCCATCCATCCATCCATCCATCCACCCATCCACTCTCCCCTCCATCTTTCTATCCACCATACATCCACCCATCATCATCATCCATCCATCCATCCACCCATCCACTCTCCCCTCCATCTTTCTATCCACCATACATCCACCCATCATCATCATCATCCATCCATCCATCCATCCATCCACTCTCGCCTCCATCTTTCTGTCCACTCTGCATCCACCCACCATCTATCTAGACGCTCTTTGGTCTATGCACTGCTCTCTCCTCCGCCCTCCCCTCTCACCCCCAGCCAATCTAGAAGCAAAGGTACTGAGCACATGTGTTGTGAGGATGCCGCACAGCTGCTGTTGAGGCCACCACGTGAGGCAGCCGTCTGGGGGTGAGGCAGCTGGGTCAAGCATCGAGGGGTGGGGGCAACTGGATCACAGTGGCTGAACCGTTGAAGGGCAGTGAGCTGCCCATAGCCCTGGGGCAGGGATGCTGCCCTCCAAAGCCCTTCCCAGTGCCCATCTGCCCAATGGAGTGCTCCTCTTCAGCCTTCACAGGCCCAGGCAGGGGCTCGTTTGCAAGTGTCAGAGCTTGGCTTTCCCAAGCCTCAGGAGGGACGCGAGCAAGGGACAGTGTGGCCAGAGCTGTCTGACAGCCCAGGACCTGCTGCTTGTTCTGATGGGTTGGGGGTCTCTCCTCGGGGTCCAGAAGGAGGATCTGTGGCTGCTCTGGACACACTCCCCATCTGTCCACCACGTGGAGCCACCAGCCTCTCCCTGGTCCAGTTCGGTCCAGCTGGCAGAGTGGCCTGGTGTTGGGGAGCTAGTCCAGGGAAAGTGGTAGAGACGGTGATCAGCAGTAAGGTGTCGGGACAGTTTCACCTGCTGAGCCCAGCAGCTGAGACACGAGTTCTCCACTGTCTGAGTTTTTCCTTCTGTAGCATCGTGGGCCATCACCCAAGACCATCCAGCAAGAGGGAACCTGGCGCAGGGAGAGGAGTGGAGTTGCGTTTGGGGGAGGCTCCCCAAGCTGGAGTGCGGCTCCTCGATGCTCTGGGCTCTGGCCCTGGGGCTGCCTCACATGCTGCAACGTGTGTGCATGCATGTATATGTATGCCTCTCTGTGCGTGCATGCATGTATATGCATGTGTGCATGCGTGTATATGTATGTGTGCGTGCATGTGCATGAGTGTGAGTGTGTGTACATACATGTGTGTGTCCGTGCACGTACACATGCATGTATATGTGTCTGTGTGTGTGCATGCATGTGCGCAAGTGTGACTGTGTGCATACATGTGTGTGTCCGTGCGTGTGCATGCATGTGCACATGTGTGTGTCATGTGTGTGCGTGCATGCACATCTGTGATACGGGGGCTATTACTTTGGCTCATGATATAATGGGGTCTAACATCTTGAGGGGAAGTCAGAGCAGAGCTGAGGCTGTGGTTGGCATCGGGAGGCAAACCCCTTCCTCCCCAAGGTGACATCCTGGAAGACGTCCCCACCCATGCCAGGAAGGCCCATCTGCTTACACCTAAGAACCATCTCCATGGCAACATGGAGCCTGGGGTCTGACCACTGCTTTCATGGGCTGGCCAAGATATTGACCGTGAGGACTATGGCAGGAGGTGGCTGAGAGAGGGGGTGTGGACATCCCCTTGGGGAACGGGGCTCCCCCAGCCTCTCCCTCACCCACACAGCTCCTTTCTTCTGCCTCCTCTGTCCTTGTTTATCCTGCAGCTGTCCCCCCCCACCTCCCGCTTCCGGCTGAGTCAGTCTGTGGACACAGGGGGAACAGTTACTCCAGGAGCCGTGACGTCTTTGCCGCCTCTTTCCTGGGGTCAGAATCATAAACTCCGCGAGTGCCTGGGACAGTATCTTGTCCAGGTAAACAGGCAGGGCGTTGGGCCAGTGGAAGGCCCCAGGAACCGGGACCCCATCTCTTGGTGGCTTCGGGTCCGGTCCGACTGGAGCGTGCCGGGCAGGCAGCTGTGCCCACTGTGCACCTGTGGCTGGGTGGGGCATTCGTTCTCACCTTGGCGGCTACATCCTTGTCCGAGGGTGGCTCTGCCAGCACTTTCCTCAAAGTCTGTGATCCCCCACTCTCCACCTCAGCCCCTCGTTCCTGGGAGAAGACAGTAGGGTGGTGCGGGTGGGTGCCTCTGGGGATAAGGGGGAGGATTTAATTTGGAGACCCCTGGTGGGCGCCCATCCTGCCCACGCACAGGAGAGGCTGGCTGGACCAATGAAGGCTCTGTCCTCTGTCTGGTCTGCTACTCAGCGTGTCTGAGGAACGAGTCTAGCTATGGCCTCTGGGTGACCACTCAGTGCTCCCCACCTGATGGCCCCTGGGCCCCTCGCTCTGGTCATTCCTGCGGCTTCCCTGGCTGTCCTCATGTCCATGCTCATCTAGGGGACCATAGTGACCACAGGTAGAAAGCAGCAGCGAAGCCCTGGGCCCAGTCCTGTGCTGATACCACAGCTCAGCCACAGAGACCCTCTGATGGCCGAAGGCTGAGAGGGTCAGGCCCCTCGCCATCCTGTCCTGGAGGGGTCCAGGGCTCACCTGCCCCAGGGAGCACTCGTCTTCCCCACCCAGGAAGGCTCACCTTCCCCACTAGGGAGGACTTGCCCCTCCACCCAGGGAGGACTCATCCCCCCACCCAGGGAGGACTCATCCCCCCCAGGGAGGACTCACCCCTTCCACTCAGGGAGGACTCACCTCCTCCACTCAGACAGGACCAGTTTTCAGTGCTCAGGGAAGAGGGCTGCATTGGGCATCCAGAGCCTAGCTAAGATTCCTCTGATGCGCAGCAGGGTGGAGAGAATCTGGCATGGAAAACCACTGGTTCTGGGGACCAGGTCCATCCCTGGGTTTCTGCAGGGCGTGATGCCAGCCTGTGGGGCCCACAGAGGGAAGCAGAACAAAGGTGCCCTTGGCCCAGGTGGCTCCAATTCCCTAATCCCACTCCTCGGGCTTGGGCCACCTTCGGTTCTCCCACGTGTCTGAGCCCTGACAGGAAGGACAGGATCCGGCGGGCACAGCGGGATGGCGTGACGCCTCCTCTGTGACCTGCTGCTGGTCATGTGTGTGTGCCGTCTCTGTCACTCAGAGCCCTGTCTGGTGTCCCATGTGCCGTGGCTCAGAGGCCTGAGTCTGGTCCCTCTCTAGCTCTCTGGGCCTCTGTGCAGGCCCAGGAGGGCAGCACGGAAGACAGGGAGGCTTCATGTCCCCAGGGTCAGAGTCCCCATGACCACTTCTGAATCTTTCTTGGCTGGACCCCGGGCGCGGGGCCCGTGTTGGAACCCAGGTACCTGTGACTGAACAGTGAGCAGGCTGCTCTGACTTGGGTCAGAAAGGAAACTTAGGACCCATTTGTTTTCAGGTGAGTGTGTGGAGGAAAATATGCAGTGTGAGGGACCCCAGACTTGTTTTTTGTTCTAGCTATAGCATGGGTGCCCACCTGTGCCCACCTGTGGCTACCTGTGCCCACCTGTGCCCACCCATCCTTTGATAGGCCTGGGAACTGATGTCCCTGTGGGCTCACATATAAGTTTGGACGCGGTACCTTGGTTCTCAGGGGATTTCTAGGTACTGGCAAGGTGGCGGCTGCTTGGGCTTCTCTTGGGGACCAGGAGATGTTGCTCTTTCTGTGGCAGAACTTCCTCCTTGATTGACAGGTGTGGTCACATACAGGCAGCTGCCTTCTCCCCCATCCCCATGGTAGCTCAGGGAGTCTTCAGGAGCAGGACCTGCTGGACTGGGGGCTACACTCCCTGTCTGGACCCCACACAGCAGCCACTCCACGCGTCTGAACTTCTTCCTATGTCTAGCAGGCCTGATTCCAGCCACAATCCTTGGCTGGGCCGGGTGTTCCCTGAGTTCTAATTACATGTAATTCCAGAGACTGGCCGTGCCTGGGAAAATGAGGGGGATTACAGAGTGGATTTAGCTGGGCTCAGAGGGCTCCACAGAGCCAGGAGATCCCCCGGACCCCAGTGGCCCTGTCTTCTAGAGACCCGTAGACCCCGTCGACCCCTGCCATCTGGAAACTATTAGACCTCACTGGCTCCTGTCTTCTAGAGAGACCCCTAGACCCCGCTGGACCCTGCCTTCCGGAGCTGCTCAGAAAATGAAGTCTGGTATCCGTCATTCCCTCCAGAACCCCAGTTATGGCCGACTTGCCTCTCCAGGGAGGCAGGAGGAGTTTTAGGGGTCGTGGCCGCTGTGCGTGGAGGACTAGCATGAGAGGTCGGTAGATGCTAGTAGCTCCTTGTTCTGCCTGGAAGTGTTAGGGGGCTCTCGGTTAGGGCGGGAGGTTGAGGGGACGCAGTGCGCGGGATGTGCTCCCAGCAGGAACCTATTCCCGTGGTAGGTGGGAGGATCAGAGGTGTGCCTGGGGTGCGTGCTGGCATGGGCTGCATCCCGAGGAAGGCTCGGTTTACCCAGGGAGTCATATAAAGATAAGCTCAGATAACCTGAATCAATATTTCCCCACCGGGACCCAGGAGCCCCCACAGCTGTTCTCTTGATGACCTGGCATCGCCCCACCCACCCTCTGCCCCTCCCCTGTCCTCCCGCCCTCAAGTGCCTGCCAGGCATATAAGTCCTGGACCCCTGCCCCGGGGTTGCTCTCCCCTGCCATCCTCCCGAGCCACCATGGGGCTGCCGCTAGCCCACCTGGTGGCCGCCTGCCTGGCCCTGGCCTCAGCCAGGGGCTTGGAGCTCCAGAGAGGTGAGGGCTGGTGAGGCGGGCAAGAGACCGGCTGAGCCTCTTGAGGGTCGGGCAGCCCAGAGTGGCTAAGGAGCCCCATGGAGGAGGGGTCTCCTCTGCCTAGTCTTCTGCAGCCCCAGGGGTACCAGCATGGTCTGAGCCACTCCAGCCGAGTGGAGACCAGTCCTTTGAGGGTGAGAGCCAGGCAGAGTGAGGATCTGAGGGAAGCGCGGGGTGCGCGAGAGACTCCGGACTAGAGACAGTCACAGATGTTCACCCTCAGAGGGTAAAGACCAAGACGGCTCCTCTGGAGAGTAGCCTGTGTCCTGTAGCCTGTAGCGCAGGGTGAGAACAAAGCCATGTCCATTGCAGCCGATGATTCTGGCCCGACCCCTTGCTGAATGAAGTGTGGGCAGAGAGGGGCTGCTGGGGAATGGCTCGAGGGAGGGGGGCAGTGACCGGCGAGGGGATGCTGACCAGGTGGACAGGAGATCAGGGTGTCCGAAAGCCCCTCCTTGGTCTGCACATCACACTGGCGAGCAGCTTGGACTTGTCTTGGAGGCCGAGCATCTAGACCAGCATCTATCATTGACCCCGTCTGCAGCACAGACTGTGCTTGGCCTGAAGACCCCAGAAGGGCTTCCTAGGTCGGCTGAGGGACTGGGCTCCGGCAGCCACCTATGGGCCTGCATGACTCACCCCATGTCCCTGCTGGTCCCCTAGAAGCCAGATCCCGAAACCACGTCTGCAGTACCTGGGGTGACTTCCACTACAAAACTTTCGACGGCGACGTCTTCCGCTTCCCCGGCCTCTGTGATTACAACTTTGCCTCTGACTGCCGAGACTCCTACAAGGAATTTGCTGTGCACCTGAAGCGAAGTCCGGGCCAGGCTGGGGGCCACCCGCGGGTGGAGTCTGTCCTTCTCACCATTAAGGATGATACCATCTACCTCACCCACCAGCTGGCCGTGGTGAATGGGGCCATGTGAGTGAAACCAGCACTCCCCCTCCTGTGTCACAGCGGCGGGGTGGGGTGGGTGGGCGATGATGCTTCTAGGAGAAAGTACATCCCTGGACAGCTCTCTTGGGCAGTTGGCCCCCACAAGACTCCCTCCTGCCTGGTGCAGCTTGGATGCGCATATGGACTCAATCAACAAACAGCTGAGTCCTCTGCATAGACAGGAGTCTTAGGCCTAGTGTGAGTCCCATGTGGTCTTCCCCAGAGGACCAGTTGGAGGGGTGGCTGCCAAAGCCGTGCCAGGCTAGAGTTCCAGAAACCCAGCTGGGAGCGGCCGCTGCCCCGCACTATTGTTCCCGGCATTGTGTCTACAACAATAAGGCCCCTAAACCGCATTCCTGTCCAGCGGGTTCCCACCTGGGGATTTGCTCTTTTCCTGTTTCAGGGGGTTCTGTTTCTGCTTGGGGCTCTGCCAGGGCTCCTGTGTCTTGCTGGGTCTGCGTAGGTCATGGTCTCGGTGTGGCAGAGGCTCAAGGTGGGCTGAGTCAATTCCAGCCAGCACAGGAATTCCCCTAGCAACAGTCCCATGTAGTGGGCTGGGCAGGGTTCCAGGCCCTCTGGGGGGGCAGGTCTGTCTGAGCAGGTCTGGAGAGGGTCAGACACTGCCGTGAGCACGCCTGGGACCCTGTCCTGGATGCAGAGGGGCGAGAGAGGAAGATGCGCTGGGAGCCTCAAGGGAGCCCAGCTAAGCCAGGCGGGGGTAGCTGGCCACATTCATGTTGTCCCAAGCTTGGCCAAGTCTGTCTGTGGACCCAGACTTGTGGGAGCTGGTAAGGGTCCGGCAAAGGCCGGGTTAGGACTGTCTTTGCCCACACGATGCACGCACCTCCAGGGTCTTCTGGACAGCAAGACCCCCCTGGAGATAAGCTGGCTGGGTTCTGGGGTGGGAACTGGCACGTGATCCTCCGGTGGTCCCCACAGGGTCAGCACCCCACACTACAGCTCCGGGTTGCTCATTGAGAAGAACGAAGCGTACACCAAGGTCTACTCCCGGGCCGGCCTGTCCCTCATGTGGAACCGGGAAGACGCGCTCATGGTGGGCACCTGAGACGTGGGGTTGGTGGGGGCAGGGCCCTGGTATTCAGCCTGGTCATTCCATAGAAGGTCAGAGAGGATGGGGGTCCTGTGCTCACAAGGAGGGCAAGGGTCAGGACCCCAGGACCCTTGTGGTGGAGGAGACAGTGACTGGCAACAGAACCGTAGCTGGTCTAGCCTGGCAGGGATGCTCTGGGCTGTAAGGCAGGGTAGTCTCAGAAGCATGAGTGTGTTGGTACCCCACTCTGCCAGAGCCTCCCCAGATGTGTTTCTTTAGAGTATTTTCGTTCTTGCCTGGCTGTATACCTCTCTGGCAGCGGATGCAAGTACCCTCCTACCTGCCCCGTTGGAGGAGACAGCCCGGGTCTAAGGGTCTCTAGGTCTCAGGAAGCTGTGGGCTTGCGGGCCAGCTCACCGGCTCCCTTCCCCCACAGCTGGAGCTAGACAGCCGGTTCCAAAACCACACCTGCGGTCTGTGTGGGGACTTCAACGGCCTGCAGACCTACTCCGAGTTCCTCTCTGAAGGTGAGCCTTGGGCAGGGCTTGTTGGAAGGGAGGTCAGGGTGTGACCGCAGGGTCCTGCTGCCCACCTGACTGCTTGTGCCCCCCAGGCATACAGTTCAGCCCCATTGAGTTTGGGAACAGACAGAAGATCAACAAGCCGGAGGTGGTGTGTGAGGACCCGGAGGAGGTGCGGGAACCGCAGTCCTGCTCTGAACACGTGAGTCCAGAAAGACCCCCAACTCTCAGGGAACCCACAGCTCCTGGTCTTTGTTGTGTGTGCGCTTGTGTTTGGGTGTGTGTGCATACATGTCCGTGTGTATGCATGTGTGTGCGTGTGTGTGTGTGTGTGTGGTGTGCGCATGCATGTGTGATGTGCGCTGGGGAGGGAGGGATGTGAGTGTGCGCATGTGTGATGTGCGCTGGGGAGGGAGGAGGAGGATGAGTGTGCGCGTGTGTGGTGTGCGTGAGTGTGAGTCTGTGTGGTGTGCACTACAAGGGAGGAGGATGTGAGTGTGCGTGTGTGTGGTGTGTGCATGCATGTGTGCTGGGCACTAGGGAGGGGGGAGGATGTGAGCAGCCATCCACATCTGTGTCCTCCTCTCCAGAGAGCGGAGTGCGAGAGGCTGCTGACCTCCGTGGCCTTCGAGGACTGCCAGTCGCGTGTGCCCGTGGAGCTGTATGTGCGCGCCTGCATGCAGGACCGCTGCCAGTGCCCGCAGGGCAGCTCATGCGAGTGCAGCACCCTCGCCGAGTTCTCCCGCCAGTGCTCCCACACAGGCGGCCGGCCTGACAACTGGAGGACAGCCTCTCTGTGCCGTAAGTGGCTGGAGACCTCAGGACACTCAGGAGCCGCTTGCCTGCTGCCCAGTGCCAGCATCCCCGGCAGGCCTGGGGGCCCTGGATGGGAGGGAGCCACATCTGTGCCAAGCTTCCAGGTGCCACACCCGTGGGCAGTCAGGCACTCTAGAGACCTGTGCCCACCACTCCCCAGAGGCGCCTCAACCACTGTGCTAGGCCCTTGCCTGATTGGCTGATGGGGCCGCCTTTGTCCTCAGCCAAGAACTGCCCTGGGAACATGGTGTACCTGGAGAGCGGCTCGCCCTGCGTGGACACCTGCTCGCACCTGGAGGTCAGCAGCCTGTGTGAGGAGCACTACATGGATGGCTGCTTCTGCCCAGAAGGTGGGCGCTCCGGAGGCCCTGACCAGAGACCCCTGGGAACCAGGCAGGGAGTGCTGGGAGCCCTTCTCAGCACCCCTCGGGATAGTGGAGCTGGGAGGCCGGGGTCCCTGCTGAGAGAGCAGGGGTCCAGCGCCTGCGAGTGGGAGGCCTGGCTGGCAGCCCCACCCTGGGGAGACTAGCATGTCCCAGGCGCCCAGAGGTGAGCTCCCATCCCTGGCTGTCCTAGGCACCGTGTACGACGACATCACTGGCGGCGGCTGCATCCCGGTGAGCCAGTGCCACTGCAAGCTACATGGGCGCCTGTACGTGCCCGGCCAGGGGATCACCAGCGACTGCGAGCAGTGGTGAGTCTCAGGACAGAGAGGCTGGGGGCCGGCAGGGGGTGCTGCTGCAGGGGGTGCTGCTGCAGAGGGTGCTGCTGCAGGGAGGGGTGCTGCTGCAGGTGGGGGTGCTGCTGCAGGGGGTGCTGCTGCAGGGAGTGCTGCAGGGGGTGCTGCAGGGGGTGCTGCTGCAGGGAGGGGTGCTGCTGCAGGGAGGGGTGCTGCTGCAGGGGGTGCTGCTGCAGGGGGTGCTGCAGGGGGTGCTGCTGCAGGGGGTGCTGCTGCAGGGGGTGCTGCTGCAGGGAGGGGTGCTGCTGCAGGGGGGTGCTGAGTCTTGACTCTGCTCTGCCTCTGCTAGTGTCTGCAATGCTGGCCGCTGGGAGTGTCAAGACCTGCCCTGCCCCGAGACCTGCGCTTTGGAAGGCGGCTCGCACATCACCACCTTTGATGGGAAGAAGTTCACCTTCCATGGGGATTGCTACTATGTCTTGACTAAGGTAGGCAGGCCAGACCCCTGCAGTGCGTGCAGCTCAGGGGTCCTCTGTCTTCTGGGGTGTGTGGACACACCGATGCCAGAGAACGGGGTACTGGGGCGTTCCCTGGGGGGGATGGATGCTGCCATTCACGGAAACAGGATGAGAAGAGGGGTGCTGGGATGTAGGGGGTTGCTAGCCCCTCAGTCATTCAGACTGTTTTTCCGTGGACAGGGTGACCACAATGACTCCTTCGCCCTCCTGGGAGAGTTGGCGCCCTGTGGCTCCACCGACACGCAGACCTGCCTGAAGACGGTGGTGCTGCTGACGGACAACAAAAAGAACGTGAGCCCCGCCCCGCCCCTCCGCGCCCAGCCTCTCCCCTCGGATCCCAGTGCTCTGGGCCTGAGCCTGCAGCTCAGCCCCGTGCGCCTGGGGCCTGCAGCTCAGCTCTCTGCGCCCTGGGGCTACAGCCTGCAGTTCAGCCCCTTGCGCCTGGGGCCTACAGCTCAGCTCTCTGCACCCTGGGGCTACAGCCTGCAGCTCAGCCCCGTGTGCCCTGGCCCTTTTTGCAGGTGGTGACCTTTAAGTCTAATGGCCGAGTGTTGCTCAATGAGCTGGAGGTGACCCTTCCCCATGTGGCAGGTGAGTGTAGACTTCAGGGAGGGGCCCTGGGCTGCTGCAGTCACAGCCTGGGAGGTGGGGCAAGAGGGGCCTGGTGTCTTCTGGGAGACTCTCCATCCTTGGGCCTCGGCTGGTGGGTTGAAGTGTGGGGCACGCTGTGCCCACATGATCTGTCCCTCCTCCGGAGGTTGCTGGGTGAGGTGGACCCGGGAGGCCAGCCGCCTCACCCTCCTGTCTTGCAGCGAGCTTCTCCATCTTCCAACCGTCCTCCTACCACATCGTCGTCAACACCGTGTTCGGGCTGAGGCTTCAGGTCCAGCTGCTGCCGGTCATGCAGCTCTTTGCGACTCTGGACCAGGCTGCCCAGGGGCAGGTGCAGGGTGAGCGCCCTACCTCTCCCCTGCAAAGGCCCCAGGCCCTTGCCAGCCTGGGCCCTTCCTAACCTGACCCGTCCCTCAGGCCTCTGTGGGAACTTCAACGGCTTGGAAAGTGATGACTTCATGACATCCGGCGGGCTGGTAGAGGCCACAGGCTCCGGCTTCGCCAACACCTGGAAGGCTCAGTCGAGCTGCCACGACAAGCTGGACTGGCTAGACGACCCTTGCTCCCTCAACATCGAGAGTGGTAGGCCTGGGGGGATGGCGTCCGTCCACTGTCTGGGCCTGACCCTTGCTCCCTCAACATCGAGAGTGGTAGGCCTGGGGGGATGGCGTCCGTCCACTGTCTGGGCCTGACCCTTGCCCCCTTAACATGAGAGTGGTAGCTACGCCTGGGGGGGAGATGGCGCCTGTCCACTGGCCTGTCTGGAACACATGGCCGTGGTCACCACAGTCTTAGGGCAGATGGGGGTCCTGATGGCTGTGGTGAGGGCCTGAGGGCTGAGCGGACCCCACGGTGCCAGCCCATCCCCTGCTGCTTCCACTGCACGGCTGGTTTACAGCGGCCCCTGTGGCAGTTTTCCAATGACATGGCAGATGGATTAGGCTGGCTAGTTATGGGTGTGGCTCTTGTCCAGGGGTTAGTCTGATGCCACGAAGACACGCCCTCCCCCTGCCGCCCACCACGCTCAGGGACTCCTTGCACCTTGGGGTAGAGAGAGGAAGTGGGTATTGTGCAAGGGGGCCCATCTTGTTCAGAGCTGTCGAGAGGGAGGAAGGGGCCTGGGCTTGGATCACAAAGGGAGCCATGCACTCTCCAACCCGTGTGAACAGGCAGCTAGACTCAGGGTGCATGAGGGGGCTGGGCCCCTAAAGTTCTGACCCACTCCCCAGCCAACTACGCCGAGCACTGGTGTTCCCTATTGAAGAGGTCGGAGACTCCCTTTGGCAGGTGCCACCTGGCTGTAGACCCCACCGAGTACTACAAGGTGGGTCCATTCCTCACCCTTATGCTTAGTGCTGGATCCCCATGCTCAGTGCTGCCTGTGGTGTTCTAGGAACCTGCAAGGTGTGCTGGAACACCTGGCTGAGTTGAGTGTGTGTGTGTGCACGTGTGTGTGCACATGTCTCTGTGTGTACGTGTCTCTCTACATTTGTGTGTATGTATGTATGTCTGTGTTTCTCTGTTTGCACATGTGTGTCTCTGTGTGTATGTGTGCATGTATGTGTGTATATGTTTTTGTGTGTGTGTGTTGGCACACACGCATGCTTACTTGAGAATGCATATGTCTGTGTGTGTTTCTGTGTGTGTTTATGTATGTGTGTCTGTATGTTTTTATGTGTGTGTGTGCATGTGTCTGTGTATATGTCTGAGTGTGTATGTGCATTCATGTGTCTCTATATGTGTCTATGTTTGTGTGCATGTATGTCTCTGTGTGCATATATGCATGTATATGTCTATGTATGTCTATGTGTACATGTATGTATGTGTCTGTGTCTGTGTGTATCTGTATGTTTCTGTGTGTATTGTCTGTGTGTATGTGTTTGTGTGTATGTGTCTGTGTGTGTGTGTGCATGCATGTGTCTCTGTGTGTATGTGTCTGTTTGTGCATGTATGTCTGTGTGTACATATATGTATGTATATGTCTGTGTATGTCTATGTGTACATGCATGTATGTGTCTGTGTGTACGTGTCTATGTGTGTGAATGCATGTGTCTCTGTGTGTGTGTTGGCACATGCACTCACATGTATGCTCACTTGAGAATATGCGTCTGTGTGTGCTGGAACACGTACTCACACACGTGCACTAATGTGAGAACATATGGGTGCTGGGGCCACGCTCTAGATGCCTCACCTGCTGTTTGGCTTTGGTTTGCTCTCCAGCGGTGCAAATATGACACGTGCAACTGCCAGAACAATGAGGACTGCATGTGCGCGGCCCTGTCGTCCTACGCCCGAGCCTGCGCCGCCAAGGGCGTCATGCTGTGGGGCTGGCGGGAGCGTGTCTGCAGTGAGTGTCTCCCCGCCGCTGCCTCTGGGGATGGGGGGCAGTGTGTGGGGCCTGGGGATGAGGGGCAGTGTGTAGTCCCTGGGGATGGGGGGCAGTGTGTGGGGCCTGGGGATGAGGGGCAGTGTGTGGGCCCTGGGGATGGGGGGCAGTGTGTGGTCCCTGGGGATGGGGGGGTCAGTCTGTGAGCTTCATGTGTTGGGGCTGCAGGTGTTGAATCCAGGGGACCCGGGGAGGGGGCCGGTGCCTGTAGCCCTCCCAGCTCCTGCTTGAGGCGGTGGAGACTGAGCTTTTAGGATCTCATAGTGAGGCCAATCGTGCTGCACAGACTGGCTGTGCAATGGCTGCCGCTCAGTTCAGGCTGTGGGGGGTTCCCAGGGTCGGGTTCCCAGGTCAATTACCTTCCTGACCCCTTAGTCAGGTGGGTCTGCAGTCCTGGTGGAGGGAGGGGTTCAGGAGTCTGTAGGCACAGGAACTGGGGTCTCGCCCCTCACTGGCCTCTGCCGTCCCTGCAGGCAAAGATGTCAGCTCCTGCCCCAGCTCCCAGATCTTCCTCTACAACCTGACCACCTGCCAGCAGACCTGCCGCTCCATCTCAGAGGGCGACGCCCACTGCCTGAAGGGTTTTGCCCCTGTGGAGGGCTGTGGCTGCCCGGACCACACGTTCCTGGATGAGAAGGGCCGCTGTGTGCCCTTGGCCAAGTGCTCCTGCTACCACCACGGCCTCTACCTGGAAGCCGGAGAGGTGATCCTGAGGCAGGAGGAGCGCTGGTGGGTACCAGGACCTGGCGAGGGGAACAGGGCCGCTGGGTGGGGGCGCTCCCGGACCTCTGCCCCCAGCGGAAATGTGGGAAGCTCTATCTGTAGAACTGAGGGTACAGGGGTGCAGAGGTGCTAAGTAGTGGGTTGTCTCGGAGGGGCCTGGCTGGCACCTGTCCTGCGTGGCGACTGGGCCAGCGGTCACACTGGCCTCCTGTCTCTTGTAGCATTTGCCGGAATGGGAGGCTGCACTGTACCCAGGTCAAGCTGATCGGCCAGAGTAAGTGGGTGCTGCCCCGTGTGGCCACCTGCCCGGGACCCACGCCCTTCTTTGGCCTGGCTCCCTGAAGTCGCCTTGAGCTAAGTCAGCCCTTCCACCTCTCAGGCTGTAGGGCTCCAAAGGTCCTCGTGGACTGCAACAACCTGACCGCTCTGGCCGTCCGGAAGCCCCGCCCCATCAGCTGCCAGACATTGGTGGCTGGTTATGTGAGTGTGCCTGAGGGCTGCTCTGGGCGGACTGGTTGGGGGCATTCAGGGCTCCTGAATCCATCCTGGAGGGAGCAGGCGGGCTCCCGCATTGCCCGCCCAAGGGGCTGGAGGCTGAATTCTGTAGATATTCCCCATGCCCCTCGAAGGGAAGTGTCAGCTCATGGTCCCCTTGGGCTACAGAGGCCGATTTAGGAGCCTCGACAAGCAACGCTTCTTGTCTCTGAGTGACGCAAAGGGTCGAGGGGAGGGGTTTCAGGCCAGGGAGAGAGGTCGGGGCTCAGGACCCCGTAGGGCTTCCCGTATGGGCGTCTACAACTGACTCCCAGGATGGGCTTGGGCTCGCCTGAGCCCTGGCTTCTGCTACCCCAGTATCACACTGAGTGCGTCAGTGGCTGCGTGTGTCCCGATGGGCTGCTGGATGACGGCCGTGGCGGCTGCGTGGTGGAGGAGGACTGTCCATGCACCCACAACAAAGACCTGTACCTCCCCGGTGCCGAGATCAAGCTGGATTGCAACAACACCTGGTGAGCTGCTGGCAGGCCGTGCTGGCGGGAGTGGGCCGAGGGTGGGCGCTTCGTGGGTGGGGTCTGCCTGGCCTCACAGGGCCGGGGGGTGTTCCCACTGTATCGATAGGGCAAGTCTTACGTCTATCACTGGCCCCAAGGCACGGGGTGTGGTGAGCATGTCGGGGTCACTGTTAGGGTCAATGTAGGTGCTTGAGTATGGGGAGCTGGGGAATGGTGCCCATGATGCCCGGCACCTGGCCCATGTTGTTGTCAGAGGGGTCTCGGCCCAGGTCCCTTCAGACTTCTGTCCCTTCTCCTCAGCACCTGCCAGAGAGGACGCTGGGAGTGTACTCAGTACGCATGCCATGCCACCTGTGCCATCTACGGGAGTGGCCACTACATCACCTTTGATGGGAGGCACTATGACTTTGACGGACACTGCTCCTACGTGGCTGTCCAGGTGAGACTGTGGATCTCTCTGGGGCTGGGCATCCCTGAGACATGGAGGGCACCGAGGTGAGGAAGGGCTGGCTCTTATTGCCATAGCACTTGGACTTCCATCCGTGCGTGGGGTGGGCATAGGAAAGCCCCTCTCTGCCTTCCAGCTCTGTGCACGGGGTGAGGCAGCATATGCCCCAGTGTGAGTGTGTGTGAGTGTGCGTGAGTGTGCGTGAGTGTGCGTGAGTGTGTGTGAGTGAGTATGCGTGTATGCATGCATGGGTCTATGGAGACAGGAACAGGGGCTCCCTGTACCCCTTGTGTGGTATAAACACCCCCAGCCAACAGAAGGACTGGTTGGCAGAGGTGCGATAAGGCCCAGCCTCCCACATAAAAGGGGCAGAGCAGGGTCTGACCAGACAGCTGACCATAGCTTGCAGGCTGGGGTGGGCACCTGTGTTTTGACTGTGCTGGCTGATGCTGTCTTATCGGCCCCCAGGATTACTGCGGCCAGAACTCCACGGGCTCCTTCAGCGTCATCACCGAGAACGTCCCCTGTGGGACCACAGGGGTTACGTGCTCCAAGGCCATCAAGATCTTCATAGGGGTGAGTGGTTGCCTGGCCTCGGGGACGCGGGAGCCCGTGGGGACTGTTGGACAGAGACGGCGACTGCCTTCTCTCCTGCACAGGGGACGGAACTGAAGTTGGTAGATAAACACCGCGTGGTGCGGCAGCTAGAGGAAGGCCACCAAGTGTCCTTCATCACGAGGGAGGTGGGCCAGTACCTGGTGGTGGAGGCCAGCTCCGGAATCATTGTCATCTGGGACAAGAAGACCACCATCTTCATCAAGCTGGCCCCCTCGTACAAGGTGGGCCACTGGGGTGCCAGCCCCCCATGCGAGGCTCTGGTGGTCTCTCTTCTCTTCTCCTTCCTCCTTTGAGACTTTCTAAAAATTTTTTACTTGTGTGTGTGTGTGTGTGTATGTGTGTGTGCGCGCGCGCGCATGTGCACACACGCATATCACAGGGCACTGTGTGCTTGTGGAGACCCCAGGGTAACTTCAGGAATCCTTCTGGATTGCTTCTGCCTCCTTTTTGGTTAACTTTTCCATTTCCCAGGCTCTGCGCACCATGTTGGCAGTGCAGGCTGCTGCCATCTGGGCCTGGTGCTTTCACATGGGATCTGGGGTCTGAGCTCAGGTCCTTCTGCTTGCAAGACAGCGTCTTCAGCCCTGAGCCGTCTCCAGCCCCAGGCTTGCTCAAGCGTGAGACCCTGTCTCCTCCCTGCAGGGCACTGTGTGTGGCCTGTGTGGAAACTTTGATGACCAAACCAAAAACGATTTCACCACGCGGGACCACATGGTGGTGACCAGTGAGCTGGATTTTGGGAACAGCTGGAAGGAATCTTCCACCTGCCCGGATGTGAGCGCCACCCCGGACCCCTGCAGCCTGAACCCGCACCGCCGATCTTGGGCCGAGAAGCAGTGCAGCATCATCAAGAGCCCTGTGTTCAAAGGGTGCCACAGCAAGGTGGGCGGGGCCACAGCAAGGTGGGCGGGGCCACAGCAAGGTGGGCGGGGCCCCAGCAGGTGGAAGGACCTCCAATGTGGGCGGGGCACTGTGGGCATGCTCTGGCTATGAGCAGGCTGGGGTGGGCCACTGAAGACAGGCCGTGAGAGGGGCATGGTGCTATCCCTGTGGGTCCAGCTCTCCCGGCCCCTCAACTTGGACTAGAGAGATGGGACCACTGTGGGGCGACCTAGCTCTGTCCACTCTGTTCTCTGGGCAGATGGCCAGCTTTTCCCTCCAGGATTCCTGACTGGACCCTGACCTTCTTCCCTGGTTACACACTCACCAGGGAGAAAGGACACGTCCTACTAAGGCCGTGAAGACAGCAGGGGAAGTCAGCTTTAGGGTTCCCGTCTCACATCGAGGCCTCCAGGGGGCAATGCAGCTGTCAGCCAGGGTGGGCCAAAGGTCTCTGCTGTCCCACCATCGGCTGCCTGGCTGAGATCGGCATCCCTGGGGCCTGTGGGCAGAGATCCTGTCCTCCTGAGGGCACACTGACGTCTTCTCCCCAGGTGGATCCCACCGTCTTCTACGAGGCCTGCGTGCATGACTCCTGCGCTTGCGACACGGGCGGTGACTGCGAGTGCTTCTGCTCCGCTGTGGCCTCCTACGCCCAGGAGTGCACCAAAGCTGAGGCCTGCGTGTTCTGGAGGACGCCAGATCTGTGCCGTGAGTGCCCACTGCCTGGGGCTGGGGCTCTGCCACAGGCAGACAGCTTTCCTTGTCCAGCCAGGTGGCTCTAGGCCACCCACCTCACACTTGAGTCCTCCTTGGGTGTTGTGAAGCCTGGGTTGGTAGGAGCCGGCTGGACCTTGTGCTGCCACTTCGCCTGGACACACTGAGTTCTGGACTGTGTCTCCCTAAGCTGACCATGTACCCGTCTGTCCTGTATCCCCAGCCATATTCTGTGATTACTATAACCCCCCGGATGAGTGTGAGTGGCACTATGAGCCTTGCGGGAACCGCAGCTTCGAGACCTGCAGGACCATCAACGGCATCCACTCCAACATCTCTGTGTCCTACCTGGAGGGTGAGCAGGCAGGGCGCTTCAGGGTGCTGACCACAACGGCCGTGCCCCAGACAGGCTACGGTTGCTGTCAGCCGGGACTCACCGGGTGAGGGGCCTGTGGGAGCGGAGGGTCTGCAAGGTGAGACCCACCTTGATGTAGTTTGTTCACTGAGTTAAGCCTTCTTGAAGCAGTGAATTGCTATGGGACATGTGATGAACAGGACATCCCAGTGGGAGGGAAGATGGACCCCTTCTTTCTGACCTATGGCCTTGCTAGAAGAACATCTCCGAATGAAGGACATAATGGGTGGGGCTGATGGAGAGGGGCCGATGGGCTGGTGGGTCCTCCATGGTGGTCCAAGCCTCATCCCTGTATCCACCAGGCTGCTACCCTCGCTGCCCTAAGGACAGGCCCATCTATGATGAGGACCTGAAGAAGTGTGTCACTGAGGACAAGTGTGGCTGCTACATCGATGACAAGCACTACCAACCCGGGGAATCGGTTCCCAGCGAGGACATCTGTACAATCTGGTAACGAGCCCACATCTCCTAAGGCCGAGGGAGGCTGCTCACACATAGGAACACACGCGTGGGCAGAGCCTCACACGCATGCTGCTCACACACAGAAACACACATGTGGACAGAGCCTCACACGCATGCTGCTCACACACAGGAACATACATGTGGACAGAGCCTCACATGCATGCAGGACCATAAGCTGCACACTGTGCACACATATCTGCACACACACCAACATGTGGTCATTCTAGGCAGGTGGATGTGCATATGCAAGCACATGCATGTATGCATGCACACATGTCACACATAATCCACCCAATCATATGCAGGTACACACTCAGTCACACATACATAGTCATGCATGCACACATACATTTCACACACAATACACATATATGGATACAGTCACTAGCAGGTGCATACTCAGTCACACATGCACACACATACATGCTTGCATGTTACATATAATGCACACATAGACAGAGTATCATGCATGTACACATTTAGCCATACACAAATGCATGCATGTCACATACATATATGCACATTCAGTCACACATGCATACACATGCATATATGTTGCACACAGACACAAGTTACACACATGTGCACACTGAGCCACATATGCACACACATGCATACATGCAGGTCATACACAGTGCACACACACAGTCACATACATGTGCACATTCAGCTGCACATGTGTATACATGCTCATGATGCACACACAGTTACACACATGTGCACACATGCTCACAATATACACACACAGTCACACATATGTGCACACATGCTCACAATGCACAGAGTCACACATATGTGCATACACACTCACTATACACACAGAGTCATACATGTGTGCATACATGCTCATGGTGCACACACACAGAGTCACACAGATGTGCACACATGGTCACAATGCACACACAGAGTCACATACATGTGCACACATGCTCATGGTATACACACACAGATACACACATGTGCACACATGCTCACGATGCACAAAGAGTCACACACATGTGCACACATGCTCATGATATACACAGAGTCACACACATGTGCACACATGCTCATGGTATACACAGAGTCACACACGTGGACATATGCTCATGGTCCACACAGTCACACATGTGCACCCATGCTCATGGTGCATACACAGTCACACACATGTACATGCATGCTCACAGTGCACACATAGTCACACACATGCACATATGCTCACGGTGCACACCCAGTCACACACATGTGCACGTATGCTCAGGATGCACACACAGTCACACATGTGCACACATGCTCATGGTACACACACAGTCACACACATGTGCACACATGTTTATGGTGCACACAGGCACACATGTGCATACATGCTCATGGTGCACACACAGTCACACATATGTGCACACGCTCATGATATACACAGAGTCACACACATGTGCACACATGCTCATGGTGCACACACAGTCACACACATGTGCACACATGCTCACAGTGAACACACAGTCACACATGTGCATACATGCTCACGGGAGCTGTCCCTTTCTTGAGGCGAGCGGGTCCTCTGATCTCTTCCCTCTTGTCGGTTTTTTCCCATCTTGCTTGTCCCATGTCTGCCTACATTTATTTTATTTATTCGTTTTTAGTGTGTGTGTGTGTGTGTGTGTGTGTGTGTGTGTGTGTGTGTGTATGTGTGTACACTGTGTGTCCTTGTGGAAGCCCAAGGGTGACTTCGGGAATCATCCTGGATTGCTTCTACCTCCTCCTTCCTTGACTCTGGGATTTCCCAGGCTCTTTCCACCAGAGCTGGAAGTTCAGGTTGACACGGGGTCTGCCTGGTGTTTTTCTTTGGGACTTGGGATCTGAATCCAGGACGTTCTGCTTGCAAGGAAGAGGCCTAACCCCTAAGCCATCTCTCCAGCCCTCTGCCCACATTTAGAATCCAATGGGCAGGGCTTCTTTGTTGGAGGTGTTGGGGGCTGTGCCTGAGGACTTTGGGCTGGGGCTTGGGGAGATGAGCATGTGGGGTCTGAGCAGGAAGATGTGGGGAGGACCTAGCCACTGTCTTTGCTTTGCAGCACATGCAACGACACTTCCCATGTCACCTGCCAGCCCGATGAAGGTAAGTCAGCCTCTGCCGCAATCGAGGAGGTGGCAGGCTGGGGATCCCAACCCAGGAAGCCTCAAGCTGTGCAGTTCTCGGATTTGCAGGGCTGGACCCCTTATGGAGATTGGTTTCTTCTTGGGCCTTGCCCTTTAGGGGTTCAAAGCCCAAGGGGCTCACATGCATATCTTTGCTCCCCCTTTGGGCGCAGAGCTACCACTTCTCATGAGATCCAGCCTCGATTTTGGTGAGGGCCCTTCTTCAAAGGGGGATGTGATCCCACTGGGTCTGGAGGACGTCAGCCTTCTCTCGCATGTGACAATCTGGGGAGGTCTCGCCAGGCTGCCTCCTCAGGAGTTGATGGTCCCATCTTTCCTGGACAGGGAAGATTGTTAATATGACGCAGGATGGCGTCTTCTGCTACCGGGAGTACTGTGGCCCCAACGGGACACTGGAGAAACACTTCAACATCTGTGTGTCCTCCACGTCACAGCCGTCTACCCTGACAACCTTCACCACCGCCACCGCCACCACCCCCTTCACCACCACCACCACCACCGTCATGACTCCTACAACAGGTGAGGCACTTCTCCATCTTCAGGGGCTCTTCTGGGGACGGGAGCCAGTCTCTGTTCTGCAAACCAGCTCAGAGTGAGGTTAGGGGCACCAGAGAATGTCCCCCCTCGCATTTGCTCTGGCTGAAATCATATCTGTACTGAGTGAGCTGTCCGGGAGGTGGTGGACACAGAGGACACAGAGGACACAGAGGACCTCTAAGATGCAGGCCTGGGCTGCAGAGATGGCTCAGTGGGTCAAGAGCTTTGTGAGCACGCGGACCTGTTACATTCACTGAACACATGTAAAAATGCCAGGTGTGACCCCAGTGCTTGGAAGGGGGAGACAGGGAGGGGTGGTCCCGGGGCTCCTTGGTCCGTCTAGCCATGGGCGAGTTCCAGGCCAGTGACAGATCTTCTCAAAGGGAAGTGGGTGGCGTTCTTGAGGGTGGCATCCAAGGGTGCGCTCTGTCTCCATACTCACACGCACACGTGTACATGCCCACGCATACAGGCACCCACACACACATAAGGCACCCATACACATGTGAACACACAGGTGCATCTGCACATGTGTATGCCCTCATACACACTCTGACACACATGCCCTTATACTCTCCCACACATACCCTCACATACACTCTCTCACATGCCCTCACATACACTCTCTCACACATGCCCTTACATACACTCTCCCACACATGCCCTTACATACACTCTCCCACACACCCTTACATACACTCTCTCACACACACCCTTACATACACTCTCCCACACATGCCCTCACATACACTCTCCCACACATGCCCTCACATACACTCTCCCACACACCCTTACATACACTCTCCCACACACCCTTACATACACTCTCCCACACACCGTTACATACACTCTCCCACACACCCTTACATACACTCTCTCACATGCCCTTACATACACTCTCCCACACGCCCTTACATACACTCTCCCACACAGCCCTTACATACACTCTCCCACACACCCTTACATACACTCTCCCACACACGCCCTTACATACACTCTCCCACACGCCCTTACATACACTCTCCCACACGCCCTTACATACACTCTCCCACACACCCTTACATACACCTCCACCACGCCCTTACATACACTCTCCCACATGCCCTTACATACACTCTCCCACACGCCCTTACATACACTCTCCCACACACGCCCTTACATACACTCTCCCACACGCCCTTACATACACTCTCCCACACACCCTTACATACACTCTCCCACACACGCCCTTACATACACTCTCCCACACGCCCTTACATACACTCTCCCACACGCCCTTACATACACTCTCCCACACGCCCTTACATACACTCTCCCACACGCCCTTACATACACGCTCCCAACACGCCCTTACACACTCTCCCACACGCCTTACATACACTCTCCCACACGCCCTTACATACACTCTCCCACACGCCCTTACATACACTCTCCCCCCACACACGCCCTTACATACACTCTCCCACACGCCCTTACATACACGCTCCACACGCCCTACATACACTCTCCCACACACCCTTACATACACTCTCCCCACACACCCTACATACACTCTCCCACATACCCTTACATGCACTCTCCCACACACATGCCCTTACATACATTCTCTCACACACCCTTACAGACATTCTCCCAAACATGCCTTAGATAATACTCTCTCACACGCCCTTACATACACTCTCCCACCACACCCTACATGCACTCTCCCACACGCCCTTACATACACTCTCCCACACACCCTTACATACACTCTCCCACACACCCTTACATACACTCTCCCACATACCCTTACATGCACTCTCCCACACATGCCCTTACATACATTCTCTCACACACCCTTACAGACATTCTCCCAAACATGCCCTTATATATACTCTCTCACACGCCCTTACATACACTCTCCCACACACCCTTACATGCACTCTCCCACACACCCTTACATACACTCTCCCACACACGCCCTTACATACACTCTCCCACACGCCCTTACATACACTCTCCCACACACGCCCTTACATACACTCTCCCACACGCCCTTACATACACTCTCCCACACACGCCCTTACATACACTCTCCCACACGCCCTTACATACACTCTCCCACACACCCTTACATACACTCTCCCACACACCCTTACATACACTCTCCCACACACGCCCTTACATACACTCTCCCACATACCCTTACATACACTCTCCCACATACCCTTACATACACTCTCCCACACACCCTTACATACACTCTCCCACATACCCTTACATGCACTCTCCCACACATGCCCTTACATACATTCTCTCACACACCCTTACAGACATTCTCCCAAACATGCCCTTATATATACTCTCTCACACGCCCTTACATACACTCTCCCACACATGTACACAACCAACCATGTCACCAACCACTTGATCCTGGCACTTGGAAGGCAGAGGCAGGAGGATGGCTGTAAATTGAAAGCTAACTTAGTCTGTATAGAGAATTCTAGGCCAGTGAGGATGTATAGCAAGATCATCCTCAAAAAAAAGGGGGGGGGAGGGGAAAATAGAAGTCCATAACTTTGTGATAAAACTCTTCTTTCCCCTTATCGCTGCGCCACCAACAACTCCAGGTAAGTGACACTGGTGGCGTATGTCATGATAAGTGTGTCCACATGTGCAGAATCTTCCTAAGTCACTGCTAGATGCTTCCTTTGGGACAGATGTGATGTCCGGCTGGGCTCGTCTTCTTAAGACTGATGATGGGCACATTTGTCTATTGCTGCCCAGGGACACAGCAGTGGGACCTGAGTTGTGCGGACGGCCACATCACTGGTCACAGGCAGATTCAAAACCCATTCTACACCCTTCCTACCTGGAATGGGTGACTCTGTTCTCCCTCCCCCACCCCACAAAGATTCAAAGCTTTCCAAAGAGGATTTATTCATGGGGTTGTAAGACCCGGGTCTCTCATAGCTTTGATGGGGGGGGGACCAGGTCTAGGATGGGTCACAGGGTTGCTCAATCATTGTGGCCTCCATCAATGCCTCACCTGAGATGCAAATGATCAATATGGAATTCTGCTTTCCCAGTTCCATGTTGCTTTTGGTCTCACTGGATTAATGAGGACCACCCAAGCACTGGCAATGATGGTGGTGATCGAGAGACCTTTAACGGCGTCTGCAGCGCTCCTGTGGACATAGAGTGCAGGTCGGCCACGGAGCCCCACCTCAGCTGGGAGAAGCTGGGCCAGAGAGCACGGTGTGATATCTCAGCTGGATTTATTTGCAACAATGATGACCAGTTTGGAACTGGACCATTTGGACTTTGCTATGACTACGAGATACGTGTGAATTGTTGCGTTCCATGGTGTTCTACCTCCGCAACACCATCGACCATCAGTACTGCCTTGCCAACAATCTCAACTACCACGTCATCAACCACGTCACCAACCACATCACCAACCACGTCATCAACCACGTCACCAACCACGTCACCAACAACTTCACCAACCACTTCACCAACAACTTCGTCAACAACTTCACCAACCACTTCACCAACGACTTTGTCTACTGTATCACGAACAACTTCACCTACAACACCAACTATCTTGACTTCCACAGCTCCAACCACATTGTCTACAATGCCACCAAAAACCTCATTTATCACATCAACAATCATTTCATCCACCACCTCATCCACCCCATCCACACCATCTACCCCGTCCACCCCATCCACTCCGTCCACCCCATCCACCCTATCCACCCCCAAGTCAACACTCACAACATGCATTGACTGCCAGTGGACTGGATGGCTGGACTCCGGAAAACCTCAGTATGGTCCAGAAGGGGGAGATTTTGAATCCATTCAAGACGTCTGTATAGGAGGCTGGGCAGCTAACATCTCCTGCAGAGCCGTGATGTTTGCTGACACTCCAATTGATAAGCTCGGACAGAAAGTGGAGTGTAACACCGCTGTTGGACTGGAATGCAAAAATAACGAGCAGGAGAAAGATGGATTTATGCCCACGCCCATATGTTACAACTATGAGATCAATGTTGAGTGCTGTGGATTTTGCTCTACCACGGCCTCAACTACTCACACCTCAACCACCACCTCAGAGCCCACCACTCCAACACCCACCTCCACAGAGACCTCAACCTCAACGGTTACTACCACAGAGGCCCCAACCCCAACCTCTACCATCACTACTACCACTATTACAGAGACCCCAACTCCAACTCCCACCACTACAGAGACACCAACCCCCACCTCTACTACCACTACCACCACCATAATCATAGAGCCCACAACTCCAACATCCACCACCTCAGAGACCCCAACCTCCACTTCTACTACCACAGAGACACCAACCCCAACCCCAACCACCACAGTGACACCAACTTCCACCACCTCAGAGACGCCGACCCCAACCTCTACCATCACTACTACCACTATTACAGAGACCCCAACTCCAACTCCCACCACTACAGTGACACCAACCCCCACCTCTACTACCACTACCACCACCATAATCATAGAGCCCACAACTCCAACATCCACCACCTCAGAGACCCCAACCTCCACTTCTACTACCACAGAGACACCAACCCCAACCCCAACCACCACAGTGACACCAATTTCCACCACCTCAGAGACACTGACCCCAACCTCTACCATCACTACCACCACTATTACAGAGACCCCAACTCCAACTCCCACCACTACAGAGACACCAACCCCCACCTCTACTACCACTACCACCACCATAATCATAGAGCCCACAACTCCAACATCCACCACCTCAGAGACCCCAACTCCAACCTCTACCATCACTACTATCAGCAGTACGCACACCCCAACCCTAACCCCAACCTCCAGCACAATCACAGGGACTCCAACCCCAACCTCCACCACAGAAACCCCAACTTCTACCATTAGTAGTACTGGCAGTACACAGACACCAACACCCACACCCACCACCACAACCACAATCACAGAGACTCCAACCCCAACGCCAACTACCACAGTAACACCAACTCCTACTCCTTCCACAGCAGAGACTGCAACTCCAACATCAACCCTCAGTACTACTAGCAGTACCCAGACACCAACCCCAACTCCAACCACTACAATCACAGAGACTCCAACTCCAACACCTACCACCACAGCGACATCAACTCCAACTCCCACCACCTCAGAGACTGCAACTCCATCTACCACCACAGTGACATCAACTCCAACTCCCACCACCTCAGAGACTGCAACTCCATCTACCACCACAGCCACATCAACTCCAACTCCCACCACCTCAGAGACTGCAACTCCATCTACCACCACAGCCACATCAACTCCAACTCCCACCACCTCAGAGACTGCAACTCCATCTACCACCACAGCCACATCAACTCCAACTCCCACCACCTCAGAAACTGCAACTCCATCTACCACCACAGCCACATCAACTCCAACTCCCACCACCTCAGAGACTGCAACTCCATCTACCACCACAGTGACATCAACTCCAACTCCCACCACCTCAGAGACTGCAACTCCATCTACCACCACAGTGACATCAACTCCAACTCCCACCACCTCAGAGACTGCAACTCCATCTACCACCACAGCCACATCAACTCCAACTCCCACCACCTCAGAGACTGCAACTCCATCTACCACCACAGCCACATCAACTCCAACTCCCACCACCTCAGAGACTCCAACTCCAACCTCTACCACCACAGCCACATCAACTCCAACTCCCACCACTTCAGAGACTGCAACTCCATCTACCACCACAGCCACATCAACTCCAACTCCCACCACCTCAGAGACTGCAACTCCATCCACCACCACAGCCACATCAACTCCAACTCCCACCACCTCAGAGACTGCAACTCCATCCACCACCACAGCCACATCAACTCCAACTCCCACCACCTCAGAGACTGCAACTCCATCTACCACCACAGCCACATCAACTCCAACTCCCACCACCTCAGAGACTGCAACTCCATCTACCACCACAGCCACATCAACTCCAACTCCCACCACCTCAGAGACTGCAACTCCATCTACCACCACAGCCACATCAACTCCAACTCCCACCACCTCAGAGACTACAACTCCATCTACCACCACAGCCACATCAACTCCAACTCCCACCACCTCAGAGACTCCAACTCCAACCTCTACCACCACAGCCACATCAACTCCAACTCCCACCACTTCAGAGACTGCAACTCCATCTACCACCACAGCCACATCAACTCCAACTCCCACCACCTCAGAGACTGCAACTCCATCCACCACCACAGCCACATCAACTCCAACTCCCACCACCTCAGAGACTGCAACTCCATCCACCACCACAGCCACATCAACTCCAACTCCCACCACCTCAGAGACTGCGACTCCATCCACCACCACAGCCACATCAACTCCAACTCCCACCACCTCAGAGACTGCAACTCCATCCACCACCACAGCCACATCAACTCCAACTCCCACCACCTCAGAGACTGCAACTCCATCCACCACCACAGCCACATCAACTCCAACTCCCACCACCTCAGAGACTGCAACTCCAACATCCACAGTCACTACCAGCACTACACAGAAGCCAACCCCAACCCCCCTTACCACAATCACAGAGACTCCAACTCCCACTACCACGGAGACCCCAACTCCAACCTCTACCATCACTACTACGACCACTACACAGACACCAACTCCAAGCTCTACTATTACTTTACCAACTGCCTCCTCTACAACATCATTTACCTCACTTACCACCTCACCAAACCCATCCACCCCATCCACCCCGTCCACCCCATCCACCTCATCCACCCCATCCACTCTGTCCACCCCATCCACCCTGTCCACCCCCAAGTCAACACTCACAACATGCATTGACTGCCAATGGACTGGATGGCTGGACTCCGGAAAACCTCAGTATGGTCCAGAAGGGGGAGATTTTGAATCCATTCAAGACGTCTGTATAGGAGGCTGGGCAGCTAACATCTCCTGCAGAGCCGTGATGTTTGCTGACACTCCAATTGATAAGCTCGGACAGAAAGTGGAGTGTAACACCGCTGTTGGACTGGAATGCAAAAATAACGAGCAGGAGAAAGATGGATTTATGCCCACGCCCATATGTTACAACTATGAGATCAATGTTGAGTGCTGTGGATTTTGCTCTACCACGGCCTCAACTACTCACACCTCAACCACCACCTCAGAGCCCACCACTCCAATACTCACCTCCACAGAGACCTCAACCTCAACAGTTACTACCACAGAGGCCTCAACCCCAACCTCTACCATCACTACCACCACTACTACAGAGACCCCAACTCCAACTCCCACCACTACAGAGACACCAACCCCCACCTCTACTACCACTACCACCACCATAATCATAGAGCCCACAACTCCAACATCCACCACCTCAGAGACCCCAACCTCCACTTCTACTACCACAGAGACACCAACCCCAACCCCAACCACCACAGTGACACCAACTTCCACCATCTCAGAGACGCCGACCCCAACCTCTACCATCACTACCACCACTATTACAGAGACCCCAACTCCAACTCCCACCACTACAGTGACACCAACCCCCACCTCTACTACCACTACCACCACCATAATCATAGAGCCCACAACTCCAACATCCACCACCTCAGAGACCCCAACCTCCACTTCTATTACCACAGAGACACCAACCCCAACCCCAACCACCACAGTGACACCAACTTCCACCACCTCAGAGACGCCGACCCCAACTTCTACCATCACTACCACCACTATTACAGAGACCCCAACTCCAACTCCCACCACTACAGTGACACCAACCCCCACCTCTACTACCACTACCACCACCATAATCATAGAGCCCACAACTCCAACATCCACCACCTCAGAGACCCCAACCTCCACTTCTACTACCACAGAGACACCAACCCCAACCCCAACCACCACAGTGACACCAACTTCCACCACCTCAGAGACGCCGACCCCAACCTCTACCATCACTACCACCACTATTACAGAGACCCCAACTCCAACTCCCACCACTACAGTGACACCAACCCCCACCTCTACTACCACTACCACCACCATAATCATAGAGCCCACAACTCCAACATCCACCACCTCAGAGACCCCAACCTCCACTTCTACTACCACAGAGACACCAACCCCAACCCCAACCACCACAGTGACACCAACTTCCACCACCTCAGAGACGCCGACCCCAACCTCTACCATCACTACCACCACTATTACAGAGACCCCAACTCCAACTCCCACCACTACAGTGACACCAACCCCCACCTCTACTACCACTACCACCACCATAATCATAGAGCCCACAACTCCAACATCCACCACCTCAGAGACCCCAACCTCCACTTCTACTACCACAGAGACACCAACCCCAACCCCAACCACCACAGTGACACTAACTTCCACCACCTCAGAGACGCCGACCCCAACCTCTACCATCACTACCACCACTATTACAGAGACCCCAACTCCAACTCCCACCACTACAGAGACACCAACCCCCACCTCTACTACCACTTCTACCACCATAATCATAGAGCCCACAACTCCAACATCCATCACCTCAGAGACCCCAACCTCCACTTCTATTACCACAGAGACACCAACCCCAACCCCAACCACCACAGTGACACCAACTTCCACCACCTCAGAGACGCCGACCCCAACCTCTACCATCACTACTACCACTATTACAGAGACCCCAACTCCAACTCCCACCACTACAGAGACACCAACCCCCACCTCTACTACCACTACCACCACCATAATCATAGAGCCCACAACTCCAACATCCACCACCTCAGAGACCTCAACCTCCACTTCTACTACCACAGAGACACCAACCCCAACCCCAACCACCACAGTGACACCAACTTCCACCACCTCAGAGACGCCAACCCCAACCTCTACCATCACTACCACCACTATTACAGAGACCCCAACTCCAACTCCCACCACTACAGTGACACCCACCCCCACCCCTACTACCACTTCTACCACCATAATCATAGAGACCACAACTCCAACCTCTACCACCTCAGAGACCCCAACTCCAACCTCTACCATCACTACTACCAGCAGTACACACACCCCAACCCTAACCCCAACCTCCACCACAGAGACCCCAACTTCAACTTCTACTGTCACTACTACCATCATTACAGAGACACCAACCCCACCTCCCACCACTGCAGTGACACCAACCCCAACCTCCACCACAGAAACCCCAACTTCTACCATTAGTACTACTAGCAGTACACAGACACCAGCACCCACTCCTACCACCATAATCACAGAGACCCCAACCCCGACATCTACCATCACCACTACAAGCACTACACAGACACCAAGCCAAACCCCCACTGTCACAATCACAGAGACGTCAACGCCAACCTCTATCATCACAGAGACCCCAATCCCAACTTCTACTACCACAGAGATCCCACCTCCAATATCCACCACCAGAACAGAGACACCAACCCCCTCCCCCATCACCACAGTGACACTTACCCCAATCTCTAGTACCCCAGAGATCCGAACCCCAACCTCTACTACTGCCCAAACTCCAACCCAAACATCGGCTACCACGACTACAGCAAGTCCTACCACCACACACACCGAGTCCACCCCGGTGACCACCCCAGAAGTGTCGAGTACCACATCACCACTGGTCAGTTCGACGGCAGGTAGCACACCTACGTCATCTCCAGGATCCACGCAGGGACCTAGCGTCACCTCTCCAGGTAAACACTCTTTCTCCCCAGCAGAGCTATTCTCCCAGGTACACCCTGTGCCCCAGGACCTGAGCCTGGGGTCAGTACCTTGTGCTTCATGACCCCACTCCGTTCAGCGAGGGAATCCGTCCAGTGAGGGAATCCCTGGGAAGGGTTGGGGTGGGCTGAGGAGTCTCCCCCGCCTACAGAGGCAGATCTCTGTGTGCAGTGAGTGGGCAGCAGAGCGAAGATTCCTGTCCTCCCTGACACAGCTGCTTTGGCATGTACCCCTTGGCCCACCTCTGCCATGGGGCTCCATGGACAGGGAAGTCCTGAGCAGCAGGGGCCGGGGCTGGGTGCAGGTCCCTGCGGTGTCTCCGTACCGTGCGTGGCACGAGGGGCTTCAGAGGTTGCTAGTCTGGCATTACCAGATGTCCAGTGTCTGCGGGGCAGTCACTTACTGTGCATGGTGGCTTCACGACTTAGCTGGTGGATCCGAGGTCTTCGCTCTTCTCTATTACTCCTTGAGTTAGCCGTTAGTGTCTTCTGGGGAGGGGTGCAGGTTGGGCCCCTGCAGTACTTAGATGAACGATGCCATCAACCCCCACTGTAACCCTTACAGGCACTTCCACCTCCTCGAAGACCACCCCCGTCAGTGGACCCACGGCAGGGCCGACTTCACCCACCACCCCACCCCCCTCCACATCCATCGCTACCTCTCCCACTGTGCCAACAGTGTCCACGACAGGAGCCCCCACGTACACTACAACAGAGACCACCAGGACCTCGTCCATCCACAGCATTCCTTCCACTTCCCCGCTGACTTCTCCCTGGGTAGTGAGCACCGTCACTCAGACCACCTGCTGCGTTTTGAACGAGACGTTCTACGGTCCAGGTATCCATGTGCTCATGCTCAGAAGCCGAGGTGGGCCCTGCTGCTCTCGGTAGGTCAGGAACCAGGCCAGGCTGAGCTGGGGCTTGCCCAAGGGCTTCAAGGCCAGGTGAGGGTGGACGCCTCTGTACAGATCCACCTCGTTGGAACACACCCTAGGGGTCAAGACTGGCCTAAGGCTGTGTGGGCGAGTAGGAGCGGGTGTTAGTCCATTTCTTTGTTATTCTCATAAAATACTCGAGACCAGCAGATTTGTGAAGAGCGGAACATTCAGGGGATAATTCTGGAAGTTGAGGAGCTTGGTTGATTGATCTTGGCAAGAGCCTTGTGTTGCGTCACGTGACACAGGGTAGAGCGTAGTCACTGGCTCTGGTCTCTTCTCATAATTCCACAGATGCCATTCTGGGGGCCCCATCCTCATGGTTTATCTGACCCTAACCACCTCCCCCAAAGCCCATTTCCTAATCGTCCTTAGCACACAAGCTTTGGGGCACACCTGGGAAGGACAATGTGGGTCCTCCCCTGAGGCCTCAGTGGCGGTCAGCCCTGCCTGGGAGCTGTGTGCGAACCGGGCCTTTCTCCTCCTTTGCAGGCGAGCTGGTCTACAACACCACCCACGGGGACACCTGCTTTTATGTGACCTGCACCGAGGACTGCCAAATCCACGTCACCAACTGGTCCTGCCCATCCACGTCCTCGCCGACCACATCACCCTCCACACCAACGGTCTCCCCGACCACATCACCCTCCACACCGGTCACCATCCCACAAACCTCCACACCCTCCACGCCAACCTCCACATCCTCCAAGTCAACGCCCAGCACCCCAACTACCACCACTGTGTGCAACTTTGATCCTCCCAGACAGGTCAGTGAGTCATGGGCAGCTTTGTCCCCTGGTTCTGAGGTGGTCCATGTCCTGGCATCCAAGGTCTGGGGGACGCTCTTCCTCGTTGTTCGAGAGGCCCCATTGTCCCACCCTGAAGCTTTTCCATTGGGCCAAAATTTCCTATAGCTGCTTGGGTGACAGGTCTTCTCGCTGTGCCCCCCTTGCTACGGCCTGGCCCAAGCCGCTGAGAAACCCACAAATGTGTTCTTGGCATCCATCTCGGAGGGTGGCCCAGCCCTCCTGTGCCCCCCACAGCGTGGCCCAGCCCTCCCGTGCCCCCTGCAGTGTGACCCAGCCCTCCTGTGCCCCCCGCAGTGTGGTTCAGCCTCTTGCACAGGCTGGAGAGGGCTGTCGACCCTCCCATGTCCCCGTCCCACAGGTGAACGAGACCTGGTGGCTGTGCAACTGCACCATGGCCGTCTGCAAACACGACAACACGGTGGAGATTGTGGAGGTGGAGTGCAACCCCCCGCCCATGCCCACCTGCTCCAACGGCCTCACGCCCGTGCGTGTGGTCGATCCCGATGGCTGCTGCTGGCACTGGGAGTGTGACTGTAAGCCCCTCAGCCCACGCCCCTGCTCTGGTGTATGTGGGGGGTCAGGGCAGGAAGCCAAGCTTCTGGAGCAGACCTCTCCGGCCCACCACCCGCTAAAGGCCCCTCTCATCCCCTCATCCTGGACGGCAGCCTGGGCAGGTGGAAGGCTTGCTGGTGGAGCAGGGGCATCTTCCTGGGGGTCTCTGTGGCCTGGGTAGAAAGACACATTGTTGAGGGCCAGGACCTAGGTGGTCCTGCCTCGATTCAGGCTTCACAGGCCCTTTCGGTTCCCGCCAATTCTTCCAGCCTGACCCTTGAACCCTGACTGTGACCCCACTCCAGGAGTGCCGCTAGTTCAAGGTGTCCTCTCCACAGGCTACTGCACCGGCTGGGGAGACCCGCACTATGTCACCTTCGACGGCCTCTACTACAGTTACCAGGGCAACTGCACGTACGTGCTGGTGGAAGAGATCTCCCCGACAGTGGACAACTTTGGGGTCTACATTGACAACTACCACTGTGACGCAAATGATAAGGTGTCCTGCCCCCGCACGCTCATTGTGCGCCACGAGACCCAGGAAGTGCTGATCAAGACTGTGCACATGATGCCCATAAAGGTGCAGGTAAGTGGGCACCACGGCGTGTCTGCGTGGCAGGCCCAGGCGGCAGAGGGCTGCCCAGCCCCCCCCCCCCAGCCCCAAGCTAGGCTGGAACCGTGGGGCAGGTGGGGCTTCGTTGAGAACATGTGAGATCTCACAGGCTCTGAAAGTATGCCTGGGGCACAGGGCAAAGGGAGTTGTGCCAGCGGTGTCTTGTCAACCCTCTGAACTCACTGGTGATGCCGGGCGAGAGGTGTGGGCCCGCATGGAGCCCCAAAGCTCCCAAAGGAAGAGCCTTCTCTGGTTTCGTTGAGACAAGTTGGGACAAAGAAGGTCTGTCCCAGTAGAGTAGAAAGGAAGTAGGAAAAAAAGAGAAAATAAAATGACATGAGCCCCTCCCCCATTTCAGGTAGGGTTGGGGAGACTCTAGGTGCTGTCCCTAGGTTCAGTTGCCCCTGGCAGACATGTATGGCTCCTGCCCAAAGTGGGGCAGGGCAGGGCAGGCAGGGCAAACAGGGCAGAGGAGGCCGGCTCCGGTAGGGGCAGCCTTCGCTCCTGACCCAGGTGTCCGCTGCAGGTGCAGGTGAACAGGCAGGCTGTGGCACTACCCTACAAGAAGTTCGGGCTGCAGGTGTACGAATCCGGCATCAACTTTGTGGTGGAAATTCCTGAACTGGGAACCAAGGTCTCCTACAATGGCCTGATGTTCTCCATCCGTCTGCCCTACCGCCTGTTTGGCAACAACACCAAGGGCCAATGTGGTGCGTTCTAGGGCTTCCCTAGGGACTAACCCCTGGCCGCCCAGCGGGGATCCCTGCTCTTCTCTAGCCAGCCGTGCTCTACCAGTGCTCCTCTGTAGTCAGCTGTGCTCCTCCATCCCATGCTTCTCCTCCCCGTGCTCCTCCATCCCGTGCTCCTCCTCCCTGTGCTCCTCCTCCCTGTGCTCCTCCATCCCGTGCTCCTCCTCCCCGTGCTCCTCCTCCCCATGCTCCTCCATCCCGTGCTCCTTCATCCTGTGCTCCTCCTCCCTGTGCTCCTCCCTGTGCTCCTCCATCCTGTGCTTCTCCTCCTCGTGCTCCTCATCCCGTGCTCCTCCTCCCTGTGCTCCTCCATCCCGTGCTCCTCCTCCCCGTGCTCCTCCATCCCGTGCTCCTCCATCCCGTGCTCCTCCCTGTGCTCCCCCTGAGTTCAGGGGTCAGGGGAGATACCGGGACCCCCTGAGTTCAAGGCTAGGGGCCTGAGCGGGTTCTCTGGGCGCAGGTACCTGTACCAACAACACGGCAGATGACTGCGTCCTCCCCAGTGGGGAGATTGTGTCCAACTGCGAGTTTGCTGCTGACTCCTGGGTGGTGGACGACCCCTCCAAGCCGCTCTGTCCCCGCAAGGGCCTCACCACCAAGAGCCCAGCCGTCACAACACCAGGAGCCAACACCCTGGTGCCAGAGAACTGCACGGTGTCTCCCGTCTGCCAGCTCATCAAGGACAGGTGACATGCGCGAGGACCAGGAGCTCAAGGCCAGCCTGGGCTGGATCAGACTGTGAGAGAGACAGAGACAGAGAGACAGAGAGAGAGAGAGACAGAGAAACAGAGACAAAGAGAGACAGAGACAGAGAGATAGAGACAGAGAAACAGAGACAGACAGAGAGACAAAGAGACAGAGACAGAGACAAAGAGACGGAGAGAGTCAGAGAGAGAGACAGAGAGACAGAGAAACAGAGACAGAGACAGAGAGACAGAGATGAAGACAGAGACAGAGACAGAAAGACATAGAGACAGAGACAGAGACAGAGAGAGAGAAACAGAGACAGAGAGAGAGACAAGAGACAGAGACAAAGACAGAAAGAGACAGAGACGAGAGACAGAGCGAGACAGAGAAACAGAGACAGAGAGAGACGAGAAACAGAGAGACAGAAAGAGAGAAACAGAGACAGAGAGAAACAGAGACAGAGAGACAGAGACAAAGACAGAGAGACAGAGACAGAGAGAGACAAAAAACAGAGACAGAGAGAGACAGAGAGAATGAATAGAACAGAGGAGGAGAAGAGAGGGAGAGAAAGAAGAGAGAGACAGACAGTGCAGAGAGAGGACAGGGCTGCCCTTCACAGAGGTCAGCCCCTCCCATCTGCCCTCGTTGCTGCCCCTGGGCACCTCTCTGGGAGGCGCAAGCTGAACGGGACACAGGAAGGCAGGCAGGGGTGGTAGGGGATGTGGAGAGACAGGCACTGCCCAGTGTGTGACCATGCCTCTCCCGCAGCCTCTTCTCCCAGTGCCACCTCTTGGTGCCCCCTAAGCACTACTACGAAGCCTGCCTGTTCGACAGCTGCTTTGTGCCCAATTCTGGCCTGGAGTGTGCCAGCGTGCAAGCATATGCGGCCCTCTGCGCCCAGGAGGGTATCTGCATTGACTGGCGCAACCACACCGGGGGGCTCTGCCGTAAGTTCACCCTTCCTTGCCCTGGCCTGCCCTGCTGGGATCTGGAGCTCAGGCCAGGGTGCCAGGGAGCCCATCCTCTGTGGGCGTGGGAGGAGTTCTGTGTGGGGAGCCGGGGAGCCGGGTCTCTCCAGGGCCACAGGCTCCTCTGACATCACTGTCTCACATCTCCTCACAGCTGTGCAGTGTCCGTCCCACAGGGAGTACCAGGCCTGTGGCCCTGCAGAGGAGCCTACCTGCCAATCCAGGTATGGTGGTCCTAGATGCCTGCTGCCTGGCTGCCTAGCTCTGCCCCCGTGGCCCCACCCCTCCTGCACCACACCCTCCTTCTGAGGGCACCTCCTGCCTTTCCAGCTCCTCTCAGAATTCCACACTGCTGGTGGAAGGCTGCTTCTGTCCGGAAGGCACTGTGAACTTCGCCCCTGGCTATGACGTCTGTGTGAAGACATGCGGTATACCACCACCTCTGAGGTCTTCCTTGCACCCCCTTCTCCATGTCTGCAGAGGCTGTGCCTCTTCTAGTGGTAATGGAACAGCATTTAAAAGGACTGTTTCCTCTTTCCTCAGGTTGTGTGGGACCAGACAACGTGCCCAGAGAGGTGAGCTCGCCCTTGTGAGGAGGCGTGGGGGATATTCTCACACAGCCTGAGTTTTGGGGAGGTTGTGGCGTGTGAGTGGGGTGACATGACATAAGAACTCATTTGGAGTTCCAAAGATGAGTGATGAGCCATGTACATCCACCCACTTATCCACCTGTTAATCAGTGTGTCCATTCATCATCCATCCATCCACCCATCCACCCATCCACCCATCCATCACCCATCCACCCATCCACCCATCCACCCATCCACCCACCCATCCATCCACCCATCCATCCATCCACCCATCCATCCATCCGTCCATCATCCATCATCCATCATCCATCCATCCATCCATCTACCCATCCATCTGTCCATCATCATCATCATCCATCCATCCCCCCATCCATCCATCATCCATCATCTATCCATCTACCCATCCATCTGTCCATCATCATCATCATCCATCCATCCATCCACCCATCTGTCCATCCATGTATCCAGCCAGCTAGCTACCTGCCTGTCATATGATGCTACGACTAAGCCTGAGATGACATGTTGGGCACTTTGGTGTTGAGTCCTAGATGTGGTCACCGCTGTCAGTTCCTAAAGGACTCAACCGACACACAAGATCCCAGACCTGTGTTGGCAGGAGCCGGCGAGCAGGTCACAGTGATGCTATCGCGACTTGGACCAATAGCTGCCACCCTGTCTCTTCATCCGCTCCTGAGCTCAGAGATGGGGAGGGCAATGGCTTCCCACTAGACTCTCGGCTGGCTGCCCAGGACAGCCCTTTCTTCCTGACTGACCCAGACATGTGGCCGGGTTGGATGCTTGCCCTAACTCCTCTTCCCTGCAGTTTGGGGAGCACTTCGAGTTCGACTGCAAGGACTGTGTGTGCCTGGAAGGTGGGAGTGGCATCAAATGTGAGCCCAAGCAGTGTGTCAATCAGACGCAGCCCACGTGTGAGGAGGACGGCACCTACCCCGTCACAGAGGTCAACCCCCAGGACACCTGCTGCAACATCACCACGTGCAGTAAGCCACCTCGGGGTCGGAAGAGCTGCCCCAGACCCCAGACGCCTGGGGCTCTCAGTGTCATGGCTTAGCCCTGTAGGCGGGACTTCCTGCCGCTCTCGCCAAGCTCAGGCTGTGCCTACCGAGGCCACTGGGTCAGGCCAGGAACCCCTGCTTCAGGGTCTGGTCTTGGTGTGGGGAGGGGGCCGAGGAGGCCTGAGGCTTGTGCCGCCTGTGAAGGGCCGTCCTGGTCACGCCCCTGCTCCACCCTCAGAGTGTAGCACCAGCCTGTGCAAAGCGGAGCCCCCCTCCTGCTTGCTGGGATTCGAAGCCAAGAGCCAGCTGGTGCCGGGGCGCTGCTGTCCAGTCTACTCCTGTGGTGAGTGAGGCCGCAGGGGACGAGGCTGCAGGCCGTGGCTGTGGGCGAGGGCCAGTGGGGGGACGTGCTCTCTCCTGGGGTTTCCTTGCCACGGGTGTGGCCGTGGCCCGCACAGCCCTGAGCACCTCCCGCCGGGTGTGACCTGAGCCACGCAGAGGCTCAGTGGCTTCTGACGACCTTTCCCGCTCTTTCTCCCTAGTGCCCAAGGGCGTGTGCGTGCACCAGAGTGCTGAATACCAGGTGAGCCCTGGGCTGGGGCGGGGAGGAAAGGAGGGCGGCATGGCCCCGTGTGCCCCCTGAGTATGGAGACAGGGTGTGTATACATGGGTGCTGGTGGGCGCGCCCCCTCACTTCTGCCTGTGCCCGAAGCCTGGCTCCCCAGTGCACTCCTCCAAGTGTCAGGACTGCATTTGCACCAACATCATGGACAACAGCACCCAGCTCAACGTCATCTCCTGCACCCACGTGCCCTGCAACATCTCCTGCAGCTCTGTAAGTGTGCGCCCCCCCCACCCCCGTCCTCACACTGTCTCCTTGGCTGGATGTCCCACCTTCCCGCCTTGCCCTATCGGCAGACTCCCCCAAGCGGGCAGGCCTAGCAGCCCAGGGGACCAGCCTGAGCCCAGCCTTACTCATACCTCTGTCCCCAGGGCTTTGAGCTTGTGGAGGCGCCCGGCGAGTGCTGCCGGAAGTGCGAGCAGACCCACTGCATCATCCAGAGGCCCAACCAGCAGCACCTCATCCTGAAGGTGCGGAGGGCGGCAGGCAGGATCCAGGCTCCACCTGAGCCCCGGGACCCTGAGCCCCCGGGACCCTGAGCCCCTGGGGACCAGAAGCTCTGGGGGCTCCTTCCTGCCTCCCCTCTTCCCCCCTCCCTGTCTTGGTGGCTCTGGATGTCCTTGGCTTGTGCCTTTGGCTCCATGAGGGTGTCTCCCCCGTGGCTGGGTCTCCTGTCTCTCAAGAGAGAGCTTGACACTGGAGTTAGCGTGCTCTGATCCAGGTTGACTGAGACATCTTTGAGGGCCCTTTTCCTAAGTAAGGTCATTTCCTAGTTGGGGTGTGGGAGTTGGGAGCCTTTTGGGTCACGTGACCACAAGCATCTGTCTGTCTCTGAGACTCTCCTTGTCCTGTGGCTCTGGACCCACGGGCTTGCTCTGGTCCCAGGAGCTTCCCTGCTGGGTCTTGCTGGGCTGGCCTTTGGGGTACACTTGGTTATCCTCACCCTGATCCCGCTCTGCCCACAGCCTGGGGAAATACAAAAAAACAGCAACGACAAGTGCACCTTCTTCAGCTGCATGAAAGTCAACAACCAGCTCATCTCCTCCGTCTCCAACATCACCTGCCCCGACTTCGACCCCAGCAACTGTGTTCCGGTGAGTGGGTCACCCTCTGCGCGGCCATGTGCGCTCTGCGGGGTCCTGATGCTCTGGGGTGCCCCCTCCCCCAGGCCTTCTGGTGGTCCTGCCCCTCCCCCAGGCCTTCTGGTGGTCCTGCCCCTCCCCCAGGCCTTCTGGTGGTCCTGCCCCTCCCCCAGGCCTTCTGGTGGTCCTGCCCCTCCCCCAGGCCTTCTGGTGGTCCTGCCCCTCCCCCAGGCCTTCTGGTGGTCCTGCCCCTCCCCCAGGCCTTCTGGTGGTCCTGCCCCCTGTGCCCATCAGGAAGCAGCGCTTGCCTGGCGGGGTGGGCTCATGTCTCCTTCTCTTCCCCAGGACTCCATCACGTTCATGCCAAACGGATGCTGTAAGACATGTGAGTACAAAATCTCAGAGGCCTGGGGGCTCCGCCAGGGCCCCTGGGACAGAAGGCTCGAGGGCAGAATGCCCCGTGGGCTGCCCACCCACTGTCAATGGCCTAGAAGCTGAATCCTCTCCCAGTGAGAGGCTTGTGAGCCCCCCCACCCCGCGTGCGGGGGGCTGACCTCCCAAGAGGGCAGTGTGGCTAAGGATGGAGAGGGAGGGAAGCGAGGCAGTGAGGGGAGCTCCACGGGAACGCACCCCATCTCCTTTCAGGCATCCCTCACAACCAGTCGGTCCCCTGCTCGGCCCAACCTGTCTTAAAGGAGATTTCCCATAACGGCTGCTCCAAGAATGTCACCATGAACTACTGTTCCGGGTCCTGTGGAACGTTTGCCATGTGGGTCCCGGGCTGAGAGGGGTGGGTGGTGTGAAGGAACCCAGAGACAGGCCTCGAGGTGGGGCCTGGCCGGTGCTGCCCCCCCCCCCCGGGGATGGTCTCACCCGGCTCCTCCTCCTAGGTATTCTGCCTTGGCCCAGTCCCTGGACCACAGATGCACCTGCTGCAAGGAGGAGAGGACCAGCCAGCGGGAGGTGGCCCTGCAGTGCCCTGATGGCAGCCAGCTGACCCACACGTACACATACATCGAGAGCTGCCTGTGCCAGGACACGGTGTGCGGGCTCCCACAGGCCCGTGCCCGGCGCTCCAGCCCTGGGCTTCTGGGAAGGAAGTGAGCGGCTCTCTGGCAGGCCCCTTCCCTCTCCACTGTCCTGCTGACACGCCGAGCATCCTCGCCCTAGCTTCGCTTCTTCTCTGCAGATATTTATTTTCAGAGTCCTTCTTCCTTTCTTTGTTTCCTGGCAATAAACTCAGAACTGCTATGGGGACGTCTTGGCTTCCTTTTTTGTGGTGGTGAGAAAATACCTTCGAGAAAACAACTTTAGACACTTACTTGACTCACAGCCTCCTGGCAGGGCAGTCAAGACAACAGACGCTGAAGCAGCAGCTCACATGCATGCTGCAGTCAGGAGGCAGCGCGTGAGGCGCATGCCCAGTTCAGCCCACTTTCTCTGTGGATATAATCGAGGGTCTCCTGGTCCTGCCCACAATGGGTCCTCCCACCTCCAGTAATATAGATAATCCCTCATGGGTGGCCCCGGAGGCTGCCCTCAGTCTAGGTTGTCCCCGGAGGCTACCCTTAGTCTAGGTTGTCCCTCACGGGTGTCCCTGGAGGTGTCCCTTAGTCTAGGTTGTCCCTCACGGGTGTCCCCGGAGGTGTCCCTTAGTCTAGGTTATGCCTCACGGGTGTCCCTGGAGGCTGCCCTTAGTCTAGGTTGTGCCTCACGGGTGTCCCTGGAGGTGTCCCTTAGTCTAGGTTATGCCTCACGGGTGTCCCAGAGGTGTCCTAGACAGTCACAGTGACAGTCAACACTAACTATTGACAAGTGGTCCAATAATACAGTCATTCACATTGCAATGTAGGGAGCTCTTCCCGCACACTGCGCAGCATTTGACAGTTTCCACCTTTGTGCCTGTTTTCATGTGTGTGGGGGTACACATGCTATGGAAGCCTGAGGCTGATACGGGGCATCCTCCTCAACCACTCTTCTGTCTTACTGCTTTGAGGCCGGGGTCACTAAACCCAGAGCTCGTGGAGTCGGTGTGGCTCCTGGCTTGCTCTGGGGATTCCTAGTTCCCGCCTTCTCCATGCTCACCTGGAGGTTGTGTGGGATCTGAACTCTGGTCCTTTTGCCTGTGCAGTAAGCAGTTGCTTCTTTGTTGCTTTGTCCTGGGCTTCAGTGGACCGCCTCAGACCCCCAAGTAGCTGGGACGGCAGGTGTGTGTTCCCAGGACTGGGTAAAATCACCACTTTTTCTCTGAAAAAGCCCAGAGAAGCCGAGGGTACACAGAACACAGGACGTGTTCGGGAGAACGCCTCAGGCCACAGCAGCGGCCTTGAGGTCAGAAACAAGACACCTGTCCTTCCCACGGCTAGTGTGCTCATCAGAGTCGAGACACAAAGAGCAGGAGGAGGAATGCGGTAGAAGCCAGGGTGTCCACAAAGAGGCAAGCCAATGGAAGATGCCACAACAGGGGTTAGTAAGTGTGTGGAAAGATGCTCAGTATTTTAAATCAACCAACAAATACAAGTTAGAACCTCAGTGTTCCAAGACCCCTGAGGCCTCCTGCACAGAGACACCAAATGCTAGAGAGTTTGGGGGGCATCTCCAATGCTGGGCAGGACGTGTCAGCTGGGGTGGTTGCTTGGCAAGACAAACCTCAGTCACAGGCTTCTCATAGCACCACTCACAGCTCCACTCACAACACCACTCACAACACACCACTCACAGCTCCACTCACAACACCACTCACAGCTCCACTCACAGCTCCACTCAACACCACTCACAACACCACTCACAACACCCCTTACAACACCACTCACAACACACCACTCACAGCTCCACTCACAACACCACTCACAACACACCACTCACAGCTCCACTCACAACACCACTCACAACACACCACTCACAGCTCCACTCACAGCTCCACTCAACACCAGTCACAACACCCCTCACAACACCCTCACAACACCACTCACAGCTCCACTCACAGCTCCACTCACAGCTCCACTCACAACACCACTCACAGCTCCACTCACAGCTCCACTCACAGCTCCACTCACAGCTCCACTCACAACACCACTCACAGCTCCACTCACAGCTCCACTCACAGCTCCACTCACAGCTCCACTCACAACACCACTCACATCTCCACTCACAGCTCCACTCACAGCTCCACTCACAACACCACTCACAGCTCCACTCACAACACCACTCACAACACCACTCACAGCTCCACTCACAGCTCCACTCACAGCTCCACTCACAACACCACTGACAGCTCCACTCACAGCTCCACTCACAGCTCCACTCACAGCTCCACTCACAGTTCCACTCACAATACCACTCACAACACCACTCACAACACCACTCACAGCTCCACTCACAGCTCCACTCACAGCTCCACTCACAGCTCCACTCACAGCTCCACTCACAGCTCTACTCACAACACCACTCACAGCTCCACTCACAACACCACTCACAACACCACTCACAACACCACTCACAACACTACTCACACCACTCATGACAACACACACCACCACTCACAGCTCCACTCACACCACTCACACCACTCACAGCTCCACTAGCTCCACTTACAACACCAAGCTCAACTCCACTCACACCACCACTAACCACTCCACTCACAACACCACTCCTAGGAGACATTGGGCACAACTTTGAAGCACTGATAGTTAAGCAAGTCCTCCAGCAAGCCTGCAGGACATTCTCATTGATGAGGAGGACTTCGCCCATGGTGGGCAGAACCTTCCAGTAGCAGAACAGGGACCCAGGCTACAGTGGATGGACTCTTCTGGTAGCATAACAGATGAAGGAGTGCAGAAGGGAAAGGTCTGACGGTTGCTCTCTTGCCCTGTGCTGGGAGCTTGTTTTTTGCATACGTGCGCATTCAACGCACCACCATTCAGAACCTCTGCAAGCTAGAAACAACCCACCTGTCCACACGCAGCTAGGACACGGGTTGTAAGATGGACGCGTGTCCACTTAATGGAACGGCATGCTCCAGCGAGGACACACCGCATGTGTGTATGCAGCATAGATGCGTGGGAAACACAGTTTCATGAAGGTAGACATGAAAAACGGCTTGATCCCACACAGCGAATGACGGAAACGACGGACAAGGGAACTGGAGCAGATCAGATTCCCTGGGACAGTAAACTGCATTCCACACACTTACGGCCCCGGTGCGGCAGAACCCACACAGTGGTATAAACTGACTTGCGAGATCACATCTGAGTAGTCGACAGTAGCTGCCTACAGCTACCCCACACTCATGCGCATGCTCACTTTCACACACACGCGTGGGTGTTGACTTACAAGGTAAACCTGAGGACTCCAAAGCCGCCCGCCGCTGCTCAGCTCGGGACGCCGAGGCCGCAGGATTCCTGAGAGTCCTGGAGGCTGATGCATGTGGAGAGCCGCAGCGGCAGGAAGAGCGAGCCCCGCACAGGGCGAGAGCAAGTCGGCTCTTGCCTTCTGCACGCCTCCCTTCATCCGCTCTGCTACTGGAAGGTTCCGCCCACCGCGGGCTGGTCCTCCTCACCACGGAACGTCATGCAGGCTGGCTGGAGGACTTGCTTGACTGCAGTTCTTCATAGCTGTGCCCAAAGCTCAGCCTGAACTGTGGAGTTGACACCTGCCTCTGATAGCACAAGGACCCACGGCAAGACGATCCAAGCAGACTTCTCGCTTCCGTGATGATGAAATGAGTGGTGACCACACAGTTAAGGAAGCCTATGGGAGGGGTCGCCAAAAGCCGTGCACGCGTGTGTGTGTGTGTGTGGTGTGTGCATGTGCCTGTGTGTGCATGGTGTGTGTGCATGTGTGCGCATGTGTGAGTGTGTGTGCCCTTGTGTGGAGGCCAGCAGACTAGCTCAGATACCACCTCAGAAGCATCTATTTAGTCTGAGACAGGGCTTTCACTGGCTTGGTGTTGCAGATACCCTGCATGGTTGCTGATAAATTCGCGACCACATGACTTTGAGGGGAACGAGAAGGTTTATTTTAGCCTACAATAGTCCAGTTACGGTTCCTTGTCCAATTGTCAGGAGAGCCCATACTAACACTCAGGGTACTTGCTGCACCATATCCACTAACAGCCAAGAGGGGGGTGTTGCAGTCAGCCTGCATGGTTGCTGATAAATGACCATCGAACAGCTTAAGGGAACAAGGGTTTATTCTCTTACGATTTCTGTTTACAGTTCTTAGTCCAGCTTGACAGGAGAGCACGCACCAATACCAGGGCTGAGGGAACTGGCCACACCATCACTGCATAATGGCTGAGAGATGGACAATCCTTACTTGCCAGACCAGCATGTCTGGCCAAGTATACAGAAAGATGCCAACTCTCTCAACCAGCTCTCTGTGATTTATCTAGGGCCTAATCCCACCCACCATGGGCTGGGTCTTCCCCATCAGCTGGACAATCTCCTTCAGGTTTGCTCTGGGCTTAACTCAACCATCAACTCTCTACAGCTGGGCCCAGAGTCCAAACCCTCAAGAGTCAAGTTGACACCTGTGCTTAACTATGACAAGGGGCAACCCCCACTTGTTGGATCTGAGTGTCTGGCTAAGTACAGGGAAGGATGAAGATTCCTCAGCCATCTTATTCACCTGCCCAGGGGCTGGCCCCACTTATTGTGGGCTGAGCCCCTGATCTCTGCAGGCTTGCTTGGGGCCTAACAACTAGTTTCTCACAACTGTGCCCAGAGCTCACAGTCCTCAGCTGCCTAGTCCACACCTGTACCCACCCATGACACCTGGAGACATCTTCAGCTTGGCTGGCTGGCCACTGAGCCTGGGGTCCCCTTCCGGCCTCTCCAGTGTTGGGATTCTAAGTGTGGACCATGATGTCTAACTTCTTACGTGGTGTTGGGGCTCAAGCTAGGTCCTCACACTGACTTTGCAAGTGCTTGTTCAGCCGGGCCTTTCCCCGTCCTGTGACAATAACTCAATAAAAATAAAAGCGAGCTCCTTGCTCACAAGGCGTGTCTTGCCTGTGAACTCAAGGTCTGCTGGCCGGGGCTGTGCACGCTGAGTGGTCAGCGAGAGTCTTCAGAGCTTCCTGGCAGCGCAAGGCCAAGTTCTGTCTTTCAGAGCAAGCTGTCTACACAGTTCTAGAGAAGTAAAACAAGCCCCGAGATGAGTCTCTGGCTCCATTTGTGTCCCGTCAGCTGCTGTGCGACCGACAAGAGGTGTGTGTGAGAGAAAATGTGAGTGTGTGCACAAGGGTGTGACAGTGTGTGTGTGTACAAGTGTGATGGTTAATCCTGGGTGTCAACTTGACGCATCTGGTATTAACTAAGATCAGCTGAGATCACACCCGGCAAGATCAGCTGAGACCACCTGAAGAGATTACCTGGACCAGCCCTAGATCCTGTTGGAACCTCCATAGATCCCATTGGAACCTCCACAGATCCCGTCGGAACCTCCACAGATCCCACTGGAACCTCCCAGGAGTGGACCAGACAGAAGGAACCACAGAACAGGAGACTGGGAGAGAGTCTCTGAAGTTGTGCTAGAAAACACTCTTCCCTTCTGCCGCCCAGTTTCTTCGAACTTGCAGCTCTCCAACCCTCCAAGTCTTCGACTAGACTAAAGACTCTCTAGGAATTCTTCAGCCTTCAGCCATCACCTAGAGGCCATTGGACTGAGCAGCTACTGGCAGCCATCATCGGACTACCTTGGCCATATCTTGTAAGCCAACTCTCAGTAAATTCCATATATATATATATACACACTATATATAATATATATTCATTCTGTGGATTCTGTGACTCTAACGAACCCTGACTAATACAACTCTGCACAAGTGTGAGAGTATGTGAATGCACAAGTGTGTGCATAAATGTGATAGCAGGAGAGTGTGTGCACAAATGTGTATGGTATAAGTGTGTATAAGCATGATAAATGAGTGTGCACACAAGCGTGTGACAGTGTGCTAGTGTGTAAGTGTGTGCACTAGTGTCTGATAGTATGTGAGTATGTGCACAAGTGTGTGAGTACAGGAGTGTGGGATTACATGTGGGCATGAGTGTGATAGTGCAATAATATGTGAGTATGTGCATAAATGTGTGAAAGTGTGTGAATGCATGCATGAGTGTGTGGTAGAATGTCAGTGTGTGAAAGTGTGTGCATACGTAGTGGTATCTGCGGCAGCTATTGTTGGACTACTCAGATTTGATCACTATACATCCATTTTATTGGTTCTGTTTCTGCAGGGGTTAGTGCCACCAAGGGTAGTAAGGGTGTGAAATGCATGTGTGTGTGTGTGTGCATGAGTGTGTGGTAGCATGTAAATATGTGAAAGTGTGTGTGCATATGAGTATGTGATTACATGTGGATATACAAGTGAGTGTATGAGTGTATACATGTGTGTGTAACATGTGATTGTGTACCTGAATATGTAGGTGTGTGTGACCAAGTATATGAGTGTATGTGCAAGTGTGAGTGACTGCATAAGTGTATGGATGTGTAAGCATGATTTTGTGTGCATGGGTAGATGAATGTGTGCATATGTGATTGAATATGTATGCAAGTATTTCTCTGTGTGTCAATGTGTGTGAACATGAGAATGTGTGTTTGTATGTGAGTGCTGGTGTGAGTTTGGGGATATACGAGCATGTGCCAACGTGCATGAGTATGACAGTGTGTCTGCATAGGTTTGTATGAGTGTGAGTGTGCATGTGTGAGTGTGAACATGTCTGTATGAAGGCATGTGTGCATGTGTGAGTGTGAATGTGTCCATATGAAGGCATGTGTGCATATGAGCAGTGTGCATGTGTGAGCATGAAGGCATGTGTGCATAGCAGCAGTGTGCATGTGTGAGTGTGAACATGTCTGTATGAAAGCATGTGTGCATATGAGCTTCCACAGGCTGCTATAAAAAATGACACCTTTACCAGATGCTTAAGCATCACTGACTCTGCCCTCCTCTCTCTCGCCAGGAGCCGTGCCAGCTTCACAGTGTGCCTGTCCCCAAACCTTCATGTAGGGCTCCTGCAGGTTTTGACAAAGGCCACCTGTAGCTGCAAGCAGACTGGCTTGTAGGGTCATGGCCAGCAGTACAAATCATGGCATCACTGGTTCTCTGCAAAGATGGCGACCCTTTAATTTACTTTTGGATTGGTTCAAACACTTGGGTGGGGGTGGTGCTGTGTACGAAGTCCCCTGTCCCATCTGGGGTCTCAGTAACAATAAGCAATTAGGGCTTATGTCAGGATCCAAGGATGACTCCAAGAGGAAACCCACTCACGTGTGTTGGCCAGATGGAGTTCTGCCCCCCTGAGAAGTCTCGACGGCTTGCAGCATAAGGTCTTTCTCCATCACGCTTCCTGCTTTATAGCAGCAGGGCTGGAATCAAACCTTTGCTGCCCGGAGCCTGGAAGGAAGCAGTTCTCATCAGAGGATTTGGATGTTGGAGTGCAATACACGATTGAACACCAGGAGGAGCCAGAGACACACGATGAAGGCCTCTTTAAGCCAGGAGCCCAAAGACAACTTTGTGGGCATGTGTGTGTGTGCATGTGTGTGCCTACACATGTCTGCATGTGTATATGTGTGCATGCATGTGGATGTGTGTGCGTGTGCATGTGTATGTATGCATGTGTGTATGTTCATGTGTGCATGTATGTGTGCGTGTGTACGTATGTGCACATGAATGTGTGCACACATGTGTATATGTATATGTGCATGCGTGTGGGCGCATGCTTGCATGTACATATGTGTAAACATGTGTGTGAGTATGCAGTTGTACTTGTGTGTTCACATGTATGTGCACGTGTACATGTGTGTTCACGTGTGTGCATGTGTGTACATGCATGCTTGTGTGTATACATGTGTGTGCATGCTTTGTGCATGTGCGTATGTGTGCCTGCTTGCTTGTGTGTGTGCCTGCATGTGCATATTTGTGTGTGCATACACATGTGTGTGCTTGTGTGCATTCATGTGTGTACATGCATGTGCTGTGTGCATGTGCTGTGTGTATGTGCTTGTGTGTGCATGTGCTGTGTGCATGTGCTTGTGTGTGTGTGTGTGTGTGTGTGTGTGTGTGTGTGTGTAGGAAGGGGGGTTCAGGTCATAGTAATGAGAAAAATAACTAATAAACCCATAGCAGTAGCTGAACTAACCAGCTCAGAAGAGAAAAGGTTTTTCTTGGCTCAGGAGCCAGAGGTCCACGGCTGCCTGTCCTGCCTCTCTGGGCTTGTGGTGGCCCAGTGCGCCGTGGCTGGAGGATGTGGCAGAGCAAGACTTTATAGCTCATGGCGGCAAGGGGCAAAGACAGAGATAGAAGGGGCTATGTCCCCACCATCTCCTTCGAGAGCTGCCTCACAGTGACCTAACCTCCTCCCACCTCCAGAAGGTTCCATCGCCTCCCAAATAGATCACGAGTTGGGGATCAAGCCTTCAGCACATGGCCTTGGGACAAACTTGCATAGCAGTTTCTCAGGCATGTCATCACCAGAAGTGGGGGCTGAGCAGGCATGTGATACAAGAGGAAGCTTGGATAATAAAATGGGGTCATGCAAAGGGACTCCATCCCATGGGGGTCCAGGTTCGATCCCCTGTGGTAAGCCACTGAATCTGCCTCAGTCCCCTGTGGTGAGCATGTGGACTAGCAGTTATGGGGGCCTCAGGCCTCAGGCCTCAGTTCTGCCAAGAAGACCAGAGAAGCGTACACCTCTCTCTCTCTTTCTCATTTTAAATCATTTTTTTTGATATTCAGTATTCCTAATTACAAACATGATAAGTGGTCGCTCTGATCTCCTCCTTTCCTCCCACTCAACATCCTTTATGTTGGTTATTAATTTTGTTTTTATTTTTATTCCTTTACAGTCTCATACATATAGACAATGCATTTTTATTATAGACACCTTTTTCTCCCTCCTGCTCTCTCTGGACATTTCCCTAACATGTCCACCTTTATGCCTTCCTGTCCTAATTTTTTAAATTGGATATATATGATAATATGTAAGCAATGAAAGAAAATACATTAAGGATGTGGATAGTTGTGACTGAGCTCTCAGTTCCACGTGGTTAAGAACACGTGATAAGGCTGAAGAATAGCTGTCTTGTCCATCTTGTATGAGACTGAGTTTCTAGTGTGGGCACATGGAGACGTAGCCACATGGAGACCGTGCCTGCTGTGGGCACAAGGAGCCCACCTCACAAGAGGCCTTTGTGTTTGAGCACACAGATACAGGGTTCAGGGTCTGGCAGACAGCCTGGTTTGTCGGGTTATTAATCACTCAGCTGCTCACAGGTCAGAACGCTGAATGTTCTGCCACCGTCTGACTCACGTGGGATACAGCAGCCTCATGTACAGGGCCTCGAGGGGCTGTAAGCTTATACATTTAGCACATCAAACACTCCAAAGAGAGAGGAGTGGGCTGTGCCAGGGGGGGTGGGGAAGAACCCAGTGGATTCTGAAGACTTAATGGATATTCACGAGGTTGGTGGAATATTCATGAGATAGGGTAATTTCCCTCCCAAATCACAGTGGACCAGATCTTTCTTTCAGGATCTTTCCCAAGATTCTCGAGGAAAGCGCATGGAGATTGGCAAGTGATATCATCATGACGCCAGGTCTTTATTGGTGCACATGTGTAGAGCGCCCTGGTGTTGGGTTCCTGGATGGCTGGGTGGGCCCTGCATAGCTGGGTGGGCCCTGCATGGCTGGGTGGGCCCTGCATAGCTGGGTGGGCCCTGCATGGCTGGGTGGGCCCTGCATGGCTGGGTGGGCCCACGTAGCTGGGTGGTCCCTGTAATCTCAAGACATTTGGTCACAGAGACCCTCTGGCAGCCAGGACACAGGGTCCAAGCTGCAGCTAGTTTTCTTGACATTGTCTCCAACACCTTTTTGAGACCACCCAAGGTCCATGGTGACTTAAGACATTTTGTTGGTCTGGGGAGATGATGACTCAGGGGTAGAGAAGACTGCCCCACAAGGAAAAGGACCCAAGTTCAAATCCCCAAATCCCACGTAAAAAATGCTGGGTGGAAAATGCGGCAAGAAGCCCCAGAGTGGGGCTGGAGAGGTGGCTCAGGGGTTAAGCCTCTGCCTTGCAGGCGGAAGGTCCTGAGTTTGGATCCTAGATCCCACGTATAGACGCCGGGCGGAAGCAGGGGCGGCCTGCGTTTCTGGTCCTGGTAGGGCGGAGCCTGTGAATCCCGGGGCAGAATAAACAAGGAGGAGGTGGAGGCGTCCATGGTGGTTCCCAAATTCGTCCGTGGTTCTGCACACACGTACACACACACACACACACACACATGCACACACACACATTCACACACACACGCACGCACACACATGCACACACGCACACTTGAATAAATAATAATAATAATAAAGAAGCCCCAGAGCAAAGCAAGAAGGCGGCAGAGCAGTCCGGGATGATTCCTGATGACTACTTAGGTCTCCGTAAGCCTACATGCTCATGTGCCCTCTTGTGTACATGCTCCCGACATGTACACCCTACATGCAAGCAAACACACAAATCACGCAAATAGACATTTTGTTTTCTCAGGGTTAAGACTTTTCCTTTTTGAGACGGGATCTCACGCAGCCCAGGCCAACGTCGATCTTTTTGTGTAGCCAAGGGTGACCTTAGGCTCCTGATTCTCCTGCCTTCCAGCTGCTGGGGTGACAAGTGTGCCCCACCGTGCCTGGTCTATGTGGAGTGGAATGGGCACAGAACCCCACCATGCCTGGTCTATGCGGAGTGGAATGGGCACAGAACCCCACCATGCCTGGTCTATGCGGAGTGGAGTGGGCACAGAACTCCACCATGCCTGGTCTATGCGGAGTGGAGTGGGCACAGAACTCCACCATGCCTGGTCTATGCGGAGTGGTGTGGGCATAGAACCCCACCATGCCTGGTCTATGTGGAGTGGAGTGGGCATAGAACTCCACCATGCCTGGTCTATGTGGAGTGGAATGGGCATAGAACCCCACCATGCCTGGTCTATGTGGAGTGGAGTGGGCATAGAACTCCACCATGCCTGGTCTATACGGAGTGGGCACAGAACCCCACCATGCCTGGTCTATGCAGAGTGGAATGGGCATAGAACCCCACCATGCCTGGTCTATACGGAGTGGGCACAGAACCCCACCATGCCTGGTCTATGTGGTGTGGGCGTGGAACCCGGGTTTCACGCATGCTGGGAGCGATCTGCCAGCTGAGTCACACCTCCTGTCCCATTCTGCTGTTTTGAACTGAACCTTTACCTCGGAAGCTGGGCCAGGCCTTCCACTAACTTTTCAGACTGCAATCAGGAGCCCTTGGGCGGTCTGGGACCATCTCCCTGCTCCACGGCTCCGTCTGTGTCCACCTGACAACAGGGACTATTTGTCTGGCGAGATTGTTCAGTCAGAAGGGACGGTCATATTCCAGACCATCCAGTGTCAGGGGCGCCCAGCATGCACGGAAGACGGAAGGAGTGAGAGGGGCCAGGACGTCCTGACCGGAAGCCGCCTGACCGGAAGGTCTTCCCCTACCCCAGCATCATTACTTCCTTGGACACAGCAGCTGAACTGGAACATACAACTCTGCACGGGTGAGGAACAAAACCACAATATTGAGGTGAAATAGCTCAACAGGTAAGGAAGGCGTCTACATTCATAAACCTGGTGACCTGTGTTCGATTTCTAAACCCACATGGTTCATAACATGAATTCTGGGAATTGAACTCAGTCCCCTGAGCTGCACCTCCTCTGCCTGTGTGGCCTTCACTGACTGAGTCCTGCCCCAGCTCTGGCTTCCGTCACTTTCTACAAATGGAGAATAGCACCCGAGTACGTGAATATTTGCAAATGTAATAAAAGTATAAATGATTTAAAAGCTCTAGCTTCAGGACTGTGGCTGAATCTGTGAAGAGACGGGGGGGGGGGCGCCCCAGGTTAGACTGTGATGTCTCTGGGTGAAGAACATCTCAGAGCAAAAACAGCCACGTGTTAATCTAGTACATGTTGGTGACAGTGCGTGGGTCCCTCCTGCTGCCCCTGACCTTTCATATTCAAGGTCACTGTTGCAGTCCGCCTCCATGGTTGTTGGTAAATGACCACCAAACAGCTTAAGGGAACAAGGGGTTTATTTCCTTATGACAGTCTGGTTACAATTCTCAGTACAGCCTGACGGGAGAGCACGCACCAACACCAGGGCTGAGGGAACTGGCCACACCATCACCACATAATGGCTGAGAGATGGACGATCCTTACTTGCCAGAGCAGCGTGTCTGGCCAAGTGTACAGAAGGATGCCGACTTCCTCAACCAGCTCTCGGTATTTTATTCACCTGTTCAGGGCCTAGTCCCACCCCCCATCAGCTAGACAATCTCCTGCAGGTTTGCTCTGGACCTAACTCAACTGCTAATTCTCTACAAATGTGCCCAGAACTCAAACCTTCAACTGTAAAGCTGACACCTGTGCCTAATCATGACAGTCACTCATCATGAAAATACCTGGCGGCCTAGTGATTATGCGCTTCAAGGCTGTCAGCAGGGAATCCTGGGACCGCATGGTCTGAAGACCTTCCCCCCAGAGAAGTCACTCTAGGGACCCTGGAGGCCTGTGGACAGCTCCCCCTTGGCCTTGGCTGACCAGGCTGAGTCCTGACACTGTAAGTGGGGCCAGAGCTGAAGCAAGGCCTTTGAGGAGGGGGGACCAGGGATACGCCCCTGGTCTGCAGCAGAATGGGATCTGGTCAGATCCAGTCTGTGCAGCACTGTGCAAAAGCTCTAGCTGAGCTCCCCAAAGAGCAAGAGCTCTCCATGGCTCTGGGCTCTTTCTCGGCTCTTTTGCCACATGCTGGAGCCTCAACTCCGATGTCATTGTTAGATACGGGTGTCAGCCTGAGGGTCGCACTCTGAGCACCTTTACAGAGAATTAGTAGTGGAGTTAAGCCCACAGTGAGTTTACAGGAGTTTTGTAGTGGATGGGGAAGACCCAGCCCCGGGGGGTGGGGGTGGGACTAGTCCCCGGGAGGTGGATAAGATGGAGGGAGCCGTGTGAGAAAGTCGGCGCCTTTCTCTATACTTGGCCGGAGTAAGGACTGTCCCTCTCTCAGCTGTTACATGGACATGGCGTGGCCAGTCCCCTCGGCCCTGGTGCTGGTGTGGGCTCTTGTGCCAAGCCGGAGAAGGAGCTGTCACTGGACTATTGCGAGAGAATAAACCCCCTGTTCCCTTAAGTCGTTTTGTCATGATTTTTGTCAGCAACGATGCAGAGAGTAACGGCAACAGAATTTTGTACCAGAGAAGTGGGGGTGTTGCTGATCGATCTGGCTATGTGGACTTTGCAGATTTCGGGTTTTTAGGAATATGGCAATATCTGAAGGCATCGAGCTTGTGTGTTACAAGAATGAAGGAACAAGGGCTTTGGCGATGCTGAATGTAAAGATGATGGTCTGTTTTGCTTGGCAGAGGAGAGCTGAGTGGGCAGCCTTGAGGCTCTGGAGGAGGAAGGGCAGGCAACAGAGCAGCTGCGGCTGTTGGAGAAATGAACATCAGTGAAGGAAGCCTAGTGCGCTGCCCTGGGATGGTGGAAGACGTGAGCGCCACCGTTGGAGATTCCGTGGCTTGACATACCAGATTCCTTCAGGGGCTGAAAGCCCAAGCTGAAGCCGTTTTCTTGCTCTTCAAATGTTTTGGCTGCATAAAAAAGTTTTGTTTTTTTTTTCTGGGGCCAGCACACAAAAGTTGTTACAGCTATGGTTCAAGCTACATTTCAACCTTGCTGTGAAATTTGTCAGCATTATCCAGCTGGTACTGGTTTTGATGCAAGGTTGAGGGGCTCATGGAGAGCACCCAAGGCTTGTCACCAACAGGAAGATTTGGAGCTTCTGCAGGAAGGTGGAGCTTTGTAGCTGCAGAGGTGACTCCAGAGCGTTGGCGATGCAGAGCCATGGGATGTGAGCTGAGGACGGCTGAGTGGCGATTCACCCCGGTTCAGAGAAACACTGCTTGTACGGCTCTGAGCTGCCAAGAGGGACTGGGATTGCCCGAGTCCTTGAGCCACCATGACTACCTGACGAGCAATGCAAGATGGACAGGACGTGGCACTTGATTTGTTGGACTGGGTCTTAATTTAATATTTTCTTATCATGTTATGAAGCTTCTCATTTTGATACTTAATCTGTGTCTAAGTATTTAACTTATTTTGATTGGGTAGACTCTTATGGTTAAAAGATTTTGAAATTTTAAAATGTTGGAACTGAACTTTTAATGACAGAACATTGTAAAATTTGTCTGTGAGAATTCTTTGAGCTTTAGAATTAATAAAGTTAAATATATTCATATCATAAGATAAATTTAATACCTGTAGGGACAGGATTGAAGGCTATGGCTTGAAAGTGACATGGTTTTGTGTCAAGTTGACAAGGAGTGGAATGTCATAGTTAGACTCAGGTATTAACTTGATGGTTGAGGGTTGAGTTAAGCACAGAGCAAACCTGCAAGAGATTGTGTAGTCGATTGGGAAGGCCCAGCCCTTGGTGGTGGGAGTGCTCCTCAGGCAGGTGATTAAAATGGAAAGACCTGTTTGAGAAAGTTTGCATACTCTGTATACTTGGCCAGCCATACTGGTCTGGCAAACGAGGATTTTCCCTCTCAGCTGTTACATGGATATGGCGTGTGCGGTTTCCTTGTGGGCTCTCCTGCCAAGCCGGACGAGGAGCTGTAACTGGACTATGGTAAGAGAGACTAAACCCCTTGATCCCTTGAGCTGTCTCATCGTGATTTTATCAGCAACCGTGCAGGGTAACTGCGACATCCCAATGCCTCTGCTCCAAGGCGTTTGGAAGTGCGTCCTCTAAAGAGATGACTGACTCAGAGAAGACCCCAAGGGCGCCAAGTCTGTGTCTTCATAGAAGGAAGCTCAGGACACAAACGCACAGAGCACAAGTCAAGGAGAGGCCTACGAGACACTTGGGACTTCCAGCCTCCAGGACTCGGGCAACGAGCTTCTGGCGTCAATCTGCACTCGCGCCCGCCAGATGGCAATTTATCATGGTATGCGGAGCTCACCCAGCCAAGCCAGGAGTCCAGCCTTCAGCATTCCCACTGGGGCCTGCGTCCCTGAAGAGGAGGGATAATAGTGGGAGGGGTCACTCAGAGCCCTCATTGCCCGGCCAGTGGCTGCGCACTTTACTTAAGAGAGACAGGACTGGCTGGAAAGCAGCCCTGTGAGACCTCGGCCCTAGGCCGGGAGAAGACAAGACTGTTCAGACCCCTCTGGCTCAGGGCTGTGTGTGATGCACCCGGATGGTCCTCATGGCCCTGCATGTGCTGCGGAGGCTCCCGGCGTCACCCCATTCTCCCGAGGGCCGAGCCGGGCGTGTCCACAGCCTCACAGCAGGCTATGGTCAGTGTTGTGCCCATCACACACTCTCTTCTTCCGCGAGGCTGGGGTGACCTGGCTGCTTCAGACGTGAACCCCCCCAGCAGCTGGGGTGACCTGAGGCTGGGGTGACCTGGCTGCTTCAGACGTGAACCCCCCCAGCAGCTGGGGTGACCTGAGGCTGGGGTGACCTGGCTGCTTCAGACATGAAGCCCCCAGCAGCTGGGGTGACCTGAGGCTGGGGTGACCTGGCTGCTTCAGGCGTGAACCCCCCCAGCAGGATCGTGGCACTTGGGCACGTCCTCGTCTGCTTCCCACCAGCAGCGTTTCTAACAGGGCCCTGGCAAACTGCAGCCCTTGCCCTGGGTCAGGGGAGTCCTGGCCAGGCCAGTGGCGTCCCACGGCTCCGACTGTCACCAGGCCACACACACTGCTTGCTGTCATTGGCTGTTCCGAGGCCAGGGAGTCAGCCTTCCTGTGCACATGAGGGTGGTTCCTGATCGCCCAGGCACACAGACTGTGGCTTGGCTTCCACTGCAGGGTGGGCAGCGGGTGGGTACTGCCGTGCTCCCATCCCCGAGTTCCTTCACGCACTGTCTCACCCTGGCTGCAGGGCCTCCAGCTCCCTCCGTCCTGAGATCTGAGGTTCAACCCCAGCTGGGCTGGAGTGACCAGATGCCCTTCTGGTACCATCCACTCAACTGATTTGGCCTCAGCCTCAAGGCACGGGGACGGGGTCAGCTGTGGCCAGCACAGGCACAGACACAGGCTCCCTGCATGGGCCTAGTAGGAAGCCAGTGACAGATGAGAGGTGTTGCAGTTGCCTGCACGGTTGCTGATAAATGACCATGAAATGGCTTATGGGAACAAGGGGCTTATTGTCTCTTGTGATTATCTGGTTACGATTCTCAGTTCAGCTTGGCAGGAGAGCTCACACCAACACCAAGGCCAAGGGAACTGGCCGCACCATCTCTACATAATGGCTGAGAAAGAGATGATCGTTACTTGCCAGACCAGCATGTCTGGCCAAGTGTGCACAAGGATGCCGACTCTCTCAACCAGCTCTCTGTATTTTATTCCAGGCTCTAGTCCGAAATCTAGTCAGAAATTGGACAGAGCTAGTGGGCTGGTGTTGGGCCCGCCCAGGATTTGTTCCAGGGCATGGCCGAGCACATGGGACTAAAGATGGCGCTGAGGGCAAGGGTCTTGGGTGTAACCTGATCACTTCACAGAGAGCCCTAATTGGCTTTCAGGTATCTACCTGCCCTTTGTGGTGATTGACATTGAACTTGACCATTAGCACCTATAGGATGTGTTGACCTTGTGACATAATTGGATGCCCGTTTCGCGCCTTGGTGGCCTTTGTCTATAAAAGTTCCTTTTCTCCCCCCAATAAACTGAGATCTGCTACTGACAATCTCCCCGTCCCGTGCTGAGTCTCTGGGGGTAGAGGCGGAGGTGGGGACGGTTGGAACCTGTTTTCATCACAGCCAGCAGCTGTGTGTTTGAGTGAGTGAATGAGTGCGTGAGTGGGCACTGGTTCCCACACGCTGGTCCTCCCCCATCAGCTAGACAATCTCCTGCAGGTTTGCTGTGGGCCTAACTCAACCACTAATTCTCTACAAATGTGCCTGGAGCTGAACCCTCAACTGTAAAGCTGACACCTGTGCCCAACTATGACAAGAGGCCTGTCCGGTGGGAGGGGCCCTGAGGCCAGCAGAGACCAGGCTGTCTGCAGGAAGATGACTTACCAGGTCCTGCTGGCCCCTGCTGGCCACCCTGACCTTGCACCAGCCCATCTGTCCACATGCAGTGGCTTCAGGTGACCTCTGAACTCAGAAGGGCCTCCTTCTCCCAGAGAACCCTAGGGACTCTGGGTCCCTGCCTACCAGTATCCTCATCACCCTGAGCACCCCTCTCCCTCTCCGTGCTGCCCAGACTGTCCCCTGACTCTGAGTGAGGACTGAGGGTTCCGGTACAATCCAGACCTGAGCATGGGGGCTGCAGTGGTCGTTCTGTGGTCCCTACAGAGCCTCTCTTCATCTCAGGCCTCCAAGCCCCCCTCACCCCCGGAAGGATGGCAGCCGAGGCACATGCTGCTCTAGTGCAAGCAGCGCAGCGCCTCTGTCTGCACGTGCAGAACCCAGCAAGGAGCTTGCCGAACCGCAGGACCTGCGAGCGCTGGTCAGGCGTGGGTGTGTGGGGGGGCTGAGAGCGCTGGTCAGGCATGGGTGTGTGTGTGGGGGGCTGAGAGCCCTGGTCAGGCATGGGTGTGTGTGGGGGGGCTGAGAGCCCTGGTCAGGTGTGTGTATGTGAGGGGGGGGCTGAGAGCCCTGGTCAGGTGTGTGTATGTGTGGGGGGGCCTGAGAGCCCTGGTCAGGCGTGGGTGTGGGGGGGGCTGAGAGCCCTGGTCAGGTATGGGTGTGTGTGTGGGGGGGCTGAGAGCCCTGGTCAGGCATGGGTGTGTGTGGGGGGGGGGCTGAGAGTGCTGGTCAGGTGTGGGTGTGTGTGGGGGGGGGCTGAGAGCCCTGGTCAGGCATGGGTGTGTGTGGGGGGGGGCTGAGAGCCCTGGTCAAGCGTGGGTACAGGGGGATGAGGGGTGCTGAGAGTACTGATCAGGTGTGGGCATGAGGGGGACCTGAGAGCCCTGGTCGGGTAGGGGTGTGTGTGAGGAAGGATGGCCACCCTCCAGACCACAAAGTTTACTTAGCACCCGGGCTTCCTGGCCCCCCTCTTGTGGCTTATAGAGTTCATGATAAAGCTGGGCAGAGTCTTCAGGGAGAACCTAGGGTGGCAGGAGCATTTTTGGAGCTGGCCACATAGCCCTGAGCTGAGGCAGGTGGGATGGTCTCTCTTCTGCCCCATGCCGCACATGGTCAGGCTGGGGCATGATAACTCCCCAAAGACCAATGTGTCCAGGATGCCCAGAGCCCCGTGGCTCCTGCAGCTGCTCTGCACGTGGCCAATAAACTCATGACCAAATGGCTTAAGGGATAAAGGATTTTATTTTCTCTTATGATGGCCCAGTTACAGCTTCTTGTCTGGCTTGGCAGGAGAGCCCACACCAACACCAGGGCAGAGGGGACTGGCATGCAAATCCATATGATGGCCGAGAGAGGGACGATCCTCACTTGCCAGACCAGCATGTCTAGTCAGTGATACGGAGGGATGCCGACTTCCTTAACCAGTTTCTTCCATCTTATTCCCCTGCCTGGGCCTAGACCCACCCCCCATGGGCTGATCTTCCTCATCAACTCTGCAGCTTGCAGTCTAGTTCAACTAATAATTCTTTACAAATATGTCTAGAGTTTGAACTCTGAACCATCAAGTTGACACCTGTTTGTAACAATGGCAGGTGCCTCCCAAGCAAAGCAATCCCTGCTCCTGCACCTAGACAGGAGGTTGAGGAACCCCAAGGGACGGATGCCCCAGGAGCAGCAGCCAAGGGTGTCTGAAAGCAGAACATTCCTCCCTTCCTTGGGAGATGTGTCTCAGCACCTCTGACCTGCCTTGGCCTCTGCGAAGCCGCTGTTTCCTCAGTGGGCTGTGTGGACCGAGACTCCCTCTGCATTGGGGGCTCTCCCCTCTCCCTGGGTTGAACTAAGCTGCTAATTCACAATGTATCGCATGTGCACAGCCTGGTGTGTGTCCACACGGGGTGCATGTGAATGTGTGTGTGTGACCCAGGACGCTAAGGCACCCCGGTTCCTTTTCTTTGTGTTTCCTGCTGTCTGACTAAGTGCAGACATGTGACTCCTATTCTTAAGTATAGACCCTTTTTGTGTTGGCTTCAACTGAATTTGTCAGGCACGCTGCAAAACCTGTCTTTGTATCATGGGTGATCTCGGTTACATGGCCTTGCTGCGATTATTCATTCCTCTTGCTATTGATGGTATGTTAGTCCCATGATGTGGGGCTGGAACCCTCAGGCCTCATCACGGGACTTGATTTGTAGAAAGGTCTTCACAGAGGTCAGTGAGTTGGAAAGGCCAGAGGCCAGCTTTGCTCCAGCGTGACCATTCCTGCTTCTTCTCCGAGCCCTTTGTCCTTAACACGGAGAGGTACCTTCACTGCTTCATTACTGCCCATTACTCTCAGTTGTGTATATTTGATATTACTTTTCCATCAAAATTAACTGATAAAATGGTGATAAAAACACTCGGCCGACATGTCCATCATCACTGGTTGGCACAGCCCCATGGCAGGCTCACACTGCTGGCAGCTGCCATCGCCAGAGCCACGTTAGCCCCATGAAACTCTGGGGGCAGCACAGAGTTTCCCCCTCCCTCCTCTTTCCTGCCCCTCCTTCCTTCTCCCCTCCTTCCCTTCCCCTCTGAGTTTGCCAGGGATGTCTCTTTGTCTTTATCCCTGCTTGACCCTCTGCCTACTTCTCTGGATCTTAGCTTCTCCCTCTATCCTGCTGCGATGGTTAATGTCCATGGTCAAGCTGACGCCTTGCAGAGAAGCCACTGAGCATGCCCGTGGGAGGTTGCGCAGACTGATGTCAGCTCTGCGTGTCTTGATGGTGATACCGGTGCGGAAAGACCCATCTCCACAGTGGGCAGGGATTCCAGGGCAGTAGCACGCGGGGAAAGCAAGCTGAGCATGCATTGGATCTGCAGGTCTGTGTCCTGGCTGTGTGACCCCAGGCTCCTGCTGCGCTGCCTGCCCGCCATGGTGGGCAGCCATGAGACACAATGAACCGAGTCCCTCTTAAATAGCTTTGCTCAGGGCTGTTCAGAGCAACAGGAAGACAAGCAAAAACACTTCTTGCTCTCTGTCTTCATCTCTCTGTCTCCTTGTCTTTCTGTCTCTGTCTCTCTGTGCTCCCCTCTTGTTGTCTGTGCTCCTATCCCCATCTCTCTCTGTCTCTTTCTTCTTTTATTAATAGTTTTTATACAAATTTGATAGGTACCCCATTCCCCTTCCTCCCTTCACCCCTCCCTGGATCCCCTTGCTCCCTCCCTCTTATTCCCTCCCCTTCCTTTCCTCTCATCCCTCCCTTTCTCCCAGTGCTCCCTCCCCCCCATCCCTGGAGCATCCTGTAGTATGCATGTCTAACTTCCCTCTGGGTCCTCTTCTCTGATGAGGTGTAGGGACTCAGTGGCATTACCTAGAGCTTTTTCTTGTGTTCCCCTTTAGTATAGGAACACTATTGTGGCTGTTAATCCCTTGCCTCTAAGGATCCTGGTGCCTGTGCTCCATGCTAGACTTTGGGGGGCAGTCAATGGCATGTTAGTCATTGCACAGGGCATGCAAAGTCCTATTATGATTACTTCGGCCCTAACATGTGTGGAGTATCTTGTATATCATTGCTTCTCCCCATCTTTAGGCTCTTACATTCTTACTGCCCCCTTTTCTGCAAATTTCCCTGAGCTTTAGGATGGGAGAGATTAAGCTGGCCTGGTTCCTGGTGATTAATGTAGAGTCTCTGATGATCTGAATTATGGTTTAATATTCTTTTTTTTTTCTTCTTCCAGTTTTGTTGTTCCTGGACCGCCCTTGGCTCCATCCTGATGGGTATTGGATGTCACCTCCTGGACCGTGAACGAGGGAGCGACTGAGTGTTCCAGACGGGCGGAAGGGGAGGGTTCTCTCTTTCTCTTTCTGTCTCTCTCCATGTCTCTCTGTGTCTCTCTGTCTCTCTCCATCTCTCTTCATGTCTCTCTCTGCATCTCTGTCTCCACATCTCTGTGTCTTAGTCTCTGAGTCTCGCCCTGTATCTCTGCCCTGGGGGCAAAGGAGGAAAGACAGTCTCTGGGGTTTCCAGGTGTCCCTCTCTCGGTAGGAGCAGAGTCTCAGCAGGCCCAGCTTGGGGCCCTGCACCCAGCCTCACCGCAGAGCCTCCAGGGTAGCAGGGTGACCGAGTGCTAGGACCTGCCTGTTTGCGCCCTTCCTGTGGAGCCCAGCGTGGCCCACGCGGTGCCAGAGGCCTCTGGCTCTGCCCAGGGTCACAGTCTTTCGCCCCAACCCAGGCAGGTTTGGACGAGCTGCTCTGTTGCCCCCAAGGCTGGCAGCGGACATGGCGGAGGCCTGAAGAAAAGGGAGGCCAAGTGGGCACCAGGGTCTCCGGGGCAGCGACGGTGTCACTGGACAGAGATGGCTGAAAACCAACATATCCTATAACTGAGGAAGGCAGCTGGGCCGGGCCCGCGCGCACACGGCACATCCAGGCGGCCTCCACCCGCTGTCGGGGACATCGGGGTCCCCGCTCCTTCCTTGCCCTTCTCCTCCCCCAGGTTCTTCTGTTTCCCCTCAGAGCCACATGCTGACCCTGCCTGGCTCTGAGGGTCCTTTAGGAGCAGAAGGTCCCGGGGCCGGGTCTTACTTGGGTCTGGGAGATGGGGCGGGGTGTTAGGGTCCTGGGATCACAGCGGCCCTGCCAAGCCCACACTCGGAGTTTGCAGCTCTGTCCTGCCTGGGCTGTGAGCACCAACCATCCACCTTGGTGCCGGCGGGACATCTTGCTGTGTCCATCCTGCAGCAGCCACTTGGGGTGACTGAGTGGGAAGATGAGGGTGGACCATGGTCAGAAGAAAGATCCAGAGCATCCCGCTGAATTCCAGCAGATCCTTGGCATGCGATACGGGGTCCCCCTCTGTGCACAGGGGTTGTGGGGGCTGTGTGGGACTGTCCCCCAACCATTAGTCCTCAGCTTAGGGAGTTTTGGGCATGACCCCTGCTAGGACCCCAGAGGAGAGGGGCCAGGCTGTGACTTCCAAGTCAGGCTGGGACCCGTCCAGGGAGGCTCCTGCCCGTGGTCAGTGTGCACCACGCTGGGGACCCATCCAGGGAGGCTCCTGCCCGTGGTCAGTGTGCACCATGCTGGGGACTGTCCAAGGAATTTGTTCACTTCCCTGGTGTCCAGATGTTCCCACTTCTGTCCACATCTTTCAGGGCCCAGTAGACTCCACCCTCCTTTTCTCACTCTGTTTTTTTTTTTTGCTCTGTGTGCTAGCCGTCCTCTTGTGTGAGCTGAGAACTGGTTTGTCTCTCACGCCTGTAGGGTTCTGGCACTGAGACTTTTCTTTGGGACCATGGAGTTGTTGGTGACACCAACCAGTATATAGTAGCTAAGAACTGCTACCTCTGGTCCACTCTTTCTAACCCACAGGTTGTGGCTGCCATCCTCCTGGGCTTTGGCTGGCATTGCTAAAGACTGGCCTTCTCTCCTTCATGCTGTCAGAAGCCTGAGATCCCCCAGTGGTGGGAAAGGAGCTAGAGCTGGCAGTGTGGCTGCAGAGGACACGCAGACAGGGGAATGGACTGCTCAGACCTCGAGGTGGAACTGGAATCATCTCAGCAGGCACGGTGCTGGGGACCTGTCCAGGGAGGCTCCTGCCCATCAGTGTGGGTCCTCTGCCACCCTTTAGCCCCCACTGGTTTTCTCTCCCGGCCTGGTACGGGATTGTGGGGCAGGAGCTGAGCCGTTTGTCAACCTTGGTGGGGTTGCGGCTCTTGCTCTGGTCTGTCAGTTTCAGCCGCGGGCCTGCTCGCCCCACTCGGTGCTGGTTCCCACATCCCAAGGAGAGATAAACCGGGCGTGTGTTTTCCCAGGGAGGAGGTGGCAGGAGACGATATTTCCTTCTCTGAATAAATGTCTTTGCCAGCATGCGTGCCAAGGTACACGGCTCACAGCCCTGGAGCCTGGCTGGGCCATAGCCCATGACTCAGGCTTCCCCGGGAAACCTGGACCCACCCATCAGCCTCGAGGGAGCCCCGCTAGCCCGGCGGCCACTGCCTGGTCCATGGGCACTAAGTTCCCGGCGACCCTCTGACAGCTTCCAGCGGAGCTCAGTAGCTTGTGCCGGGCATCCCCAGCTCCTCTCCACTACCCTCTGGACATTCATTGACCCACCAGCTAGTCAGCAGCCTGCTCACCCCGAGTGAGCTTTCCACAGTGGCTGGTGGCTCATGGTCAGAGCCTGACAGATTTCCGCAGGATAAGAGAAGAACGAATGGCTCTACCCATGCTGACCGCATGTGTGCCCACCACGGCCTGGCAGAATCTCCTTCCTGTTGTGTTGGTGGTCTCAGTCAGTCCTTCTGTGGCAGGTGGTGACCCCCCCCTCCATCCAACACTCTTCTCCTCCATCGGGGATTCTGCCCCCTCCTCTCCTCCATCACTCACTCATGACCCCTCACAGTGACAGCTCAGGTGGCACCATGCCAGGAAGAAGGCGGCAGGGCAAGCTTTCAGCCTGTCACTTCGGTGGTGGTCAGTGTCACACAATGCATAGCCAGCTTCAGTCTCCACTTTGGGTGCACGGAACAGAGCTCCGTGCATCCGTGTGTAATAGTCATGTAGTTGTGTGAACATACAGCGCCCTAAAATGTGCATGTCATGTGGTGATGATGGCCAACTTCATGCTGCAGGTGCTGTGTACATCGTATGTCTAGGCATGGCATGGAAAGAGGCACTGGGAGTCTCTTACCTCCCCATGGCTCAGCACACCTGAGTGGCCAAGGGCACACTGGCATGGGGAGCCTTTGCCACCATCTGCTGCCAGAACTTCACATCTCCTGAAAGTGAAACCCTGTCCCCACTAGATATACACTCCCCAGCACCAGACACCCCATCCTACGCTCTCTAGGAATCTGGACTTCAGGAGTCCCCTAGTGCTCGGAACCCCATGGCAGCGCGGTGTCCTCAATGATCACACATGTGTCCGTCTCTGAGTAACATCCCTCTGCAAGGATGGCCACACTCTGCCTGTCCTTTTATCTGCTGGGCACTTGGCTGCTCTTCCTCCTCTTGGATCTCAGGGGTAAAGTCATATGGACCTCGTTTGCGGAAAGCTGAGCTTGTGTGAGGCGTCCATCCAGACACCCCATCCCCACAAATTCTTGGCTAAAGAAGGACCAGTATGGACAGGCAAGGGCCAAATGAGACCCAACTCCGACTAATGAGATACGTCATTCATTAGCTGTCATTCATTAGCTGACTGCCCTTGGGAGACGGGGAAGAGGAGAGAGGCAGGATGGGACGGGGCATGGACAAGACTGTCTGTGATGGTCCCAAAGCGCAGGGAGTCTGGGCTGCTCAGCTCTATCCCCCCTTTCTCTATCTCCCTTCCCACGGAGCCACAGGAGCATGAGCTGCCCCTTCTCTAGCCAGGGCCCACCATCTTCCCACCCTCCTCCTCGAGAAGCGGCGCTCTGTGGCTTCCCTCTGGCTTCCCACGTCTGCTCAGGCCCCAGGGGCCCCAGGGTGCGGCTCGGCCTGGGGGATGATCACACACATTCCGCCTTCCCGGGTGTCTGAGGGCTGCGCCCCTGGAGCGTGAGAAGAGGTGCTGATGGGGTTCTGTCAGCTGAGCTGAGGACCTTGGGGAAGCCCAGTGCTGCGTCCATCTTCTCTGGAGCCGTAGTTGGAGGTGGGGTGACCCGGTGTCCCCGTGCAAGGTGCTTCTGAGGCCAGACGGCTCAGTCACCGGCAGCAACACTCTAGTGTCCCTGACCATGGAGGGACTGGACAGGGCCCATTATACTGGTAGCCAGAGGACACCTCTCTCACCTCCCACCCCCGCACGGGCTCCTAGCACTTATTCTAGGGACCTGACCCTAAGAGGAGTTGGGGAGTGTGGCTGGGGAAGCTGAGGCCCAGAGGCTTCACTTGCCGCCCTGCTCCGAGCTGTCTGCCTGGGCGGCCTGGCCAGTGAGCTCAGACATGGACAAAAGTCCTGGGGGCCTGTACTTCCCTCAAACAGATGGACACCCAGGGCTCAGCCACTGCCCTCCACAGTAAGCCGTACCCTGAGACAGGGGTCCTGGGTCAGAACGTGCTCCGTAATGATCTCTGCAGGTCTGGGGTTTATGGAAAAGAGGGGCTGAGTTCTGAGACTGTCCCCCAAGGTGGGGAGCATTGGGCTTACTAGACACCTGTTTCCTCGTCTACACCTCCTGCGGCTTGGGTGGGTGTGGCCATGCTGGGGCAGATAAGCGGCTTAACCTGGTATGTGCACTCGGGTGTTGGGAACCGGCTTTATCGAGGCCAGGATGTTGGCTCAGGTGGAGCTGGGCAGGCCTGGGAGGGGTGTTCCCAAGCTACCAGGAAGTAGCTCTGCCCAGCTCCCACCAAGATGGGGGGAGTGGGAGGGCAGGCCAGGGGCCCACTGTCCAGCCGCCCATGGGAAGAGCGTGCTCTGTGTGTGGAGCCGTCACGCGTGCGTGCTCTGTGTGTGGAGCTGTCATGCGTGCATGCTCTGTGTGTGGAGCTGTCATGCGTGCATGCCGTGTGTGGAGCTGTCACACGTGGATGAGCTCTGTGTGTGGAGCTGTCATGCGTGTGCTCTGTGTGTGGAGCTGTCATGTGTGCGTGCTCTGTGTGTGGAGCTGTCATGTGTGCATGCTCTGTGTGTGGAGCTGTCATGCGTACATGCCGTGTGTGGAGCTGTCACGTGTGCGTGCACTGTGTGTGGAGCTGTCACGCGTGTGTGCTCTGTGCATGGAGCTGTCATGTGTGCGTGCGCTGTGTGTGGAGCTGTCACGCGTGTGTGCTCTGTGCATGGAGCTGTCACGCGTGCGTGCTCTGTGCATGGAGCTGTCACGCGTGTGTGCTCTGTGCATGGAGCTGTCATGTGTGCGTGCTCTGTGCATGGAGCTGTCACGTGTGTGTGCTCTGTGCATGGAGCTGTCATGTGTGCGTGCGCTGTGTGTGGAGCTGTCACGCGTGTGTGCTCTGTGCATGGAGCTGTCACGCGTGCGTGCTCTGTGCATGGAGCTGTCACGCGTGCGTGCTCTGTGCATGGAGCTGTCACGTGTGTGTGCTCTGTGCATGGAGCTGTCACGCGTGCGTGCTCTGTGCATGGAGCTGTCACGCGTGCGTGCTCTGTGCATGGAGCTGTCACGTGTGCGTGCGCTGTGTGTGGAGCTGTCACGTGTGCGTGCGCTGTGCGTGGAGCTGTCACGTGTGCGTGCTCTGTGCATGGAGCTGTCACGCGTGCGTGCTCTGTGCATGGAGCTGTCACGTGTGCGTGCACTGTGTGTGGAGCTGTCACGCGTGTGTGCTCTGTGCATGGAGCTGTCATGTGTGCGTGCTCTGTGCATGGAGCTGTCACACGTGCGTGCTCTGTGCATGGAGCTGTCATGTGTGTGTGCTCTGTGCATGGAGCTGTCACGCGTGCGTGCTCCGCATGTGGAGAATGGGAGAGGACCATGCAGAGTGGCCTGGACACCAGGATGTGCAGCTGAGCTGGGTACCTGCGGGACCCCCAGTCCCCCCAGAGACTGGACCGCAGCTGGAACATGAGGCTTGTTGGTAGTCAGACAGAAGCAGGTCAGGGGTCTTGAAGTGAGACTTGACCAAGGTGAAAATAAACAAGAGCAGGATAAATGGATAAAGTCAGACGTGAAAATCGGTGGATCTAGGGTCAGCAGCCGGGGGGCAGTGCCCAGCTCAGAGCGGACAGGGATGGGCTCATGTGGGAGGGGCCAGAAGAAGAGGGGAATCCAGGCTGGCTGGAGGAGGCTGGGGCCAGCATGGACCAGGAGAGGGGTTCTGGAGATGCTTAGGGAAGGCACAGGGTACTCAATGCAGACCTTGGGCCACTGGGCGGGACGGCCATACCCCACATCTTCAACTCTGCTGCCCCAGAGCCCACCAGAGTCCAGCTTCTCTCTGTCTTCCTTCCCAAAATCTGATATTGTCAGGCCTTACCTCACCACATTCTGGATGTTTCTGTTCTGTGTCTGTGCTGGAAGAACTCCCCCTCCCCAACCCTCCCCATTCCACCATGATGGTCCCAACCCCATGTCCACTTATCCAAGTTCAGTCCTGTGGCCGAGACCTCTCCCTGAAGACTCCACCCTCCCGATGGATCTGCCCTCACTCACCCTGCCCCCCATACATCCCCCACGGATGAGCCCCAGCATGCAGAGCTGCCCCAGCTGTGGGCCTGGGGCCTTGGGGCTGGCTGGCAACCAGGGCGAAGGCTGAAGCTAGGAAAGGGAAACAGGCCTTTGTGTGCAGCCTTGTCTTCTACTCCAGGCATTCTGGGGACAAAACTGGGGGTGAGGAACCCCACAGGCTAGACAGCCCAGCCCTATTCAGAAGCAAGAGGTGAGGAGGGCCGCTGGGGAGAGGCAGAAGCTGCCCGGTAGAAATGCAGGCGTTCGTGACCACTGGGTCCCCAGGCCAAGGCAGAGAGGGCAGAGGCCAGCGTCACGGTGGCTTGTGCAGCCCTGGCCGGGGCTGAGCCGTGCGGGAGGACAGACAGGCGAGGCTGTGGCCTGGGCAGCGGGTCAGCCTTGACCACTTCCTCCAGAGGTCCTGACTGTGCACGTGGCAGCACCAGGTATGACTCTGGACAAGGACCCTCATCCTCTGCCCCTTTTCAATCCCTTCCTCCTCCTCTCTCACTCTCCATCACACTTCTGTGAGGCTGGCCGACGCCCCCATTTCCTGAGGTCCTAGGAAGCCCACCCAAAATACTCACTCATGAGTGTCCTCTGCTGGGGGATTGCGGTGAGCCCCTGGGCTAACAGGGCGGTGGGGACACCCAAAGAAGCAGCACAGAGTTGCAGGAGATGCCTCTGCCTTGGCATGAGGTCCCAGTGGCCTCGGTGCCCCCCACCCTCACCCCACTCCACCTCCAAAAGCAAAGCAAAAAATATAACATGAACAAATGGAAAACTCTGGGGAGTGACGGCCCTGTCCCAGCCAACCCCAGATGGACACCTCGGTGGCACCAGAGAGGTTTCTCGGTGCTGGGACCAAATTCCCGACAAAAGCCACGTCGGGGGGAAGGCTCCGGTCTGCTCACAGGTCCACAGTGCAGCCCATCATGGTGGGGAGGCCTGGTGGCAGGGGCTGGGGTGGATGGTCACGTGACATCGCAGCCAGGAAGCAGAGACGACTCTGGCTCAGCTTGCCTTCTCTTTTTCTCTGCAGCCTGAGAACCCGCTAGCGGATGGTGTCCTTCACATCTAGGTGGGTCCTGCTGCCTCCGTTAACCCGGTTTAGAAACACCGTCACAGGCGAGCTCAGGGGCGTGTGTCTTAGGAGACTCTAGATCTCGTCGGGTGGGACTATCAAGATTAACCATCATGAGTCTGGAGATGCTCCGTGGTTAGAACCTTTGCTTCCCAAGCAAAGGGACCTGAGTTTGGATCCCCAGGTCCCATGTCAAAATGCCAGGTGTGTGTGGCAACCCACCTGTAATTCTGTCCCTGGAATCCCCAGAGCAAGCTGGCTGCCAGACCAGCCCTCACAGTCGGTCTAGGTTTAATTAGAGACCCGGGCTCATACAGTAAGGTGGAAGAGCGACGGAGGAAGATTCTCAATACCTCCTTTGGGCCTTACAGGCGCATGCACGCATGCATTCTTGTGCACATACATCTTCACACACACACACACACACACATACACACATTCACATGCAAAACACACATCCTCAAACACACACATACATGAAAGGCATCAAAGATTAACCATCACATATGAGCCCCAGAATAGCACCACTGGGTCACGAAGGAACCCATGAGATGGGTGGAGGGTGGAGGTCCTCGGGGCAGGGCCTGGAGGGGATGTTGGGACGCAGCCTCTTCCTTTGTCCTTTTTTTGCTTCCCCGCCATGAGGTGAGAGGTTTTGGCTGGACGGACACTCCTGCCATGACCTTTCCATGGGCCCGAAGCAAAGCATCTAAGGGTCGTAGGTCAGAACCTCCAAAGCCGTGAGCCAAAACAAACCTATTACGCTATCTTGGGTATTTGCAGCCATGACATGAAAGGCTGTGGAAGTCACGGCAGAAGAGAGCGCCCTCCAAGAGTGGAAACTGGTGGCAGCTGGTCCACAATGCCACGTCAGAGAGGGCACCCCCAGGAAAAGCGGGGTTAGGACATCTTTAGAGGAAGGGACAAAACCCTGTGCCCCAAAGCTGATAAAACCAAAAGGAGAAACACAAGTTTACAAATGTAGTTAGAGACGCCGACACCCTTCTCTGATCAACAGAGAGAACAATAAGGCAAAACCCTACAAGGATGTAGGAGCTGAGCGCTGTCAGCCGACAGGACGCAGCCATCATCGGGGAACTCCGCCCAGGACCAGCCCACTGTTCCCTCCAGAGTGGAGGTGGCCAGATGGTCAGGAGGCGGAAGCCCCTGGCTGTGGCTGTGGGAAGACAGCAAGCAGAAGAAGCTGACGACCGTCTATGGGACGGGTGCACATTCTGTGTTGGGGGACATGGGAGTCAACGCTTGGGTCCTGGGGTTCTGTTTCTACATTTCTGATCCAGTTGGGGCCACACATGGTCTTGTGGGGGTGCTGGAGTACACAGCATGTGAAAGGGTGACTGGGGTTTTGGATTTGAGGTGTTTCAGCTGCCCCTAAGTCACCCCAAATACCTCCACTGAACACGGGCCTGCTGCTGGGTTTGCGTGTGGGTTTGTGGGTGTACCCACAGGCTCCTGAGCTTGGGCGTGGTCACCAGGAGGTGGCACTGTTTGGGGAGCTCACGGGACCCTCCAGAGGCAGGGTCTACTCTCTGGGTGGGCATCGAGGTCACAGTCTGGCTCTCCTTCCGGCCTTCTCTCCGCTTCCCCCCCTCTCCAGACGTGAGCAAGCTTCACTGACTGCAGCCACAAGCTGCCATGGCCAGCCTCCTTTGCCATGAGGGACTGGATCCCCTTTTTTTTTTTTCCTTTTTTTTTAATTAAAAATTTAATTATACATTTTAAAATTTTTTACCAGTTCCCTCCCTCCCCCCTCCTCCCCCCGACCCCCCTCCTCCCCCTCCCCTTCCCCCAGTGCCTCCCCCCCAATTCCCAGAGAGTCCTTTATTGTGTACGCCTAACTCTCCACTGGGTCCTCCTCTCCGATGACATATAAGGACCCAGTGGCATTTCCATAAGCCCTTTCTCTTGTTCCCCTTAAGCATAAGATCACTACTATGGCTGTCAATCCCTTGCCTCCAGGGGTCTCGGTGCCCTTAACAGATGCTAGACTTTATGAGGGCAACATTGCGCAGGGCATGCAAAGTCCCATTATGATTGCTTTGGCCCCAACTATTGTTGAGAATCTTGCAAATCGTTGCTCCTCCCATCCTTTTGCTCTTACAATCTTACCGCCCCCTCTTCCGCAAATGTCCCTGAGCTCCAGGATGGGGAGAGATTAGGCTGGCCTAGTTCTATGTGATTGATATAGAGTCTCTGAAGTTCTGGATTGTGGTTTGTTGATTTTCTTTTGCAGTTTTGCTGCTCCTGCAATTCCCTTCACTCCATTCTGCTGGGCACTGTATGTCACCCCCTGGCCAGAGACAAAAAGCTGTTAAACTGGAGTCTTGTTGTACTAGCACATTCAAGGGTAGATGTAATAAGAGTAGGAAACCTCACTGAGGGAGGGGTCCATCACCCATTTGCAAAATGATTACTTTTTATCTGCTAGACTATATGCCCTCCCCTTCTGGTGAGATCAGGAAAGAACGTCTGTGAACTTAACCAGGTTTCTCATTACTTACTTGCAGACCTTGATGGAGGCCTATTTTCTCTGCTGTAACATGGGGACTGGATCCCCTTAAACTTCAAGCCAGAATGAATCGTCATCCCTTAATTTACTTCCTGTCAGGTATTTATTAAGAATGAGGAGAAGAATAACTAATGCACACGTCAGAATCCTTTCTTAGGTCTGTCGACCCTGCCTGGGGCAAATACACAACTCTTTATGTCCCACAATGAGCACTTTCTAGGGTAGACCCATCCCAGCCCCTGCATCCATGTGACACCACAATGGCATCCTGTAATGAAACCACTTGGAAATTCATCATCATGGTTGGGTACTGGTGTGGGCCTGACGCTTGAGGGTTTGGGCTCTGGGCACATTTGTAGAGTTTGGTGGTTGGGTTGGGTCCAGAGTAAACCTGCAGGAGATTGGTGGATGGGGAGGCCCCAGCCCATGGTGGGTGGGACTGGTTCTTGGGTGGGGGGTGTTTGAGAGGAAGGCATCCCTGCGTACACTTGGCCAGACATGCTAGGCTGGCAAATAAGGATCGTCCCTCTCTCAGCTATTGTGTGAATTTGGTGCGGCCAGTTTCCTTGCCCCTCTGGTAATGGCGCGTGCTCTCCTGCCAAGCTGGACTGAGAACTGTAACCAGGTCATCATAAGAGAATAAACCCCTTTTTCCTTTAAGCCTTTTGATGGTGATTTTATCAGCAACCATGCAGGTGAACTGCTACAATTACCAAGAGAAGTTGAAAACCAGGAACACTGCTGTATAACGTGTGGGTCAGAGAACACTTCTGGAAAAATTCAGCAGCTTCTCATGGTAAATTCTAGAGAAACAGGAACAGGAGAATTGCCTGGACAAGACAAAGAGCCTCCAGAAACACGTCTGCCAACACCACACTCAACAGCAAAGGCTGAAGTTTTCTCCTAAGAGGGGTCAAAACAAACCTGCCTTTGTTGGTTGATCGCCTTGGATACATTGTTACAGTCATGGAAAGCTGACTGCAACATTGTCATGATTCATCTTCATTGGCAACTTAAAATTTGGAATCACCTAGAGAGGCGTTTCCAGAAAGATAAACTTGAATGTGGGCAGCACCACCCCCATGCTGGGGTTTTCTTCCTCTTGACTGTGGATGCCACATGACCAGCCACCTCACGTTCCTGCTGCCAGACCTTCCTTGCAGGATGGGCTGCACCCCGACTGTGAGCCAACAAACCCTTCCTTATCTGATTTTGTCAAGTGCTTTGTCACAACAACTAGAAAAGCAACTAGCACACCATCCCAGGGGTCATTACTCAGGCAAAGGCAGTTATAAAAGCATCACACGTGCACACAGTTCATTTCTAAATGCTACAGTAGACTGTCAATGTGCTCTTTCAGCTATCTAGTGATAAACTTGACAAAATAGACCCAATATGGTGGGCTGGGGAGATAGTTCAATGGTTCAAGTTTTTGCCTCCCAAGCAAAAGGACCTGAGTTTGGACCCCTAGATCCCATGTAAAAAATGCCAGTGGCCTTAATTCTGGTCCTGGAAGGTGGAGCCTGGGAAACCCCAGAGCAAAGCAATAAGGAGGTGGAGCCATCCAGGATGATTCCAGAAGTCATCCTTGAGCCTGTACAAGCTCACACATACTCAAGTGCTCTCCTGTACACACACACACACACACACACACACACACACACACACACACACACACACAGAAAGAGCGAGAAATATATACAACACCTGTACACTGCAAACTGCAGAGTGAAGAAATGTAAGAACAAGTTAACAAGAGGTGTAGCAAGCCCCGCAGGATGGCGCGGGCTCATTGACTTGTGGTGTGCCTGGGAATGAGCTGCATCTTTCTTTCCAGACTGAAGGCTCGTCCTGAAGTTTGCGTGACCCCGTGGTTTCCAGCGCAGCCAGGGCAGCCAGGAGGATCCGTCATTCAGGTCTCTTTGCTAGTCAAGACGGAGTGGCCGCAGTGCTGCAGGACAAGTGGGGACATCAAACGCTCCTGGCACAAGTGGTCACTTGGCAGCTGAGAGGCTGATGTGCTCAAAGCGGGGTGCTCGGGAGCTTTCTTATTGCTGGGATTCAGGGTTCAGGAGGATGACTGGGGGGGGCAAGGCCAAACGACATGCTTCTTATAAGGCTGGGAACCTGTCCAGTGTCTTGCCCCCTCCGGTTCTCAGAAGATAGAGTGTAGTCAATGCTCGTTCTCTCTGACCTGGTCCCAGACAGAACTGGTCCCTGCATGAGGAACAAGGTGGAATCAGGCTGGGGTCAGCTCCAGCCGGCTGTCTAGTCCCTGGTGCCTGCTGCACCCCAAGCCTTCTTTCTCTAGGGACCAACACCTCCACCTCCTTCTGAGCCTCCGAGCCTATGTCAGGAGGTTTGGGCTGTGTGGGGACCTGGGAGGTCAGGTGTCTGAGCCGTATGGTCCTAGATATGAGCAGACACACACAGTCTCTTATAGTCCAGCGACTCTTCTGTTCTCGGTCTCCTTGTAGCCCAGCCCCCCACTGCGGACCCCTGTAGACTTCTGAGAAATCAGCACTTCCTGCTGGGAGGGCCAAGGTGACCAGCAGATTTGGTTTTTCTAGACACAGGGGTTGCTGGGATGGGGGGCTTGGAGCTTTAAAATGGGGGACAGTCCTGGGTAAACAGGGACTACAGCCACATCTGGGCTCAAGGGTTGGGAGATGTAGTTATCTGACCCTCCCTGAATTTGCCAGGATATCTGTGGTTGGGAACAGAATCCAGTTTAAACCCGCTAGTGTGGGGTAGACATGCCTGGCCCTCCAGCAGCCTGGTAGTCGGTTCTGGCACTTTAAAAGTCCAAAGTCTTTTAACTCCGTAAAAGTCCCTGCAAAGTCAGAAGCAAGTCACACACTTCCAGCATGCGGAGCACAAAGTAGACATTGCTGTCTCAGAATGAAAGGACCAGAGACATCGGGAACAAGAGCGAATTTCATCCTGGTAGGTAACGAGGCCTGAAGTTCAATGTCCACTCTCTGCTGTTTACAGAGTGGACACTAGAGGCTGTGCAGACCCCTCACCTCTGCTGCTCCAGCTTCTCTCTGCAGCTCCAGCCCATGTCTGCAGCCCCCATCAGCGCACATTCACTGGTCCTGGGGTCTCCGACATCCTGCAGTATCCACAGAAATGCTCAGCTTCACCTTCCTCCACAGGGGATTGGGTGGCACAGGCCTCCATTGCTCTCTGCAACCCTTAATCTTACATCTCCCTTGCCTGCAAAAGCAGCACCGCAAGGATGGCACTGCCAAGTTTTGTTGCTAGCTCAAAAAGCAGCCCGTCTGCCTAGGACTACAGTCCTGGCTTGTGCGTGCTGACTCTGGGGAAACGCTTCCTCGGTAGCTGATTTTGAGAAGCAAGGAACACCTTCAGCTCGGACTTCCTTCTTGGGATGAATCTGCATCTTCAAGGGGTGGGGGGTGCCCTCAGGGTGGGGGGGATTTCTCTCCAGGGTGGTGACCTCTTTACCAGTCACAGCCGCCTTCTCTGCTCTCCTGCCTTGAGCCTGCACCGCACAAGCCAGTTCATCACCTTAAAACAGCTTCATTGAAGTCCTTGTCTCCAAGCCGCATGTTCTGGGCCTCACGAGGCACAGCTCTCTCTACGCGACCGTCTGCCAAGCTCCTCCCAGAGCAGTTTGCAAAGCTCTGCTTCAAGCAGTCCACAGCTTTTATAGCCTCAAGTTCAGACTTACACAGTCTCCTACAAACAGTCTAGAAAACTTAGAAGCCACACAGTCAGGTTTATCACAGCTACACCCCACTCCTAGTACCTACCTCTGGGAGTCCCACAGTCAAATTCATCACAGCTGCGCCCCACTGCCAGTGTGCACCTCTGCTTAGCTTTTCATAACTTGCCACAACAAACACGTGACCCAAAGAACTTAGGGAGAGAGCTGGGTTTTGTTCAGTCCAAGTGACGGCCCGTGTCATGTCATGCCAGGAAAGTGAAGTGCCGGGAGCCGCATGCTTTCTTGCCTGCTAGTTTGCCAAGCTGCCAGACAAGCTTTCTCTCCTTCCTTACCCGCCTGCCCAGGGAGTCGTCCTGCCCACTGTGGACTTGGGCTTGCCACATCAATTATGCAATCAAGATAAGCCCACAACCCCTAAGCCTTAATTTAGAGACTCCTTCTCAGGGGGACCTGGGGACCTGCCTCCCCCATGTCTTTAGGTACCAGACTGACAGCTGTCACAGTGAATCAGTATGTTTCATTGTGTGTCTGCTTGGTGCATCAACAAGTAAATGAGTTTGTATGACTGAAGACCTATGTGATCGCATGGCTATATGATCACATTTGGGTTCACATTCTTGTGAGCATATGTTCATATTGTCATGTGATGTGCATGATCATGTGTCTGAGCGTATGTTTACATGGCATGGGGGCTGTCACATACTTGCGTGCAGGTGTTTTTGTGGGCCATGGGCATGGGTTACCTGTTTGTGACCATGTGTTTGCACGTCTGTGTGTATGTGCATGGTTGTGTGATCGTGTGTTCACATGTGTTGAAGCTTGCCTGAAGGTTGCCAATAAATTCATGACAATGACTCATGAGTGCGGCAACAAGATTGTTTTATTCTTATGATTCTCGTCACAGTTCTTACTTCGGCTGGCAGGAGAGCTCACACCAACACCAGAAGCTGAGGGGCTGCCACGCCAATCCACAGTAGCTGAGCGAGGGATGATCTTCACTTTCCAGACGGCATGTCTGTCTTAGTGTACAGGAGAACGTCCAACCAACTAGCCAGCTCCTTCCATCTTATCCACTGCCCGGGGATAATCTCAGCCACCGTGGGCTGGGTCCTCCCCATCAATTAGATCCTGCAGATTTGCTTAGGCTTGCCTTTACTATCAGCGCTTCATGGATGTGCCCAGAGCTCAGCCTGCAGTTATCAATATCTAACTGGCACAACATGGTTGTTTGAGAGTGTGTTCACATGATTGTGTGAGTGTGTATGCATACACTCTGAGTGTGCATTCACTGGGTTGTATGATTGTGTCCACTGGGTTGTGTGATTGTGTCACAGGGTTGTGTGAGTGTGCGTAGTTGTTCTAGTGTCCACAGTTCAGTCCCACTGCTGAGCTGGTTAGAGGAAGGTCTGTGGCAGTTCCACCCTAGAGCTGAGCCTTGTGATCTTTCCCGTGCTTTTCCTCCTGGTTTTTAAATTCTGGAGGCCATGTGTGAGCAGGTACTCCCTTTAGTGGGGTGCCATCTCCCCAGGTGCTGCTGACTTGGCGCTTCTCTTCTGCATTCCTGGGTCCACGCAGGACTCTTCAGGTTCAGGATGGACATGTCGAACCTTCACCAAAGGGACAGGCCTGGGCAGTTCCACGTGAGTTCTGGGCTAAGGGGGGAGTGGCTGACGGAGCCTCTCATGGGTGAGGAGGGCAGAGTCCAGCAATGTTTGACTGGCCTACTGGGCTCCTGACCTGGTTGGGGCCTGTGATTCAGAGTATATAGAGTACCTGTGGCTTGTTTGCTTAGTCCCCAGGGGCTGAGGCGTGGGACTGAGCTCTGAGTACTCAGACTGAGGTGTGGGACTGAGCTCTGAGCACTTGGGCTGAGGTGTGGGACTGAGCTGAACACTCAGGCTGAGGCATGGGACTGAGCTCTGAGCACTCTGGGGCTGAGGCATGGGACTGAGCTCTGAGTACTCGGGCTGAGGCGTGGGACTGAGCTGAGCATCAGACTGAGGTGTGGGACTGAGCTCTGAGCACTCGGGCTGAGGTGTGGGACTGAGCTGAGCACTCAGGCTGAGGTGTGGGACTGAGCTCTGAGCACTTGGGCTGAGGTGTCAGGTGGTTCCCAGCACCACACTTGATCTCTAGTGCCCAAATGTGGGTGTCCCCGGTCTGGCTGCCGGCTTTCCCCAGTCCTGGGGGGACTGAGCTCCTTGCCAGTGTTTTCAGTGGCAGTAACCATCATTTACACGATGCAGGAAAGTAACCCTGAGCAGCTCCCAGGGGACCGGCCGGGGACGAGCCGTTTGCTGAAGAACTCTAACAGGAAAGCACACGCGTTTCTCAGCCCAGAGAAGTGATGAGTGCGTGATTTTCCCCAGGCTTTAAATCCCACTGCATCAGGTTCAGCATCTCGGTGACCTTCAGTGTGATGCGGCAGGGATGTCCAGAGCCACCAACAGCTTTCCGTTCAGACTGAAGACTACGTTTCTCATCATGGATCACATGCTTGGTACCGTAAGCCAGAAAAAGAACTTGTGAAAGGAAAGGGCATAGGCTATGGATGTTTACCTATAAAGATACCCCGTCAAACTGCCTTTTAAATACCCTTCACCCCCGTAGAGGGTCGGAGTGCTCAACACCCACCTAAAAGCGTCCTCTACCGTGGAGGGCGTCTACTGCAGAAAATCACAACTGGCTGAAGGCAGGAATAAGTGATACAGACTGGCCCTAAGCAGGACGCCTAGGCCACCGCCCCCCACACCCCAAGGCAGGACGCCTAGGCCACTGCCCCCCACACCCCAAGGCTCAGGGAACCCCACAGAAGGGGAGCAGTAAGTGTGGACGAGTCTGAGCCGGCAGGTCCGAGGCCACACCGTCTTCTGGACACCACAGAGCTGTTGCTGTGGTGAATCCACTGCAGCCGTGCATATTGCCACGTGACTTGCATGGAAATTGCCCCATCAACATTTCGCCATGGAAGGGAAAAGATTCCAAGAGGCCCCACCTTCCCTGATGGGGGAACGGATGGGGCGGGATGGAAGAGGCTTTCCTCAGTGATTTGTTTTTCCTGCTCCCCAAGGCACACGGCATCAAATACACACCAGACGAAACCTAGTGGGCCACATAGGGGACAAGACATGAAAATGGGGGAGAAGACATTGAGGGGAGAAGAAGGCTTGTAACAGGAAGAGGAGCGGGATGGATTGGGGATTAAGGTGTGAAAATATCATAAATTCACTATATTCATGTCTGAAACCCTGAAAGAACAAAATAAAAATACAAAAGGCGACAAGCTAGCAAAAGGTTTACACGTTAATCATTTCAAATGTCCAGGTCCAAGGCACGTGGCAGGTGGGCAGATGTGCAGCTACGCCAACCCTCACCCTCCAGAACTTCCACCTTCTCAAAGCGAAGCTTCACGCACGTTCAACACGGACTCCTACCCCACGCCCCTTAACTGCTTTCTGTCTGCCGACGTGACGGTGCTCGGGCTCTGCTGCGTGTACATCTGCAGGATGTCTGGCTTACTTCACTGAAGTGCCGCCCATGAATTTCTTCCTGGTTATTTACGTCTTTGTTTGTTTGAGACGGGATTTTTCTGTGTGGCCCAGAATGACCTCAGTCTTGCCATCCACCTGCCTCAGTGTCTGGGTTCCAGGGCCACAGATGTGCGTCCAGAGGTGCTCTGATGCACGGGTGCGTGGCCGTGGCTCGTTGGCACATAGCAGTTGGTATGTGGAATATTTGCACATTGCTGCTTCTCTTGTGAACCTGGGTGTTGAAGACTCACCTTCCATCATTTTGGGTGTGTCCAGAAGCAATGGTTTAATTTGAATATAGTTTTTTGTGTCTGTGGTGCTTGTGTGTTTGCATGTATATGTGCATGTCTGCGTGCGCATGTGTGTATGTATGTGCATGTGTGTGTATGTGCATGTGTGTGTATGTGTGTATATGTATGTATGTGTGTGTATGTGCATGTGTGTGCATGTGTGTGTATGTGTATGTGTGTGTGTGCATGTGTGTGTATGTGTATGTGTGTGTGTGTGTGCATGTGTGTGTGTGTGCATGTGTGTGTATGTGCATGTGTGAGTGTGTATGTGCATGTGTGTGTATGTGCATGCGTGAGTGTGTGTGTGCGTGTGTGTGTGTGCATGTGTGAGTGTGTATGTGCATGTGTGTGTATGTATGTCCGTGCATGTGTAGAGGCCAGAGGTTGACCTCCAGTGTCTCTTCTATCACTCTCCACCTTATGTCTCTTGCTGAATGTGGAACTCACTGATTGGCCAGAATGGCTGGCTGCACGCGTCTGGGCTCCTCCTGTGTCTGCCTCACTAGGGCTGGGGTTATAGATGCGTGCTGCTGTGTCCCCAGCTCAGATCCTCTGCCTGTGCAGCAGACACTTGACTATGATTTAGCATTAGGGGAAAGACATGCACCTTGCAGCGATGTTCCTCTTGCCCAGGGCTGAGAGCTCTGATCATGTTTTGGTGGCTGGACCAGGCCTGTCCCTAGGGAGCATTCCTTCTTGTCCCAGGGATGCTCCAGGGAGGCCACAGCCTCTAGCCTGCTTGGGGGAATGTTCTACGCAGAGGTGCTGGGTGGACAGGACTAAAGGTAGCCCGTTGACTGACAAAGACCGGGGGACTCTCAGGATTAGGTGAATCTGGTCTGAATGCCCAGGCTTTGGTCCTAGAGAGGATTTGGGCTGTGAGTCCACCTCAGGGTCCCCCAAGTTATCTAGGGGTTCACGTTGACTCAGGGGCTGCTCTGAAGTCACCTGGGGTCTGGGAAATAAGAGGGGGGCGTGACCAGAGATCGCAGGAGAGAGGAGCGGCCTGGAGAGCGAAAGTAGGAGGGGCGTTTACTTCCTCGCGTGTTGGGTCAGCCCATGGACTCGCAGACCAGAGGACAGAAGCTGGTGCTAGGGACGGCTGGCCATGTAAGAGGTCAGTGCTGGCCTCTCTCAGCAGCCGTCCATCTGGTCCTTGCTGTGGACAGCACTGGTCACTCTCAGCAGCCGTCCCTGTGGTCCTTGCTGTGGACAGCACTGGTCACTCTCAGCAGCCGTCCCTGTGGTCTTTGCCGTGGACGCTGCCAAGAGCTGCTCTCTGGCCAGAATAGATCAGAGGGCCAGGACTTCCTTCCGCCGCCTGGTCTTGGGGTGAATTCTGTTTGCTCAGTGATTCAGAGAAACAAACAACAGAGGAATTTTCCAAATCAGGGCAGCCCCGCCACAAAATCAAATTTACGCTTCCCCCCACACCGGGTGCAGTCCCTGGCCTTGGCTGTGCTCCCTCCTGCTGGGTGCATCACCTCGTCACAACTCTCTCCGGCCCCAAGTAAAGAAGGAGAAATTTAAGATGCTTTTCTCTTTGTCAAGGAAGTGCCTGGCTTGGTAAGACCCACAGTGCAGCCTGCCCCTTCTGTCAACAGGGCGGTAATTCCTGAAAGTGGTAGGCTTGTCCAACCATGCCAAGACCTGCCCCTTCCACAGTGGGAGCCTCTTGCCCCCACCAACAGACTCCCATGCTCTGAGTAGGAGATCCACACACAGCGGACCCAGTGGGGGATGGGCTCTTCCCTAATGCTTTGCGATGGGAGCTGAGTGTGCGGTGGGCCCAGCTCTGGACCCTCCGGATGTTCCACATATTATGTGACTTCGGGGCATGGCTGACAGAAGCTGCTGCCATCAGCTATGGGCCACATGGGTGAAGATGTCCAGAAGTGGAAGAAAGAGTGGTCTGGGGCCACAGTCTTGCTGGCAGAAGAGGAAGCAGGAGCTTTTCCCAGCCCCTCACTGGCCCCGAGTCTCTGGGAGGTGAAGAGTGGGAACCTGAGAAGGCAGCCAACTAACACACAGCACCTGCAGGGACCAGGCACACAGCACCTGCAGGGACCAGGCACACAGCACCTGCAGGGACCAGGCACACAGCACCTCCAGGGACCAGGCACACAGCACTCCCCAGGACCAGACACACAGCACCAGGACCAGACACACAGCAACTCCCCGGGACCAGGCACACAGTACTCCCCGGGACCAGGCACACAGCAGTGCCCGGGTCCAGGCACACAGCACCTCCAGGGACCAGGCACACAGCACCTTCAGGGACCAGGCACACAGCACCTCCAGGGACCAGGCACACAGTACTCCCCGGGACCAGGCACACAGCACCTCCCCGGGACCAGGCACACAGCACTTCCAGGGACCAGGCACACAGTACTCCCCGGGTCCAGGCACACAGCACCTCCAGGGACCAGGCACACAGCACCTCCAGGGACCAGGCACACAGTACTCCCAGGGTCCAGGCACATAGCACCTCCAGGGACCAGGCACACAGCACCTCCAGGGACCAGGCACACAGCACCTCCAGGGACCAGGCACATGGTACCTCCCGGGACCAGGCACACAGCACCTGCAGGGACCAGGCACACAGCACCTCCAGGGACCAGGCACACAGCACCTCCAGGGACCAGGCACACAGCACTTCCCAGGACCAGACACACAGCACCAGGACCAGACACACAGCAACTCCCCGGGACCAGGCACACAGTACTCCCCGGGACCAGGCACACAGCAGTCCCCGGGTCCAGGCACACAGCACCTTCAGGGACCAGGCACACAGCACCTCCAGGGACCAGGCACACAGCACCTCCAGGGACCAGGCACACAGTACTCCCCGGGTCCAGGCACATAGCACCTCCAGGGACCAGGCACACAGTACTCCCCGGGTCCAGGCACACAGCACCTCCAGGGACCAGGCACACAGCACCTCCAGGGACCAGGCACACAGTACTCCCCGGGTCCAGGCACATAGCACCTCCAGGGACCAGGCACACAGTACTCCCCGGGTCCAGGCACACAGCACCTCCAGGGACCAGGCACACAGCACTCCCCGGGTCCAGGCACACAGCACCTCCAGGGACCAGGCACATAGCACCTCCACGGACCAGGCACACAGCACCTGCAGGGACCAGGCACACAGCACCTCCAGGGACCAGGCACACAGCACCTCCAGGGACCAGGCACACAGCACTTCCCAGGACCAGACACACAGCACCAGGACCAGACACACAGCAACTCCCCGGGACCAGGCACACAGTACTCCCCGGGACCAGGCACACAGCAGTCCCTGGGTCCAGGCACACAGCACCTTCAGGGACCAGGCACACAGCACCTCCAGGGACCAGGCACACAGCACCTCCAGGGACCAGGCACACAGTACTCCCCGGGTCCAGGCACATAGCACCTCCAGGGACCAGGCACACAGTACTCCCCGGGTCCAGGCACACAGCACCTCCAGGGACCAGGCACACAGTACTCCCCGGGTCCAGGCACACAGCACCTCCAGGGACCAGGCACACAGCACCTCCAGGGACCAGGCACACAGCACTCCCCGGGTCCAGGCACACAGCACCTCCAGGGACCAGGCACATAGCACCTCCACGGACCAGGCACACAGCACCTCCAGGGACCAGGCACACAGCACCTCCAGGGACCAGGCACACAGCACTCCCCGGGTCCAGGCACACAGCACCTCCAGGGACCAGGCACACAGCACTCCCCGGGTCCAGGCACACAGCACCTCCAGGGACCAGGCACACAGCACCTCCAGGGACCAGGCACACAGCACTCCCCGGGTCCAGGCACAGAGGACGCTGTGCTGATTCATAGACTCATTTCATTTTTGGGGACAGTCCATCAAACAGTGGGTCCTACAGACGAGGACCCGAGGCTCAGGGAGGGTGGTGAACTGACCAGGGCCGCACAGCCAGCTGGTTCCACAGTCAGGACGCCGTCTCTGGGATGGCAGCAGGCAGAGCCCCTCGCCTCCACCCTGGGGTGGAGTAAGAAGGCCAAGGAGGGCTGGTCTGCCTGTTGCCGCACAGGGCACGGCCAGCTGACCCAAGGACCACAGGCAACAGGGTGCTGGTGATGGGCCCGCTGCTTGTGGGACACTCAGGGTAGGCCCGGGTGTTCTGGAGGTCGCAGCACAGGCCTGCGTTCACCTTCCAGGCCACTTGCTCATGGGCCGAGCAGCACTGAGTGAGGCCCCAGCACACCCCCAACTCTCCAGGCAGTCCACACTGGCTGCTTCTTGCCCCTCTGCGCGGTCGTCCCGAAGGCATCTGGCCGCATGGGGCTTGATCTCTGAGTCACCCACCTAGTCTGCCAGGACCCAGGGGATATCAGACGCTGGCTTCCTGTCCACACTGGGGGCCTGAGGTGGGGCTGCCACAGTGACGTCAGCGTGGCAGTGATGCTCGGTCCAGTAGCCGAGGCCTCCTTCCTGGCTGTGGCCTCCACCCTGGCCTGGTCCCTAACATTTTCCCATCTCCATGGCAACGTCTGGGCACCTAACTCTCGTCCTTCCTTGCTATACTGTAGCGAGCCACCGGCTTATCAAGTCCTATCAGATCCGAAGGGTGCCCCAGCCCAGAGCTGAGAGGCCTCAGGGGGCCAAAGGTGTAAGGCTTCTGGGCCTCTCCCCAGCCAGGTGCCCGTTTACCTTCTTTACACAGCACCCAAGTATGTCCTCTAGAACCAGTGATTTTCCTCTTGTTGGCACAGCTCCTGCCAACGCCCCTTCCTGCAGTCGGGGTAGAAGCTTCCATCCCATCTTTAGGATCAAGACCTGGCTCCCACGCCTATCCTGACCCAGAGGCTGGGTAAGTTCTGCCCCAAGGTAGAAGGAGAAGCAAGGAGCCAGCTGGGGCTGGGGCCCACCCTGGGTGTGCAGGGTGGGGCTGGAGGTGCGAGGCCACAGGGAACCCCTCAGAGTGGGTGCAACCTTTGGCCTTCTGGGGTGTTCTGGAGTCTGTGGAGTTGCTGGGTTGGTTTTTCATGAGCCCAGGGGTTGAAGTGCCCGGAACTGGACCCCAAAGTAAACATGGTAGCCAGGTGGTCACTGAAGTGGGCCATTATGTGGCCCCAGCAGTAGCCTTGAGCATCTTCTGCACGTTGTGGTCTGAGATAGCCTAGACTGTAAGCACAGGCAACTGATGGCCCAGCCCAGCCAAGGACACAGGGAGGGCATGGTGCAAACTGAGGCCAGGCTGGTGCCTCAGAGGGCCAGGGCCACAGGCTGTGTCCTTGTGTCATCACGGTCTCACCCTGGACCCTGCTGGCCAGGCAGTCTCCTTTTTAAGAGTACGAAGAAGCGTCTACCATGCTTGGCCTGGGATGAGTCTCCAGAGAAGCCGTTCATGGAATCACCAGTGACACGTTTCAAAATTCCACAGAGACCACGGCCACCTGTGGCCAGCCCTGTCCTCTTTACTGCACCACGGGCCACTCCTCATCACTGACCAGAACCTGCCTGTGTGTCCAGAGCTAACACCAGTTCCAGTTCCTCTTGGACAGTCCGAAGGCCCAGCGCCTGGCTCAGGGATCACTGCCTGTAGCTGCTCCTGCACAGCTGCTCGCTCGTCCGTCCTTCACCTACTCGTCTGTCCTTCACCTACTCGTCTGTCCTTCACCTACTCGTCTGTCCTTCAGCTACTCACTCATCCGCCCTTCAGCTCGCTCAGGCATTCATTCATCTGCCCACCCATCCACCCTTCAGTTGTTCACTCATTCCTACACTGGCTCATTCACGCGTTCCTCAGCCATCTACTCTTACTGCTTATTCGTGATTCATTCGACTGTTCACTCATTCATGCACTTACTCATCCATATCTTCATTCAACTCATTCATTCAATCATTGTGTTTACGTCTGTTCATTCGTTCACCTGCTTTCGCTTATTTCTATCCATTCACTCACTAGTTCATCCGCTCCTTCACCCAATTGCTCACTCATTCATCCACTCACCCACTCACTCACTCACCTATCCATTCATTTGCTCGCTTGCTCATGCATTCATTCATTCACTCACTCATTCATTCACTAATTCACTCATTCATACATTCACTCACTTGTTTGTTCTCTCGCTCACCTGATTCACTCATTCACTTGCTCATCCATTCACTAACTCGTTCACTCTGTCATTCATGGCTGGCCCAGGGCCTCACAGCCTTGGATGTGTAACGTGTTCCCTCTTCTGACGCTGGAACTGCGACAAGGCACAGGCAGTGGAGAGAGCAGAGCAAGGAGCCAGGTGACCCTGCAGAGGGTCTGGCTCTCCTCAACCTCGGGCAGCATGAGCCTGGCTTCCACCTCTCCTTACTAGGGTCACCCATGCTGTCTTATCTTGTGGGCAAGGGAACTGTTGGCACTGGCTCGGGAGTGTGGCCATCTGGGAGAGAGTCCAGCTCTTGAGTCCTGGTCCAGCAGCTCATGCTCTTGGGCTGGGAAGAAAGTGCCCACACGTGCTGGTGCCTCTCACCTGGCCACTGGGGCAGTTTCGGGGGGTTGTCTGGGGGGACAGTAAACATCTCTCCAGCCCTGTGGTACCAAGCCCTTCTGGATCTTGGCAGTGAGAGGCATTCATTGGGCAGAACTGACCCTCAGCTGCCAGTGTCCTCCTTACAGCTGCCCTGTGAAAGAAGGGTTCTGTGGCTGGCCTGGGGGCCTCAGGGAGAACGAGGGTGACTGGCCAGATCCTGGGATGGTCTTAATGGCAGCCTTGGAGATATCGTGTCTTCTTAAGGAGCTCATGGGGCACAAGTGACCTGGGGAAGTCCGGGTGGGGGCCACATAAGGAGGACCTGGGGGAGCCCCGGGGAAACCGGGTCCCACCTGCAGACACGCCCACTTCTCCCCGCTGCCGCCTTGGACCAGCCTAGTGAGTGTCCACTGTTTACCTGGGTGAGGGGAGCCACGGGCTGCCCCGCCCACCCACGTGAAGCCACTGGGGCTGGAGCCAGCTCTGGGGCTACAAAAGGCTGCTGGCGACTCTGGTCCCTCCTCAGACGCAGCCTGAGGGGACTTGGCCCCGAGCTCCACGGCATGGGGACTGCCCGGAGGAGGCCGGCATCGTTCTGGGCCCTCACCCTGGTCCTCGCCTGTACCCAGCACACAGGTAGGACTTGAACGCTCTGTCTTTTCCAGGCCATGACTCGGAGCCCCTGACACTCCCTAGTTCTGGGGGAGGGGGCTGGGAGTGTCTGGAAGAGCATCCTGTCCTGCACTCCGGCCTCAGCCTGGCCACCTCTCACTCTGGGGGCTGGGAGGGAGTTCCAACATGCGGGGAGCTCAGGGCTGCATCCAGCACAGAGGAGAGACAGCGGTTATGTCTTGGACTGCCCCCCAACACTCCTCCCAGTGCCCAGTTTATGGCCAGTTCACCAGCTGACGGTTGTCTGGACGGTCATGAAGTTACAGGGAACTATGGGTTGAGATGCATTATGGATAGGCCCGAGGCCTGAGCATTCAGGAAGCTGGGATCCGGATGGAAGCTGGTCCTGTGGCCAGCAGCCTGCACACCATGTCCCCCTCCACCTGCGTCCTGTGGCCAGCAGCCTCACTGCCCATGTCCCCCTCCACCTGCGTCCTGTGGCCAGCAGCCTGCGCTGCCCGAGGGACCTGTTCAAGACCCCGTGAGCCACTCCCGGCTCAGGCCCGTATCTTCTTCCACAGGCCGGGCCCAGCAGAACGCTCTGAAATCCAGCTACAAACTCCATGATTTCTCTGTCCTTCAAGGATACGATGGTGAGTCTCAGCCTTCCGCCTCAGTAGACCCCAGAAACCAGCCTCCTGCGAGGTTCAGAGGAAGCCCGTCCCTCTGTCCAGTTGTTCTGTCACTCGTGGCAGATTCCAGGCCTTAAGTCTTTAGGCCTTTCACGAACTTACTAACCCACATCTAGAGTGTTAGTCCTTCAGTGGGGCGCGGGTGGGGTGCTGTAACCTCTGGCCGGCATGTGGCCGACACGGTGAGAGCGCACAGGACTCTGGAACTGCGGGGTCTGATTGAGGGGACGGCCATGCCAAGTGCTAGGTGGGGCCAAGGAAAGCGGATGCCTGCGAGGTCTGGGTCCAGCACGTCACCTGGGCGATGGACATCCTCAGGCACCCCTAACCCGCAGAGTCTCAGCACCCCACATGTTCGGAGCCCGGATGCCCCCTCCATCTTCTCATCTGGCGACCAGCAGAGCCGAGGCCCCGTCCTGGTCCCGGCTCAGGCCGGTCTCTTCCTCCACAGACCAGGCCCAGCACAGGTCTCCCCAGCCTGACTCTGAGGACCAGCTCGACCTTGCTCTGCCGCAAGGCCACGATGGGGAGTCTCGGCTCTCTGTCTCTACTACACCTGCAGGTCCTCTGACCACACCCCAGCGTGTGTGAGAACTGGTGCATGGTCTCTGGACAGCCTCAGGGCTTCGTGCCGGACTGGCTCCACGCTAGCCTTTATGGGGTCAGGACTTGGGGCTGCAGATACTTCGGCTTGTGCGGCTTGCGTCGGTCTCCGTCCTTCCACGGTCCAGCACTGTGGAACGACCATAGCATCAGGTCTCGAGACCTGAGAGACTGACTGGGCCGTGTCCCCTTGGACACCGGCCACACAGGCAGAATCCTGTCTTCCTCTCTCCCTGTTGAACTTTCCATTTCAGGAAACATTCGCACTCCGAATCCTGACCCTAGGGGTGGGAGGTTGGTCCCCGTGCCAAAGCAAGGGGTCTTTCAGGTCCTCTGGGTACCTCTGGGTTTTCATTTCTCGAAACTGACTGAGCAGGGCACGCGTGGCCATCACACACCCAGATTGCTTTTCAGCAGCTGACATGGAGTCAGGTATTCTTGAGGTTCGGGAACCAAGTGCAAGGAGAAGGGTGTGGAGTGCGCCCACTCTGAGAACTGGCGCATGGTCTCTGGGGACAGCAGGAAGGCGGCTGGTCTGAGAGCTGTGGACCCGCTAGCTTCAGCGGGTAGATGACCTCGCGCTGAAGCCAAGCTGTGCGTTCGCGAGCAGCTGCTCAGCTGGGGCGCCAGGGGCCTCCTCCTCTGGTCTGTGGGGACCCCAGGTTGGGGCTGCGTGCAGCTCACAAGCCAGGCCTCTGTCTCCACAGGTTCCCCTCCCCGCCAGGTCACCATCGTCCCACCTCCGAGGTCCATCCCTGTGGTGCGAGGTAGGTAAACCCGAGCCCCACCGGGAAAAGGGGCTTAACTGGGCCTCTTCGTTCAGACCTGGAGGGTCTGTTGGAAAGGGGTTCCTGGCTGATGTTGAAAAAGCACCGGAAAGGGGTTCAGAAACCCCTGTGAGCTGGTACCAGGACTCCCTAGGGCAGCCCACTTGGACAGCAGTGTGCGGGGCCCAGCAGCGCACAGAGGATCAATCCATGCCCAAAGGGAGAGGAGAGGCAGTGGCGTGGGGTCTGGGGATGGGGCCATGTCTCCAAGATGGCGGTTGCTTTGGTCTGCAGCCCTGAGCCCATCGCACACCGGGCGCGTGTGCAGCACGTGGGGCGACTTCCACTACAAGACCTTCGATGGGGAGCTCTTCCGCTTCCCGGGCCTCTGCAACTACGTGTTCTCCGCGCACTGCGGCGCCGCCTACGAGGACTTCAACATCCAGCTGAGGCGCGGCCAGGTCCCCAGCGCCACCGCCCCGAGCAGAGTTACCATGAAGCTCGACGGACTGGTGGTGGAGCTGACCAGGAACTCCGTGGTGGTCAACAGCCATCAGTGAGTCTGAGCATGGGGCGGGGCTGAGTGGTGACAACATCGCTAGAAAATTGGGGGAAAGCATCAGGGTCGCGGGAGAGACTGGAGGAGTGGGGAGTCAGCAAAGCCCCCTGGGAGAGGAGTGAGCAGGCTGCCCCTGCCCTGCTGTCTGGCGGCTCCTGCCCACCGCTGGGGGACCAGGGCTCCACAGCTTTGATGCATGTGACAGCAGAGACCTCCCCAGCCTTGTTCCTTCCTTGCCTGCCCTCAGCGTCTCAGCCCCACCCTTTTCTACAGGGTTCAACTGCCCTTCAGCCAGTCTGGGGTCCTTATTGAGCTCAGCAGTGGCTACTTGAAAGTGGTGGCTCGACTCGGCCTGGTCTTCATGTGGAACTTCGATGACAGCCTCCTGGTGAGGGGGGACAGGGTGCCTCCTGGTGAGGGGGGGACAGGGTGCCTCCTGGTGAGGGGGGACAGGATGCCTCCTGGTGAGGGGGGACAGGGTGCCTCCTGGTGAGGGGACAGGGTGCCTCCTGGTGAGGGGACAGGGTGCCTCCTGGTGAGGGGGGACAGGGTGCCTCCTGGTGAGGGGGGACAGGGTGCCTCCTGGTGGGGGGACAGGGTGCCTCCTGGTGAGGGGGGACAGGGTGCCTCCTGGTGGGGGGACAGGGTGCCTCCTGGTGAGGGGGGACAGGGTGCCTCCTGGTGAGGGGGGACAGGGTGCCTCCTGGTGAGGGGGGACAGGGTGCCTCCTGGTGGGGGACAGGGTGCCTCCTGGTGGGGGGGTTGTGGGCAGGGCTTCCTGCTGACAGGGTGTGTGGGGTGGAGCCTCTTAGTGAAGGGGAAGCTGGGAAGCTTGCAGTGCAGCCAGGTGGAGGCTGCTGGTGAGGCCGCAAAGAAACTCACCTGCAGTCTTCCAGGCTGTGTCCCACAAGGCTGGGGAACCCCCGGGCATGGAAAGTCCCTTTCAGGGACCCTTTTCAGTCCAGGTCAGGGACACAGTTCATGTGGCTTGTGAAGGGGGAGCCCCCGGCCCTTCCCAGGGTGTCTGTGGTGAGAACAGGGACTGATGTCTCCTTTAATTCCAGCTGGAGCTGGATGCCAAGTACGCCAACAAGACCTGTGGGCTCTGCGGAGACTTCAATGGCAATCCAGAGTCCAATGAGTTCTTCTCTCACAGTAAGGTTCTGGGGATGCCCCTGCAGGCTGCCTGCCTACCCCCTGGGATGCCCTGCAGGCTGCCTGCCCACCCCCCTGCAGGTTGCCTGCCCACCCCCTGGGATGCCCTGCAGGCTGCCTGCCCACCCCCTGGGACGCCCTGCAGGTTGCCTGCCCACCCCCTGGGATGCCCTGCAGGCTGCCCACCCCCTGGCTCTTCAGGAAGCTCAGTCTCCCAGTGTCCCAAATCGGGCATTCCTAGGATTGCTCACAGCACTCTCACACAGGCACAGAGTGCGTGTCTGTTGCACGCACAGGCACATGCACACGCAGGCTTCCTTCCCTGAAGCTCCACCTCATGCCTACATATGCATAGATGTGACATGTGCACATATGCCAAAGTGCACACACCCATACATGTGCAAACTCACACATGTGCATCCACTCATGCATGTACACACACCATGTGCACGCACACAAACACATACGTATGTACAAATGCTGGCACGCCTCACAGGTGCACATAGGTAGCCAATTTCCTGCCAGGCTCCCACTTCTCAGTGCCACTACTTGGGGACATTACCCTCATATGGGTGACCCCTGTCCCCCCAGGGTCACCCTTTGTCACCACCAAGCAGTGGCTTTGCACATGTGGCTGCTGCACCAGCCAGTTCTCCTGAAGCCCCCTCCCTCTGTCTAAAAATGGAGGATGGAGGCTGTCCACGCATCAGCAGCCCTGAGAGGCGTGCAGAGTCAGTGGTGGGAGGTCAGCTTGCGGCCCCTTTGGGCTACATTGCATCTGGCTGGCAGGACCAGCTCTTGCAGCCAGAGAGGCTGGGTAGACTAGTTAGGATTTGTGGGACGATGGTAACCTCAGAGGGGAGTCCTTGGGGCTTGGGTTGGGGGGCCTGAACCTGCAGGCAGGCTGCTCTGGGCTTCCTACAGATGTCAGGCTGACACCCCTTGAGTTTGGAAACCTGCAGAAGATGGACGGACCCACAGAGCAGTGTCAGGATCCTTTCCCCATTCCCCAGAGGAAGAACTGCTCCACCAGCTCTGTGAGCCTTGGGCAGGACGGGGTGGGGGGGGGCGCAGCCAGGGTGGCGAGGAGGGCTATGTGCTAGGTGTGGGGGTGGCTCAGGGCTGGGACTCAGCCCGGGATCCTGCCTTCACCAGGGCATCTGTGAGGAGATCCTGAGAGGCCAGCTGTTCTCGGACTGCGCAGCCCTGGTGAATGTCAGCCGCTACGTGGAGGCCTGCAGACGTGACCTCTGCTTCTGTGAGAGCACGGACAAGTCCAGCTGCATCTGCCACACCCTGGCCGAGTACTCACGGCAGTGCGCGCATGCAGGAGGGCTGCCCCGTGACTGGAGGGGCCTGGACCTCTGCCGTGAGTGCCCCAGCCTGGCCTTGCCTTCCTCAGATCATGTGCTGCTGGAGAGGAAGAGGGTCCTGGTGTGATGTGAGGGGGTCCTGGTGTGATATGAGGGGGTCCTGGTGTGATGTGAAGGGGTCCTGGTGTGATGTGAAGGGGTCCTGGTGTGATGTGAAGGGGTCCTGGTGTGATGTGAAGGGGTCCTGGTGTGATGTGAAGGGGTCCTGGTGTGATGTGAAGGGGTCCTGGTGTGTGATGTGAGGGGTCCTGGTGTGCTGTGAGGGGGTCCTGGTGTGATGTGAGGGGTCCTGGTGTACTGTGAGGGGGGTCCTGGTGTGCTGTGAGAGGGTCCTGATGTGATGTGAGAGGGTCCTGGTGTGATGTGAGAGGGTCCTGGTGTGATGCGAGGGGGTCCTGGTGTGATGCGAGGGGGTCCTGATGTGATGTGAGGGGTCCTGGTGTACTGTGAGGGGGGTCCTGGTGTGCTGTGAGGGGGTCCTGGTGTGATGCGAGGGGGTCCTGGTGTGATGCGAGGGGGTCCTGGTGTGATGCGAGGGGGTCCTGGTGTGATATGAGATAGGGTCGTGAGTGATGCGAGACGTCTTCCTGGTGACCCTGCAGCCCAGACATGTCCTCTTAACATGCAACACCGGGAGTGCAGCTCGCCCTGCGTGGACACCTGCTCCAACCCCAGCGCTCCCAGCTCTGCGAGGACCACTGTGTTGCTGGCTGCTTCTGTCCCGAAGGTGAGCTGGCGTCTCCACCCCACCAAGCCAGCTGGGACTCTCTGACCCTTGCTGAGCCTTCGTGAAAGAGCCCTCTGATGGCAGCCCAGCGTCCCCAGCCGCTGAGGTCCCCCGGCAGGCATCCGTCATGGTCTGCTCCCTACAGGGATGGTGTTTGATGATGTCAACCAGACTGGCTGTGTCCCTGTGTCCCAGTGTGCCTGCCTGCACAGCGGGGCACCCTACGCGCCAGGTGCCAGCTTCTCCACTGACTGCACCAGCTGGTAGGTCCTGGCGTGTGCCAGCCGGCTCCCCTGGGATCTGTGGACTAACTTAAGGCCCCGGCTGCCATCACGGGGCAGTCCCTGACCTAGGCGGTGCCCTTGGGGCTGGCAGGCGAGATGTCCTTTCTCTTGCTGTCCACAGCACCTGCTCCGGAGGCCAGTGGAGCTGCCAGGACGTCCCGTGCCCTGGCACCTGCTCACTGCTGGGCGGTGCCCACATCTCCACGTTTGACGAGAAGCAGTACACCGTGCACGGGGACTGCAGCTACGTGCTAACCAAGGTGGGGCCCATGCCACCCCAGGGCCTTTGATTTTGGGGGATGTGTCAGGCCACGGCCTCCCTGGGCACCCCAGCCTAAACTCCTCGTCGCTGCTCACTCGGCGACGTCTAGGGTCCTGATGTTCAGAGGGTCAGCGTTCTTAGACTCACATATCCGCTGCTGTTGGGTGACCCCTGTCTAGTGCCCCAGTTTCTCTGGCTTTTTAAAATAGACTTTGAAAAGTGTTATCTATTTTGGCATGTGCGTGTGTGTATATACACACATGTACATGGGCCTAGGTACAAGAGGGTACTTAAATGCGTGTGTGTCCCTGTGCAGGCCCAAGAGTGACATCAGGAATCATCCTGGATTGCTCTACCTCCTTATTGCTTTGCTCTGGGGTTTCCTAGGCTCCGCCTTCCAGGACTAGAATTACAGGCTCCACCATTTCCACCCAGCATTTTTATGAGGGGTCTGGGAATCTGAACTCAGGCCCTGTTACTTGTGAGGCAAAGGTTTTATCCCCTGAGCCATCTCTCCAGCTCCCAAACTTTATTTTTTAGAAGCAATGTTAGGATAACAAATGAATAAGTCCCAGAGTTCCAGCGCTCAGCCACCCAGCAGTTTCACCTGCATACACACGCATGTGGTACGGTTGTCAGCCAACGAGGCCACACACACCTACAATGCGGTTGTCAGTCAAGGAGGCAACACACACGTGCAATGTGGTTGTCAGCCAACTAGGCCACACACGCATGCGTTGCAATTGTCAGCCAACAAGCAAAACCCACAGTGTCATCACCCAGTGCCACAGGGACACAAGGCCACTCATGCACATTCTTCATGTTGACAGATGTGCAAGGTCTGGGGTCCCCGTCCCAGGGTCACACGGCAGTGTCCCTGCTGACCACCCTGGACTCTGGCTTTCATTTTGCCCTGTCCTGGAAGCCACTGGTGGTCTCCCCTGGGTCTTCCTCTCAAGGCCACTGGTGGGAATCACGCAGCAGCTGCCTCCTCAGGATTCTTTCCTCGGTGGTGCTTTGAGACGTCCCATGGGGCACGAGGAAGCTCATGGGGAGGGGCTGCTGGGAACACCTTCCTTGTGGGACTGACGGGCCACTCTGAGAGTCCATGATGGCTCAAGTAGGGTGATGGGGGGGTCCCAGGAAGGGGGCGTACCCTGGGCTGGAGGAGAGGGAGGAGGCGGGGGACAGGGGCTGGGCAGCATGTGAAGACCTGTGTTCCATCCCTCAGCTCTGCGACGGCAATGCCTTTACTGTGCTGGGCGAGTTGCGCAAGTGCGGGTTGACGGACAGTGAGACCTGCCTGAAAAGTGTGACCCTGAGCCTGGGCGAGGGGCCAACGGTGAGTGTCCTGGGTAGGGCTGAGGGGACCCCAGATAGGTTTGGTTCTTGGGGGGGGGGAACGTGTCCCTGTGGCTGGTCACCTTTGCCTGGCCCTGGACCCTCAGACTGAGCAGCATTGGCCACTGGCTGCTCCCCTTACCTGTGGCTGTCCCCAGGGACGGCTCTGAAGCCAAATGGCGGGGGGGGGGGGGTCTCCTGGCTTGCTCCATCTGGCCCTAGGAAAGAGGACTCAAGTACTTATGGCCAGTACAACTTCTTTATTGAAGTTGATTGTTCAAAATAAATTAATTTTGATTTTTATATTTCTAAAACTAAGTATGATTTAAAAAAATTTTTTTTTAAATCGGAATGACCAGGGGGCATCAGTTCACGCGTGGAGACTACGGCCTTGTGGGCCGAGGCCTCCCAGCCCTGGTGGGCACAGTACAGCCCACGTGCGGCACCAGGGACGGGGGGGGGGCGGCCCCGCCCTGGCCCCACGCTGACCCCCAGAGTTGCCTCTAGGAGGTGGTGGTGAAGGCCAGCGGACAGGTGTTCGTGAACCAGATCTACACCCAGCTGCCGGTGAGCACAGGTGAGCGCTCTCTGATGCTCTCGCGGCACAGCCCCCAGGGGCACAGCTCCCCAGGGGCACAGCTCCCCAGGAGCACAGCTCCCCAGGGGCACAGCTCCCCAGGGGCACGGCCCCCAGGGGCACGGCCCGGTGACTCTTTTGTTCTCCCGCAGCCAATGTCACCCTCTTCCGACCTTCAACCTTCTTCATCATCGCCCAGACACACCTGGGCCTGCAGCTGGAGATCCAGCTCGTGCCCGCCATGCAGGTGTTTGTAAGGCTGGGACCTGAACTCCGGGACTGAGCTGTGGTAAGAGGCACGGACTCTGCGCTCGAGCCCACCCCATCTCAGACCCACAGGGGCTCACCCCGCCCTCCGCCTCCAGGTCTCTGTGGGAATTTCAATGGCATTCAGGCCGATGACTTCCGGACCCTCAGCGGGGTGATAGAGGGCACGGCTGCTGCCTTCTTCAACACCTTCAAGACCCAGGCCGCCTGTCCCAACGTCAGGAGCATCTTTGAGGACCCCTGCTCGCTCAGCGTGGAGAACGGTACGTGTTCTTGCTTCACGTCTCGCTGGCTGCTTCGAGGTGCGGTTCACCTGCGCCCACCCTGACCCTGGCAGGGGGTTCAGCTGTCTACTCTGAAGGGTCGGTCATCCAGTGGCGACTAGGTGAATGACTGGTTGGTGTACTGTGCAGGGCTAGAAGGAAGTGTGGGTGCCGCAGGGGAGGGCGGAGCGTGGCTACAGTGCGGCACGGACACACAAGGGATCTGCAGGCCGGGTCGTGGCTGGCCCTGCCGGCACTGTGCACTGGAGCTATTTGGGCATCTGCTTCAGGGTGAAGAGAGGACGCGCCTCCCCGCAGCTCTGCAGGCTGCGCGGGGGCGGCGGGGCTCAGGCTCAGCTCGTCCTGCCTCTTTCCTGCTTCCGTACAGCGGTCACTCACACCCCTAGGCTGTGCGGGCTCTGGGGCATGGGCTGAGACCCGGGACAGCAGGAAACAGTGGCCCAGCTCCTCTGTCCCCCCTGCGTGGTGCAGTCATGTGACCAAGCACCTGTGATGTCACATGCCCCAGGTAGCAGCCGGGGTGGGCGTGTGAGTCACTGGCGGCTCTTCCTCCCTCCGCAGAGAAGTACGCCCAGCACTGGTGCTCCCTGCTGACCAACGCCAGCGGCCCATTCTCTCAGTGTCATGCCTCCGTGAACCCCAACACCTACTTCTCGGTAATGCCCACTCGCCACCTCTTCAGCCAGAGCCCTGGCACTGCGCTGCGCGCTGCCCCTGAGGGAGGGTGAGGCGTCTTGGGAGCAGCAGGTGACAGGCAGAAGGTTCTCCAAGGCCATCTCGTGCTCTGTTCCCGATGTCCCTGACTCACTGCGTGTTTGAATTCAGTCGAGCCCGTGGGCTGCACTGGGCACAGGGGTTAAACTTGGAGGTTTTCAGAAATGTAGGACATTGGACAGTGACCGCGTGCGGGGCTGGGCTGGACCGGCCGGTCTCCGCCCTCATCGGGAATGCGTTATCTCCATGTGAGGGGCTGAGCACGGCGGTGCCTGAAGGAGGTTGTTCTGCTCAGTCGGTCGGAAAGGGATCTGTGGAAGGTGCCAGGGTCCTGGAGGGGGGGGCTGGCAGTGCAGGGACGGTGCCAGGTGTGGTCTGGGTACCCTGACTCACTGATGTCCCCGCAGAACTGCATGTTCGACACCTGCAACTGTGAGAAGAGCGAGGACTGCATGTGCGCAGCCCTGTCGTCCTACGTGCACGCCTGCGCCGCCAAGGGCGTGCTGCTCAGCGGCTGGAGGGACGGCGTCTGCAGTGAGTGGGCCGCGGGCCGGCGGTGGGGGTTCTCTCCCTCGGCAGGAAGCGCAGGTCGCCCGCCCGGTCCCAGGCTCCTGCCTGCACTGGTCTCTGTCAGAGGCTGATGTGCCCCAGCAGGCACAGCTCAGGGACCCCCCCACCCCGTGCTCAGCAGTCACCAGTGTCCTGAGTGGCTCCCTCTTCCCGTCCCCCACAGCCAAGCCCGCAGCCACCTGCCCCAAGTCTATGACCTACCACTACCACATCAGCACCTGCCAGCCCACCTGCCGTGCCCTGAGCGAGGAGGATGCCACCTGCCGAGTCAGCTTCGTCCCTGTGGATGGCTGCGCCTGCCCCGCCGGCACGTTCTTGGACGACTCGGGCAAGTGTGTGCAGGCCTCCAGCTGCCCCTGCTATCACCGGGGCTCCGCCATTCCCAACGGCGAGTCTGTGCACGAGAATGGTGCTGTCTGGTAAGACTCCCGCACTGGAGGGCTTAGGCCCAAGGGTGCATGGGCCCAAGAGCACGCTAACGACTCTCTCCACACAGCACCTGCACCCAGGGGACATTGACCTGTATAGGAGGCCCCGCCCTCGCCCCAGGTGAGCCTGGAGGGACTTCCAAAAGAAACCTTTCGAAGGGATGCCAGGGTCGACGCCCATCCTAAGCGGGCAGAGCTGGGGCTGATGGCCAGCCTGGAGGTGGCCTGTGAGCTGGGGCTGGGAACAGGGCTGATGGTTGGTCTGCCACCTTAACCCATCACGCCGCACCATTTTTACCCATGCATACTCCTGCATACAGCACAGGTGTGCACTGCCACCCTGTGCCAGGGCGTCTACAAGCTTAATGATATCTGGCTGGGAACACACAGTTGAGACACCGACTGGCTGGCACACGAGCCCATCAGGGGTAGCTGAAGTTCCCTGACTGAGCCCCTCCATTCCGCAGCGTGTGACGCACCCATGGTCTATGTCGACTGTCGTAACGCCACTCCTGGGAACGCCGGTGCCGGCTGCCAGAAGAGCTGTCACACTCTGGACATGACCTGTGTAAGTGCCCTAGTCACCCTGATGGCCTCCTGGGCCTCCTGATGACCCTTTGCTGCCCTCCCCTGCTGGGGAGCCCACAGAGGCCGGGCTGCTTCTGGGCCGGGACAGCAGAGCTCGTCAGGACCCTCAGGGCGGCCTTGCTGGATCGTGTTTCCTGGGGCAGCTCTGGCCACCCTGTTGCTGGACTTCCTGCTCCCACGGCCCCTACAGTAGAGGAGGAGGGTAGGGCAGGCCCAGCTCTCCGTCCCAGTCCATCCCCCGCTCAGCCACGTCCATGCGCCCCTCAGTACAGCTCCGAGTGCGTGCCCGGCTGTGTGTGCCCCGATGGGCTGGTGGCAGATGGTGACGGAGGCTGCGTTGCTGCTGAGGACTGTCCCTGTGTACACAACGAGGCCGTCCACAAGCCTGGGGAGACCGTCACAGTGGGCTGCAACACCTGGTATGTGGGGGTCACGGCAACAGGGTCCAAGCTGTCACTGAACCCCGAGTCCTTGGCCCACGTGGCCCCAGGCACCAGTTCTCAGGGCAACGCCCGGGCACCTGTTTGTGACTCTGGTCTCCTGAGACAGGTTCCCATAGAGGCTGGGAAGGCCCCGCCCCTGTGGGATCCTGGCCTGACCCCTGCATCCCACGCAGCACCTGTAAGAACAGAACGTGGCTGTGCACTGAGGAGCCCTGCCTGGCCACCTGTGCTGTGTACGGGGATGGCCACTACCTCACCTTTGACGGCCAGCGCTACAGCTTCAACGGGCACTGCGAGTACACGCTGGTGCAGGTACGCGGGCCGGCTGCCCCACCCGAAACCCACACTGTCTGGTGGGCTGGGGCAGGTGGCACACCGCCTGGTGGCATGACTCTCCTGGGGGACTCACCCTCAATCCCTGCACCCCCAGGACCACTGCGGTGGGAACGGCAGCTCCCAGGATGCCTTCCGCGTCATCACTGAGAACGTCCCCTGTGGCTCCACAGGCACCACCTGCTCTAAGGACATCAAGATCTTCTTGGGGGTCAGTGGGGTGGGACACCGCAGGGCTCCATGGGGCAACAGGAGTATGTAGGAGGGGCGGAATCTGCCCAGGCCTGAGCACCCCTTTCCACAGAGTGAGGAGCTGAAGCTGAGTGCCGGGAAGGTGGAGGTGATCCAAAAGGGGGCAGGGCAGGAGGCCCCCTACTCCATCCGCCAGATGGGCATCTACCTGGTGGTGGAGACGGCTGTCGGCCTGGTGCTGCTGTGGGACAAGAAGACCAGCATCTTCCTCAAACTCGGTCCTGAGTTCAAGGTAAGGCTGGGCTGGGAGGTCACTGTCGTCACCCTGTCAGAGGCTGTGGTACACACGGGGCGGGAAGATGGACAGAGACAAGGGCAGAGGGAGACAGAGACCCAGGGAGACAGAGACCCAGGGAGACAGAGACCCAGGGAGACAGAGAGACAGAGACGTGGAGCCAAAGTCAGAAGTACAGAGACATAGGAGAGAGAGAGAGACAGACAGAGACAAGGAGGAAAAGAGAGAGACAGAGAGACAGAGATTGAGATAGAGAACTAGAGCGATAGAGCGACATGGAGAGAAAGAGATGATCAGAGGGAAACAAAGAGACAGAGACAGAGAGACAGATAGAGACAGACAGACAGACAGTCAGGGAAAGGAGATTGAGAGTCAAAGGAGAGGGGAGGAGAGAAGGAGAGAGAAGAGGAGGAGGGGAGGGAGAGAAGGAGAGAAAAGGAGGGAGGGGAGGGGAGGGAAGGGAAGGGAGGGGAAGAGAGGGAGAGAAAGGACGGGAGGGGAGGGGAGGGAGGGAGGGAGGGGAGGGGAGCGAGGCTGATCTTCCAGCAGACAGTGAGGAAGACCTCTGCGTGAACGTCTCAGGCTGTCGTAACAAAGGACCGCATGAGCTGGATGCTCAGCTGCCTTTCAGTTCTAATGTCAGCCGTTAGTGGGACAGGGCACGGTCTCCAGAGGCCCCTTAGCCTCCAGGGCCCCTGGTTTGCGGCCTGTATCACCCTCGTCTGACTACATGGTCAAGTTCCCTGTGTAGCTGTGGGCACATGACCTTCTGTTCTCTGAGCCCATCCTGCCTCGGTTGGACCTCGTCTTAACTGACCATCTGCATAAGGCCACACATAGCAGGTTCCCGTCAGGGCGACGGTGAATGTGCCCACCGTGCAGCCACTGCAGTTGCTGGCTCTTGGGTTTTAGGTGGGCTCAAGGCAAAGCACACAGGGGCTGGGCACTGAGGTCAGGTCGGAAGGACAAGGGTGGAGGGAGGGGAGGGGGAATTGCAGGCTTCTGAGTGGGCGCAGATGGGTGTGGCCTGGGAGCAGACCCAGGAGAGATGCCAGCCATGGGCACCTTCCAGTGGGTGCCTCTCTTCCTGGGCTTGTCCCTCAGAAAGCTGGGTGACAGTGGGCGCCGATACCAGTGTTCTGGAAGAGAGCTCTGGCCCACGCTGGGGTCCCCGTGCGTCTGCAGGGCAGGGTGTGCGGCCTGTGCGGGAACTTCGACGACAGCGCCCTCAACGACTTCACCACGCGCAGCCACTCCGTGGTGGGCGACGCCCTGGAGTTCGGGAACAGCTGGAAGTTCTCTCCGTCCTGCCCGGATGCCCCGGTGCCCAAGGACCCCTGCACCGCCAACCCTTACCGCAAGTCCTGGGCGCAGAAGCAGTGCAGTGTCATCAATAGCGCCACTTTCGCCGCCTGCCATGCCCACGTATGGCAGCTGGCCCCGGATGGGCGGGGTGGCCTGGGGTCCAAGAAGGGAGACGCCATCATCCAAGGGTGGGAGTGGGGCTCAGAGACCTGGGTGACTGTTGTTTAGGGGGTGTGGAGTGTGAACTTTGAACACTGCCCGAGAAATCTCCACCCCCGGGGGTAGGGGGACGGTCCTGGCCAGACTTCAGGGCAGAACATCTTCTCCACTGGGCTCTAGGGGAAACCAGCCCAAGTCACCAGGGCCTCTGAGTCCCTACGAGCCCAAGCAAGGCGGGAAAGCCCAGTCTGAAGCCCCCTGTCTCTCAGGTGGAGCCCACCAAGTACTACGAGGCCTGCGTGCACGATGCGTGCGCCTGCGACTCTGGGGGCGACTGTGAGTGTTTCTGCACCGCTGTGGCCGCCTACGCCCAAGCCTGCCACGACGTGGGCGTGTGCGTGTCCTGGAGGACTCCCGACATCTGCCGTGAGTGGGGCTCTGCCGTGGTGCTGAAGGGCAGGGGTGGGGATGAGGGGGGCTCAGCCCTAGGCTGGGGCAGCTCAGCATGTCGGCTGCAGCAGGAGCGGCTGTCAGGGATGGAAGCTACAGGGTCTGCATTAGGATGCCCACCAGGAGCACTGTGCTCAGCGCCAGGCTAGAAAAGTTGGCACCGTGTGCAGCTGGATGCAGTACCCATAGGAGGGCCCAGACGCTTCCAGAGGAAAGGGAAGCGCGGATGATTGGCTGTAAAGCGAGTTCTGGGGTGAAGGCATCCACTGAACTCCCCAGGGTGTGGTTTAGGGGAGCTGTCCTGACAGAGGCCCCCATCTGATAGCCACCCTTTTGGCTCTGGGAAGCAGCCGCTCTCCTCCGCGATGCCCGTGGTGGGATGGGGGGGGGGAGTGGTAACCTTGGAACCCTGACCGAGCAGCCGCTGTCCACGATGATGCCCGTGGCGGGATGGTGGTTGGGACGTGGGGTCTTGGGACCCTAGCTGGCTCTTCCCGCCTCTGCAGCCCTGTTCTGTGACTACTACAACCCTGAGGGTCAGTGCGAATGGCACTACCAGCCATGCGGGGCCCCCTGCATGCGCACCTGTCGGAATCCAGCGGCCGCTGCCTCCAAGACCTCCATGGCCTCGAAGGTGGGCTGGGGGTTCCCAGGGATCTGGACTTGGGGGTTGGTTCTGGGATCCAGGGCTTGGGGTCTTCTTGTGGGAACCACGGCCAAGCCAGACTCTTCCTGGGCACACCAGGAGCACTGGTGGGGTGGAGGCCAGAGCGTCTGTCTTTCTGGGACTCACATCCCTTGGTCCTCAGGCTGCTACCCCAAATGCCCGGCATCCACACCCATCTTCAACGAGGCCACGATGCAGTGTGTGGACATGTGCCAAACCACCACGGTTCCTCCGCTACCACCCCCCTGCCGTGTCAATGGGACATTGTACTGGCCTGGGGCAGCAGTGCCTACAAACAAGAACTGCCACTCCTGGTGAGTCCCTTGGCTGCAGGGTCCCTTGGGCGGGGAGCGATGGCGCTTAGAACATCAGCTGGGGGGGGGTCCAACCGACCCACATCATTGGTCTCCAGGCGGTCATCCCTGAGGTCTAGAGGGTACTCTGAGCCTGGGGTTAAGCTGTGAGGCCTCAGCGAAGATGCCCCCCGCCCGGACTAGGGGACAGAAGCCCATCAGAGGCATGAGGGGAGCTGGGCTGTGGTTTAGCTCCACACTGCCTCCAGTGGTCATTAATGGGGTCAGTGCAGCTTAGGGGAGATGGTCTACAAAGGTCAAAGACTGACAGCTGGGCAGGGCTCCGTCTCTGCGGGACTGTGACCCGGTGGTGCTCCATCACCCACACTTAGCACTGTGGGTGTCCCGAAGAGACAGACATGGGTCCCTGGGCACTCAGCCCCCTTCTTCCTTCTCTTGATAGCAATTGCACAGAGAGCGGAGTACGCTGCTCCCACGACACTGCTGTGAGTGCTGCAGTCTCCTGCGGGCTGGGGACTGGATGGGTCACTGGCAGAACCCCAGCCCCTAACGGACCAGCCATCTGCTCCCCACAGCTTGTGTCTGTACCTACAACGGGCAACGCTTCCATCCGGGGACGTCATTTACCACACCACAGATGGCATGGGAGGATGCATATCTGCACACTGCAGGGCCAATGGTACTATCGAGAGGCAGGTGGACACCTGCAGCCCCACTACCCCGGCGCCTTCGACCACCTTCTCCTTCTCTGAGCCACCTCTCGGTAAGGCAGGCAAGGCTGGCTTCAGGGGGTTTGGGGTGGGCATCTCTCTCCCTGCCAAGTGGCACAATGAAGTTTTTTGGATACTATCTCTGGGCATCGGTGACAGCTACCAAGTATCGGAAAGGAACCGAGGAGCCAGGTACTGGGGACGTGGGTGGCTGGCCTCCCTGACCACCTGGGGCAGACCTGGGGTCTATGCTCCTGCTTCCTGAAGTTGCTGGGCTGGCACCAAGCCCGAGTCAAGACTCAGTCCCTGAATACCCTGGGGTGGGATGAGGCTCACGAGGTCTGCTCATTCTTTTTTAAAGGACAATGATATTTAATTTTTATTTTGTCTGTGTGCATGTGTGTGTGTGTGAGTGTGTGTGGACACTACGTGTCCCTCTTGTTTTTGTTTCGCTTTGGGATTCCCCAGGCTCTGCCCTTCAGAGCCAGAAGCGCAGGCTGCCGCCATGTCCGCCTGGCATTTTCACGTGGGACCTTAGATCCAAGCTTAGATCTTTTTGCTTTTAAGGGAGAGACTTAAGCATTGGTCACATTTTTTTACCTCCTGGGGTAGCAGTCATGCCTGAAGTGACACGGGGGGGGGGTTAATTAGATTCCCAGGGCGTCATCAGAGCCCCCAGAACTCTGGCTACATGTGTTGTCTCCATGTGGATTTTCTCAGGGCAGATTTCCATTGAAGGGGGTCCGTTTATAGCTCACTGACCTGCCGCATCCACCTCTGCCTGCTGCTAGGCAGGTTCTGAGCAATGCTCCTTCATCCATGGTGGTGAAGCCCACAAGGCCACTGACCAAGCCGTGGGCAGCCGGCTCAGGGACCCTCCCCAAAGCATGGCCGAAGGCTCAGACACAGTACTTTGTCCACAGTCATGACTTCGATGCGATCTCCGAGCACACAGGGCACAGAGCACACAGGGCCTCCCCGCATCACCGTGTCCACAGCCAGCAGTGTGTCCCCTGGGAAGACGGCCGCCACGGGCTCCATCCTCACCCCGCCAGGCTGCGTGGAGGATTGCCGGTGGTCCCCGTGGCTGGACGTCAGCCGTCCCGGACGAGGCATCGACAGCGGCGACTTTGAAACGCTGGAGAACCTGCGTGTGCATGGCTACCAGATCTGCCAGGTGCCGAGAGCCGTGGAGTGCCGGGCGGAGGACGCCCCCGAGGTGCCTGTCCATGCCCTCGGGCAGCGTGTGGAGTGCAGTGCAGTGGTGGGGCTGACCTGCCACAACAGGGACCAAGCGTCAGGACTCTGTGGCAACTACCAGATCCGAGTCCTGTGCTGCACACTCACGCACTGTCCCGCGTCCAGCAGCCCCACGCACCCCACCCACCCAACGACCTCCAGGACAACGAGAATCAGGACCACAGACTCAAAAGGATCATCCACAGCCCCTTCAGGCCCCGCCACCAAAACCAGTCCATCCGTCGTCCCTGTGATGAGCACATCTGCCCCAGGGAGCATGTCCCCTGTCCCCACTCCCACTGGAGGCCCCCACTCATCAGCTCGAGGTCCGTCCTCACCCTCCCCAGAGACCACTACTGTGTCCACCAGCAGCGCGAGGCCAGGGCCACCAGCCTCAGCCACACCCTCTGTGACCTCCTCAGTCCCGGGGTCCACCACAGACAGGACGCCCTTCGATCACAGCCATCCCTGCAGACAGGAGGTTTGCAACTGGACTCAATGGATGGATGGCAGCTACCCTCAACCTAGCCGAGACAGTGGAGATTTTGACACCTTTGTAAACCTGAGAGCCCACGGGTACCAGTTCTGCGAGAGCCCCAGGAACGTGGAGTGCAGGGCCCAGTTCTTTCCCAATACACCGCTGGATGAGCTAGGACAGGACGTGATCTGCAGCCGCCGCCTGGGGCTCATCTGCCTGAACAAGAACCAGCTGCCGCCCATCTGCTACAACTACGAGATCCGGATGCAGTGCTGCCAGGTGGTGGACCGCTGCTCGGGGACCACAGCCACCACGCAGCCGCCTCCACACAGCGGCCGCAGCGAAACAGAGCCCCCCTGGACCACGCACACGCACGCACCCTCCACCAGACACACAGATGCATACTCAGCATCCGCGCACACAGGGACCACACACAGCACTCACGTGACCACGCTGCTGGTGACCACTGAGTGCAAGCCGCAGTGCACGTGGACCAAGTGGTTGGACACAGACTCCCCGGTGCCCGGGCCTCAAGGGGGGGACGTGGAAACGTACAGCAGCATCCTGAGGAGGGAGAGAGGCTCTGCCACCGGCCCGAGGAGATCACCCGCTGGAGTGCAGGGCTGAGACCCACCCGGAGCTGAGCGTGGAGGAGCTGGGCCAGGTGGTACAGTGCGGACCTCGGCGTGGGCCTGGTGTGTCGACACAGCGACCACCGGGGACCTCTGGCATGTGCCTCAACTATGAGGTGCGTGTGCTGTGCTGCCGTGTGCCTGAGGGCTGCCCGACTGTGCCACCTGTCACCCGTCCAGGTCCTCAAGGAGAATGTCACCAGCCAATCTGGAGCACCACCTCTGTGCCCATGGGGAGTTACACCTTGTGCCCATGGGGAATACCACCTCTGTGCCCACCGGAGCACCACCTCTATACACAGAAGGAGCACACACCTCTATATACAGAAAGAGCACCATCTCTGTGCCCACTGGGAGCACCACCTCTGTGCCCACGGGGAGCACCACCTCTGTGCCCACGGGGAGCACCACCTCTGTGCCCACGGGAAGCACCACTTTTGTACCCACAGGGAGCACCACCTCTGTGCCTACGGGGAGCACCACCTCTGTGCCCACGGGGAGCACCACCTCTGTGCCCACGGGGAGCACCACTTCTGTACCCACAGGGAGCACCATCTCTGCACCCACAGGCAGCACCACTTCTGTCCACATTGGGAGCACCACTTCTGTGCGCACAGGGAGCACCACCTCTATGCCCACAGGGAGCACCACCTCTATACATATAGGAAGTACCACCTCTGTGCCCCAAACCAGGACAATTTCTCGACATACAGACAGCACTAGCACCACACCCGAAGCCACTAACCTCCACAGGAACATCCGGCACCACCTCCAGGCAGACGGGCAGCACCGCCTCCTTCCCTGACACCAGAACAACCACCGTTAGACGCCTGGCACCAAGTCCTCAAGGGAATCTAGCACACACTCTGAGCTGACAGAGAGCACGTCCGTGCCCCAGACCAGAACAGTCTCTCTACCCGGAACAAGCACCAGTCTCTTCCCACGAGGAGCACAGCCCAGCATCTACTCCTGGAACGACTCCGTCCCCAGCGGTGACCACTGAGTGCAAGCCGCAGTGCACGTGGACCAAGTGGTTGGACACCGACTCCCCGGTGCCCGGGCTCAAGGGGGGGACGTGGAAACGTACACAGCACATGAGGAGGGGAGAGAGGCTCTGCCACCGGCCCGAGGAGATCACCCGGCTGAGTGCAGGGCTGAGACCCACCCGGAGCTGAGCGTGGAGGAGCTGGGCCAGGTGGTGCAGTGCGACCTCGGCGTGGCCTGGTGTGTCGGAACAGCGACCAGCCGGGACCTCTGGCATGTGCCTCAACTATGAGGTGCGTGTGCTGTGCTGCCGTGTGCCTGAGGGCTGCCCGACTGTGCCACTGTCACCCCGTCCAGGTCCTCAAGGGAGAATGTCACCAGCCCATTCTGGAGCACCACCTCTGTGCCCACAGGGAGCACCACCTCTGTGCTACGGGGAGCACCACCTCTGTGCTCACGGGGAACACTGTCTCTGTGCCCATGGGGAGCACCACCTCTATACACAGAAGGAGCACCGTCTCTGTGCCCACAGGAGCACCACTTCTGTGCCCACAAGGAGCACCACCTCTATACACAGAAGGAGCACCACCTCTATACACAGAGAGCACCACCTCTGTGCCCACGGGAGCACCACCTCTGTGCCCACCGGGAGCACCACCCTGTGCCCACGGGAGCACCCCTGTGCCCACGGGGAGCACCACCCTGTGCCCACGGGAACACTGTCTGTGCCCATGGGAGCACCACCTCTATACACAGAAGGAGCACCGTCTCTGTGCCCACAAGGAGCACCACTTCTGTGCCCACAAGGAGCACCACTCTATCACAGGGAGACCACCTCTATACACAGAAGGAGCACATTCTGTGCCCACGGGAGCACCACCTCTGTGCCCACCGGGAGCACCCCCCTGTGCCCACGGGGAGCACCACCCTTGCCCACGGGGAGCACAACCTCTGAGCCCACAGGGAGCACCAATTCTATACCCACAGGGAGACCACCTTGCACACAGACAGCACCACTTCGTCCACTAGGGAGCATCACCTCTGTGCCCATGGGGACACTTCTGTGCCCACAGGGAGCACCACCTCTATACACAGAAGGAGCCCACCTCTATACACAGAAGGAGCACACCTCTGTGCCCATGGGGAGCACCACTCTGTGTCCACGGGAGCACCACTTCTGTGCCCACCAGGAGCACAACCTCTGTGCCCACGGGGAGCACCACCCTGTTGCCCACGGGAGCACCACCCCTGTGCCCACGGGGAGCACCCCTGTGCCCACCGGGAGCACCACCCCTTGCCCACCAGGAGCACCACCTCTGTGCCCACGGGAGCCCACCTTGCACACAGACAGACCACTTCTGTCCACATTGGGAGCATCACCTCTGTGCCCAATGGGGAGCACCATTTCTGTGCCCACAGGGAGCACCACCTTGTGCCCACAGGGAGCACCACCTTTGTGCCACAGGGAGCAAACCTCTATACACAGAAGGAGCACCACCTTGCACACGAGAGCACCACTTCTGTACCCACAGGCAGCATACTTCTGTCCCATTGGAAGCACCACTTCTGTACACAGAAGGAGCCCACCTCTATGTCCACAGGAAGCACCACCTCTGTGCCCACAGGCGACACCACCTCTATGCCCACGGGGCACACCTTGCACACCAGACAGCACCACTTCTGTCCACATAGGGAGCATACCTCTGTGCCATGGGGAGCACCATTCTGTGCAAGGGAGCACCACCTCTATACACAGAAGGAGCACGTCTCTGTGCCCACAAGGAGCACCACTTCTGTGCCCACAAGGAGCACCACCTCTATACAAGAAGGAGCACCACCTCTATACACAGAAGGAGCACCACTTCTGTGCCCACCGGGGACCACCTCTGTGCCACGGGAGCACCACCCCTGTGCCAGGGGAGCACCACCCTGGCCCACGGGGAGCACAACCTCTGAGCCACAGGGAGCACCAATTCTATACCCACAGGGAGCACCACCTTGCACACAGGACAGCACCACTTCTGTCCACATAGGGAGCCATCACCTCTGTGCCCATGGGAGCACCACTTCTGTGCCAGGGAGCACCACCTCTTAACAGAAGGAGAACCACCTCATACACAGAAGGAGCACCACCTCTGTGCCCATGGGGGCACCACCTCTTGTCCACGGGAGCACCACTTTGTGCCCACCAGGAGCACAACCTCTGTGCCCACTGGGAGCACCACCCTTGCCCACGGGGAGCACCCCCTGTGCCCACGGGGAGCACCACCCCTGTGCCCACCGGGAGCACCACCCCTGTGCCCACCAGGAGCACCACCTCTGTGCCCACGGGAGCACCACCTTGCACCACAGAAGCACACTTCTGTCCACATAGGGCAGCACACCTCTGTGCCCATGGGGAGCCACCACTTCTGTGCCCACAGGGAGCACCACCTCTATCACAGAAGGACACCACTTGTCCATGGGGAGCACCACCCTGTCCAGGGGCACACACCTGTGCCCAGGGAGCACAACCTCTGTGCCCACGGGGAGCACCACCCCTGTGCCCACCGGGGCATACCACCCCTGTGCACGGGGAGCACCACCCCTGTGCCCAGGGGAGCCCACCTGTGTCCACCGGGAGCACCACCCCTGTGCCCACCAGGAGCACACCTCTGTTGCCCACGGGGAGCACCACTTGCACAAGACAGCACCACTTTGTCCACATTGGGAGCATCACCTTGTGCCCATGGGGAGCACCATTTTCTGTGCCACAGGGAGCACCACCTTTGTGCCCACAGGGAGCACCACCTTGTGCCCACAGGGAGCACAACCTTATACACAAGGAGCACACCTTGCACACAGAGAGCACCACTTTGTACCACAGGCAGCACTACTTCTGTCCACATTGGAAG